>JAQSUU010000351.1:2998333-4497500 GCA_038087645.1 Saccharum hybrid cultivar R570 | reverse complement strand
AAAATGGTATTGAAAATATGTTTATAAAAAAATGAAATGAGTAAACTTACCCTCCTTACCTTTGCGGCTTGGTGGCCTGGAGGCCTGCGCCACGCCGGCCTGCTTCCTCCTGCCCTCTTCTTTGTTTTGGGCCGCCCGAGCCGCGCCGCCCGTTTCTTCTCCGCTCCTTCACGTTTGCGTGGGCCGGCCCAGGAGGCTGCAGCGGCCGCCCATTCCCCCTCCCTTGTTTCGCTGATGGATGGGGCCCGCATGTCAGCCGCGTCTTCTACCCCAACTCGTGACCGAGCCAGAGTCACGGTGTCGACCGAACGCAATCCCGAGTTTCACATCCTTCTCCAAGCCAAGGTGTCATGGGGCTATTTAAGTAAACCGCACATGATTGCTCATCTTTTCTATGAAAACTTTGGCATTGGTTGCCCTAGCTCGCGGCCGCAAGCTCCATAAACCCTAGAAGCCACCGTCGGACCAAATTCGACGAGCACGTCGCTTTTTGGCTATTGTAAGCTATTCCAACAGTTTCGTCACGACCTTGCGAGCATGTGGGTGTCCTCAATTTGGTTCGTTAGGCACTTGACGCGTCATCCTTGTGTACAGGAGCTCCGCCGCCCGATGACAGCTCTGTTAGAGAAGATGCCAAGTTTGTGTGGTCTGATAGATGTCAAGCTAGTTTTGAAGAATTGACAAAGAATTGACTACGACACCTGTCTTGATATTGCCAGATTTGAGTAAGAACTTCTCTATTTATTGTGATGCATCTCGTTTGAGTCTTGGTTGTGTCCTTATGCAAGAAGGCAGAGTTGTTGCATATGCATCAAGACAGTTGAGGAAGCATGAGCTGAATTATCCTACTCATGACCTGGAGTTAGCAGCTGTGGTTCATGCTCTGAAGATTTGGAGACACTATTTGATTGGGCATATGAATGATATATACACCGATCATAGGAGTTTGAAGTATATTTTCACTCAGTCTGACCTGAATCTGAGGCAGCGTAGATGGTTAGAATTGATCAAGGATTATGATCTAGAGATACACTATCATCCTGGTAAAGCCAATGTTGTAGCTGATGCCCTTAGCAGGAAGAGTTATGCCAATGAGATGCAAATGTTGTCCATGGCAAGTGAGTTGTGTGCTGAATTTGAACATCTGAACTTGGGAATTGTTACTAATGCAATGGAGTTGGTGATAGAACCTACATTAGAGCAAGAAATATACAAGGGCCAGTTGAAGGATGAGAAACTAAAGAAGATTGCGGAAGACATAGTGATTGGTAAGTCACCTGGTTTTCGAATGGATGATAATGGAATTTTGTGGTTTGGAAAGAGGTTGTGTGTACCTGAGGATTAGGTTATTAGGTAGGCAATTCTTCATGAAGCTCATGAGTCAGCTTATTCTATTCATCCTGGTAGTACTAAGATGTATCTAGATCTCAAAGAGAAGTATTGGTGGGTTGGATTGAAACGAGATGTAGCCGAGTATGTGGCAGTATGTGACACATGTCAGAGAGTGAAAGCTGAGCATCAGAGACCTGCTGGACTGTTGCAACCAATGAAGATTCCTGAATGAAAATCGGAAGAAGTTGGTATGGATTTTATAGTAGGATTACCTCGCACTCAGAAAGGTTATGATTCTATTTGGGTGATAGTAGATCGGTTAACTAAAGTTGATCATTTCATACCGGTCAAGACTAAATACACTGGAGTACAATTGGATACATTGTATATGGAGAAGATAGTATGTCTGCGTGGTGTACCAAAAAAGATTGTGTTCGATAGGGGTACTCAATTTACGTCTCACTTTTGGCAAACAGTACATGAATCTTTGGGGACAAAGCTGAATTTTAGTACAGCATATCATCCACAGACAGATGGGCAGACTGAAAGAACCAACCAGGTTTTAGAAGACATGTTGAGAGCTTGTGCATTGCAGTATAGAACTAATTGGGATAAGAGTTTGCCTTATGCAGAATTCTCTTACAACAACAGTTATCAACAGAGTCTTAAGATGGCACCGTTTGAAGCTTTGTATGGACGTAAGTGTAGAACTCCATTGTTTTGGAATCAGACAGGTGAGTCTCAGGTGTTTGGTACTGATGTTCTTAGAAACATAGAGGATCAAGTGCGAGTGATTCGTGAGAATTTGAGGGTGGCACAATCTCGTCAGAAGAGTTATGCTGACAACCGGAGAAGGGATTTAGCTTTTGAAGTAGGTGATTATGTCTACTTGAAGGTGTCACCAATGAGAAGTGTGAAGAGGTTCAACATGAACGGCAAGTTAGCACCAAGGTATGTTGGGCCATTTAAAGTTATCGCTAGACGTGGTGAAGTTGCTTATCAATTAGAGTTGCCTGAGAATTTGTCTGGGGTACATGATGTGTTTCATGTTTCTCAACTCAAGAAGTGTTTGCGTGTGCCTAAGGAGCAAATATCTTTGGATGAATTGGCCGTTAAAGAGGATCTTACGTATAAAGAGTTTCTGGTTAAGATTATAGAGACTGCTGAAAGAGTTACTAAAAGTCGGGTTATTAAAATGTGCAAAGTCCAGTGGAATCGGTATTCAGAAGCAGAGGCAACTTGGAAAAGAGAGGATGAACTGAGGAAATCATACCCACAGTTATTTGAGTAAGCAGTCCAATCTCGAGGATCAGATTCTTTTAAGGGGGTAGAATTTGTAACACCCTAAATTTTCAAAATTTTAAATTAGACAAAAGTTGATTTAAATGAGCTTTAGTTTTGAGCTTAAATAATTTAGAGAATATTTTAATTGGGATTAAAATTTAAAATACTAGGTGGGACATTTGATGATGCATTCATGCTGTCGCATTTGTTTTATTGTGTGGTGTGGTTTTGGTTTTATTTGATTTGGTTTCAAAATTCATTTTGAAAATGGTATTGAAAATATGTTTATAAAAAAATGAAATGAGTAAACTTACCCACCTTACCACGTCCCTGTGTTTGGAGTTTCCGCTGGAGAACTACTATTAGTTGCTACAATTATTGTATAAGACTATGTGATAAATACTTATTCGCTATGTAATAAGCACTGTGATGATGCTATGTAATTTGTCAACTTATGTGTGCGATCGTTTCCTGGGGCACACATGAGTCTTTTATGCATCCTATTTTTGTCCTTAAAAATGGGTGTGACAACCTCCGATCACTTTCACTCATTGGCACCGAAACAAAGGGACCTTAAAATAAGGTCCATAGTCTAGTTTCGATATCTCCTCTATGTGGCCATAATATGTTTTCTTATTCCCATTTGGGTGTGTGGCATCTATGCGGACACCACTATTTTGGTTGGTGCTCTTTTTATCTTGGGCTATCGTGTAAAATGTATTGCCATTTATCTCATACCCTTTGAATGCCAGGATATGCCAAGATGGTTCCCTAGACAACAAGTACTATAGTTGCTCATCCAGACTCTCGTCACACTGACATCGTTTTTGCAATCAACCACCGAAAGTTTCCATGTGCCAACGCCTAATTCAGGCTTCACCTCTCTGGGAATTCGGATCGTACAATGTCCTTGTGTACCTCAATATACGGATCCACCAAGGAGGAGTTTTGTAGAACTGTATAGTGTGCTTTACAGAAATAATCATCCTCCTTGCCAATATATTCTTTCTTCCCTAGTGTTTTCTTTCCACTTATTCTCCCCTCATGCCGTGATTCAGGAACACCAATCTGGTCGAGGTCAGGAATAAAATCAACGTAGAACTCAATGACCTCCTCTGTTCCGTAGCCCTTGGTGATGCTTTCTTCTGGCCAAGCACAGTTGTAAACATATTTCTTCAGGACTCTATGAACCTCTCAAAGGGGAACATGTTGTGTAGGAACATAGGACCGAGAATACTAATCTCAAAGCTGACATGTTGTGTAGGAACACAGGACTCCCATGAACCTCTCAAAGGGAAACATGTTGTGTAGGAACACCAACTCAAAGCTGATAAGACATTGGACCACGTAATTCTGTAGCTTTGCTAGATGCGCTGGATTGATTGCCTTCTAAGAAATTGCGTTGAGGAATGCACATAGTTTCACGGTAGCTAATCATACATTTGGAGGCAGAATCCCTCTCAATGCAACTGGAAGCAATTGCATCATAAGCATGTGACAGTCACAAGACTTTAAGTTTAGGAATTTCTTCTCTACCACATTTATTATCCCCTTTACATTCAAGGAGAAGCCAGATGGGCCTTGATGCTGTTTAGGCATTCAAACATGATTTCCTTCTCTTCTTTGTTAAGAATGTAGCTGGTAGGACTTAAGTACTGGCGTCCATCATCTATCTTCTCTAGATGCAGGTTCTCTCATTCTTTCATACACTGCAGGTCCTGTCTTGCTTCCAGTGTGTCCTTAGCCTTCTCATGCACACCCATGAAGCTAGTATGTTCAGACAAAGATTCTTTGTCAGGTGCATCACGTCGATCGCACTGCGGACCTCTGACCTCTTGGACTTGCCAAAAGGGTAGCTCCCAAAATATGGACTTCTTCTTTCACATGGGTGTGTCTCTGTTAGCATCATTCAGAGCAAGTTGGCTACCAGGTCCCTTCCCAAAGACTACTTCTACATCCTTGACCATATTGAATACATCCTTACCACTATGGTTGTCAGGCTTTGTTCGGCGCTCTGCCTTACCTTGAAAATGCTTGCCTCTCTTTCCTAGGGCGTGATTCAATGGAAGAAAGCGATGATGGCCCATGTTCATGACCTTTCAATATTTTTTCAAAAATATACCTTCCATGTCATGAAAACAGTGCGTGCATGCATTATATCCCTTGTTTGATTGTTCTGAAAGATTACTAAGAGCAGACCAATCATTGATTGTTATGAACAACAATGCTCGCAGGTCAAAGTGTTCCTGTTTTGTACTCATCCCACACACGTACGCTTGTGCTGCTCCATAAAAGTAGAAGTTCCTCAACTAATGGCCTCAGGTACACATCAATGCCATTTCCAAGTTGCTTCGGCCCTTGGATGAGCACTAACATCATAATGAACTTCTGCTTCATGCACAGCCATGGAGGAAGATGTAGATACATAGAGTAATAGGCCAAGTGCTATGACTGCTGCTCTGCTCCCCAAAAGGATTCATGCCATCCATACTTAAAGCAAACCTTAAGTTTCTTGCGTCATCTGTAAACTTTGAAAATTCTCTGTTTATTGCTTTCTACTGGGACCCATCAGCGGGGTCTCAACATATCTCTACCTTATGGTCTTCTTTGTGCCATCGCAGCAACTTCGCATGCTTTTTGTTTGTGAACAAACGTTTCAAGCGTGGTATTATAGGAGCATACCACATCACCTTAGTAGGGATTCTCTTCCTAGGACATTCACCGTCGCCCTCAACATCACTAGGTTCATCTCGCCTAATCTTATACCGCGATGCACAACATACTGGACATGCAACCAAATTCTCATACTCGCCGTGGTAGAGGATGCAGTCATTACGATATGCATGTATCTTTTGGATTTCTAATTCCAGAGGGCAGATGACCTATTTTGCTGCGTATATAGTGGCGGGCAATTCGTTTGCCTTCGAAAGCATATTCTTTGCGATAGTTAGTAACTCTCCAAATCCCTTGTCGGATACACCATTCTTTGCCTTCCATCGTAGCAATTCAAGTTTGGTACCTAACTTTTTTTTGCCTCTCTTCGCAAGTCGGGTATAGCAATTTCTTGTGATCCTCTAGCATGCACTCGAACTTGATCTTCTCCTTTTCACTTTCACATTCTCTCTGTACAACACGGATGGCCTGGCCAAGATCATCATCGGGCTCATCTTCTGCCACTACCTCTTCTTTAGCTTCCCCATTGCAGTATCATCAAAGGCACCACATTCAGCAAAACCACGAATAATAATGTTGTCATCATCCCCTTCTTCTTCATCTTCTTCCATTATAACACCTCTTTCTCCGTGCTTAGTCCAACAAATATAGTTTGGCATGAAACCCGACGTATACAGGTGTTCGTGAAGGATCCTTGAGCAAGAATAATCCTTCTCATTCTTACATACAACACATGGGCAGCACATGAAACCATTCCGCGTGTTTGCCTTGGCCACATTTATGAATTCATGCACGCCCCTAATGAACTCTGAGGAGCGGCGGTCCATGTTGTACATCCATTGCCGGTTCATCTGCATTAAATGACGTACACCACATCAAAAACTTGTAATAACCCATATTATACAACATGCTTGATTAGTAGTTAATTAAAAGATCTAAAATATCCATCAATCAACATGATTAATTAATATCATATGCCACAAGCTGTTTCACATACTCTCAAACATTAATTTATTAAAGTCTTGATACAATGTAGACAATCCCAAATAGCACTAAACAAACTAAATATACAATGCACTTCAGCAAAATAAGGATTTTGCGACCAATTCCAACTAAAACAGATAGATCATTCTTCTGCTAGTTCACTGCCTCATCATACAATGGTGCACTCTCATCATTCGCCATTGCAAGAGATTTTTGGACGTGCTCAACATACTCTTCCTCCTAGTATCAACCGTCACTTGATCTAGTGCCATCTCACTGAAATTACAACACCAAAACAAGAACTTTAATCAAAATCATCACGAAAAATGAATACAAACCATAACAAAACATGACAAAAAATAACTCATGATATGGATAGGTGTAGAAGTTGCGCCCTTGGTTGGCACCCTTCTTCTTCACCCTGTACTCCCTCCCAATCTTCTACCCACACTTGCCACACGCAATGAGAGGGAGGTCCGGCCTCAGTCGCTTAGGGACCCCATGCGAGGCCGATGACCCAGAAGCAGTCGCCATCTACGACCCTCTATACTTATTTTCATCAAGTACTATAAATTTCTCATTTTGTGAACCATGAAATTAAATAAGCTATATAGTAAAAAAACCTTATATTTCTCTATTTCTAAACCATGAAATGAGGCAATGAAAGGTGCATACTAGTTTTGATAAGCTACTATAAGATTCCTTCATCTACATATGCAAACTATCAAGTGATTTTGAGCTCAAATGGCATATAAATAAAAAATATCCACCATTATTTCCAATCTAGAAAACCAAAAATTTCTCTATTTCTAGACCATGAAATGAGGCAATGAAAAGTGCATACTAGTTTTGATGAACTACTATAAGCTTCCTTCATCTTCATATTCAAACTATCAAAGTCATTTCGAGCTCAAATGGTATATAAATAAAAAATCCACCATCATTCTCAATCTAAAAAATCACAAATTTCTCTATTTCTAGACCACGTAATGAGCCATTCTAGTGATGAAACATGAGAGGATGAAGTCGGTAACCTTTAGAACCGAAGAATGGACGGAGGAATGAAGTCTTCACCAATCCCGCAAGCATGAACTCCTTCCATGAACAAGAACAGAGAGCAGGCAGAGAGCTTGAAATGGCTCAGGCTGGGGGAGAAAGAAAGGAGAAAGTATATAGCTTGGGACATGTAATCCTGGTTTGTGGTGTAAACCCAGACTACAGGTATAATTCTAGTCCCGGTTGGAGCCATCAACCGGGATTAAAGGTTTAGTCATGGCTGGCAGCTCCAACCGGGACTGGAGGGTGACCTTTAGTCCCGGTTTGGGCCACCAACCGGACTAAAGGTCCCCTCCTGCAAAAGCTGCGGTTGGTAGCTCCAACTGGAACTAATCCTTTCTTTAGTCCCAGGCCCAAAAATGACCGGGACTAAAGCCTAAAACCGAAAGTCTGTTATCTACTAGTGGAATAAACAATAGCTAAAGTTTGATAGAGCACTCAACTATTTGAATAGGTCACTTTGATTAGGATCTAGCTACCCAAGATTCTAGTTCCCTACGAGGTTACTCCATATCAAGTCCCAGTATCGAGTTAGCAGAAACAGGTATCCTCACCATTCCCTTGGTGCTAATTACCAAAATCATATGATGAGGCAAACAAACGCTATGTGAATTGGGCCCTGGATATGCATCGACCTATGTGTGCCAGAATAATTGTGTGTTCTTTTGGAAGGATTGTGCTAAAATGTATATGTGCCCAAAATATGGTGAATCTGGATGCAAAGATGCTAATAGAAACAGGTGGGTTCCTCGGAAGGTTTTGAGGGATTTTCCACTTATACCAAGGTTGAATAGGATCTTTCTTCAAGCCGAACAAACAGAGGACAGCCATGGCACAAAGATGAAGCAAGTGACGATCTTGTAACCTAGGACATTCCGATCCTCTAAGCCTATGTGTTCTAATGATGAGCTTGGCTAATTAAGATCTTGTAAGTTCTAACACTTGATTCACAATTGGAATTAATCACTTGAAAAGTTAATGGAGTGTTAGGTTTGGAGAATCAATCTATTCTAGATGAGATGATGCACCATGAGTCTGTATCCGTCAAATTTAGTAGAATGCCTTCATTTCTCGTGCCAGTACTAGTTGTTATTGCTAGTTTGTGAAAATGAGGTATGATGTATCATCTCATTTTATTTTGCAAACCAAATAAAAATATAACGAGTGAGAATGATGATAGACTATCTCATTCTATGGAGTAAACATCTTATAAATAATCTAGATGGTTACTTTAAGGCCCCGTTTGGATCCTTGGAATTCAATTCATTCTAATAATTACAATTTAGGCATAGATTAATTAAGTTAATATAGTTATATATGGAATATATTTGTATATTTGTTGTTAGGCATATAAGGGACGTACTTATATGTTATATTTTTATTGTAGGGAAGTGAGTTGAAGAGTGTGCTATAAGTTGAAGAATATAATTATAATATAGTGATCTATAGAATTCATTTCCACCTTTCACCCTATAAATTTGAGATAAACTTATTTTTGAGATTGAAAATGTTATGAAATATCAAATTCCAAACCAAATAACGTAATTTATTATGTAGATTTTAATTCCTCTAAAATAAAGGGATGATCAGATTACGAACAAACCCATAAGATATATAATGGACCTGTAGGCTACTGCGCATTTCACTCTATCGGATACATGTACGTACCACAGAAATAATTACGCCCAGGAAAAAATAACCATGCATCGCAAAGTTGACCTTTCAAGAAACGTGCGTAGATGCCCAGCGCCCCGTTGTAGCAGTATTTCCGTCGAGGAAATTCATTACGCGTGGGCAAGAGCTCTGAGCCAACGGCAGCCACCAAAAATATATACGAAGAAATTCCGCAGCCACCAAGCGCTGAGGCTTGGACAACACATTGAGATAGCGACGTCTCCTAGGGACGAGGGTCCACTGTTCTGTCAGCAAAGCAAGGGACCAGCTACTTTAGAGCCTTTCTGTAACAGAGCTATCAAATCTAACAGGGAACTGGAGTGGAGAGAACGGAAAACATGAAGCAGCCGAATAAAGAATCAGGCAAGTTTAGCATATTGTATTCTACAATAATATAAAAAACCTGCATGGCCCCCGGGTTAGCTTAGAAAATTAGGCTGTGAACAAAAAGGCATGCGATAACAACGAAGAATATAAGTATACGAAAATTCGACTGACTGAAGAAGTATTATTGAGTGTGTAAGCATAAACCTAACTGTAACTAGGAGAATGATTGGAACGGCATTTACTAAAATGCAAACTGTTGTGGTGAGTTTACATAGTTTTGAACAATGTTTTAGTAAAGGCATGCATTCAGAGAATAGTTCCTCTAATAGTCCAGTTTTAATTACATCGATTTGTTATGAATGACAGAAAAAAACAACTTTTGATGGATCCATCAATACCACTTTGATCTCTGTTCATGAATGCAAAAGTCCTATTTTATTTTGGGTAGATCCTAAAATTTTGATTTTGAAAATTGTCTTTTCCTGCAAAAAAGATGATATATTTTATAGATTAAAACAAAATAAAGTGTGTATTTTTTAGAAATATGAATATCTAGTTCCAAAATATCATCTACCGAGCATACTACTATTTTGACTTATTGTTGAAAAATTTCAAAGTAAAAGATGGGTTTTATTTTTGAACGTAGGTGTTGTGTAGAATAAATAGTCAAAGCATCAAAAAGTTTTGGTTCAAACGTTCTAGTACATATATTTTGAATCAGGCGCCCTTTAAAATATAACACAGCCTGCAACTATGTTTGTTTTCTTGAGATGTAGTGCCCTTTAAAATACTCAGAAATTTGTAAATCATGAGCAAATAATGGTCACAATATGAGGTCTAGCTTGTGTCATTCTAGCAAACCCTTTTCTTTTCCGAAGGACCCCCTCGAGCGGTGAAAGAGCTTTCAGTGGTACCACATTGATGTGGACAAGACTTTGTGCCTGTCGCTCTAAAATACAATCCCAAAAAGAACCAGCTCTGGTTTAGTTCTCTGTCAACGTATTTTAAGTTTCACCAATTCGTTGAAAAGAGTGTAAACATTCAAATAGATATATTATGAAAAATATTTTATGATTAATCTAACCATACTTATTTAGTATCATACATACTTATTATATATATAAATTTAGTTTAAACTTGAGATAGTTTAGCTTATAGGATTATGCTAGAACTATGTTTTTGTTTTGGCAATGAAGTTGGCACTATTATATTGCATAGGTCATTGTAATGTTTTTAAATCCGTGACTGTGACGTTTAACAAATGGTGTCTAAAACAGCTAGTAGCAGAGCTAAATGATGCATAGTGGGCTTATATAGCCGCTAAATTATACATGAGCACAAATAGCGCTTGACCAATCTCACACCGTTATAATAATGCACTCTAGCAGCAACTATAGCTGAAGATTTAGAACCTTGGTCCTATTTGAAACTACTTTATGGCGCAGCCTCTCCAACACCATACCTTGGAGCCCTATTTTTGCCTTTCAAAAAAAAATAAGATTGTACTCCCTTCGTATCGGATTTAGAAGTCGTTTTGGAAAAGATTTGGGTCAAACATTGGGAATATAAATCATTAATAACTTTTAAGTTGTTGAGTTTGCAAATGTAAAAATTATATGAATAGATTTGTCTCGAAAAATATTTTCATAAAAGTATATATATATATATATATATCACTATTTCATAAATATTTTTTATAAAAACAAGAGGTCAAAGTTGTGTTTTGGAGACCGTGTCGCTGTTCTAAACGACTTCTAAATCCGATACGGAGGGAGTACACAACTATGAGTAATAAGGTGCTGAGGTCTTTTAAAAAAAAGGAGCTGAGACTTTATATCGAGGACCATTATGGGATACTGGCTAATTGTGTGCAGCTGCTGGAAGCAAAAGGTTATTAAGGTTCTCTTTGATAGGACTTTTATTGTGGCTTCTCCACCAATTTAATCAAAAGCCCTATCAAACAAGCACATATAAGAACAACTTTTGAAGCCAAAACCAAGTCAAAAATGGTGAAACCAAAACTGTTTTTTTCCCCAAAAAACCTAAGCCACCACAACGTGGCTTCTTCCGCCTTAACTACTTTTAGAGTAGCCCAAGCCCTGTCCCTAACTTTTCGCTAGGTTCTCTGGTAACCTGTAGAGTTCCTAAAAGGTTGAAAGCTCGTGGGGTGTAATATTGAGAGTGTTAATTGGTTTCTAATACCTTGTTCACTTGAACTTTAGCCCTGCTTATTAGCCATGATATAGTGTTTTTCTCTTATAACAAAATAATATCAGCTGGCTTATCAGCCGTAGAAACGATCAAACAAACAGGCAATAAAACGAGGAAGACCTCGTGTATCGCAACAGTTCGCCGTTGACGAGGAACACCATTAAACTGCATTACTAGATTTTCACCCTGTTCGTTTGACCTATTCAGCGAAATTAGCAGCCATCCAACATTGTTTTTCTCTCACAACAAACCAGCGAACAGTGCTTTCAGCCGCAATAAACCAGCTGGCGCACGCGCTCTAACCATGGCAGGAGGACTGCACCGTACCGTGCCATGAACCTTTAGATAAAGATGCTGACCATCTATCTCATCAGATCATGATAACAATGCACTTGCATGCGCTGCCAAAGATCAATTGGCCTGCTACTGCTGCTTGCTGGTGATCTCCCATCGTTCTGATCGATGTCGTGGATCCATACCGTCCAAGTGGAGAAAAACACCTTGCTGTACGCGGTTCTAGTGGTGGTCAACAACAGGAGCAGGTCGTTGTTGTGGGCTAAACCTCGATTGTTAATTAGTGGTGGGTAGCCTATAATTTACAGTAGGTCACGTATAGCAGAGTACTCAAATCGATCCATGGCTACCTCTTCCTCTTCTGCTAGTACCAGTTCTACATCAACATATACATAAAACTGTTTATCTCTATCCACATTTCATGGTTTTTAGGCTCTAAGATGCCTTCTTAATCTCTTCATGGCATTAGACAACTTTTAGTTGTGTTAGTTTTATGGTTACATCATACACATTTTCTCTATAACAAAGGATAATAATAGATCACACAAAATAGTGGTCCACTTTATGGTCCACTCTATGGGGCTGTTTAGATGGTGAAAAAGTTTGGGTAAAGTTCCTGTAGCACTTTTCGTTGTTATTTGGTAAAATTTATCCAATCATGAACTAACTAGGCTCAAAAGATTTGTCTCGACATTTACAGACAAAGTGTACAATTAGTTATTTTTTTACCTACATTTAATGCTCCATGCATGTGTCCAAAGATTCAATGTGACAGTTACTGTGTAAACTTTTTTGGACCTTTTCACCAACTAAACAGGCTCACTTTGTATGTGTATACAATTACCGATAAAGATATTTTATCAAATGATACAAGTGCTAGCCACGTGTGTGGCTATGAAAAATAACCTATACAAGTGATAGGGTTCGAGAAATACCTACCACGCAAGTGGTCCACTCTGAGACTTTCTCGTACAGTTGGTGAGCATTTAGCGTGTGGAGCGACAGAACTAGCTAGATTATGTGGATCTACGTGATGCCCTAGTAGGACCCATGCCAACGGATCGGACAGAGACGTCGTACGCACATGCACTTGTGGATGGATGTGCGCGAGCATGCGAACCACACAAAGTTGCCAGCGCAGCAGCCATGTCCTTTTTCTCCAATCGATCGGAGATCTAAGTATCCGATTAATTGTAAATACGAGTGTACGTTACTTCTCAGCGAACAAACAGTGGTCCGGTTCTTCGGCACTACTTTAGCTGTACTTTTTAACGAACGGACAGTATTTTTCTGCTATAATAGAGCAGCATAAGCATCAGCATAAGCCAAATTTCGGCGAAACGATTTTGATGTAGTGTCCACACGTTGACAAATGGTTATAGAAAAAAAATATATTATACATGCTTTGTCATGGTTCACAACAATATTTTTTTTGTACACATACACAATTTAAAGAACTATTAATTGTTACGAGACAACCTAAACAAAAACTCATTGTTCAGGTTGTCTAAGTGAGTCTCGCTAGGAGTTTCACGATAGTTTCATTTGCATTAAATAGGTTGCCCAATAGGTAATGTTTATGACATGGCAATGCATTTAAGAAGAGAGAAGAAATGAGTTTCATGGAGATAAAATTCTCTTGCCACGATTACTAACTCTCTATGAGTTATGAAATTAATGCCTATAAAACTGTAGAATAAAACTTTCCTTTGAGAGTGGGTGTCTTATCCAAGTTTTATTCCATTCTATGTATGACATGACAATCTTAGAACCAACGCTATAAAACTGTGCACTGAGACTAACCGCATGTAAGACAAGACTAATGTATACTCCCTCCATGTTCCTCAAGGAAGTTTGAAGTGTCTTAAGTCAGCCATTTTAAACTCTGACTATTAATAAATTCTTTTCGGTTGAGTTTGAAAATACGAAAGTGATGTAAGTAGATTCATCTCGAAATGTAGTTTTATAAAAGTATAAATTGACTATATTTATAAATATTTATAGCAAAAAATAGTGGTGAAAGTTAGTTTTGAGACCGCGTCGATGTCAAAAATGACTTCCTTCCGGACACAGAGGAAGTACTTTCTAAATGGAGGAAGTACTTTCTAAATGTGCAGGTATTGGTAAAAGCTCTCCGAAACACAAGGAACTGTGTTGGACCCGTAATACTCCGGCACGGCAGCATGTATGTCTATATACACTGGCAGAACAAGGGGGCCAGCAGGGGCCGTGCCCCTCCCCAACCCCAATCACAGTGAAATAGTATTAATACCCCTTAAAAAATTCAATTGAACACCATAAAAATTATTATTTCACCCATTTTTTATAATAATATTGTGTTTTTCGCTATGCATACTAAATACATGTGTAAAAAACTTGGAAAACTGTTGAAACATACACTTAATGTATATATTTGTGATATTTACGATGTGTCGTTATATTGTTCGGCCCTCTTAACCAAAAGTTCTGGTTCCGCCACTGTCTATATATCTATATAATAGACAGAGGTCACTAGATTAATTAATTCTTATATTATTAGAAAGCTTGTTATCTACTCCCTCTGTCCCGGTTTATTTGTCGTTTTCGGTTTTCGTGCCACAAGTTTGACTCAATTTGTAGAAAATATGTGCAATATTTATATCTCTAAATAAATTTATTAAAAAACTAGATTAAAAATCTTTCCAATGATACCAATGATGTATCATAAATATTAATATTTTTTAATATATATTTTGTCAAAGTTCTTTCTTGGGAAGCGAAAACAACAGATATTTTGGGACGGATGGAGTACAAACTTTAGAGTGTCCCAAGACATATATATACATAGTCCAGTTCATAGTGCCATTAATTAATTCATCCCCACCTCCCTTCCACTCAATTGCACTGTCTCAGACCTTTGTCTTCCTCCTTTCTATTGTTTGGTCATCCTTAGGCCATCATTTAATCTGTACCCGGCCCAAGTTTTAATTAAGCAGCCAGGGAGGACATGATCAGATTTGGGTGCTTGGCAAGAAGCATCCAAGCATGAGGAGTGTGCAGCGTTGTCAATCAAGCTATAATAGAGGACAGAAACACCACAGCACCACGGGCGGATCCAGAGTATTAGTATTGCTAGCTGTCACTTGATAGCGATTACGTGAAATCGATGAAAATTTATTTGTACATAATTTGCGATTCTAAATCCTCCCTTGCCCACAACATCTCTCTGTGTTCATGCAACAAACAGTGAGACAGTCGCAATGGCAGCTGGATCATCATCCCCAATGTGCAACTGTGCAAGGGGATGTTATTCCAGAAAATTCCCTATTTGACAACCATATTATAATGCGGGATTTACTCCATAGCCGTAAAGGGTTCGGATTTCATATATATATATATATATATATATATATATATATATATATATATATACACTAGCAAATATACCCGTGCGATGCAACGGAAGAAAAAACATCACATAAATTTACGAAAAATGAGAATGGGGAATGTTATGTGTGTATTTATGTTTTACGTTTCTATGCAATTTAAGACCCCTATTTATTTTATGATGACTACAACCTCCATTATATAAGTTAATATTTGATAATAATATGACTATCCTTTTAAGCTTGTATCAAGTTAAAATACAACCTTCATAATTTTTCTCTCTCAGCATAAGCACATAAATATTTAGACGTAAATATATCGTAACTTTAATTTCATACTATCCATATATTGCTACAGTTAACTATCGAGTATCGTGACTGCGGAGTATGAGGCCTCTCTCGGATATATTTATTTAGACTGGATTAGACAATAAATTAATATATATTTCAGTTTATCGTTTGATTAGTTGGACCATCAACTGATTTAGAATTTAATAAGAACATGTTTTCTTTCTAATTGAAATGTCATGAACCGTAACTCGAGGAGTGAAAATCTTTATTTCTCATGGAAAGGCTGGTTAATGATTGGGAGATCCATGTTGTATTTATTAAGTATTTATTTTTGATATAAAAGAAAACCCACCTGAGTTGACAAATAAACTAAGAAAAAAATTGGACCAATCGTATAAGGTACTACAACACAGGAACTTGCGGAAAACGGCTATCAAAAAACATGCGGAGTAAAAAACAGAAAAAGGTTGGGAAACAATAAACGGAATTGGCAACCGAGGAACGGAAACGAAACGGAGATTTTAAAAAACTTGAAACGTGCTGACTAAAAAGAAAGGACATCATGGATACCATGCGTATGCACATGACGCATAGTTAGTTGTGACTTGTGAGATTGGCACTTACCTTGCAAAAAGCAAATAATTAACAAATCTGAGTTGCTTCCTTAACATCAACAAATTAATCTTACCGCTGCTGGACTTCGACTCTAATACACGCGAGACATGATCGCAACGTTGAGCAAGTTCGGTTCGTATACGACACGTGAGGCCTTAGCTTCCAAAACAAACACGGAAGGAATCCAATCGGAACATCTTGTATTTGGATTAGGACTCCTAGTTATATTCTGGCTATATATATAAAACGTGAGAGTTATAGACAGACATGAAGAGAGACAATTTTCATATTCACGAAGTTAGTTAGGAAACGATGGACGAAAAAAAGAGCCTGAAATTTTATCTCTTTATTATTAGGAGTATATATATATATATATATATATATATATATATATATATATATATATATATATATATATATATATATATATATATATATATATATATATATATATATATATATATATATGCGGCCGTGTAGGCTTCCTTTGTAGCAATTACTCAAATATATACGATATTCACACTATTGTAACTTAATAGCTCTACTGACAAAATTTTAGCATCAATAATTGAACACAAGCAATATTGATATATACCAACACTGAAATAGTAGTAATAGTGCTTAACATTTAACAAAATTAAGTTAGAGAATGCCACAATTATTAAAAAAAGATTGTTGCCATTGAAGTAAAGAAAAAAAATGAACCATCCAATTTTAAGCAAAGAGTTAATAAAATGATTCGTTGAAAAATTAAAATCACATCTGATATGTAGAGGCAAAATTGGTGGCTTGGATCTCTCAAATCTCTAGAGCAAGATTGTCTTCCTAGAATTTTTGGACCAATATCCATCTTCTGTTTCTAACCATGCAATACCTTTGCATAAGACTGTATGGTGCTTTCCTTTGGAAAACCTTTGCATACTTTTCCTAACATTCACAAAAATATTTATATTTTAGTTGATTTCGTTGCTTTCATAAATATCAATTACCAAATATGAGAGAGAATAAAAAAGCATGACCTTGAATCTGGACAAACTACCAAGAAGCTACGAACTACAAAATTGCAACCCATTTGGATTTCCGATTGCTGGAAGTTGAAAAAAATAAAGAATCTTTAAAGTTGCTTACTTTGCCTTGTGGTCAAGATTGTGGGCGCACTGCCTTCCTGAACTCCTGGTGCCCCTGCTCAGAGTCGGGGCCTGCTCAGAGTCGGAGCCCCGGAGTGCTGGCGAGTAGCCGCCTGGCCACTGTGTAGCAGTGCCACTGCCGTCGGCTAGCCGACCATGTATCTGCCACCGGACTTCGCGTCAAGGGGAGAGAAGAGGCGCGGGAGGGGAGGCGACGCATGACGGTGTGAGTCGAAGCGCCGCTCGACGGTTACGTGTGGCCGTGCGGAGGTGTGGTGGCTGATGTTTGGCTGCCTGTTGGGCCATTGTTGGGCAGCTGTGGGCTCTCTCTGGCTGAGCTAGGCTGTGGGTGCAGATGATTGTGCGAGAGGGGTGCGAATATGGTAGGAACATGTATCGTACAGCGTATTTCGCGTATTGGTCTGGGTGCGGCCGCACCCAGTCGGACCTATATGGATCCGCCCGTGTAGACACACACACACACTTCAATTTTGATGCCCAAACTGACACCACCATCCAATCTCAACACTAACCGTGTTACATGGTTCTCTCTGTCACTCTGTACCGGGTTATATATCAGGCTGGCAGACTTCGGGGCGATCAGGCATACGCTTCGCGTCCGAGCCGATGACCGAGTACCTCCCCTGCTACCTGGAGTCCTGGACCGGAGCGGCGGGTTCAACGTCTCCTGCAGGCTGTATATTCGCACTGGGAATGAAGGCGGCGTCAGCAATGGTGGGCTGGCAAGGCGCGACGTGCCATGCCATTTGCCAACCCCCGGCGCAAGATATGCCACCTAGACTCCGGCGTCCTTAGCACCGACGGCGTCATGTACTGGGTCGCCAAGGACGCCCGGAACGTCGTGTCATTCGATCAGCGAGAGGGAGCGTATCATGGCCAGGCCGAGGGGACCTGTGCACCGGCGCGGGATGAGCTGAGTAGTCCTTCACCGGGGCCGCCGGTCGCACCTGCTTTGCCAGGCAAGCGGGCCACAAGCCACCCAGCGAGCCCGCACCGGCGGCCGGGCGCCCCTGAAACGCTGGGCGAGCGGTGCCCCGAGGCCCTGAGCCATCTCGCGAGGCTGGCCGCCTCTATGGCTCTCTGTCCTTCTCGGCTGAGAGAGCCCCCACGGTGCCACGCCCCCGGGCAGTGCCACCGGTCGAGGCCACCGAGCGGGCCCCTGCACCACCATACATGCAGGGGCGCCTTCGCTCCAATGCACGCGCCCTCCGGCCTCCACTGGTCTGCCCGCCATCACGTACGTCCTCCGGCGTCCAGCCGCTACACCGCCGCTTCGCCTGCATGGTCGGGCTGCTTTGATGGGAGCCGTTCCCAGGGTTAAAAAAACCGCTCGGTAAACCGCGGTTTACCACGGTTACCGCCCTAACCGGGCCGGACCGGTTCCGGTCCGGTCCGGTTAGGTATTCCCCAAATTCAAATTTAAAATTTAAAAAAAATGCTGAAAAAATTCCTAAAAATAGTTCATGATTTATAGAAGCCAATGGTGTAAAAATTTTTCAAATTGGAGTTCGTTTAGTATTTATTTATACGTATAGAAGTTTGAAAAAAAGAAAAAAAACCCGGTCCCGGCCAGTTAAGGCCCCCAAATTCAAATTTAAAATTTGAAAAAAAAATGCTGAAAAAATTCCTAAAAATAGTTCATGATTTATAGAAGCCAATGGTGTAAAATTTTTTCAAATTCGAGTTCGTTTAGTATTTATTTATACGTATAGAAGTTTGAAAAAAAGAAAAAAGAAAATTCCAAACTCAAACCGAGCGGTAAACCGCTCAAACCGAGCGGTTACCGCTCCAAACCGCCCGGTAAACCGGTGACAAACCGAACCGAAGGCGCGTTTGAATTCAAATTCAAATTCGACCGGTTACCGGTAAACCGGACCGATAAACCGCTACCGGAGGCCGGCGGTTTAGGGTGACCGGTCGGTAAAAAAACCCTGGCCGTTCCCCGTTTGGCCACAAGTGTGGGTCAAGGCTGAATGGCCAGGGCATTTTGGTTCATGAGACAAAAAATATTCATGTCAACTCAGTCAACTCATGGAGGGGGGCTTGGCTTGGACGGCACGAATAATGCACGCTCAATTTAGGTATGAAAATAATTAAAGTGAGGGGTTAAAGGAAAGTTCGAGCTTGCCAGAGCCATAGAAAAATTAAGTCCCTATTTTAAGGGTATCAATCATCAAATAGAGAATTTTTTCATGTTATTATTCTCAAAATGCTTTAACGTTTCGGCAAGGGGCCAGGAATCTTCAAGGCCGTATACTAACACTACTGGAAAACGAAGTACTCATGTTAGAGAGCATTTCACTGACATTCCCCGACAGAAAAATTACATTTAACCTGACAATTATAGGAAAACACACACAAGAAAATAATAGTGTAACCAACCGGGAAAAAACAAAATTTTATATCGTTTGTGTTAAAACACACAGGAAAACAACAAAATTTGTTGTCGCGATGTCATACCAACACGGAAATTATGACTCCATCTAAAATGAGTAGCTAACCTGGGGCTTGGGCTACTACGACCTTTGACGCGGCCTAAAAGGGGTCGCGATATACCCACATGGGTATAAAAGCACATAGCTAGAAACCCTAGCAACAAACCTTTCTATCCCCTCCGCCACCCTATCCCCTTCTGCTTCTCCACACCACCACCCCCATCCCCTGCGTTGCCATCCTTGCTTCTGCTCGGATCTCCTCGGGCCATCGAGATGGTCTCGACATCAGAGCTTGTCTGCCTCCATCTAGATCGATCTCCTTATTAGGAGTGGAGATGGCAAGCTGTTCGGATCTCCTCGAGATGTCACGCCCATGAGAGTGGTGTCTATCTTCCGTGGGTTGTTCGTGCATTTGGCGGTGTCCACGTCGGCCAATTGTTCTATACCTGTAATGTGCTTCTAATCTAGCCTTGTGATGCTTTGTACGATTCAAGCTACTATATGAATGAGTATAAATTTCAATAACTTGTCTCTATTTCAATTTGCCTATCAACATAATATTGACAGATATAGAGTCTAATTTCCTTGATGTAAAAATATATTGTCTTCATTCGATAGGGATAAAATACTAGACCTGACAGTTGGGAATTTTCCTATCGATGAAGAACGGTATACTGACAAAAAAAAATTGTTCACCGACAGGCAAACTTTGTATCCCTGTCGCTTTTGTTCTATTGATATTTCCCTATCAATAATTCACATTTACCTGTCGGTTTTGCACTGACAAGGAAATTTTATAAGATAAGCCAGTGTCATACTGTCGACTATGGATTGTGGTACTACTCTCATTTTTTAGTAAGAGAGTTTTTAATGGTTTCCAAGATTAATATACATTACTAGAAAAACTATTATGGAGACAACCTCTCTAACTAATAGAGGTTGGCACATTTACGAATGATCTCCATAAATGGTCAAGCGGCTACCAGGCAAAATCCTGCCTCTATTAATCATTTTCAAAGGCGGGCATCCTAAGGTCATTGCCTCTGTTAATAATAATCGATGAACGATGGCTGCCTCTACAAATCACTATTAACAGAGGTAGATATTCTAAAGATCCGCCTCCAGAAATAGATTAACAGGAGCGGGCATCTTAAGAGGCCTACCTCCATAACTAGTTATATCAAAAACTAATCTATAAATTTTTCATATGAAATCAGATGAAGACAACTTCATATCGGAATTGAAACCCCATGATGTAGTCTTCAACTTTGTAGTTCAGAAGCTTTTTTATTTGAAACTGTTTAGAGTTCCAAAATGTTGTTTTAAGTCCTTAGATTATTTAATTTAAAATTTTCTAACAATCATAGATGTTGACATTTTATATACCAAAGTTGTAGTTCTCAATACAATCTACAACTTTATAGTTGAAATGTCTTTTGTTTGAAGTTGTTTAGAGTCCCAAATATGTGTTTTAAGTTCTTATTTTGTTAAAATTTTAGAATTTCCAAACCGCCTTGAATATTTACATGGTTAATACCAAAGTTGTAGTGGCCAACTCAAGCTATAAGTTTGTTGCTTTTTTGGGAACGCTATAAGTTTGTTGTTGATAAGCTTCAAATTTGAAGTTGTTTAGATTCTCAAATATTTGTTTTATATTCACATATTTTGAGATTCAAATTTGTAGTTGTCACGTTTTTATCTGGAATCATTTAAGGACTAAAATATGTTCAATACAAGATTACAAAATGTTGATATATACAAAAGATAGTTGTTAATATATACTCACAAATGAGTCTGTAGTCCAATAGAGAAACAATAATGTGTGCTGAAGGTCTTGGGTTCAAATCCTCAAATACACTAAATTAGCCAACAAAAAAAATTATAAACAAGAGTGTAGATATATACTATAGATTACCAACATATAGACTAGATCAACACCCATGTTCTTGGCAACAAAATGTAAAGACCACCAATGCAACCACTGCAAGCCTTGCCTCTTGCAATCATTCAAGAACGAATCATGGAATTTATCTAAATATTTATTTATGCTTGATCTTTTGTTAGATGGAGATAACTCTCCATTTGGCAGGAACTTGACACACATGATTTGGCTTCTGAGCACAAAGACCTAACCTCTACAATTGTAGCACCATGTTTCCTCTGGTTATCGACCATGTGTTGTTTGATTGACCTCAATATAAAGGATACTCTCTACATGCAAATCAAAGAACACAAGTGTCGGGGGAAAATATCAAGCCCCTAAGGACAAAGGGTTAATGAGCACCTATGTTAACCCAACCGACGGTTAAGGATCACAAAATAGCCTTAACCGACCCCCTGAGGGGAAATTTGCCTTGCCCGACCCTAGGGGCGCACTCTCCACCTCGCCCAACCCCAAGGGAGTGGGTCCTGGCATGGCCGATCCCTGGGACCACTCTCTCCACCTCGCCCGATCCCAGGGGCACACACTCTTCGCCTCGCCCGACCCCAAGGGGACTGGCCCCACGCCGATCGGCCCCGCGAAGGGAATTTTCGCCTCGCTCGATAGAGTTTATGCAAACAGGCCCTCAGGTGAGGGACGCGCGCGCACCAGGGGGAGCCGTAGCGTCCCTAACCACTCCGGGCATGACCCGCATGCCTTGACATGACACAGAATGGTGACAGGCCATGCCTATGCGTCCACAGCAACCCATGACATGGAATAGGATGGCACTAAGCTGCCTAATCCCCGTATGGCCCGCGTCACCATCGGCTATTTGGCTCCTCCAACTCCTGTCAGGAGATGGGGCGCCTCGTCTGGTTTGACTGGGAACGCACGTTGCACCAGTGACGAACAAGACTCAGGGGTGACACACATCCCCGTCGCCCACACGACTGAGGGGGCCCGTAGGGAGAAGAGGAGGAACAACATCGTAGACCTCCCCCTCTTTTTGTTTATCTCTTTCTTCTTGGCCTCCTTTTTCTTTTCTCTCCCTTCATTGTAACTGACCATCCCTTTCAACTATAAAAAGGGAGGGCAGGACACCCTACGAGGGGCATCAGAAAAACAGGCAGCCAAAGCCTACACGCAAGCAGCTCAAAGAGACCTGGGAGCTCTTCCCTCTCTCGCCAGTTTGTACACCCCTACTACAAATTCAGTGCAAGTAACACGAGCAGCAGCTCACGACTGGACGTAGGGACATTCCGCTCGAACTAGTATACATCCTCGTGCCCTCTTCGCACAGCATCCGAGCCCAGACGCGCATACAAATTTACTCATTGGTGTCGATCTCAAACACCGACAGTTGGCGTGCCAGGTAGGGGCTTTTGCGCGTCTCGACGTCATTACCAAGCTTCAGATGGCCAGTCACGGCATTAGTTGGGTCCCTAGGGTGCACGTGCGCTTTGGGAGCCTGGATTTTGTTGTCACCATAGAGGGAGAGCTGGTGAGGGCCCTCGCCCCCAGCCTCCTCCTACCACCAGCCTCGACACGATCATCGAGGCTCTCTAGGAGTTGCAGTTGAGCACTCTGGGGGTCCGCAGCCTGGAGCGCCACCAGATCCTTGACTTCGACTTTGGGAGATTAGAGCGCCAGTTCACTGCCTATCTGGGACCTAACCCGTCTTGGGAAGACTTGCGCACCCTCACCTTCTCCTTCGCCAACGTCATGACATAGCTCGCCGGTGGGGAGCCGATCTCCCCAGATATCCTCACCTGAAATGCCTTGGTGGCATACCCATTCGGCTTGCGCAACGCCGTGAAGACTATCGCTGGTCTCATGGCACAACGCCTTCGTCCCCTTCCCACTAACAATGAGTTCGTTGGGATGGTGGACTACATCTTGGACTCGATCCACGATCTCCTAGAGTTAGGCTCGGAGGTGTTTTCTAGTTCCAGCTCTAGCGGAGGGAGCCATCACCTCTCGCAGGAATGTTTCGTGGTGGAGAGCTCCAACGGTCACGTTTCGAGCCCCAGAGACTTTGGCAAAACCCCCCGAGAGGTCCTCGTGCATGCTATAGCAGGGGGCAAGGGTCCCACCTCTGGCGGCAGCGGCCTTAGCCCCACCCTAGCTAGGATGACCACTGCGAGCAGCTGCAGGCACGACAGCGTGAGCTTGTGGAAGCACGTCGTGGGCTAGAGGAAGAACGCGCTCAGCTCGAGCGCGAGATCGCGCAACGCCGCGTTGAGGGCGGGCACGCACGAGCTAGGGGCCGTGATGTTCATAGGCAGATTGTGGAAGACGGCGACGGCCTTCCACAATTCGCTCGAGCTAGCCAGAACATTGCAGCTACGACGGCCTTGCTCCAAAGGCTTCCCGATCTAGCGACTCCCAAGGAGTGCAAGACCTAGCGGGAGATCTGTGAGTTACTCGATCGCGTGGCTGAGCAGCAGGCGAAGAGCTCGCTGTAATGATGGCGTGGGCCCGACGCCTGCCAACGTGCGTCCACCGGGCATGACGACAGAGACACGTTTGTCCACTAGGTGCCATGTGGCACGGAACCTTCCTCTGATATGGGAGCGTGTCGGCCCCATCCGCGACGCTCGCGTCGTTCTAGACACCCGCAGGCACGGAAGATATGACGGGGGGCGGGAAGCCAACCACGGGTACCACCCTCATCGTGGTGGATGCTACGACGCCAACGAGGACCGAAGCCTGAGCCCCCCACCGCCGGGGCCTCAGGCTTTCACCCGACACATCCTCCGCGCGTCGTTCCCTCAACGGTACCGCGCACCGGTGAACGTCCTCAAGTACTCCGGGGAATCAAACCTCGGTCTTTGGCTTGAGGACTACCGGCTTGCCTGCTAGGCCAACGACATGGATAATGACTATTTCATTATCTGAAATCTCCCCTTGTTCCTAGCAGACTCGGCCCAGACATGGCTGGAGCACCTCCCGCCCAACTCCATCAGGGATTGGGCGGGCCTAAAGGAGATCTTTGTGGGGGAATTTTTAGGGCACCTACACACTCCCTGGGAACCCTGGGACCTCAAAAACTATTGGCAGAAGCCGGATGAGTCCTTCCGTGACTACATCCGGTGTTTCTCCAAGCAGTGCAATGAGTTGCCCAACATTGCTGATGCTGATGTCATCAGCGCGTTCCTGTTCGGGACTGCCAATGAGACCCTAGTTCACAAGCTGGGGCAAAAATGTCCACGAACCACCAAGTACCTCCTCGACATCGCCACTAGCCATGCTTCCAACGAGGACACGATGGGGGCGATTTTTGATCGAGCCAAAGCCAAGGCGAAGCGAAACGAGGACGCCGATGAGGGCGCCTCCAACCGCTCCGACAAGAAGAAGAAGAACAAGAAGCGGCGCGAGGGCTTGCTCGTGGCCGCTGTCGAACAGAAGGACAAGCGGACGCCCGTCGAAGGCACCCCAGACCACTTCAAGAAGATGCTCGAAGGGCTATGCCCGAACCACGCTTACCCCGTCAAACACGCATACAAGGACTGCGGGCTCATGAAGAAGTTCCTGGGCGGTGGCTCCAAGAAAGGGGAGCAGAACAAGCCCGACCCTGAGCAAGATGACGCTGAGGGGGAAGACGACGCCCTTCCACAAGAAACCAGCTGCCTCATGATTTTCGGTGGGCCAGAGTCCTACGCCTCCAAGCGTCGCCAGAAGCTCGAACATTGGGAGGTTTACGAGGCCGAGCCAGCTACGCCCACTTTCCTCAAATGGTCCAGATTGGCCATCACCTTCGACCGGTCCAACCACTCGAAGAGCATCCCACGCCTAGGCTGGTACCCACTCGTGGTCAACCCCATCGTCGACACGAAGCACCTTACCAAGGTACTAATGGACGAAGGCAGCGGCCTCAACATCATGTACGTCGGGACCCTCGACGCCATGGGCATTAGCCGATCGTGTATCCGTCCGGCCGGGGCACCCTTCCACGGCATCATGCCGGGGAAGCAGGCCATGCCCCTTGGACAGATTAATCTGCCCGTCACTTTTGGGACTCCATCCAACTATCAGAAGAGACATTCACTTTCGAGGTGGTCGGGTTCCACGGGGCCTATCATGCCATCCTGGGACACCCATGTTACGTGAAGTTCATGGCCGTCCCCAACTACACCTATCTAAAGCTGAAGATGCCAGGCCCAAACAACATCATCATGGTCGGCAACCTCCGTCCCGCGTGCCTACGAGTGCTGTGAGCCCGCCTCGGCAATCGTCGCCTCCAAGGGGCTCTCAGCCATCCACCAGGTAGTCGACGACGAAGTGCCCGATGCCAAGAAATCGGGTGGATCTTTTGGGCCAGCTGAGGACACCAAGGAGGTCCTCAACGACCCTAGTAGCTCTGATGGCAAAGCGGTGCGCGTCGGTGAAAGTCCAAGTTTGGTTTTGGTAATTAATGACACCAAGTTGCTAATGCCATTGTGTCAAGTGGTTTGAATTAGGCATAAGCAACACACGTGATGAAGGAGCAAATGGCATGGAGAGATGGCCACAAGACCACATGATTTGGTGCATGAAATGATGAGCAAGATCATGAAGGAATGCACATAAAATGATGGACTTGATGATCAAGTGGAGGAGAAGGATCTAAGAGCGCAAGGCAAAGGTATAACCATAGGGTTTTCCTTTTGCCGATCTAAGATAAGTAGAGAAGTGATTGACCGGATTTAGGATACATAGCCGACTATCAAGAGGGGCTATCACGGTTAGCTCGGGAATCAAGTGCCACTAGATCAATGTCTTGAGCATATGCATTAGGATCTAGTAGAGAGCTAACATAACGCCTTGAAAAATGTTTGTGAAATGCTATCACACATGCACATGGTGGTGTACACTTGGTGGTGTTAGCACATTTGCGAAGGCGGTGGATTTTGAGCGGTAGAGAGAGGTTTGGGTACCCATTTAGCGTTTTTTGGGGAAGTGAAACGCCTATTTTCTACTGCGCCGGAGGCGGAGAAACAGAGGCATAAGTCCGGTGTGTTTCTCACTGAAAAATAGTGACCGAACGCTGGACCGGACGCGGTCCAGGGTGGACCTGCGCGTCCGGTCAGCTCTAGTCGAGGGTAGAGGCGCAACTCGCCTAGGGTTTGTGACCGGACGCTGGTCTGGCCTGACCAGCGCGTCCGGTCAGTTCACCTGGGCGCAGAGGAAAGGTGCACGCAGAGCATGTGACCGACTCGACCGAAGGTCCCCGGGACCAGAGCGTCCGGTTAGCTTTGACTTGTGCGGTTTGGTGGCATGACGCGATCGAACGCGGTGGCGCGTCCAGTCACGTGCGACCGGACGCGTCCGATCGCACGGGGAGCTCTCTGGACTCTGATCGGACCCTGGGTGCAGCGCGTCCGATCATTTGGTGAAGCGCGTCCGGTCACTGCAACGACTCTCTCTGACGCGCACTATTGCTGCTTGTCCTGTAGTGACCAGATGTGTCCGGTCACCCTGACCGGTGCATTCGGTCATCACGTTTTTCACTGCGTTGTCCGGTAACGGCTAGTTGCTTACCCATTCGCTATAAATAGATGGTGGCCGGGTTTAGGGGGTTGGAGCTTGTACATTTGAGATCTTGAGACATCCTTTGAGCTAGAGAACAACCCCTCCACTCATCTCTTTGCTTGGTTGCACATCTTAAGTGAGATTGAGTGAGATTCAAGTGCATTACTTGAGAGTTGCATTCTAGAGGCACTTGATCTTCGAGTTGCTGCGGATTTCTTATTACTCTTCCACGTTTCCCGACGCAGTAGACGGCTTGGAGTAGCGGAGGTGATTGAGCTCGCAATTGGAGATTGTTGGAGCCCTCACCAAGTGTTGTAAGGGGTTCTTGATCCTTCCCCGTAGGAGTTCGCAAATTGGATACTCTAGTGGAGCTCGTGGCATGGAAGATCCCCATTTTGTGTGCGGTTGTGCGGCGCCCGCCGAGGGCTCGACTCTTGATAGTCGATTAGCTCACGAACCGACAAGTGGGTGTATCGCCACAACGGGGAGTAGCTTGCTGGGAAGCAAGTGAACCTCGGGATAAATTCTTGTGTCGTTCTCTTTCCGAGGATTTCTCTTGTATGATTGATTGATTGGTACTTCTCATCTCTACACGGCGGTATAATCACTCGAAGCTCTTCTCTCACATTATTTCTTGTATCTAGCTTGTAGTTGTTGTGTTTAGTGGATAGCCTTGTACTAGGCTTGTGTAGGTGGCTTGCTTAATTAGTTAGAGCTTGTGCATTTTGCTTTGCCACCTTTTGTACTAACACATGTGGTTAAGTAATTCTTGTAGAAGTTTTAATTAGGCTATTCACCCCCCCTCTAGCCTATTTGGACCTTACAAGTGGTATTGGAGCCGAGACACCATTTATTTGAGGCTTAACAACCTACGGTGAAGAAGAAATGGCTCAATTAGGCTATTCACCCCCCTCTAGCCTATTCGGACCTTACAGTCGGCACCGCCCTTTCCCCTAAATAGAAAATCGTGCTCGTCGACTTCCTCTATGCGAACAAGGACATCTTCGTGTGGAAACCCTCGGACATGCCAGGCATACCAAGGGAAGTCGTCGAGCATGCCCTGTGGATGAAGTCAGGCTCCAAGCCGTTGAAGCAATGCCTGCGTCGCTTCGACGAGGAGAAGCGCAAGGCAATCGGTGAGGAGATAACGAAACTTTTGGCGGCTGGATTGATCAGGGAAGTGTACCACCCTCGAGTGGCTAGCTAATCCTATTCTTATAAAGAAAAAGAATGGGAAATGGAGAATGTGTGTTGACTATACGAGCCTTAACAAGGCATGTCCTAAGGATCCATTTCCTTTACCATGCATAGATCAAGGAGTCGACTCAACCTCGGGGTGCGAAACCCTCTGCTTCCTTGACGCTTATTCTGGCTACCATCAGATCACGATGAAGGAGTCCGACCAGCTCGCGACCTCCTTCATCACCCCGTTTAGATCATACTACTATGTTACGATGCCGTTTGGGTTGAAAAACGCAGGGGCTACATACCAGCGATGTATGCTTAAGTGTTTCAGAAACTCATCGGGTGGACTGTTGAGGCATACGTGGATGACATCGTAGTTAAATCCAAGCAGACCAACGAACTTGTAGCCAACCTTGAGCTAGCTTTCAAAAAGCTCTGGTCAAATGACATCAAGCTCAACCTCGGGAAATGCGTTTTTGGGGTCCCAAGGGGTATGCTGCTCGAGTTCATCGTTTCCAAGCGTGGCGTCGAAGCCAACCCCAAGAAAATAGCGATCATCACGAGGATGGGCCCAATCCAAAACCTTAAGGGGGTACAACGAGTCATTGGTTGCCTCGTAGCACTCAGTCGCTTCATCTCACGCCACGGCGAACGAGGCCTTCCCCTCTATCGGCTTCTGAAAAAAGCCAACCAATTCACATGGATGCCCAAGGTGATGAGGACATCTCAGCCATACGTGCTTCCTTGAGTGACAATCATTCACCATCCAACATGAATATCACAAATCCAGGACCACTTACAAGAAGTCGTGCTAAGAAACTACAAGAGCAGGTGAATTCGTTCCTAACTGATCTTAATTCTAACACTTGTGAGAATGTTATACTACCTAAGAGTGCTACTTTGGTTGTACTTAGGAAAATACATGAAGAGGAGGAAGAATCCAACCACCAGCTCGGACCAGACCACCGAACCAGCTTGGGCCAGTCCAGCGCGACAGAACCAGCAGAAAGAATCGGCCATAACTCTTGATTCACAAAAGCTATGAAGGTCCATGAGGACATTTTGAAAAGCTTATCAAGTCTATTTTCCAATGCAATAAGCCCAGACCAGATTGGAATTTTCCCCATAGCGTCCGACCAGATTTAGTGAGGACTGGTCAGGTGGTCGACAACATGCATGTTGTTCAAGTTCCCGTGCAAAACTGTACCAGTCTACGACGTTACATGGTGCATGGCATATATGGATGGAAAGCTTGTTGAGTCTAGTTTCACACTCAAGAAACGGATCATCATTTGGACTTTCCACTAGGGAGTTATGACACTTTTAGTGGAGACTGCTTTGGAAACTGACAGCCGCGTGGACTCCTGGAAACTCATTTCATGGAAGCCTTTTCACATTCTAGTCTTTTTATTTTCCATCTCGTGATCACACCTATATAGGAGGGTTGTTCCTTGTATAAATACTCCTATGCTTGTAAAGAAAAGGGGACTTTTTGATAATCTGAATACAGACCACTTTGTTCAGCTGTGTGCTAACAAAAATCAGAGAGAGATCTCTACCCCTTTGCTCTTGTGTCTTCCTTCGCGGAGATTACAGAAGCGGCCGCGTCATCGGCACCCAATCCGTGCTCCTGGTCCATTGATTCCAGGTTACGTAGGTTGGTTTCTTTGAGAGTGTGGTTGGGCGAATCCTTGGTTCAAGCTGCCGTATAGAGACGGTGGTTGGCTCCTTGTGCGTGTCGTCAGGTTGCACTAGTTATCGCTGCTTGCAGCAAGTTATCGGCTGTTATCAGCTAGTTATCAAGATCAAGATCCTACGTCGTGAAGATCAGGATAACAACCTCATCATTTGGTATCAGAGCCTTCGTTGCCACGGTAGGAATCTTTACCCTTAGCTACATATATATCGTGTTCGTCCTATCCACCAAAAAGCTAAAAAAAATATTTTGCTATAGCCCTTTATTTCAATCTGTTATTCTTGTGAGTTTTGTTAAGTTTCAGTCCGTTAGAGTCTTTGTTTTAGTTGCTGATCATATTATCCTTCGTGTGTCCTTTGTGCCTCTTTGTTTTATATATCTCTGAATTTTCCCATATATATAAAAAAATCAGAAACCCGTATCATCCTTCGCGTTACCTTTGATCCTATCAAGTTATAGCTGACGGTTGTGTCTTGTTTCTAAAAAAACAAGTGTGCACATGTTATATCTGATCCTGTTCTTAGTTATATAAAAAAAGTGTAAAAAAAAGAAGAAAGAAAAGTTAAAAAAAAGAGAGTTGAGACAATAGTGAAAGAATAGTTGAAAGATCAGTTTGTTATATGCACAAGTTCTGAAATTTTTATCAATTACATAACCAGATAGCTATCCTTTCTTTAGTGCAAAATTTTGCTTGGGTTTGATTGCAACACTTGCATCCTAAGCATACTCCTTGTTTGCATCAAATCTGAATTTTCTTTGTGCGTGTGTTTGATCTATTTACCTCACTCATAACTTGTGGTCAGCACTAGGCATTGAACTTCTAGTTTGGACTCTGATTTAGCCTTACAATATCTAGAATTCAGATTGCATTCCTTGTGAATTTTTTCCCCACCAAGCTCCACATAAAAGCCACTGTCATAGGAAAATTGATCTTGTATTCGCTTAACCATCACTTTCTTGTTACCACCTCGCATTGGCCTTCTGTAATCCGCAGGAATTCATAAGAGCTTCGGTTGGTAAGAGAGGTGAGGTTGAGAGATTCCATATATATATATTTTCTATTCTACATATATTATTGTTTGGCCTAGCTAACTTTACAGGAAGATGAGTGGAAATGAGATTGAGGATTGTGTCACTATAGCACAATTTAATGAGCTGAAGCAAAGTTTGGAAGATAAGCAAGATCGATTGTCACGAGATTTTCAGACTCTTATGGCTGAAATCAGAGATCAACGCCAACCTCGTGATGGTGTAAGCAACCATGGAGAAGATGCTAATGAAGCTGAAGAAGAAGCTGCTGCTCGACTTGCAAGAGAACAACGGAGACGTAGACAGCGAGTTGTTGTACATGCGAGAAGGCCTCCACCTCTAGGGCGTCGAGGAGGTGGTAGAGGTGCTGATCATGATCGTGGGAGTGTTGGCCTAGAAGAAAGTGGGACTAAACAAGAGGATGAAGAAGAAGAAGAAGAAGAGGAGGAGGTTGAACAGCCCCATAATGATGGCCGTCGTCACCGAGGTAATCGTGGGCGTAATCGGCCCAATAAAGAGAGGTTTGGCAAATTAAAATTCAACATGCCTAAGTTTGATGGAGGATCTGATCCTGAAGCATATCTTACATGGGAGTTGAAGGTTGATAAAATTTTTCGCTTGCATAATTATTCTGAGCAAAAGAAGATGGGCATGGCTGCTCTTGAGTTTGATGGATATGCTCTAATTTGGTGGGAACAAATGCTCAATGACAGAGAAGAAGCTGGGCAAGGTGCAGTCCGTTCGTGGGCTGAAATGAAAAGAGAAATGAGGGCAAGGTTTGTCCCCAAACATTACCGTCGTGATTTATTTGACAAGCTGCAGAATCTGAAGCAAGAAAGCCTTAATGTTGATGAGTATTATAAAGAGATGGAGAAGGCAATGATTCGAGCTAATGTATATAAAGATGAAGAGCAATCTATTGCACGCTTTATGTCAGGGCTGCATCGCAATATTCAGCGCATTGTTGAATTTCAGCAGTACCGTAATCTCATTGAATTGGTACATCAAGCTAGCAAGGCTGAGCATCAATTGCAGCAGGATATAAAGTCCAACAGAGGAGTATCTTTCAGCACAAGAAGTACGCCAAGTGGTAGCAAATTCACACCAAGAGGTAGTGCAAGTAGAGGTACAACTTCCAACTCAAGTGGTGGTACAAGATCAAATAATTTTGGTGCTTCTAGTGGGAAGGAGCTGGCTGCTCCAAATGAGAAGAACAAATCAGCAATCTCATCACCTACTTCAGTGGGTTCTTCAACCAAGAGTAGTGGAATTCAATGCTTCAAGTGTGGAGGTCGTGGTCATGTTATACGGGAGTGTCCAAATAATAGAACCATCATTGTGAATGACCAAGGAGAATATGAATCTGCTAGTGATGAAGAACATGAAGATACTAAAGGAGAAGATAATCCTGAAAAGAAAGTCTGTGCATTTGAAACTGGTGCTGCTCTTGTTGTAACTCAAATTTTGAGTGTGCAAATGAGTGAAGCTGAAAATGGACAGCGGCACAATCTTTTCCAAACTAGAGCCAAGGTTGAAGACAAGGTGTGCAAGGTAATCATTGATGGTGGAAGTTGCCACAATCTTGCTAGTAAAGAAATGGTTGACAAGCTTGGTCTAAAGCTGCTGAAACATCCTCATCCCTATCATGTCCAATGGTTAAATAATTCGGGTTCCATTAAGATTGCACAAAGAGTGAAAGTTCCTTTTAAGATTGGTGAATATGTTGACACTGTGGAATGTGATGTGGCACCCATGACAGTGTGTCATATGCTGTTGGGAAGACCATGGCAATATGATCGGTCATCTCTGCATTGTGGTCGGACCAATGAATACACCATCAAGTGAAAGGGAAAGGAGTTGATACTTAAACCCATGACACCACAGCAAATCCTAGCTGAGCACTTGCAAGAGCTCTGTTGTGAGGAATGAGAGTGGAAAAGAAGGAGAGAAAAAGAATTTGAGTGCCTTCCACAAATCGGAGAGTGAGAGCCACAAGCCAAACATGAGAGATAACAAAAAAAATAGAGGGAGAGAACTTAGTGATGATAGCCACCAAATCTGAAATGAGAGATGTGAGGAGAAACCCAGATCAAGTATTAATCATACTTGTGTGCAAGGACACATTGCTTTCAGCTAATGACTTAACTTCTGTCCCTAGTGTTGTTGCACGTGTTTTGCAGGAATATGAAGATGTTTTTCCAGAAGAAACACCTGCTGGACTTCCTCCTTTGCGTGGCATTGAACATCAAATTGATTTCATCCCTGGAGCTGCACTCCCAAACCGTCCAGCATACCGCACCAACCCCGAAGAAACCAAGGAAATTCAAAGGCAAGTACAAGCACTTTTAGATAAAGGTTATGTGCGTGAAAGTTTAAGTCCTTGTGTTGTCCCTGTGATTTTGGTGCCAAAGAAAGATGGTTCATGGAGGATGTGTGTAGATTGCAGAGCCTTCAATAACATCACTGTTCGTTATCATCATCCTATTCCTAGGCTAGATGATATGCTTGATGAATTGAGTGGATCTATGATATTTTCTAAAATTGATTTGAGAAGTGGTTACCATCAAATTAGAATGAAAATTGGAGATGAATGGAAAACTGCATTTAAAACAAAGTTTGGGCTGTACGAATGGTTAGTTATGCCTTTTGGTTTGACTAATGCACCTAGTACATTCATGAGATTGATGAACCATGTCTTGCGAGCATTCATTGGAAAATTTGTTGTTGTTTACTTTGATGATATCCTAATTTACAGCAAGACATTGGAAGAACATGTTGATCATATTCAGCAAGTGTTAGACGTGCTCAGGAAAGAAAAATTATTTGCTAACCTAGAGAATTGCACATTTTGTACAGATCAGGTTGTGTTTCTTGGTTTTGTTGTTTCAGGTTTAGGAATTGAAGTTGATGAATCAAAGGTGAAAACAATCAAGGATTGGCCAACTCCTGAAAATGTAAGCCAGGTGAGAAGTTTTCATGGACTTGCTGGTTTTTACAGGAGATTTGTGAGAGATTTTAGCACAATAGCTGCTCCATTGAATGAGTTAACGAAGAAAGGTGTTGCCTTCCAATGGGGTGAGCCACAAGAGAAAGTTTTCCAAGAATTGAAGAAAAGATTGTCTGAAGCCCCCTTGCTTGTGTTGCCGAATTTCACAAAAACCTTTGAGGTTGAATGTGACGCAAGTGGGATTGGAATTGGAGGAGTTCTCATGCAAATTGGACAGCCTGTGGCCTACTTCAGTGAGAAGTTGGGAGGAACACAACTGAACTATTCGGTGTATGACAAAGAGTTGTATGCTTTGGTAAGAGCACTTGAGACTTGGCAACATTACTTATGGTCAAAAGAATTTGTTATTCATTCAGACCATGAGGCCTTGAAATATTTAAAAGGACAATCAAAACTGAACCGTAGACATGCTAAATGGGTTGAATTCATTGAAACTTTTCCATATGTTGTGAAATATAAGAAAGGTAAGGAAAACATTGTCGCTGATGTTTTATCTCGTAAAAATGTTTTGTTAAATCAACTCGATGTTAAAGTGCCAGGACTTGAACACATAAAAGAATTATACTCTGCTGATCATGACTTTTCAGAACCTTATGCAAAATGTACAACAGGTAAAGGTTGGGAAAAATATCATGTACATGATGGAATCTTGTTTAGAGCTAACAAATTGTGTGTTCCCAATTGCTCTGTTAGACTCTTGTTGTTACAGGAAACACATGCAAGTGAATTGATGGGTCATTTTGGATGGAAAAAGACATATGACATGTTGGCTGACCATTTTTATTGGCCGAAGATGAGAAGGGATGTCGAAAGATTTGTGCAAAGATGCATCACTTGCCACAAAGCTAAGTCAAAACTGAACCCCCATGGTTTATATACTCCCTTGCATGTTCCTAGTGCTCCTTGGGAAGACATTAGCATGGATTTTGTTTTAGGTTTACCAAGGACAAAGAGGGGGAGGGATTCAATTTTTGTTGTTATTGATCGGTTCTCTAAAATGGCACATTTTATACCATGTCATAAAAGCGATGATGTTTTCCACGTAGCCTCTCTATTTTTCAGGGAAATTGTGAGGTTGCATGGCATGCCCAAGACGATTGTTTCAGATCGTGACACTAAGTTTTTGAGCTACTTTTGGAAGATGTTATGGACAACAAGGTTGCTGTTTTCTACCACTTGCCACCCTCAAACGGATGGGCAAACTGAAGTTGTGAATAGAACACTTTCTATGTTGCTGCGAGCCTTGATCAAGAAGAACTTGAAGGAATGGGAGGAGTGCTTGCCACATGTGGAATTCACTTACAATAGGGCAGTACACTCTACAACTAATATGTGTCCTTTTGAAGTAGTATATGGTTTCAAACCACTTGCTCCGATCGATTTGTTGCCTTTGCCATTGCAGGAAAGAGCTAACATGGAAGCCTCCAAGCGCGCGTCTTATGTCAAGAAGATTCATGAGCAGACCAAAGAAACAATTGAGAAAAGGTCCAAGTACTATGCTGAATGGGTGAACAAGCATCATAAGAAGGTGACATTTGAACCTAGAGATTTAGTTTGGGTACACCTTCGCAAAGACTATTTTCCAGAGAAGCGCAAATCCAAGTTGATGCCACGAGGAGATGGTCCATTCAAAGTGCTGTCCAAGATCAATGATAATGCTTACAAGATTGATCTCCCTGAAGATTATGGTGTTAGCAAATCCTTCAATGTTGCTGACTTGACACCATTCTTCGGACTAGAAGAATCAGAGTCGAGGACGACTCCTTTTCAATAGGGGGAGGATGATGAGGACATCTCAGCCATACGTGCTTCCTCGAGTGACAATCATTCACCATCCAACATGAATATCACAAATCCAGGACCACTTACAAGAAGTCGTGCTAAGAAACTACAAGAGCAGGTGAATTCGTTCCTAACTGATCTTAATTCTAACACTTGTGAGAATGTTATACTACCTAAGAGTGCTACTTTGGTTGTACTTAGGAAAATACATGAAGAGGAGGAAGAATCCGACCACCAGCTCGTACCAGACCACCGACCACCAGCTTGGGCCAGTCCAGCGCGACGGAACCAGCAGAAAGAATCGGCCATAACTCTTGATTAACAAAAGCTATGAAGGTCCATGAGGACATTTTGGAAAGCTTATCAAGTCTATTTTCCAATGCAATAAGCCCCGACTAGATTGGAATTTTTCCCATAGCGTCCGACCAGATTTAGTGAGGACTGGTCAGGTGGTCGACAGCATGCATGTTGTTCAAGTTCCCATACAAAACTGTACCAGTCTACGATGTTACATGGTGCATGGCATATATGGATGGAAAGCTTGTTGAGTCTAGTTTCACACTCAAGAAACGGATCGTCATTTGGACTTCCCACTAGGGAGTTATGACACTTTTAGTGGAGACTGCTTTGGAAACTGACAGCCGCGTGGACTCCTGGAAACTCATTTCGTGAAAGCCTTTTTACATTCTAGTCTTTTTATTTTCCATCTCGTGATCACACCTATACAGGAGGGTTGTTCCTTGTATAAATACTCCTATGCTTGTAAAGAAAAGGGGACTTTTTGATAATCTGAATACATACCACTTTGTTCAGCTGTGTGCTAACAAAAATCAGAGAGAGATCTCTACCCCTTTGCTCTTGTGTCTTCCTTCGCGGAGATTACAGAAGCGGCCGCGTCATCGGCACCCAATCCGTGCTCCTGGTCCATTGATTCTAGGTTGCGTAGGTTGGTTTCTTTGAGAGTGTGGTTGGGTGAATCCTTGGTTCAGGCTGCCGTATAGAGACGGTGGTTGGCTCCTAGTGCGTGTCGTCAGGTTGCACTAGTTATCGCTGCTTGCAGCAAGTTATCGGCTGTTATCAGCTAGTTATCAAGATCAAGATCCTACGTCGTGAAGATCGGGACAACAACCTCAACACAAGGCCCAGGACGCGCTTGACAAGCTCAAGGAACTCCTATTGAGGGCCCTGATCCTTGTCCCCCCAGTCGACAAGGAACCACTTCTGCTCTACATAGCGGCAACCACGCAGGTGGTCAGTGCCACCCTGGTAATAGAGCGGGAGGAGGAGGGGCACACCCTCAAGGTCCAGCACCTAGTGTACTTCGTTAGTGAAGTCTTTTCTGACTCCAAGACCCACTACCCCCAAATCCAAAAACTCCTGTACGCTGTACTGATCACCAAAAGGAAGCTCTGACACTATTTTAGATCACATTCGATGATCATCGAATCCTCATTCCCTCTCGATGAGGTCATCCAAAATCAAGAGGCTACAGGGAGAATTGCTAAGTGGGCGCTCGAGTTGATGGATCAGGGGATCACGTTTGCCCCTCGTACGGCCATCAAGTCCTAGGTACTCGATGATTTCGTCGTGAAGTGGACCGAGGTCCAGATGCCTATTGGCGTTTCTTAACACGATCACCAAGAATGGGGCTTGAAGCCCATCCCCAGTCACGGTGTCAGAAATGTCTGTTGGCATTCCCTAGCATTGTCACCAGAATTGATGTATCCTAACAACAGTACTAAGGAATGTCAACCATAGGTCATAACATTTGCAGAGGTTATCCACAAGCGCACGGATCTATCGTTGTAGCATTTGACCCGGAAGTATTCGGGTATCGTTCATTTATATTTTTCCAAAGGAAGGCATGGTGTAAAAGTCTCTAGTAGGTACATGGATAAGATAACATGACTGCATAATTGACCAGTACTCAATACAGGGGTAAGTCATGATAGGTTTAAGATAGTGTGACACACACTTGGGCTAACCTCAAGGATAAAAGGGAAAACAAAGAATAAATGAATGTTCCTAAGCGGAGTAGGCAATCTAATATAGCCGTGCCAAGAACAACTGATGATCATACATATACATGGTTAAGAGTTAGAACTAGGAATGAGATGGGTCGGGAGGCCACTGAGTACTGGTCTGCCAGCAACCTCATGTGACAATTTAGACTCCTACACCCCAGACGAACGTGGGGGATTGCAAGGGACGGACAGGGTTGTCACCACCTGCTGCCTACCCCTCAACCGAAGAAAGGGAAATGCATTCGCCTATTCCTTTGTACCCGGGCACCACGCCCGCTTACAAGAAAACTACCCACATCCCCTAGGACTCTGACCCTATGGATCAACAAGCATAGGACATGGGCATACCCGAAGGCACGACGAACCGCCACCTCAACTTAGCTCTAATCCTCATCATATATATAGCATGAAAGTTTAAGCATAAGGTTCTATATGACGAAATCATAGCATAGAAACTATAGTCTAGTTCATATGATATGATCATGTCAAAAGAACATGTTAAGATCATAACACACAAACTATATGCTAGTTCATATGTTAAGATTATAACATGAAAACTATACTCTAGTTCTATGGCACAACTATAAATATGAAATGAGAGCATGACTTTGGAAGAAACCATATTTGTATTCATACCAATGATCCTTTCTTCCAAGGAGCCAAGCCCTCCTTGATAGCTTTGCCTAGCTCCAAAATACTACACTACTACTACTAAGCTAGAGAGTGAGGAGTGGAGAGGTGGAAGTGAACCCAAATGGTGTGTGTGTGTGTGAGAGAGAGAGAGGCACCTCTCCCCTCTCTTATATAAGGTAGCCTAGTCAGTTTGGGGGGAATATTCCCCACCACACCACCAGCCTTGGAGTTAATGTACCAACTAGTGAAACGTGGGCTCGTTTGGCAGGGGGGCGGGTGCGGCCGCGCCCCTAGCGTGCCTGCGCCTGGGGTGGCTCGGCCCTTCCTCTCCTTTGCGCTGTGGGCTGCCTGCTGGGTCTGGGCCTCGGTCCGAATATGGGTTGGCCCAGGTTCTGTTCTCTAGTTGGGCTTCTTTCCCTTCTTTGATAATTACGCTTTCCTGAATGGCGCCTTTTCGTTACTTTCCACTTGCATTCGATGTGAATTCCTACAGAGCTACAAATCTTTTGATACAAGTGGAATTTGGTTAGTAGCAAAGGCATATGTGTGTAGAAACATGTAGTTCTTTCCTTTTTAGACTTATATTGGTGGTATAAATGTGTCGATAAGGACTGCCAACAATGCCACCGGCTGCTGTCGACCAAGAATGCTAGACGATGTATTTCGACGGGTCGTTGATGAAGAAGGGTGCCAGTGCAAGGCTCGTCTTCATCTCTCCACTCAAGGTACGCATGAGATATGCGGTCCGCCTTTACTTTCCTACTTCTAACAATGTGGCAGAGTACAAGGCACTCATCAACGGTCTACGCATCGCCATCGAGCTGGGCATCCGACGGCTGGATGTGTGAGGTGACTCGCAGCTTGTCATCGACTAGGTTATGAAAGACTCGAGCTACCATGACCCCAAGATGGCCACGAACTGCCAAGAAGTCCTTTGACTGGAGGACAAGTTTGATGGCCTTGAACTTAACCACATCCCATGAAGGGACAATGAAGCAGCCGACACACTGGCAAAGATGGCGTTCGGCCAGGAGCCAGTCCCGCCCGGCGTCTTCGCCAGTGACCAACTCAAGCCCTCGGCCCGTTACATGGAGCCGGAGGGGTTGGCGCTGACCCTCCCACCCTGGGCACGGGGGACGACCCTTTACCCTTGGGGGCTAACCCGGAACCGGCTCTCGACATCTTCGTACTTACAGAAGTCGACGAGGGCCCAGCGGCCGAGCCCGACCCTCAGGCTGATTGGAGGACGCCAACCTCGACTGCCTTCTCCATGAAATGCTCCCCACCAAAAAAACAGAGGCCCAACGCCTCGCACGGCGTGCTAAGTCCTTTGTCATTATCAATGGGGATCTTTATAAGAAAAGCCGCACCAAAATCCTATAGTGCTGCATCCCGACCGAGCAGGGAAGGAAGTTGTTGGAAGACATCCACGGCGGGGTCTGCGGACATCACACCGGCCCATGGACTCTGGTCAGAAAGGCATTCTACTAGGGTTTCTACTGGCCTACCACAGTAGGGGACACCTACTGAGTGGTACACACCTGCGAAGGATGCTAGTAGTATGCTCGGCAGATGCATCTCCCAGCCCAAGCGCTCTAGACGATCCCCATCACGTGGCCTTTTGCAGTCTGGGGGATCGATCTAGTTGGACCCCTAAAGAGGGTGCCTGGGGGCCACACGCACTTACTTGTTGCCATTGACAAGTTCTCAAAGTGGATAGAGGTTAGGCCAATCACTACAATAAAATCCGAAGAGGCCGTGAAGTTCTTCACCGATATCATCCACCGTTTTGGAGTACCAAACTCTATTATCACTGACAACGGCACACAGTTCATATGGAAGAAGTTCCTCAGGTTCTGTGATGACCACCACATTCAAGTTGACTGGGCCGTCGTAGCGCACCCCCGAACGAACAGGCAAGTTGAATGTGCAAATGGTATGATCTTGCAGGGGATCAAGCCTAGGATCTTCAGCAAACTCAACAAGTTTGGTGGCCAATGGATGGCAGAACTCCCCGTGGTGTTGTGGAGCCTGAGGACGACCCCCAGCCGCGCGACCGGTCACACGCCGTTCTTCATGATCTACGGCGCCGAGGCAGTACTACCGACCGACCTCGACTATGGTGCCCCAAGGGTCACGATGTACAAGGAACCAGAAGCCAAGGAGTTCCTCGAGGATGCCTTGGACCAACTCGACGAAGCCCGCAATGTCGCCCTTCTTCACTCTGCCAAGTATCAGCAGACGCTGCGCTGGTACCCCAGCTGTCGCGTGCAGGGGTGGGCCTTCAACATCGGTGACCTAGTTCTCCGCCTTGCCCAGAGCAACAAGGGCCACCACAAGCTCACTGCACCATGGGAAGGTCCCTACATCATCACGGAAGTACTCCGACCAGGCACCTATAAGCTCAAGGACATGAATGGCAGAATCTACAACAACGCCTGGAACATCGAACAGCTACATCGCTCTTACCCTTAATAGTTCCAAGTTGTACACAAGCTCACGAAAAAACCATGCTCTTAAAATACCAAGCATTTGCCTTATCTATTTCTGTGATCGTTCCTTCAGCTTTTTTAGTGACACCCGACCCTTGCAGCGGCAGGGGGTCGGCCCTCACTTGGGGGCTGATAGGGGGATAGTTGTTGCACTCAGAATCTTCTTTTGCATTTGACCCCTCACTCGGGGGCTGATAGGTCAGGAAGAACGAAATACCGAGTGAAATGGGTCAGACTGCAGGAAGCCTACGCCCCCGTGGCTACGGTAACTCAGCTCACCCATGTGATTGGGATTTTTTTTGCCCCCACCATGAAGCTTTGCGATCTCAACAGCAAAGAAGGGGTCGAAACACTTCAATTTCCATAAAAAACGCTAATGGCTTTAATCCAACTAAAGCAAAGTGTTTTAACGATAAAAGTTTGACTGGACAAACTACGACAAAAGTAAAATGATTGTTTTTCTTAACAAGATTTTGGGCACCACGGCCTGGTTGCATCAATCATGACCTAACTAGCCCCTCCGGGGGAGAACCATGTCTTGTATTCTTCCTGCCATGTCCCGATAAAGAGGAACCACCACCTCCTCTAGCTCTTCCAGCTCCCTCTCATCCTAACTGGGCGCATACCCAAGGCTCATTGCTTCTAGGCTGATGGTCTCCCCGTAATCGGATCGGGCACGAAGGAACGGTTGATGCTAGCATGGAAGGCGTCCCTCTCAAGTGCGCCTGCCCGGGCCGTGATGTCGACGACACAAGCCGCCAGCGAGCTAGTCCCTTCTGTCTGTGCCACTTTGAGGTCATCATAGACGACCCCAATGGTGGCACATAGTATGCCATGCTCGCTGACCTCTGCCTCGAGGTTCTTTCTCGCCTCATCGAGCTCCCTATCCAGGGTCAGTACCTTCGCCTTCTCCTGGCTCAGGTCCGCTGCAAGCTCGGCAGAAGCGTTCTCCGCATCCATCTTCCGAGCCTTCTCCCTTTTGAGCTCAACCTCAAGAGATCCAACCAGTTGCTGGGCCACATCACGTTCCTGACAGGCTGCATCACGCTCCGCGTGGGTTGTACCATGCTCCATGCGGAGTCTCTTCTCGGTCTGCCGTGACTCACCTCGCTCTTTGTGTAGCTGCTCAACCATTGTTGTGTCCTGATGTGCCTTCGTCTTCGAGGCCGTGAGCCTCTCCTCGGCCGCTAGCTTCCGGGTCTTCTCCTGATCGACCTCGTCTAGAAGCTCAAGGATCCATTGGCAGGCCACCACTTCTCACTAAAGGAGCTCATCCCGGTCCGTCTTGATCACCGTGGCCTCCTTGTCGTCCTTGCGTGACCTCTCCAGCAGCTCCAAGGCCGTCCGCTTGGCTTCATCAGCTTGTCAACAGGCCTCCGCCTCGTGGGTTTGAAGGTTGACCGCCTCCACGTTTAGGCGGTCCTGTGCTCCTTGAGGGACTACAAGAAAGGCATGGGTTAGACATACCAAAGTGCAAAATAGAAACCAAGATTATAGACGTTTCATACCTGGCCAGTCAGGGCAGCACTATTCAGCGTGCTCAGCGCGTTGTGAACGGTAGTTAACGTATATCATGAACCGTCAACCTTCCTTGTGAAATGCATAAATATCATAGAATAGAAGGTTATTACTGACAATTTCCATGAATTTTGGTGAATTGCTATTTTTCCAGGGATTATTCCATAAAGCATACAAAGGAGGATTTAATTGCATAAAAAGATGAAGCTTTCCCATGACGAAAACTACGCTAGAAGAATTAGGAAGACACCAGAAGACACCGGCGCGAAGGGAAGCACCAGAACCTTTTGGGGGGTGCCGACCGGCCCCACCCCTTGGTGCCACCCGGCCTGCTACTGTGGGCCCCACCTGTCATCTTCTATAACCTCCTTCCACCGCCCCCAAGGATGCATCTTGGCCCTACGTTAAGTCGGTTTGATCTAATGGCTCTCATGCACCCCATCGGACTATATATATGGAGCCTGGACCCCCTCCCTGAAGCATTGCCTGATCAAGAGCTCAAGAGCCAGAAACCCTAATTCTACATCCCATAGAGATCTAGGCTAGCAATCAACAGAGATTAGTTCTTCTTAGAATTAGTCTTGTTTAGAGATAGAGAGAGAGAGTTGGAGAGTGGAATATTGGAGGAGTTCTGACCTATCGATGCTTCTCTGCTGCTGTATTCTTCGGGATCAAGTTCCTTCACACAGGACTTGCTTCTGAGATTCTTTGGTAATCGACTTATGATTCAAGTAAGCAATTTGCTCATATTGTTCTTCAAGTTTGCAACTCTTTTGAGTGCTTTGATCTTGATAGCTCCTTGATTGAAGTAGTATTCGTATTGTAAGCGTGGTGCTTAGATTAGGGTTACTTGCGAATGTCCCCTGATTTTCCAGAAGGTGGTAGCTCGCGAAGGTGACTTTATAGCTTCGTTGAATCCTCTGTAGTCCCACCTCCCGTAATAGGTTTGGTAGGCTTATAGATACTGGGTAGGGGAGAACTCTGATTTCTGCTCCTATTTTAGTTATCGCCCATGATAGAACGATAGAAGGCATAGCTTATCGAGATTGGAATTAGAAAGTCCTTAGTATTCTCCTTGTTCTTGATGTTTTCTAGCTTGATTGTGAATTGGGTTAAGTTTATAGACTTAGTCATCGTCACCTATTGTTCCTTTGGTTTCGATATTAAAATGGGGATAATCTTGATGAAGTGCTACAACGGTATTATATCTGTGCGCTTGCGATAATCATATTTACTAGTGTGCATATAATTTATACCAACACCCGCGAAGGGAATTTCCGTCTCGCCTGATGGAGTTTATGCAAACAGGCCCCTGGGCGATGGACGTGCACGCACCATAGGGAGCCGTACCATCCCTAACCACTTTGGACATGACCCACACACCTCAACATGACACGGAGCGGTGACGGGCTATGCCTATGTGTCCATAGCAACCCATGACATGGAATAGGATGACACTATGCTGCCTAATCCCCGTACGGCCCGCGTCACCATTGGCTACTTAGCTCCTCCAACTCCTATCAGGAGATGGGGCGCCTTGTCTGGTTTGACCGGGAATGCACGTTGCACCAGTGACGAACAAGACTCAGGGATGATGCTCATCCCCGTCCCCCACATGACTAAGGGGGCCCATTGGGAGAAGAGGAGGAACGACGCCGTATACCTCCCCATCTTTTTGTTTTTCTCTTTCTTCTTGGCCTCATTTTTCTTTTCTCTCCCTTCATTGTAACTGACCATCCCTTTCAACTATAAAAAGGGAGGGCAGGATGCCCTATGAGGGGCATCAAAAAACAGGCAGCCAAAGCCTACACACACGCAGCTCACAGAGACCTAGGAGGTCTTCCCTCTCTCGCCAGTTTGTACACCCCTACTACAAATTCAGTGCAAGTAACATGAGCAGCAGCTCATGACTAGACGTAGGGACATTTCGCCCGAACCAGTATACATCCTCATGCCCTCTTCGCACACCATTCGAGCCCAGATGCGCAAACAAATTTACTTGTTGGTGTCAATCTCAAACACCGACAACAAGCAAGAACAAGAAACAATGCAATCAGTGTCGACGAGTGCAAATTCAACAGTCGACTAGGGAATATACCCTGCGGTTTTTTGGTAGACTTTTTCACAGATCTTTGAGGGGATAAGGCTATATATATGGGTGCCTCACTTGTTTACATGTGCTGGAGTGCCCCAAGGCCGTTACAACTTAGAGCAAGTGTTCCTACAATCCATCCACCCCTCTCAAGTCTTTTAAGATCTGCTAGGATAGACACACTATATAGTGCATCATTGTGAGGTTAAGGCCTTAGAGCTTGAGAGCTTTGAGTGATTGGGCCATGTTGACCCGGTGTCTTGGCGATATATAGAGCGCTTGAGGCCTTCATCATGTCCCCATTTGGTGAAGGTGTGGTGTCCTTAGAGGTGGTGACCCTCCGTTCTTGGTGTGGTGTAGTGTTGTATCGATGTGCGAGGGACGAGGAGATGCCCTCCCTCATGTAGAGAAACCTAGTAGTAGAAATGACATCAATGTGACCAAAAGAGACGAGCAGTAGTGAGACTATGTCACTCACGCACTAACCTTGGTTGGTAGAGTGTGCGAATCCAACATCGTGACTAAGAGAAACTTGGTGACAAGGTGCGTACCTCGGTGGGTCTCCAACATGGATTAGGGGTCATGTTTTGGCAACCAATACCATGGGATACATCGCCATGTTTGTGGGAGTTCACCCTCTCTATCCTTTGCTCTTAACTTACCATGTTTATTGATTCCTATTGTGCTTTACTTGAGTTGTATTTACCTTCCTAGATTATCTTTAGACCAATGTTATCCTAAATGCTAAACACAAAATGGTCAGCCACCCTCTGTTTAGAGTTTAGATGGTTTAGACAACCAACTAGACAGTTTAAATGGTTTGCACTGTAGCAGTAAATATACATGTAAAATGATATTTTTGTACAAAATTTTAAATACAATATATTTAAGGCATGAACATAGTTACACAATTTGATATAGATAATAAACAATTATACATAGAGTGACACAAATAGTCATATAGATATCATTTAAATATCACCAAAATTCCCCCACCACACATGCAAGCCCAATTTCACCCACCCAAAAGGCTCACCAAGCACCCAAATTTTCATGGTTTATCACCTAAACAGTAGTTTACACGCATGTTTTGGCGTCTACACTCGTTTAAACATCGTTTAATGCCACCGTTTAAACGGTTTTTGACTAGTTTGACCGTTTAGACACTTCTAGCGTTTTAATTTAGTGACTAGGGCCTAAACGAAACACGAACCCACTGTTTAGCATTTAAACACGTGTAGATGATAGTTATGGTAATGTTGGCAAACTTTTACCCCAAGTCCATGTTGGAGCTCCACTAAGGATACAAACCTTATCACCAAGTCTATTTTGGTCAAGGTTTTCGATCTTCCACCATCAATGCAGACACTAAGCTAATGAGCCACTTGACACCAAAGCAAGCCTCACCATGAACCTCCCTTCTACTCACATGAGGTTGTCTTCACTTGAGATCTTGATCCTCCAAGGCAAAGGTCTCTATGTCTTATATAATTTCTTTCTACTACTCCACTCCAAGGCAACAAGGTGAATACAAATGTCATTCTTACTTCTTCACTTGGGATATTGGTCCACCAAGGCAAGGATCTCTATGTCCCATTGAAAGGTCCCATGAGCACCTAAGAGTGATGGTGAATTGGGTGTCTAATTCAAAACATAAAACTTAGGGCTAAAAAACTACCACTAGAAAACATCTACTCAGCATGACACATGCTTAAGATTTTTCTAGTGTGCTCTATTTTACCTTTAACCTACCTATAAGAGTTTTCAACCTAGAGCCACCGTTACCATGACATAAATGCCTACATAGTTTGCACACATTACTCATTGAAAGGCTCAATGCATGGCCTAGAGGGGGGAAACATAACTCAAAAAACAACGGTTCGTAGAATGTTGAACTTCAGTGTATTCCCGCTGAACTTCAGCGTGTAGCCACTAAAATTTAGTGCAAATATGCTTAACTTCAATGCAAAAGGCTAAAAGCGCCTTCGAGCTATAAATCAGACATGAAAAATAGATCGAGTCAAATACCATACTTCTTGGTGGTTCTAGCTTCCTTTTGCACATGTCCATACAGCTAGAAAAGGCTATATGAGTCGGTCGGGTGGAAGCCCTAGAATCGCTATTCAAACAAGAAAGAGGCACAAACTTAACAACAAGAGAGGAGACAAGTGATTTACCCTGAGGTTCAGTAGAGGCACAAAGGTTTGCCTACATCCTCGTTGTTGAGGGAGCCACAAAGGCTCGGAGTCCCTTCCAACTCCTACCTCTTCTCAAGTGAATCACAAAGATCGACCATGAGATTTCAATAAGCTTCACAAGGGCAATACAAACTTCCTGGTGCTCAACCATAGCTGATTGGGAGCTCCCAGGTGAAAGGTCCCTAGTTTGGTTTTAGTAATTGAGTGACAACCTAGGTGGACTAATGTGTTTAAAATGTGAGATACACAGGTGATTAGTCCATGGGTACAGTTGTGTGAGCAACTCATGCCATGATGGCAAAGATGGCTTGGATTTGTTGCAAGGCTCACACATGTGATGAAGGAGCTCATTGCATATGTGACATGACATGGAGTCATGTAACCAAGGTGGACAAGATCAAGACAGGACTTGGCTTAACGGACCGGTTGCAAGCGTGAAGGGCAAGTTGGAGGCTTTGGAGCGATGGACCGCGTGGCGGTGAAGCTTGAGCAAGACTTGGCGCTGATGGACGAAGGCAACGGTGAAAAGCAAGTGAGGTCAAGATCAATGAAGCAACAAGGTCACATGATGATATGAAGTGGATCATATTATTTGTGATAGGGTTGGTGCATGTGTTACATCAACATCGAAGGAGATGGAATGGAATCACAAGGCAAAGGTATAACCTATAGGGCATTTCCTTTCACCGTCATATGTCAAAGGCAAGAGATGGGGCAAGAGAACATATGAAACAGAGATGAAGAAGCAAGAACAAAAGAAGCTCTCTCATTTCATGAGCTTCAAATGCCATGAAGTGGGACATCTTGCAAATGGTTGCCCCAATGAAGAAAAGCTCAAGTTGAAGAAAGAAGAAGAGAGGCTCAGAGATGAGTGGGAGGGCTTTGGCTAAGCTCACAAGGTTGCTATGTCAATGCAAATGGCCAAGAGAGTGAGCTTGAGCCGGCCATGGGGCTTAAATAGAAGCCCCCATGAAATAGAGCCGTTGGGCTCATAGAGCAGCCCAACTCAGGGCGACCGGACACGCCGGTCGATGTGACCGGATGCACCACATTCAGCGTCCGGTTGCTGATCCGTTGCCATGTGTCACCAAGGTTTTACCGCGTATGTCGGATCTCAACGGTCGATTTCCCGCATAGTTTAATGTCGACCGGACGCACCCGTCACACGACCGGACGCGCCGATCAGCAGTAGAGCCCTCGCGCGCGCCACGGCCTAGACATGGTCGGACGCACCGATCAACGCCAACACCTGCACGTCAGGTCACTTCCAGAGATGATCCATAGGCACCCAACCGCTTTCGGACACGTCCACACGCCTGCGATAGGACACACGTCAGAATCCGGTCCTCTGCTTCTCACAAGCGCTTGCATCAGCGTACGTCAGCCCTGACCGGATGCACAAGCATCGCGTCAGGTCACTTTTTGCCTCGGTGTCCGGTCTCAGACCAAGACCATGCCCTTTCACTTCAACATTGAATGGACGCGGGGAGGGTGAGTTCGGTCACCACGTGACCTGCGTCCGGTCACTATTTCATAGTGAAAAACACCCCCTTCACTTCACCAACCCCTGCTTAAATATGCTAACCACCAAGTGTATCACCTTGTGCACGTGTGTTAGCATATTTTCATAAACATTTTCAAGGGTGTTAGCACTCCACTAGATCTTAATGCATATGCAATGACTGAGCATCTAGTGGCACTTTGATAACCGCATTTCGATACGAGTTTCACCCCTCCTAATAGTATGGCTATCAATACTAAATCACTCACACCCTCTATGGTGTCTTGAGTGCAAACCAAAAGGCTCCTATCAAGTTTCACCTTTGCCTTGAGCTTTTTGTTTTTCTCTTTCTTCTTTTTCAAGTGAAGAGCTTGATCATCATCACTTGTCGAACACCACCACCTTTGGACTTCAATTGCTCCACCACTTGGATTGGTGCTTAACCTATCTCATGATCACTTAGAGCATATGGTTAGCACCTAGGGTTTTATCAATTCACCAAAACCAAACTAGAGCTTTCAATGTTCCTTATGTATAGATACAAAGTTAGTTATGCTATAGATGAAAGTGTATATACTTTGGTGTACAAAAGACTTAATAAATAAGGAATGACTTAGGAATCTTTTCTCTTAATTAATCTCCTACCTAGCCATGCTACATTTATGAGTATCTATTTCTATCTCTATATTACTATAAATGCCTCACACTTCTCATTTATTTATCATTTGGCTTACCCCTGTTAAAGCATGAGAGTTAATGATCTTATCATAAGTATACATATTTGTCAATGTCTCTAGCCACCCCATTGCTCCTCCCTATGGAAAAATATAAATAATGATACCTGGTATACTCCCGGGTGAAATGCTACAATGGTCTGTGTGCTTACGGATTACTTAATATATATAAATTTACAAGTGTTCTCAATAATTATCAACAATGCATTTTTGGCATCATTGCTAGGGATGACAACTTAGTAAAGAGTGATGCTAAGAAATACCAACAGTGAGGATCCACAAATATCACATATATTGAGAGACTTGAGAGTGTCATACAATGGAATCTCTGAGTTTTATTTTGAAAACTTATAAAAACTCTGGAACAATGGTTAAACAAAGAACTTGAGAAACAGTGCTTGACTTGATCATTCTGCCTTTCAATTGCTCAAGACCCAAGTGAAAGCTAAGAAGCCCCATGGTTGAAGGTAATATGGGTAAGTCTAAAAGTCAAATCAGTTTATTCTAATCCAAAGGAGAATTTTTGATTGAATGCATGTGTACTTTTGAGGAGTGAAAGCATTGTAGCAACTCCTGATCCATTGCTGAGTTTAGCTTTGCTCAGGGACGAACAAAGGTTAAGTGTGGGGGAGCTTGTTGACGGTCATTAACATCAATCATACACTATCAACATAACTTGTATAAATGCATAAAAATGATCACCAACATAGGTTTAGGGGTTTAAATTGATAAATTCCATGAGTTTTGGTGAATCTGTGTTTTTAGCAGGGTTTATATAGAAAACCGTCAAGGTGGATCTATTCGTTAAAGTAAATCACGCTTAACCGCGGCGAAAACAACTCTAGAAGGTTCCAGAGGATACCAGAGGACACCACACCCAAGAAGATCGCAAGACACTGACAAGGGGGGTCCGGTCGGCCCTACCTGCAGGTCGACCGGCCCGTGGGACCCATGGGTCAGCGTCCCCTTTGAATGTCGGTTCTCTACTGCCTTAAAGATTGCATCTACGCCGTTTATTCAAGTCGGTTTGATCTGAGGGTCCAAAATATACGCTACCCCCTATATATACAGCCCAGTACCCCCTCCCTCATCCCATCCCAAAACCCTAATTTATATCCTCATCTCAGGATCAGGGCATCGTTGTGGTAGAACCACCCAAATTATATGGCCCACATGCACCCGTCATTATCCTAAAGACCTCTGACTGCTGCATATGAGAGCCAGATAATCTCGGTAGTCTGTCTGGTATCCTTAGGGAAACCCGAATCATCCATATTTTACAACTCATACAAGATCAACATGGAGTTACCACAACATTACAACATTTGATACAAAAACAACTTACATCAAAGTGTGGAAGATTTACAATGTTGGCAAAATTTGCTATTGGACATGCCAAATGCTGCCTCTTTGTTGGCGGACACCCACTTTCGAGCCTTTTGCCAGGGGACGCTCTGGTTTCTGGAAATTTAGCCAGTGGACACCGCCCCCTAGTTTTAGCCGGTTTTGGAGAGAGAAATTTTCATTTTGGACATCGGGGCCCCTAAGCCAGACTTGGGTCGACTTGGGTCCGTCCCCAACCGGTCTGGTTGGACCAGCTTATAACACCCCGGACCCGTCAGTTAGGGTTTAGGGTTTACTCGCGCCACTTCCCCAATCCCACCGCCGATGCCCATGCCCACGTGACTCCACTGCTCGTCGCGGCGCCGTCCACTCCACTGCCCGCCACGCCGCCGTCGACTCAAGTGCACACCGCCGCTGACACCTCGAGCCTTGGGCCATCATCCTCCATGGGGGGCTGAGGATCTGGGGCACCACCGTGACCCCAAGATGAAGTCTCCTAGCATGAAGAACGCACAGTGCCCTGGGTCTCTGCCTAGGGTTCCCCAATTCAAATGGCTTGAGAGAGGGTGAGTTTTTTAACCCATACTCTTTGGATTTGTATGCCTGCGGATGCATTAGAAAGCTTCAGTTTGAAATCGTTTAGTTTGGTTCATTTCTTTTGTGTTGATTTAGGATGGATCCGACGTCCGCGTGTAGACTGGCCATTAGAGTACTTGCCTATGTAGAGCAAAGACCAGATGGGCTCGATGATTACCATGTAACTGAAAACTACTTGCGCGTGGTAGACACAGATAAATTCAATTGGATGGGGTTTCATGAGTTGCTTGGTGAGAAGATAGTCCATGGGGTGGATCAAGAACTATAGGTCACCTTCTTTGACAAAACCAAGGATGAGACAGTGTGCATAGACTCCGATTCTACTCTGTTACATGCATTTGATGTGTATTGGGACAGTAGGAAGGTGCCACTGACTGTACATGTTGTTGACACTGGTCCTCATTTGCTAAAGTCTCAGTCTATTTGTAGCACACAGGAGAGTTAGGTTAATTGTCTACCACTAGCTATGATTTTGCCTGATGATCATGTTGTGCCTAATCCAGAGCCAAATCCAGTAGATGATCACAATGGTGAAGCTGTCAGTCATCCTGATCTTGCTGCTAATCCTGATGTTGATGCTAATCCAGAATCTGTTAGTCATCCTGAGGTTGATGCTAACCCTGATGTGGCTCCTAATCCTGATGTTGCTGCTAATCCAGAATCTGATAGTAATTATGAGGTTTATGTTGAAGAGGATAATGCTGAGATTGATGGTGATGATGTTGAAGAGGATAATCCTGATCTTGCTGCTAACCCTGATGGTGCTGATGATGACTGGGGATAGGCTGATGAAGTGGAGTATGTAGGAGTAGATGATGAGAATGAGAAGAACAAGGATGTGCTCAATGATGACGCTGAAGCTGACTGTGATTACTATCCTGACACTGACCCAGAAGATGATGACCCCCTAGTTGTGGATGATGAGAGGGACTGTGAGGGTGTGGTTCATGTCACTGATATAGATAACCCAAAGATAGCTCTGGGTGTTACTTTTGAAGATGGTTTCTGCTTTAAGAGATGTATTAGACAATATGATGTGCTTAATGAAGTTGAATTTGCAGTTCCTTATAGTGAGTCACGGTGGTACCGAGCATACTGTAAGGCCAAGAGGTGTAGGTGGAGGATTCATGCATCTTAGTTACCAGATGGCAAGACATGGCATGTATGTGATGCTCATTTCAGGGCTTCATTTCAGTTTCTTTTAGTGTTGGGTTCAGTTATCAATTGCTTCATGCTAACTATTTGTTGACGGGTGCAGATTAAGAAGTTACCACACAAGCATAATTGTGACAGCACAAGCAAAGTCCAGAACAATTGTATGGCTAACAATCACTAGGTCAAGGACAGGGTGATAAACTGGCTTAGGGAGAATCCAACTCTTGGAGCTAAAGTTTTGAAGGACAAGTTGGAGAAGTATTGTATCCAGGTGAGCTACTATGTTATTTGGGACGGCAAGCAAATGGCCTTAGATGAGATAATGGGTGGCTGGGAAGACAGCTTTGTACATGTGTTTTCTTAGAAGAGGGAGATTGAGAAGAGGAGTCCTGACAGTGTTGTAGAGATTGAGTGGGAGGTTGTGAATAAGAAGAGAAGACTCGGTATGATGTTTGTAGCACTGAAGCCATGTATAGATGGTTTCCTCCAAGGTTGTAGACCTTATTTAGGCATTGATTCCACAGTTTTAACAGCAAAGTGGAAGGGACAGTTAGCATCTGCTGTAGGGGTTGATGGCCACAGCTGGATGTTGCCAGTGGCCTATGAAGTATTTGGCAGTGAGACCAAGGAGAATTGGGAATGGTTCATGAAGATGCTGCACAAGGCTATTGGTTCTCCACCAGGTCTTGTTATTTCAACTGATGCAGGTCTATTTCATTCAGTGCTACATGATCTTTTTCATTCAGTGTTACCTAACATTGTTTCCTTGCTTACCTGACATGTGTTTCTATGGTTGCTATCTGCAGGTAAAGGAATAGACAAGGTAGTTACCAAAGTCTTCACAAATGATGTAGAGCACATAGAATGCATGAGGCATCTTGTCAAGAATTTTCAGAAGAGATTCAGGGGAGAAGTGTTTGAAAGGAACTTGTGGCCTGCATCAAGGTGCTACAGACAGACCACCCATGATAGGCACTGGAATGAGATGCATAAGGCATGCCCAAAGGAAACTAGGTGGCTGTTGGACAACCACAAACAGCTATGGGCAAGGTCAAAGTTCAGCACTGCCAGCAAATGTGACTATGTCACCAACAAAATAGCTGAGACCTTCAATAGTTGGATCTAGGAGGAGAAGTCCATACGTGTTGTAGATCTCATGGACAAGATAAGGCAGTTGATCATGGAGAGGTCCACTAGGAGGTAGCTGATGGAGAAGTTGTCTGGGTTCAAGATTCTGCCTAGTGTCGTCAAAGATCTGCACAACAAAAGCAAAAATTTGAGGTATAACATTCACAGGAGTGGCCCAATGGTAGGAGAAATAGGAGGGTCAATAAGGACCTAGTCCCTTGGAGGTTCATTATTGACCTGGACAAGAAAGAGTGCACCTGTAGAGGCTAGCAGTTAACTGGTCTGCCATGTGTGCATGCCATAGCTTTCATTGGCACAAAAATGGTTGATTTGGAGGATTATGTTGACCATTACTATTTTGTACAAAAGTTCAAAGCAGCTTATGCAAGGGCTGTGCCTCCTATGCCAAGCAAAGATGAATGGGAAAAGGTGGACCATGGCTTCAAGCTCCTTCCTCCTCAATGCAACAGAGCAGCAGGAAGGCCAAGGAAGAGGAGGATAGTTGGAGTTGAAGAAGGTGGGTCAAGCAGCAAGGGCAAGAGAAGGTGTAAAAGGTGTGGTGGATTGGGACACCTGCAAAAAACCTGCAATGAAACTGTTGCAGATCCTGACGCACCACTACCTGCACCTCCAAAGAAGAAGAGCAGGACCTACAAGCCAAAAGTGGTTGAAATTATAGAAACCACAGATGATGCATCTAAGAAGAAGAGGAAGGCCTCCTCCAAGGGGAAACAACCTAGCAAGAAGAAGAAGACAACTCCTTCTGAGCCTACACCTCCTGAGCAATCTGTGTAGTAAGTGATCCATCTATTTTAACCATTTTCCTTATTTTGAAGCCATGTGCAGTTGACAACATGTTCACACCTGTCATCTTACAGGGTTCCAAGCTCCCTAGTCACTAGGAGGTAGGCCAAACAACAAGTGTCAGGTAGCCCAGGGGCACTGACTAGGAGTCAGGCTTCCTCAATGCTGACATCCAGTCCAAGTGCCTGCACTAGGAGCAAGATGGGAGGGGCCTGATGCAATAGAAGCAAGATAGAAGAAAGCTTTTGACTTCTATGCTTTTGAACTTGGCACCAGTGCTTATGTGTGCTACTAAGCCACCAGTGCTTTTGTGTGCTTCTCTGAATGTAATGTGGCATATGAACTTGATATTGTAATGTGGCATGGAACTTGGCCTGAACTTGGTATTGTAATCTGCCTGGGAACTTAGCAGCTGTTTGCATTAGCTTGGTATTGTAATCTGGTATAATGTAGTGAACTATTTGTCATGCTAAAAAATCAAGACTTCGTAATGTATTCAAGTTTCTCATGCTGAAAAATCAAGACTTGGTAATGTATTCAAGTTTGTCATGCTAAAAATTTAACAGGGCAACACAAGCATAAGGCAACTGCATTTCATTCATTTCAGAAACATTACAAAGCAAAGTTCATGCTTGGTTATACAATACCATGCACAAAGCAAACAACACCTACAAACACACTGGCCCCAATCATCATCCTACCAACTCTCTGCTCTCCACCTATTCTAATCACAGCATCCCTCTAAGCACAAACAACATTGTTCAGGTTCAATAGAGAATTCTCCAAAGCCTTCAACGTGGCCATCACTGCTGTAGCATCCATGCCATCTCTAGCGCTCAATGGCTTCCACATGAAGAAGCTGCAGTTCCCCTGGCCCTATTCACGCTAAAGCCCACAACAATGGGATGAACCCAAGATCTGATTTCAAAATGCCAAAATGGACCAACAAGAATTCAAAAAACTCACCCAATCACGATTCCTGCAAGTGTAGAATTGCTTGTCTAGGTTGTTTTGGGTTCTCGACGTGCGCTCCACAACCGCCGTCGTGCAGCAGAAGGGGCAGAGCGGCTGCCCTCTCTCGCTCCGCGCGAGCCTGTTGATGACGAAGCGCCCGAGCCTATCGCCATCTTCTACAGCCCTCTGCTTCCACTCTCCTGTCGACGACGCCCGCTCGCTTAAGCCGCGCCCGCACCCTTGTCCAAACAACCACCGCCGCCGCTGCCTTTACCATGGAGACGGGGAAGGAGGAAGAGACCGGAAGGAGGAAGGGGCCGTTGGTGCTGTTAGGTCCGGGCCGTCCATTATAAGCTGGTCCAACCAGACTAGGATGGGGACAGACCCAAGTCTGGCTCAGGGGCACCTGGTGTCCAAAACAAAATTTTCTCTCTCCAAAATCGGCTGAAACTAGGGAGCGGTGTCCACTAGCCAAATTTTCAGAAACCAGAGTGTCCCCTGGCAAAAGGCTCGAAAGTGGGTGTCCGCCAGCAAAGAGGCAGTATTTGGCATGTCCAATAGCAAATTTTACCTACAATGTTAGGTTACAAAACATGTTTCAGTAAAAACTTAAGTTCAAATGGTGAGTAGAATTGCGAAAGCCACTTACGTAAAGCATCTAAGATAGAAGATGCAGCCAGATCATGTCAAGCCCACTGACATGACCCCGATTAGCAGCACAAGTCAAATCCTGCAACAGGGGTTAACAAACCCTGAGTACTTGAGGGTACTCAACAAGCCCTACCCGACTAAAAGAAAAAACTCCAAAAGCATGCTAGATTTAAAGGGAAGTTTGAAGCAAGAATTACTTTTGTAGAAAAGCTCACTACAAGTGGATCCTTACTTTCAATCTTTTAGCTGTGTATTAAGTCATTATTAGTATCCTATTAGCACCTATTCTAGCTCGAGCACTTCATTAAGCATCACATCTCTTCTCTTCTCATTTCCATAAGTAACCATGTTCCATTGATTAACTACGATGTAGTTCAGTTGACCGTGTCTCCTGTTATCGTGGAGCAAACGGCAATTCGTATCGATTTGGCCCAGCTGGGGTTTCCTTACCACAGGACATATGCAGGTCCAAGACCTACATATATCAACCTTCACTCAGATCCTCCAAAACAAGAACGGGCCCTGCATCACCCGAGAGCACAGTACTCCACCTCCCTGCGTCGTTCATCCTTGACGGATTCATAGGATGTGTACACGCTACTCTCGCCATCTCTTCACTCCTAGTGCATGGTTGTTCTTTCTCATAAAGGAATAGCCGAGGTATCAGGCTTACCGGAGTATGTGGCCAGTACTACAAGTCATGATCACAAGCGGCCCTACAACGATCGGTCCTTAATCGACAAGGCGGGGCACTACATCAAGACTCAAACTTGACGCAAGCAAAGAGTCCACCCGGTCTCAATTTAACATTTCATTTTCATGGTATTCTCATGATCCATAAACAGAGCCGAGAAGAACCAAGCTAAAACCTATTTCACGCGAATGATGAAACCATCACTCGACTTCTATTGAATTCTAAGCATTACTAAGCATCAGAGATATCGACCTATTCAGACTAGCAAGGTAGAACTAAGGATACTCGAATATCAAGATAATCATGCAAGAACGGTATTCGACCAACTCCTAATCACTTAATGCACATCTCACAAGACTTAACGTGTAGTAAAGATTTATAAATACTAGAGAAGGGTTTATGCTCCAGGGCTTGCCTGCGATGTAGAGAAGGTTAGATTCCATAGAAATATCCAGTAGTCAGACTTGGCACCAACACCATTGGTGGATGGACCTTCTCCGAAACTTAATCAACACGAGTCTTCTCACTCTCGTTTGTACTACATATAATAAATGATGCTTTGCTTAACACGATGGAATGTATGACATGATACATGATGAGAGACATTCAAGTGCATAACAGAACTTTAACAAACTAAGAAAGTTGAGTACAACTTTCCTTCGCAGTACAGCTAGGTTTTACTTCACCAAGCATTCTAACACATCAAGCAAACATGACTATATTCATTAGTTAAAGACTTGTTCAATATTAACAGTAGGATTACAAGATGTCTTAAGTGTACTAAGTTAACACTAATTAAGCATTAAGCTATACCATCAACACTTAAGCAAAAGAGAGCTAAACAATCAACTCAAGTTACACACAGATACAAAACAGCAGCACATCATCTACTTTATTTAACCATAACTAAAGATCTAAACATCCAGCGAACGTGGCCCTAGACTTTCTAGAAAGCTTAAGAACTTGTTTACAACTTTCATATTATCATCAAAAGGTGATTCAACAACTAGCAAGGTCACATAACTCAAAGAAACAATTATGTCCTGAATTGGACAGAATCTGGCATCAGACTTTAAACAGCTATAAGTAGAGTTCTAGACCACCAAAGAAGGTGTTCTTGAACAACTTGGAAAGATTACGAAAAATACTACAACACTTTCATTGTCACCAAGAGGTGATTCAAAACTTAACTAAGTCAAAAAGCATCACCATTCAGATCTGTATAGAAAGTAAACAGAAACTGACAGGGAACTTACAAAACCTATAACCCCCAAACCAGCAGGCCTAAAATCATAAAATTCTAGGACAAGCAAGATATGTAAATTATCTACAAAGTTTGTATTCAATACTTTTACAGAAAACATGATTAGCCTTATGAAAACAGCCCCTTAACAGGAACTGCTCCTGCAGCCATATCAATATACAAGTGCAACAAAGAGCTTTGCTTAACGTCCTAACAAGGCTATGCATGAGCAACTAATTACCAGGATTATAAACTACTCTTAACTCAGTTACTCCTCAAAGCTATCATGAAACATATTTAAACCCATTACAAGTAAGGCTAAGCAAAGGGTGGAAACTTGGATAAGCAACACACTAATTAATTATCATATTAGCAAGAGACCATGTATACATGTTATCCAAAATATTAAACTAGCATTAACATTCTTGATCCATCATCATAGATTATTGCATACAAACAGCAATCACAAGGCTTACATATATGCATCTACTAATTAAGCATTTGAGTAAATCATTTTAATTATTAACCAACAAGTGGATTACAATCAAATCATGAAAGTAGCTAAGTTGCCAAGGAACAGCAGGGGTTTGGATGTTCCAAGGTCCACAAACAATACTCAAAATATACCAAAGCCATTTAAGTATTTATCTAATGCATTTTACTAATTATTAAATATGGAAAAGGTATTTAAACATACTCAAATTAATCAACCAAGTAACATATACCAAAACAGTTCCAAACTTTTTGTGAAGACAAGTCTAGGTATATAAAGCATACACAAAAAGTTTCATGATTAAAGGGTAATTGTTTTAGGCTACAAAAATCATGCAAGGTCCATTTTATAATTAAAAGAAGTAATTTTTAAGCATAGCAGAACTACTGATTTTGGCTAACTAATATTTTTTCTATGTAGAACACATCATAACAAGACTACACAAAAAGTTTCACATTTTTATCATGCTTCTATATTTAGTTATAAAATTAGCAAGAAACTGCACTTTATTTCATTTTCTGAAAAAGAAAAACTTGTTGAAAACGTTTTTCACTCAGACCCGGTCAGCCTCTGTGACTGACATACGGGGCCGTGGTCAACTGCACAGTGCTCCCGCGCTGATCATGGGCGCACAGCGCACGGTCTTTGACCGGCGGGTGCTTGTCAGCGATGACCTCGCCGGCGACGAGACAAGCACCGACGGACTCGCCACTCTCTCGCGCACACGCTGGTGCTATCGGTTGAACAGCTAACGTACTGCTACACATGCAGTGGTGCACACGGTGGCCCGGCGATGCTCTGGCGAGACGGAGGCAACCGACGGCGATGACTCCGGCGACGGGTTTGCTCTCAAGCACTCCTCGCGACCACGAGAACCCGCTCGAGGGGTCAATCGAGCGGATTAGGGCTATCAGCAAGCTCACCTGCGACCATGGTGGCACGGCGAGGCAGAGGTCGCCGGCACGGTGGTGCTCCAGTCACTAGAGACCAGTAGGGGTTCAGCTAAGCGTTCGGTTAGCACCAGAGCTCACTGTGATGCTGATGTGCTGCTAGGTTGAGTCGGAGTCACGGCAGGGTTGTGCTACCGGCATCGGGGCGATGACGGCGACACAAACCGGCAGTGAGCCTATGTTCCCATGCATCTGGAGCTCGTCTGTAGAAACGGATGAGCCGATGAGCAACACGATGACAAAAGGAAGCGAAAGGAACAAACAGAAGGGCGAGAGAGGCTCTGGAGCGGCCTGGCCATGGTGAGGTCCTCACGGCGGCCATGGCAGCGCGGCCACGGTGAGAACCGTCACCGGGAGCAATGCTGGCGGAGCGGGATGGCGAGAGCAAGCTCAGCGGATGCGCAACGACGAGGCAAATCTACTAGTGCGAGGGATTGGGCTGAGGCACCACGGCTGCGGCCAATTTGGCCTGCGAGGTGAGCTCGGCGGCGGCGGAGCTGAGAAAGGAAAAGAGGAAGACGGTGATCGGCTCGAGCTTAAGACAGCGAGACGAGCTGCGAGCGAAACGTCCAAGTGCACCAGCAGCTGCTTGCACTGCCACTGCGAAGCAGCTGCGTGCTGGGTGCGCGTGAAGTGGCAAGCGAGGGCGGCAGCCGTCGGGGAGCAGCTGCATGGCAGCTGCTTTGCCGATGCTACTATAGCTGACTGAAACGACTCTCTCCCACTCTCATTTTCTCTCGATTACATGCAGCAACTCGCTCCAAGAACAAAAGTTGTTCACTGATCCTAGATCTCCAACTTTGGTTTATACACCAACCCCAAAAGATCAAGGATTTTGATGTTTTTGAATTGAGAAGATGGGTGCTTTGAAACTGCAAAACTGAATTTTCATTTAGGATTTGAAAACAATTTTGATTAGCAACGTTGAGCAATTAATTAGAGGCTAAACACTGATCAAACATTTCAACTAATAACACATTAACATAGCTCAAGCATTACACCAATTCATGGAACAAGAGTTGGGCAAATTTTATTCATAAAATCAATTTAATAAATCACCAAAGATTGAACTTAAACATTGAATTTCAGGGACTTAGGCAGAAATTGCTAAGTGTGAAATTCAGCACCAAATCCAATCTTTGGGCTCAATTTTAAACACGTTTGACTTGAAAACTCAAATAAACTTTTGTTCCATATAAAAGATCATACTTTAAACTACAAAATATATATTAACAAAATTGTAATTGTTTAAGCAATTTCACATATATAAAATCACAAAGTACCTTACTTACTAACATTTGACATCATTTCATGCAACATGGGAAACATAGTATAAGAAACATATGAAACACCTCAATGCAACATATGAAACATCACATATGCAACATGGACATGCTATTATTGAAACATAAAATGCATTAATGAAACAATATTTGATGATTACGCTTCATGATGCTCATGATCAAAGTTTTAACTGCTTTTTAACATCTGTGATGTTACAATCGCATTCAAGAGAGATTAGTCCTCTAGTTAGGATCTATTCTTTGTACACAATAGAGAGAGAATAAGGGAAGAGTTTGGGGGAAGTATCGGCCTGTCGGTGCTACCTCTACGGCTTGTACTTTGGTGGATCTAGGCTTCTCCAAGTCTGTTCTGAGATACTTCTGGTAATTGATTTCTGTTTAAAGTAAGTTTTATGCTCTTTTGTTCACGGGTTCACAGTTCTTTGGGTGCTCTAGTCCTTGTTAGATCTCTGGATTCGAGTAGTAATCGTTAGCATAAGCGTGGTGCTTAGGCTATCGGCTACCTGTGTTTGTTCCCTGTTTCTTGGTTGTGTGGTAGTAGCGGGAGGTGACAATCCCGTCTATAGTTTGTAGTCCACACCAAATTGAGTAGGATCTTAAATTAGTAGGACCGTAGTCGCGTCGGTAGAGTTATCTATTAGCGGTGCTTTACCGTCTAAACGGCGTCCCGAAGTGAACACTAGAATCATATGCCTTGTTTTGCATAGGGTCATAACCATAGGAATCCTCTCTACTCATACCCTAAACCTTGATTGCTATCCCTAGAAAAACTAGTCGTTAGACAACACACACGTTTCCCCTTGCATACGATACTCGATAATACTCCGGGTGAAAACTACTTCGATACCCGTACGCTTGCGGATTTTGTCTCTGTGTGCTACCATAGGTGTCAACATGTATGAGGTTGGTCAGACCGATGCGGCCTTACAATTACTGGTAAAAGTTGATAACTAACTTATACAAAGCTTACAAGAGGTCGACCGGACCGATACAGCCTTATAAATGAAGTATAAGTCGTGACGGTACTCACAAACAAACCAGAGGTCGGCCGAACCGATGCAACCCTGCTTGCACGAAGAACTCGCCGAGATCTACTCTACTCCTACTCATAAGGGGTGGCGTTAGCCAAAAAGTAAAGGAATTGGTTTGATTGATCGATGAGAGATGTCTATTACAATAGCTGGGTTCAATATTTATACCCAAGGCTTGACTACGAGTCCTGGTCGAACAAGACTGGTTACAAAATTCATAAAAGAAGACAAACATTCTAAATTAAGATAACTTGGACTCCAATCTTTCCCTTCTATGGAGTCCACCTGCTTTCCTACTTCTGATCACCGACATCTTCCATTGGTACAGCCCATGTTTGAGATGACGATGTCATGAAATTTAGCCGATCCTGACAGTGTTTTGGTTATCTAATTCCACAGACACTTTGGCTTTCCTTAACAAATGTTGAAATCCAAGGGCACTATACCGACCCAAATTGGTGTCAACAGATCTGAAGCACTCTATCTGACAAACTTTAGCTCTCGCGGCTACCTCACACCTTATAGTAGTGGAATCATTCATCTATATGTGTATCTCTCATGCTAACACATGGCCCTCTAACACACCACATGTCTCACTTTATCCTCACTTTTCTTTCTCGTCGAGCTCTATACACCCCTCCATTGAATACTTGGCCAAAAGGCACCAAGAAGACCCCATGAGGCATATTTATAGCCCAAACCTTAGGAGAGAGTTGTTGGAAAATAATGCCAAAAGTGCTCCAATGGTCACATGTTGAATAGACCCAACAATTTGCATTCTTTAGTGATATAGTCCAGTGCAATAAGTTGCACAATGCCCTTCAAATGGCTAGTCCTGACACCTCCAATGGCTAGTTGGCATCACATGTCAGTTTTTTTGGTGCTCACATTTACTAGATCACAAAATCATCTCTTGGTCACAAAAGCACAGTCAACTTCAACAGTCAACACCTTTGACAAGATTGTCCAACACACACAACTCCTTCTAGCTGGACCACCTAGTCAGTTTATTTCTATAGAGCCACCAAAACCTAGCTTCTGTCATTTATCTTTGGATTTTTCAGTGCTCATAATCCTTCTACCTAGATCGTCCAGTATTCTTGTTTGAATAATGTCTTCACAGAGAGCCACTAGGTGGACTCCAAATTGATTGTCGGGTGTGTGCTTTTTCCTTAGCATCCGATTGTACCTTGAATGCACTTTCATCCATTTTCGCAAACTTCAATTGAGGTGAAACTTGTTCCATTGGATTCCTTGCACCATAACTAGGCTCTTGGACCATATGCTCATCAAGATTGCACCACCATGAAGTCTTGAACATTTGGTTGAGCCTTTGCTCAATTGACTATCTTTCTTGGCGATCCTGACTCATGAAAGGTCTTCAACCTTGAGTCTTAGGTTGCAATACTTGAGTTGACTCCTCCATGATCCACTTGATTTTGAGCCACTGATTGCTCGCTTGACTTCTTGATTGATCTCCTTCTTCAATCGTCTTATCATCAACCATCGGGATTTCACCGTTCTTTATACTTTGTGGCCTAGCATTAACACTTGATCCTCCAATCCATATGCTAGCCACACATGCTAAGTTGTCCTCAACTTGCTTCTTCAACAGTGCTTGAGGACACTTCTTCATCTTCATGCTTTGTGACCTAACGTAAACCTGTTTCTTCAAACACACACGTTAGTGACAAAAGCAATGTTGTCATTAACCATAAAAACCACTTAGCTTAGGGGCCTAGAAGTTCACACCGTGCCTTTACTTCCAAGAGTAGCTTGATAGACTTGCTCAGTACGCTTGGCTCTAGGTTGGAGAAATTCTTGTGCAGTGAGTAAGCATGCTAGATAAACCATAGAGCACATCTGGATAGACATGGATAGGTTCATATTGAGCAAAGTTTTAGTTGGAGACAAGATAATCTTGGATAGATATTTAGATAGATGTATAGTCCTTCCATCGAGTTGTTTCACACAGCAGTAACTTGGTAAAAGTTGTCCAGACATTTGCAGGTTTACTTTGAAGGAGCTCATCCATCCATTGGTGATTTATCAATTATTAGGTTTGTTCAAGTATTGTGACTTGAGCTTGAGGAATTTGAGCTCATGACTTGAACTTGTTTTTTTTCGATAAGGAAAGCTTTATTAATTTCAAGATTGTTACATCGAGATGATACAAAGACCTTGAAACACTTCCGGCCTCTGTATAACGAGGATACACACAGCCAAACAAAAAATCTTAAAAAAGAAAGACACACTAATAACACTCCATCCGAAGACTATACTGCCACCCATGTGCCCGGGTAAAAACTCCTTGACCACCCGCGCCAAATGTTAAGATGCCGCTACAACCAAATCTTGTGAAGTTGGCTTCTGTAGGACAGCCCAAGTACGGAGCCAATGTATAATCGAGTAGATAACCTGTAAAGGAGAAGAAGTACGTTTCTTTTCAAAAACCAGGTCATTCCTACAAAAACCAAAGAGACCAACACGTAGCTGCTGCTCCTAGCAAGGCTAACGATTTCAATTCTTTAGTTAGACCGTAGAGCCAAGAACCAAACATGCTTGATACACTATGCGGTTGAGACAAGCCTGAAGCCGCCTAGATAACAGACCAGACAGCACGAGCGAATCGACACTCAAAAAATAGGTGTTTAATTGTCTCATCTTTGTGACAAAAACAACATTGTTTGCTGCCATGCCAGTTACGTTTAACTAAGTTGTCTTTGGTTAACACTACACCTCTACGTAGGTACCACAGAAATATCTTGATCTTCAATGGAGCTTTCAGTTTCCACAAGACTTTATTAATATTGGGGACATCATTATGGATCATTGCCAGGTAATGAGATTTGACTGAGAACTGTCCATTAGGATGCAAGTTCCAGCGAAATTCATCTTCTTGCTGGCTTAACACAATATTCGTGATGCGTGGAAGTAAATTGTTCCAAGCCACTAATTTGTGTCCAATTAGATCTCTTCGCCAGGATAAAGTAGGTGGAGACGTGCTTAGCACTTCTGCTACAGTAGCCTGTTTATGCCGGGCTATGTTATAGAGGCAAGGATACTGTTGACGCAGAGTTGACTGTCCTAGCCACCTATCTTCCTAGAATCTTACTTGTGATCCATCCTGAATTATGAAGGTCCCAAAACGCAGAAAATCTCGTTTAACCCTCATCAGGCTAGCCCAGAAATGAGAGTCCCCATTCTTCCATTGAACTTGAGAAAGAGGCTTAGAACCTAAATATTTTCTGCGTAGCATTTGTTGCCAAGTACCCTCAGTTGTGAGCAATTTGAAAAGCCACTTACTTAGAAGGGCTGTGTTCTTGATGTCTAAATTATGAATTCCAAGCCCACCTTGGTTTTTGGGTTGGCATAATATGTCCCATTTGGCTAATCTGTATTTTCGTTTTTGTTCATCACTTTGCCAAAAAAATCTTGACCTGAAGTAGTCTAATTTTTTGAGAACTCCTTTTGGATCGTAAAAAAAGACATCATATACATTGGTAAGCTGCTAAGCACTGAGTTAATCAATGCCAAGCGCCCACCAGTTGACAGATGTTTTCCTTTCCAGCTGCTGAGTCTTTTTTCAAAACATTCTTCTACTCTTTTCCAATCTGCATTCGAGAGCCTCCTATAATGTATAGGTATGCCCAAATACCTCATTGGAAAAGCTCCTTGATTACAACCAAAAAGCTCTATATATTGGGACAAAGATTCTTGTGCTGCTCCAAAGCAAAATATTTCACTCTTGTGGAACTTCATGTTGCGAGCCTTTTCGAGATCATGATCCATAAAGAGTAACGTATCGTCAGTATACTGTAGAATAGATAAACCTTCATCAACTAGATGTGGCACTATTCCACTTATCTGATTATCTGCTTTAGCTCTTTTAATTAGTATAGCTAGCATATCAGCTACAATGTTAAACAGAATGGGGGATAGTGGATCCCCCTGTCGAAGGCCTTTTTCGTTTGAAAGTAAGGTCCGACTTCATCATTAATATTGATTGCCACGCTTCCACCTGAAATAAAAGCCTGCACCTAAGAGATCCACTTAGCAGAGAAACCTTTCATCCGCATTGTTTGCAGTAAGAAAGGCCATCTAACTTTGTCGTAAGCCTTTTCGAAGTCTATTTTAAAAATAATTCCACTTTGCTTTTTACAATGCAACTCATGAATTGTCTCATGCAGACGACTCCCTCGAGGATGTTGCGTCCTTGCATAAAGGCTGTTCGTTGGACCAACTATATGATCTGCTATTGAGTTAATTCTAATGGTTGCTGCATATAGACAAGTTGTTGTGATGGGAAAGATGTACTTACCATGTTGTCAGTGGCGGATCCAGGATTTGACACCCCAGGGGGGCTAATTAAGGAAAATATTGATTTACAATTAAGATTTAATGGTGATTTGATGCTATGCTACAGTAATTGCTACAGTGCTTTAGTGGAGATATCACCCTCCCGGGGGGGCTGCAGCCCCCCCCCCCCCCCCCCCCCCCTGGATCCGCCAATGCATGTTGTGATGATGTGTAAAATGCATATTATGAAATTGCCACCCGTGGAAATTTCTGATGAAGCCGTCTCATGTAAATTAAACCTAGTTGTGCATTTGCATCGGGAGTATGTACATTCATTTCTCAATGAGCAACTTACTGTAGACGGTACCATTTTTACAGTCGGGTGGTGTTACAAACCTACTATACAAACTTTATTTCTACCGTCTGATCTGTTTGTTCAAGCAAACTGACTATACAGATGTATTTGTACCATGGGTTTATATTGTAAAACCGATAGATAGTACAAATGCATTTAAACTGTTATTAATTGCCTTGCCTTCTTGTAGGAATAGTTATTTTTCTACTACGTTGAGCTGCAGTCTATCCAAAAACTACCGTATGTAGTAAACAAGGTCCTAAATTGACTGTATTAGCCATTTCTACGGTAGTGGGAGCACAGAGTGCACAGAGGAAGCGGAGTGCAGCCGCGGGAAGAGCAATGTAGTGTAGGAGGACAAGGAAGGAGGAGAGGGAGAATGATTCGCACACTCAAGAGATAAGCAAGCGGCGGATCGAAGCTGGTTTTGCCCAGTTCGGGTTTAGAACGAAGTTCCAGAATATTTTCAGAGACCCAAAGTTTGTAGCAAGACAGAATTTTGATAGGCCGAAATAGCGAGATCCAACCGGCTGGAACTGGAAGTCGGCGAGTCGCGCGCAGCTAGCTTCTAGCTCTACACGGCATGCAGCAGGAGCAAATAGTCGATCGACACCAATGCCTGCCCCGCCGTAAGACCAAATGACACCATATACGGCCCGACTGCGGCCTGACACAATTAACACAATAATGGCGATGCTCTCCGGCCGCGAGATGGCGAGAGCGCCACCTGGTCCCGGTCGAGGCTGCCCGCTGGAGCACACACCGTTGATGCGCGAAGGCGAAGGCGACGGCGACGGCGACGGCCGCATGCATGTCCTCTCTTTTGTTTCGTTTCCAAGTCATGGCATATAAGCTGTAGTGAAACGCCTTGTCGTTGCTACCCACCGGGAGGTATGGTGGGGGCTGGCCAGCCGACGCGCCTTACCTTATCTTGCATCTGGGATCTTTCTTTTTTTTCCTAGAACACGACGACGTGTATTTCATTAAGAAGGAGAAAACAAGTTACAAAGATGCCAGGATTGAGCAGGTTGGGCAACGAAAACGAAAAGAAAACAAGACCGAAAGAATCGCTAGAGACTACATGGCTGAAAGCGTGCTGACTTAGCTGTAGACCAGCACTAGCGCAACCCGGTTGCTCTAGCCAGAAGCGACGATATAGCCGTGGACCAGCACGGGCTGAAAGCGTGCATCTGGGACCTTATATTCGCTGTGATCCCGTTCTTTGTTTTGTCAGTTTGTCTGCCACTCTGTGCCGCATGCATCTCGATCGGTAAAACGTAAGGCGGTGAGGATTCGTGTGTATGTACGTTAGTTGCTTATCGTCTTACAATACAAATAAAATCAGCTTGCTTTGTTATCTGAAAGTACTGTCCAAGAACAATGGTTGGAGTTTCCTATCACTTTATTCGTTGTGAGTGAGACCCATATGTATGTGATATATATGTGTATCTCATGAGAAAGATATGCAAGTTTCCTAAAGTTTTTGTCTGACTGAACTTGTGCACTCCGGGTCCGGCCGGGGTCCGGGTCACAAGCGGCAAGCAACTTGATCTGATGATTCTTCTTCCGTTCCTTTCACTACCGGAGCCGGCTGCTTTGCCGAGGGCCCCAGGCTCTCGGCAAAGCCTCTCAGACCCTCGGCAAAGCCTTTACCGAGCGCAGCTCTCGGCAAAGCAGCCTCGGCAAAAATCCGATTGGCAAAGCCTTCTTTGTCGAGAGCCATTTATCGGGCTCTCGGCAAAGGCTTTGCCGAGAGCCCGCGCGGCTCTCGGCAACGAAAAGGCGCCGCTAACGGGAGGTTGCCACTGACGCCTTCTTTGCCGAGAGCCCATCTGGCTCGCTCTCGGCAAAGAGTTTTCCTTTTTAAAAAAACTCTTTGCCGAGAGGCAGTCTAGCCAAGCTCTCGGCAAAAGCTTTTCTTTTTGTTTTTTATAAAAATATTTGCCGAGAGCCCTGCTGGCGTGGCACTCGGCAAACATTTTTCCTTTTTTAAAAAAAACTCTTTGCCGAGAGCCAGTCTGGCCAGGCTCTCGGCAAACCCTATCCTTTGCCGAGTACAACGGTCATTACGCTCGGCAAAGCTGGGAAATGGGAATACTGACAACTTGTTTCCCAGCTTTGCCGAGTGCGATGGCCATTGCGCTCGGCAAAGACACCCTTTGCCGAGAGCAACCCTCGGCAAAGTTTAAAAATTTTTTTACATATCACATTCATCACATATACATATCACATATACATATCACATTCATCACATATATGGCCATGCTCTCAGCATCACATATACATATCACATTCATCACATATATGTCACGTTCACATACACCACGCAAATATCACATTGATCACAATATTTGAAGCAAAAGAAAGTTAACCGTCACAAGTTGTCATCAAAACATGATAAGTTTTCAATCTAAAGTTCACAATCTACTGACACACTAAACACACTCATGGCCAACCTTGCCCTGGCCACCCCGGAGAAGTAGTGCCGCCTTGACCCTCGGGCGTGTTCCATCCAGGCGCTTGCGGGTTGTTCGAACCCGCCGACGGAGGCTGCAAAAAGTAGATGTCTATATCAGACAAGCAAATGCAGAAACGAAACACTAAGGAATCGATACTCACATGAGTAGCATCCGCGTTCTGAGACGGCGGTGGAGGAGCCATGAGCGCCGCGGGCACCTGCATGCCCTAGGAGGCCATGAACGCGATGAGATCTTGCATCTGCTTAGCTTGGGCCTCCAACCGGGCCTCCATCTGGGACCGCATCTGGGCCTCCATCTGCTGGCGCTCCTCCCTTTCTCTTTCCAGGCGGGCCTGCGATAATATAAAGGGAATGTTAGAACAATGCAAACATTTAAACATCAATGTACGACAAGTAAAACAGAAATAACCTCGAGCTCGGCGATCCGCGACTGCGAAGGCGACGGGCGTGGGCGTATGGGGACGCTCCCGCTCGTGCTCTGTGCTCGGAGCTGGGCCAGAGTGGGAGTGGAGGACGAGCCGATGATGCCGTCGCCAAGCCAGTACCGCCCATGCTTCTTGCCTCCTCCGACCCTCATCACGATGCTTCCGTCCAGGTCCTCGCTGATCGGATCAAAGTCGGCCCCATGGACCGCCCTTGCCGCCTCTGTGTAGTCAGTGAGGCGGGTGTGGACGCTGGAGTTGGTGTACGCCTCGGGGGGGTCGTCGGGGTTGTAGGAGGTCTCTGGTGCGGTGGCCTTGCCCTTGTGGGACATGGCATATGCCGTGAACGTGCTGCAAGGCTGGCTACCGTGTGACGCCGTCTACGAGAAAGATAACAAGATGATTAGTAATAAGGCAACATTTGAGCGTTAGAATACATAAAGTGTTTCACGTACCCAAGCTTGTGCGTACTCGGCGAGGTTGTGGTTGCCCTGGTGGTGTGGTACACCTGGCATCTGCAGACGCGCCTCCCGGGCCTCGGCGTGCTGGGCGGTCCACTCTTCGGATAGCCACCGGTCCACGATCATCTCCCAGCACTCAGGAAACGACTGGCACCATTGGGGGACCATCTGCACATCATCAAGTATTTCACATATAAGCATCAGATGAAATGAGCATAGCTTACTCTCAAAAGGAATCACTTACCTGAATGTACTGCGCCCGGCTCAGCGTCATGCCTCTCGCCTCGACCTTCGACACCCTCCGTCCTTCGACCGTGGCGTTGTAGTTGACGATGGCCTGAAGTCTCGCCTCGTAGATGATGTCGGTGATGAGCTTTTTGCAGGCCCTGGTACTCACCACCTCCGCCTGTGCCTCCTTCCCCTGCTCGCACCTGTAGAAGTCCTGCATACAAACGCAATACAAACTCTAAGTAATTCAAGAAAAGTACGATAAATGCGATGTTGTGTGACGAAGACTTACCCACAGCTCCGCTCTGACCCTCGGCGCGAGGTTGGGGTAGTCCGGGTCTGGGGCGACGGTGTAGTGGTCAAAGGTGTAGGCCGGCTCTGTCTTCCCGGCATACTGTACTATGTCGAGGTAGTACTCGCGGCACAGGAGACCTAGGATGTCGTTGGGTTTGCGGCCGCGACCCTCCACAAACTCCCAATGCCTGCACAAGTGATTCAGAAAGATTATTAGTTTCTATTTCAATTTTGAACATATCATATGAACAAGTAGTTAGAACATGTACCTTTGTCCAACGGGGCGGATCACTGGGCGTTGGTGACGTAGTATCGGTCGCGCCAGGAGGCTGGCGGGACCTCGCAAGTACGGCGTGGACGCCCCTGAGGCAGCCGAACCCTCGTCTGCCTCGGTCGACGGCTCATCCGCCTTTTCGGGCTCCTCCTGCCCCTCGTCCGCCTGAGCCTCGGCCTCGGGCGTGGCCGGCACCTCGTCCTCGACCGCCTCCTCCTCCGGTGGAGTTAGCTCCCTCAGGCGGCGACCCCTCCTTTGCCAAGACGGCCCGTCGTCCTGCGAAGCCTGGTACAGGGAGCTCATCGACCTCTGACGTCCGCCCGGCATCTTGGCTCAACCTCCTGCATTTAAAAAGAACAAACAATGTTGTATTAGAAATAACATAATGAAATATATGCAAAATAAATAAAACTCTAGATCCCAAGAATATTAGAAAAAACATAACAGGAGTAGAATATAACATAATATTACATGTATTAGAAATAATCTGCATCATCAGGATTAACCGGAGCATAAGTGTCATCATCGCTGTCAACCATGTCTAAGTACTCCTCAGTATCTGAAGACGGAACGTCGTCTTCATTTGGTTCACCTAAACGAAATCGTTCTAACATTTGTATGTCCTTCTCATTTACCACCTCATCCCAGCGTCCTCGTCATCATTTATTGCCACATGCCTACCAAACGGAAACGTGCGCGAGCCCCGTCCACTGGCTGTACTGAGATCTCCAGAAACCTCATCTCACGGAACAATGCAACACAAGTTTGGAGCTGTATTTAAACTCGCTTAGTAACAAGATTGCTGTTGCAAATTATGTTCTCTCTAGTCTCTAGCGTTCTCTCTCTCTCACTCTCTCTCCCACACACACCCCCCTATCACCTAGACTGTGCTAGTACTACCGGCCGTGTAATGGAGCAGGAGCTCAACCTTGAGCTCACCCTCTTCCACCCCTCGGTCTTGCCGGAGCCGCCCGGCTACTTCATCTGCATGTACTGCGACCGCAAGTTCTTCAGCTCGCAGGCTCTCGGCGGCCACCAGAACGCGCACAAGTACGAGCGCAGCCTGGCCAAGCGCCGGAGGGAGATCGCGGCCGCCCTGCGCGCGCACGGGGCAGCCTCCACCGCCACGGGCGCCCGGGACGCCGCCGGTATGGGCGCTCGCGATGCCCCCGCCAGGACCCAAGGCACCGCGGGTACCGGAGTCGTCGTTGAACATAAGAGTGCAACAAGGATGGACGGGCAGAAGGCTCCTGCTGATGATGCCGCTCCCGCGCCTGCCCCGCGGAGCAACAAGAGGAGGTCGTCGGACTCCGGCTACGGCGTCGAGCGCGCCGAGGAGCTGGACCTCTCCCTCAGGCTTTGATTTCTGGTTCCTCTTCCTCCTCCACCTTTAATTGGCCCCGTTGTTTGCTTAGATAATTCGATCTGTATGATGAGTGCAATAATCTGTTTCGAGTGCGTGGTATCTCTGTGACAGTGCTGGATTCATCACTTCCTCATGTAGTTGTGCAGTTATATTCTTCGATCTGATGATGGAACTTATCGGCAAGAATTATTGTCGGTCATCCTGCTATCCAAAGGGCGTGGTATTTGGTGTGCTCTTCGGTTGTGCCTTGAGTCCTCTTTGTGCCCAATTTTATTTAGCTTTAGCTCTCGCTTTATTTTCGAAAGGACGGCATGGGTTTTGCCGCAATGTTTGGAACGTTTTCAAGTGATTCTAAATTGCGCATATGCCATGTCAAACTTTGTTCAATTTGTGATGCTAAGTAATGCTTCAACTCCTCCTATCTATGAGTCTACTTGATATCTCGCTTCTCGTGTTTCCCAGATTACTATGATTCCAGTATATCTCGTTGTCAACTAGAACTGTGGCACTAGTACGTACAGGTATCTATTGTACAGTATAGTTAGTTCACAATGATAACTTTTCATGATCCTCATTGAATTGTTGTATCTCATAAAACTGAACTTCCTAGGATTCCAGTGACGTTTTTTCTCCTCATGAGTTTGCTTCGAAGGCATAACTATCAATTGAACTCCGTATATAGCAATGCATTCCCATTTTTTCCTGTGAGCCACACAAGCACATCCTCCCTAATTTGCCAAAAAAGAATTGTGGTGGGTGTGGGGCAGGGTCTTCTGAAACCTTACACAGAATTCCATGATAAATCCATCTCATACACCTTCCTTCTCGACCTCATGCGTCCCATAGGCATATCAAGTGAAATTGAATTGGTCCAAATCCTCTGAACATTCAAGTCAAATATATACACTCCAATATTAGGACTTGTCATCCCATGTAATTAATTCAGTTGATGAATTTGAGTGCTGCATGTAAATTTGCTGAACCTTTTTCATACCATACTCCATGTTATTTTCTCTATCTCTGTCTTCTTCTAAAAGGCAAGTAGTGTGTAAGTCATTTCCTTTTTTATACTCACTCAAAACTGAATGTCTAGTATTTACATAAGATTATATACCCAACTTCTTGAAACTTATTAATTAACACATATAGAGCAGATGCTTTAGTGAGTTTTTCCATACATCAAAAATACATAGACCACTTACATAAACACAAGGTTTATCATGACCACAATAGTAGAAGACACAAAAGGCACTTCTGAAAATAGAACATATATAGGAAATTAAGGTGACCTTCAGTATATTGAGAAAGTAACAATGCACAAGGGAAGGGATTAGTTAACTCTATATACTATATATATATATATATATATATATATATATATATATATATATACTTCCTTGGTCCCAAAAAAAACTTGACACATTGAAAATTTTTCCCATGTCATTCTATCTAACTAACATGTAATGGATCCATGCACATTAATTCAGAGCACTAATTAAACTCAAGGGTGGCAACTAATCTATGTGTCTACATGTGTTTCCTTAATTATGTGACTGTACAAGCTATTATTGTGGAAAATTACCTAGGTGACAACTATTTTTAGGAAAAACACCTTGAATAAATGGGGGTACCAAGGTGATGCTGATCTATATGGAAATTTCTAGGATTTCAGTTTTTTGGAATGGAGAAAGTATCATTAATTTAGGTCACATATAGAAAGGACCAACTATTATGAATGAATCTTCATATATATCAACAAGGTCCAACAAACGCAACCTCTCATACATATATATCCGATTCATATCATGCATCATCAAAAGGTTTGGTTTGTCAAAATAGAGAACTAAATAAGAAAGTACAAAGGAAAGATGATGTGGTCTCCAAACTTCAGCTCCATCTTAAGTGATTTGAACTCTAGTTGTATATATATTCTTTTTATCAACTCATTTGTGTTCCCAATTATAATTTGTAGTACTGAATTAAAGGTTGAATCAATTTTGATCCTTTCATTTTAGTCATTTCTTGAATATTTCTCTCTTCTTATTTCTATTAATGAGTAACGACTACTTGGAGTATGCCATCTATTTATAGTATTATGGTATAATGCAAAAATTACACTTACTCCAAATAGTAGACGAGCAATGCTAGGAGATAAAGTGTGAGAACAATGGTTTAATCTTATTTTCATGAGCAACATATCTTACTATGCATGGTCAAATGAAATTAATGCATGATGGTCCATACATTATATATCTACCATTCTTTAGATGCTACCTTACCCATCTAGCTTGTACTCTGACCTAGGTGAAGAACATGTACATATGGATCTATTACATTATAGTCCAAACCAGGAACCACCTTCTATGGTGTGCCGATAAGGAAAACGTACGAATCTCTCACACACATGTGCGCTTAGGACGAATAAACCTATCAATGTTAGCATTGCAAATAATCAAAAGAGAAGTTGAATATGATCCTCACTGCCCTAGTCACCCACTACCATTACCATGCATACATGTACATATGGATATCCAAATAGCTAGTACTAACTAAATAAGAATGTTATATCCCAACAACGAGCGAGTACTAGTATAACCACGCAAAATATTCAACAATTTTTATTATTAGGTGAAAATGGTCGAGTTCGATATTTAGTATGGCATACTTTCTATTATATATGAAAGCTTTTATGTTACATGGGTTCAATCCATAATTAGGTACTCTTTTGTGGAAATAAATAACAAATAATTAATACAAACTGCACCAAAAATTTGACTACTATTCAAATAATATTTTTCTCTAAAAAAATAAATATCTTTTATGAAATTTAAATAGATGAGGAAATGGAAACTCTTGCGGAGATCAACTAATCTAATGTTAAATAAAAATTCCATAATTTCTCCAAACACACATGCCATATCTGAGTTTGGTCACTAGCTATCTGAGAAAGAACATAAATATATATTTTTTTACTTCAATCTCTAATAATGAAGATATTCAAATTGATGTAGATTTGGAAGTAACCTAATAAATTCACAAAACTATTAACTGATCGACAATAAACAGAATAACTATATTGGAATTTCTATATCAATGTAGAGATTATTAGCCCAACCTTGTAAACATATAATTGATGTTGGTCAGTAATTTTTTTAGTTTGGAAAACGATAATTACAAGGGCCCGCCCATCGATAAAATCTTTTTTTGATCTCTATATATATGAACTTTTGAGTATATAACAACTGCTAGTTGAGTAATTCTAACCAAAGGAATTTCATTTCTTTGTTAATGTTGGTTTTACACTGAATAGGAGAGAGAAGGGAGGAGAGGGAGGGCGTAAGCAATTCACAAAATGGCCAATATAGTCCCCCTCCACCTTGCATTGCCCTTCCCCTCTTTTTTATAGGGGAGGTGGATATTTTGTTCTTTCCTTTGGTGGAGTTTGCTAGTACAAATGGGTTTCTAAAAATTACAACCGGATCCTAACCACTCACGAATGAGGATTTAGGCCTACTAATTAGGCCCTTTCACACACTAAAGTGGTTCCTAACATGTGTCGCACCCCTAACAGTTAATATAATTAATTTGACATATATAGATCTTGTTAGCTCGTGCATGCATGGTAACGGATAAATCTTGCAGAAAAGAGGATGGTCTCTAAGTTTAAAGGATGGAGCAACTTCAGCAAGTGGCTAGAGGGGCAGACGCGCAGTTAGCACATCATCACAAGCTTTTTGGAGCTCCATATGTATATGTATGCATGTTAAATTAAATCTTGCGGATAAGAGGAGGGTCTCTAGAGAACACACAGAAGTACTTCCTCCAGATGGTAGTAGTTGCCATATCTTTGTTAGATGCCCCAATTTTCACGTGCTTTTACTGTATATACATATATATAGCTAGAGAAAGTCTTTTTCAGGTTTCAGCAAATGGAATCTGTGAGCAGTACTGGTACGGTGAGCATATATATACACACACATCATCATTCCCAACCTCCAGATCGAGCAGACAAGCATATCACTCCAGAAAAACGCCACATGTACTATCTGGTGAGTGTGTTTCTGTTTTCAGAAAACTTACAGAATGTGAAAGCTCAACAATCAACATATGCTCCTCAAAGACATGAGGTTGCCCGTCTTGGAGAGCTCGAGTTCAGTGAACATTAGTCCTCATGATCCATCGATGAACTCGCAGCGCGCACGCCCAGAGCTGTGGACGGTAGCCAGCCAGCACACAACTACACAAGATTTTTTTTTTTTTTGAGACGCACACAAGTACTCAACAAGATATTGGAAAGCAAAATTACGCGCGCGCGATGGAAGCTGCAGATCTTGTCGTGAAGCGTGACGCTGTGACAGTCCGTACTAGCTCAGATATATAGCAATCAATGGGACTGAATCGATCGAATGGACAAGCCAACGATTTCACCCCTTAATAAAACGGACAGTTTTCCATCGCAATGGTCCAGACGAAGAGGATTTGATTTGCCCATCATTGAGTACACCTCTCTCTCTCGATCCGGCCTTAGCTTGCACCCTCTCTCTCTCTCTCTCTCTCTCTCTCTGCCACAATCTAAGTAGCTACCAATAATGCAGGTCCAACTGTCCAAGTTCAAATCATTTTGCATAATGATATACAACACGATCGACATTATACTGTTGAAGTTGAAGGCACCGAGATCAGATACACCTACATGGGTTAGCTCCCCTCTCGCTATACTTACTGCGTTGCAATGTCATCTAAAACCATGCATGGACCTGTGCTTCAATTCCAGGCTGATGAGAGGCTGGCACTAGCCAGATGGCAATGCTTGTTAATTTGCTGCTACCACAGCTACTGCGTACTGTACTAGTTCACAGTGGTCCTATGAATGCTGGGAGCACTTCTCTTATTGTCTCCACGAGGAAAACATATACTCCATGCTCGTTTCAAATTATAAGATGTTTTGGGATTTTTAAATACTTTTGTTATGTATCTAGACATGGTGTATATCTAAATGAATAGCAAAAGCTATGTATCTAGAAAAGTCAAAACATCATATAATACAATGAAAAAAAATGGATCGGATAGTGCCTCCCCCGGTTGAACCCTCCGTGACGACATGCTTCCTCCAATCTGCTAGTACTCCATAATATAACATTTTTTTACCTTTTTGACTATTATCATACCTAAGTTTTATAAACCGACAATACAAAGATTAGCATTCCAGTGAAACCAATACGATACTACCTCTGTTTTCGTTTACTTGTCACCGAACTTTTACTATACCAATTTTGACTATATGTTTTTTCTGCAAAAGATTTTTAGATACATCAAGTTTTCACATATATGATTCTTTATCGAACATACTTCATTAGTGTTATATACTCCTTCCGTCTCAAAAACATATGTAATTGTAGGATCGGGCGCGCATACCAATGCAGCTAGGAAAATTACCAAAATACCCCTAAGATCAACGCACAGTGCATCCACCAGAGGTACCAGCCATGCGGCAGTACTCTACAGAAGCTTCTGGAGCATACGGCGTGGACAAAAAATAAGTGGAGGAGAGGGTGGCTGGACGTTCGCATGTGAGATTTTTTTACTTTTTAACGAGTATGGCAGCCATTTTTTCTAACATCAGATGGATGGATGTGCCTAGTAAATGGGTCCCACGTAGGATATGGTACCCTATCCAGCTATCTAGAATTACATTTTTTGTGAGACAAAATTTGAATGCTAGGATCACTTCCTTTTTGAGACGGAGGGAGTACATTGAAGTATCTAAGATTTTTTAAGAAAAAACAGATGGTTAAATTTGCTACAGTAAAAGGTTGGTGACAAGTAAACGTAAATAGAGGAAAGTATAAACTTTTCCAATTTCAGGTGTATGTTTACTTTACACATTGCTAATCAAAATGATGGAGGGAGAGAGTCAGAGAGAGCATTATTTCTAGGAGAACTGCTCCCTGCATGTGAGGACGTCACATATGGCTGCAGCTGCCGACTGCTGCGCGCGGAGCAGACGACGCGTGACGTGTCATAGGGGCAGCCTGCAGCGGCGGTGGGCAGTGCGTGGGCAGGCATGCACTCGATGTCTCTCGATCGATCGGGCCGGTGTGACGGCGCCCGGCCGCGCCCGGCCGGCCGGCCAGCTGCATGCAGCAGCTAGCAGCCTGCATGCTCTCGGCAGTCGACACACATGCATTGATGCATATGGACGCATCGCTGCCGGCGCAGCCGTACGTACGTGTGCGAGCTGCTGAACTTATAGCACAGCGCGCAATGCAGTTGGTGCAGGGGCGGATCCAAAGGGGGGGCTGGGGGGGCTCCAGCCCCCCCTAATTTCTTGATTTCAATGCTAATTACTGTAGCAAAAACTTGATTTCACCGTTAAATCTTCGTGCAAATCAACATCTCTGTTGTTTTAGCCCCCCCTTATCCCGCATCCTACATCCGCCACTGAGTTGGTGGACTGGGCGCGTGTGTATGTATACACTGAGCACAACGTGCAGGGGTCGTACCGACGTACTAGTATGTATAGTATCATACATATAGGCCTGGTTCGGGTGGCTGGTGGCTGGTGGCTGGTGCTGATTTGGTGTGAGAGAAAAATACTGTTGGCTGACTGGTAGCTGATGGCTGGTGCTGAAATAATGTGAGAAAAAAACACTGCTGGCTGGCTGACAGCCAGCCAGCCGAACAAGGCCATATATGCGTTCCATCAATCGATCCTTGGGCCGATTGGACGGTGAAAATTGTTTAAGCACTACCCACTCTGTCCCAAATTATCTATGCTTTTGGTTTCCGTGCAGCAAATTTGACTGGATTAGTAGAAAATACGTGCAATATTTATATCTTCAAATAAATTTATTAAAAAAACTAGATTCAAAGATCTTTTAAATGACACTAATTATATACTACAAATATTAATATTTTTAATATATATTTTGTTAAAGTTGTTTCTCGTTAAGCGAAAATGATAAATATTTTAGGACGGAAGTACATTACAGTGTGTAGACAGTAGCACAATGGATGAGCAGTGCAGGCAACGATTGCGCGGTGGTAAACAGCACCGTGAACAGGAGTAACAAACACTGTTGAGCACTGCTCTACAGTGGAGTAAATAGCGCGTGAGCGGGCTCAGATTATATATATATATATATAGAGTACATAGCAAATAGTAGCATAGTATATTCTGGTATGTGAAATATCTTTTTAGGGGAACAATTAAAAAAGGAGTACACGTAATCACAGAATACTACTATTGTGGCCGGTCAAAGTTGCACACCAGAGACTGCTCCCTCTGTCCCCAATTAACTATCGCATTGGTTTCCGTGCTAAAAATTTGACTCAATTTATAGATAATATGTGCAACATTTGTATCTTCAAATAAATTTATTAAAAAACTAGATTCTAATATATATCTAATGATATTAATTACTCCCTCCGTCCGCGAAAGACTGTCGTTCTAGCGGTTGAAAAAAAATCCTGGAAAGACTGTCATTTTAGATAGTAAAGCTAGCGGGATAGGGTACCAGAGTATGAGACCCACTCATGAAACAACATCTTATGTAATAAAAAAATGAATCCTGGCCGTATAAAAAAAACAAAAGCCCTGCATGCGGACAAGCGGATGCTTACCCTCCATACGTTTCATCGCAAACTCCCAGCATCGTACACAAAGCTGCAATGTCAGAGTGCCATTCATAGGGGCATTTTTGTTGGCAGCTACTACCTTGGTTTTGCCGCTCGGTCCTAGAACGACGGTCTTCTCGGGATGGAGAGAGTATGTACCATATATATTAATATTTTTATATATATTTAGTCAAAGTTATTTCTCGGGAAATGAAAACGACATATATTTATATATTTAGGTATGGAGGGAGTATATGTGTATATATAGTTCACCCTGGCGAAACCTGGTATCATGACGGCTATGATAGGAGAGCTGAGCGGGGTGACTTCAGGGGCGACCGCCGGCCCTTCACCGGAGTCCTGCCAACGGGGAGCCCCCGCGGCAGATCTGGTGGGGTTGGAGGTTGACTCCACCTCCCATGTCTCGTCGGCAGAACTACTTCATCAACGCGACGAATTCCGCCGACTTCGCGATGATTGGAAGGCTCGTTTCTCTTCCATCCCTGACACATCCTCCCATGGCGATCCTGGGCTATGGGCTGGGTCATCTCTGATTCATCCTCACCCTATGTTTCCTTCACATAACGAGGATGCCCCTAGTGAGGTGCTTCTCGCTCGACGGGATGAATGGAGGAAGAAGAACATTCCGGAGCATTGGGTCGCGATTGAGACAGTTGCGACCCCGGCGATGGCGGCTGCTCCGATTTGCTCTGAATCAGAGATACCTATGGTAGTCGCACCAGTTTCCCGCATAATCTCGGTGCATTCTATTAGGGATCGTGTGAGGCCTGATGATCTTCGCAAGGGGAATTGTTGGTCTGCTAGGGAAGGGGCGCAACATTCAGGCACATCGTCTGATCCCGTGCGCAATCTTCAGAGGTTTCCTAGCTTGGAAGAAACCAAACTGATCAAATCCAGGAAGAAGTATGGGCCACCATTTGATTCGAGTGATTGTTGGTTCAAATATAAGGTCTCTGAGAAGGATTTTCCTTTTGATGATATTGGTGATGAGGCTATCAAGCTTAAATTCTCTCCGATTGAGTTCCGTTGGCCTAGAACGGATGCAAAACGGGGCCGGATCAATTCAGAGGGGAGACCGTGGGAGCCTGTTTCGAAGAATCTAGTACAAGGGCAAAATTGGAATTGCCGTTGGTTCCGATCACTGCCGAAGGTCCAGATTGTGCCAGGTATCCTAGGGCCACCTCCGATTGGAGCTCCACGCGTCGATCATCTGACTCAGGGTAAAGATAAGGTGAGTGGTGGCTCTGAGTCAGAGCACCGCCAGCCTAAATCAATTGTCCTAGATCGAGTCGATCGGGTCTCTTCAGATCCATCTCATTCTGTCTCCAATTTGGCATCCAAATCCCCCATAATCCTAGCCAAGTTCGTCGGCCACTTCTAGCGTGATTCTGCTCTAAGATCCTTTTCTGCGATGGTGAGGGCCGAATCGGCTCCAACCATCCCAGTCACCATGCAATCACATGGCGGTGGCCGTGGTTTCGGCCGTGGGCGTGAAAGTCATGGCCAAGGGCGGGATGGTTACGGCCAAGGCCGTGATGGTTACAACCAAGGTCGGGAAGGCTTTGGTCAAGGCCAGGGTGGCTTTGGCATTGGAAAGAACGGGCGTGGAGGAGAGAGGACAGGCGCAAGGGTTAACACTTGGAAAGCAAGGAAAGCGCTGTTGAGGCTGGTAATCGAGATGATGGAGAGGCCATAGAAGATAAGCAGATCTCAAATGTTCAACCCCAAGAGCAAGATCAGGATAACTCCAAGTGGGAAGGGAAGAAGCCTCAGCAGGAGAAGCAGCCGATTTAGGGGCCAAAAATGGCTGACCCTGCATCCGGGAGCGAGGGTCGTGCTGATGGAGGTAATCTAATTCGTCCAGACCATGATCCCCGTGCTTCTGGGTCTCAGACCAATAGGGTTGAAAGTCCTATGTTCGGTGTTGGCAATTAGTGACAATGCCTAAGTGCTAATCATATGCATAAGAATGTGTGTAGCTATGATGTGATTGGCACGAGACATGGTGAAGCATGGTGATCAAGTAATGTGATGATGAAGTGCTTACCATGATGTGGAGTTGGAACAAGGTGCAACAAGTGATGCTCAAGGCAAAGGTATCATGTAGGGATTTTCATTTTACATCCAAGACACCATAGAGGGTGTGAATGGCTTAGAATCGATAGCCGTACTATAAAGAGGGGAATTTCTGGGGCTATTGATCACTTAAGTGCCACTAGATGAAGATTCATTTGCATATGCATTTAGATCTAGTGGAGAGCTAACTTAACGCCTCAAAAATGATTGTGAAAATGTTAACACACATGCACATTGTGTTGTACACTTGGTGATGTTAGCACATTTGCGAAGGCAGTGGAGTTTGAGCGATAGAGAGGGTTGGTGGGATTTAGCGCTTTTCGGGAAATGAAACACCTATTTTCTATTGTGCCGGACGCGAAGAAACAAAGGCGAACGGAGGTCACAGAGGTGACCAGACGCTGAACCGAACACGGTCTCTGTTTGACCGGACGCGTCCGGTCAGTGCTCAGTGTTTGTGCGTGTCTCGGTCTTTTGATCGGACGCGGTGGCGCGTCCGATCACGATCAACCGAACGTGTCCGGTCACGCGTGGAGGCTTACTAGAAACAATCGGACACTGGCACTGTAGCGTCCGGTTCGTCTAGCGTGCGCGTCCAGTCGCTGACTCGCTGGAGCGCTGCTCGGCTTGACCAACGCGTCCGATCGGTCATGGGACCAGCGCGTTCGGTCGTGCTTCGCGCGTGGGTGGTGCGCACACCTGCACGTCCGGTCAGTTCGACCAGCGCGTCCAGTCAGCGCGACTGCAGCAGAATCAAGTGCCTAACGACTATTTCTTGTTGGGAACATCTATAAATACTTGGTGGCCGGCTCCTAGCTCTCTCTCTTGGACATTTGACATACTTGTGAGCACATTGAGCTGAGCCAAAGCATTCCCTCTCATCCCCACTCATCTCTTTACATTCGATTGCGATTCTTGAGTGAGATTGAGTGATTCAAGTGCATCGATCATTGATTTGCATCTAGAGGCACTTGGGGGATTGATTTGCTGCGGTTTTTCTTTGTTACTCTTGGTGGTTGCCGCCACCTAGACGGTTTGGAGCAGCTTGGAGGCGTGGCAAGTGTTGGTGATTGTTCTTGGCCACCTCTCGTGATCTTGTGAGGGGTTTGCACCTTCCCCGGCGGAGTGCCGCAAGGTAGCATTAGTATATTGCTCGTGTCATTGCAACTCCTAGCCATTTGGTAGGTTCTTGTGGTGCCTTTTGAGAGGCTCAGTGTGTGACCAATTAGCCACCGAACCACGTGGTTGAGGGGGACACAACGGGGACTAGCGTGCCAGCAAGCACGTGAACCTCAGGATAAATCATCGTGTCTTCACTTCATTGATTGTGGTTGATTTGTCTCGGTGGATTGGTTATCTTGGATATTATCTTTTGGATATTGATTGGTTGGCTCATTTCATCTCCCCTCGGTGAAATCTCTCGTATCTCTAACTTGCATTACATTTCAAGTAATTGGTTGTTTGCTCTTGCTAGCTTGTTGTTGTAGCTTGTGTAGTCTTTGTTTTGTGTAACTTGCTAGCTTGTTTAGTTGTTGCTCTTGCGGTTTGACTTGTGCGGTTGAGTGAAATATATTAGAATTGTCATTTGGATAGGTGGCTTACAACACCTCATAGGCTAGGCAAAACTCACATCTCGCCATTTGTGTCACTAATTAAATTGTTTGAGTGATCTTTGTAGAAAGTTTTATTAGGCTATTCACCCCCCTCTAGCCATCAAGACCTTTCAAGGGTCCCTTGTGAGATTTGTGGTTTCTTCAATCATGCTACAAAGGATTGTCGTCACAATCTTTGTGAAATCTATGGGCTCAACAATCACTCTACATATGACTGTAAGCGATGCTTGCCTTGGAGTTTGGGTCCAAAACTTTGTGCAGCTCAGGTGGAAGATCAAAGCTTCTTTTACATTGAAGAATGTATCGATCCTTGGGTTGCTATGGAGAAATCTAGTACCGCTGTGATCATTGTGGTTACTAGTGTAGTCAATGCTAAGCAGCTTGAGTTGGAATTCATGGATCTTATCGGTGCTGATGCCTGGCGTTGGCGTGCTAGACAAGTTGCTGACCATAAGTTTCTGATGAGATTTTCTACAGCTAAGATGGTAACTGAGTGGAGTCGGATCAAGAATCTTACAATGAGAAATGATGCCTAGATCAAGATAGAGCCTTGGTCCCTGCTGTGGGAGCTAAAGGAGTATTACAGTCTGCCCGGTTTAGGGTCAGTGGAATTCCTACTGATCAAAGGTCTATTAGAACTTTGGCAAAAGTTGGTGGGTTGGTAGGCAAGGTCATGGAGATTGATGAAGGGTCCAGATACCGTTATGATTATGTGAGACTTCGTATTACATGCAGAGACATTACTAGAGTACCCAAAACTACAGAAGGGACACTGGGCATGTATATCCTTGACTTTGGATATGAAAGGGAGATACCTGACAATGGTGGTGAGAGAGTACTCAAGAGTGGCATTAAAGTGAGTGATGATCCTCAACCTCCTACTAAGAAATCCAAAGCTGACCATCTGCCTGAGAAATATGTTCAAGGTACTGATGATACTGGTGCATCTCCTAAGAAAGGGTCCAATTACAACTCTGGTAAAAAGGTGCAAGATGTCTACTGGTCAGCACCTCCCAAGATTGACTTCAAATCTAGGAGTCAAGTGAAATTGTTAGCTGATGCTCAAAAAGCTTACAAGAATCCTCAGATAGAAGGTGATGGAGAGAGGGTTCATATCCCTGATACTTTTGAAGACTCAGATACAGACAGTGACTCATTTGCTCAAAGGATTAAGATTCTCACCGATGGCGACATTGGCCAGTCTTCAAAACAAAATCAAGGTGGTTCTACCAATCAGTTGTGGTTTGTGCAGCCTGAGCTAGTGGATGAGGTAGCTGTTGATGCTTGCAGTGAAGAAAAGAGTGCTAATTCTCCTGTTAAGCACTCTTCTAAAGATACAATGGGCGTTGAGGATCAGCTTCTTATATCTTCAGCGGTCACTGTCCAACCACTTTCTACGTCTCTTGAAGTCTTCATTACTGACGATAACATCATCAACACAGGAGAGTGTGGGCATGGAGGTTGGTGCTGATGGGATTGATGCTAAAGATTATGCTACTAGGGAAACTGATAACCTTGCCCCTACAATTCCTATGATGGATCAGGAGAGGAGAAGGAGTGAGAGGCTTAAGAAGGATACTATACTAACAACTATGGAAAAGAATCAGAAGATGGCTGAAAAAAGAAATCTTGAAGGTAACACTTCTACATCCAATTCTTTTGCTACATTATAGATTGAAAAAATTGTTTCTGTTACTGCTAATATGGGTGTGGACATGAGTGTTAATGATTTTGATACTTTCAATTTGCTTAAGGACTTAGAAATTGCTAGAGATAATTTATATCACAAGCAAAAAGTGATATGCCAATTCCTCAAACTGAATCGGTTGAGGATGTACAATCTGAAAGTGAACATCTGGACTTGATGTGGAGACATGATGAATCATCTGAGTCAGATGATTTCATTGTTGTTGAATCTAGAAGAAGGAAAAGAGAAAGTAAAAAAGGAGTGAAAATCTCCCCATTCAGTAAGGGACTGAGACAGGACCAGGAAAATCCTGGCCTACCTAAACCTAGAGGTAGAAAGCCTAGTAAAGCTGCTACCTCTAAGACTGTCAAAAATAATAACAAAAAGAAATGATGATGACAATTCAAGGCCTAATTCGGAACTGCAGAGGTCTAAGAAACAAAGGGGTTGCTACTTATCTGAAAGATTTAATATCTCAATATTCCTTCCATTTTATTGGTTTTCAGGAGACTATGGTTAAGGAGTGTGATGAAAAGCTTTTAAGAAATTTTGATCCTCAACAATAATATTTGTGGTTGTATAATTCTGCTAATGGTAAATCTGGGGGTATTTTAGTTGGTGTGAAATTAGAATTTTATGATGTTGGTTCTTTTCAACAGGGTGATTTCATGATTCAAGTAAATTTGTGGGATAAAATTAATAGAATAAAATGAAACTTGCTGGTGGTGTATGGGGCTACCCATGATGAACAGAAATTAAAGTTTTTATCCGAATTATCATCCTTCTGCTCTAAAAATTCTGACCCAATCCTAATTGGTGGAGACTTTAATATTCTCATATATGCTCATGAAAGGAATAAATCCAATGGGATACAGAGATTTCTGGTCTCTTTAACACTCTCATCAGTTTTCATGAATTAAGAGAAATTATTATGACTGGTGGGTTATTTACTTAGTCTAACAATCAGGAGAATCCAACTCTTGAAAAACTTGATAGAATACTAGTTTCTAAAGATTGGGAAGACATTTTCCCTCATGCCTTGGTAAGAAAGTTGCCGAGGGAAATCTCTTATCACAATCCATTAATATTGACCTCTGGGCATTGTGCTTCCTTGAAATATATTCAGTTTAAATTTGAGTTAGGTTGGCTTGAGAATCCTGACTTCCACTCTGCTATTAGGAAAATTTGGGAAAAGCCTTATAATGCTAAATCTGCTATTGACAAGATACAACAAAAACTAAAGCTACTAAAACAGTACTTCAAAGGTTGGGGTTTTAATTTGCAGGGAGAGCTAAGGAAAAAGAGAAAGGAATTTAGTGAAGAGCTTGCTAAACTAGAGGCTGTTGAAGAAATTGATGGGCTCAGTAATGAACAATTGACTAGAAAGATGTGGTTAATAAAGGAAAACTTAGCTCTGCTTGACCAAGAAGAAGCATACTGACGTACTAGGTGCCATGAGGAATGGTTGTTAAAAGGTGATAACAATACTAGGTACTTCCACTAAAATTGCTAATGGGCGAAAAAGGAAAAATACAATTATATCTCTTGAAAACGAGGGTAATATTATTGAAGGAGATGAAAACCTACTTAAGCATACTACTAGTTACTATGCTAATTTGTTTGGTCTAGGGGAAGAGCATAATATTCATATCGATGTTAGTCTTTGGGATGAATTAGAAAAAGTATCTGATGATGATAATACTGCTCTGACCAGACCTTTCAATGAAATAGAAATTAAAGAGGCATTATTCTCAATGGAGAAAAACAAAGCCGCTGGCCCATATAAGATTCCCAGAGAATTCTATCAATCTTGTTGGGATATTGTGAAAGGGGACATTATGCAATTATTTGCTGATTTTTTTTTGAAGAAAAAGTAGATATTAGTATATTGAATTATGGTATCATTACTCTTTTGCTCAAAATATCTAATGCTTCGAAGATTCAATATTTCAGACCTATTTGCCTACTTAATTGCTTATACAAATTGGTCACTAAAACATTAACAGTAAGGTTAGAAAAGGTCGCTGAAAAATTGATCCATGCCAATCAAACTACCTTTATGAAAGGCAGGAATATCATGAATGGGGTTATGATTTTACATAAAATTCTGCATGAAAAGAAAAAGCAATTGGGTGCGATATTAAAACTTGATTTTGAGAAGGCATATGACAAGGTAAAATGGAGTTTTTTGTTTGAATGTTTGGCTGCTAGAGGTTTCAGTAGAAAATGGTGTAGTTGGATTGAAAAAGTTGTGACTGGTGGGACGGTCAGTGTTAAATTGAATAATTTGATTGGTCCCTATATTAAGAATTATAAGGGAGTTAGGCAAGGTGACCCCCTCTCACCAATTCTGTTCAATTTTATAGCTGATGGATTGGCCAGGATGATCCACAGGGCTCAGTCCAACAACCTGTTTACTAGGCTGATTGATCATATAGTTGATAAAGGCGTTGCTATGTTACAATATGCTGATGACACCATGAGATAGGCTTAAAAGATTCGTCTCGCAAAGTAGTCGCAATCTGTATAATTAGTTATTTTTTTAGTCTATATTTAATACTCTATGTGTGTGTCAAATATTCTATGAGATAGGGTGCAAACTTTTGAAGGATGAACTAAAAGGTCAGTAGGTACAAACTACAGTAAGTATATATCTGCCTTGAAATATGAAGATCACAGATCTATTCATTCATTGATGCAGATAAAGGCATGCATGACGTACTGACAATACACCGTCATGCACCGACTCTCACGGGTACGGCCGGCCTCCTATTATTCCTTGGTGCATGTGCATTGGACCATGGCGTGTCTAGATGTCCGAATTCAGGCATGAATTCGGGGTATGAATAGTGTTCTGACAATGTAGTAATTTTGTTTTTATTTGGTAATAATTGTCTAAACATTAATTAATTAGGATCGAAATGTTCGTCTCGTAAAGCACAACAAAACTGTATAATTAGTTTTTGATTTCATCTATATTTAGTACTTTATATATGTATCGGTATTTTGATGTGATGGGGAATCTTCTTTTTGTATAGTGAAATTTGGAAGAAAATTTGAGAAGTAAACGAGGCCCATTATACTCTCCGTATGTGAATACGGCCGGCGCGACAATGATCCGCGCCCTGATTGGTGCAGAGGAAGTCAGCAAGCCATGCATGCGCGCGCGCGCGCAGTCATGCATGATAGCTTTGCAAGTTTTCGTTCAGGTACTAGTACCTACGTTACTTTCCTCAAAAGGAGCAATTTCCCATATCCACTCTAAACTCTAACCTTATGCCTACAGTATACTTACTCCGTATACTTAGGTAAAGTTTGAATAAATTTATACAAACCAAATATAATATACTATAAAATATACTACTCCCTCCATTTTAAATTATAATTTGTTTGACTTTTTTAACCCCAAATTTAACCGCTCATCTTATTCAAAAAATTTATGCAAATATAGTCAAATTTAAGTTATTCTTGAAGAACTTTTGTTAATAAAGCAAGTCACAACAAAAAAAGTGATATTTTGCACAAGTTTTTGAATGAGACGAGTGATCAAACTTGCTATAATTTGGAACGGATATGTTCATGACGAAGTCAACGACATTTATTATTTGGTATATCATTAATACAATAATATCGATACTCTTTATTAGTATGTGTAAACTAGATTGTTGACGTTGAAGATCGCTCCAAGCCAACACACCAGCGAGGGCCTTGGACGCCTAAGAGGTCAAGACCTGCAACGCAGCAAGAGACGAAACGTAACCGGCATAACCGATCTAGGGATCGGTAGGGCCGATGTAGAGCTCGTTCTCGGCTGAAACAGCTCCCGAACCACTCCCGGAAGGATCCGTCGGGGAGAAGCACGTGGAGGATCTCCTAGGACCAGCAAGGCCGCCTAGGATGCCGACAAATCTCGTGGAGAGACTTACCGAACAGCAGGGTAGAGGGTTGAGAGGAGAAAACTAGGGTAGGATAGGAGTTTTGGTTGTTGTTTTGTCGATTGGATAGATGGGGAACTCAATCGGCCATGATCCTCTCATATATATAGAGGGGGGTGGTCTTATCCCAGTAGAAAACCTCTCCAAGGCTTATTTTCTAAGTTTCCCACGTCCAAAAACCGATTTAGAAACAAATCGGTTCGAGATCTAAAAGTCAGATTCGGAATAAACACCTACCGGTACTACCGGTCAGGCTCCACCGGTAGTACCGGTCAAGGACCGGTACTACCGGTAGTTCATTTTCACGCAAAACTACGCCTTCCTCCTCCAGCCACCGGTAGTACCGGTCTCGGACCGGTAGTACCGGTAGTTCAAATCTGCGTAAAATCTTCTCGGACCGGTAGTACCGGTGATCTCGGACCGGTAGTACCGGTAGTTCATACATTTTCTCGGAGGCATAACTCTCTCATCCGGACTCTAAATTGGACATTCCATATATGTTTTTTTGACCATCTCGACGAAAGGAACGCAATGGTGAAGTCCGTTACACATTTTGACAACTTCACAAAATGGACATTTTTGGTTGTCAACATATGCCCCCCTGTTTTCAGGTTTATAATGCATGAACCTGAAAACACTTGATCAAACAAACATAATTAAACCAAACAGCAACGATACATGTATGGTGACTAAAGGCGATGTATACATCGGCCATTTTATTCTAAGGGCGATACATGTATCGGCCATTGTTTGGAGAGCACTTAGGCTTCTTGCCAAACACTTGGAAAATACCTTTTTAAGTATCTTCCATTTAATGCTACTTTGAGATGTTCACCTTGCAATGTCTCTAGCAAATAAGAATTACCGCTCATGACTTTGATCACTTTATAAGGACCATCCCAATTTGGTGACCATTTGTCAAACTGATTGCTCTTCGATCCAATAGGTAGTATGGTTTTTCACACTAATTCTCCTACTTGGAAAGATTTGCTCTTGACCTTTTTATTGTATGCCCTGGCAACTCGAGCTTTGTCTTTCTCTATCTCCTTGAGAGCTTTTAATCTTATATCAGTTACCTCATCGATGTTATCCATCATCAAATCATGATACACAATGGCTGATAGATCATTTTGCTTAGCAAGCCTGTATGCATCCAAATTTACCTCGACAGGCAACACAACCTCTTGACCATATACTAGCTCAAAAGAAGTAACTTTTGTAGCACCATGCCTTGAAATGCGATGTGCCCATAGAGCTTCAGACAATACTTCATGCCACCTTCTTGGATTCTCCTCAATTTTCTTTTTGATAAGTTTGATCAAAGTCTTATTACTAGACTCAGCTTGACCATTAGCTTGAGCATAATATGGAGATGATTTGAGCAACTTAATCTTATATAATTCGGCAAAGTCCCTCACTTCCTTGGACATAAATGATGTCCCTTGATCTGTAGTTAATGTTTGGGGTATGCCGAATCTATGAATGATATGCTCAGTGATGAACTCAATAACCTCCTTATGTGTCATATTCTTCAAAGGAACAGCTTCGGTCCACTTAGTGAAATAATCTGTAGCAACCAACACAAAGCGATGTCCCTTGGAAGATAGGGGATGAATTTGACCAATGAAGTCTAGCCCCCAACCGCAAAAAGGCCACGGTTTGATTATAGGATGAAGCATAGCAGCAGGCACTAGCTGAATATTTCCAAACCTTTGGCACTCTTCACATCCTTTGTAGTAGCGAAAGCAATCGGTCATCATAGTAGGCCAATAGAAACCGGCTCTACGCAATAACCACTTCATCTTCGGGGCCGATTGATGCGTACCACAAATACCTTCATGAACTTCTCCCATAGCTATTCTTGCTTGATCAGTTCCTAAGCACTTCAGCAGCAAGTCTTCGGCGGTTCTTCGATAAAGCTCATCATTGTGCAACACATACTTGAAAGCACTTCGTCGAACACTTTTATCAACTTCGGCACTTGGATCTCGTAGATATGCCAATAAGGGAGTCCTCCAATCATGTAAATCGGCCCTAACATCACTAGAAGTTTTGCTAGGCCGATTTGAGAGTTCATCATGCACATTGGCTAGGCTGGCCATAGGGGAGTCGGTTAGGCCGACTAGTAAAGTCGGCCAAGCCGACTGGCTTGCCAGAGAATCGGGGTCAGTTAGACTGGCTAGGGCAGTTGGCCTAGCCGATTCTTCCGCACTTGCACGGCAAAAATATAAATCTTCATGCATTGGCTGTTCTTGAATATGAAAATTACGTCCACCAACGTCATAGCCAGATGCTTGCTGAGCTAACATGTTGGCCTTTTGATTTTCATACCTCGGAACATGCAGAATTTGAAATTCGGCAAATGAACCAATGATGTCAAGGCAAGCATCGAGACAAGCTCGTAGTGATCCTTCCAAGCATTGAAATTCTCTAGCACCTTGCTGCACCACTAGTAAGGAATCACCATAGGCTTCAACATGCTTTACTCCCATGGAGCGTAACATAATCAATTCGAATAACAGAGCTTGATATTCGGTTTGATTATTAGTGCAATAGAAATCCAATCGGCTTGACATCTCAAATTCAGCACCACCAGGGGAAATAAGCACAATGCCAACACCTTGACCATCTCTGCAAACCGATCCATCAAAATACAATTTCCAGGGAGTAAAAGTAAGGTAATTGATTTCATTATCCAATTCAATACCATGCTCAACAATAAAATCAGCAAGAACTTGTCCTTTTAAAGCTCTCAATGGCTCATAAGTCAAGTCATATTCAATTAGTGCGTATGCCCATTTGCCTATCCTTCCACGAAGGATTGGCCGATATAACATGTGTTTTATCACATCGGCCTGGCAAGCAACAACACATGTACTAGACAAAAGATAATGTCTCATCTTGGAACAAGCATAGTACAGTGATAAGCACAATTTTTCTATATGGGCATACCTTGTCTCGGGATCAAGAAGACGGCGACCAAGATAAGCGATTACATATTCTTTACCTTTGTCTTCTTGAGTCAAAACAGCTCCGATAATCTTCTCTTCGGCAGCAATATATAATTTGAAAGGAACTCCTCTCCTTGGTGCACGAAGAACCGATGGTTTTGATAGGTATTCCTTTATCTTCTCAAATGCCTCTTGCTGTTCTGCCCCCCAAGTGAATTTAGATTCATCCTTCAGTTTCAATATGGGGGTAAAAGGAATAATCTTCCCGGACAAATTAGCAATGAATCTCCTCAAATAGTTCACTTTCCCCAAGAACTTTTGTAAGTCTTTCTTGCATGTAGGTGCCTGAACTCCCTTGATCTTTTCTATCCTCTTGGGATCAATCTCTATGCCTTTATCATGAATTATGAAGCCTAAAAACTTTTCAGCCGATACTCCAAAAGCATATTTGAGTGGGTTCATCTTCAATCCATAACGGCGCATTCTCTCAAAAGCAAGACGCAAATCGACCAAATGAGATTTATGGGCAGCCGATTTAATCACAATATCATCAATATAAACCTCTATAATCACCCCAATTAGGTCATGGAAAATCAAATTCATAGCTCTTTGATAAGTAGCACCTGCATTCTTTAGCCCAAATGTCATCACAACCCACTCAAAGAGACCAACAAACCCAGGACATATAAAGGCCGTCTTTGACATATCTTCTTCGGCCATGAAAATCTGATTATAACCGGCATTACCATCAAGAAAGCTAATAACCCAGTGTCCTGAAGCATCATTGATAAGCATATCGGCTATAGGCATAGGATATTCATCTTTCGGAGTAGCTCTATTCAGATCTCTAAAATCAATGCAAACTCTAATCTTCCCAGAATCTTTCTTCTCAACAGGCACAATATTAGAGACCCACTCCGCATACCTGCATGGCTGAATGAACCCCGCTTGCAAGAGCCGATTAATCTCTTCTTTAACCCGATCATAAATTATAGAATTAAATCGGCGGGGGTGTTGCTTATATGGCTTGAATCCATCCTTGATGGGGGCCGATGCTCAACAAGCTCTCGGCTCAGCCCAGGCATCTCTGTATAATTCCATGCAAAATAATCAACATATTCCTTGAGAAGCGCGATTAGCTCAAATTTATAATCGGCTTCCAAGTTTTGATTTATAAATGTCGGCCGAGGCACAAAGCCATCCCCAATATCAACCTGCTCCAAAGGGTCGGCCGACGTAAATCCTTGGCCCAACTTATCGAGCTCATCAAAATCATCAATAGCTTCACATGCATCTGTCTTATTAGCCCGATACTGTTCAACACGACGTTTTAACCATTCTTTATTAAAATCCATTAATAAAAGATTACATGATGATATTGAACCGATTATCAATCGGTTTCAATGATACAGGAACAAATCCTTGTCTAGTAGCACTAATAAATTCATAGCCAGAAAGATCTTTACCAGACAAGCAACCAAAAGCATCATGCCCCCCGAGCGCGGGAGCATCGGCTGTAGCAACGTCAGCCGATGAATCCGAATGCACAATTTCCACAGCATCTCCCACCCACTGAATTAAAAACTAGTGCAAGCTAGATGGCACACAACAATTGGCGTGAATCCAATCACGCCCAAGTATTAAATTGTAGCTACCTTGCACATCTGCCACGAAGAATGCAGTAGCCAGGGTATTGCTTCCAACAGTGAGCTCCATGTTAGCAATTCCCCTGGCTGGGATGGGAGTGCCTCCTCCTACACCAGTGATGGTCATATTGGTCTTGACCAGTTCATCATCAGTGCCGCCAAGCTTCTTGTAAAGCGGATATGGCATCACATTCACAATTGCCCCACTATCCACCAACATGCCATGAACTGGAGCACCATTGATATGGCCCTTGATATGCAAAGGCTTGAGATGGTTAATAGGATCTCCGGGCTTCTTGAATGTAGCATCTTCTATGGGGAAGTTGAAAACCGCAGCGGCTGAATCATCCTCGACGATATAATAATCGGCAGACAAGACAACCACATTGACTTCCCTCTCCGGGGTAGGTTCATAGTCAACCATCTCTTCTTTCGGGACCTCAGGAACCTCCATGCCAACCATAGCAACAATAGTACAAGCAAAGTCATCGGAGGACACCTTAGAGGCCATCGGGACAATGGGAGTTGGCTCAGCCGATTCTGAAGTCGGCTTAGCCAATTCTGGAACTTCCAGAGCAGCAGCAGTAAATGAGGCCGGCTTAGCTGCCTCTGAGGCCGGCTCAGCCGTCTCTACAGCAGGGTGTGCCGGCTTAGCCGGCCCTGGGGCTGGTTTAGCTGGGTTGGCGGCAGCAGCAGCGGTACGCCGATCTTTCGGAGGTTTCTTGACTTGTTCGGAGTTCACCACTTCACCCTCCATCTTGGCGAGCTTCTCCCGCTCCTGTTGCCTGTGCCGAGAACGTTGTAACTTGTGCCGTTGAGTTTTATTCAACCCCGGTGGGCACCACTTAGGTTGTAGATACTTGGAATCAATTTCGGTGCACTTCTTCTTATCTCCAGCAACTTTTTTAGGGACGTCATCTTGCTTTTGCGCTGGAGTTTCTTCAATTATAATCGGCCCATCATGGTTAATGACAGGAGCTTCCATAGAACCGATTGTGATGACTGATTGAGGCCTAGCTCTTGGCGGAGGAATAACAGGAGCCTCAACCTTCTTAGGCACGTAAACCTGTCGCATTGGTGCCCTTTCTGAACCTTGTGAAGCCAGAGTCTTAAATGTAATCATCTGACCTTGATTCACGCCGCTAGAGCTCGATTGACCATTGTTCAATCGGCTAAAAACGGAAGGCTTTTGAACTGGACCAGCAGGCTCTTTCCTTCTTTGCTGGCCTTGCATAGGTACAGGCGAGGGATACGGCACCCAAACTCCATAAGGACACCATTGTGGTGTGACTGGAGGTGGAATTGAGGGTCCCCAACGAGATACACGAGGAGCAACTTTTTGAATTGAAGCTGCTGGTCGCATCACCGCCAATTGCTTATTCTTCTTATCTTCTTGTTTGGGCGGTGTGGATTTTTTTAATGGCCGATTCTGGGAATCGACCTTTTCTTGCTTGTATTTGGCCATAAGCCTATCAAAGGTGCATGGCGGCTTCGGCATGAATTTCCCTTGGTTCTTCTTCTCATTAGTCTTCCAGGTACCAATCTCCGGCCTGTGTGGAATAAATGTGCGCAAAACTTGAACGTCGGAGGAGCCAAGGCTGCTGGAACCAGGGGAGTCGGCTGAGCCGACTGGGGAGTCGGCTCAGCCGACTTGACTGAGAGGGAGGCTGAGTCGACCAAACCAACACCCTAAGTTGGCTTAACCGACTGGCCCTGGTGCTGAGTGGAGTCGGCCTAGCCGACTGCTCCAGTCGGCCTAGCCGGCCTCTGCTGTGCTGCCACCGTTTCATACCACCGCTGCCTTCTCAAATACTGCGTTGATCCAGCGGTGATCTTTAATTTGTTCTTGCCTTCATCGTCCTTCTCTAGCACCACCTTGCGCCCCGAATTCGTTTCAACATTCGGTGCTACACGTGGTTCGCCGATAAGCACATTCTTGCCTTGAGTTGTATCGGCTTGCTCGGGACGAATCAAAACAGCGGGTGGTCCTGCTTCAATTGCATGCATTGGAAAAGGGACCTTATCAACTTGCATATCAGAAAGACTCAATCGTCCCTCATTAAGATCCGATTGGACCTGCCGACGGAAAACATTGCAATCATTAGTGGCATGAGAAAAAGAATTATGATATTTATAATAAGCTCTTCTTTTTAACTCATCAGCTGAAGGCAATGTATAATTAATTCTAATATAACTGAATTTCAACAATTCATCAAAGATTCGGTCACATTTAGAGAAATCAAAAGTAAACTTCATCTCTTCACCCCGATTCTTATGAATCGGTTTGAGGGATGGACAAGTAACCATCTTATTCTCTGCTGGCCATTTAATTTCAGCGGGATAAATTTCCTTATTATCATCATCAGAACAATCGGAATGATCATCAACAACATGCACATTATGATGATTAGACTTATAAGTTTCACGAGATTCTTTAAGGCGCGATTCAGCCAAAACAGCCCTTTGCAATAGTTGATTAACATTCACAAACTCATAATGTTCAAGTTTATCCCTAATACTAGGACGTAAACCAGCAAAGCATAAGTCAGTTAAATCTCTTTCAGAAATCATTAAATGAAAGCATCGGTTCTTAATTTCTCTAAATCGCTTAACAAAATCAAGAACAGACTCATCACGACCTTGATGAACCGATGCAAGATGAGACAATCTAGTTTCATGGATGCCGGTATAAAAATGACTATGAAACTTTTCTTCTAGTTCAGCCCATGAACCAATAGAGCAAGCTGGTAATGAAGTAAACCATGCAAAAGCTATGCCAGTAAGGGACAATGGAAAATTGCGAACTTTCATAAAATCATAAGCGCTAGCTTCACCCAATTGTGCAAGAAACATATAATATGCTCCATGGTAGATTTACTATCATCACCACTAAATTTATTAAAATCAGGTACCTTCCACCCATCAGGTGCTTTCATAAAATCAAAATGTGAAGGGTACGGCTTACGGTAAGTAGTTCTACTAGGCTTGATTTGTACACCTAAACTCTCTTCAAGTGATTTAGATAATTCCTCTCTAAACCGATTCAAAGTGTCATTGAAATCGGTAGAGGGAGCAACAGGTGCAACAGGTGTATCATCAAGTATAGGGACTTGGCTTGGTGACTTCGGCGGGTTGGGGAGAATGTTTTGCCCCGCCGAAGCTCGACTTGTTGTTGGTCTTTGATCGGTTCGAGTGTTTCGAGCCGAATTTTGACCATAGACAACCACTTGATTAGATGGAGAACTTCCAGCTAAATCGGTCTTATCGATTTCAATTGCCGAAGAGACCGGTTTGCCTTTATTTGCTGCTGCATATAAACCTTGATTGTCATAAAAATTCAACGGCATGCCAAACTCAGGGTTTTTAGAAGAAGAATCACCACCCGATGGATTGCCATCGGTTGTTTTTCCTTCTAACTTATTAAAACGGGCCATGATCATGTTTACAGTAGTGAGAAGATTATTATCTATTACTTTCTTATGATCATCCATCATAGTAGCATAATTAGCATGTGTAGGGTAAGGATCGATAATGTCATCATACTTAGGTTCAGAAGATCTTACCTCAGGTGCAGCGGGTGCAGAAGATGAAGAAGTGATCAACTCGCTGAAATCCGGCTCCCTGAATTGAGTGACCTTTTCCCGCCGATCTTTAGTGCAACTCTGAAGAAAAGCCTTCAGAACGGCGTTGAATTTGGCCTCCACTTGTTGCTTCAGTTCTTCAGGAAGCTCATCAATGTTCATGGGATGGTTGATGTTGCCCTCATGAGGGACTTGGGTCCTATCCCCAGCATCTTCAACATTACTTCCCATGTTGCTGGAAGAAAACTTGATCTTTCGTCTAGCGTTCCCCAGCGGAGTCGCCAAAAAGTATGTTGACGTTGAAGATCGCTCCAAGCCAACACACCAGCGAGGGCCTTGGACGCCCAAGAGGTCTCACAAGACCTGCAACGCAGCAAGAGACGAAGCGTAACCGGCGTAACCGATCTAGGGATCGGTAGGGCCGAGGTAGAGCTCGTTCTCGGCTGAAACAGCTCCCAAACCACTCCCGGAAGGATCCGTCGGGGAGAAGCACGTGGAGGATCTCCTAGGACCAGCAAGGCCGCCTAGGATGCCGACAAATCTCGTGGAGAGACTTGCCGAACAGCAGGGTAGAGGGTTGAGAGGAGAAAACTAGGGTAGGATAGAAGTTTTGGTTGTTGTTTTGTCGATTGGATAGATGGGAACTCAATCGGCCATGATCCTCTCATATATATAGAGGGGGATGGTCTTATCCTAGTAGGAAACCTCTCCAAAGCTTATTTTCTAAGTTTCCCACGTCCAAAAACCGATTTAGAAACAAATCGGTTCGAGATCTAAAAGTCAGATTCGGAATAAACACCTACCGGTACTACCGGTCAGGCTCCACCGGTAGTACCGGTCTCCACCTGTAGTACCGGTCAATGACCGGTAGTACCGGTAGTTCATTTTCACGTAAAACTACACCTTCCTCCGCCAGCCACCGGTAGTACCGGTCTCGGACCGGTAGTACCGGTAGTTCAAATCTGCGCAAAATCTTCTCGGACCGGTAGTACCGGTGATCTCGGACCGGTAGTACCGGTAGTTCATATATTTTCTCGGAGGCATAACTCTCTCATTCGGACTCCAAATTGGACATTCCATATATGTTTTTTTGACCATCTCGACGAAAGGAACGCAATGGTGAAGTCCGTTACACATTTTGACAACTTCACAAAATGGACATTTTTGGTAGATCAAACTCAAAATTACAATATGATTTGGACTACGTGCAGTTGTACTATTGGTTTCTGCATGCATTGCACGCAGCGACCACCGGGCCATCGGGTACGACTGAGCCCAGTGCGGCTGCGGGGCGGGGACTGCGAGTCTGCATGCATGTGCCACGATCGGGTGGGCGAGCCGGCGAGCGCCTGCGTGTAGGGAAGAAAACAGACCGGATATGGAAATGTATCACTTATATTATATTTTTTTATATTTCTGTCTGGATTCAAATTCAAATATGGATAGTGTCAACCATGCTGGATAGGATATGATTGGATATCGATATCATAAATATATGATTTGAGTATTCGGATACGGATATGGTATCGGATATTGAATATTCGGACTCGGATATGAACAGATCTAAACCCCCTTAAACTGGTTCGGTCTCGAATACGGTCGGAAAAATATTTATACCGTTTTCACCCAAGTCGTGCGGTGCGGCGTGCGGTGCCACTGCCACTGCCACTGCGGTACACCCGCACGTGCGCATGGGCATGGGTGGCAGCCGGGAGTTCGTATGCGCGCGCCCAACCCGGCCGGGACCGGAGCTGGGAACCGGCCTGGCGACCTGCTGGCGCTGAGGACGGACGTACTACATGCCAACTTGAGCAAGTAGCTAGCACACTTGCACTTGGACTTGAGCTTAATTGCACTCACGAGTCACGATACCATGCATGCTGTCCAGTGCCTATCAGTATCAGGGTGCGTGCTTCCACCCAAGCTGCACACATGCAATGCAATGCAAACGGATCCAATAAGCAACGACTACTGCGTGCGCGCCAGGAGGATGCAAACTATGCCAGCAGCGCATGCAGTACTCATCAGTCCCCACACAGTAGCAGTAATAGTAGTACGGACTGATTACTGAAGATATTTGCAGACCAATAATTATTTACCTTCACCTTTTTCTCGACACACTGTAGTTTGATCGGTCCCCGCCTCCCCGGCAGGCCGGCCGGCTGCGAGGCTCAAATTAATTCAGGCTGGACACGTACGGGGCCGGGCAGACACAAAGGCTGTCTCGCGCGACAGGGGACGCCACCAAACACACTTGACGGCCGGCCAGCAGCTTGCAGCAAGCTGTGCTCGGTCTGGGCGCGCATGCATGCAACCGCTGCCTCGTAGCTGTGCGACTGAAGGCCGCACAGCCGCAGCCCGCAGCGCAGCTGCTGGCAAGCGCGCGGATGGATGGAAGGATACGATCACTTTAAAATTCACAATAAGCGCCCTTCAGATTGGCAAGGGGAGAGATCCTGGTCCCGTAACTCATCAGGAAAAAAGATATCACTTTCAGATTTCTAAAGTTGGCTCCGGGTGCCATGCATCCAGACCCTCAAACTCATGGAAATGGTATTTTCAAAATAAACTCTAAACTTGGCTTCAAGAGTCATCCGAGTCCAAACACGCCGCCTTGCTCCCTGCATTAACGTGACTATGTGGCATGCTGGCTATGCTTTGATGTAGGCCCACATCTTAGTCGCAAAGCCCCTCTCGAACTTCGAGGGGTCGCATACACCTAGCTAGTCGACCTAGTTCCTTTGGTTTGCATACCGTCGACCAATTAACTAGTAAGCAATGTCCTCCATTTGGCAGATCTCCAAATTTGGTCAATTTATTTTCTTGCCTATGTTGGTAGTAGGAACAAAATCAAGTGATAAGTTGGCATGAATGAATGAAGGATAAAACTGAGGTGACCTAGCTAGTAAATTTTTCTTTAGAAACATCTGCCGGAGAATTGCACAATATCGATCTCTTCATGTGCTCCAAACGCTTGGTATCCCGGCCGGTTGGCCCACACAGGTCAGGCTGCTTAAATTAAAGCTACCAGCATGCACATGCATGCGCATCAGAACAATATACCATGCACGATCGTTGCTCGTGCTTTCTAGTATGAGGCAAGGGGTCTCCCTCTCCCAGCTTGCCGACGCAAAGATCGTGATCGATTGATCATTGCTGCCGCTGCGAAAAAGTCGGCATCACGTACGTACTGTTCAGCAGAGCGGAGCTCCCGCTATAGCAGCATCCATTCATGCAGCATATATGCACCATGTAAATACTTCCGAGAGGTGGGCAGGTGGCCGGCCACCGATCTACCCCTCGACTGGTGCAGAGAAAGCTAGTAGCCAGCTAGCCATACGTGCGGTGTGCGCATGATAGCCGCAAATCAGCTGGCTGCTGGCTGCCAAGGAGGCCGCTGGCCCGACCGAGAGTACGAGCCAATCGCCTGCGGGGAGCTCATGTGCCACCAGCGGAGCTACTACGTATAGTATACGGACGGCGAGGTGAGAGATGCGCATGCAGGCATGGCTGCCTGCGCCGCGGCCGCGTGCCTGATGACTGATGAGCGCGCTCAGCAATGAAGATGGATTAAAGTACTCGGGTGGGTTGTAGGGCAGGAAGCCTCTCTCCTAATAAAGAGAAGACGTGTGCCACGGGATTGAAGAACCAGCACCCATGCATATTACTGTATGAACACAGGAGATACATCACCGATGGAAATGGAACACAACCCACAATAACCCAGTTATTATTCATGCTTTCAGTTTCAGGCAGCAATCGCCCGGCCGCCGGGCCACCGAGTACGAGCGCCACCGGTCACTGCCCGCCGACCGCAGCTGCGCAAACCCGGTAGTCACACCAACTACTAACACGGAGGTTGCAAAGCAGGACCTGCTAATATAACATCTCTCTGAGGAGGATAGCGCGCGGCACTGCACTGCAGCAGCCCTGCAGTCGTACGCGCGCGCGCACGGGACCGCCGGCCGCCGGGACGAGGCTGAAAGCGCTGCTGGGAGCCGGTCGCAAGGACAGCCCACTGGAAAGCCACACTAGACACTTGCGAGACACCTTTTTTTTTGGCTGGACCATACAGAGGATAAATGCGCTCGCCGTTGTAGCCAGTAGCCACCATATTAGGCAGCAGCGTATTCGCTACTTCTGTGAACGTACTGTACCTGTACGTGGTAGGGGTACCATGCCTGCTACCTTGCCTACCTAGGCTGCAGCAATAGCACGCATACAGTGGATCTATGGACCCACCCGTACACTCTGGACCAGGGGCAGAAGCACCTTGGCCTACCCTAGCTACCCACCCAGAAATCTTTGCCACACCCTGGCGGCCTGTGACTGTGAGGTAACAGGGGCGAACAGCTGTCCAGACATCCCGGCCTTGTTTTGATCACCGGCTCGGGGGTGGCCGATTCTGCACAGCGCCACCTCCGAGTACCGTAGCACTTTTGGTTTTTTTAATAATTGTCTAAATCTTGATTAATTAGGCTTAAAATGTTCGTCTCGCAAAGTACAACAAAATTGTGCAATTAGTTTTTTATTTCATCTACATTTAGTACTCCATGCATATGCTGGTATTTTGATGTGATGGGAAATCTTCTTTTTACATAGTGGAATTTAAGAGTGAATTTTGGTATCTAAACAAGGCCCAATGGAAACCTACCGCCTCCCAGATGGGTAGCTGCACATGCACCTCCCAGGAGGCAGATGGCCCTATGGCATGAGGGGTGCAAGCGGCCCGCCCCATGGGAGTGCTCGGGACGTTCATCCACAGTCGACCCATTAGTTCATCTCCAAAAAATTTACACCCAATCCTATCCAATGTTTAAACACATATATAGAGTATTAAATATAAACTAAAAAATAACTAATTACACAGATTACAACTACTTTACAAGATAAATCTTTTAAGCCTAATTAGTCCATGATTTGACAATAAAGTACTATAATAACACATGTGCTAATGACAGATTAATTAGACTTAATAAAATCGTCTCGCGGTTTATTGACGGATTCTGTAATTTATTTTTTTATTAATATCCAAACACCCCATATAACACCCCAATGTGACACCCTGAAACTTTACACCGTAAAACTAAACGAGGCCGCCGTCCATACGGAAGGTCACAGAAGATAAAAAGCAACTGTGCACGACAGGAGGATCCTGGATCCCATTCCAGGCAGCAGGCAGCAGCGCTACACTGCATACAGTACTACTGATCAGTGAACATCTTAGCAGAGACCAAATGACCAATTATCTCCAACCTTTTCCGGTCCCGGCCGCGAGGAGCCCAGGACCAAATAAAGACTGATCGGAACGGCAGATGCAAAGCACACCCCTCTGCAGCCTGGTGAGAGCGAGACCGTGAGAGCAGGGATGCCACATGCCACCAAACCGGTCAGGACTCACTCAGGACCATCCCTGCGCGGTGGCGCTGGCGCCTCAACCGAAATGCTGGGCGGGAATCTCCGGTCCACCGTCACTTTTGCTCTCTGCATCAGAAAACATCATACACAGCACACAGCCACAGCAGGTCAGGATCAGCCTAGCGGCTTCCTTTGACAAAACCTTTTCGCTCTCCTTGTCCAACTGGAGGGAGGACCATTACATGACTAGTTTGATCGGCATCACGATGCAGAGTTGCTATAAGCTGAGTAAAAGGCACACCAAACTAGCTGTGGAATCAGCCGCTATTCCAGGCCTCAGGCGTCTTGTTTGGGTTTTGTTGCCCTGGAGATGCCTGCGTCAGGGATATCTGATTCCGACGAGTCGTAGTCGCCGGTGAAGCTCCATAGTATGGCAAGGGAGAAAACACCCAAGGGTCTTGAGCTGGATGTGTAGCTGCCTTCGTACATGTTACCACTCTTCACCACGACCACCATCTCGGACTTCTCTCTGAGGAGGAGGTCAATGACGTGCTCCACGGTGGTTGAAGTAGGCACGCACAAAGGTGGGCCTCTAGACATCGAGAGAAGAGGTGCATCCAGCTGAAAAATGAAAAAAAATGAAGTCCAGAATCACAAGAAACTCAATTACTAGCATGGTGTTTTACAGTGGTGTAAAGCACTTCGAGTCCCTTATTGTGCATTTCTACTCTTTTAGTGTAGAGGAAAATGTAAAATATCACCCTAATTAACCATAGTTCCATGAAGCATCATGTTTTCAGTTAAAGGATACTACTTGATAAAAGGATTTAGTCTTTTTTTCCCTTTGTAGACATAGGTAGCTTGGCCAAAATCATTAAGAAACCGACATGGCAAAAAAGGAATCTATCCCTGCTGCTGAAACCAGTGCCAACCGTTTCATTAGCTTTGCGTACAAGGATCAACCATGTGTTGCTGACGCGGATTGAAGGTGACAGCACAGCGTACCTTGGTACAATCGTCACGATGAACAATGCCAACACAACCTCCCCAATCATCAACAAGAGGAACTGCACGATCTTTCAAGAATCGCATCACAGCCTTCCGCAAGATTAAGTCAGCTGGTAATGGTTGAGATTCTTGAAATGGAACCATATACTTCTCAACTGGATCATTCAAGATAATCTACAATTTCAATGGACAGAACTTCAGATTTGGACAAACAGAGTAGAGCAGAGAAAGGGATACAAGATAAGAATGTACCACCTGTGGAAATATGTGGGGCGTTAGAAGAGAGTTGGTGAATCCAGATAAGCTTTCAACTTTGACTGCGACCTTTAACAACAGCAAAGAAACTAACTTAAAACATTATTCCTTTCATTTCTATACATTTAAATTTGTAAAAGTGGTGGTAGTCTGGTAGATAAATAATTAATTTACATATGTCATGCTCCTATTCTGGCATTGGTCTACCAAGTTAACTTTCCAATTTATCGCATTCAGATACACAATTACTACATACAACAATACAATTTTAATCAGGTATTCCATACATTTCAATGCATGAGAACTGCCACAGTAGCTATTGGCAACTACTACATGTCTGTCATGTATTTCAAAAGCCAGGTTGGCATTGCATAAGAAAGAAAACAAAAGTAACCAAAAAAACTCGGCCAGGTGGGGGTAAGACCGCCCCCATGGCATTTACTAAGATAGAAGATCTCTGTTCCCCTGCCCGAGAAAACCCCCGAACCCTGGCCCCGCCCTGACACTGGGGACCGACACCCGCGGGGACCGTTACCTGGGCCGGTCCAAGGCCGTGCAACCGTTGCCCATGGGCCGGGCCCCCGTTGCCTTGGTTACCGTTGCCGCAGGCCGGAGCGGGCCATCCATCCAAGTGCTTTGGCACACGGGACCAGCGAGGGGATTTTTTTACCTCGAGGCGGAAATTCGCCTTACTCAGGGTTCGAACCCCAGACCTCGAGGGTGCCTCAGGAGAGCTAGACAAACAAAAGTAACCAGACAAGTACAGTTCACAGGTTTGACAGAATAGTTTCATTTAAACGGCTATAAGCTGGAAAATTCAGTCTTGCCCACATAATAAGCTAGGACATGAGGTTCCACACCACATAAGGGCTTGTTTGGGAGGAAAATTAGTTCATTTCCCACCTCAATCACTCCCAGCCCATATGGATTGGGGTGGATTGGAGTGTAGCCAAACAAGCCCTAAATATGAAGTAATGAGATGGAAGAATTTTCAGGCAGGTTTGTTCAAAAAAAAAATTCAGGCAGGAGTGGTTAAGTCAAAACCCATAATTGATGTATTGCTATGGCTGGTGCCTTGATATTCATGACCAGTATGAAGTACTAAACTATCTTGGAGTTATAAAGTTCACCTGAGTGATGCTATGAATCTTCAATGCATAAAGATGCTAGGAAAGTGTTAGCCAATCAACAATTTAGCAAAATAAGGTATTTAGAAATTTAAAGTGGGAAGCAATCACAACAGTGGCCAGACTGGACATTCTAATTTTTGAAGCGGTCAAGCCAATACTAAAGCAGTAACTGCCTCTTATTTCGGTTAATATGGTCAAATAATTAGCAAATAGAACAGCTAGAGACATAAAGCACAGAAGCTCAAATGGCTTTCGTATGTTTGTTTAAAAAACAACTTCCAGCAACAATGCGCATGCCAATAGCATATAACTATATAAGTTTTTTTTTTGGAAGAAACAGGAAGGGCTTGTGCCCCTACTGGTTAAATATTAATAATAAAAGACAACTTAAATACAAAAGTTAAAGGAAGAAGAAACATCAAAAGAGACCATCTAGCCATTCACTAATTGTGGGAAGTAACCTTGGCCATGCTTGAATTTGAACTGAACCAGTTGGAATGACATTAATTGCATATAAGTTCATGCCACAGAACTAGCATTGCATATAGTAACACTAAAGAAATGCTTCATAGCTGTTTCATTCAAGTATCATTGTTAGCTGAAGCAACGGATAAAGGAGCGGTAGAGGAAGAGATAAATTAAGGTGGCAAAACATGTGAGAGAATCTACACTGTTTACAAAGTGACAAATCAAAGAGGCTCTAGTTCTGCTCTATGAATGAAGCATATATAGTAATTACTATTTTAAGAAATAAAATCCTAGGAGAAGAAACATACCAGACCTACTCTACTTGTCCAAGAGAAACATTCCTTCTCGCTCACTATTTGTCTTAGAAGCCCTCTAGCCAAATCTATCTGAAACATTAATCTGGGAGCTGTAAGTACATAGGGACACGATGTATTGAAAAATTAAAAATGTTAAGACTGAGCAGAGTTAACATTCAGGGGTACAATTATCTAGATAGATAAGCATAATCATGAACATGGCGTACTACCTTGAATATGGTAATATGGTTAAATCTGACGACATATAAGGCAGTTTAACTGAACAGGGAACAAACATGTCCTTTCAACAACCCTTAGTTCCCCAAGATTTTTTACCTCATGTGATACTAAGCTTCATACGATCATAAAATTCAGAAATCGTAGAACTGTACATTGAATCACATCCATCTATTGCCATCCAACAAATGAGAAAACATATACTTTTAGCGGCACAATGAGACCTCTTGGACCTAGCAAAAACACTTTAACAAAGTATTTTATACATTCTCATTTCTTCATACAAGCTAGACAGTGAATAATTTACTGATTGATACCACTTGAAAAATACACTTTGTTGGAAGTGCTTAGTAATAATTTCCCTCATTGCAAAAGAACTCTCCCTACAACAGTAAACATAATACATTAATAGCAGACATTTCCATGCATCCCTAGCAGGTGTTTCAATAGCAAGCACACAACGCACACCTAATATGCATCTCGATTCTGAAGGACTTGCAGTTTTGCTTATCCTAGTCAAATTTAGTAAAACTAAAACCCAAGGAACCAAGGTGTTGCATATGTAACGGATCCAAATCATATTGCCAGACAGCTAATTTCATCCTAGGCTTCATTTCTACCTGATTATTATTTATAGCAGCTTCCATTAATAGCTCATGTGCCTCTTCTTTGGCTGCACGGCTAATTGATCCAACTGAATCCGGCCACATGCGCTTGTTCAATCTCATGACCATATCAACATCACCTCTGGTAGCAAAAGCTCTCATAATCGAAAGATAGAGATGAGGTTTAGGTCTCAAATCTTTGTTCTTGCCAGCATGCTTTATTATATCACCAAAAATGCAAAGGGCCCCTATGATAATAACCACCAAAAAGGTCCAAAGTATATCAGTACAGAAATGTAGCACACATGTCATAAACAAGAGGTTTTTTGTCTGTAGAACAGCTTTCACTCTCACAATCCATGATCTAAAAGACTCTCTCAAGGTAATTTTGGTTGCCTCATACACATTTATATTCACTTAAACAAGGACAAAGAGTTTAAACACTAAGATGGAAGTACACATAAGTTAGTCTGTACTCCCTCCGGTCCAGTTTATCTTCCGACGTGGCACAGTCTTCTAAATTACACTTTGACCATTCATTTCTTTTATATTATATTCCCTATGTTCCAAATTATAAGACGTTTTGGCTTTCTAGATACGTAGTTTTTGCTATGCATTAAGATATATACACTATGTTTAGATACATAGTAAAAGCAATGTATCTAGAAAAGCCAAAATGTCTTATAATTTAGAACGGAGGGAGTATTGTTTATGATTATTGGATAGTGTATTTGATTACAAATCTAATATCATCAAGTTTGTATTACAATAGCTAAAAGTTGTTAGCCAAATTATTGCTCAAAGATTATAAAGTTTGACTCATGACCTATGTGAAATGCCTTATAAACTGGACCAGAGGGAGTAGTTCTGTATATTCATACAAAAAAACTGGACCGGTTGGGGAAGAACCGCCCCTACGGCATTGCATTGAGAAGGAGATCCAGGCAACCGGCCCAGAAAACCCCCCAAACGCTGGCCCATGCCCAGAGGGCCAAACTGGCTTGGGCCGGCAACACCGTAACCAGGCCGGCGATGCGCCGTAGCCCGGCCGGCCTGCACCGCTGCCGAAGCCAGCGAGCACAGCAAGGGGAGTTTTTTTTGTGCGAGACCGGGGTTCGAACCCCGGCCGGTGGGCACGACCACGACCAGCCACACCATCTGAGCTATCGCTCAGTTCGCTGTATATTCATACACACTGAAAATTTTAAAATTCTCAAATTTATACGCATACTTCATTTTAGTATATGCATAGTTATTATCCATTTTTCTTCTTTCTATTACACAGTCCAAATATGAACACATTTGTTGTCACAAATATTTGTAGGGGCACATATATTAAAATGAAGTATATGTTGAATTATTTGAGGATATTTTGAACAAATGTAATAAAGAAACTAAATTCAGGTGTACTTGAGATAACATTATCATCCCAGGAACAACTAGATTAAGAATTATGGATAATGCTGAATTGCTAGAGAGAAATCAAAGCATGTGAACTTAAGGTAGTGATAATGTTATCTCAAGTACACCTGAATTAGAAAAGACCCAGAGCAGAGCTTGGGTACCAATGTTTTCTAATTGTCCGATTAATCGCGATTAATCGTCCTTATCGGTACCTAGCACTCAATTAGGCCCTCCGATTCGATTAGAGCGATCGGAAACCTTATCGTCCGATTAATCGTCGATTAATTGCAATAAATCGTCCTTATCGGTGTCTTAACCGATCAGCACCCAGATGGGCTGCTTCAGCAGTTCAGCTTACTGGGCTATATTTGTTTGGGCTAGGCCCATTAGGGTTTCTCTTTTATACCTCTCTCCCACTCTTTCTCTCACCTCCTCAGTCCTAACTCCCACTCTCCAGCCCATCAGCAAACATATGGAGGCTGGGACAAGAATATGGGGTCAGATCTCACAGGTATGTAACCAACTAACCAGAAATATAGTCTTGATGCTCGATGTCTACTATATAAGTGTATAGTATATGGTATATATACCATACATACATGATATATAGTCCTGCTGCTGGACGATTATATGGACGACTAGACCGATAAGAGGTTGATTAATCGTCCTAATCGTCGATTAATCGTCCTGATTGTTCTTATCGGTACCCGAACGATTAGGGACGATAAGCCGATTTAAAAACATTGTTGGGTACACAAAAGAGAGGCCAGGCTAGGCAAAATAGTGCTAATTTTGACATTCTCATTTACTATGCAAGCCAGGAAATAAGTACTTTAAAAACTGAAAAACATTTCACCTGCACGAAGCTCCACCATGGAGGAGCTTAATAGACCATAACATTTAACACCTGGGTCTGAAAACCAGGTCTGATCCTAATCCAAGCAATTTGCAATACTACCATTTAGTAGCCAAAGGCATCAAATATTGTCAAGTAATTTGCTTGTGCACAATAGTAATGTGAAATAAGGAAAGGATTTCTTTGGGAAGGGAAAGAGCAAGCGAATGGGGTTTGCTTAAGGACGAATACAATCTCTGGTGTTTAGCAGGCGCTAAGAAACTGCAAGGTTTGGGCCTTGGAAGGGCCGCCTAATTCCTTAGGCGTGGTCAAGTCTTGGTGTTTTTTGTTTTCTTTAAGGCATAATTTTTTAGTTTGGATCCCTGACTCTCATATCCGGTCCCCATATGAAAGGAAGGGTTGTATGTGGACCCTCCTTTTTTCTCTCTAATACAATGAAACGCAGCTCTCCTGCGTTTTCAAAAAAAAAAGAGTAATGCGAAATCAACCATACGAACAGCAAGTTGTCGTCTATACTTCAGAAAATGATTTTGGTGTAAGTTTTAGACACTGCATGTGATGATTTAAGATGTATAGAACATCGGTGAAGCAATTATAAATATTTATTGAAACACAACATACCAAGAAAAGTTTCAACATTTTAGATACTTTAGATTGGATATGCTGCTTGGGCAACTGGGATATAGAAGGGTAAAAATAAGAATGTGCAGGTCAGTTGTTAGCGTCAAAGGAAAACTAAATGCTGAAACGCTGCAAAGAAGTGTCAATTGGAAAATAAATCAAATGTGAGGATGAAAAGTGGGTGCTAGGTTACAGTTAGTTATTAGTCAGACACCAATGTTATTTTTCCAATATGCAAATTCATTGTAGTGTTTTTTTAGGGAAATTCACTGTAGTGTTTGTGTGAAAATTGTGCCACTAAAAAGATGATACAGAGCTTACCATCAATGGACCCACAAGCTAGCAAGGCATCTATCATTGCAGTGTATGCAGTCCTGTCGAGTGATATCAATGAAGATTTCATCTCCACAACAATATTCAAAACTGAATAAAGGTCCCGGTTATTTCCTAAACCCTGCAGGATGTTGACTTGAAAAATTAAGTAACCAAAAATGATAGCAAACACAACAGTGATCAAACTACTTGTTCAGGAGGTCTAAAAGGCATCCTTCAGAAATCTAATTATGTTTCTCAATTTTAAGGCTGTATCACATTTTTTTATTTTTCAGAAGGCAATGTCTTCTTCTTTTTCGACAATTATGAAGCATTCTCATGAGCAAAAAAGAATGTTGTGTAACAACCATTCAAATGTCAATTTCTGATCATGTCAAGTTATCAACAAAAGAAGAGTGCAGCCTCTACTATTATCTAACAATGCAGTGCAAGAGCACTACAGTATCACTGCTTAATAATGTAAAATGAAAGGAGAGTGTAGCCAGAAGCCAGAAATTGTTATCACTAACTGCTGGGCACTAGCAGGCAGCACACCTTAAGTAATGTTGTGTAGGTAACAGCATCCGGAAGGAGTTCAGGGTTACTTTCCTTATTAGCTTCTTCCTGCATTGTAATATAATCAATTCATTTTTGTTACACGATGCAACTATTTGTATACCAAAACAATTTTGTGGCTAAAACTGGCCTTTCTAACACTTGTGTGACACCTTCATATCTTCAAGAAATCGGATAGCTTTATCAATCTCTGCTGATTTTACACAGGCAGAAATGATGGTATTGTAAGTCAATCTATCAGGCTTCAACCCTTGACGCAATATCTCGTCTTTAACAGTCAAAGCTCCGAGAGGGAAGTTGCTCTTAATGTACCCCTGGAGTATGTTCAGTTCAAAAAATTATGTAGTTACAATGGTGACTTGCTTAAAACTAAATAACAATATTTATACCTTCATCAGTAAGTTGTATAGTAAGACAGAGTGACCCTCATAAAGGACCTTGCGGAAACGGGCGACAAGAGCATTGGCACGCCTCATATCTCCTGGATAAGTCGAAGTTCAATTCCATTAGTAAATGAAGTTGTAGAAACGTGAAAGGAGAGTATTTGTAGAATAGTGAAGCTGTAGAACAGTGTTTTCAAGAACAGAGTGGTTCTCAGTCTTATCTTTAGTTGGCATGCAGCACAAAACACCAGGGCCTACTGATTCTAACTTTATTATTTGGTGGTGCCAAGTTCTGCAGCATTGGGATAAACAGCATCAAAAGGGATCCAATTCTTTAGTTGTGTTGGTTGCTTGGTGGATTTGGAAGCCTTGGAATAGATGTGTTTTTTGAGAGTTAAGCCTAGTGCTTTCTCTATGTATCTTACTATTCCTTGTCATTTTGTTTCGGCTATTGTAAGCCTAGTATTAGGAATATGCTAAGCATCCACTTTAGTGGTTAGAATATGCTGTAGCAGGTAGACCAGCTGCTCTATAAGTAGCAGTGGTTCTGGACCTTCTTGTATCCCCAAGTTTGCACTTTCAATTCCAACAAGCGGCCTAGTGCCAAGCTGCCCTCTGGCAGTTCCAAATCTGAGACTCTATTGTGTGGTTCCTGGCCAACATTTTTGAGGGGGCCTCTCCTAGTCCCAATGCTTTAGTGCAGGACAGATGCAGCAAAAATATGGTGTATGGCAGGGGCCAAAGGCCTCAGTGCATTTGGCCATAACCTGGGCAGGCGTGTAGGCAGTTTGTTGGCCACCTTTTAGTATTCATTGGTGAGTTCTTACTTGTAAACCGGACCCTATTGGGCTTGTATGAATCACTTTGACTCCTTTTTCTTCTTAATATAATGATATACAGCTCCCTGCGTGTTCAAAAAACAAATCTAGTAATACACAAATGGGCATAATTGTCCAATACTCCCTCCGTCCCAAAAAAAGTGACGTTTTTTACTTTTAGACATCGTGTTTGACCGTTCGTCTTATTCAAAAATTTTGTGCAAATTATAAAATAAATAAATCATTATTGAAGTATCTCTAATGATAAAATAAGTCATAACAAAATAAATGATATTTATTAAAAAAAATTTGAATAAGACGGATGGTCAAACAAGATGTCTGAAATCCTAAAACAACATTTTTTTTGGGACGGAGGGAGTACCTGTCAAGCTTAGTCCCAGCTACACTAGGGAAATTGGGAATGATGAAAACAACTATATCCAGGCAATAAGTAAATAGAGTTAATACTTTAAGTGATTATTACTCATCTTGTTATACTTATTTGAGTTTTGACTATACTAGTTAGTATCGGCACATAACACATTTACACTAAGGCCCTGTTTGGAAACATTGTATTGTTTATCACAAGGCATTCCATCTGCAAATAGTTATGCACAAGGATACAGAGGTAAAATTTTTCACTGGTAAACTTGCTGTTTGGGTGGGGGGACCAGCTATGCAAATATCTGCTGAGTCGGAAGAGCAGATAACATTCACACACATGCAGCCGTTCAATTACTATTCCAATTGGCCCAGGTTGTGCAAGTAATTTGAATCTGCAAACAACTGCGATGCATTGAATTCTCTTCCTTCTACATCATGCTCAAGAAGGAAAGGTTATTTAACCATAGAAATCAGAGTAAGCTAGTGAGAATAACCATTGCATCAACCACTGAAATATCAAAACAAAGCATAGTAAAAGATCAGACCAAACTTCAGTTTAGAGAGCAACATTGGACAAAGTTTCAGATTAGAACTCAAATCGAGGCACAGGCCACAGAAAGTTCAGACCAAAGCATCAATATGGGCTTGCAGGAAGAGCTCACTGTCAATGTTATCAATGGGAACACCATCCTTGCAAAGTCATCGTCAATAGAGAAGGGAGCAGAATTCCAAATCACAGTGAAAAGCCAGAGCCGTGGGACAAACTTACCATCTGCTACAAGCAATGCAGATCACAAGAACTAAGTGCGGTGCACGATGATGATTCGATGGGCTTGTCGCTGTAACCGATGTGATAGTCGTTGCCTCCATGGTTGGTTCAGCGCCTCAGCCGTCAAGGGCTCGGCAGCACAAGTCATCCCGATACTTGCTGTCTGATCGACTGCGTGAGTCGAGGCGTGTCGTGATAAAGAGGAAGAGAGGCATTGCTACAGATGGGAGTCGAATCAATGCGCTAGAAGGTGGTGGCGGCGGCAGATGATGGTATTGGTATGGGTGAGCAAGCGAAAAATGACAGCCGGTGCCGGCGGACTTCACAACCACGATGCTATCATGCAGGAGATGTGTTTGCGAACCAGATGTGCCCGATAGTTGTGGATTTTTTCAGTCAGAGCTCGGGAGAAAGTTCTTAATTTTCCAGATGTAAAGATCCAATCTGAACGATTTAGTAGTCTAACCCGCCATCCAAACATGCTTTTACAGATTAGCTCATATTATTTTCCAGACTTGTGATTTACAACGGTCTTTGGTCCAAAACCACCCTTCCAAACAGCCCCTAAGCAGAATCTAACCCACACTAATGGGCATCACTGTGGATATGTATCGTGTAGAATTAGACCCAAGGATTAGAGTTTCCCATGAACAAGGCAAGATAATTTTGAATTCTGGACTGATGTTCTAATGCTAAGTTGGGTTTGGTGAATCAGCAGTTTAATGAAGAATAAAACTGTTCAGGGTAGAGGTGAATTTCTTTGGCGGAAGGAATGTAAACAAACTCTAGTACTGTGGAAGATTAAATGATCAATCTTGTACCAACCTGCTTCAATAAGGGCATTTAGAAAACCACAAATGAGATGAGGAGAGAGCCTGGGGCTCCCAATGGAAGAATCTTTCTCAATTGATTCCAGTATTTCGAATGCTTCATCAATCCTTCTTGCTACACCCAGGCCCTTCAATGAAAAGCAGTGTAATACACAAATATTTCAAACATAAAGATTCCATGAGCTCCTAAATTCAAGCAATTAGCAGAATGTACTTGGGAAAAAAAAGGGTTGGTCATATATATCCTGCAAACAAACAGATTACAAATATGCCCTCAAATATCAGTCCATTCATCAAAGGATACAACAACATATTCTAAAGGACAAAATCCTGAACAGAACAATAAGAAGGCAGTTGGTGACTAACATGGTGAGCATTCAGACAATCTGAGATGTACATTTGATAAAAGTTGTATAGGGGCATAAAAGAGTAGACAACTCTGTACGAGTTGGAAAATTACCACCTTACTTTAAAGAAAAAAAATGAAACATAATAACACTGTTGATTTTCAGACAAATAGGTCATTTAAGACTTTAGTTGATAGAATATTGGTGAATCGAAATTATCATCACACATAAGCTTAAAAAACTGCCTAGAATCTAAGTCTAAGAAACAGACGGACTGTAACTGCTCCTAGATAGATCTAGTAGGCCTTGTAGTGTAAAATGCCCTGATGTTATCATGAACGAACTGCTTCTGGTTAGAAAGATTCAATGGACCACTTTTCTGATTTTTCATAGGGAACTGAGAAAGCAACCATAGGAGGGCTCCTGATTCCTGAATCTACCATTGCAATTTACAAGTTTCCTTAGTAGTGTGGATATCTACCTAGATTTCAGAAAGGTGCTTATTTCTTGGTTAGCAAAACTGTTTCTTCAGAAAGGAAAAGGAATAGCTGTATAACACCCAATCAAGGATTCAAGGCTACAACATACATCTATGTATCTTATTCAAGGGCAAGCCACTAAGCATCATTAACACATGTTTCTTCGTAACCATGTTTTTCCCTTGAAAATACGCAGAACTGTGTGTCATTGTGTTAAGAAGAAAAGAGTTTGATACAGCTAGTTTTTCAGATTACATCCATTCCCTTTTTAACACAAAATGATCCCAGCCAAATTATCTAGCCTCTACTGGCCTCCAGTGACATCAGGTCCTTAGCCGGAAGGCGCAAGTGTATCTCCTCATCTACTGCCTGTATCCAGGGTGAGCCATAGTTGAAGACAGTGTCATTCATTCCATTGCTTCCAGATCATCCAGGTGCCAAGAATGACGAGGGAGTTAAACACCTTGCACATGGCCTTGCTAATCCATCCCTCTATCCTGCACCGCCAATCCACAAACACTTTGCCATCCAGACTGGATGTTAACTCTTGCAGACTGTAGCGACTGAATATCTGGTGCCGAAATACGAAACTCTGGCAAATACGCACGTCATGAGTAGGTGCTGGATCATACTTGTCAATTTCATTCCCAAAGTCATTCCAGTTTTTCTCTTGGAATGGAACCTACCGGTACCGGCCCGTTCTGGTGTACCGTTTAAGGTATGATATGATATACGTATAACAATATATTTGCAAACTATAACAAAAATAATAGAGAGACTGTATAATGTATCCGAATGTAGCCAGGCCCAGTCACAGCGTAGGCCCGCCCGATAGATTGCACTGCCACAGGCCCTTCAAAATCCAAAGCAACACCCCTTAAGGGTCTGTTTGGAGGCTGGGCAATCAGTCAAAAACCCTTGTAAATTACGAGCCCGGATATTTTTCCACCCCAAAATGTAATTTGATGCTTGGATGACCGGTGGGACCACTAATATTACAACTGGTTTTGGCCAAAACAACCGGAAAATTAAGTATCCGTGTGTACAAATTACATGAAACATTTACTAACAAATCGCAGGGAGTCCAGCAAATTGGTGCCACACCAACCTCAGCAAACAATTAGTAAACAAAGACGAGTATAAGAATTAAGTATGCATGCCATTTCTCTTCCATTAATGCCAAACAGGACTCACTGGAATCTGGATATGCATCCTTATCATTTTCAGGATAGGTCACGTTGTTGGACTCAAGGTGTTTCTTCAGTTCATCCCCACAATTCCATCGTTACTCAACCAGTTAGAACAAACAACTGACCAAATGAGCTTTTGCAAGTGTCAAGGTTGCGTGCATTAACAGATACCGCAATCTCATACCTTGAGCAGGATGCCGTAGGAGACACCGTCGACACCGCACCCCGTGGGCCCGCGCATTTCCTCGAAGAGCCGGAGCGCGCGGTCGACGTCCCCGCAGCGCACGCAGGCCTCTAGAACCGCGTTCATGACGATGGTGTTGAGCAACCCGCCCCCACGCACACGACGCCGCGTCGCTTCCACCTCCTCCATGATCTGCACGGCACAACCCAGGTCAGTACTCGGTACTAGCAAAAAATAAAACAATCCGACCGCCGGAGGAGTGGATGGGGAAGAAGAGCACGCGAGGCAAACCTGGGCGAGCTGCCTGCGACGGGTGAGGTCGACGATGCGGGCAGTGAGGCGGCGGAGGTCGGTGGACGGAGAGGCGAGCCCGGGGCGCGGCCGGGATCGGCGACCGGGGGGGCGAGGGGAGGAGAAGATTCTGGAGGCATCGAAAGGCCGGTGGAGGCGGGGCTCGCGCGGCCCTGGCGTGGGCGAGGGGGAGAGAAACCGCGGCGGCCTTATCAGCATCATCTCTTCTGTCGCCGCTGCCGCTGCTACTACTGCCGCCGAACACTGCGTGTCGCGAGCACGAGCGCGCGGCGCGAATGGATAAAGAGGCCGCACCGTCCGTGGGCTAGTTGGGGCTAGCACGGTAGCACAGTCCAACCAGGGAATATTTAACCCATTGCCACTTTTAAGGAAGAGTGACAACAGATTTGCCATCCATATGAGAGAAGTGGATGTGAGAGGGATTAATTAACCGTGGCTGAGAGTGGCAAATAGTTAAATGTCCCTCAACAAGTACTTCATAAAAAAAAAAGATCGCACGCAGGCCATTCACGCCGACACGCCCGACTCGGCGACTCCTGCCGCCTCCTTCCTCCAGCGACACCGGCGCGAGTCTCCTAGCGACGCCGGCGCGCCGCCCCGGCTGCTTGGCCGGACGGTTCCTGCCTGGCCGGCGGCCGCCACCAGCCCCCGATCCGCCGCCTTCAGCTCTCCGCGGCTCCGCATCCGGCCTCCGCAGTCCGTACAGCACAGCGCCGCCCCCCGCCCGAGCCGCTGACGCGGTGGCGCCCGGGTGCTGGACGGAAGGAGGAATCGTCGGCGGCACGTCTGTCAGAACTAAGAAGCCTCTTCCCTTCCACTCTCTTCTTCCTTTCAAGGTCCCCAAATCTCTAACCCTATCTTTCTCTAATCTAATTTCATATTTTTGATGTAGCCATGTAGCCATGTAGGTAGTACAATTGTAGAAATTAACCGGGAAATAAGATCAATGATAGTCTTTTGGATGATAGCCTTGTCACATTCATTGAAAAGTAGTGAAGATTGCCTCGTAATTATATATGATCTTTAAGACTCTATATCATGCATATTTCAAACTATTAGTATGTTGTTTAAATGTTTGTATTGTAATTTAAGACTTATTATTATGCTATTTAGTATTTGTGTACCAAATTGTGGGGTAATTTTTATGGTACTTTACCAAATTGCTAAATTGGTTTTACCGGTTTGCATATAGAAATTTTGGTCCAGCATACCCTACACAAAAATCCTCGATCCGCCACTCTCTTCTTATTTGCTATCTTTGCCGATTCTTACCCTTCGGATCTTACCAGCTAATCGCGCGGTGGGGGCAGCAAGGTGGCAGGACGTGAGAGGCCCAGGATGATGAGCAGCAACAGCGGCGGCAGCGCAGGAGGCCCTGGCGGGGGCATGGGTCCAGGAGTGGGTGGAGGTGGGGATGGGCGGCACGACGACGAGGCTGCGCTCACTGAGTTCCTCTCATCCCTCATGGACTACACCCCCACGGTATGGTGCTGCCGTTTCCCTCTTGTTTTCTCTACTTTTCTGTCAATGGCTTAGCCCTGATGCTTGGTTTGGTGGTGCGGAAGATTCCCGATGAGCTGGTGGAGCACTACCTCGGCCGCAGCGGGTTCCACTGCCCTGACCTTCGCCTGTGAGTGCTCTTCCAATCTCTCTCCCCTATGAATAGTAGTAAGCTGAGATTTGATCAGTGCCATGGAATCATTAAAGTTAGAAACACAAATTACTTGATTTCTTGCTGACATAGTTTAATTTCGTGTTTTACAGAACAAGACTGGTTGCTGTAGCCACCCAGAAGTTCCTTTTGGACATCGCTAGCGATTCTCTTCAGTGAGTAAATTCATAGTCTTTTACAAAGTAAAGGATTACCTTCTTAATATCAATGATAGCATATTCAAGAATAAAACAGTTTCTTCCACATCAATGCAAATCTTCTGTGCAATTCCATGTTTTGGTTTGGTTCGGCAGGTTTATTAGGCTTCAATCAAAATCATTTATTTGCGTTTTTGATAGTTGTAACTCAATAGCCTTCCCACTTGCTGAAACATTGTTCGCTCTCTGCTGCTCTCGCAAACTTACCATGCCACCATAGTGATGGATTAGTTCTTTGGATATTTCTTGGTAGAAAAGAATATTCCTCCTCCTTTATTGTCTAAAAATATAGTGTGATCTCTCTTGGAATTTTCTATACTAGCCAAGGGTTCCATGGATCGCTCTGCATCCACTGACTCCCTCCAAGGGTTCTGTTCATTAAAGGAGTTCGTTTTTGTTAAAGGATTACGTTCTGATACATAATGGATGTGCCTGTATTACTCGCTTGATTCATGACTTGTGAGACCTATCCTCATTTTACAGTTAAGTTGTCTTGTGCAGGGTGCATGTTGGCAAGTTCTAAAGCTAGAAATAGTGTATAATGACATTTAGTTCAGTGTGACAATAGAGTTCTGTGTTATAGCTTACAACTGTCAAAATTTAAAAATATTAATATTCCCCCCTATTTTTGCATAGTCAAGTTACTTCTATAAACAGGTAATATACCAGCTGAGGCTTGGTTTCTTTAACGGAAATCCAAGGGGGGTAACAGTGTAACACGCAATTGTCTTCTTCAAAGTTTCTAAAAAACATACAAGATACTTATATTACTGATGGAGCTCATTCTTCATGTGGCCTGGCTAATCAAGTGAAGAATAACTAAAACATACTGAAATTGGAAAATGTTGGTCCCTCGCTGCCCTGCACAGGTAAACAGTAAGCTTACCAGCACACACACTCACTCACTATGGCTAGAGGTAGAAGAAGGGGTGAGCACAGCACACACACACACTGCAGAAGCTCCAGCGCTGGCCAAGGCTCTGCCTCTGGTTGTGGCAACTGAACTGCCTTTTTCATTGCATAGTGGTAGAGTATATACAACTCATGTACCAACTATAAGGTACACATGAGCATGGCTGAGTACAGCCCTAGCAGTACAATTCCTACCTCAGCCCACTACCAAGACATGGCTGATGTATTAGCTACGAACTAATGTACTAGCGGTGGCCTATTGCCTTACTGCTACAGCAACTAGGTCAGCAGAGAATGACCTATTGCCAAATCTGCTATGCAGCAAACAAAGAGAGAGAGATCAGCAGCAAATTATGTCTTACAATTCTTCCCCTAATCCTGCTGCTAACCCAAAGCCTTGACCTCATCCATGCCAATCATCTTCCTCAGCTCCATGAACCGCAGGTGCCCGAGTGACTTGGTGAGGATGTCTGCCGGTCTCGACAAACTCGATGACGATCTGCCCTCCATCGACGCAGTCCCAGAGGAAGTGGAACTTGATGTCGATGTGCCTGCTCTGGTCGTGGAGGACTAGGTTCATGGCGAGGGTGATGGCGGGCTGATTGTCCACCATCAGAGCTGGCGGGTGAGCTTCCTCGCCGGTCAGCTCGCTCAGCAGCCGGCGCAGCCAGACAGCCTGGCACGCTGCTGTGGCCGCTGCGACATACTCCGCCTCACATGTCGACAGCGCCACGATCTTTTGCTTCAGCGACTGCCAAGCAATGGGGGCTGCTCCAAGGAAGACGAGCACACCAGAGGTGCTCCGTCGACCATCAATGTCGCCCGCAATGTCTGCATCGCTGAAAACAGTGAGCTCCGGCTCACCTTCCTCGGTCTTGGGGGGTGCCTCACTGAAGACCGTGAGCCTCAGCCCACCTTTGCCGCCGTGCTTGGGGAAGATGATCGCTTGATCAAGCGACCCCTTGACGTAGCGCAGCAGCCTCTTCACTGTCGTCCAGTGATCTTCACGCGGGTCCTCCATGAAACGGCTGACATACCCAACCGCGAACGCAATGTCCGGCCGGGTATGAGTGAGGTAGCGCAGCCCGCTGACGATGCTCCGATAGCGCGTCGCGTCCACCTTCGCAGTGGTGTTGTGCTTGCTCAGCTTCAACCGCTCCTCCATCAGAGTCGCGCACGGCTTGCACTCTGCCATGCCGCCGCGCTCCAGCAACTTCTCCGCATAGGCGCGCTGGCCTAGGGAGATGTGCTCCTTCCCCTGCCTCACCTTAATGTTGAGGTAGTAGGAGAGTGCGCCGAGATCGCTCATCTTGAAACGAGCTGCCATCTCGCGCTTGAAGCCGTCAATGTCCTCTGCCCGCGCTCCAGTGACGATCAAGTCATCCACATACACGCCGCCGCCGAGCTCCTCCTTCCCCCGTCGCCGCGTGTAGAGCGCGTGCTCTGTGGCGCAGCGAGTGAACCCAAGCTCGCCCAAGGTGTCATCGAGCTTGGCGTTCCACGCCCGAGGGGCCTGCCGAAGTCCGTAGAGTGCCTTGCGCAGCTTGAGCACCTTGTGCTCAGCGCCCTTGACGGCAAAGCCCGGAGCTTGCTTGACGAAGACCGTCTCCGCGAGCTCGCCGTTGAGGAACGTAGACTTGGCATCGAGGTGGTGGACGCGCCAATCCTCCGCTGCTGCCATGGGCAACAGCAGGCGAACGGACTCCATGCGCGCCACTGGAGCAAAGACCTCCTCGAAGTCAATGCCCTCACGCTGCACGAAGCCACAGGCAACGAGTCGAGCCTTGTACTTGACAATGGCGCCGCGCTCGTCCCGCTTCACCTTGTAAACCCATTTGAGCCCGATCGACCGACGGATCAACCAGCTCCCAGGTCTCGTTGTCCTCGATCGCCTTCATCTCCTCCAACATCGCCCGGCGCCAAATGGCGTCGCGCTCAGCCACTGCGAACGTCGGTGGCTCCTCTACGCTAACAAGGAGCAGCTCCGGGTCGTCAAGAAGCCGACTGGCCAACCCAGGAGCTCCCCCTTCGACGACGATTTTGTCCACCCGTCTGAACCGGACCTCCTTGCCGTCGTGGAAAGCATCCACATACTCGTCGATGTCGGTGGGTGGAGAGGCGAACTCCAGTGGAGGTGTCCCCTATCCTGCCGTCTCAGGGGACTATGGTGGAGGTGAATGCGCTGCTGCTGGTGGAGACTGCTCGCCCGTGGCCGGACTTGGCGGCTCCTCCTCGGCCGCCACAGCTGCTGGTCCATCCACCGCCTGCTCTCCAGCACCAGCCTGCTCTCCAGCGCCATCAGCTTCTCCTCCTTGGATCACCAGGTGCTCGACGGCAAATGTGTCGCTGACACCAGCAGCTTCCCCCAAGCCTAAGTCCTCCCCGTCCCAAGCCGCCATCTCATCGAACACCACATCCCTAGAGATCACCACCTTGCCTCTTGGGATCGTAAAGCCGATAGGCCTTGCTGCCTTCCTTGTAGCCTAGGAGCACCATGGGTATGCTCCTGTCCTCCAGCTTGCTGAGGTGAGGCTTGGTGTTCTTCACATGGCCGACACAGCCAAATGTCCTGAGGAAGGACACGTTCGGCTTGCGTCCATGCCTAGCCTCGAACGGAGTCTTGCCCTTTAGGGCCTTGGTGGGCGCGCGGTTGAGGATGAACACCGCCGTGGTCACCGCCTTGCCCCAGAACTCCGCCGGCATCTTCTTGGCTTTCATCATCGATCTCGCCATGCCGACCACCGTCTGGTTCCGCCGCTCCACCACGCCATTCTGCTGCGGCAAGTTTGGCGCGGTGTGATGTCGCACCACACCCTGATCCGCGCAATATGCAGCGAACTCCACCGACGTGAACTCGCCGCCGCGGTCAGTCCTCAGCACGCGCAGCTTCTTCCCGCTTTCAGCCTCCGCGCGCGCCTTGAACGCCTTGATCGCTTCCGCTGCCTTGCTCTTGCTCGTCAGGAGCTGCAGCCACATGAACCAGCTGCAGTCATCCACCAGCAAGATGAAGTACTTGCGCCCGCCATGCGTCGCCGGCGTGATCGGCCCGCAAAGGTCACCATGGACCAGCTCAAGGGCCTCTGCCGCACAGTACTTCGCCGTCTTCGGGAACGGCAGCCTCCTTTGCTTCCCGACCAGGCAGCTGTCACACAGCTCGCCTGCATGCTCGATGTGAGGCAGCCCCCGGACCATCTTCTCCAGCTTGCTGAGAGCATCGAAGCTGAGATGGCCATAGCGGGTGTGCCACAGCCACGGCTCCTCCGTGCGCTGCGTCGCCAAGTAGATGGGCTTCTCCACCTTCAAGTCGAGCAGGTACAGCCGGTTACGGGACCTCTTCACCTTGGCAAGAAGCCGCTGCTCCCGGTCCCTGATCCTGAGGACGCCGTCCTTGATCAGCACCTTGCTGCCGCGCTTATCCAGCTGGCCAATGTTGATGCTTGAATGTAGCTGCGGGATGTAGTAGACGTCCGTCAGCGCGCGGTGCTCGCTGTTCTGGCACCTAAAGATGATAGTGCCGCGCCCTCGGATCGCCACCCTTGAGCCGTCACCAAACTTCACCGTGCTGGTCACGTTCCCGTCGAGCTCGGAGAAAGCCGCCTTGGAACCCGTCATGTGGTTGCTGGCGCCGGAGTCCAGGTACCACCGCTGCTCCTGCTCACTGCCCACACGTCCGAGGTGGACTTAGGCGCGCGGCTCGTCGAGGTTGACAGCCTTCAGAGCCTTCCCGTGCTCCTCCACCGCCATCACCTCTCCCTTCTACTTGGCCTCAACGTCGTGCAGTGCACAGAACGTCGCCATCAGGAGAGTGGCCTCATCATCATCATCAGCCTGCGCCAAATGAGCTTCGGCCTTCTTCTCCTGCTTGTGGTTTGGGCACTCCTTTGCCCAATGGCCTGTCTTCCCGCAGCGCCGGCAGGCGTTGGGGTCGATCTTCTTCTTCTTCTCCGAAGAAGCCTTGCCGCGGCGCTTGCCGTCGCCACCACGGCTGGAGGAGGCTTCCCGGACTTCTTCTCCTTCATCCGGGCAGCCCACTCCTCTGTCAGCAGCAGCTTGCCGCTGTCCGTCGTTGCCGTGGCCTGCTCCATGCGCTTGTCCACCGCCCGCAGACGGCCAGTCACATCCTCAATGGTGAGGGTGGACATGTCTAGCATCGTCTCTATGGAGAGAGCGATCTGGATGTACTTCGCCGGCACGGAGTGGAGGTACTTGGAGACCGCTTCCTCTTCGTCGATGGTGATGCCGTGGCTCCCCAGCTTGCTGATGAGCGACTGCATGCGGAGGGAGAAGTCCTCCACCGACTCACCATCTCGGAACTTGAGGTTGGCGTACTCCTGCTTCAGCAGCTGGGCCGTCGCCTTCTTTGCGCGATCGGAGCCGACGCGCATCGCTGCAATGGCCTCCCACGCCTCCTTAGCAGACTTCTTCGCCCCCAGCGGCTCCCGGTACTCCGCAGGCACAGCAGCGAGGATAGCCTCCAACGCTGACATGTCATCTTCTTCGTTGTCGGTGCCCTTGTCAATGGCGTTCCAGAGCCGTCGGGCTCTGAGCTTGACCTTCATGGTCACCGCCCACTCGCCATAGTTGGTGCGAGTCAGCGTCGGCCAACTGGTGCCGCTGACCTCCCGCACCTTGCGCACAACGACCTCCTGTCGTGGCTGGGCAGCCCCAGCTGCACCGCCGCCTCCCGCAGCTCCGCTGCTGTCGCCTGTCTCCGAGCCAGGTGCCATCGCCGGCAATTAGTCCGGCGACGTAGGCGAACCTGTATGGCTCTGATACCCTCGCTGCCCTGCACAGGTAAGCAGTAAGATTACCAGCACACACACTCACTCACTATGGCTAGAGGTAGAAGAAGGGGTGAGCACAGCACACACACACTGCAGAAGCTCCAGCGCTGGCCAAGGCTCTGCCTTTGGTTGTGGCAACTGAACTGCCTTTTTCATTGCATAGTGGTAGAGTATATACAACTCATGTACCGACTATAAGGTACACATGAGCATGGCTGAGTACAGCCCTAGCAGTACAATTCCTACCTCAGCCCACTACCAAGACATGGCTGATGTATTAGCTACCAACTAATGTACTAGTGGTGGCCTATTGCCTTACTGCTACAGCAACTAGGACAGCAGAGAATGACCTATTGCCAAATCTGCTGTGCAGCAAACAAAGAGAGAGAAATCAGCAGCAGATTATGTCTCACAGAAAACAGGTCAATTAGATTTTTTTGTTCATGAGTTAACAACTAAAAGCATACCTAGTTAACTAAAGGATGCCTGATCAATCATCGTGATAGGCTCATGTTTCACATCATGTGCCTTAGCAAGGTGCAATTTGCAGTTGTAGTGGCAGCAGGCTAGCGCGGTAGTGCCTGGTGGAGAGACTCAGAGGCACCTAGCATGACATGACCTGGAATGCCCATTCAGCAGGTAGTGATCTGGCTATCACAGTTATCCTAGGGCAGCACATGGCAGCTGAGCTGCATTCTAGAAAAGGAACCGCTAAAATGAGTAGAAGAGGTGACAATGGAATTCACCTTGTTCAGCTGTTGGGCCTGAGTTTTGATGGAAAAACTTGTTACAAGATGAGGAAGGGGAGGGGAATAACCATAACTGAAAGGCATTGTGATTTACTATTCCCATGGATAAACATATTCATTACAAGGAGGGGAGGGTGGGAAGGTTTGAAATTTGAAGCTTAAATATTCTTGTGCCATTTTCAGATTATATTGTGTTATTGTGCAAGTTTGCTAGGGTCTTATTTTGTGTTTTTTTGGTCAGTGTATGACACTATGCTCTTCACTATATAGCAAACTATTGTAATAATTTCTTAGCAATATGCATTATACACACTGTAGTTGTGTGCACTAATTTTGGTATTGCATTTTTCTTTCCCTTGAACTAGGCACTGCAAGGCCAGGGTAGCGGCACCTATCAAAGACAATAAGAGCAAACAGCCTAAGGTGTATTTACTCAGTAGTTGAACTTTTCATTTTCCTAGCGATAAATCTTGTTTAGTATCCTCACTGTTTACTTATCACATTTTCTTAAAAAATGTCATTTTCAGGATAGACGTCTTGTATTAACCATGGACGATCTTTCTAAAGCCTTGCGTGAGGTAACCATGTTTCCATTTAATTCTGCAGTTTGCACTTTTACTTTTTTGTTGGCAGCAGCTTACCATTTATTTTGTATTCAAACCAGCTGGGCAGATCTTCTGTATTCTTGATAGAAAAATCATTCAGGAGCACATTATTTGGTTTAGACACTACAACAATCTGTTTTGTCAGGACTTGAAATTGAATCTCCGCACTGTTTTCTTAAACTTAAACAGTTATGTAGATCCAGTTTTATATGCTCTTGGTCCTCACAAATTTCCAAAAATTCATAAGGAATAACCAACTGTTAGCGTCAGTTAAGAACAGAGCACATGAACAAAAACCTAACAATGCAGGATAGATATTTAAGCACATACCAACCAGTTGGAGATCTTAATGATGATTCAGTTCCTTTAGACTAGATATGGTCAGTTCCAGCAACCCAGCGGCAGTGCCCATATGACGTGTATCTTTTGCAAGAGTGAGGTACACACCATCTTCTGTTATTGACATTTTGCATGGACCTAAACGTACAAGGCCATGGATATCAGACTTGCATGGTTTTCTTTGCCTGTACTGATTAAACTAAAATCACCAACCTTCCTGTCATAGTCACAATTCATCTCCCATTTAAATTAAATGTGTAATAGTGGATAGTGCAATCAATAAATCAATGAGCAGGTAATCAAATTTCAAAATGCCAATCCAATATGGCATATTCTGACATTCTTAGTGACAATACCCTTCATAGGTTTATTGGTTTAATGGTTTATGCAAAATCATCGACAAGACCATTATATTTATAGAAGCAAGCACCTTTGGAATCTCACTGAAAGACAGTGTAGTCCCTGCAGGAATGTGGAATTTCCTCTTTCCCAGTGTGCCTAAATCTTGCAATCCAATTAGCACAACTCTTAAGGCTACGTCGAAAACCATGGTGTATCTTCAGTCCACAGCAAACTATCTTTTCCGGTTGACCTTTAGTAATCAATCAATGTATATTTTGTACCATAGCAGTGCTATTAAGCAGGATGATCGTGTTTTTGTTCTTTCTTATGTTCCAAAATAAGTCTGTTATATCCAAACCTTGCACAAAGGGCATCATTTTTGTGCTCTATATGATATACAAAGTTCATAATGCTGATAGAGAGATTCTTCAGCGTACACCATCCAGACGGGCAGACCCAGTGCCAGAGGCTCCCACACGAGTGGGGTCTGGAGAAGGGAATAACCGAAGCAAAGTCTTACCCCCGCAGAAATTCTGTAGAGAGACGGCTTCGAACCCAGGACCTGGTGACTCGGCGAGCTAGCACTCACCAACTGCACTCACCATCCAGACATCCTTAAAATTAGATTTGGCAAAGATCCTGATTTTTTGAATGTGTGCTTCTATAGTACATCTAATTTGAAGTTCCAGTCTTCCCAAAATAGCATCTCATGGCATCATTGCTGGAAGATTAGAGTAACTACTAAATGTAATCGTAATTCATAAAATCTTTATCCTGTTTAGGCTTAGGAATAGAGTAGCAGCTCCCTTAGCCAATGAGCAGTCCTAACAATGATATCATTTTAAGTCACAAAAAAACGATGATATCATTTTCTTAAAGACGGATGCAGCATATCAGCAATGAGATCTATAACTGCAGTGGACATGGCATTTTTAGGCTTAAGTCATGTTCCATTCGTTTCATAGTAATTACTGGCCATGGTCACTGGACTACTTTCCACCACATTAGCTTTTGCTCCATTTCTGATCTTATATACCCTGATTACTCACATGAGACTTCTCTCTGCAGCGTGGTGTGAACTTGAAACACCCGGAGTACTTCGCAGACAGCCCTTCAGCAGGAATGGCTCCTTCTACAAGGGAGGAGTAGATTGGATTGGGCCAACCTGTACTGTACCAAAATGTCCAAGCGGGGAACTAGGAATTATACAGGGATCATGCGGAATGAATGGGCGTGTTGGCATTCATTTCTTGCCCGATCAATTCGATGTAACCACGGTGGATACCATAATCTCCAAAGTGTATCCCCATTGCTATTCGGGATGTATTATTGACCATTATAGTACTGCTAATATGATTAGTATCTCTCTTGATTACCATGCCGCTAAGATTATCCAGAGATCAGAAAGGTCTAGTTTATCTAATACAGTATCGAAACTGCTGGAACACAAGTCGTTTTGCTGATGCACTTTTATACAAACTGTCAATCATTTGTAACCCTACCGGGCCTAAGGATGATTGAGCAAACATCATGAATGTTTGGAACAAAATCTATTTTTCTACGTATAATTTTAAGGGGTATTTTGCGAGCAAAAACAACTGTCGCAAATATCCCCTGACTCCCTGAGGCAGCCTTTACCTGGGTGGCGAATTGTCAAATTACCCCTGGCCCTAGGAGAACATCTCTATGAACAATTCTCTAGGTCCCTTATTCCTCCATCATTGACAAACTGATTAGTATGTACTTTCACATGACCACACTGATTAATTGTGTCCTTGCTTTTGTCTATAGCACAACACTAGAAATCTTACACACAGGCACGAAAAGGTCACCTCATGCTATATATTATATCATCAACCGTACTGATGTACCATGCTCCACGATTGACTTGGATTTGTTAATTTCTCAACGTGAAGCAAATTTGTCCATACATCTTTTTTAAAAAAGAAATAAAAACTTAACGCACTTCATCTTTACAATGCAGCTTGGATTTCTGAAAGGGACTAGCCCTAGTATCATATTTAGGCCACCAACCCACCATCAGGGATTTAAAATCTTGCACAGTCTGGTCACTCTCCAATTTCTATTTGCATGGTCATCGACATAGACATAGGCGGAGCTCCCCATCACGCCGGGTGGGGCGGCTGCCCTAGCTACCGCTGGAGTAAATCCACTACTACCTCTCAGTCTCTCTGTCTTCCTCCCCTCCGGCAGGTGGCAGCGAAGGAGCGGCTGTGTCCGTCATCCGATGCGTCGAGCAAAGGACTGGCAATGGCACGAGGAAAAACGAGAGAGGAGAGACCGAGAGATCCTACGGCCTGCCGGCGCGCCGCTCGCTGCGCTGGCGCTTGCCCCACCTAAATTTTTCTTCGAGCTCCGCCACTGGACATAGACATTTATAATCACAAGTTTCTAAGGTCTATCTCAGTGTTTTCACTTGCATATGTATAAATTGACAAAATAACAAGAAGAAGAAGTGTTGACTTCATCCCAAGTTCACATCCATTTTCTGCTGACGATTAAGAAGGATTAACAAAATCATGGCCGGCGCAATGATATGGTTTAACAATCTAGACAGTAACTGATCTCTAGTATGAAAGTGAAAATCATTGAATGGGTGCAGTCGAAAACTTGCCCCCTTCGAATATCCTTCTAGAATTTACCGGTATCATTGGTTAACTGTTTCAGTACTTACGTAGGTCAAGTTGATTTCGCGAACAGGACAAAAGGAACTTCGCCAAGTTCAGTTGGTTTAACCTCGTCTGTCACACCCAAATGAGTGAATCATCATTGTTAACCACCTAAGTGATTTTCATGATGAGATTCGTGAGATAAATAAATAAAAATACGTAACAGGTTACTTCTATAGATCGACAGAATAGGATATCGTAGGTCAAGTGGGTAACAACTTGGATATCTAACACTGAACTGAAGTCCAGAAATATCATGTTGCTGAGTTATTGCCTTGTAGTAAAATAAGTCTCAAGTTGTTCACTTGGTCGCTTTCATTTCATCTATTATTCTGCATGTTTAATGGAAAGTGTAACAACCAGTGTATATATATTTGTCATTTGTACAAAGAGAAGACAGTCAATTTCACCGCTTATGTATATATATATGCAACAAGTTTATGCAAGGACATTCTCATCCGCAGGTCAAATCGTTCGACCGGTAAAAAGAAATTAATTAGAAACAAGAGCTTTTGAATTTGCTAATCTTTTGAATTCCCATCTTCTACTCGGGCCAGTAAGAGCCTAGCTAGCTAAGAGGTTATGACATGACACAATAGGAAATGGACCCATCCATGACATGAGGCAAAAGGTCAGCAGAGCCTACTCTCTACATGGTTCAGGCAGGCAGGCAGCTAGCTAGTAGTACCTTCAGTTTTAAGAGTTCACAACGACCAGAAAGAAAGTAAAAGATAGATTAATTATTCGAGCCTATCCTAACACAGCACAATGACAATACTTTTCTGCTGCCATTATTGACAAGATTACGCATGACACCATGCTGATGGCCAATCACAGTTTCAAAGCGCCATGGGATTCCTGAATCCAAACGCTAGGGCAGGCGAAGACAAGAAGAAAAGGCTCAGAAGCACCACCATCCCAGGCTCCCAGCATCCCCTTAACCAAGTCGTCCACCACTTTGATGATCGCTTTTGAGTGAAAAAATCTAAACGCGACGGATCATTCCGGTGTCACATTCTTTCTGGAAAAAGGTGGCAACGATCCTGCCTTTCCGGTGTCGCCTATCTGCCTGTCTTTTCCTCTCTCGTTTAATTTCCAGCACAAACCAGGTCAATGTGAGCCTCTTTTGTGCCGGCTGGATGGTATGTGGGTATCCAGGAAAGTGCCCGGAGCTGCAGGGTGTTCTCACTTCTCACTCGCGGGGGTTTCATGAGCTGGTTCTGAAAATTGGTGTGAAGCTCCATCCAGCCACTTGTTGTGATGCCTAGGCCGGCGAGGCTCCAATCATCAACTCCATCCACTACCGCAATCCGCTTCTTTCCCGAGCGCCGGAGGCTTTGCCGAGCGTTTTTTTTCAGGTGCTCGGCAAAGAAGGCTTTGCCGAGAGCCAAATAAAAAACACTCGGCAAAGCCTCTGCACTCGGCAAAGAAGGCTTTGCCGAGCGTCCGATAAACGGCTCTCGGCAAAAAAGTTTCTTTGCCGAGTGCCAAAAAAAACACTCGGCAAAGGCTTCTTTGCCGAGTGCCAAAGTAAAACACTCGGCAAAGCAATTTTTCAAACCATATTTTGGTGTCCTAAACGAATTCAAATAAAAAAGTTTTCAACTACAAAGTTTCATAACTTTTCATGATCTACAAACTTTATATTGGTCATTTCTTCATTCGACAAAGTAATAATTACGTTGTTCACAAAATCTATATGTCTCTCATGTAGTTTCATCAAACTACAAGAGAGATATATAAGATTTGTGAACAATGTTAGCACCACAATTTCGGATGGAAAAACTTCCTAAATGAAGTTTGTAGATCTCGAAAGGTTATGAAACATTGTAGTTGACCAATTTTTAATTTGAATTCATTTTGTCATGGAAATCTACGTTTGAAATTTAAAATTTTAAAATTTTAAAATTCGATTTTTTCAAAAGACCTCGGATGGAAAAACTTCCTAAATGAAGTTTGTAGATCTCAAAAAGTTATGAAACATTGTAGTGGACCACTTTTTCATTTGAATTCGTCTTGTCATGCAAAACTACGTTTGAAATTCAAAATTTTAAAATTCGAATTTTTCAAAAGACCTCGGATGGAAAAACTTCCTAAATGAAGTTTGTAGATCTCAAAAAGTTATGAAACATTGTAGTTGACCACTTTTTCATTTGAATTAATCTTGTCATGCAAAACTACGTTTGAAATTCAAAATTTTAAAATTTGAATTTTTCAAAAGACCTCGGATGAAAAAACTTTCTATATGAAAAATTTAGTGCTCGAAAAGTTATGAAACTTTGTAGTTGACAACTTTTTGATTTGAATTCGTTTAGGGCCTCAAACAATCAATTTTTACTTAGTTTAGTATAATATTTCAGTAACCGAAACGGCATATAGACGCATGTGAGTGTGTAGTGCAGGTGGCAGAGGAGGTATCGCGTGAGGGAGAGGTCATGAGTTCGAATCCCGCCGACCGCGTAGCCGCGAATTTTGCGCGAAAAATGCCGTGACTTGCCGAGACGGGCGGGCGCTGGCCAGTGGGCCCCTCCCCCGATTAAAAAAAATTTTCAGGTTTTTTTCGCGCTTTGCCGAGCGTCAGGCTCTCGGCAAAGGCTTTGCCGAGTGCCCGATAAACGGCTCTCGGCAAAGAAGCCTTTGCCGATCGGATTTTTGCCGAGGGCGCTTTGCCGAGAGCTGCGCTCGGCAAAGGCTTTGCCGAGAACCTTAGAGGCTTTGCCGAGAGCCTGGGGCCCTCGGCAAAGCAGCCGGCTCCGGTAGTGATCTTGGCACATTTTGTTTTTATTTCAAATATGCTGAGAGTTAATTACCTCCAAGTTACGTGCTACATAAAAAAAAGGGTTCGTGGCCTTTTCTAATCCTTGTGAAAAAAAATCTTCTTCCTTTTCGTCATTGCCCGTTGGAGGTCTTACTTTTTTTTAGGAAGACAGGAGGGGCAGGCTCCTACTGTGCTTTTATTAAAGTAAAGCAAGAGTTTACATCGAACATTAACATACATAGAACATTCCAAAGAAAATAAAACCAATTACACATAAGCTTCTAGCCATTGACTAATTGAGGGTACATAAAGCTTTCTTTGCTCTAAGAATAACTTGAGCAAAATCATTCCTGAAGTGCCATTTGGCATTGGAGATATCTGGCTGCACATTCCTGAAAATTGCATCATTTCTTACCAACCAGATGGCCCAACTCATTGAAATAATTATCTCCATAGAGAAAGGAACACCAAGCTGAACTCGAAAGGATCAGTAGAGTCCTGTTGGAGGTCTTACCTTAGGGGTCGACTTTTTTTAATAAAATAACATTCTAAATTTAGATTATGCGCCTCTGTTACTCCAAAGGATCATGCATATAAAGTAACACCTAAAAATATCTATATTACCCACTCCTATCATTACTAAAAATAAACTAAAACAGACCATTATTTCCACACCTGACTACCGATGTTTGCTACTATATATAAAAAAATACACCATATCACTAGCCTTGCTATTATAAAATACCACTAATATTGCTAAAGGACCCACTTCCACCATTATTAATGGTAATATATGAGAAATAACTCCAAGTAGCTAGGCCTGATGCTCCTCCTGAAGAGTCGGAGCACTTGAGCAGGAGCTATTTTTGTGGCTCCGGCTCCTATACTGTTCACCAAAAAATGGCTCCTCCTAGAGTATTTGATAGAGCTTCTCCGGCTCCTCCACAGAAGTTGCCGCTAGAGCCAGAGACGGAGCCGTGCCAAACAAATTCTAAACATATTGATACGTGTTACTACGCAGAACAAGTATACATGCAATGCATATATATATGAGCTATAAATATGTACGTCTCGATAGTTTAGCGATCATGAAAAAGTAACGTTTTCTTAAGAAATCACACACCAATAATATTAGCAATGCATTGTAGTTATTAATACTCAATGACAATAAAATTATATAGGTTGTTACTTTAGATATCCATACATGTTGACTAAGGATAAGAACGTATCTACATTTATAGATTATAACTGTAGCACTGCTTCCTATATATAAAAAGATTACACTACTACACACATAATTATTGATAATTTGAGAATTCTTTTGGAAAGCCAAAATATAAATTCATGAAATCATAGCCTTGCAGTGATGAGAGTGAAGCTAAAGATTCAACTAAATATATATTGAAGATACGCTTAAGTGCATGCGAATAAGGAAAAAATTATGAATTATGAATATGGATAGAGAGATGGCAATCCTACTCGTTGGTGCAGTGTAGGATACCCACATTGTACCTGACAGGTGCGAGCGTGGGTACAAAATTTCACCCATGTGTGCGGATACGAGTATAAGATTCTACCTACGGTACAGGTGTAGGTATGTTGTTTCACCCGTTAGTGTTTAAAATACAAATGAACCCATGGTATCATATATACCTGACCGGTGCAGGTACTAGTACAAAATGTTATCAGTGGGTATGGGTACTGGTATGAAATCTTACCCCATTAGCCAATTTTCCGTGGGCTGGATATTTACGCCACTCGCACTGTCATCTCTAAGTATGGATGCAAAACATACAATGTAAGTTCGTCATAACTGGAAAACATTGCAGAGTATATTATATCTATTGTGTTAGAAAATGAAGAATGTGTGTGTGTGTGTGTGTGTGTGTGTGTGTGTGTGTGTGTGTGTGTGTGTGAGAGAGAGAGAGAGAGAGAGAGAGAGAGAAATAAGAAATTTTGATTAGTTATGGGTCTTAAATTTATTCACAAACTTATATATAATATTTTACATCTTACATAAAGGCTTTAACCTAGCTATATGCAGAGCATAGGTTATCGCTTATCGGGCTAGCGTGTTAACAGTTAGCTAGGGATGTTAACTCACCATAAGAAAAGAAAGCTACACATTCGCCCATGTTGACTTAAATTTGATTATTACAAATTGAAAGTTAAGTTGTCGATCGATGATAGTGATTGCAAATTTACAGCACTAAGGTGCAGACGATTTGTCACGGTATACGGATCAGCATCCGCAGCTAGGTTCGTCGTCATGTTTGAAGAAAGTGATAGTGATCTTGTCCGGTCTTCTAATTATAAAGGCAAAGCAGCTTGAACGAATTAATTGTCACGCTCACATGGCCGGGACATGTACGTCGGCTGCACTATGCATGTAGAGAGGGGGTAGGGGTTGTTTCTTTTTTCTTTTCTTTTTGAGAATGTAGGGGTTGTTTTCCTTTTCTTCTCCAAAAGCAACTTTTCTTAGAGTATGGTCGAGCCGTTTTGGCTTCTGACTGTTGAGTGGTTTTTGCTTACTGGGGCGGATTTAGTAGCAGTATGTTTCACTAGCTTTTGCACCTCGCACTATTATTTGAAAAGCAACGGTAGAAGTTGCTCTAAATAGGACTTGCAATTAATCATATTTTTTTAGAAAAAAAGTAGTTTCAGCTTCTGCGACGGCACAAGGTCAAGTTCTTACTAGTTATTAAAAAAGGGTCAAGTTCTTACAAGAGTTTTCTGCTCATCGGCTGATCACACTCTAAGCAAACTAAGAACACAAAAGAAAAAGAAAAATCATAAACATATTCTATTGTTGTTTTCCATCCAATTTCCAAATAAAAATGTCTAAAGGAACGACTTTTAAAGCTTTGCTCACATCAAACAGATGGTCTCCCTTGCATTTTTTGCGCTTCAGCAATGCCAATACTACACCAATATATTCCTTTGAAGATAGCCTGCATAAAGAAAGTAATTTGTTTTTTTGTCTAAAAAACAAGATCATTATTAGGCATACACCAAACTGCTAAAAAATGGTTTTAACTCTCCATAATGATTAAAATTGAAGGACCGGAAACGGCGACCAGAAGGGGGTGAATGGGAGCCTCAAATTTCTTTCAAAACTTTTGACCGCTGTCCCAAAATCAAACCCCAAGAAGCAAATACAGACACCGTGATAACCACGGCCCTAGAGAAGGGTGGATGTTCCCTCGGAACACAGCAGATCACCACAAATCAAGCGGAACAAAGAACGAAAGAGCACCGAACCAAAAGACAAGAAAATGAGACACTCCACTTCTATAGAGAAGAAGCAAGGTTCCAAATCTCGGATACCCAAGCCAACCGGTGACAAGAGCACCTAGATAGGATCTATGGAATGGTAGAAGTCCAACGCAACAGACGGAACGTAAAACGGAGCTCAAACGCACAAACCGTGGAAGAAACTGCTGCTGAACTGAGTGCAGTCAGCAAATACCGGACACGTCCGGTATGATATCGGACACGTCCGGAAATACCGGACACGTCCGATATGCTGGACAGCACATAACGACTTTGGGAGAAAAATCGAAAATCCCAGCAAATGGTGACTAAAAATTATGAGATTTTAAACATAGCAACTAGACACCATGGGAAAGGTCTCCACTAGATTTTAGCTCCAAACTTAAAAAGTTTGAAATACCGGATACGTCCTATATTAATACCAGACACGTCCGGTATTTACGAGCAGCTCTAGGTAAAAATCGATTTCAAGCCCAAAATTCGATCAAATCACCTCGGAATGACTCGAAACTTTGCAAGAGGATAAGCACGAGGTTTGTAGGCTACTCCAAGAAGATCATTGCCCAAGATAAAATCAATCAATGGAAAAACATAAAATTGCAACAAACCCTAGTTCTTCCACCCGTGAGGATTTAGATGAAATCCTTCGGTGGAAGGGATCAACTCACGTCCTAGTCCATCTCAGATCAAAAAGAATAAGTCAAAACGCTCTCAAAATGATGAATCGAGGCAAGAACAAAAGGGGAAAGAGGAAGAACGCGAAGAACAAAACGCGAATCACAAGAATCTCATCTCAAATCGAATCCCGGAGGACACGAGGTGGTAAGGGCCACCATTCCCGCAGCAAAATCTTGAGTTCTTACACAAATCTCTCAATTTGTGGACCTCTCTCACAAGAACCCTATGGGAAGGGGGAAACTAGGAAAGAAGAAAAGGAAAATGAAAAAGGTGAGGGAGATGGGGGCTCCCTCATCCTATTTAACAGGGCAATTACACAATTCCAGTTTTGCCCTTAAATATTTTGAGTCGAACCACATAACCCGAGGGTGTTATGGTCCAACCCGAGGTAATCTTCATCCGACGGCCACCGTGCCCTTCATGAGATAGCTTCGCCTCGACGCGAACTCCTCGATGCCGCCATGTGCCGTCCGTTCCTCCTCGGAACCTCCGTCCGGGTTTTGAGGCCCAAACCCGTAAACCCGTCACCGATGGTTTTGAGGCCCAAACCACCAAACCCGCTCGCGAGTAGCGTACTCCATACGCGTCCCCCGCCGCTCGACACGTGTCACTGCCGTCCTCGACCGGCCGGCCGCCAAGTCCTCTGAGCCCCGCTCGACTTGCACGTTCTCCGTCTTGACTCGGTCAATACGGTCACTCCCATGTTCACTTGCGCCTGTCGATGTCCCAGATGTCAGCCACCGCGGCTGGTCACCCGGACTCCTGGTCCCTCAGTCCAAGCCTCACGTCCGTCCTTCACCGCTCCCGGTCCGTCGGCACGGCACGTCTCTACTTGACCTTCACCTCGCCGTCGACCACCGCCTCCGAGTTCCACACCTGCACACCACAAGCCAAGAGACATGTCGCACAACCCAACTCACGCCATGGTTAGTCACCAACTCAAGCTAGGTCATGGATCACGTTGACAATCACTCATCACAAAACGAATCACAAGGGCACATATCACCCTTGTGTTCGCAAAAATTCGTTAATTTTGACCTATGCCCGTTATCCAATTCCCAAGTATGTGGGTTATGGCTTTAGGTGGGACGAACTTAGTAGCTATCTAAACAATTATCCAAATAGGCTTAGCATATTGACAGTAAAAAAAAGAGGTATTTAAATATTTCACTACAGTCACACAAACAACTCTTCGATCGGTCCTTTCATCTAGTAACAAAGATCAAGACCTTAATCCCAAATCTTGAAATCCAATGAAATGATGTTCAAATCACATTGTAGTTATATCTCTTCTCCAACCTGTGGCGATGTTAATTTGCCCAAAAGACCTTGTCCAAAAAAAAAGCAAAAGCAAAATTTTACCTTCAATTTCATGGATTGGACCAAGACACAAGAAGGTGAATTATATTAAGGCGAAACTCAAATTGAAGGTGCTTGTGTGAGAGAATTGATTGAGATGGCCGTAGACATTCTCACAAATTTCCTATCAACCTTTTCTTTAGCAAAATTGCTCCAACACATAGCCAAAATGAATTAAACAAAAAATCACCTAAAACTTGTTCTGAAATCCAAAACAAATAATTTTAGACCTAGAGAGAGAGTAAAATAACATTATTTTATATTAATGAAAAGACTGCAAAACTAACCACGCCTTTTAAAAATATTGTACCATGTATTTGTGTGAGTACGCAAATTAAGGTCATATATATGTTTGGAACAAGAACAGACTAACAATGGTTTGTATTCAGTCCGTACCAGCGGAGGAGTACGGTTGTGATGTGTGAACCCACGATTCAGTGGAATATATACATGGATAGCTGTGATATCTGAACCATCAGATATAGAAAGGATCAAAGCTAGCTACCACTAGTCACTAGTGCATGGTATGGTATGCAGCCAAAGTCGCTAATGGCCGCCGGCTCCACTATGCACAAGCTTTGCGACATTTCCGTGGCATCTTCAATTCTTCTCCACAGCGGTCAAAACACGACGGAACAACGGTACGCCCCAGAAACTTTATGCGCTGGACCTGCAATTCTCGTGGAAACAGTATTGGACGACATTCTGCAGCGACTATTGGTAAAGGGCTAAAGGCTCTGCTGGGGCTAATAATCTCTGGTCTGTTGCCTCAAAAAAAAAATCTCTGGTTTGAAAAGCTTTGGCAGACCTTTCTTTTTCACCACAAGTGGCTACTAGAGGGGTGAAGAATGTTTCCGCTTTCACAAATGACGGGCGCTTGTGTAGTGTGTTGAAAGAAACTTCGAATGGACCAACTGCAACGCAACTATGCATGTCATTAAGAGCGTGATCGCGATCAAGCATTTGAATATCGTCAATTAATAGGCAATAATCAATACTTATATTGTTTGTGAAGATGCTTGTGAGATTACTACTAAAATTTGGGTTAGTAGGGTTTATTATTACAATTTGTGGTGACAATATTCTCAAATACTCTTGGAGGGATTTTTTAAGTTACAAGTGCTAATCTCTGTACGAGCAGACGGATGAGCCACCAATATGAATATATGGGTGGTTGGCGGGCGACTGCCCAATCCCACTAGCAATCGACAAGTAGCTAAATGAAGAGTTTTTATTACTGGACCCGTACGTAGCTATTTTCCTAACTTCCTAACTCGAATTAAAGTTTGCTAAAAAAAAAACTCGAATTAAATTTCATAGTTCCTGTTGCTATTAGAAATATGGGGAAATTGTACATATTCCCTATGTTCCAAATTATAAGTAGCTTTGATTTTTTTTGGTACATCGAATTTGATATGTATCTAAACCAACATCGTTACGTCTACACACATAGCAAATTCGATATATTAAAAAATTAAAGTCAAAGTGACTTACAATTTGGAACGGAGGGAGTATATATCTGTACATCCGCCGAGGAGTGCTCTAGTCTTCATTAATCCGCATAAACAATCGTCATTATTCCCCCAAAAAAGTTATATAATGAAGGTGTGTTTGTCTTTGGTGTGGCTAGTGATATCAATGATACTATATATATTGAAGTGCTCGAGAGATGGGGAGTGTAGACTGTAGAATGGATGCGTCTCCCTTCGTCATTAGCACTGCACTGCTAACGATGTCATTAATGAACTGCTAATTGTTCAGTAGGAATATATTCTATATGTATCTGGCATTTTCTTTTTTTTCCTGAAGAATCATAGCCACTGCGTGCCTATATATATGTTAGTCTAAATAACCAGTGTGTACTCCATGTACTGTTGCCTATATATGCTAATCACAGCGTGAATCAAAATATATAGCTTGTTAACTTGCTGTAGCTGTCAGTGGATGTACATATATACGTACGTGAGATCACCTTGTTTCCCAATGATAAGGATCCAATTTTATGCATGTGGAGTTGACAATGTAACTTAATACTGCTGTTGTCGATGCGTTATTGGTGTGCAGACACGCTGACTTTTGCTTGTGTTGTAATTAATATGTAGGCCATCATTGAGCACAATAATGTTTGACAACTAGGGCCGATTGTTATATATGTGTTTTGAAAGGAGAAAATGGAGTGATCCTGGTGTAGTTTAGATCAATCTCAGTGGGAGTTTCATAGAGTTTTATGGGCATTAAATACGCTGACATGGCACTGCATTGATGAAGAGAGATGATGAAAGTTTCATGGGAATAGAGAGAGTTCTATAGGAATGAAATTCTTCTGCACTGTTTCTAAAATATTAGTGTATTAAAAACTGGGCCATGAAACCTCCACTAAGATTGGCCTTATTAATAGCAAATTTTGGTGCCGTCCATAAATGGCAAAATTTACTAGGTATGAAATTGTAGTCATTTGTTGTAGGACCACGTACAGATTATTTTATTAATTTCTCTGACCTGCAGCGAGAGAAGGTGAGAGAAATAACTTTTACCCCTTCTCTCTCTATTCAGTGCTCATCTTCTCTCTTCTCCCATCCTCATGCATGCAGCGGATCCTCGATGCCTCGCTCGCCTGTGTCCTATCTCCTCCCTTGTAGATCCTTACTCCTCCCTCCAGCTCCCCCCTTCTCCTTGCTCACAGTGCCCCATCTTTTCCTCCCAAGACAACGCCTTTTTATTCCTTCCAACACCAGCCCCATCCCCTCCCTGCTCTCTTCTCATGGCAGTGCTCCTTCTCAACCCTCCTGCGTAGCACACCGGCCCCATCTATTCTTCCTATAGCCACAACACGTGCCCCTCCCAAGTAGTCAGCGCCTACTCTTATCTCCCTATCCTGCAGTAGCAGGTGCCCCCCCTACTTACTCTCCTTCGCACCCCTTGCTTTCTCACCTGGCACCCCTGCTCTTCCCTGATATCAACATGAGTAGGATGCACGTCGTGCTACCCCCTAACCGGGACGCCACGCGCCACCGCCAGGCTAGCCAACCCCCTATCTGCAGCTCCGACTGAGCAGCAACATCCATGCATCATGCCCCTTGGCCTGGCATTTGTGCCACTCCACAAATGAGAGAGCTAGGGGAATTGAATCTAAAGAGAGGACAAAGACAAGGGCGAAAAGGTCATTCCCCTCACCTTGTATCTTCAGATCTGTTAAATTATTAAAATAATCATTATGGTGTCCTATATCAAATAACCGCAATTTATAATGGTACCTAGAAAAGTTTAGCTTTTATGGTGCAAACTGGCCAATGCCATGTTTGATGTTTCACTGCAAAATTTGCCTTTATTATTGGTTAGGTTCTCTATGTTGGACTTGGCATAGGTGATCATACTTTCTAGACTTATTTCAGGGAAATAGAAGTTAGTAGACAATAATGTGCCCGTTGAGTGAGACGTACTGCCTCTAAAAAATATTTCACAAAATTTGATGTACTAATAATAAAACAGGTGTTAAGTTTTTGAACATGGAACTGAATGGCGGTGGTAGCCGACCTGCACTATAAGGACTTGTTTGGACCAATTTTACATTACTAGAATCTGAACTATGAATGAGATTATATATAATAATCTAGATTATGGATTACGATAATCTAGGTTGTTTGTATCCTTGGGGTTTATTATTATAGAGTGGGCCTTTTGAGCACCTATAATCTCCTACTGCATTGGTAGGTTTAAAATGGATTATATGACTACAATAATATGTTAATTGGAATATTTTAATCCAGTAATCAATCCAAAAGTGAGCCCTATCTTACCTGATGCCTTACCTGTGATAAGAGATTAGGAGGTGATTTTGTACCGATCTAATGGTGTACCGTCCAAAACAAAATTTGTAAGAAACAACAATGTGAGAAAAAAAAGAATAAAGACTGACTGGAATATATAGAAGAAAAGGAAAATACCCGTAACCGGTCGGTTATACCGTATACGGCCTATCATATAAGTCGTTTCTCGTCTTCATAATTGCCTCTTGGCCTCGGCCACTAGTTTAAATTTACACTTGAATTTGCAGTTTGCTTGCCTGAACAAAACTCCTGCATTGAACCACACTTCGCAGTGGTTGACTAGAGATTAGCGTCATATATCAATATATATCTGGCATTCTTATATTATAGTAAATGTTTTTCTTACAGATATTTGTGTGCAACTTGAGAATCCTTTAGAGAAGCACCACCAAATGCGTGTCAAGGGTCGTTCAAGTTGCATGGACCAGCCGACCAGTCATATAGAAGTAACCCAGGCTAATAGGTGGCTACTGGCTAGTACAAGTTATTCTTTAAGAGAAGAAAATGTTCTTTAGTTATGCAGCTTGTTCGTTTCGCTGGTTTATTATGGCTGAAAGTACTGTTCGCTGATTTGTTGTGAGAGAAAAGCACTGCTGGATGGCTGCTGATTCCGCTGAATAGCTCAAACGAACAGGACACATCGTAATGTAACGATGGTTTTAACATTGCTAATTAGTCACAAGTTTAGAAATTAACTAAGGCAAACATGGAACAACATGACAAAAGAATTGCGTTATAAACTGGCCCCAATCATTTTTTTCGCGGCCAGGAAATATAGTCTGTTTTTCATTAAGAGAAGTGATTTACACGACACAGCTACGAAAGAACCTTCATAGCACAGATTACAAACCACCAATAAATGACCTAGAATATAAACATAATAACAAGAAAAAAGAATGAAGAAAGAATGACAATCCTCGACACCCAAGACCTACGACTAAGCTTACAATAAAAAGAATCAACGCAAAGATTGCCTACAAGAAAGACTAAGCCGAGCATCCAGCAGCAACTGGCTCCAATCATTTGAAATTAAAATCTCCAGGAGACATCTTATACCGAGTCAGATAGTAACGCAACTAATACAATCTTAAGTAGACGCATGTGGTCCATATAATAGTATTGTTATAAATATTGATCACGTCTTACAGTAGTTTTATACTTCACGGTAAAAACTATAGCAACTATATACCGACTCCTTTAATAGGCTAATTGATAAAAAAAAAGTAATAAAAGTAAGATGTCGTACTGATGGACTGTTTTCTACTGTGAGAGGAAATAAAAGTAATGTTACACATCAAGGTCCCTTCCTATATAAATAAAACATCCAGCTATCCCTGGCCACAAGGCTCAGCCTGTCAGCCACGCCTCCTAGAGACCTAGAGAGAGCGTGCCTGCTGCGCCGCCGTAACGCCATTTCCAAGCCACTCGAGAGAGACACACAGAGCTCGATCTGCCGATCGACTTCGCCGCGAGGCACGAGCAAGCAAAGAGAGAGGGAGATGGGCAGGGCGCCGTGCTGCGACAAGGCGACGGTGAAGAAGGGGCCGTGGGCGCCGGAGGAAGACGCCGTGCTCAAGGCCTACATCGACGAGCACGGCGCCGGCGGCAACTGGATACAGCTCCCCCACAAGATCGGTAGGAGCAGTAGTCAGCTATATCATCATCTGCATAGCATTAGCTGCAGCCTGCGGCGGCGAACTCGATCGATCGCTCGCTCCTGCACGAACGCTGAACGGGATCGCTGCGTTTTGCTCATTTGTAGGGTTGAACAGGTGCGGCAAGAGCTGCCGGCTGCGGTGGCTCAACTACCTCCGGCCCAACATCAGGCACGGCGGCTTCACGGAGGAGGAGGACAGGCTGATCTTCAGCCTCTACATCAGCATCGGGAGCAGGTGAGCATACGCGTCGTACAGTTCATCAGTAGCTAATATTCAGCGCGTTCGTTCAATTCAAGCACCTTTTCAACCACTGCAACTCAAAGAGTTAGTAGATCAATAATCAGCAGCCCAGCTTGCCGATGCCGAGGGATTATTGATAACCATTGATCATATGTGATATGTCTTGGCTGTTCGGCGGCAGGTGGGCAACGATCGCCGCGCAGCTGCCGGGGAGGACGGATAACGACGTCAAGAACCACTGGAACACCAAGCTCAAGCGCCGCCTGCTCGGTGGCGGCCGGCGGCCGAGGGCAGAGGCGCGCCTCCAGCTCCTCACGAGCCCAACGACCTGGCAGCACCACAACTCCTTCGCCTCGTCGGCGCTCGAGAGGATGCAGGCCAGCATGCGCCTGCACCGGGGCCACCAGGCGCGCCTCGACAACCCGGCGGCGGCGGCCTTCACCTTGCACAACTACGGCAGCCTCGGTGCGCCGCTGTGGCCGAGCCTGTCTTCCTCGTCTTCTCCTTCACCGGCGGCGAGTGAGAGCTCAGAGATGCTGCCGCGGCAGCCACCCGGTGCAGGTGCTACTTCCACTGGTTACTGCGCCGGGCTCTGGACTCACATGCCAGGCAGTTTCGGCTACACAGGCGCTGGAGTGCAAGAGAACATCGACGGCACCTGCACTCCGCCGCTCTCGACTAGCATCGGAGAGACCATGACGAAGGCAGTAGGCGTGGAGAGCTCGAGCTCGACGCCGACAGCAAGCTCTGCCTCCGCGACGTTTGGGAGTAGCATGGACGATGAGATCGACATGTTGCTCAGGCAGATTCAGTGCTTCGGGGAGAACAACGCCCACCACATCGGGGACGAGGCGGCGGTAGACGGCATAGACCACTGCTTCAGAGCATCAATGGATCATCATGATACGGTGGACGGCAGCGTTGGTTCTTGGAGCTCCTGCTGCTCCACCCCTGGAGTGGATTCAGTGTTCCATGACTACGTGCAAGGGTACAACCAGTGCTAGAAGCTTTGCAGACATGCACTACTAGCTAGCACGTGTAAGATATATATGTTTCTAGATTGATGAAGTTTTAGTTGTGGACGTGTGATATCATACTGAGTAGAAAGTTTCAGTCTCAACTCTGAACATGTATGATATCTGATGCATCGTTCGGTATGTTTTCTTTTCTGAAGATTTGGAGTCTTGATATGTGTGTTGTTTGTCAATGCTGGAGCGGTACATATGAGTCTGCTGGCTAGGGACATACACTAATCCCCTCCAGACATTCAGGATTGGAACATCAACTTAGTATTATGCAGTTCTACACTGAGTAATAAAGCCTGGTGACACTTGTGTATGAACTGCTATCTTTTCTTTGGTTAGGCGGTTGTATATCGGATGTATCTTAGTAACCATCAACAAAGCTTTGACTCAGTGACAGTGTTTGATCAATTGCTCAAGAGTGATTAATAAACTGGACAGTCTACGGGTAATGAATTTTATGTTCAGATAATGTTCACTTGGAAACCGCAACAGTACATTGGTACCAAGCAATTGCTAGTTTTTAGGAATCTGGTGAGTATCAGGAGATAAGAAAAAAAAAACACAGACAAATTTGCTGTCCATTTCAGAGCCACACTTCTATAAGATGCACAGGGACCCCTTTCAACAAAGATTTTACTAAGTTAAATTTTCTAGTTAACTAGCCATGACAACCAGCAGTACATGTTAACACACTTGTATTAAACATAAAACTAGAGGCAGGCGATACATCTAAATCAATCTCACTGAACTGTATGCGATATGACCATAGAGTTCTTGGTGCTCGCGGTGTGAGATAAAAGAATGCTAGTTACTCCATTGCCCCCTCAGAATGCATGTATGCAAATGATGGTGGACCAGGATCCTGATTCGAAACTTCCCTGCCTGGAGTTCCTTCTTCTGGTGTGCTTCCCGTATCAGTGTCTGAATCAACGTGCTCGATGATGTGATTAGACATGCTCCATGGACTCTCAGCTGTAGTAGGATCTATATCCTCCATTCCATGCTCCTCTTCATCCGGAGTATTAGAGCTATTATTATCACGCTCATGAAAAATCTTGAAGAGAATAGCAAGCAATTCATGCCATGATATCTGACCACTGCCATTGATCCAATGACTCCGATGATCATAAAGGGTTATAACGACATGCAAAATCAGTGCCAGTAATGAAGTTGTCCCAGTGATGATGAACAACCCAAGAAAGCTATGCAACGTAAGGCTGCTTGAAGTTTGGGAGTCATCTTTGTCTGGGCACGATGTATCACCATACAATTGTTTCTCCAGTTCATCCATTCTGCCATTTGATGCTAGTTCCAGTATTCCCCTTGAAATTTCAGGTGTAAGTGGAGAGCCTCGAGGGAACGCCTGCAGGAATAGAACAGAGATGAGAATCGTAAAACATGCCAATAATTAATATACAAATGCTATAAAACGCCATGTAAGTTATTAATCATTTATAAAGGCCCAATGTAACAGTGGGCCAGTTATATCAACCACTTGCACAAACCCTGTATAATGGTGAGGACAATTAAATTGATCATAATTTTCACATTAAGTGGTTAGCAATCTAATTGAAAACATACTGAACTAGCACCACACAATTACGAGAGAACTGCATGAGAATCTGGTAAAATAAATGTTTGTGCTATTTAATACTTCTAGAAACATGTAATGTAAGCCTTATGCCCCTCTCACCCCCCCCCCCCCCCCAACTGGAAGCCAATAACATGGCACCACATTTCCATAAAGTATATGCTTGTTGAGTTTCATTTCCACAAGAAGACAAATCTGATCATTCATCTCATCCTTTGCCATTTTTATATCTGGAAGATTTAGGAATCCCAGACAACAATAAACTTCAATCTTTGTCAAAAATTGCTCTCTTTTTTTCTCGAATACCAAAATTTGCTCTCATAGCATCAGATTTTAGAAACTATGATCTAGTACACTAGCAGAGTTCTGCAACAAAGTAGATGCAATTTGATTCATCACTAAGCTGTACTGAAAACAGACAACTGCGGAGGAGTGAAAAAAAAAAGTCACTTACATAACCAAATCCATCGAATTTGTAAGTTGGCCCAACCATAGTGTACTTGTGGCAATACTTTGAGAGAAACACTTTGAGGTACGGTATTTCATCAACAATGACGGCAACTTTTCTAGTTGATAGGGCGTAATTGTACTCCTCAGGAGAGCTGAAGGCGATCATTTTTGTTTCATTAATTTTCAACCTTTTCAAAAGCTCAGGCATGAAAGAATCATTGAGGTAGCCAACATAATCCCCTCGTCTGATAACTTCATCTATATTGGTGACTGTTGGTTGAAGTTGTTCTACCGTGAGAATTGAGCTTAAGCTTGCAGTATAACTCTGCTGCAATATTAGCACCACAAAAAGCCAAACAACTACTGCAATTCTTGATAAATTGTTCACAATCCTCTCCCTATGAGCAAATACAATTGTTGAGAAGGAGAAGTAGAAGACTGATCCAATTTGACTGGCTGGCGGTCCTCTGAATTCCTGATTCGTTCTGTGCTCAATAAACCAAACTATAAAACCTGTGAAGACAATGAAGGCTCCAGTTCCTAACCATAGATCAGCTGTTAATGGTTCTAGGAATGTCCATGCAGTCTTCTGTCTCCGGTCCCGAACTGGAACCAGCATGCGTACCCCTGACTCAGTATAAGGAAGAGTGTAGTCCACATATAGAGAACGGTTGGCCAAAATTGTTATGTCACCTACTACCGCATCAAATTCCTGCCAGCAATCAACATAAAACTGGTTGATATACTTTGGAAAAACATAAACCATTTTGCACAGAATAAACTGCGAATCATTTGGGGACAATAAAATGTTGCCACTGATGTAACTCCTATTAAACAGGAAAGCCAACTACATATTACAAGTGCTACTTGCTATCTAAATTAAAAGCTTAATAGTATTAGCGACGGTTCATTGATGTCAATCGACACCAATGGTTACATGCTGGATCCGCCCCTTTTGCAATGGTTTCCATCCGTAAGCTACCTTAGACATTTACATGGTGGACAATCTGTAGACAAATCACATGCTGCCAATTCTGTGCACTCAAGAAGAGCAACAAGGACAACAAATTGCCAAGTTCAGATCACTTTTGATCATGTAATAAATGCACATACCTGGCCAGTTTTTAACTACAAGTTCAACACCTCCAGTTTGACTGTAACAAGGAATAAAATGCAAGAAAATAGGTCCATACATACCTTAAGATAAACTTTGTAGACGAGTTCATCATAAGTTCCATTACTTTCTCCTTTTCCATTTCCAAACTCCACATAATGCTTGGGAACTTTGTAGGGCAGTTTACCAATGACTTCCTCAAATACATCAATGCAGAACCCCTTGGGGATACCATCTTCGGATCTTATAAAACTGCTAAACCCAGGTTTCACAGGTACTCCTATTTTGAGTTCTTTATTCACTGGCAAAAGCCATCCTCTAGGTGTCTTCTCACTGCCTCCTGGCCATACGATAGGAATTCTGGATATGTTCAATCCTGGAGTCCAAAAACCAACTGCTCTGCTCTCCCGACCAGCTACATTGATAATTTTGTAAGTTGTTGATACTAACTGCATATCCTGAATGACAAATTGCCCACTAATGCCTGTGAAATTAACCTTCAAGAATGCATCGCGAAATTTTTCAGCAGACCTAGAAGTACTTATTTTGTCGAAATCGGTGGACCCATTGTTTGTTTCAGACAGCACAAAGTCTGAATTAACATATCCGGACTTCTCTGCTGCTAATGCTATTGCCCATACTGTATCATATGCATATAGACCAGACGTTATAGGCTCATTAATTGATGTACCAGGATTTTCCGACCTATATTTCTCACGCCATCTTTGTCTAAATTTGTCTAGTTTCGCAGTTTCTTGAACATAAGGCTCGATCCCAACAACACCTTCCATCACATCAAGTGCAGGATAACCAACTACATTGAAGATATCTGTCAAACCATATGCTGTAATCCAGACAAAGCCCTGGCCCATCATTCCCTCATCCTTAGCAAGCTGGAAAAACTTAAGGGCTAACTGATATGACATGCGCACAACAAAGACGCTTGTCCAATTTTCTTTTAAGCTTGATATAGCATGCTTTATCTCACCTTCTCCAGCAGAAGGATGGATCTTGCACCTGTACGGAACACGAGTATCGACATGTCCCAGGGCATCGATGAGATCAGGGATGAATCTAGTGTTGGAATCATCATCCTCGATGATAGGAATGACTTCCCTCCAATTGTACTTCTGGACAAGTGAAGCAATAGCTTCAGCTTGGCAGGAGTCGTTCCATGCCGTCCTGATGAAGTATGGGGTCTGGCTGGATGACCGAGATGGGCTATTTGCAGAAAAGGAAATGATTGGAACTGATGTCTTGTTCCCAAGCTCGGCAAGGAATTTAGCTTGAGTAGATGTCTGTGGCCCAACGATTGCTTGCACACGGACATTTTTTAGTAGATCAACACCTGCAGTATTTCCCAAAGACCCAAAGATATGTAAGCAAATAACGATTCATGAAACTGAAAAGTTCGGTGCCATTCATTCATCCTACCTGAACATGAAAAATTAGTTTGAAACCTGCAGCAGATCCAGGGATTCTGAGACTAGGATGTGAAAGGGAAACTTTTTAAACGCATCTATGGGCTTACCCTAACTGAAATCTAGGATGAGCAACGTTATGGAATGTATGTATTGGGCATTGTAACTCTGAGCCTCAGGCGTCCATACTCCATAGAACCATGGGAAACACAAACACCAAATGCGGTCGTGGGGTAGCGGGGTACCTTCTCCTTATGCCGAGAGAAAGGAAACGACGAGGGCACCAGGAGCGGGTCAGTTGGGCCCCGGTGGCGCGGGAGACGGCGAACCCTCCGCCACCGGAAGCGTCGCCGGCCGCCGTCCGGAAAGTGAGAACTGAGAAGCCGCGGGGCGGGATGCTGGCAGGATGTTGCTATGGGCTCGAATTCGCTGGGCTGGGCAGTCGCGTTGGGGCGTTGGGTTGAGGTGTCCGGTTTAGTTAAGGAAAAAGTCTACTTTTCCTCCCTCAACTCTCACCAAAAATCCGTTTTTCCTTCTTCGACTTCAAAACCGAATAAACCACCTCCCTTAACTTCTCAAACCGTACATTTTATCTTCCTCGAGTGGTTTTGAAGACGGTTTTGCTACGCAGTAAACATAGTAATATAGTATGCTTCCTGGCTTGGGTCGAGTTGGGTCGAGCCGACCATCACACCCAAGGTCGCCTGACATACCACATTGGCCATTGGACCTTCCTGGCTTGGTCGAGCCGACCATCACACCGCGCGCGCAGATGAGTGGCTTTCTGAGCGAACCCAGCATGCGTCGGGATCTCAGCTCTCGGGAGTGACTTTTATAAGCTTATTAATATTCTCCTCAATAAAAAATAAGCTTATTAATATTATTTCCTCATAAAATAATAATAAAAGTTGCTCAAAAAACAAATAGTAATAATAAAAGCTTAATATTGTTTGCATGTTAATTTTCTCATCTTCCTTCCTCATACATATGCTCCCACAATAATTAGAGTTAAGATTTGGAATTTATGGAGAAGGTTTACCTCCAATATAGATGGCGAGAGCCAAGGATTCACAATGACAAGTGGGGTTCTGAGAAAAATGGGGCATCATCAGCTAAGGTTGTTGGAGACTAGAACTAGAAGTAAGGTGGATCCGTTTAAAAAAAGGCTTTATGCAGGAGCATCTATTCTAAAAAATAGGCTCTATATATGAGTTCGTCGGCAGCCTTCTTGTATATCTACGATGATGAAACGATAATGATCAGACCCGGGCGTCCGTCCAAACGGATGGACCAACCCGCTTGCGCCGCTCACCCGCGTCGCGCACCGCGCGCCTATGCTCCACTCTGCCTCGCTGCTCCTTCCACCAGATCCACTACGTGCGAGAGATTCGGTGGTGGTAGGGACTGTGGCCGCTGGGTGCAGGGCTGCGTGGGTTGCGTGGAGCCCAGGATACCGGATGCCACGAAGGGGTCCCCGCGCGGGCTTGTGGTAGGCAGAGTCGATCTGGTCAAAGGTGGCGTTGGTCGATGGTGGCGACGACGTGGCTGCCTCCGGTGAACTCCACATACCGGCGAGCCTCCATTTCATAAGCAACAAGTAGATATTGCTCTTCAAAGCACATGTTGCAAGCATCTTTTTCAAGTGTTGCAGATGTTTCAAAGGTATGTTGCAAGTGTTTCATATAGATGTTGCAAAAGTAGATCGAGATATTGCATATGTTGTAATGATGGTGTACACATATGCTACAAACGTCTATTCCCAATGTTTCATTGTTTTTGCATATGTATGTTGCAAGAGTGTTTACCGGAATGTTGCATATGTTTCACATATATGTTGCATGTATTTTATCTGGATGTTGCTTATGTTTGCTGGTTTTAAGTGTTTTTTCATGTGTTTTGCAAGTGTTTCATCTGTCGTCATACATATATTGCAAGTATTGCATCTGGATATTTCAAAAGTAGATCGGGTGTTGCATCTTTCCTCCTCGCCTTCTGCTGCCTTGCCTCAGTGTCTCTTCCTCGCCTTCTACTGCCTTGCATCCTTCTCATACTGCAAGATTAAGCAGCAGGGGCCGGTGGAGGGGGTGCGCCAGGAGATGGCGGCGTGGACGCGAGCGCGCGCTCTCCCCTTCTTTGTTACGCGAGCAGGGCAGGGCTACCGCTTTGTTGTTCTGTTACTGCGAGCAGCCTAAAATCAGACTCCTATTGGTGGGCCGCGATGGGTTGTGGAATCATTTAACAACTGGCTAGTGGGATCTGCGTCCGGACGCGTCCAGGACGTCGGACGTCCAGGCACTAGCATCTTCGATGATGGAAGTGAAAAAAATTCAGTGGAACGGTCCCCGTGAGGCATATGTGGATAGGTGTTGTTTAGTATAAATTTTTGGGATGGTAACGCTAATACAAATACCCTGTTCGTTGCTGCGAAAATCGATCATCTTCTTCTCCGTAAATCGATCTGCTCACCGGCTGACTGGCTAATCCGTGAACGACCTGTAAATCAATCTGCTCACCGGCTAACCAGCTACTCCATGAGCGACTGTGGTACTCTCCCGAGAACACATGCTGTGGACATGGACGGAGCCAGTGGGTGGCACGGGTATGGTGCGGCAATACCCTAGGCTGATGCAAGCAAGGGTCGAATCCTGCAATATGGCGTGTTTTGGCGATCGCTAGACCTCACTACGGCGAACTTCTCTTTCTCCCTCGCAGACAGCCTCAGCCCTGGGTCTCAGCGGCGCGGCGGCGGTGCCCGTCGAAATTGCGAGGAAGACGCAAAGGAGAAGGGGAACAGGAAGTAACTGACGCACATTTGGGCTCCTAGCCTATCGCGCTCCATCTGGACCAAAAATGGGCTGCGTGAGACACAGCCATAGCCCAAGAGCATAGGACAGTAGGTGGGCAGCGTCGCAGCAACATGCACGTAGATTTGCTGATGTTTTATTCGTTATTATTGAACGGGCAACCGCAAGTTTGCTCAATAGATAGAAAAAATTATAAATTATGGGGCAAATTTTGTTGTTGTATATTGAATTGCTAAATAGGTCTTTTTTTTTAGAATTTGCTAAATAGGTCTTTGCCAAATTGGATATGAGAATTCTGGTGTAGATATGAGAATTCTGGTGTAGCATATCCTGTGCCAAAATCCTAGCTCCGTCACTGGCTGTGGATCCCATCGAACTTTAGCCCAGACTGCAAGATGAAGTCCACAGCTGCTCTTCCTCCCATCGCCAGCACTCAGTTGCTGCCGCTGCCATCTCTTGAAATTGTGCATCGCTTCTTCTTATCCTCCTCTTTCCAGCACTGTTGTCTGCTGCTGGTGCCACGCCGGCGTGGCCTGCTGGTCGTCCCCGCCTCTTGCCATGACAACCACGTCCGGATCTTGCCAAAGCCAGCACCGATGGAGATGGCCGGCACAATGTTCAGTATTGAGAAGGCCATCACGAACAGCTCCTAGGCACGGGACAGCACTGGCACTGGCACGGCCAGACACGGCACAGGGGCACGCCACGATAGGGCACAGCGACGCTGCCGTGCCATGCCGCGTAGTGCCGCCATGCTGGCATCTCAGCCCAGGCACGGCACTATAGGCTATTAGCCGTGTCGTGCCATGCTGCTAGGCACAGCAGCCCGCACGTGCTCGTGCCGGCCCGCAGCCGCGCCTTGCGCCCGAGGACGTCGCACCGCTGTTTGTGCTGCCGTCCTGCCCCACCGCGCCGAGGTGGTCCTGCCGATGTGCCACCTCATCGTTGTTTCCCAGCTCCGCGCCGCGCCGAGGCTTTTGCAGTAGGCATCGAGGGCGTCGCACTGCCGCGCAAGAGCTGCGAGTATGCGGCCGCGGCCGTTGTGCAGGGGCTGGAGGGGCATTAGGGAGAGAGGGAGGCACGGGCGAAGGTGAGAGGTGCCGCCATCGGGAGGGAGAGAGATAGAGATGGAGGCACGGGCAGATGCGAGGTGGCGCCATCGGGAGGGAGACGGACTGAGAGAGGGATGTCGGGAGGGAGTGAAATTGGGGATAGAAGCTAGGGTTTCATGTTTATATATGGGCTGATTTATTTGAAGACATTCAACGCGGTTGAAATTTATCGTGCCGCGTCGTGCTAGCCCATTATCCGTGCCGTGTCTGGACCGTCACTACGGGTCGATATGGCGGCCCAGGCACGGGCACGACAGGAGCTGGGCTAGGCCGTGCTAGTGCCGGCCCATGGGCCAGATGGCCAAGCATACTTGGGGCAGTGGTGGTGTCTCCCACGACAGCGCTGTCAAAGACGCATACAAGCTATCTGATAATGTGAGCTCTTTCCGTGAAGCTAGCCCAACGAGTTTCGGCGCAAGATCGAGCTCGAAATTAAGGGGTGTGTATATATATAGAGCAGCGTACTCCGATCCGGGGATTCGCTCGCATTGTGATTTATTTGCGAACCAACATATAGTCTTGTGCTTGTGCAGATGCCGAAATTAATAATAAGCGCACAGCAGGTAGGCTCGACGCTCGACGAATGAAATGAAATGAGCAGCAGTAGGCGGACCGCGCGGACGTACCTGCGGACGCGGCGTCGACGGCGCTCGGCCCGGCCGAGGTGTCCCTGAGGTGCAGCCTGACCCTGGTGCTGTAGCTGGCGTGGCTCGCGTCGGCGTAGAAGTCCTCGAGCGCCAGCTCCATGCACGCCCAGCTGATGTTCCCCAGCCATGTCGTCCGGTCCAAGATCACCCCCACGTCCACCCGCCGCCTCTCTCCGGCACCGGCAGCAGGGGCCGCCTGCTCGGCGCCGACGAGGCAGAGGAGGAGGACGGCGAGAAGGCGAAACGAGAGTGCCGATACGGAACCAGACGAGCGGGCACCCGCTACCAGTACCTGACCAGCTGCTCGCGCTTTCATGGGGACACCTAAAAGGAGACACCGATTTTCTTTTGCTCGATTGGCTAACGGTCGCTTCATCTAGCACCAAGGTGACTAGTAGTTGCCCTCGGTGGCACGGCCTTTCTACATGCAGCAACACGCCACACGTGCTGCTATCAGTTTCCGTCTCTCAGTACACGCGCTTACGGCCGCCGCCGGTGCGCGCATCGCGCCAACCAACAAAGGTCGTGGTCACCGCGGGGCGCCGCGAAATTCTACACAGCCATACAGCGCTGCCCCCGTGCCGTGGGAGCCGAGGCTACGGAATCTCTTCTACACATGACATGTCCAGGGCTGGCGCTGCAGAGCGCGCGATTGGTCCTTGGGCGACGCAATGCGAGCCCGGGGTACTACTTTCGTGTCGGCACGGCGTGACCTACCGCGGCCGTGGCGAGAAAACTTCAAGCCGGCCGTGGCTGTGGCGCCGTGGGAGCCGCGTGTATAGGTGTAGCTCGAGCGCCCAGAGGAGGCGTTGAATCAGACGCTAGCCATCATGCGGTCAAAGTCTTCGAGAGTGGAATCAGACGCTAGCCGTCGTCCGGTCAAAGTCTTCGAGACAGCATGCAGTTTCTGGCAGCTGAATTATTTGAAAACCCAGTGGTCCAGTTGTTGTTGCGATGGAAGTATGGAACACCGGGAGATCTCCGCCCCGCCCGGCGTTGCTTCACGTCCCGGCCACTGAAACGGTCCAAGCTGGCTGTCGAGATCGATCTCGCGCGAATTTAAAATGGCAAGAAAAGGTGGGGATAAGTTCGTTGCATCGCAAAGCTAGAACAAACTCGACAGCGACGTCGATCGATTATCCAGTGATTACACAGCATGGAATCTTTTCTAGTATTTGCTGGATATTTAGAGCAACTCCTAAGAGAGTGTCTATTTGCTTCATGCAGCCTAATTTAGAGAACTTTCAAAATAAATCAGAATCCAACAGCTATTCTATCAAGTATTCTAAAATACCAAGTTGTCTACTCCGGACTTCTCAGTCGTCAAAGAAAGCTAGCCGGCGCCGCTTGCTATCTGCATGCCGCGTCCATTCCCGCACGCGCAAGTCGCTCCTGTGTCGAATCGTGGCTGCTGCATGCTATCGGACGGATGCTCCTGGCCGGGCGGCAAGGCAAACACCCTGCATGCAATAGCTTCTAGTGGCCTAATGGCCGAGGAAGCATGATAGCAGATTAAAAAATATAGAATGACAAAATTTAGAAAAACTGTTGCAGTATCCTACTATTTTGGAGAGCTTTTTATTTTAGAAAATGGCTAAACCATGGATTTTGACTTTTATTTTTAGATAATTTCTCTAGAGGATAAAGAATCTGTAGAAGCGCGCAAAGCGGCAACGACCTCCGCCATTGGAGTCGTCGGAGGTGGCAGCGACTTTACCTTTGACTTGTATGCACTATGCAGGGCGTGGACGACGACGATCTTTGCAGTGTCGGACCTTTGGGCATGTTTGGTTCCGTCCGTGAATCTCCCCTGACCTCAACAAGCTAGAAACCGAAGCAAACATCGTATTTGGTTCGTGCTAACAACCAAAATTATCCATTTTGTAAAGTTGTCAAAATATGAAACGGATTTCACCACTGCATTTATCTCGTCGAGATGGTAAAAAAACATATGGAACGTTTAATTCGGAGTCCGAATGAAGGAGTAAATTGTCCTTTGGCTTTGTGCGGAAATCAGAACTTCTGACCTCTACCAGAACTTCTGAGTTTCGTATAGAAGTTTTGGCTTTGCGCGAACATCAAAACTTCTGATCCTACCATAACTTTTGATTTTCGCAGTCCGAATCAGAAAGAGTCCAAACTCAATCCCAACTCTTCCGAACTCATGGAAAACTTACAGATTAAGTCTTTGAGAGGTTTCCTATTGGAATAAGACCACTCCCTCTATATATATGAGAGAATCATGACCGATTGAGTTCTCATCTATCCAATCGTCAAAACACAACAAATCTACTACCTCTACTCCAACCTTTTTACCCTCTTTTTCAACCCCATGCTGTTCACTCCCTGATCCGATGACTAAGGATGGCGCTCTAAGCTCGCCGGCCAATCTAGGGCAACTCGACGACGTCCTTGCCTTGACAGGGTCCCTCCCGGAGCTTCGACGGTTTCTGTGCTAGTTTGCCTAAAAACTAGTCGGTTCTTCGTTACGTAAGCACGTTGGTTGTTCTTTGGTGGTTTGCTTGTAAACCTCTCCGTTCTTCACCGTGAAAGAGTGACCTCCTCACTGCGTTCTTCAGTCTAAGGCGGCCCGGACGTCCAAGGCCTTTGCTGGTGTGTGATTCGGACTACCTCCGACGTTAACACATTTTTTGGCGACTCTGTTGGAGAAGAATTTGCTTCGGATCTACTTTGTAACCGATTCTTCTTGGCCTAGCCCTACTCCTCGCTGATCTATCTTCTTGAGTTTGCCATTACCGTTGCATCTGGCCTAAAAGGCCGATCGCATCTGTTTTTGACCCCTTATGATTTTGTTTGAGTTTTTGCAACAAGTTGCGCTGCTTATTGGAAAATCAATAAGGTGGTCAAGTTATAAATCATGGAGTACCAAGGTGTTGCATTACAATATTACTATGATCACCTCAAGATATAACTTGCAAATGCATCTTATGATCTAAATAGTTATTTTGCAAGTTCTATGAGTTCTCATGTTGGTGTTGCTAGCTGTAATGATACTAGATATGTTACATCGACTGATTCTTTTGATAATGCTTCTCATCATACACATCATAATTATGAATATTGTGGTCAAGAGCCGATGTCAATTGTAACTTCTTCGAGTTTTGATGCTACTAGCAATATACAACATGCAAATCCTTATTCATCGACTATAAGTTCACAATATGTGATTCCACCACATGACATGCCGATGAATGAGAGAATTAGCTATGACAATGCTAATTACTTAGCTAATTGCTTTCAAAATTCAGCACCATATGCTAATGTTCCTACTCATAATTCGGCTTCACATGTTACTCACAACTCGAATCTTTGCATGGTTTACATCTTTGCCAGTGCACTGTTGGTTCATGGTCTTAATTAGAGGAGTAATTCTATGAATGTTTTAAAAAATCAATGAGAAAAGGCCGATTATAATTGAGTCATCGGCTAAAAGAGGATTGCTAGTGGGCATGAAAGAAAGAATTGATTCAGATATAAGCAAAAATTCGGCTACAAAAGCCAAACAACACAATATGCTTACCAAATCAATTACATCTCAAAAAACAAGTCTTGCTACAGAAAAGCATGAGAAGCGCAAGAAACCAGCTAGACTTGATTTTCAGGAGTCAAAGGGGTTATACATTTATCTAGTGATTACCACATTATTGATGGAGATCAAGCCCCTACGAGCAACAAAGGAGGGCTACCTGCCTGTTCAAAATCAGCTCGGCCAACTTCAAAGTCAGCTAAACTGATTACTACCTGCCCTGAGCCGGTTAGGCCGACTGCCCCTACTGCTGTTGTGCCTGCTAGTGCCCAAGTCAGCCTAGCCGACTCCCAGTCGGCTAAACCGACTTTCTCGGTTCCAGCAGCCGCTGATGCATCTTTAGAGGATTCTGCACCTATTGTTGATCATTCTCTAGAGATGAAGAGCAACATCATTCAAATCAGGGACGTGCACTACTACAATATGATCAACAAGGTAGAAAATACAAATATTTTTCTCAAATTCTAATCTGGTCGTACTATATCAATTTCTGCATCTATTAGAGATATTCTTGCTAGTAGTTGTAAAAGACCGATTGAGGATGGCATAATATTTGTTGGTGACAACATAAATTTAGATCCTATCGGCCAAAACATTGTACCATATGGTAAGGCCGATGGTAGTAGTTTGTCAAAGCTAAAGCTTTCCAGAAACAATTGCAAAAGTGTGGCCGAATGGATTGGTATTAAATCTGGACCATTCGTATGCCTAACTTTAAAGCCGACTCCACAAAAGAATCGGCTCAAGAAATCAAAGTACACCTTTAACTTTATTTTTTGTGATCATGTCTTTGATATCTTGCTCAAGAATAATTTTATCAGAATCATTGATCACAGTGTTTTGCCATCTATTCAAAACTTAGAAGAGCTTACATATTGTAAATGGCATAACTCATCTGATCATAATACTTCTAATTGCAATATATTTTGTCGAGTGATCCAATCGACTATTGATAAAGGACGATTGAGATTTTCTAAAGCTCAACAGATGGACCAATTGGATTCAATTGGTCTTGATGGCAAACAGAATTCGAAGCGGCTTGCATTAGCTGATTCACTCAAAGATCAAGGCTCCTAAGAGAGAGATGTAGAGCCCTCAAGTGAAGACAAGGTTGTTATCCAAGAATTGCAAGTTGAAGACATTCCAAAGGACAGCAAAGTTATCACAATTCTAGAAGACACTAGGGGCAGGTGAAATCTCTCCAGCCAAAGCAAAGGCCGATTGATCCCATTGAGCAAGGGGAATCGGCTAAGGACCCTCCTTTGAAGCATGTCTGTCAAGATGGTGAAGAGAAGGAGGATGCTCACAAAGCTATCCATGACAAGCAAAGGAGTAGAAGGCCGAAGCTCAGTTTCGAGGAACTTCTAGCTAAATATGAGAAGATAGCAGAAGAAAATGTTGTCAATCGGCCAAAGAAAGTCCAATCATCAAAATTGCCTCCAAAGCATAAGTCTCAAGACTGGAATAGGCAAGGAGATAGATCTCATACAACAGCAACATATCCTCCTTTTGAGCAGTCAATTCCTATATCATATGGACCACGGCCCACATATTCTCATCCTTATTCATATTGAGGCTGGTTTGATCAAGAGGCACATAGTCCATCATATTTTAGGCTACAATATGTAGAGTCTACAGCTCCTAAACATTCAAAGAAATCATCATCTTATAAAGACCATTTTGATCAAAATCAGTCTAGAGCTCAACCAAAGAAGAAAGCGGCAAAACAAGCTTACCGCGTGAAGTATGATAGCCGAAAGAAGAAGAGTTCAGATCTGAATTGAACTATTGAAAAGCCAATTACATTGTTGAAAAATCTGGCTATTGATGACAAAGAAGTGGGGAAATCACATATTGATATTCTAGGTGCCAAATCTGAACAGAAGATGGTGAGAGTGCCCAAAATCAAGAAAGATTTGCCACGGTCCAAAACAGGAGTAAAACCGATATGCTCAATCGGTTTACCAAAGTGGCGAGAAAAGAAGTTACAGAAGCTTAGTGCAGAGAAACTGAAAGAAAATGGCTTGGCATGGGTTCCTAAAGGAAGCATTCAAGCTCAGAAGAATGATACTCAAGCAAGTGGTGCAACAAAGGCAAAAGGGAGAAGAATCAAGAAACAATTACCAAGTTGGAGGTTTGGACCAAATCATCAAAATCAATGGTCATGGCATCATCCATACTCTCTGCCTATGCCTATGTGAAATTCATCCTCTGATATGCATGGTTATCCCTTAACTCCTTATTTTGATCCTTGGTATGGATATTTATGTTTTGGAGGGTTGCCAAATTATTTTGCTTATCGATGATCAAAAGCTGAAATATTTATTTTAGTTGTGCATACTTTTGTGGATGAATTCATATGGCCGATATTTGGATATCGTCCTTAGTGTAAAAACATAGCCGATGAATGCTTGCTACCATCGTGCTATTAGAAAGGCCCCCGTGGAATTTACTTTGATGGCTTTCAGGCCCGGGGGTATGATATATGCATTTTGATTTACTTCATGGATATGACAATATGATTAATCGGCTTACAAATAGGGCCAATGTGTTGGCATAATCATTATTTCTCACAATAGTGCTATTTGAGACATCAGGCCGATTAAAATTATATTTGCACCAACATTTGAGCCGAATGTGAAGTTTTCTTATTTGGTGTGGCCATATTGCAATCCATAGGGTATGACATGTTGAAGCCTTTGGTAATTTCTTGCTAAGTGGCGTAGCAAGTTGCTGGTGAGTTTCAATGTTTAGAAGGATCACTAATAGCTTGTCTTGATGCTTGCCTTGATGTTATTGATTATTTTATCGAATTCTGAATTTAGCATATTACAAGGCATAAAAATTAAAAGGCCAACATGTTAGCTCAACAAGCATCTGCCTATGACGTCAGGGAGCATAATTTTCATATACAATAACACCTGACGCATAAAAGTTTTAATTTTCCCTGTGCAGGTGCAGACCAGTCGGCTAAGACGACTAACCCAGTCAGCTCAGCTGACTTCCTCTCTGCTGGAGCCCAGTCAGCTCAGCCAATTGCTATAGTCGACCAAGCCGACTCCTCCAAGTCGGCTAAGTTGACTGCTCCAGTTGGCTCAGCCGACTCCCTTGTGGCTAGCCCGGTCACTTCGTTTGAGAAGCTTTCAAATCGGCCCAATGTAATTTCTTGTGATGGTGGGGCCGATTTAGATGATTGGAGGACTCCCTTGCTGAGATATCTATATGATCTAAGTGCTAAAGTTGATAAGAGTGTTCGGCGAAGTGCTTTTTAAATGTATTGCATAACGATGAGCTCTATCGGAGAACCGCCGAAGATTTATTGTTAAGGTGCTTGGGATCTGATTAAGCAAGAGTGGCTATGGGAGAAGTCCATGAAGGTATTTGTGGTACGCATCAATTGGCCCCGAAGATGAAGTGGTTATTGCATAGAGCCGATTTCTATTGGCCTACTATGATGGCCGATTATTTTCGTTGCTACAAGGGTTGCGAAGAGTGTCAGAGGTTTGGAAATATTCAGCTTGTGTCTACTGCTATACTTCCTCTTATCATCAAACCATGGCCTTTTCGTGGTTGGGGGCTAGACTTCATTGGCTAAATTCATCACCCATCTTTCAAGGAATACTGATTTGTGTTGGTTGCTACAGATTACTTTACTAAGTGGACCAAGGCAGTTCATTTGAAGATTATGACACATAAGGAGGTGATTGAGTTCATTACTGAGCATATCATTTATAGATTCAACATTCCCCAAACATTAACTACAGATCAAGAGACATCGTTTATGTCCAAGGAAGTGAGGGATTTTGCCGAATTAGATAAGATCAAGATGCTCAAGTCATCATCGTACTATGCTTAAGCTAATGGCCAGGCCAAGTCTAGTAACAAGACTTTGATCAAGCTTATTAAGAAAAAGATTGAGGATAATCCAAGGAGGTGGCATGAAGTTTTATCTGAAGCTCTGTGGGCACATCGCATATCAAGACATGGTGCCACTAAAGTTACTCCTTTTGAGCTGGTGTATGGTCAAGAAGTTGTGTTGCCCGTTGAAGTGAATTTGGATACATATAGACTTGCAAAGCAAAATAATCTATCCGCTATTATGTATCATGATATGATGATGGACAATATCGACGAGGTGACCAATAAAAGATTGAAGACTCTCAAGGAGATTGAGAAGGACAAAGCCCGTGTTGCCAAGGCATATAACAAGAAAGTTAAAAGCAAATCATTCTAAGTTGGAGAATTAGTGTGGAAAACCATACTACCAATTGGATCAAAGAATAACAAGTTTGGCAAGTGGTCACCAAATTGGGAAGGTCCCTACAAAGTGGTCAAATTTATATTCGAAAATTCATATGTGCTAGAGACATTGCAAGGTGAACGTCTCACGAGAGCATTCAACGGGAGGTACTTGAAAAAGTACTTTCCAAGTGTTTGGCAAGAAGCCTAAGTTCTCTCCAAATAATAGCTGATACATGTATCGCCCTTAGAACAAAAATGGCGGATGTATACATCGCCCTTAGCCACTGAGTAGCCGATGAGATAGGTATCGTCGTTGTTCGGTTTGTCTTGACAGGTGTTTTCAGGTTCATGCATCATTCACCTGAAAACAGTAGCACATATATTGACAACCAAAATTTTCTATTTTGTGAAGTTGTCAAAATATGAAATGGACTTCACCACTGCATTTCTCTCGTCGAGATGGTCAAAAAACATATATAGAACGTTTAATTCGAAGTCCGGATGAAGGAGTAAATTGTCCTTTGGTTTTGTGCGAAAATCAGAAATTTTGTCCCCCTACCAGAACTTCTGAGTTTCGCATAGGAGTTCTGGCTTTGCGTGAACATCAAAACTTCTGACCCCCCTATCAGAACTTCTGATCTCCGCAGTCCGAATCAGGGAGAGTCCAAACTCGATCCCAACTCTTCCGAACTCATGGGAAACTTGCAGATTAAGTCTTGGAGAGGTTTCCTACTAGGATAAGACCACCCCCTCTATATATATGAGAGGATCATGGCCGATTGAGTTCTCATCTATCCAATCATCATAACACAACAAATCTACTACCTCTACTCTAACCCTTTTACCCTCTTTTTCAACCCCCATGCTACTCATACCTTGATCCGATGACCAAGGAGGGCACCCTAGGCTCGCCGGCCGACCTAGGACAACCCGGCGATGTCCTTGCCCTAACGGGGGTCCCTCCAGGGCGAGAGCTTCGACGGTTTCTTTGCTAGTTTGTCTGAAAACTAGCCAGTTCTTCGTCATGTAAGCACGTTGGTTATCCTTTGGTGGTTTGCTTATAAACCTCTCTGTTCTTCACCATGAAAGAGTGACCTCCTCGCTGCGTTCTTCGGTCCGTGGCGGCCCGGGCGTCTAAGGCCCTTACTGGTGTGTGATTTAGACCACCTCTGACGTCAACAGTTCCCTTGTATCACCTCGAGGCTCGTGATTTCTAGCTTTTGCTCTCTGAAACGAGCAAGACAAAGGGTTATAGCAACAAATCTCAAAGGAGGAAGAACGCATAAGTCAAGTTCACTGTAAAAATTTCTTGGTAAATGCAATTTGGCTTTAGAGAATCTAGTGAGCAAGACCTCAATGACAATTTCTTATGTTGTCAAAATGTCAACGCGATCTGGCTTTTAGAGAATCCAGTGAGCAAGACCTCAATAACAATTTCTTATGTTGTGTTGAGATGATTGAAGAATTTGATTTGGTAATGCGACATCATCTTAGGCATATTCACAACTAACAGATTCATTATAGTTATCTTATCCATAAAATTCAGAATGGGTTAATTTCTCTTGTGGCCTCTGACATTTCAAAATATATCAACAAGATTGTTAAAGAGGCCAAGTTATCCTTGATTGTACTTCAGATGTTAATATTAAGAACAAATCAGTTTGTTGATATGATGTGTAACATTTATAATGGTAAAATTAAAATTGAGAGTACTTTCTTGGTTTCTTGAAGGTAGATGACACATCTAGTTTTGGGACTTTCAGTGTATTGTTTGATTCCATCTTAATATTGATGACATTAAGGAGCAATGTTATCAACTTATGATAATAGTTCTAATATGAACAAAAATACAAGGGGTTCAAAAGCATCGCTTGATGTAAATCCAATAACTTTGTATATGTCATGGCTCTTGCCATAATTTTTATTTCTCTGCTTGTGATATGGCTAAATCTTGTAGTAAGGTTGTTACCTTTTGTTGGAATTGTCGAACGGATATATGTGTCATTGGCTGATTCTACCAAAAGATAGAATTTTTTGCTTGACCATGTGGAAGGTTTAATTGTGAAACCTTTGTGCGAAACTTGGATCATAAGTGTCACAATCCTCTATCAAGAATGATAAGCACATTTATTTGTCAGGAAAAGTAATGCCAAGTATATTTGACTCTTGATTTCTTTTTTCAATAATATGTTGGTAATTGCTAAATAATCAATATCATCTTGAAGTCACTTTGAATACAAATCTATTTTATTGAAGACAAGGGCATTGCCGCCATTGTCTCCTAAGGCCAATCCCAATGCTAGAAACTACATATAGTTTCTATACCTACTAATTTCTATATACACTACAAATAGAAACCATGGTTCCAATGGATAGTTTCTATTGAATAATTTTTTATCAATCACATACGTTCTCTCTTCATACTCTACCAATCACGTCTCTTCATGTTTTGATTCTTGTGTAGACATGGTTTTTAACTTAGATCCAGTTTCTATATTTTTTGCTCTCTCTCTCTTTAATAACTACCTTGCCACGTCAGCAAAATGCTTATGTGGTAATACAATTAATGTCCATATAAATTATGATGATTTCTGCATTGGGATGCCCTAAACCACCCAGATATGGAAGGGAATCATTGCATGGGCCAGAATAACCTTGGCACTACCATTATTCCTTTGCCCGCATGGACTCCCCTCGATACACTCTAGCGACGATGAGGCTGGGATGCTACAAGAGAGAACTGGCGCTGGGTGGGAGGACGCTCGATGATGATGCCTATGCCCCTAAAGTTCAATCAGCACTACTACAAAAATCATGTTGAAGACAACTCATTTTACTACATAGATCGATCATAATGGTGACCACTGCTTATGTAGTTTGCTAGGGCCCCACAACTATGGACCACCTCTGGAAAAAGGGTACTTCTAGAGGTTGTCGCTAGAAATACTTTATTTTTAAAAGTGGTTCATATGGGGACCATTTTTCCGTCTTTGAAAACCACTAAAAAGAATTTCTCCCTGTTGTTTCTTTTAAATTAAGTTGGTTTTGTAATGAAAATTTGCGGAGGAACAAACTAAAGCATACATATAAGGTATTACAAGAAAATAAGGTTTCATCCTCTACACTGATATATTTTCACGATACCTCAATACGTTTATAACACATTTGAAACCACTATAGAATTTCTTAGTTTTGTATCTTTTTAATTAAGTTGAGTTTTGCAATGAAAAATTTGTGGAGGTACAAAATAAAGCATATGAGGTATTACGAGAAAATAAATTTCACCCTCTACACCAATATATTTTAACAATATATCTTGATAAGTTGACAACAAGTGTGGTGAACTCAGTTGGGTTAGTTGTGGTAGAACTGGTCCACCTAAGTTTAAGTCCTCAACTCGATGAGGGTGTTTGTATTTTTCTAAATTTATTTCAACATTTAACGATTCTTTTCTTCCATTTAGTGGTATAAGTGACATGCCTGTCGATATTGAGACATATATGGTGACTTCGTTGATCTCGAGATCTGTTGGTATTCGTAGGGTGGGAAAAAAACTAACTTCACTACTGAACCTTTTGCGAATTTCACTATTGGACTTCCTGCAATTTACAATGTTCAGTTTTCTTAGACGAGAAGTTTATATACAATTTACAATTACTTAAAACACCCTATCTTTTAGACGTTACACGTAAGAAGGATAACCTCCGGCTAGTTACACGCATATAAAGAGTGCCATTATCCTTGAGCTCTTACAATTAAATGAACTAATTAATCTACACGTATCATCGATCAGCAGTTGCCCATTAACATTTCCTGCTAGAGCAGTAAGAGAAGTCGGGAAATAGCAGTAGATCAGTTGTGGACTGTGCCACTTTGATCACCGGAGCCGCCGGGGTTGTCAGCTGCAGCCACCTCGTCAGCCTCGGCGGCGCCAGCCAGCTCGATCTCATTCTCACCTGCAGCTGCAGGTGCCGGGCTCGGCGCACCAAACGACCAGTCGCTCATGTCGTACGTGTGGTTGGACACGCTGAGCGGGCTGCCGGCTGCAATGTGCGCGACGGCCGGGGGCGGGGAGGCGCCCGCGTCGTTAGCGCTCCGATCAGCCACCGACCCGCCGCCATCCTTGTTGGTCCTGAACGTGTGCGACGAGAGGTCCCTGTCGTCGAGGAGCTTGAGGAAGATCCGGAGCCTGTTCCTCCAGGGCACGCGCGACGCCCAGATCCGCCGGCGGTTGGCCACGACGAAGATGAGCAGGTGCAGCGCGCAGCAGAGGAGGGAGGTGGCGCCGGTGATGAGGAACAGGCCCCAGAAGCTGTCGAAGCTGAGCCTCTCCGACGTGAACTGGCTGCCCTGCGCCGCGCAGCCGTCCGCGTCGCCGAACCACTTGCGCTCGATCGAGCTCATCTCGTCGCTCTCCGTGAGGTTCAGGATCGCCCGCGACAGGTCCGCCACGTAAGGCGACCCCTTGGGGAACGCCTGCCGTCCATGCACGACACGAGTTAGTAGCCGAAATGCTGCACCCCATTACACCGAGTGATGTCTAGTGGTAGGGCGCTTACGAAGCCGAAGCCGCCGGTCTTGTTGCTCTGTGCGGTCCTGGTGAAGTTGTCGCAGTAGGACTTGAGGAAGACCCTGAGGTAGGGCGTCTCGTCGACGATGGCGCCGATGGTGCCGTTGAGCAGCGCCTCGTGGAAGCCCTGCGTGGCCTGGTACGGCTCGAGCCTGGACTGAGAGAAGCCCGACTTGTTCATGGCCGCCCGCATGAAGGAGTTGTTCATGATCCCGACCTTGTCCGTTCCCCGCCACAGCGAGGCGAAGTCCCCGATCGCCGGCTCAAGCTGCGGCACCGTCAGCATGGACGTCAGGCTCGCCGTGTAGCTGGACTGCAGGATGAGCACCACGAACACCCACACCACCACCACGAACCGCGACAGGTTGCTCTTGAGGTTCTCCCCTGCATCCACCACCGATCCAAGCACGTCGTTACCAATGGGCAATGGCGGATCACCGCAAGCAGCCAAGCAACAGGGGGAGCATTTGCGTTACTATGTGCAAAGACGAGGGTCGAAAAGCCGAAGTAGAGGAGGGTGCCGATCTGGTAGGACGGGGGGCCACGGAACTCCTCGTTGCTGCGGTGCTCGACGGCCCAGACGACGAAGCCGGTGAAGATGAAGAAGGCGAAGCTGACGAGCCAGAGGTCGTAGCGGAGCGGCTTGAGGAAGGCCCAGGCGCGCGTGCTGCGCTGGTCGCGCATCGGCACCACCATGGAGATCCCCGACGACATGTACGGCAGCGTGAAGTCCACGTGCTGCGACCGGTCCGCCGTGATGGTGATGTCCGCCACCGCCGCGTCGAACTCCTGTGGACACGACACGATGCAGCTATGTTAATTTGGGCCTACCTTAAGACCAATTTAGTTGAGTGAAACTCTTCTTCTTAATTACAATGAATGATACGCAATTTTTTTTGGTTTGTAACAACACGAATCTATGCCAGTCAGAGCCATAGTTTAAGGGTCAAACTGTGGTGAAAAAACGTGACTCCAAAGTATAGGTTGTTATAGTTTTTGTTCTAAGTACACTTCTCTTACTTTGAGTCGTTGATTAAATTTATATAAAAATATATTAATATTTAATTGGATTTATGAAACTAATTTAATGTTATAGATGTTGCTACTTTTTTCTATAAATATAATCAAAGTTAAATAAATTTGATTTGATATAGGATAAAATTAAAATAATTTTGGAACAAAGGGTATAAATTGAGACCGAAGTACTACCTTATAGTACAAAAAAAATGTGCAACTCTACTTTTGTCCTTAGTCAAACTATCTAAAGTTTGGCCAAGTTTATGAAAAAAATCAATATTTACATAAAATAAATATTGAATGAAAACACATTTCATGATAAATCTAGTGATACTTATTTATATCACAAATATAAAGATTTTTTAGAAACTTAGTCAAATATAAAATGGTTTAACTCAATACTATAGTAGATTATTTAGACCGAGTGAGTAATTATATCATATTAACCATACGTCAATTACCTAGCAAAGCAGTCCTAAACTCCTAAATAAAATATTAAACCCTAAAATAATTGGACTTGTGTGGTAATAAAGTATGCTCACTTATACATCAGTACTTATATAGTATAAGCTGAAGCAAGTAGAGTTACGACTTTCAAGACAGAAGTTGCTAACTGAACTATTATTAATTATTAGGTGTCACGAAAGCAGTACAGTGTATCACACAGGATCGATAACGATTTGATTCCGACAAGTGCCATCTGGGCATGGGTTCACACTTCAAGCAACCGGCGTCACTGAAACTACGTACGCCGGGGCGTCATATACATGTTCACGGATTTACTTCAATTCGTCTCTGCACACTATAAACATTTAAATACATGTAACCCTGATTGTTTACTTTCTACACAGTACTTTAATTTCAAAAGACTTTCAAGTTATCAAAAACGACTTTTGAACCACCCGTGCTGTTAAATATTTTATTATTAGCCTATGCTGCTTATAAGTGAACTAAAACGAGACTCAGTTGAATAGATTTCTTATGGAACCGGTAAAACCTGTTCAATTAGTTTCAAGTTCTCATGCATTTGACACGTACGGCTACTTGCATTTGAAGCTAATGATCCCTTTAGTGCTAGATGATGTGTTTGTATCCACAATGATATATATGACTTGACTAAGCTGCAAATGCTTTTTCTATAAAGAAACTTATAACAGAATCGGTCAACTTCTTATATATGCAACTCTTGGCTTGGTCCATGGACCATGGATTACTACAGGAGCCAACTTTGTGTGATAAGTATGTCTTGGAAACGGTCAACCAGTCAATGCATTCCGAGTCAAAATATACGGTCAAAGACGACAGAGAAGTCTTAATTGACAGCACCGTATCAAGAGAAGTACATTGTACATCAAGGACTCTTTACTAGTATATATGGTGTTTTAGTGTTTATTTGTGACTTATGCTCCACTTTTGTAAATGCAAGCCATTTTTGGTATACATATATGCATTAGCATGGGAATCGGATCGGTAGCTATTTGTATACTGATGAAACCGGGGGTGTTTGATACCCGGACTAATCTTTAGTCTCTGTCACATTGGATGTTTAGACATTAATGGAGCATTAAATATAGATTAATTATAAAACTAATTGTATAGGTGGAGACTAATTTGCGAGATGAATCTATTAAGTCTAATTAATCCATAATTAATGTAGTACTACCGTATGTGCTAATGATAGATTAATTAACCTTAATAATCGTAAATTAGTCTTCATTTATGCAATTAGTTTTATAATTAGTTAATGTTTAGTTCTCTAGTTAGCATCCGGTGTCCAAAGTGACAGGGACCCCGAAAGCAGAAGGAAACTCGGTCTATGCATGGCCTAGTGTTATATAAAAATAGCTAATTACGTATGTCACGTGACAAGACTTGACTAGAAGACAAATGACAAGAGAACGTGTTTGGACAAAGCCTATGCTAAGGAATAGTCTGAAGTCAACGAACCCTCGTGCTCTTTATATAGAAGACAAAAAAAGAATCTCTCTCTGTGAACGTAAATTGCAGGTTAGATTCCTTTCGAATAACATAGACCATGAGAATGTCCCGTGTAAGTCATTAAATCCATACACTAGGGCGTTGTTTAGTTGGCAAAATTTTTGGCAAAATGCAACTGTAGCATTTTCGTTGTTATTTGATAATTAGTGTCCAATCATGGTCTAATTAGGCTTAAAAGATTCGTCTCGTCCATTTCATCTAAACTGTGTAATTAGTTTTATTTTTTATCTATATTTAATGCTTCATACATGCGTCTAAAAATTCGATGTGACGAAAAATTTACTGTTCTTTTGCAAAAATTTTTGGAACCAAACGCTGCCTTGTTCATCTCGCGACCAGTTAATATAAAGTCGACCAATCATTGTGTAAAGCTTATGACCCCTAAACAAATGTTGTTTTTTCCATGCCGTAAGTTTGACTAGATTTTATAGAAAATACGTGCAACATTTGTATCTCCAAATAAATTTATTATTAAAATAATTCAAGGTCTATCTAATGATATTAATTTGTACTATAAATATTAATTCCTTTTACATATATTTAGTCAAAGTTGTTTCTCGGGAAGCGAAAACGATAGTTATTTAGAGATTGAGAGAGTACGCTATAGCTGTCCGGCCAAAATGTTTGTAGTTAATATGAATAATGTTACTACCTCTAGGATCCAATCCTAAGCATAAGGGAATTTAAATTTGTCAGTCTTTAACCTTTCTCATCTTTATCCACTAATAACTAAAAAAATTATATATGTATTAAAAGCATCATATGAGGTTAATGTCCGTGCTACCACGAGAAATGCTTTCGTAATATAATTTTTTCTATTATATTGCTTTTAGTGCTTGGTAATTGGTATAGCTAAAAAAAGCTGTACTTGGGAAGCATGTAATTGGGGTGTTACACCATATATGCTTTGTTTGTTGTGCTGATCTCATTTTCCAATTGACAAAACTAATGGTGGTTATTTCATCCATAGTAAAGGTTGAAATTTAATGTATGATGGAGTATATCTGAGCCAAAATTTGGGAATTGTACCGTACCTTGTCCCACTTCTCAGATTGATCTGTACGTTCCAACATTCAGTCTGATTACTATTTACCCGCAAAAAAAAAGAATTTGAGAATGTAACTAAATGTTGTCCCCATGTCTATGCAATTAGGCAATTAGCTAGCTTGTGCAATACACTCCCTCCGTTTCAAATTGTAAGTTGTTTATATGATCCAAAGATTTTACTATCCATCTAGACACAAGGTACATCTAGATATATAACAAAAGCTATGCACCGAGAGAACCTTAAACGATTTATAATCTGGAATGGAGAGAGCAGTTGCCAATCAATAGGTAGATCTGACATATATATAATCAAATCTAAAAGCTTTGTTGTGAAGGAAATGAACTCCTATGCCATTTTTTGTAGATTTCAACACGACGAATGTTTTTTTTTTGCGAAAACAACACGACGAATGTTTGGTTGACGTTATAGAAACCATAAAATGTCAATCTTGCAACGTAAAACATGTAGTAACAGAATGAGAGTAGAGTATGTAGAAATTAACAACTTGAAGATTTGGATATTGCACTTACCCCTTTGCCGACCCTCTCGACTAGAGCATCGTAGCGCATGGAGCCCACTAGCACGTACTCGAACGGCAGCGCGTAGGGCAGCAGACGCACCGCCGCCTCGAACACCTCGATCACGAACCCGCCGGCTACCGTCCGGTTCGTTGCTGGGTCGACGTCGAGGTGCATGATCGGCCGGTAGCCAGGGTCCACGAGCCCCGGCATGGCCACCTGCAGCTTACGGCCGCTCGTCGGCTGGACCCAACCAATGGGCACGACGGTCGAGTCCGCCGGCCAGATCACCGGCGCGAGCCCGCTGTTCGACGCGATCCCGCCGCGGCCGCGCCCAAGCTGCCTATGCAATCCGTCCTTCTGCGTCCAGAACCCGATGCCCCGCTCCTTGGCGTTGTCCATGATGTTGACGATCCGGAAGGCCGGCACTGCCAGCTCGCCTTTGATGAGCTCGAACCTGCCGCCGAGGCCCTCGAATGTAGTGTTTGTGATTGCCTCGAGGAACTTCTCACCGGACATTGACTTTCCGAGCCCGGAGAAGTCGGTGGGGCCGCTCCTGCCGCCGACGAGCCCCGGTAGCGACGACAGGTCGCCGGGGCTAAGCCGCTCGGCCGCGGACGCGACGGCCCATGCGGCGTCGTACGCCCACAGCGCGTAGCATCCCATCTCGGCTTGCGCCGGATCGGCGTCCGGGTGTTGGCGCATGAACCTGTGCGCCCACCGCTTCCGGACGTCGCGCAGGCGCGCGGTGGGCGGCACGTGGGGCGCGAGCCCGATGACACCCTGCGGTGGGTGGATGAAGCCGAGGAGGCCCGTGAGCCCGTCGGTGATGACCCACGCGTAGCCCTCCGCCATCATCCCGGCCTCCACCGCGGCGGCGAAGACGAGCTCCGCGAGCGCCGGGCGCGCGTGCACCACGAAGGCGCGCGTCTGCTCGGACTCGAGGCGGTACATCGCGGTCGGACTCGAGGCGGTACATCGCGGCGGCGACGGCGTCCCTGGACGCCCCGGCGGGCAGCGCGCAGCGGTAGGGCACCTCCGCGCGCGCCGCCGTGAGGGCGTCGACGAGGAACGGCACGAAGGCGGCTCCGTAGTCGTCGTCCTGGTAGACGGGCACGACGCGGCGCCAGCCGAAGTAGGTGGCGAGCGCGGCGATGGCGTCCGCCTGCGCGGCGTCGCTGAGCGCGGCGCGTGCGAAGAAGCGCGCCTCGGAGTGGGACACCGAGGGGCTGGTCGCCGAGAAGGACACGACGGGGACCTCGGCGCGCGTGGCGAGGTCCGCGACGAAGGCGGACTCGACCGAGGACTGCGGCCCCAGGATGGCGCGTGCGCCCTGGGCCGTCATCAGCTGCAGCGCTGCACGCACGCACGCGAGCGACGAGCGAGACGACGTCAGCGAACGGAGGCGACGGAGTGGTGGGGTCGGTTGGGGGGACTGGGACACGTGTCCATACCGGCGGACGCAGCGGCGACGACGTCCCCGCCGGAGTCGTGCTGCAGAAGGCGGACCCGCGCGGAGGCGTTGGGGAAGGCGGCGTAGAAGTCGTCGAGCGCCATCGGGATGGTGGTGCTGGCGATCCTGCCGACGGGCGAGTCGGCGTCGATGATGAGCCCCACCGTTACCGTCTCCGGTGGCTGCGCCCGCGTCGTGGCCGGGATGAGCGAGGCCAGCAGGCCGATGAGGTAGAACACACGGCGGAAGGGAGGGTGCCGGGCGCGGCCGGCCATGGGTGGAGAGACAACTCGGTCGAGATGAGATGAGACCAGCGCACAAGGCAGAAGGGGAGCAGCGAAGCAGCAGTTTGGCGGGCCTTTGACGACGAGGCGAGAATTACCGCGCAGGCGCAGGCGCCGTCGTGGGCGACACGAATGAAGTATCTGGGGGGCTGCTGGGTTGACGTCCAAAATTTGCTATATCAAAATTTGATAAGCCAAAAGTTAGATAAAAACTTTGTCATAGATTTGACAAGTTAAATATAAGACTTTGACAAATTTTGGTAGCAAACCAAATACTAGAAAAAAAATCATGACTAGTCAAATTATTGGTATGACAAATTTTGAAAGCGACCCAGGCCTGGGTACGGGGGTTGTCGGTTCCGTTCCCTACATGCGGCGATGAGGATATTCAGATGGAAAAAGTCTATTTTTCCTCCCCCAACTTTCACAAAAGTCTGTTTTTCCTCCCTCAACTCCAAAACCGGTCAAATCACCTCCCTCAACTTTTCAAACCGTGCATTTTACCTCCCCGGAGCGGTTTCGAAGGCGGTTTTGCTACAGTAAGGCGGTTTTGTCTTTTTCTTTTTTTATTTATTTCGGTTGAATCTTTGAAAAATCATAGTAAATCACAGAAAAATCATAAAATGAAAAATCCAATTTTGTTGCACTCCACATGAGTAGATCTACACAGTGAACATATAATATGGTATGCTTTAGTACAAAGTTTTTGCTATGAAGGTTTTGCCTTTTTCTTTTTTATTTATTTCGGCTAAATCTTTGAAAAAGCATAGTAAATTATAGAAAAATTATAAAATGGAAAATCTAATTTTGTTGGATTCCACATGAGCATATCTACACAGTGAACATATAATATGGTATGCTTTAGTACAAAATTTTTATTGTAGCTTTAGATCTATGCTTTTCTGTAATTAATTGAAATAATTCATAGCTGCAGCTTCTATAATTATTTTGTTGGACTAAAGCATACCGTATTATATGTTCACTGTGTAGATCTACTTATGTGGAGTCCAAAAAAATTAGACTTTCTATTTTATGATTTTTCTGTGATTTACTATGATTTTTCAAAGATTCAGCCAAATAAATAAAAAAGAAAAAGACAAAACCTTGGTAGCAAAAACTTTGTACTAAAGCATACCATATTATATATTCACTGTGTAGATCTACTCATGTGGAGTCCAACAAAATTGGATTTTCCATTTTATGATTTTTTTGTGATTTACTATGATTTTTCAAAGATTCAGCCGAAATAAATTTAAAAAGAAAAAGACAAAACCGCTTCACTGTAGCAAAACCACCGTTTACTGTAGCAAAACCGCCTTCGAAACCGCTCCAGGGAGGTAAAATGCACGGTTTGAAAAGTTGAGGGAGGTGGTTTGCCCGGTTTTAGAGTTGAGGGAGGAAAAGTGGACTTTCGTGAAAGTTGAGGGAGGAAAAGAAGACTTTTTCCTATTCAGATTGAGATGGGTGCTGACTGGGCCTGAGCATGATTGGGCCACACCACGACGGACATCCAAACCAGGCCTTACCCGTCAGTACTACCGGCCTACAGACGGACACGAGGCTCGCCAGCCCAGGATGACAACATGCATGTTTTATGGCCCAGACTGGCACTTCTCTGGCAGGCCGCAGGCGACAGTCTCTTTCTCACTGTGCGAAAGGACAGAGCGAGCATACGTACGGCACGGCACCATTCGCAAGTTAAAGTCGCAGGTCCATGCCTAACTAATGGCGTCCCAACTTGTAGCAAAAACGAAGACTTCTGACTTTCAGTTCATTTCGGCGCCATGGTTGCATGCGTGGTCGTCGTTCCGAGCTCATCGCCATCCAGGGCCGGGTACGTCGTCCTGTTCATTCGGCCGACCACGCCAAGTCCACCGCGTGCGCTATATATATGGATGCACCAATGGAGCACCGTGTCAATCCCAAATTCCCAATAAGGAAGAGAGAGATGGTGGACTGCAGGAACATCATCGTGTCCGTCCTCGTGCTTCTCTCTTCTTGGCTACTCTTCGTCGGCCATGATCATCCTAGACTGCTGGGGCGGGCGCAGAGGCCGACCGCGCCTGTGGCAGCTTCGAGCGTCCTGCAGGTCGGGGCGCTGCTGGACCTCGGGTCGACCGGCGGGAGGGAGTCACGGGCGTCCATCTCGCTCGCGCTCGACGACTTCTACGCCTCGCGGCCGGCGGACGGCTCCGGCACCACCGTGGAGCTGCACGTCGCCGACTGCAAGGATGACGAGATCACCGCTGCTTCGGCTGGTATACTATACTCGAACGTTTTTATTTGTTATCTCGTGCTGCTAATTTCCTTTTGCTAGCGATGACCATGCGATCCAGACATTGATAAACGCTGCCAGAACTAGTGTATTTAAGTGTCTCCGTGAGAATCGTGTCAATCAAACTTTCTCAAGTTTAACTAAATTTGTAGAAAAATATTAGCAACATTTATATCTCTACATAAATTTATTATAAAAATAAATTCAACGATCTATTTAATGATACTAATTATATATTATAAATATTAATATTTCAATTTATATTTAGTTAATGTTAAGTACATTTGATTTTTCGGGAAGCAAGAACGACTCATAGAAAGGGATAGAGGGAGTACTTGCTCCATCCCAAAATAAGTGTCGCTATGGTATCCGACTATTTGTGCTGGTCAAACTTTTGTAAGTTTGACTGGGTTTATAGAAAATATTAGCAACATTAGATTTAGCAATCTATCTAATGATACTTATTATGTACTATAAATTTTAATATTTCTTTTATATATTTGATAAAAATGTTTGACTCGTCGGGAAGCAAGAACAACACTTATTTAGGGACTAAGAGAGTATTGTGTTATCACAAGCCGTTATGTCATGGATTAGCACCATTATTAAAGTATAGCTTCTCAAATGAGCCATGATTTGAAAAAATATTTTAAAATTATTAAGTTCATCTAATTTACTTTAAAAATAAACTATTTAACCATGAATTTTTTTAAAAAAACTTTGATGTTGCCGTTTTTGTGTGACTCTAAATCCTTAACATCGCTGGGCCATTATCTTTGAAATAAATAAATAAACCCAGACAAATGCTCAAGAGGCCAAATTGCTATGGGCCTAATCTGATCCCAACAGAGCCCAATGCCGGTTGAGTCGGCAGCCCGTACACGCCCGGCTCACAGGCGGGGGACTGCGGGCGGCGGAGGGGCGGAGCCGCGGAGAGCGGCCAGCGCCGGTGAGGCAAAACCACCGGCAGCAAAGCCGCCGAGACGTGGTGCCTGCCCATGGGTGCTGCCGTGCGTGGTTTCAACCCTGCGGACCCGAGCTCCGGCGGATTTTGGGCTTGCCAAGTAGAGGGCGCGGTTGTCGGCGGGGGCCGAAACCCCGCCGCTGGCTGAGTGAGCGATAGAGCGGGTGCTGGCGCGCGGCCGCCAGATGGGAAGCTGGATCACCCATCACTCCAGGTGCAAGGCCGTGGCTGTACCGGCGAATCCGTGGCGCCTATCAATGTTCAGTATCAGCGAGGTGAGTGCGTTGGGGAAAATATTAATGGTTGCAAGTGTCTTGCAGTTGCAGGTTATTCATAAATCATAATGCCTGACTATATGAAATTGAAATTCTTGCTAGTCGCTAGCCCCTTCAATCCAAACGAAAAATGGTACCCTTGCTTGGCATTAACTGCCTTAACTTTGGGTTGCGAATGGTGCTAGACAGTGCAACCATGAACCATTAGAGCAATTGCGCCCTGTTTTATAGTTTTATGGCATCATGGAATGTCTACCATCTTTCAAGATGTGCGCTAACAGCAACCAAGAGCAGCTCGCAAAGGCATTCCTGGAGAAAAAAGAAAAGAAAAGAAAAATAAAAACAGGGAAGAGTTATTGGATCCACTGGAAGAGCTTTCATTTGTTACTATGGCATTTGTTACTGTGGATAAGGCTTAGACTATCCGCACTCGTGGTACTCTTAATTCATCCTCTAAAAGGCCTAGTCATCAAGATTCTTTTCTCTATACTTAATTCTTCCGCATTCATCCATCCTCTATATCATCCTTTATCCACTGTAGGGTTCACTTATCACTTTATCTAAATATATCCATGTGAGATCTAGTTTTGAAGAATTTATTAAAACGAATTTAATGGTGCAATCGAAATTTAATTTGAATTTTTGGTTTGTGAGTTATAATATTTTTTGTCACTTAAAATAGTGGGGCCCGCCACTATAGCTTTCCCCTCCCTCTTCTCTCTCCTGCATAGCTCTCTGCCTCCTCTCTCTCTCGTGGCCTACAGTGCCTTTACCGGACGTCCTCTACCACCGCCAGATTTAGCGGACCAGCGACCTCGTTTTTGTTTAGCGCATGTTTTACAGGTCTCCATTGCAACACTTTTGATACGGTACCTGGTATACCGGATCACATACAAAACCCCAGTGCAGACAGCCTTAAGAGTTTAAGCAGGCCAGGCCATTACAATAAGCTTAGCTTAGCTTTCAACACCTTTGATTTTGTGATGATCCAATAGGATTGAACCACCGCAGCATGCGTGCCATGCTCAATGTAGTTACTTACTACCCTAGTGTTGGACAATGGCGAATCCATGCTTATAACCCCCTTTTCCTATGTTGCAGCAATAGACCTGCTGAAAGATTTCAAAGTGCAAGCCATCATTGGGCCAAAGACATCCATGCAGGCGAGGTTCATTATTGGCATCGGCAACATGATAAATGTCCCCATCTTGTCTTATTCAGCCACCAGTCCTTACTTGTCAGCTAAGCAGCCCAAGTACTTTATTCGGACTGCCCTGGATGATGCCTCCCAGGTCCTGCAATAAGTTCTCTGATTGAGTACTTCAGTTGGCGCCAAGTGGTACTTATCTATGAGGATTCTGAATTTGGTAGAGACATTATACCATATCTTGTGGATGCTCTCCAAGACATTGACACACACATCCCATACCGAAGCATCATACCTTCTGTTCCTACTGATGACCAGATAAACGTGGAGCTTAACAAGCCGAAGACTATGCAAACTCGAGTCTTTGTCGTGCATATGTCATCCAATGTTGCAGCACGCCTCTTTGTCCTTGCACATGATGCTGAGATGCTGGTTGATGGTTATGCATGGATTGTGACCGACAGTGTAGGCAACATGTTTAGCACCCTTGATGGGAACACGATCCATTCAATGCAGGGTGTTCTTGGTGTGAGGCCTTACATTCCACGATTGGACAAGTTGCTCAACTTCCGCGCTCGATTCCTTTCACAGTACAAACAACAGAACCCAGGTGCACCTGAACCAGCAAATCCAAATGTTTTCCACCTGTGGGCATATGACACAGCATGGACTATTGCAACGGCCCTAACAAAGGTTGGACCCCTTACACTGGGCTTCTTTTTTTTGCGAAAGCCCTTACACTTGGCTTCAAATCGCCATCATCGCAGAACAGCAATAACTTCAATGATCTGCGCGTGCTTGGCGTGTCACAAGATGGGCCAAGACTTGTTGATGCCATCCAGGCCACCAAGTTCCAAGGCATATCAGGTGAATTTATTCTAGTTGATGGCCAGAGGCAGGCATCAGTATTTGAGATATTTAATGTGATTGGTAATTCATATCAAAGTGCTGGGTTCTGGACACCCAAGTTTGGCCTAAGCAAGAAACTTGTTACCTCTTCTGGTCCAAGTGAAACCATTGGATTGAATACAGTTATTTGGCCCGGTGGTTCAGCACAGGCTCCTAGGGGTTGGGAGTGGCCAGTGGCTGGAAAGAAGTTGAAGATTGCTGTGCCAGTAAAACCTGCTCGTAACGCATTTGTGAATGTTAAGAAGAATCTAGCTACTGGAAAATTCGATGTGACCGGATACTATATAGATGTCTTTGAAGCTGTCATGCAGGAGATGTCATATGATGTCCCCTATGAGTATGTTCCTGTTGTGGACCCTAACATGGCCACCAACTCGACCATATCGTACACTGAGATATGTCACCAGGTTTCCTTGAAGGTAAGCATGAAATTTTTTCACATGCCATATGACGCAGGGGCCACTAATTGGTGAACGTTCATTCAAAAAGAATTCAGCGAACGATTTTCAGACAGCTATTATTGCCTAAATAGAAAAACATTCATTCCACCTGACACCTTTTTAGGATAGTCTAACGCCATTTCACTTCACTTCTCTTTCTCTTTTCTGGTGGCACAGACATTCTGTTCTCTTTCTTTTTTTCGTTGGCGCAGGCATTCCATTCTCTTCACTTCTCTTGCTGGCTCGCACGCGCTGCAACATTTTTTTAAGAATCATGCACACATAACTTAGATAACTGAATTATACAACATAACTTCGACGAATAACTTAACAGTAATAACTTAGCAATACTCCCACATTCTCTTTTAGGTTTCATCAGCCTTTTTTCTCTTTTCAGAAACTAATCGTTCGGGAGATGGGAAAAGGGTTTATAAAAAGGTGGGGGATGAAATAAAAGTAACTTTTACAACGTATACTACATAATAAATTCCATAATATGATGACGCAACATTTTAAAACCAAGACAAATAATAACTTTCATAACTTCTGCAGTGATAAACTCAGTATCTCTATAACTATGACATTCAGTATATCTGTTTCTTCAATTCGAAGATCTGCAAAATATTTTAATTGTAATATTTAAAATAACAAATACAAAACACAAGTTAGATGCATTACTCTTAACAGTAAGTTAGTCAAATAAGTTAGTCACCGTGCATATACATCAAAACACAAGTTAAGAGACATAACTTTGTACAATAAGTTAGTCAAATCAGTTAGCAACCATGCATATACATGAAAACACAAGTTAGATACAAAAACTCTGTAGAGCAAGTTAATCAAGTAAGTTAGGTGACATATATATAAAAAGAACAGTAAGATACATAACTCAGTAAAAAACCTAATGAATTAACTTAGGTAGCATAGACAGGGGCGGATCTACAGGGGGGGCTGGGGGGGCTCCAGCCCCCCCTACAGCTGATGCCATCAGTAGAAAATGGGGAGGGTGAGGGAGAAGAATTTGTGGAGGAAAGAAGAAAAATGGAGAGAAAGAGAGAAAAAAGAAGAAACCAGCCCCCCCAAGCCTCATAAAAGTTCTACCACTGGAGCTTAGGAAGGAGACGTTAGACACTAGACAGAGGTTGAAGACGAAGGCCGAGCCAGCCATAAAGTTCAGCCCCCCCTAAGATTTTGCCCTGGATCCGCCACTGAGCATAGACATGAAAAACAAAGAGAGAAATAACTCTATTATTTAATGTAGGACCACAAAAGACTACATAGCACAAATCTATAAAAATAAACTATTTCAATAGCAACGAATGTAAAAAAGTTAAGTAGAAAATCATATCCGTTATACCTTGTTCATGTATAATTTAAAAGCTTTATACCCTGACAAGTTTAAGGATGAGCAAAGATAAGGATTCCATCAGAGACAAAATAATAGGTACAAATATGAAATCTTACATGTTATTTAGTTATCTCACGTATTGCAGGCAACAAAAATTGATTCTCCTCATGGGTGCACAAATAGTATATCAATGCCTCACGAATAGGCTTTGCATGCTCCTGCATAACATAAAAATTTGGAAAACATCTTGTCAACTAATCTAAGGATATAGGCAATATGGCTTAATCAAATGATCATAGTTTTAAAATATAGAACTTGACAAAGCCATAATTCAACAACAAAGTATTGCCTCTTTGAAATAAATGTGAGTCAGGCCATCATAAGATTTGAGTAATTCAAGAACAAAAACTCCACTGTCATTTCTGTAAAAAAAATGTTTTTTAAATATTAATACTTTAAAAGGTTTCACAAAATGATAGAAATTTTCCAAAAAAACAGTGAATAAGTCAAAAAGAAGCATATTGGCTAGTTGAATTGGACACACTACCAAAAGTAATACCCATCCTGTAAACATCAACTCTTCTTGATAATGGATATGAAAACTTGAAGATTTTGCGAATGTTCCTCACAATTATGAGAGCACCTTCTTTGACAATACTAAAGTCCTTAAATGGACAGATGACTTCAAATCTATGTTCCCTTGTGTTTGCAATAACAACATACTAATATCTATTCTTGCAAGCTAGAACAAAAATCTTTAGAAAAAAACAAAAAGATTTTATGAATTTCAATATGAAATGAATATGACAAATCCATTCATAAAATATAACATTTATCATCATTTTTAAACAGAAAAGGACACGTATGACACAAACTCATACACACATACAGATAGTATGAAATGAATTAAATTAACAAAACTTACAAAGTCAGGATTGTCTAGACTGTATCCAACATATCTCTCTGAGAAGTGATAAGAAATATCACTTGGAACAAGATCGCCATTTTGAAGTTCAAGCTGACAAATATGCATATAAGATTTAATAAAATACATATTCAAAAGCATTATCACAATGGGTAATTAAGTACCCATTTAAGAATAAAAAGTTAGACGTACAAGTAGCAAAACAAAACTTAAGCATATATTTTAATAAACCAAGTCTAACACACAAGTTAATTACAATAAGTTATGTGCACAATATAATAAACCAAACAACTTATTTGCAAAAAAAGTTAGACATTAAAGTTAATAGCTACAGATTATGTCAACAAATTTAGACATAAACTTATATGGAGAAAATTGGACATAGAGGTTATGTGTAGAAAGTTATACATGTCAACAGAGTTAGATATAAAAATTCTGACACAAACTTAATATTTACAGATTGTCTGCAGAAAGTTACATATAAAAGTTTGATAAAAAAATTAAAACATAATATAGAAACTGCAACATATAATAACTATAATATACAAGTTAACTACCTGCATATAATCTAGTAAAACAAGTTCAATATAACAAAAATATTAGCACAGTTCATACCAGTAGTTCATACATACAAGTTGTGTGCAAAATAAGTATAACAAATTAATTTATCCTAATTGTGAGAAAAAATAAGAGATGCTTATAAATAAATTATCTGAATAAGAAACAAATAACAAAAAAGAATGATCAAGGAACTCACAGAAACAGAGTTGGGAAAAATATATTTGCACCACTCAGAGGAAGGCAGAGAATCTGACAAATATTTACGAAATTGCTCTTCCATTACTGCAACTCCCATAATGTTCATAACATGATCTAAGACTGAATAAAAAACTTGCATGGACAGTCCAAATGTCCGGTGGTCTACCCAATGCACTTTCAACATTTTAATAATCCTAGGGCTGAGAGAGGAGAAGAAATGATAAAAACGTTAAATCATAGTCATCTTGTAACTGAATAGAATGTAATAGTTTGGTAGGCTGAGAACTAGAAGAAGTTACCTTCTAGCAGGATATGGACCAGGAATATTAGATACAATATAGATGAACAATTTTCTCTACAGTATTTGAAATGAAGACATGCTTGAAGAAGAATGCTTTACAAGGTATTGAACTTTTTTATGGAGATTCAAATTCCATTCTAGGAGATTTGATGGATCTCATATTTTGAATCATCAAAACTGACTCATCTAACTGCTTGACAGTGTCTTCATTCCAATAATCATCAAAATTATGAAAGCGAGATGAAGCAGGTTGTATTACATTATCAGGTGTACTACTGCTGACATGTACCTGTTTCTCACAATTCCTGTTACTGTCTAATTGACTTTCTTGGTGAGATAAAGTACAACTTAGCCTATTGCAGTTGATGAATTCATCTATTCCCTACTGATCAGGTTCGAGCAATCCAAAAATATATTGAACAAAGGACTAACACATTTATCCCTTCTACGTTTCTTATTTAAGTTTCAATCTCCACGAAATTTAGATCACAGAATAGTAAAACAACAATGAGAAAAATGCTAACGATTCAGTGCGCAAAATACCAGGAAAAATAAACCAAACCTAATAATCAATTAATGTATCACAGCACAATGCGTGGCTGAAAGCAGCTCTTTGCTGTGGCACCGCCTTGCAGCTCCAGTTATGGCACTACCCACAGCAGCGGACATGTTGAGACATGCAATGCGGGGCATAGCAAGTCCTACTGCGACGCATCCCGCTGTAGCGTCGCTCTACCGTTCGACTGCGTTAGGGCCAGGTCCTGGGGTTCACCCACGGCGGCCGCGTAGGGCAGGGGAGGGAGCTGGAAAAAAGAGAAGAGGAGCAACGAGAAGAGAACGATGAACGTCAGCAGCGCACGGACGAGGCGTGACGCCGGCACGGGAGCCTGGGTCGGTCAGGGCCGGGTCCGTGGCCGGGACCGGTGAAGCCGCGGTGGCCGTGCAAGCTAGGGTTAGGGCCAAGGCCGGTGAACCCACCGGAGCAGAGGAGGAGCGGGCAGAGCAGGGAGGTGCCAGTAGTCGGTCAGCAGGAGCGAGGAAAGAGAAAACCTAGATAAGTACTTGATACAAACTCAAATCGAATACCCCATTGATGCAAATCACGGCGAAATCGAGAGAGAAGAGGTCTCAGCAATACCTTGCGACGGACCCTGGAGAACACCCACCGCCGACCCCCCTCGAAATCCAATCCCGTCGGCGAGGTCGCCCCAAAGAGGGAGCGATGGGGGAGAAGATGAAGAGGAGAGCGATGGGCAAAAGATGAAGCCGCACTGTTCCAAATCGCTTGCCGTGCGTCGTTTCGTTGAGTCGTCGCGTGGAAGCGGGGGACGGGGACGGGGGGAAATATTTTAGAAAGAATTTTGGGCGGCGCCCGCTGCGTTGAGTCGTTCACGTTTCACAGACAGAAAAGGAAAGGGAGCGGGAACGGAACAGACGCAAAAAAGGAAAAGGACAACACGCGGTCGGATCGTTCGCTCGGAAACAAAACCGGTGAACGACCGTAGAAGTGGATTTGGGGTACTTGTGCTATTGACTTGATCTGATCTGTAAGATTCAGTATGAATCAGAGAAATAATAATAGGATAAAAAAGATGGACAAGGAAGCAAACAGATGAGCAATAGTAACTCCAACATATTAACTCAGACAAGTATGTGATCTAATTACTCACTCATTTGTGTTGAACAGAAATACGATGCAATGGTTGGGGATACCACAATAATCATTAATCGCTCCTTGTACGTGGACTTTACATTACCTTACACTGAATCGGGAGTGCAGATGGTTGTTCCCATGAAGAAGAACTGGAGCACGAGCTTGTGGGTTTTTCTTAAGCCTATCGAACCAATTCTATGGGCAGCCTTCTTGGCTGTTTTTTTATTCACGGGTTTTGTCATATGGCTTGTTGAGCACAAGGAAAGCAGGGATTTTGGTGGCAGCGCTTGGAGGCAGCTTGTCAACATTGCTTATTTCAGCTTTCAAGCACTTCTTGCTGTTCCAAAGGGTGATCTACAAAAGCTTCTCACTATCGCACTTGCCAACTTTTACTATCCTTTTTGCTCTTACCTTCTTACACTAAACAAATCTTCGCTATAGAAAGCATCTGCCTATTTTGTTTGTATGTATAACTTGCAAAGTTTTTCAACCTTTTTGCACTTAGCTTCTTACACTAAACAACCTTCGCTGTAGATGTAGAAAAATACAATTGTTGTTTTTGCAACTTTAGATATTGGTATCAAAATTTAGATAAACCAAAATTGGCAACTTTGACCATACATTGCCTTCTCTTAACTTGCAGATTTTTACCATCATTTTGCGCTTACTACACTACAGAAAGCTTCTGCCTATTTTCTTTTTATGGTAACTTGCAGCTTTTTACTACCTTTTTTTTACTTAGCTTCTTACACTAAATAACCTTTGTATAGATGTCGAAATGCAATTATGAACTATGGAACTATCTATAAAATAAAAGGATCATCGGAATCGCACAGTGCTGGCTAGTTTAAAACACAAATATTAGCATAACAGTTTCTGTATATATTATGAGGACTAATTTATAGTTTTATACAATTTTTGTTTTTGCATTAGACATTGATACTGAAATTAACTTAAACCAAAAATTGGCAACTTTGATTGTTTGTGTTGCTAACATTTTAGTGAGGCTCTTATTCTCCTTTTGTTACCAAATTATGCCAAATTCTTAGAGAACCAATTTGATGACCAATTTTTTTTGGTAATACAGAATTTTTTGGTATGGCATTTTGCTTTCTAACAAAATGTACATAACCCTGATAAGTTTGTGCTATATATTCTTGCAGACTCAAAACTGAAGAAGTGGTTTTCAAAATTTGCACTAATAAACTTGGTGTTACTGGTTTGGTGGTTGGAGAAACTCTATAGCGCAAGCTTGACCTCCATGATGACTGTACACCAACTCCAGCCAACGGTTGTTGACTTGAATCAACTTATTAGTAATGGAGATTATATTGGTTACCAGGGTGGGTCTTTTGTTAAGGATTTCCTGAAGAGCCAAAAAGTAGAGGAGCACAAAATTAGAAAGTACAGCTCTACAGATCAGTATGCTGAGGCACTGATGAAAGGGAGCTGGAATGGCGGTGTTGCAGCAATATTCGATGAGATACCATACCTCAAATTGTTTATGTCGAAGCACTGCAGGAACCACAGTATTGTTGGTCGTGTTCACAAGACTGGTGGATTTGGCTTTGTAAGTGTTTCTTTTTTTTTGTCCATTTAATCCATTTGCTTCCTGACTACTTCCTCAGGCCATAGATGTATGTCGTTTTGGAAGTAGAAACTTAAACCTAATGCCACTGTTTAACCAGGCACTCTTGTAGCTTTGACGTGGTTAAACTTTTGAAACTGTCAATATCCAAAAGGGCATGCGATTTGTGACTGGTCGGGAGTATATATAAATTGGTGGCTTTGGGTAGTAGTTAGGCAGGTGGACTTATGACTTGTCACTAACATTTCAATTTTCCTTTATTTTTGTGACTAACATTTCAATTTTCCTGTGCATCAAGTTTGCATGGTTTACGTTTCAAAATTATTCATCTTATTCTGGTTGCTTTGCAACTGACAGGTTTTCCCCAAGGGCTCTCCGCTGGGCGCCGATGTGTCAAGGGCCATACTGACAGTGACAGAAGGAGCCAAGTTTGCGGGCATTGAGCAGAGATGGTTTGGAGACGAGGTGACCTGCAACAACCAGGCAAATGCCGTCGAGTAAGGCCTTCGTATTTCTGCGAGTCAGGCTCTGTTATTACCTTGAGCAGTTTAAGAGGAGTGTTCTTCATAACCATTGGTCTTTGGGCTGTTGCGGGGATAATCTATGCAGTCATATGGTTCCGACCAAGGCAAGAAGAAGAGACAGTCCAGGAAGCAGTTGCTGAACTTGCTGTTGAGCATGTCTGTGGCAACAGAGATGAGAGTATTATTTGGCGCATTGGCAGAGATAGTCATCTGCTCATTCAGTTGCGTGGTAATCCACCACGGCCTGCTGATGCAGGAGCTGAAGGAGTGGCACAGCCAGAAGCTGGTCTTGATGGTGTAGAGCCACCGCCGGATGCTATAAATTTGGAAGGACCGGATGAGCAGGTGCGCTTGGTGGAGCTCCCATTGCTAAGGGCTGCAGCAGAAAACGACAAGAGTAATGAACCACGAAACTGAAGCTGTACAGTATACTTCGTTTTCTGCCAAAATGAAAATGAGCACGTATAATTTCTATTATCTTGTATGCCTCATCGCAGTGCGGTCTCTGAACTAGCTGTGGACAATGCAAACAAGGGTCTACACTGTGCACATGCCAACCTTGATTTACCTATGTTCTCAGTCACCCATGGGCCATGGCAATTGAGAATAGTTGGGAATTTACTCCCTCTGTTCAAAATTGTAAGAAGCTTTGACTTTTTAAATACATTACAAAAGTTATGTATCTAAAAAAGCTTAAACGTCTTATAATTTAGAATGAAGGGAGTTGCTCTTTTTTTTTGAAAGTTTAAGTTTCATTGCTTATAAGCATATTATAGAAATGAGGCAAAGCATTCCCCAATCAAAGTTCTAGAGTGCCCTTTGCTATCTTGTTTGTTTACTCTTGCGAGCTTTATACCTATCAAAGATTAGGAGTACTGTGTGAAGAAATATATGTATAAAGCAAATGAAGGAATGAAAAAGAAATATAAATATCAAATTTCCCCTAATGCTCTCATCTCCCTCCAAGCCGACTCCGTCCTTCGGTGTTTACACCTATGATCACATATTTCACTTTCATCCTATCATGTGAAATGTTAAAATCTGAGCATGTGCACATGTATTTCCATGTAAATTGTGAAAATTGAAATCAAATGTAAGGTTGCTTCTATCGACTAATTATTCTTTTGGAACTTTTTTCTTCCTTGCTCTGCAATCTGTCCATCCTGATTAAAGCTCTCGATTTGACACGGGCACTCGTATATTTCTTGATTTATTTCAAGACTTAACTTTAATGGTGTTGCTTTTCAATAGTAAGCGATGTGGCCATTGAAACGAGATGCTTATGGTGACTTCGTCCATTTTGAGCTTAGACTTTCGAATGTGCTTATGGAGGTAGGGTATATGCGCACATTCATATAGGTGAATATACGTACATGTATGAGTGACTGACTGACTGTGTCTATAGTGTGATTAAAAAAATATATTTCAAAGGGATATAGCCTGAAAATAGATTTCGCTGCATTGAGCTGGGTGGTGCTTGCTTCTGGGCCCACGAGGCCATGAAGGGACAAGGGAGAGATGCATCGAGGCAGAATGGAGTTCAGGAAGGACTCGTTGAACTTTTGCTATTGGGCATGCCCATGGGCCATAGGCCATGGCAGCACATCTGAGAACGTTCAGCCACTACCTCCTCTCCTCTGGAAGGAGGACATGGCCTAGTAGAAGACTGAAGAGCAAACGCCGGCATCGGAGAGCCACCACCGGCTTCACGACAGGTATAGCTTACGTTGCTCCCCACACCCCCCCCCCCAAAAAAAACCAGGAGCGCCGATGAGCGTAACGAAACCGAAGCTGCACATATTGATATTGGGAGGCACTAGCCTCAGACATCTGGCCTAGCAGCGTGTTCGGATGCAGCTCCCCACCCGTACGATACGATCTACATGAGCCCGTCTGATACGATCTACATGAGCCCGCCCGATACAAGCGACTCGCCCTAGCCAGTGGCGGAGCTTGAAGAGGATTTGAGGTGCCAATAGCATTCAAGTTATCAATATTGCTGGGAATTTTTATTACTTCTAATGACTAAATAATAAATATCATTAGAAAATGCAATCATAAGGGGGGCATGGCCCACTTTAGTCTCGACATAGCTCCGCCACTGGCCCCAGCCTTCTCACAGCGCAGTGCATGCCGCCCCAGCCCACCCTGTCCGTGGCCCCCGCCGCGCCATGCGCCCCGCCATAGCCCACAGGGCACCGCGCGGCCCATCCCCTAGCGCTTGGGCTGTGCCCCATAACTCTCTGAACGTATCTCTCAAACATGAAACAGTTGCGACGTGAGAACACTTGAATGCAACATATGTTTAAAGAAGATGAAACATTTGGAACATACACATACAATGTATGTGTGAAAACATATGCAACATCTAGATTAAACACTTGCAACTTGCAATATGAAAACACTTACTCTAATATAAGACTGAAATTGCTAAAACATTTGGAACATACTGTTGTAGCATATATGTGAAACATATGCAACATTTAGATCATAACGCTTGCAGCATACGTCTGGAACAAATGAAACATTTTCAACAAACACTTGCAACATGCCTCTGAAACACTTACAACATGTGCAAACATCCCCGAGCTACTTTGTAACATCCATATGAAATAAATACAACATACCTTTGAAACACTTGAAATATGCATTTGCAACATAGGGGAGAGGTGGCCTGGGCCGGTCAATTCTGGCAGTCGGGGTGGGAGCTAGCGGTGCACGGCTATCACCAGCATCTGGCCGCGCTCGTGGGTGCCCTAGGCTCAGCCAGAGACGACCGGAGGCGCCCTGGCATGTGCCCTAGCGGCCATCCACAGGGGCGGCTGAGGCAAGGCATCTTGACGACATTTGGGGTTGGAGAAGAGGCCGAGGAGGCGTTCTGCTGTCAGCAGACGCGAGATAGAGAATGAGAGATAGGGAGAGCAGAGACAACGCGTGGGATGTGGGCGCGGTGAGGGATGGCCGTGGTGGGTGGGCTGCACGACGCGGGGGGTCTAATCCGCACGGATTGGGCGCGCGATGGGCGGGGCGAGCGACGGAAAGGAGCGACTGTCGCATGCGCGGTGCGCATCGTAAGCGGGAGCGAGAGCGAACAACATGGGCGGAAAGCGGCGAGGTGAAGTGTCGCGCGCGGCGTACGGACATGGCATCATTGAGAAATTTGAATATTTACCATTGTTGCTACAGGCACTTGGCCAGTTGCCAACTTTAGTTTTGCAATTACACATTTATCACATGAACAATAGACAATGCTATATATTTGCTACTTGGAACTACGTGGCAAGCCAACTCACCCCGCCAGCGTGTACAGACCATGGGAAGTGATGCTTGTGCCCTTGCCTGATCTCTTTCAACTCATCTCCTCTCACTCGCTGTCTGACTTCCATGTGAACCTGCTTGTCATCATCAACCTCCTGCCAGCTCTCACCTTCCATCCATGGCGACGACGAAGCCGGTCTAGCATAAGGCGGGCGGGCACGTGGCCGGGGCTCACAGGGTGTGCCAGAACCGCTTGAAGATAACATGCTTCCAAAGTCACTTGTCTTCCACTAGACACCAAGTACTCCGAAAATGAGCTATTTCAGGTAGTTCCGTCGAGCACACCCAACGGGAGAACTCGAAACAATCCACATTTTACATCCATAATCCAATAATGAGTACAAGCTTATAATACTTAGTCCATTTCATACAACATAAAGTCTCATAAATTATTTATTACAATACTAGAGTTCAGAGTGCAATAATTTAAACAACGGAATAAAATAAACATCTAGCGATAAGGTACAAGGATCCATCTGTGCCCACCAAAAGAATCCTCCACACAAGGGCTAGCTTCTCAAGGTGCACCTACAACAAGAGTAAATAAACTCTGAGTACACAATGTGCCCGTAACACTTATCCGACTAGGGAATATATTTTCCTACTCTCAAGGAATATGATAGACTTTTATGGCTTGTGGGTTCCTAGTCTGCTAAAAGCAATACTAAGAGTATGCCTTTGTTTTCTTAGATTATTAGTAGTTATGATTAGATCATTATCCAAATATTCTATGTAAGTACCTGTTCTATTTTTAAGCAAGGGTTGAGCAATCAGAACTATTTTTTCATTGTTCTTATTCTAGTTCTTACTGCGGTGCCAGACCGTAGTCAAGTTGTACCGTCATGTAGAAACGGCGATTTGCAAATCAATGTGCCCAACTGGGTACCCAAAAAACACATGTCTCGTTTGCACCCCATGCATAAATAAGACCAACTCGTTCCACTCTTGTCGAAGGGTCCAGGTCCCCGTCCAAACTTGGACTCCAAGCCCCCACGCTTAAGACCCGGTCTCAGCGCGGTGCTTAGACCCTCACCTATCCCCGTCTCCAATCAGTCAGTCTGGAAAGAGCCGAAACCTATGACAAGAGAGTAACAAGCCTTTCCGCTCCCATAAACAAGTACGTGGTCGGAATAATAAGTCTGTAACTTGACTAGTATCCAATGCAACAAACGGTCCTCAACCGACACGAACAGGGAAAATAGTGCAACCAAGCTAAGCCCCATGGCCGCGGGACACAACATGTTACACCCACCAATACCCATACCATATCTTTGTCCGGTCACCATTTTTCTTTTCATCATTTTATCATGAGAGTTATAACAATAATAACCCCTATTGTGAGTAACGACAGGTTACTCACGCTACCAATAAACCTAAGCAAAGCAGCTACGCGATCCTGCACTAATAAGACTCATAGGTAGGGTATCATAAAATTCTTACAACATAAATGCACAACATATATATATCATGATTATCCAAAAATACGGTTTATGCACCGGGGTTTGCCTTGGGCAGACGCAGAGTCAGTGGTGTCAGTCACGGGTGGCTCCAGAAACTCCTCCTGTACGAGTACCTCCTCCTCGTACTCTTCGATCACCTCGTCGTACTCCTGCTCCCTGGCGGTCACGAACTACACCAACTCGTTCTCTATATGCATGCGACGATGATACACACTTAGTATTTAGGCAACAACAATTCTTAACATAAAAGTACATATACTAAGCTACTAAACTATCTCTAATGACTAAGACAGTAACCTATCTATCATTTATAGTAAGCAAAGTATCAAGCTCACCTTACAAGTGCTTAGCTTCCTAAATCAATGATATTCTTTGATTCATATCGGTTTTAACGAATATTTATCTACCATACCTAACAGCCTAGTTAAGGGCTACAAGAATTACAACAAGCATATAGATATACCATGGAGCTACTGTAAAATTTACAGGGTTAAAACTATCACAGATTTGCCACAAGAATTCCTGCAAATATGGACCTAATGATATTAAGCATTTTCAAACGATTCCATGGATCTCAACATCATCACAAATATATTTTAACTAATTACACTAACCGATAGAGCATGAATTTAGGAACTTAACTAAAGTGGTTTCATAATTTTGGGGTGCCTAGATGAATTTATATTAATTCTCCAAGACCAGCTCAACAACTAAATTATAAAACCGTTTCTAATTTCTAATAAAAAGGAAGACTAAATCCTCAGAGCGGCCCACAACCACGCAGCGCGCGGCCCAATCACTCGGCCCACTCGCGCACACACACGGCCCGCAGACGTGGCCCACGCAACGCAGGCCGGCCCACGGCGGAAAGGGAGCCCGGGTGAGTGGCGCTTTTGCGGCCAACACCCCCAAACTTTGGCCAAACTGCAATGATAACCAATCCCTATTCCTCCCTCTCTCTGACCTATTCACTTAACCCCCCCGGCTTTCCCCAATTCCCGCGCGCACGCCCCTAAGACAGGGCGCACAGCGGCGCGACGAGCCGTGGCGCTGGGCAGCCGCGCCGACCACCCAGGGCACACGCAGACCCGTCAGACAGGCCGACCACAACCTACGGCCAACCGCTTTCCCTACACGGCGGCGGGAAGGTGGCGAACTCGTGGAGGAGGGCGGCCACGTAGCTCGGCTGGCCGCGGCGGTGGCGCGACTACCACGGCAACCCCGGGCTGCTACGGGCTCCTCCGACTAGCGCGCAAGCTCTAGTAGCTTACCACGGGCTTGGCGACGGTGGTGGTTGACGGAGACAGGGCGGTGACAAGCTGCCCCCGAGCAACCGAGCCGGGCGGCGGCGCACCATGGCGGCACGAGTACGTCAGACGCGTCGGGGAGACGACAGAGCCTTGGCCGAGGTGTGCAGGCGAAGGGCAACCTGAGGCAAAGCTACTGGTGCAATCGGTTGGAAGCGAGCGGTTCTAGGGAGGGGGTTTGCCGTCAGCGCATGCTGACACGGCCTTATTGGCCCGGCGAGGAGAAGACCCCAAAATTAGAACAGGGCACGGAGTAGATCAATGTGGGGTGGGGTCGAGTGGTTGGCTGACTTCAATGCAAAGCCGTGGACGTGATGAATTGGAGGATGGTGAACCACCATGCCCCATTCAATGAAGCAGCGGCGGCGGCCATGGCGGCAGAGAGAAGAGGGGACAGGTTAGGCTCGACTCGACCTTGATTTGGCGGAACACGGCCGACACGACCAGAGCGACAGCGCGCAGGCGCTACGGACAACGCGCGCATCCGCGACCAGCACGGCCCGCGTGGCCGCAGTGCCTTAATTGGCAAGGTGACAGCGAGCAAAGCCATGTGCGTGCAGGTTGACGAGATGGCGAGGCGACGGGGCGGCAATAGCCGCACCACTGCACGAAGCAGGAGGCAGCGGCACATCTCAGGGCCAGCAGCAGCAGTGACGCAGCAGCGCGGCAGGGCAGCCGAGCAGAGAGGGCAACTGCGGTCTGCGGCACCATGGCCCGCGGCTGGCCGGCAGGGCAGGGCAGAGCGGAGCAGGGCAGCGTGGTGACGGGGCGAGCTGCAGCGGTCCGCGCGGCAGCAGCCAGCAGTGGCCAGTCCGCAAGCCAGCCACGGCCAGGCCGAGGACGGCCCTGGCCAAGCCTTCCCCCCGCGCGCGACCCAGCCGAGCATGGCCACGGCGCGCACAGGGCACGGTGACCACGTACCGAGAGCCTGATAACCCGAAGCTACACACGAGCACGACCTTTAAAGCATCTACCACGACGAAACTAGCTCGGATGAGTCCCAGCCACCTAGACCATACCAAGGAGGGTACTGAGGGCTATCTACCAAGGCTAAGACACGACCCTAGTTATTAACAATTTCTTGCAGAATAAATTCACGAACATGGCCTCATCAAAACTATTTTTCAGATTAGAAATTGACTTAAAGTCTTGGCTGGTTTTCGCTTTAGATTCAATTTCCAAGCCATTAGAGCTATTAGCTAGCGTTGTTGTTTTGTTAAAACAAAAGTTGCATTGTCATCTACAAGGTTTGTACATCCAACTTTATTTAAGTGCCACACATATATCCTATAGTATTTTTGCTCAATAAAAATTGGTTTAGAACCTCACTTGACTTCACATGCACTTTTGAGGAACTTTTCATTTAACATTTTTATGAGTCATTTTATATTACAAGATATTTATATTCACACTTAATCACATGCAATGCCACATAAATATGATGCTCATGACATGTTTTAGCAAGTTGAAAAAGCGGTAACACTGAGGGTGTTACACAGGGCCAACCCAGCGCGGCACGGCGGTAGCACGGGCGCGGACGGCGCCGGTGTGGTGCCAGGAAGTGTGGCGGCGGCGGCAGCACGGGTGGCGGCGGCAAGCTCCTCCATCTCCGTGGCGGCGGGCGTCGATCCGGTGGCAGCTCATTCTCTTCCTCCATCTGCCTGAGCTTCACCCAGCTCTATCTGCCATGGTTGTCGTCGAGAGGCCTAGCTCCTCCCCACTGCCTGGGGCTGGCCGCGCCGAGAAGAGGGCTCGATGGCGGGGCGGCGATGGTGTCGCGACAGGAGGAAGGGGAAGAGAAGTCGCGGACGGGTGACAGCCCACGAGGAGGTGACAGCGCGGGTCCGAGGTGGCGCGTGCGGTGAGGAAGGGGTGCGACTGGGGTGGCCGGGACGACACATGAACAAAGGTAGAAGTCCTAAACTACCATGTTGATTCCTCGCCGGATTTTCAGAAACAGAGACCGGCAAGCCTGGCTGGAGGTTGGGGATGGACATGACAGGTGGGGTCCACGTGATAGAGAGGACGAGACGATAAAGAGACAGGGGCAAGATGGTGATTTCCCACGTCTTCTCCACGTTGGCACGGTGAGTTGGCATGCCAGAGAGTGGCAAAAATGATGTAACTTGAACTGTTCATGTGACAAATGTGTAATTACCAAACTAAAGTCGGTAACCGGGCAAGTGTCTCTGGCAAGGATGACAAATATTTAAATTTGCCGGGAGCATTAACGTTTGAATACGCATGCATGGGCATACAAGCATGTAGATGAGAAGTCAGATGAATTGCGACTACAGATCACCGTTGCCATTCTGAATATTTTTCTCAACAATTTCGAGTGCTACCGTCAGATAATCTATTTGCCGCAACTACCAGAAGCATAAATTAAAGAAAAAAAAAACTGTTATGCAGCACATATTTCAAAAGTCAACAATCACCGATCAGATTCTAACGTATTCCCTCGAGGTCACTCGTCATGATACTTTAATTCCCTCACAAGAAAGCTAAGCCCCCACTGACTTGACTGCTTATTGTCAACACTGTCTTGATTGCTTCTAGACGGCGATCTCATGCTTCGACTCGCAGGACTGCCAGCAGTGAGTTCCTTTTGACCTTTCTCCTCGCAATTAATATATTATCACTTAAGGGCCAAAGATTGGCTTGACCAGGGAACCTGTCCATATCATCCTCAGTTGTCACCAGGAATTTCCTTGAATCTCTGCGCAGCTATCAACTTCCCCATGCAGGTATTCAGACCCGTTGAATTCTAAATTTATAAATAGAATAATGTTAACTCTTTCACAAGGAAAAAGAAGAAATGATGCAAGGATATAAAATGTTAATTCAGAGCTTACAGTTGTCCAGATCATTCTTGGTTTATTCGCCAGGAATTTCCTTGAATCTCCACTGCCACCGGCTTCAGCATGCAGGTACATCCGATGTTATATATTTAAAGGTTAGCACCTTTCACAAGAAAAAGAGATATGGAAGAGTTTTAAATTTTATTTCAGAGCTTACAGAACTGAAATGTAACTGGACCAAGTCAATGCAAAAAAAAAAATCCAGACCTATAAGATTTTCCATATAAGACTGCTTTGGCACACACACACATTCTCTAAAACTTACACAACTCAAGGGGATGGAGTTAGCAGCTAGAACCACCTTCTTTGTGGTGTTCGTTATCCTCAGTTTTGCTCATAGAGCTCCAATAAGTGGAGCAGCAACACTCAATGTTGGAGTGATCCTCAACTTGCAGTCATTGGTGGGTAAGATGGCACGAACCAGTATTTTGATGGCCATGGAAGATTTCTACGCAGTTCACAGGAACTATAAGACAAAGCTGGTTCTTCACATCAGAGATTCCAATGCAGATAATGTCCAAGCTGCATCAGAAGGTAACTTTTGGGTTATATGTAACTGCCAATAAATTTTACTGGATGGAACTTACGAAACAAAAACCACTAATTGTATTTGGGTTTGTGTATCATAAAGAGGTTAATCCATTTTAGTCCATAGTAAACACATCGAAGGAGCAGGTTCTAGCGTATTCTAACAACAAACTATCTATTATGTGTTCTATGTAAGCAGTTGGCTAGTTTGCACCTCCAATATCTGAAAACCTGAATCCACTTATCCACCACTATCCCAAGAAATGTCTAGATAGCATATGTCATTGCATCATCTCTACTTGATATCTATATTCTTAACCGTGGTAGAATCTTCATAGATGTTCTTAAAATTATTCTTTCCAAATTCAATTACACAGCTGTTGACCTGCTGAAGAATTACAATGTCAGAGCCATAATTGGACCACAAAAGTCTTCAGAGGCTACTTTTGTGTCTGATCTTGGGAACAAGAGTCAAGTACCAGTTATCTCCTTCACTGCAACTAGTCCCACTCTTACATCTGGCTCCATGCCTTACTTTTTGAGAGCAACACCTAGTGATGCAGCTCAAGTGAACTGTATTGCTGCTCTAATTAAGGGATATGGATGGAGTGAAGTGGTACCAATCTATGAAGACACAGACTATGGTAGGGGTATCATACCATACTTGGTTGATTCCCTCCAAGAATTTGGGGCTTCTGTACCTTATCGTAGTGTGATCCCTGTATCAGCAAGCAATGATCAAGTTGAGAAAGAACTCTACAAGCTAATGACAATGCAAACAAGGGTCTACATTGTGCACATGTCATCCTCAATTGCCTCTACTCTCTTCATGAAGGCCAAGGAGTTAGGAATGATGAGTGAAATGTATGCATGGATTTTAACAGATGGGATTGCGAATATCGTCAACTCACTCAACCCTCCAATTCTTGATTCAATGAATGGTGCACTGGGTGTCAAATTTTATGTGCCTAAATCAAAGAAACTTGATGACTTCACTGCAAGATGGGACAAGAGATTCAAACAGGACTACCCAAATGATCCGTCAGCTCAGTTAGGCACCTTTGGACTCTGGGGTTATGATACTATTTGGGCATTGGCACAAGCAGCAGAAAAGGTTAACAAGGACGATGCCATATTTCAGAAGCAGCAGGACAAGAAGCCCTCAACATGTCTTGGAACTCTGGGTATCTCTACTATTGGTCTGAAACTCATAGATGCAATCTTACATAATAAGTTCAGAGGCCTAAGTGGCGACTTTGACCTTAAAAACAGGCAGCTGCAACCTTCCACATTCCAGATAATTAATGTCGTTGGAAGAAGTTCACAACAGATAGGCTTTTGGACAGCAAAGCATGGAATCATCAGAACACTGGATCAAAATGGATCAAAAACAACAAATGCAAACTCTGTGCCTGAACTTAATCCAGTGATTTGGCCAGGAAAAGTATATGTTGTGCCTAAAGGATGGCAGATTCCTACTAATGGAAAGAAGCTCCGAGTAGGTGTAACAAACAGTGGATATCCTGAATTTATGAAGGTAGAAAGGGATCCTATCACCAATGCAACAACTGCTACCGGATATGCCATTGATGTATTTGAAGAGGTGCTGAAGGGACTACCATATGCAATACCTTATGAATATGTAGCATTTGATAATGAAGGGTCGAGCTATAATGATTTTGTCTACCAAGTTCATCTTGGGGTAAGAAATTGCTATTCCCATTTTGTTAGTAAGATCAAGGGTCATATATTGGTTGTTCTCTCTGGATTTTTTTTTTCAATTTTTTTTAAGAATTTAATAATCACAAGTGAATTGGTGCTAGAATCAGATATGCAGGTAGACAATTAGTAGGGTGTGTGAAAAGTGGAAACTAAGGCATTAATTCAATGTTTTATTAGCACAGATCTAAAACCATATTTAGTCAGCATTATTATTTGTACGAACCCACTAGTTAAGGCATAACTCACTGGATATTTACTCAATGCATAACAGCAATATGATTCCTTTTCAATTTGTATAAGAATGACACAATGTAAGTTGTAACTGTTGACATTATCTGTTTTTGTTGTCCAGAAACCCTAATAATTGTCAGTGCGCAGAGATCAAGGAGTTATTGATCATTCAGTAATTCAAGTAAAACTAACATCATTGTAAGTTATATAACACCAAAGGTCATGTTTGCAGGTATATGATGCGGCAATCGGAGATATAACCATCAGGTACAATAGAACTTCCTATGTTGACTTTACCCTACCTTACACCGAGTCTGGAGTAGCAATGATTGTGCCAGTGAAGGATGACACAAATAAGAACGCATGGGTTTTCTTAAAGCCATTAACTACTGATTTGTGGCTTGGAAGCATCGCATTCTTCATTTACACAGGGATTGTCATCTGGTTATTGGAGCGACGAATCAATAATGCTGAACTGACTGGTTCATTTTTTCGCCAGCTTGGGATAGCAATATATTTCTCCCTTTTTGCAGATAGTGAGTGATGATATCTGAATTTCTTCTTTCCGCTTGACATACTGCATTGTGTGGAAAAGAGACATAAGTCTGACTTTTATATTTACTAATATATTTACTAATGTTAGGATGAGCAGGAAGGGGAAAATAAGTAAAATATCTTTCCTATATTATCGCATAATTCATTTTTCACAAATGTTTGAAAATACATTATTTAGAAAGTACAAGAAGGATATTTTCATAATAAGAACCATTCATATTTAATTTGAAGTTTCTTATTTGGCAGTTTCCCATCATTTTGCAGGGGAGAGGGTGAACAGTATTTTATCTAGATTGGTTGTCATTGTATGGGTCCTTGTACTTCTCGTGATTACGTCAAGTTATACAGCCAATCTATCATCAATTCTCACTGTGCAACAGCTTCAACCCACAGTAACTGATGTTCATGAACTCATTAGAAAAGGTGAATATGTAGGGTATCATAATGGTTCTTATGTGGGGGGTCTATTAGAAGAACTTGGCTTTGACAGAAGAAAGATCAGGGCATACAAAACTTCAGAAGATTTTGCTGATGCACTCTCTAAAGGGGGCAAAAATGGTGGTATTGCTGCTGTCATACATGAAGTTCCATACATCAAGATATTTCTTGCAAAGCATTGCAAAGGTTACACAATGGTTGGACCAATTTACAAATCCGAAGGCTTTGGCTTTGTAAGTTAACTACACCAGATATGTTTATTCGTATGCTATAGGAAAATGTATAGTTTCGAGCTTCTCGGGATAAAGAAAGAAATGGCAACAACAACAACAATAAAGCCTGTCAGTCCCAAGCAAGTTGGGGTAGGTTAGAGTTGAAACCCACCAAGAGCCCCTAGTCACGGTTTAGGCACATCAATAGCTGCATTCCAAGCACTCCTATGCAAACATAGATATCTAGGTATATCCCAAGCTTTCAAATCTCTTTTTATTGCCTCCCCCATATCAATTTCGGTCTAACTCTACCTCTCCTCACATTATTAGCTTGGCTTAGGACTCCACAATGCACTGGTGTCTCTGAAGGTCTCCTTTGGACATGGCCAAACCACCTCAACCGATGTTGGATAAGTTTTTCTTCAATTGGTGCTACCCTAGGCGGTCACGTATATCATCGTTCCTAGCTCGGTCCATTCTTGTGTGACCACAAATCCATCGCAACATATGCATTTCTGCAACACTCAGTTGTTGAACATGACGAATCTTTGTAGGCCAACATTCTGCTCCATACAATATAGTCGGTCTAATCGCCATTCTATAAAACTTGCCTTTTAGCTTTTGTGGTACCCTCTTGTCACAAAGAATGCCAGAAGCTTGTCGCCACTTGATCTACCCTGTTTTGATTCTATGGCTAACGTCCGCATCAATATCTCCATCTCTCTGTAACATCGATCCTAGATAACGAAAGGTGTCCTTCTTAGGCACTACTTGACCCCAAATTCACATCTCCCTACTCCTGTGCAGCTCCGCCAAAGTCACATATCATGTATTCGGTTTTAGTTCTGCTTAATCTAAAACCTTTAGACTCAAGGGTCTGCCGCCACAACTCTAGCATCTCCATACTAGTGGCTAAGTTTTTACATTGGCTCGTCAAGCCTAACACAACCCTCCTCCTTTATTAGGGCTTGAGACCTACTATGCTAGAACACCAAAGGCATCCCTACACCAAATGGCAACTCCTGAAAAAAATACTTATTAAAACAGAGAGAACATTTGGAAATAGGGATATAAACTAATGCACTTTCTAAGAGCCTAAGACCCAAGATAATAACAAACAAGTCTACTCAAACAAGGCTAGCATGGAAAGATCTTTTGCACGACCAGTTATCACAAAAGGCACTATACGACTACTGTAAGTCATACAATTACTTGTAAGAAACTTTTTGTTATTATAAGAAAATTATGGTAACAGACACCGTTGGAAAATATTGTGAGTTAATGCACTGATGACTGGCAGCTATTGCTATTATCTTTCTTGCTATTGCAAACTGAATAGTGGCATGCAAACTCTAACTTATAAATCTATGTATAACATAGTATGGGCAAACGTAATGGAAATCGTGCAAAGGTTTTTTGGGTGGGTTGGGGTTGGGGACCTTGGATTTGTAATGGTGGTTCTCTCTCTTTAGTGAAATGGTATGCAACTCTCCTGCACATTGAGAAAACATAATTAAATGAAAATTGTTGAAGAGAACTTCGATAAAAAGTAAATCTGATCCTAATAGGGATGAAAACAATTGGAAATAATATTGCAAAACAGAAACAGCCAGGGTCAAGATTTTCCCCGTGTTTGTGCAATGAACAGTTAAGTGCCATTTGCAAGTGAAATTGGTTTAAAGTGACAACTTTAATGTCTTTACAAAATCGGAATAATGCAGAAAATGGTATTTGGACAGTATCAGAATTTCTCATACCTGCTTTCACCCCTGATCCTAATAGACTAGGACCATTGTTTTCAAGTCGTCCGATTAATCGCGATTAATCGTCCTGGTCGGTCTCAGGTGACCGATCAGGGGTAGTGTCGACCTGTACAAGTCGTCCGATTAATCGCGATTAATCGTGATTAATCGTCCTGGTCGGTCCCAGGTCGACCAGGTCCGACCAGACGATTTGAAAACATTGACTAGGACAAGGAGAAGCAACATCGATTCATATATTTTAAAAGGAAAGATAGAATATACCATTCACAGTTTCTGTTTATTATAAATCACTCAAATTTGAATCTGGAATTACTAATGATAAATCTAACCACAAAAATGAATTTCCAAAAGCTGGAAACAACAATGCAATTCATTGACCTTACCCTTTTTTGGGTGATTATTGAGGATCTTAGAATGCTAGCCATTTTAATTTTTAGAAGAATTAAGGCATTACCTAACCAATTTGTATATCACTGGAATTATTTTATTTGTTGACTAGGCATTCCCCAAGAGATCCCCTATGGTCAATGACTTCTCCAGGAGAATCCTCAGCATAACAGAAGGAGATGCCATCATTCAGATAGAAAAGAAATGGATCGGAGATCAACATGTCTGTCAAAATGATGGTGCCATCGCCAGCCCCAGCAGTCTAAATTTCAGAAGCTTTTCTGGACTCTTTCTGGTCACAGGTGTTGCTTCAACTTCTGCCCTTTTTATAGCCCTGGTGATGTTCCTGTACAAGAACAAGCACAAGATAAGGAACAGTATAAGTCGAGTCCAGACACAGGGAAGATATGGATCAGCGCATGCGAACAGTCAGAATCAAGAAAGAGAACTAGATTGCAACCAGGCCCAGAGCATGCAGGTGACAGTGCCAAATGATCTAGATGATGATGCATGCCAACAAGAGATAGAAATATCCATAGAAGTCACTAGTCCTGATTCTGGATTCCCATCGAGTCCGGGCTTTGCATCTTGCGAAACACCCAGCAACAGTGTTGTGCAATGACAAGTCAGCCTAATTGGTCCAAAGACCATGTGTTTTGGCATAGCGGTTGCCATGTGTACATAAACCCCTTTTCCTACTTAGATTTTTCACACCTCCATTCTCTAGAATTTACCATTCGACATGTACACGCATGAGCACATGTGCGTACCCTCATTTCAGTCAGTATTCGGTACACCAGCTGATGAGCATTTTCAACAGTAAACTAAATGCATATGTAAACTAGTGCGTCCCTGCATTTCAGTCAATGAACCAGCAACCCAACAGTAAGATAACCGCCTGCCGAAACTAGTCGGGTGTCAAATGTACATCAGCCAGGCATAACTGTGATCCAAGCCCCACCAGGGTAAATTATTCACTTGTTTGTATAGGATAAACTACCCCATTATACCATCAGAGATGCAAGCATAAGAACAATACAACTAGGCATGTACCCGTACGGAAACAGGAATCTAGCATGAGTGCGTGCAAATGCGCCCGCGAGCTTGTGCTCACCTAACTTCCCATAGGCGCCGACGAGCAGAGCAGGAGCGATCCTCATCGCCTCCCGCCACATCTGCCTTCCTGCCGTCGCATGCTGCAGAGGCCCCCTCCGCCCGATAGACAGTAAGACTGCACCGTGGCCTCACCGTCCCCAACTACCGTCAGCTGGTTACATGGCACCACCGCACCACCCAAGGGCCAAGGCGGCTTCCTGCTTCGGCGGCGGTGGCCGCCGGGCGCCGGCAGTTCCATTTTCCCGTGGCTAATGTGGACCGGGGACGGTTACCAGTTTAAAGCAAGGCCGTCCTAGTAAAGAGATAGTGGGCCGAAAAGCGGGGTGCGTTGTGAATTATGGACTGGGCTGGACGAAACCAGTTTCGTCGTGTTGGCCGAAGAATTCCTTATGATATGCAGCTGAAACAAGTTCTTGCTAATGGTAAAAAGGAAGGGTTGAATGTGGGTGCTGTTCTTATTTTTGCTCAAGCGATTCGAACTAGCGCCACCCAACCATATTTCTTCTGATTTGAAAGAAAAGATAGGAGATACGTTGATGTATTCTGTTACGCAAGTTCCCGGAAAACAAATATATCTAGTCTAAATGAATCACCTTAGTATATACTATTGAGTATTGACGGAGTATTATTTAAAAACTGACTAGCGCTTAGACGTTCAATCCGGAGCGTTATCGTCTGGATGGTGCCCGCACAGCGAGCGAGCGCCCCAGCAGCGGGCCCGCCGTGTTGCCCAGGACGTCGCCCACGCCGCCCTGACCGTCGTCTGCACCGCCTGCTGCTTCCCACGCGCATCCCATGTGCAACACCCGATCTACTTTTGAAATATCTAGATGCAATAGTTGCAACATATAAAAGAAGATAGATAAAACACTTGAAACAAAGTGTTTGAAACACTTGCAAAAATGCTTGAAAATACTTGAAAACCATTACAAACATATGCAACATTCTGATGAAACACTTGCAACAAGTATGAAACACTTGAAACATATGCTTGCAACATGCATGTATATGCAACATCCAGATCTACTATTACAACATCCAAATAAAAAACTTGCAGATAAAACATTTGGAACATACACTTGAAACACACGTGTATAGCCATTGCAACAATACAACATCCCGATATACTTTTGCAATATCAATATACAACACTTGTAACATACCTCTAAAATATCTAAAACACTTAAAATATACTCTTGCAACATGCACTTTTCAGCAAAACCTAGCAAGCGGGCAGACGGAGCACTGCACAGCGAGATCACGCGCTAGGCCACGGTGGAGAAGGAGGATGGCAGTGGGCACAAGGCTACGCGGCCCCCGTTGAGCGGCGATGCGGCCCCCCAGTGAGCGGTACGGTGGTGCCTCGGCAAGCAATACCCGCATTAGAGGCAGCAACAGAAGTCAAGCAAAGTGTGGCCTTGCACGGCGAGGCGCCCCCACGCCGGAGAAGGTCACAGTAGGCGGGTGCCGCCCGTGGCGAGGTGCTTCCGCACTGGAGAAGGTGAACGGCGGGCGAGCGGTGGGGAACACCACAACAATTGTGCGAGTTGGGAAATGTCGTTGTATTTTTTTTTTGAGAAGCCATGAAGGGAGGTAGATGGGAGTAGCGCACAGGCCCATGAAGCACGGTGTCCGGACGGTCGGACATCCGCACCACAGCATTTCCGTTTTAAGAAAATAAATAAGAAAAGTTTGCATGATTGAAAGCACTTTTAAAAATGCATTGTTTTATGGCACCGTTTTTATGCTACGTGGTCAGTCATATTGAGTATCATGGCAGTATGGCAGTTAGCAATCAGTGAGTCTACGTATTGCTCAAAAAAAAATCAGTGAGTCTACGCGTCCAACACCCCGATACCACGTGGCACAGGTCTCATGGGAAAAAAAGAAAAAGAAATCCCAGGCGCACCCCTCCCTCTTGCTTAACTTCGGACTTCTAGTTCTGACCGAGTGATCTTGCCGAAGAAATCTCAGGAGGTGTGGACAAGAGCGAGCTAGAGAGCAAACATGAAAGTGCAGAAACGTAGCCCACACAGTACAAACGTTAGCACGTAGCTTCCGACGAGCAGCAGCTGAGGTTCGCAAAAAAAAAAAGAGGGGGGGGGGGGGGGGGGGGGGGGGGGGGTTGTGTTGGGGTGTAGGGGGGGTGGGTTGAGATTTGCAAAATCCAGAGTTTTTTTTTTAAAAAAACTTGGATCTTGCAGACTTTGATGACCAGCGATCTGATTCTCAAGCAACCAACTCCATGGCATTTGCAACTTGCATGTCGACCACGAAGGTTTTCTCTTGACTTTCTGAGGGTCATAAAAATGGGGACTTGGGACTTCAACCTCACAACACAAGCACATTGACTTCCGCATGCTGTCTTACAGCAACATGAGCTGTGTATGACAAGGACATTCTTCAATCTGCAGAAATCTCAAAGCCTCTTTTGAAAGAACGAGTAAAAGATCATCGCTGCGCATACAAGTTAGGTCAAATGACAGTGGGTCAGTGGCTACATTTCTATTTGTGAGGAGAGACAACTAAGTTCATATACCTTAATTCTCATACAAAAGAGGTTTAATAGCGGTCCAATGCATAGGATAGTTCTAGTGTCCATTGCATGCTAAACGTCACCTTTGACTTCTCACAGTCCCAGATCCCCAGTTCTTTGGGCCAAAAGATTGACTATATATGTAACCCATCCAGCTCTTTGATTCTTCTTGGATTTCTCATTTTCACCCTCATCACTGTGGAAAGTAAGTTTCCAGAAACAATGGCGTTGTACCTGTCATTCCTGTCCAACTAAAGAAAACATTGTGTTTGTCAACAGTGAGGTATCTCTTTTCACAAGCAAAATGTAAGAGGAAAAGGTAATCAGAATGGAAACTTGGCAAGTTGGCATTGTAGATCAGAGCTGACCAAGCCAAAACCTAGTTAGAATAATGGTGCCTCGAACAAGTTATATAAGGCATCACAGTGGCTCCACAGGTCATGTAGAACTCAACCCTCGGGGGATGGAGATGCCATCCAGGATCATCTTCTTGTTGGTATTAATCTCCAATATCACAGCTACTCAAAATGCAACTGAAACAGAGCCCAGAACAGTAAATGTTGGAGTCATCCTCAATCTGCAGTCATTGGTGGGCAAAATTGCGCATATGAGTATTTTGATGGCCTTGGAAGATTTCTATTCAGTTCACAGTAGCTACAGAACAAAGTTAGTTCTCCACATGAGGGATTCCAATGAAGAAGATATCCAAGCTGCTTCAGCAGGTACATTTACAATTTGTTCATTGTTAGAACTTAGAAATGAAAGAATAAACTAGCTGTGGAGTTTTGTTTTGTATATCATGCGAAGACTAGAGCGTTAAGAATAGATAATTTGTTGCAGATTAGAAAAATCAGGTTTTTTTAAACTTAGCTAAATAGAATATGGTACAGATATCGAATAACTGCAGCCAAATGCTTGGTGGTGGTTGTGTGTCCCGGTTTATCTGGAGAGTTTGTAATTTGTTAAAGTGGTGTGTTTATGTGTGTGTGTGTGTGTGTGTGTGTGTGGGCTGTGTGCTTGGTAGTCCTAGCTTCAAAAGGTCTGCACCGAAGATGCCATCTGTACAGGTAGTCCTAGCTTTTTTCTTGGAACACAGGAGAACTGTGTATCATTACACTAAGAAGGGACAAAATTCCATAATTACAAGAGAAACACCCACACCATTCCTCTCTACTTAAGAAGGTAGTCCTAGTAAAAAAAAGTTGGGTTCACGACTAGAATCCGTTAGTAATATGTATGGTGCGGTGCATGGTACAAATTTTATTTATACCATTCTATTTGTTGTTGTACATACAAACATCTGGCATGTTTTGTCCATAACTGAAATGTTATGTTCACTAAAGTGTTAGTCTGATATGTTGTTCAATATCTCCCCTAAGCATCAGAAAGTAGAGCTGACATATATGCAGAAAGTTAGTGACAAGGTATACCTAAGAAGAATGAAATAAATAAAAGAAAAACACATGCTACAAAACTAAATGAACAACAATGAGGCACCCAAAGATAAGGGTAATTTCTGCTTTCAGTACTTCGATACTTATATTTGCACCTGTTCTGCAGTACTCATGCTTTATTTGCCCACATTAACACCATAGGAATTTCTTCCAAAAACTCCAACTAAGAATAATGTCATTCCTAGCTAAAATCAGAAAGTTTTTTAATATGTATAATCAAAAGACTGAAACAGGTTCATGTTAAAAAAAAAAAGACTGAAACAGGGAATATGGATTATTATACGGGCCAGTGAAAGTGATAATATTTTGAGTTATAGCACTACTGCTTCGCATACGATTTCAGATATCTTAGCTACAACCAGAATATAAACAAATGCACTTGTAAACTAAAGTTCATCCCTGTTACAATTATTCAATTTTACAGCAGTAGACCTGCTGGAGAATTATAATGTGCAAGCAATAGTTGGTCCCCAAAAATCTTCAGAGGCTATTTTTGTGTCTGATATTGGAAACAAGAGCCATGTTCCGGTCATCTCCTTCACTGCAACAAGCCCCACTCTTTCATCTGGAAATGTCCCATACTTTTTGCGTGCAACACTAAGTGATGCAGATCAAGTGAATTGCATCGCTTCTCTCATTAAAGCCTATGGTTGGAAGGAAGTGGTACCCATCTATGAGGACACAGACTATGGAAGAGGTATAATACCATATCTGGCTGATGCACTTCAAGAGTTTGGAGGGTTTATGCCTTATCGTAGTCCAATCTCTGAATCAGCAAACAGCGACCAAGTTGAGCAAGAACTCTACAAGCTAATGACAATGCAAACCAGGGTCTATATCGTGCATATGTCATCTGCTATTGCCTCTATTCTGTTCATGAAAGCCAAGGAGCTAGGAATGATGAGTGATACGTATGCTTGGATCTTGACAGATGGGATCGCAAATATTGCTAGTTCACTCAGCCCTTCAATACTTGAAGCAATGAATGGTGCACTAGGTGTGAAGTTCTATGTGCCTAAATCAAAGGAACTTGATAATTTCACTGCAAGATGGAATAAGAGATTCAAACAAGACAATCCAAATGTTGCAGTTGCACCATCTCAGCTAAGCATTTTTGGACTCTGGAGTTATGATACAATTTGGGTCTTGGCGCAAGCAGCAGAAAATGTTAGCATGGGCGATGCAGTATTTCAGAAGCAGTGGCACAGGAAGAACATAACATGCTTTGGAGGTTTGGGTATTTCTACAATTGGTCAAAACCTCCTAGATGCAATCTTACATACTAAGTTCAGAGGTCTAAGTGGTGATTTTGACCTTAAAAATAGGCAGCTGCAACCTTCCACATTCCAGATAATTAATGTGGTTGGAGGAGCTCCACAAGAGATAGGCTTTTGGACAGCAAAGCATGGAATCATTAGGCAGCTGGATCAAAACAAATTAGAAACGACAAATGTAAACTCTATGCCTGATCTTAATCAAGTAATTTGGCCAGGAGAATCATATGCAGTGCCTAAAGGATGGCAAACTCCTACTAATGGAAAGAAGCTCCGAGTAGGTGTACGGACAAGTGGATATCCAGAGTTTATGAAGGTGGAAAGAGATCCTACTACTAATGCAACAACTGCTACTGGTTATGCCATCGATGTATTTGAAGAGGTGCTGAAGAGACTACCATATGCAATACCTTATGAATATATATCATTTGGTACTGCAGACTCTGGGAACTATAATGATTTTGTCTACCAAGTTCATCTTGGGGTAAGGGAATTGCTATTCTTATTTTGTTAGGCAAGGTTCAGAAATTAATTTTTTAAGAATTGAACCACCGTAAGTGAATTGGTACCAGTATCAGATAGAAGTTTTTTAGGAACTAAGCCAACCTCAGTTAGTGGGAGATGTTGATATACATTGTCCATGATAGGCAACTGCGCCCTGTGCCTTGTCGAACGGAGATTGTAGCTGTGAGAGATCAGTGGTTGGGGCTTGAACGTCGTGCGGCGGCGAGGCGCCGTGGTCGCACGAGAGAGAGAGAGAGAGGAAGGTGGCGGCTAGGGTTTGGGGACTCCCGGCTCCCTGAGGGAAGCCGAGTAATATGATACTCTTGCTTAATTCTGTCCACGGGTATTACAACTCCTATATATGACTAATTGTTCTAATAATTATGGAAATTAAACAATTAAAGATAAACAACTTGCTTGGGACAAAAGGCTATGTTGTTGTTGTTGTTGTTGTATGGGCTTTTAGCCCCCTAGCTCCTGCGCCTAACCTAGCCACTAGTGGGCCTCCTCCTGGCATACTTGATGCCGGTCATAACATCTCTCCCCGCCTGCACAAACAGCTCGTCCTCGAGCTGGAAGTCGGGAAACTGCTCGCGGAACTCTGGAAGAGACTCCCAAGTGGCGTCGTCGTCGGGAAGGCCTTGCCACTTGACCAGCAGGCGCCACTCATCGCGACGCTGCTGAGCCTGCAGGATGCGCTCGGGAGCAGGGAGATGCCGGCCGTCGAGGACCGGGGGCAGCTCGCCGGCTGCTGCAGGAGGGTCACCGCGGTGGGGCTTGAGCAACCCCACGTGGAAGACGTCGTGAAGCCGTGCGCCCTCCAGAAGCTGCAGGCGGTAGGCGACGGAACCGATGCGTTCCACAACACGGAACGGACCGGCAAACTTCGGACCGAGCTTGCGCTTCGCCCGAGGGTCAAGGGACTGAGCTGTCCGGTGGAGCAGGCGCAGATAGACCCAGTCCCCGACCGCAAACTCCACGTCGCGGTGCCCGGCGTTGTAGTACTTCTTGGACAGCTCCTGGGCCTGGAGAAGGCGCTGACGCACCTCAGCCAAGATCATGTCCCTGTCTCGGAGAATCGTCGCGGCAGCCTCGGAACGGGCCAACCCCGGCTGGTATGGCAGGATGGGCGGCTGCACGTGATTGGATCCGCCCAGGAAGGTGCGGATCTCACCCACCGAACTGCTCAGATTGCCCACCGCGCGGCTCAGCTCGAGGATGGCCTGCGTGACCTCCGCGGGCGTGAGGACAGCTAGCCCGCCGGTGGCAGCGGATGTTCCGGCGGATCCGAGCGGCAGCGGGGACGATGGAATCATGGCGCTGGTGGTAGATGGCAGCAGCGTGGAGGTGGACGGCAGTGGAACGGAGGTGGAGGGCACGAGCGGCGGTGTGGAGGAGGTGGGCAATGGAAGCGACATCGAACCCGAGATCGCCGATACCAGGTTGATAGGCAACTGTGCCCTGTGCCTTGTCGAACGGAGATTGTAGCTGTGAGAGATCGGTGGTTGGGGCTTGAACGTCGTGCGGCGGCGAGGCGCCGTGGTCGCACGAGAGAGAGAGGAAGGTGGCGGCTAGGGTTTGGGGACTCCCGGCTCCCTGAGGGAAGCCGAGTAATATGATACTCTTGCTTAATTCTGTCCACGGGTATTACAACTCCTATATATGACTAATTGTTCTAATAATTATGGAAATTAAACAATTAAAGATAAATATGGGCTTTTAGCCCCCTAGCTCCTGCACCTAACCTAGCCACTAGTGGGCCTCCTCCTGGCATACTTGATGCCGGTCATAACAGTTCATCACCCAAGTTCAAGCCAATTTCATCTTGAAATGAGGTTGAGTGCCTATTTCTTATTTACAATGCCGCCTGGTTCGTAGTTCCTTCTAGGTGGTCGAGTTTTTTTTGAAGTGCTGTTTTCTTTTCAAAAATGTGTGAACAGTGAAACAACTGAGACCATATTTACTCAGGAGCATTATTAGTTGTACGAACCAACTAGTTAAGGCACAACTGACTAGATGTTTTGTCAAATCATAACAACACTATACTTCCGTTCTGCTTTAGATACAATGCCGACTGTGATGTTTCTATTATCCTTATGTTATTCACAAACCCACATGATTGCCAGTGTACAGAGCTTAAGGATTGGCATAGTGATCATCCTGTAATTCAAGTAAAACAACCAGCTTCTACAAGGAGTAAGGACAGAGTTCAAAGTATATGTACACGTTATCTCTAATACTAAATTTACTTTGTATAGAGGGGTATCATTAGTTTTATGGGTCCAGTAGTTAGCACAACTGATCAGATGTTTAAGTAGAGGTACAGTTATCTTCCAAAAGTTCAAGTAAAAGAAGTGACTTAATGCCTTATAACACTATATAAATGTTATGCTTACAGATATATGATGCAGCAATTGGAGATATAACCATCAGGTACAATAGAACTTCCTATACTGACTTCACACTACCCTACACTGAATCTGGGGTAGCAATGATTGTGCCAGTCAAGGATAACAAGAATAAGAATATATGGGTATTCACGAAGCCATTAACTACTGATTTGTGGTTTGGAAGCATTGCATTCTTCATCTACACAGGGATTGTCATCTGGCTATTGGAGCGGCGAATCAATAATGCCGAACTGACTGGTTCATTTTTCCGACAGCTTGGGATAGCAATATATTTTTCCTTCTTTGCAGATAGTGAGTGATGATTCTTGTCATCTAATTTACTGCATTTGCAATAGCTAATAAATCCTTTAATAGGTGATGAATTTCTTAATGAATTGTTTGGAAAACAAAATTAATCTGACTTGTACTATTAAAGTTAGGATGAACAGAAAATCTTATATATGTAAATATTCTCCCATTGCAGTCTATCACCATAAATTCATTTCAATAATTGTTTAAATTTCTCAGTACAGACATGACCGATAGTACATTTAGCATTCACGATTTATTTGAAGCCACAATGATGGTTGTTATTGCTCATCGTGTTGCAGGGGAGAGAGTGGACAGTATTTTGTCTAGATTGGTTGTTATTGTATGGGTATTTGTACTTCTTGTGATTACATCAAGTTATACAGCCAATCTATCATCAATTCTCACTGTGCAACAGCTTCAACCCACAGTAACTGATGTTCATGAACTGCTTAGGAAGGGAGAATATGTAGGCTATCATAATGGTTCTTATGTAGTGGATCTATTAGAAGAACTTGGCTTTGACAGAAGAAAGATCAGGGCATACAATACTCCAGATGATTTTGCTGATGCTCTCTCTAGAGGGAGCAAAAATGGTGGCATTGCTGCCCTCATACACGAAGTTCCATATATCAAAATATTTCTAGCAGAGAATTGCAAAGGTTATACAATGGTTGGACCAATATACAAGTCTGAAGGTTTTGGCTTTGTAAGTTAGCTACACCAGATATGTTGTGTGCATTGTAGGCCTCTAAATGTTATGAACTAGGAAACATATACTTGAAATCTGCTTAAACTTGAGAAAATAATAATGGAGAATCCCTGACGGAATATCTATAGAAACACAGACCACATCTGAAAATAACAATGCACAGTAGCTAAGGCTTTATCTGGCATTGTGGTGGCTTTTCAACAACACTTATTCCTTTGTAAATTCAGATTTTGCAGAAAAAATCTTACTAAAACTATTGGCTAATGCTGCAAGTTACATGCAGTCATAACTTGCAGCACTTGTGGCTCAACACATTTCATGTTATTTCAAACAGAATACTGAAATGGAGATGCAAACATGTAAATACATACACAGTGGAGTAGGATTGTGTATATTTAAAGTTTTGTTATTGGTTCTTGAATACAAATTGTTCTGAGAAGACGCCAGATGGCCAAAAGTACATGAAGACATTAAATGTACTGACACGCAAAAAAGGGCAGACCCAGTGCCAGAGGCTCCCACACGAGTGGGGTCTGGGGAAGGGAATAACCGAAGCAAAGTCTTACCCCCGCAGAAATTCTGCAGAGAGACGGCTTCGAACCCAGGACCTGGTGACTCGGCGAGCTAGCACTCACCAACTGCACCAGACCTGCCCTTCTATTAAATGTACTGACACACATCAACAAAATTTATGTATCCCACTTTGATCAACACCAGGGGAAAATGGAAAGATGTAGGTTACCATTCACATATTTCTGTTAATCATAATGTTCATCCAACCAGAAACTGGCACTTCCAATGATAGTAGATCACTCCAAAAGTTGAAAACTGCAAGAACCATGTAATTCATTAATCTTTAATGCATGTTTTTTTGTGGATGTTTGTGAAGCTAAGAATGCTAACCATTTCATTTTTTTTTAAAATAACTATTAGGTATTTGGTTTGTGTATTACTGAATCTGTTGTTTTTGTTGAATAGGCATTCCCCAAGAGATCCCCTATGGTCAATGACTTTTCTAGAGCAATCCTCAGCAATAACAGAAGGGGACACTATCATCCAGATAGAAAATAAATGGATCAGAGAACGACATACCTGTCAAAATGATGGAACCATCGCCAGCTCGAGTAGTCTAAACTTCAAAAGCTTTTCAGGACTCTTTCTAGTCACAGGGATTGCTTCAACTTCTGCCCTTTTACTAGCCCTGGTGATGTTCCTCTACAAAAACAAGCACAAGTTAAAGAACAGCATAGGTTGTGATCACCAGACTGAGGAAGGATATGGATCAGAACATAGCAACGAGCAGAACCAAGACAGGGAACAGGATAGCAACCAGGCACAAAATATGCAGATGACCGTGCCAAATGATGCACAAGATGATCCTTGCCAACAAGAGATAGATATATCCTTAGAACTCATCAGCTCAACTGGTTTAGGAGTCCAAACATGTCCAGATATTTCATCTCATGGAGCAGCAAGCAATGGTTTGTTGTGCCAAGACTGAGTCAATCTAATCCAAATTTCCATTGGGTCCATTCTCCAGAATTCACCCAGACACATTCAAGATGTATTATGTATATGCATGTGCACATGTGCGTCCCAGAATTTCAGTCAATAAAACCAGCTAACGAGCAACCCAACTGAAAGCTAATTGCATTGCAAACTAGCGCGTCTTAGCTTTTTCAACCAGCCATTATTGTAAAAAGAAACATTTCAACATTTCAAGTTTTCAACCAGCCATTATTGTCAAAAAATTATTAAAACGACTGGTAGTCCACTTCATATCATGTTTAGGTGCCATAATACCAACACAAAATGAGTATAAGAATAATCTGGTCAGAGAAATCAAGCAATTTGGCATGTGTGTTTGGGCATGCCCAATCGACGACGATCTGCGCAGTAAAACCTCTAGACCAGAAGAAATAAAATTGAGAAACTCCCCTTACGGCTCACCCACTTGCCATGACAAGGAGGAAACTCCGTCGCCTCGCGCAGGACGGGGAGCCTCACCGGCCGCACAACTTCGTGGCCGCCGTCACGGCGTCACCTGCCGGGATCCCCTTTGCCGGACGACGACGAGCCGCCCAGCGGCCAGCCGGCCCACACCCCTCCTCAACGGCTCGATTACCTGCCGTCCGTCCCCAGCCCGAGAAGCGACTTCCTTGGGTTGCGGAGGCCCGCCCCATTTTTCCATGGTTGGTATGGACCTCGACGCGGAAAGTAGACTGCCTCATGGGCCAAAAGGGTTGCGAGTACCGGACTCTTTGTAGCCTGCTTTGTTCCGCCGAAACCCGACCCGTCCGTGACCGTGAGAAAGAAAAAGGATTTATCCAGTGAGAAATAGTGAAATAAAAAAAATTCTAGATTTTGCTTTTAGTGCACATGAACCTCATATTTGTCATTTTCGTAAGATTTTTTCTAGTTTGAGTGTGCATCTTATTTTTTTTGTGTGAGTACATATTTGTATGTACTATAGATGTGCTAAATTTCAAAAATTTTAAACCGAAATACACCACATATTTTTGCTAGCGCCCGACGTCTGATCCGGGACGCTAGCGTCGGACGGTACCCGCTCAGCGAGCGAGCCCATGCCGCCTCGGATGTCGCCCGTGCCGCCAGCCGCTTGCCACGCGCATCCCATGCGCAGCACTTGATCTATTTTTGAAACATTCAGATGCAACAGTTGCAACATGCCAGAGAAGACAAATGAAATACTTAAAACATGCGTATGAAACACTTGCAAAACACCTGACTTGAAAACCATTGCAAACATATGCGACATCCAGATGAAACACTTGCAACAGACGTATGAAACACTTGAAATATACACTTGCAACATACATGTATATGCACCATCCAGATCTACTTTTGCAACATCCAGATAAAAAATACTTGTAACATACGTCTGATACAGATGAAACATTTGGAACATAGACTTGAAACATACGTACATAACCACTGTAATATATGCATCATCATGATATACTTTTGCAACGGCGATACAAAACACTTGCAACATATATATCTCTGAAACACCTGAAACATATGTGTGTAACATGCGGTTTCAGCACAACATCTCCTTTGCTACATGGGAATGGAGGCTCGTCGTCGTGTGGGGTTCACCGGTGTAGAGCTCGCCGATGGCGCGGAGCTTGCCACTCTGGTGTAGAAGACCGCGACAGGTCCATTGGAGAAAGGCCGCAACAAATTTGGTGCGACCTGTCACGACTCCGATGGAGAAGGTTGTTCGCACGCTGGAGACAAAGGCCGCAACGACGGGAGGTGTAGCGGAGATGGAGGAAGGCGGGTAGCCGCGGCGGGCTGGAGGCGCGATGGAGATGAAGGAAGGCAGGCGGCCGTGCTCGGGTGCGGTGGAAATGTCGGCCGGTGGGCACTCGCATGTCGTGGAGAACGCCAAGACGGTGCGGCGGAGTGTGGTCACAACGCCGTGGAACGCAGTGGCGAACTTAGGATTTGGCTATGACTAGGGCCAAATTTTAGTGGCCAAAAATCAAGACCCAAAATTTACTTGGTCCTCTTCATCTTGTACGCTATAATTTTAGAACGGAATCAAAACTCTACGAAGTGCAAAGGACTGAAAAGTGAAATTGGAAAAGGAAAGCGAAATGCAAATCCGGGCTGCAGCTGCTCGGTCCGCTGGGGGCTGCGGCGGGCGGGCAGCCGGCGACTGGCCGAGCTGCCGAGGGTGCAGCGCCGCAACCGGCAGCCCCGCAGGCCGGACCTACGAACCACCGAGGGCGGAATAGAGAGGGCGAGCCACAGAGCCGGCGAGGGGCAGAGCACAGAGCGGAGGCCGGACTGCCGGAGGGGAGGCAGGGAGACTTGAGCGAGGCAGTGGATGAGGACGAGGACGAGACGCGAGCGAGAGCGAGCAAGGCAGTGGAAGAGGATGAGACGTGAGCGAGGCGGCAGAGTCGGACGAACGCGCTGCACGGCTGCCTTATTCCCCAGCTCGCTGACTCCTTGTTGGGCTGTTGGGCCAAAATCTGAAGAGTTGCTCCTAAAATTTCTAGGCCGCGACTAGGGCCATGGCCCTACTGGCCCTAGTCCTAGGCCCGCCCCTGGTGGAACGGAAACGTCTGAGTATTGGAAGTCTTTTGGAGAACGGAAGTGTTCGAGTGTTGAAATGATACGACTGTTGGGCCATTGTGCTTGTGCTGATGTCGCGGCCCGCGAATAATTGGGGCGGGTTTTGCGGCCCATGAACGAGTGCGTCAGGATGATCGGACGCTCTCAGCACAGCATTTCGGTTTGCCTAATATCCATCCATATCAGCTTTTCCAAGGCTTCAATGATCAATCCAAACAGGCCACGAAAAGGGGGACGTTCTAGATGGTCTTCTGCGTAGCATAGTCACTTGGAGTCGTCCCACTTCTTTGTTCTTTCGTTCAATCGACGCCCACGGCAAGTTTCCGGAATTGATTCGCGCACTGCTCCTGTTGCTCACTTCGCTGGAACCACAATTCGGCCGCCCGAGTCAGCCGCGCACGTTTACTAGTTCAGCTGGCGGATATATCTGCATCGGATTCCTTTCATTCTTCCGTAGTTTCTGAAGATGTGGATCTGATTTGCATTGTACCAAACTTTTGCACTGATTCGTCTTTTTACTGTCTCTTCTTTTTTTGAACCAAGATTCATTGCGTGTTGGATTATGTGCAGAGCAGTGCAGGTACACTCATACATCAGGTTGTAAAAGAGTTTCACTATCGTCATGGTTTCTGATTCCCTGGCCGCCTCCCCGTTCAAAGAAAAATAAGTCGACGCAATAACCAGGATATATGTTAGCAGTAATAAGGTTATTATATACCGTTTTTTTACTAAAGTTATAAAAGAAACTGAAGGGGCATATTGTTGTGGTAGAAACGACTGAATCTGTGCTTTTATTCTCACCATTTGGCTACAATTTTCGTTATTCTTTTTGCAAGTATGAGTGACACGCTACATATACACATTCGCGAACACAACACAGGTATGCCATATATATATATATACATCCTTTAGCTCTCAATTGTCGGCTTAGTGCTTACAAGAGCATAAATTCGATAAGCATGTTTTGTCTTTGCATAGCAGCATCATTCTACTCAGAGCACTTTGATCTCGATCATAACTAACTGCAGCTTTAATTATATCACTCCAACAAAACCCCTATGCTGCACTTGTTGGTCATAGGTTGCTTCCATGTCGACAAGATAATTTGTTCACTTGAGAGCACGGGAGGCACAGATTAAGGCGATTGGATGGAGAGAACAGCAGCACATCATGTCGACATGTCCTACACCACCAAGTCCTTGGAAGCTTCGTTCTCGTTCGTTGCATCGCTAGACACGTTCAGTTCCAAGCGTAGAAAGGAAGGTTTCTTAAACGACTGAAGAAGATCTATTTACTTTGGTATTAATATTAAGATATAGGTATAGGTGGTTATATGTAAGTTCTCCATATTTTCCTCTGTTTCCTGTAAAATACATTTGTTGCAGAAGGGAATGGTACTTTGCAAGTAAAGGGGAATAAAACTTTTGGTTAGCCCAAACAAAGTAATAACATATTTCAAAACACATATAGGAACAGAACTTTCGGTTGGCTCCAAGAAATGAAATGTCAAAATGGTATGGGCTATGGTGTCATCGTGTATGGGTACAACATGGGTTCAGAGGTTTTCTCAACCTGTATGAGATTGTTTTCTTCTTAACAAAATGCTCAGACTGTTTTACCCTTGTAGGTCGAGAGTTTTTTTTAATAAAAATCCAAATTTTATCGATCCCTTCCCGGCTTCGGGCTTCCCCATTGATGCAACTGCAAATTCCCATGGCACCACAGTAATCAGGATTGAGAGACACCAGGGTAAAATTAGGTAGTAATAACACCGTTCGCTCCTATTCACCTTCGTCGACGTATTTATCAGTTCATCCGTGTACTAACTTGTTGGAACTAGATGACTAATTGCTAGTATGTATTACTCACCCGTTGTAAATTATAGGACTTTTTGGCTTTTCTAGATATACATTATTTAATGTATCTGGAAAAGCTAAAACGTCTTATAATTTAGAATGGAGGAAGTGATACTGTAATATATAGCGTTCAAATATTCAGTTAGAGTTTGATAACTTGCGATCTAATCTTTTACCAATGAACCCCAAGTTGAAGAAGGTTTTCTTCAATAATCAACTTAGAAGATGGGACTTATCCTCCCAACAGGACCGTATTGACTTGACTGCAAGTTGTCTTATGGCGACAACATAAGTTATTGTGGCAAAGCCATTCTTCCATCGCAGGAATAATCCTAAGCCTCTTTTTAGAGGAAACATGATAAACAAATTCAACGCGCTCTTTGCTTCCTGAGAAGGGATTCCACTGACCAGCAGTCCAGCACACGCCATGTAGTTCCCGAGAACCAATTCGTTTGGACTTGACTTGACTTTGCATGTAGCTTGCTGCTAACCCAGCAGAATTTCCCAGGGCTTTGGGCTACAGCAAATAAGCAACCAAAGTCATGTAACAGAACCAAACAAACATTGATACTGAGTGTTTCTATAAGTCACTGTTTTCTGTCACCAGTAAAATAAATTAAGCCGTGAGACATTAGATGACAGAAACTACTAACTGAACTTCCCTACAAGTTTCAGATCGATGATCAGTATTCAGAAGCAACACAACCTTTCGTCCCGAGAACAAATTCCACCAACCAATTCGATTTGCATGTAGCTTGCGGCAACTCAGCTGAACCTTCCAGTGCTTGGACTACCAAACAAAAAGACCAGAAATCAACTAAAACTAAGGTAGGATATAGAAACAATCAACACCGAAACTGATACAAGATGGCCAGATGTCATTATTAAGTATATACAACTTCCTTCGTCCACAAATATAAGTACTACTAGTATTCAAATTTTATCAACAAATATAACAATTTCTTAGTATGTAGTCAGGAGCTGGCCAATCGGAAGCTATCTAACCATCGATTGTGCTAATCAAGACTGGCTGATTCAATGATGGGCATAAATGACTTTCCTTCTCTACTTAATTGCCCCTCTTTGATACCACTTGTAGCATTTGCTTGTATACCATTTACAAAACTTGTATATCACAAGGCTGAGAGTTGTGCTTCTCTGTGCCAATGGGATCATCAAATTTCGAATTCTCAGTTTTGGGAATAGACATATATGCAGTCCTCCTTGATCCTTGATTTCCTCCTTTGCCATGGCTTCCACCTCTTGTTGAAGCCTTCCCTTTGTCACCAAGAGTTGTGAAAGATTGCTTCAATGTGACTTCAAAATCTAGATAGCTTCTTTTATCCTTATAAGGAGTAGCCTTGCCTTCTTTCCTTCTTGGAAAGAACTTCTCTCTTCAATGGAAAGTTTGATTTGGCTACTAGCTCTCCTTCTTTGTCATCTATCTCAAAAAAGACAGCCATACAAAGAGGGGCATTCATAGAAAAATATTCTTGTGGGGGAAATTCTTACCATTGTTCCACTTAGGAGCACTTGGCAAGTTGGCATAGGGGTGAATCTAATTTGGCTTTTATTTCTCCACTTATGACATCTTTTGGGTTGTTCATGATATTGATTTCTATTTCTCCCATACCTGGGCGTCAAACTTTAGTCTCTAACAGGACTACATAAGATAGTCACCATGTCCAAAAATTGCTTATATGGTGTACCTCCTCACGTGGAGCGAATTAGCATACGTGTAGCACCTCTCTTACACTTACGTCATTGCTTCATGTAAAAGGGTTAACCCGGAGGTGCTACGTTGGGAGCGACAAGGATTATAAGTTGGCCCTCACCCTCATAACTTCCAAGGTGGTACTAAACCCACCAACCAAAAACACATATGGGCCTCATTTGGCAACTACTACAGGCTACTAATGGGCTAGGGTAACATTTGGGGGGAGGCTAGGGTGTTACATATACAAGGTGTTTAGTCTATTGGATGCAAGGATGGACTTGGACAACATGAAGTCCAAGACATCAAGTACTTGAAGCTCGGATGAGAAGATGCCAAGAAAGGAGCTTACTATGCACTGCATAGTATGTTTGATTTTGGTAATTGAGTGACAATTATTGGACTAATGCTTTTAGTGGAGATGATTGAGCTAGGTCCACTTGATGGAGTGTTGAGCAAGGCTATGAGATATGATGGTGAAGATGGTGATCATGACTAATGCTTTCACGTTGAGATATTTACATGTATGGCCTTCGAAAAAAATGTGTCTTTCTTCTATGTGGCCCATTTTCTGAACTTACCTATGAGGCCCAAAAACAAAAATCTCTTCCTTCTAGGTAAGTTCGAAAAAAGATATTTTTGTTTTTGGGTCTCACATGTAAGTTCGAAAAAAGAAGCCATAGAAGGAAGACACATTTTTTGAAGACTATACAGGTAAATATCTCTTTCTCCATCACATGTACTTTAGGTGACCATGTTTTGCTGTTCTAATATGTAGTACTTTTGTAAAAAATGGCAAGCAAATTGGAGAGAGGTGATGAAGAGTCGAGAACAAAATAGCAAGAATGGAGGTGGAGGCTTTAACTTTGCATGAAGCTCCCTGACTGGTAGCATGGTGCCACATTACTATTGTTGTATGGTGACTCAAATCCTATTTAGACTAGGAATCAAAAGAGGTATGTTATTATGACTTCTCTAGTTCTATTAGGACTTGCGTTGTACAGAATCCTACTAGGAGTAGGACTCCTACTTGCATGTATGGAGGCCTTAGAGGGGGATTATATAAATAAGGGGCAGAGGCCATAGTCATCGACCAAGCCAACACAAGGGTCTTATCTAAGGCTTTATAAGGAGCAATTAGAAGCATTCAGGAGGATTAGGCTAGCGGTTATATTGCACTAGATTCTTATATAAGGCAAGAATCAATTGGTTCTAAAGGGTCAAATAGGGTTATGACTCGTGAGAGAGCAACAATCATTTGCACTATTTGAAGTTGTGCTTATAGAATTGCGGCTGGCTCAACCAAAATCTTAATTTCTTGTCGTGGTTACTTCAACGTCATCTTGACTACATCGGGTTTTTTTTGAAAGATCCGGTTGTCCGGCATTATATTAATAAGAAGAGAACTGCTCCAATACTCCTCTTTTCTAAATTGCACAGATTTCAAAGCAGCCTATTTAATTAATAATTATCAAATGTTTACCTAACCTTTTTCCACCTGGGCCTCGCATGGGTCTGAACCGTGAAAACCCAAACCGTGCCCAGCCCAAATGCGGCCGTAACTCATCCCTCCCGATCCTTTTTTTTTGTTCCCGTAAGTTCCGTTTCCTCGTGTGCAGGTAGCCGGCGGCGGTGCTCCATGGTTGTCCTCGCCGCACATGCACGGGAGGAGCAGCGTCCTAACCAAATCCAGTCCAGACTTCACCTTCCCTGATTTTCTTTGTTTCGATCTGTGTTTTCCCTATGCGCTAGCGCTAGCAGCCGACAAGGAGCGCACCTACACACCATGACCACGGCAGGCGGCACCTCTATCTCCCTCCTCGATGGTCATCCACAACGGCAGGGCACCTCCATCGCTGGACCAGTTTGTTTAGTGCTGAGGAGCTGTTCGGTTCTTGCTAGGAGAGGAGGTCCAACGGTACCATTCCATCGCCGGCGCCTTTCCATTCCGTTGGCAAAAAAAATTTCTATTGAACCATTGTCTGGTACTGGTTGCCGGCTAGCTATACATGGCCGCCGGCTGCTGCCTGCGTATAAGAAACGGAACGTACATACGGGAACCGAATAAAAGCACGAAGCGATCGGGAGAGATGAGTTAGGATTGTATTTGGGCTGGACACGGACTGGGTTTAGAGATACCAGACCCATGCGGGGCCCAGGTGGGAAAATTGAAGAAAATAATTAATTAGGATGAACAGCTTTGAGATCTGTGCGATTTTTAGAAAGAGGATTACCGGAGCGGTTCTCTAATAAGAAAGGAGATAGTTTACAACACTACATCGTTTTTTTTATACGGTATAAGCTTGTGTCATACTCGCAATATACTTTCAACGATCAAAGGGCTGCTACGCATAACTAGGGTACCAAATTCTAACAGTTGTGGCAAGTCGGCAGCTGTTTGGCATAACTCTAGCTTTGAAACCTAGATTGGATCTGTAGTTTGTTGATTAAATTAAAGTGATTAAATGTTTGTATCTTCAAATTACTAATAAAACAAATTATCTAAATTCTCTCAATGTCTTTATATCTTTCGATCCATGAAACTTCTTGGAGCTACGAATATTTTCTTGGAGCCGAAGCTCAGCCAAACGTGACCGAGCCGAGTTTACCTTCGCAGCGTGCAAAGGAAAGAAAATTATATTGCTGAGGTCATGACATTTATGAAAGTGGATGCCAAGCATTCCACTGCAAAACCACTTATAACACGATACATGGTTTTTCTAGGTGGTTCCACTCAGACCAAATAGTAATAAAACATTGAAAAGTAAACTTCTTGATGTTACAAGAATCTAGGCCCTCAATGAGCTGTGCTATAAATGACATGCACAGCAGCGCAGAAAAATTCAGTGGCCGTGCATGCAGCTACGGTAATGGAGAAAATACCTCAAACCATACTGTTCCTTCTTCTACTGGTCTTCACTTCCGTTGCAGCTGAAAATAGCACCGCACATAGGGGTGGTGGGGCAGACGAATTCCATGTAGGGGTGATCCTCGACTTGGGTTCGTTGGTGGGGAAAGTATCACTAGCCAGTATTTCACTGGCTGTGGAAGATTTCTATTCAGTCCACCCCAACTACAGCACGAAGCTAGCCATCCACGTCAGGGATTCCATGGGCAGTGAAGTCCAAGCTGTTTCAGCAGGTATGTCGATGTTACAAAATCATAGAAATACGTAGATACTCTTGCTCAGTTCAGCTTTTTTTTTTTTTAGAGAATTGCTCAGTTCAGCTTCAATCAACAAAAAAAAGAAAACATCCGTATGTTTATTACAGAAAGCAATAATATTATCCTACACAAACATATATATGGCTTTTGATTGCAACTGTCGTCATATATAGATGAAGGCGACACACGTCATGGTAGCAGTTGCTCAGATAAATTAAAATAGAATACCACTTGAGCACAATTTTTTTTAGAAAATGGAAAAATTCCGGCCTCTGCGACCACACACAGCCAAGATCACTTGAGCACATGAGGTTGAGTATCAATCGCACACCAGATTAGAGTCCTCAACATCAGAAGTGGGCTAAGTTAAAAAAGTTTTCTTTGCCTTTGAAAGGGACGAAATGCTCTAATTAATTGTAGTTGTATAGAAGGCCCCAAGCCAATGTTTTGGCCTTCCCAAGCACGGCCTGACTTGGTACCAGGTGCCATGCTTCGGCCATCATCCTAACATGCCTAGTAACACGAAACAGCTCGTTAAACAATAGCCAGCCTGGTGCTGGCCTGTGTCCAACAAGCCAAGCCACGAACGCCCAGGGCATACCCTCTATGGTCAACTCCTCCACGGTCGTGCCCTCCAAGCTTCATGCACGCCTCTTGGACTCTAGCAAGTGGGAACTCCTCCAGTACCCTAGCCCCCGACAGTGGCAACTCCTTCGAGTTGGCTGCAAGGGCATACGAGGAACCTCTTCTTAGACTTCTCTCTGGGTGGTGCATGGGGAACCTCCTGCTCCTCGCCTTCCTCGCCGGTACTTGGGCTAGCCCAACATGACATTGTACATAGTCGTGTTGTGCCTGACCCAAACAAACGGGCCATGACATGCTGGGCAGCCTATTATTTGGCCATCTATTGGTCTAATAAGCATGACTTGGTCTTCCAAAATTCAAGAGTTTGTGTGTGTTGTGCGTGCGCATGCGCACAACTATGTGTATTCCTATCTCTACAAGTTACCCACAAATACAACCGGTGACGTACAATGGAGATACCCATGGTCATCCTTGACTAACAACACCTCAACCATTAGTGCTAGCCATTGTAGTACTCTACCAACCCATTCTACATGTGCCCACCGTACAACTTAATTGAAGACATGCCTCTTATATCCTCTTCTTCTTTTTCTTCCACCCCATTCTTTCCATCAACTTATCCAATAGACCTATAACACATTATTGTAACTAGTGGCTTCTAGCGCCCATCCCCTCCTTCTCCCCTGTCCTTCATGAACCACTCCATTCCCTTCCCATCGCTGATTCAGCACCACTCGTGGGTGGCGCCATCACCACTAGGACAAACCACCCACCACTTCATCGATCTAGGCTATGTCTATTGATTTCTCAGATTCATCCCGAACACAAATCCAAATCCCCACTACCCTCAACCATGGCATGTGGCCGATAGTGACCTTGCTTCCTCCACCCTATGTGTGTGCACTATCAAAAGTATGCATATCGATGCATGCAAGTTACATAAGAATTTTGCTGCTAGCATCCCTAGAAATTCCTTTAGTGGGTAGATGGCCACTGTTATTGCTAGTGTCCTAGTGTAAATAATGGTGGGTGCTACTACTACTGATGACCCTAACTCTATAAGTTGACTTCGTCCAATTCAATACAACTCAAGTCACGGCTTTGACGGTGTCATGGAGTCGAAACCGCGTCAAGTATTGTTATTCATCGGATGTCACTAAGTGCGTGTCTCCGGTGGCTCAGGTGGACTCAAGAACGCAAAGAACACAGAGAGGACGCAACGGTTTATCCTGGTTCAGGCTATATGGGCCCTACGTCCAGCAGTAGATGATCCTTGTATTCCATAGCACCCAAATTGGGGGGTTACAACAAGAAGTGTAAGAGATTTGGAAGGGGATCACTCAGTGCTATCCTAGGCTCATCGGTGGTGAGGTCTGTTCCTCGTTGGAGAGGAAGAAGACGATGGCGGGTAGGAGATCCAGTAGTCCTCTTAGGGTGGCCCTGCTCTCGGTGGAGAGCTTTGAGTTGTCGTGTGGACTCTATTCGTTCTCTGTTCGTCCTCTGTTCATCCTCCTGCCTCTATAGGATTGACCTCCGCTTATATAGTCAGGTACATGGTGGTTTAGGGGGTTTAGTCTATTATCTACGTGCGGAGTCCAGGAAGGCGCTGCTATGGCGTGAATGGACCTCGGCGTTGTCATGGAGTCGGAGAAGCCTAGGGCGTCGTTTGACTGCTCTGCTCTAACGCTTTGATCGTCAGGCCTTGTCGGCTTGGACTAGCCTCCACCTAGTGCACTTTCTGGAGGCATCCTTAGTGGCAAAGGCATTTGGCTTGAGGGGCTGATGAGCGGGCTCGAAAGCCCCCTAGCCCCTAAAGCTAGCGGAGGGGTTTTGTCCCCTTGTGTCATGCCCCACGCGTGACCTTGTCGAAAGAGTGGACAACAGCGTTGTGCCCGTTAGGCAGTGTCGAGGAGCCCCCGAGCCCTAGGGCACTTGGGGTGCTGCGTTCCAGCCTGGCCCTTGGCCTGCGCTAGAGGCAGGGCCAAGGATTAGGCTTGGGCTACCGTTGAACAGGAGCCTGGGGCTCGGACGAGCCCCTAAGCCCCGAGGAGAGGAAGAGGGCGTGCTCGGGTTTTGCCCAGTCCTTGGCTAGAAGTTGCATGCGAGCGCACCTGTTGGGTATAGCCCCCGAGCCCTTGAGCAATCTTGGAGGGATCGGTCGGGGGGTCCTTCGATCGGAAACTTCTTACCCCGGGACTTAACATATCCCTATGTTATAATCTCGTCAGACGGCTTATATTCCTCCGTGTCTTAGTCTTCATCTAGTATACAAGGACTATCAAAGACTAGTGATACCATTAACCTATGTAACTAACTAAACACATAGTCGAGAATTACTAAACTTAAATATATCACTATAATATATGAATTAAAACCACTCATAGCATAATTGCATAGGCAATAATTTGTAGCTAACAACCAAATTGGGGTTCTTCTTATGTGCTCCCGCCACCACCCTATTGCTTCTCCCTAGCTAGTGTTCATATTCTTCGACCAAATCCTGCAACTTGCCTTCTCCCATCATCCATCCTCAATCCCTCTCATGTCACCTCTTTGCTGCCCCTCCTTGACAGGGACCGAGAGACATGGAATCCAAAACCCTAAGCCATTCCCTTTCCATTTCCACAAGGCAGGGCTTTTCGTGCACTTTGAGCATGGAAGGCCATCTATGGATGGTGCTTCCCCATGCGAGCTACTTTGGTGTTAGCCATCTCTTTAGACCTTCGCTCTTCAGAGCTGGTATTAGCAGTTGAGGTCCTCTATCCCTTTTTCTAGGGCCTACACCTCAGGAAGGGTTCTTTATCTCATCCAACCCTTCTTGGGCTTGGGTGGTGAGGCATATCCTTCTTTGAGCAGCTCATTCGCACCCTCTAGTGTCATGTAGTTCAAGATGGCAATGGGGCCCTGATACCCGATGGGGATTTCATCCATTAGGAGATGTTCGCGGACTAAAACTGATCCTCGGGGGGATGTTCATGGACTAAAACTAATCCCCATCGGGTGAAGCAGGGGCTGTAACGTTTTGGTACTCCCTGTCCCCGTCACCCGTCGGGTCACCCAACTAGCAGGCCAAAAGCAGCCTAGTGCTAGATGTTCAGCCCAATCCAAAATAAATTTAGCTTGGTAACCCTAGCTTACACTACCTTCACCCATCCTTTTCCACGACTTGTGGCCACTGTCGCCCTCCTGACTCACACTCTCGACGCGGAGTCGCGCCACCGCCCTTACACTCCCGTAGTCTCTCTCCCTCCGCACTCAGCGATGGCTTCTTCCTGAATCCTGACGCTTCTTGTGGTGTTGTGCTTCTCTCCGTCAACATCAGCTCTCCTGTGGCCCTCTACATCAGTTCCCTGGCTCTGCTTTCCCTTGCCCTTCTGCTTTCCCCATGGCGATGCCAATGTGAACGAAGCCACCCTTGACTTGCAGTCGGGTGCGTGGCACCCGTCGAGGCCCCGTGACTCCAATCAGGGATGGGGACGGGAGAACGACTGCCCTGATGCGGCGAATGGGGATGGAGAGCAGGGGAAATTGCAGACATTGGGGATGGGGACGGCGATGGGGTTCTAGTCCCCACCGGGGATGTCCCCATTTCCATCTTGACATGTAGTTGTGTGGTTATTTGTCATCACTTTGTTGCCTTGTTATTGGTTCCATTCATCATCGCCCCATTGCTCCTCCATCCATATGTGATGCTTACACAACTCGCAAGGTTGTAGGGGCAATCACAACTTACCCTGGACCTCCCCTTCCCACAGAGGTTGTTGGGGTGTTATGTGCTTTTAGTGGTCGGGTGCTCGCTTTGGTGCATCACATATTCAAAAATCAAAGACAACAGGGGAACATAATTAAAATATGCCTACAAGATCCCCAAAAAGGAAGTTCACATGTTTAATCCATCTTACAATGCTTGTAAATCATGAAATACATGTAGGACTACCTCTAGAACTTTTTGTAGGGATATGATATGCATCTTTGCTTGAATAACCATCACATGGGTTGGCTTTCTCTGACATGAATGCACCCTCTAGTGCCGACCCCTAGATTTGCCACTCCTTTGGCTCTGAATGCACCATCACCCTAGAGGACAGCCTAGATGTATTTCACTACCAAACATCACCTTTTGGTATGTGATCGATACCTGATTTCAGTCAAGGATTACCTATCTATGGTGTGGGGAGCCGGTGTCTTATGGGTATGCAAAACTAGCATAGAAATGGATTGGGCAAGTCAGTCCATGAAGCCCATGTGGGTTGGACCAACATTAGTCTTGCTCATATATTGTGGATATGTTGGCGTTAGGACCTTCTAGAAGCAATAATGTTCACCAAAATGTTAAATGGTAAATAGTCAAGAACCTATCGTTTAGTGTTTATTTAGGCTACACGGCCACTTATTAACTAGGCTACATGTCCAATTAAATAGGATAAACGGTCGATTAAACGGACATGGCTGGTCACTGAATAGTGTTTAAATGGTGTGTAAATGGACTACACGGCTATTTACTATAACAAATTTAGAACCTATTGTTGCACTTGCATGTGGGCCTTGTACATCAAAATCTTTGAGAGTAGCTCTAGTGGATAAAATAAGTTGGCCCTTCCTTTAATGACTTGATCTCATGGTAAACCTTTCAAATCTGGCATGTTTCATTCTTAAGAATTTAGCTAAAAATCGAATATGGACAAACATATGGTCATGGGTTGGGCCTAGCTAACCCACATAGTTTAGTGGGGAGGGTTGGCTAGTCTCTGCTGCTAGGTTTTGTTGACCATCTATTTCCTTGGACTTGAGCTTGTAGATCAATGGGCTTTGTGCAAATCACTTCATTTTTTGCCATTTTTCTAAATAATACACAACATAGACTAAATATGAAACCACATGGAAAACTTATAGGTTAATGTATACAACAATAGTATATATATATATATGAAATGTGTGCTAATATATATAAAGAGAATATGGGGGCTAGATGTGTGTGTGGATAGTGAGCACCAACACTATTATTGTGAAAAAGAATTTCATTCCAACCTTGGAAAATGTCAATGTTATGTTCACATCGGACAAAGGAAAGTTGGAGATGGCCTTTGAATATTTTGACTCCATTTTGGGATAGTCTTAGGAAGATCACACTCCTTAAAGCTTGATCGGCTTAGGCTTTCATCGCTTTATCTCTCCCATTTATGTCAACTATTTATCTAAGAGGAGATTTCGAGGGTGATAGCCCACCTGACCTCCTGGTCCCCTATTAGATAAAGCACTAGGACATGTTCATTGGTCTATTATACAAAATAGCTTGGTCAATCATCAATTTGTAGGATTCGATCAAAAAAATCATCAATTTGTAGGTTATCAAAGCCACCTTCAATGCACCATTGACACTACACACATAGCTTCCATTTGGTCAATAGGCTACTATGGTCCTCCTCCTAAAACCACAAAACCCAAGCTTGTGGTGGGCTATTGCCCGCATAAGCCATATACATAGGTTTAGAAAGTTGATCTCTAAGGCACTTGCAAACTAGCTAGCACTTTATCTCTCCTCTTTGGTTGCCTCCAACCAAAGTGTTTTCATCAAGGGTTGACATATTCATGACAATTGTAGGTATGTGCAAGTTGCAACCAATCCCTTGCATGCAAACGACTACCATAACTCCTCAAGGCCAACATTTTAAGGGTCTTTAGTTCTGTGTCTTGGCCATTCCTTCTAGAGGTGAAGGGGAACATGGGATTCCCTAGCTTTAGTCTAATTGGATATCATGGATCCTCTCCATGACAAAACATAGATTTTATTGATTAACAAAGAGACATGATGTCGCATATGTTGTCACGTTATTGGTCTTTGGAAGGAGGATCCCTTTTTTATAATGGTTTTCTTACTAGTCATAATGCCTCATCATGATGATCAACAAAGTAGATGAAGCATCCTTTGTTCACACCAATTGGACACTACTCGATCTCATGTATGATTCCCTATATGCTAATGACATGGCCAGCTTTCTCTTAACGGTGGCCTTAGAACCTATCCAAATGCCATATCACACAAATCTATTGTAGTCATAAGGAGGTGGACACGACACTAATGCACTTCTCCTTGCCAGTCGTGAACTTTCAATGAAAATACCTATGCACCTCACTCTAATGACCAAAGTCAACAATGTTGACATACAATTATTAGTTTACAAGGTTATAGATAAGCTCACATCTTGTATGTTGGGGCCTATTATAAGGGGAGACCAACTAATCCTCACCAAGTCACAATCGCCATCTATCTGGCCATCTCAACCAATCTCCACCTTGGGCTACCACATAATTGAAAACCTTTAGAGAGCCTTCTTATGGTGAGGAACTTAGACCATCTCCTTTGGACATTTCTTGGTTACTTGGCTCAATATGTGTTTCCTAATGGATCTTGGAGGTCTAGGCAATGATGAAATGTTCCTCTTTGGCATTGTTGTATGCATGAACTGGCTTTCGATGAGCATGATAGATAGCTCTCACATTTTGTTGTCTTTCCCTATTAACTACAATAATACAACACGATCTCACCATTTGAACCTTCCGTGATAGTCTAGGTTGGGGGTCAAATGGATTAGTGGTCAATTCATTAAGTCCCTTACCCTAACCTTTTCCTAATAGTCCCAAGGAGAGAAACATAAGGACTATTGTAACACCCCGGTGTTATGCAAGGCATCTTTGCATGGCAATCATATTGCATTTCATTCATATCATTATAATCCTGTATGATAATGGTATAATTCAAGTAAAATGAAAGCTTAAACATGCTACATTTCACGAATTAAAATAATATGATAATCACATTATATCAAAATCCTTGCAACCATAATTCTTATATCACTTGGAACCCTAGTTCAAATTTTGGAGCTCAAATTTGGTCAAAAACTTGTTCAAAAGCAATTATGAAAAATATTCAAAAGTATTCCCTAATTTAGCTTTTATTTTGCTATTTAAAAACTATTAGGAATTTTGAAATGGCCCCTTAATCAAAGTTGTAGAGAATTTAATTTTGAGCAACTTTTATTTTTGGGCCAAGTTTATAAAATGTCTTCTTCTTGTTCAAAATGTGGCTTGAAGTTTGAAATACATTTGAAATTGAATTTGGAAAATCGAAAAATGGAATTTTGTCTTAGCAGGCCGCGTCCTCGCTTCCCGGCCCGCTCGCGAAGCCGCCCGGCCCAGCCAGCCTCGCGCGCGCCCGCGCGACGCAGTCGGCCCGGCCCGCGACCCCGGCCTCCTTCCTCCTCCCGCGCGCGCCCGCGCAACGCTGGCCGCCGCGGCAGAACGCGCTCGCCGCGTGTCGGCCATGCGTTGCCGCCGCTCGCCGCGCGTCGTCCTCGCCCTGCTCTCCCGCCAGCGCGAGCGCACTCAAAACGACCGCCCGAGCCTCCTCACTCCCTCACTTCCCCTCCCTCACCCGCCAGCCACCCCTCCTCTCTCCACCGCGCGGGCGGACGGCTCGCCGCCGCGAACTCCGGTTTTCGCCTCCCCGTTCCGGCATCGTCAGGCCACCATCACCCGATTCACCTCGCACCGAGCTCCGCTCCGCTCTTCCCTCCTCCGAACAAGCTTCTCCGCCCCCTCGCCGCCTGCGGTAGGGCTCCTTTCTTCCTCGCCTCGCCGCGCCACCGCCACGGTGCCGACGAGCCGCACCTCTCCACCGTCTCAACCGCCACCTCTGTGCTATCCCGCCCTGTCGTCTCGTGTTGGCCACCTCTCGGCGATTCGATTGCGCGCCTTGGTGGGTCATTGGCTGGCCGGAACCGGCCGATTGGCCGTGACCGCCGCCGCGACGTCGTCGTCGGGAGCGCCGGCGACTCGCTCGGCTCTCTTCCCCCCCTTCCTCGCTCGGTGGGCTGAGCCGTGCCAGCGGGCCGAGCCCGAGCAGGCCGGCTCGGTTTCCTCCCCCGCGCGAGCGAGACGGGCCGCGACCGCCGTGGGCCGATCATTCCCTCGGGCCGGCCCAGCGACGTTTAATAAACCCATTTCATTTCTCTTTTTATTATTTTTGATGAAAAACAATTGGGAAAAATGATTTCTTGGTCATTTTAGCTCCAAAAATTGTGAAATAAATTTTTATATACTCATTTGAATCAGATCTACAATATAAAAATGTTGCATGTCAATATTTCATTACTTTTCTGTAGTGTTTTAATTAATCTTGGAAATTGGTGTTTTCTTGAAAAATTGATAAGAAAATTTAGAAAAGTCAGAAAATTATGATTCCAAATTTATTAATCTTTTTGTGACATGTACTTTCTAGGGAAATTTTATAGCTTGGTTGTTCTGTATAAAAATTTGTAGTTGTAGTTCAAATGCTTTCTATTACCAATATTTGTTATTTTTGTTATTTAAATAAATTTGAATAAAACATGCAAGTAATAATTTTTCTATAGTGTTTGTTTAGGTAGTAGATAGTAGAAAAAAATTCCTAAATCTGTTGTTTGATACTTTTCAAAATGTAAAGTAGTTTAAATGTCTATTTTAGGCCTTAGTTTGTTATTTTTGTATAGTAAGTTCTAAATATCCAAATGCAGTAAAAATTTTATGTCAAGCTATTTTTGATATTAGTAACCCACTGTAATTTTCTAAGATTTTTCTGAGCTACTAAAATATGTGTTGCTGTTCAAATGTAGTGCTAATTAGGGTTTCCCTTTTATTCTTTAATGCAAAGATAATTAGTAAAGTATACTTTGGTGTATCTTTGAAGCACCTTGTTAGTCAAGTACTCTTGCATGGTAGAGAATAGTAGTGGTAGTTTTCGAGTACATGTTCTTGGATGATGTAGACTACCTTGTAGAAGAGTCATAATTTCCGCATGATCCGATAACGTAACATATCCACTTCATCGCATGCACACCGCATCATCATCATCTCATGTCACTTCTGCATTGCACCTATGCATGTTGCACTCATACTTCTGCATCATACAGGATCGCAGGAGGTGGTTCCGACAGTAGTTCCCGAGGACGCAGAGGAGCAGCCCGAGGAGCCGGAGCCAGCAGAAGCAGAAGAGGAGTCCGGTGAAGAGCTTCCGGAGTGCCCCGACCATCGTCCCAGTACCTTCGAGCGAGGCAAGCCCCGGAGCATTTCTCCCTCGGTTTGCAAAGAATTATTTACTAATTTCACTTAATCTGATGCATTAAGTTTAGGAGTTGTTTGCAAACGTTGCTGCATTATACCTTGTTCCACCTTGTTTTACCCGATCCTTGTCACCCTGGTGTCCACGGTCAATACTTGCTTAGCTTGCTTAGACCGGTAGAAGTCGGGTGATTGCCTGTCATCCGCGAGCTATAGGGGATTACCTGGTTTTATGTGAAAGAAATGTCATGTGAATAGCTAAGTGTGGGAATGAATATGAGACCGGGCGGAAGCTTGCAGGGTTCTGGACTGTAGTGTCTTCCGTCTGTGTCGATTAAGGACCGTCCGATGTCGGGCCTCGGGTCATGTTGAACGTATGCCTCACATTTAGCTGGCCGAATAAAGTACCTTTCGACCGCGAAGCCGGGAGATTATTCGGGCCGAGTAGATTGCCCGCAACGCACTGTACCGGAGCAGTAGTGGCAGGAAACGGGGGCGCGATGATAAGGCCAAAGAGCAGTCGGGCGGCCCCCGGGTACATGTGGTTCCTGGCAAGCTCGCGACTTTACCTGAATGGTTGACTCGGTGACCAATACCTCACTTTAGCGGGTGAGTGAGGTTTGTGTGAGGAATAAATTACCAGCTGGTTAATAATCGATTCGAATCGCCATCGTTCACTGGATAGTGAACACTTGACTTGAGTTACTTCATCGTAGTAATACTGATGAAACACTTGGATAGTTATGAGGAAATGACATGGTAACTATTGTTAATGATCAATGGTAATCCTTGCTTGCTTGATTACATGGTTACTTTAGCATAAAGTGCAAACATAGTTGACAGGAGAATAAAGATTTAAAAGATAACATGCTTAGTAAATGCTTTGATAAGCTAAAAAATGCTTTTCTTGCAAATGAGTCAGCTACCCCACCAAAAAGCCTATCATGATCCTTGGAGTCTTTTTGTTTTGGTTCTGTCGGGTAAGTTTAGCTGAGTACCTTCTCGTACTCAGGGCTTTGTTCCCATTTGTTGCAGATGGACAGATGTACTATGGTTATTGTATCAACTGTCTATACCCTGCGATGGGCGAAGCCTAGGACCATGGGCAATGGTCACTCACTACTCCTCGCCTGATGCTTTTGTGGGAGATGATCGCAAGCTGGCACTGTATTTTGGAAAAGATGTACGTGTGTGTGCCTTGAACTAATGCTTCCGCTACTTTATTCGAAACCGGTTTGTAATAACTATGTTTAAACTCCGATGTATTTTGTGCCGCAAACTACTGTGTAACTTATGAAGGTAATCGCTGAACTTATTACGATCTTGGCTGTGATGTGAAATGGTTTGAAATCCGTCGAGATTTCACGGACTACCGGGTTATACGGGCTTAAGTTTGGTAAATTGTCCGTCCGTTGGATGATTTTCTTACTTAATCTCGTATAATTGGGCGGTTCTGTTACAGCTGGCATCGGAGCATGGTTTAGCGTAATTACTGTTCATAAGTGTATTTAAACCAAAACCTTGCTTAAAAAGTGTGATTTTGAAACTAAAAAGTGTGCCAGTGGTCATATCCTGTATGCCCAGTTAAGGACTCTAGGTGGCTATTTAAGTACTAACTTGGGGTTCTGCACCATATTTCTTTTTCGTTGCTCATACGGCGTGCTATTGTATGAGTGCCACTTAATTGAGTGGTAATGTATGGATCAGTTGCCTCTACGCTTCGGTAAGTGTGAGTTGTGAGAGCATGATCGGATACACCGCCGATCTAGGGAAAGTGCTTATATGATACTTGGATAATTACATGTTTTACACATGTTTTTATAAAAGTGTCGCATGTGTGGGTGTTCCGTCCGTTGAGGCGATGCCGTCAATAGGACGAGGTGTTTGGGTAGTCACTACCGTTGTACACGCATCTGGGGATTCGTGTAAAGCGTGTAGGTAGATTTACTGCTTTCATGCATTCATGGGGAATGGGCTGAAATGAGTTTTCTGCAGGTACATAACAGCGTATCGTGTAGACCGAATTAGTTACGTATATGAGAGATCGTTGTATGCCACCGAAATCACCGTTAGATGCTTTTTCATAAGTTTGTGAGAACGTAAGACTCGTGCATGCATCATATTGTTTGTGCATTCCATTCATGGCATGCATTCCTCCCCTTATAAAAGGATTATCCCATTTCGATAAAAGTAACCTCAACTAAAATATGTTCTCACCGGGTAATTTAAAACTTGTGCTACAGATGGCCCGCACGAAGCAGACTGCCCGCAAGTCCACTGGAGGAAGAGCACCCCGTCGTCAGCTAGCCCCGAGGGAGCACCGCAACACGGACACTTTTCTAAGCGAGTTTGGCATGCCCACCTTGCTTTGGAGAGTGCTCCATGATGTGGGGTACCCGGAGGGACAAGAGCCAGTTTACTCTTGGAGCGAGAGTCAGCTAGCTGAAGATGGACTTGCTGTGGTAGAGATCACCGTCCCTGCTCTTGGTGATGCGCCAGAATGGGATGGTTGGCATCTGGAGTTCGAAGGACGCACTCCAGTCGAGGGTGCAGAGGGCGCAGCTTTTCGCGTCATCCGAGACATCATGAGCAGATTTCCCAATGAGTTAGCAGCAGCTTTGGCCGGTACCTTCCCGAGAGATGATCCTCGCGACGCCATTTGGGTACAGCCGCAAGGAAGTGCCCTGGTTAGAGGCCCCAGTGAAGGACGGGCTAGCGACAACCACACCATGAGTGCCATGTATGCAGCCATCAGAGCATACCAAGGTCTGGAGAATACCTATTGGACCTTGACTGGCCTACGTGGTGATGATCGGATTGAAGCAAGGAAGCAGAAGAAAAAGCAAGCGCGTGCTATAGCTAGCTTGCAGGAGCAGTTGGCTGATATGAGCTTGCAGCGGGACCGAGCTCTCGAGAGAGGCGAGAGTTCCATGCAGCAGGTTCAGAGGCTGACTCAGGCCAACAGGAATGCAGATCGCCTGTTGGAGCAGCTAGTACAAGAAAGGAATGAAGCCTGGAACGAGAGAGACCTTCTGAGGCAGAGGGTCGAGGAGCTAGAAGAGTACAATGCCAACTTGCATGAAGAGTTCCATGCCCTCTACAACGGGATGGGCCCGTATGCTCCTCCGAACGCCGCTCAGATGGACCTCGACGACGACGCCGCTGCTGAAGGTAGCGATGGCGACGCCTCCGACATCGACGATGGCCCCGAGGAGTAGGATAGTGTCCTGCGTTAGTAGCTAGGCTTGACGCGATGGCCTTCTTTTGGTTTTCATGTGTCATGATGTATCCTGTTCGACCTTGAGACTGACGATCTTTTGGAGTTTGGTTGTGTATGCGATACCCGAACGCATAAAAGTCCAGTGTATGTATGCTGGCAACGTGGTTGTATGGAACATGATGTTGCATTTGAAGTAACTGAATTGGTGCTGTTGTTTAATTGGAATGAAATTATTGCGCCTCTGTTTTCTTGTATGACTTGTTCTCTCCAATGAATTCAGTATGGCATAATTGTTCATTCGGACACAATTTTACAACCTCACTCAATGGTGCTTGTTGCTGAAATATGCAGATGGCCAACACTCGTCGTGCTACGTATGAAGCCGCTGAGACTGGTGGCAATGGTGCAGGAGCTGGTGGAAGTGGTGCCAACAATGTCAACCACCAAGAACCACGTCCAGAACCGCATTTGCCCCCTCCTCCGCCGCTTACCGCAGAAATGTTCTTCACACAGTTCCTTGGAAGTCAGCGCAGTACTGAACAATCACAGAGGAATATGGAAGACTTTCTGCGTACCATCGCGGAAAATGTTCAAAGAGGAAATAACCAAGGTGGTGGCCATGGAGTGAACCAGTACAGCAGTTTCAAGGATTTCATGGATACGAGGCCACCTATTTTCAAAGAAGCAGCAGAGCCACTTGATGCCGAGGAATGGATTAACACTATGGAAGATAAGTTCCGTGTGTTAAGGATGACAGAAGTTCTGAAAGTAGAGTATGCTGCGCATCAGTTACAGGGACCAGCCGGAATGTGGTGGAAGCATCACCGCAGTACTTTTCCTCCTAATACCCAGATCTCTTGGAGGGATTTTACTGAAGCTTTTAAGGGAGTTTATATTCCCCCAGGGTTGGTTGAGATGAAGCTTGGAGAGTTCTTAGCCTTGAATCAGGGAACCAAGACAGTGACACAGTATCTGCATGCCTTTAATAACTTGTGCCGCTATGCCCCAGACATGGTTGACACAGATCCAAAGAAGATTGCTAGTTTCAAGAGAGGGTTGAGTCCGAAGATGATGAAGCATGTGGGTACCAATACCCGCAACAGATTCAACGACTTTATCAGTGACTGTTTGAAGCAAGAGAAGAACAATAATGCTTACACCGCAACCAAGAACCGCAAGAGAGTGTTCGAGTCAGGATCATCCCAGTCCAGAGTTGTCCCTGCCAACCGTCCATCTTATCGTCCGTCCGCACCTGGTGCGAGGTTCAGGCCGCCGCAGCATAAAACTCAGAACTACAAGGGGCCACAGAAACCGTACAAGATGGCAGTGCCACCAACAAAGACCAACGCAGCTGCAGAACAGAGCAACTCCAAGGGAGCAATAGGGTCTGCTGGTACAGTGAAAGGGCCCTGCTACAACTGTGGTCAGCCAGGCCACTTTTCCAAGTTCTGCCCTTATCCGCCTAAAAAGAAGCAACAGACTTACAATGCCCGTGTGCACCACACCGCCATTGATGAAGTTCCTGAGGGAGAGCCTGTAACTGCCGGTAAGTTTCTTGTGAACCATCACCCTGCAGTTGTTCTTTTTGATTCTGGATCTTCGCATTCTTTTATGAGTCAAGCATTTGCACGGAAGCATGAACAACTATACACAGAATTGAGTTATGGTTATCGCATAAGTTCAGCAGGAGCTGATGTGTTAACCAATAAAATGGTTAGAGGGGCAACCCTTGAGTTAGGTAGTCGGAAGTTCAGAGTGAACCTGGTAGTTATGCCTGGGCTAGTTTTGGATGTAATAATAGGAATGAACTGGATGAAAGACTGGGAAGCAGTCATAGATACAAGCAGTCGGATGCTTACCCTTAAAGATCCCCAGGCAGAGGGTACTTTTCAGGTACCATTGCCTAAAAGAACAGATCTTGTGAGTGTGACCTGTGCCATGGAAGTTACTCCTATCCATCAGATCCCCGTAGTATGTGAGTTTCCGGATGTGTTCCCAGACGAATTGCCTGGCCTTCCTCCAGATAGAGATGTTGAATTCGGAATCGAGTTGATCCCCGGGACGGCTCCAATTTCTAGGAGACCTTATCGGATGCCTCCGGATGAGTTAGCTGAGTTGAAGAAACAGTTGGAAGAGTTGTTAAAGAAGGGGTTTATTCGCCCAAGTAAGTCTGAATGGGGATGTCCTGCCTTGTTTGTAAAGAAGAAGAAAGAGGGTACTCTCAGGATGTGTGTGGATTACCGACCTCTTAACGCTGTAACCATCAAGAATAAATATCCACTGCCTCATATTGATGTTCTGTTTGATCAGTTAGCTAAAGCCAGAGTGTTCTCCAAGATAGACTTGAGGTCAGGGTATCATCAGATAAAGATTAGACCTCAAGATGTTCCGAAAACCGCCTTTTCTACCAGATACGGGTTGTACGAGTATCTTGTTATGTCGTTTGGACTAACAAATGCTCCTGCATATTTTATGTATCTGATGAATACGGTTTTCATGCCAGAGTTGGACAAGTTTGTAGTTGTCTTCATTGATGACATTCTAGTATACTCTGAAAACGAGAAAGAGCATGAAGAGCACCTGAGAATTGTCTTGACCAGGTTGAGAAATCATAAGTTATATGCTAAGTTCAGCAAATGTGAATTTTGGTTGAAGAAAGTTCCTTTCCTCGGCCATATCCTATCTGAGAATGGAGTTTCTGTAGATCCGAGTAAAGTGCAAGAGGTTATGGATTGGAAGACTCCAACCACAGTGTCAGAAGTCAGGAGTTTCCTAGGCTTAGCTGGTTACTATCGCCGCTTTATCCCAGACTTCTCGAAGATTGCCAAGCCTATGACAAGTCTGTTACAGAAAGATCACAAGTTCGCGTGGACAGAGGAGTGTGAGACAGCTTTCCATACCTTGCGGAAACTGTTGACCACTGCTCCAGTTCTTGCGCAACCCGACATCGAGAAACCTTTTGATGTGTTCTGTGACGCATCAAAAACAGGACTAGGGTGTGTGCTAATGCAAGAAGGAAGAGTCATTGCTTATGCCTCCCGACAGTTGAGAAAACATGAAATCAATTACCCGACACATGATCTTGAGCTTGCCGCTGTAGTGCATGCCTTAAAGATTTGGAGACACTATCTACTGGGTAACGTGTGCAACATTTTCACCGATCATAAGAGTCTCAAGTACATTTTCACCCAACCAGAATTGAACATGAGACAGCGGAGATGGTTAGAGTTGATCAAAGACTACAACTTGAATGTACAGTATCACCCCGGGAAAGCCAATGTGGTAGCTGATGCTTTAAGCAGAAAGTCACATTGTCTGAATGTGCAACCCTTGCTTGAAGATGGTTTCGATCTAATGCACCCTGCCGTGCTACAAAGTATTCAGGTCAGTTGTTCCTTGGAGAGTAAGATTATAGAAGGTCAGAAAGCAGACAAGGGGATATTCCATATCAAAATGAAGATTCAAGAAGAACCCTCGAAACACTTCCGGGTAGATGAGCAGGATGTGTTGTGGTTCGACAACCGTCTTGTTGTTCCAAAGGATAGAGAGCTTAAGAATAAAATTATGGATGAAGCTCATCTCTCTAAGTTGTCTATTCATCCTGGCAGCAGTAAAATGTATCAAGAACTAAGACCTCGTTATTGGTGGACCAAGATGAAGAAGGAAATTGCAGCGTATGTAGCCAGATGTGACACGTGTTGTAGAGTAAAAGCAATTCACATGAAGCCTGCCGGAATGTTACAACCTTTGTCAGTACCAAGTTGGAAGTGGGATGACATTAGTATGGATTTTATCACAGGTTTACCCACTACTCAAAAAGGTCACGATTCCATTTGGGTAATTGTGGATCGTCTTACTAAGACAGCTCACTTTTTGCCTGTCAAAACGGAATATAGACCACCTCAATATGCTGAGAAGTATATTGCAGAGATTGTGAGGTTGCATGGCATACCAAAGACTATAGTATCTGACAGAGGGTCACAGTTCACTGCTCACTTTTGGGAGCATTTGCATAAAGGTTTGGGGACTAGTCTGATTCGTAGCACTGCCTATCATCCTCAAACAGATGGTCAGACTGAGAGAGTTAATGCTGTTCTAGAAGATATGTTAAGAGCTTGTGTGTTGTCTTCCAGAGGTTCATGGGAGTCATGGTTACCATTAGCAGAGTTCTCATACAATAACAGCTATCAAGAGAGTATCAAGATGGCACCTTTTGAGGCTCTGTATGGTCGAAAGTGTAGAACACCGTTAAACTGGATTGAGCCCGGAGAAAGAAGGTATTATGGTATTGACTTCATAGAAGAAGCCGAAAAGAAAGTTCATATCATCCAGCAGAATATGAGAGCAGCCCAGTCACGTCAGAAAAGTTATGCAGATAAGAGAAGGAGACCGCTTGTGTTCGAAGTTGGCGACTATGTCTATCTAAAAGTTACGCCAATGAAAAAGAAAAGGTTTGGTGTGCGCAGAAAGCTGGCCGCCAGATTTGTGGGACCTTATAAAATCCTGGAACGGAAGGGTCCTGTGGCTTACAAATTGGAATTACCAGAGTCAATGGGTGCTATATTCCCAGTTTTTCATGTATCACATCTCAAGAAATGTTTGCGCATTCCAGAGGAACAGATTGAACCTCGAGGCATAAAACTGAAGTCAGATCTGGTGTATCGTGAGCAGCCAGTTCGAGTTTTGGATACCAAGGAAAGGGCTACTCGAAACAGTGTGGTGAAAACATATAAGATACAATGGAGTCATCACGATGAAGGGGATGCGTCTTGGGAAACGGGTGAATACTTAAAGAATGCTTATGAAGATTTTTATAACAAATGGTTCGTAACCCAAATCTCGGGACGAGATTTTTATAAGGGGGGAGGGCTGTAACACCCCGGTGTTATGCAAGGCATCTTTGCATGGCAATCATATTGCATTTCATTCATATCATTATAATCCTGTATGATAATGGTATAATTCAAGTAAAATGAAAGCTTAAACATGCTACATTTCACGAATTAAAATAATATGATAATCACATTATATCAAAATCCTTGCAACCATAATTCTTATATCACTTGGAACCCTAGTTCAAATTTTGGAGCTCAAATTTGGTCAAAAACTTGTTCAAAAGCAATTATGAAAAATATTCAAAAGTATTCCCTAATTTAGCTTTTATTTTGCTATTTAAAAACTATTAGGAATTTTGAAATGGCCCCTTAATCAAAGTTGTAGAGAATTTAATTTTGAGCAACTTTTATTTTTGGGCCAAGTTTATAAAATGTCTTCTTCTTGTTCAAAATGTGGCTTGAAGTTTGAAATACATTTGAAATTGAATTTGGAAAATCGAAAAATGGAATTTTGTCTTAGCAGGCCGCGTCCTCGCTTCCCGGCCCGCTCGCGAAGCCGCCCGGCCCAGCCAGCCTCGCGCGCGCCCGCGCGACGCAGTCGGCCCGGCCCGCGACCCCGGCCTCCTTCCTCCTCCCGCGCGCGCCCGCGCAACGCTGGCCGCCGCGGCAGAACGCGCTCGCCGCGTGTCGGCCATGCGTTGCCGCCGCTCGCCGCGCGTCGTCCTCGCCCTGCTCTCCCGCCAGCGCGAGCGCACTCAAAACGACCGCCCGAGCCTCCTCACTCCCTCACTTCCCCTCCCTCACCCGCCAGCCACCCCTCCTCTCTCCACCGCGCGGGCGGACGGCTCGCCGCCGCGAACTCCGGTTTTCGCCTCCCCGTTCCGGCATCGTCAGGCCACCATCACCCGATTCACCTCGCACCGAGCTCCGCTCCGCTCTTCCCTCCTCCGAACAAGCTTCTCCGCCCCCTCGCCGCCTGCGGTAGGGCTCCTTTCTTCCTCGCCTCGCCGCGCCACCGCCACGGTGCCGACGAGCCGCACCTCTCCACCGTCTCAACCGCCACCTCTGTGCTATCCCGCCCTGTCGTCTCGTGTTGGCCACCTCTCGGCGATTCGATTGCGCGCCTTGGTGGGTCATTGGCTGGCCGGAACCGGCCGATTGGCCGTGACCGCCGCCGCGACGTCGTCGTCGGGAGCGCCGGCGACTCGCTCGGCTCTCTTCCCCCCCTTCCTCGCTCGGTGGGCTGAGCCGTGCCAGCGGGCCGAGCCCGAGCAGGCCGGCTCGGTTTCCTCCCCCGCGCGAGCGAGACGGGCCGCGACCGCCGTGGGCCGATCATTCCCTCGGGCCGGCCCAGCGACGTTTAATAAACCCATTTCATTTCTCTTTTTATTATTTTTGATGAAAAACAATTGGGAAAAATGATTTCTTGGTCATTTTAGCTCCAAAAATTGTGAAATAAATTTTTATATACTCATTTGAATCAGATCTACAATATAAAAATGTTGCATGTCAATATTTCATTACTTTTCTGTAGTGTTTTAATTAATCTTGGAAATTGGTGTTTTCTTGAAAAATTGATAAGAAAATTTAGAAAAGTCAGAAAATTATGATTCCAAATTTATTAATCTTTTTGTGACATGTACTTTCTAGGGAAATTTTATAGCTTGGTTGTTCTGTATAAAAATTTGTAGTTGTAGTTCAAATGCTTTCTATTACCAATATTTGTTATTTTTGTTATTTAAATAAATTTGAATAAAACATGCAAGTAATAATTTTTCTATAGTGTTTGTTTAGGTAGTAGATAGTAGAAAAAAATTCCTAAATCTGTTGTTTGATACTTTTCAAAATGTAAAGTAGTTTAAATGTCTATTTTAGGCCTTAGTTTGTTATTTTTGTATAGTAAGTTCTAAATATCCAAATGCAGTAAAAATTTTATGTCAAGCTATTTTTGATATTAGTAACCCACTGTAATTTTCTAAGATTTTTCTGAGCTACTAAAATATGTGTTGCTGTTCAAATGTAGTGCTAATTAGGGTTTCCCTTTTATTCTTTAATGCAAAGATAATTAGTAAAGTATACTTTGGTGTATCTTTGAAGCACCTTGTTAGTCAAGTACTCTTGCATGGTAGAGAATAGTAGTGGTAGTTTTCGAGTACATGTTCTTGGATGATGTAGACTACCTTGTAGAAGAGTCATAATTTCCGCATGATCCGATAACGTAACATATCCACTTCATCGCATGCACACCGCATCATCATCATCTCATGTCACTTCTGCATTGCACCTATGCATGTTGCACTCATACTTCTGCATCATACAGGATCGCAGGAGGTGGTTCCGACAGTAGTTCCCGAGGACGCAGAGGAGCAGCCCGAGGAGCCGGAGCCAGCAGAAGCAGAAGAGGAGTCCGGTGAAGAGCTTCCGGAGTGCCCCGACCATCGTCCCAGTACCTTCGAGCGAGGCAAGCCCCGGAGCATTTCTCCCTCGGTTTGCAAAGAATTATTTACTAATTTCACTTAATCTGATGCATTAAGTTTAGGAGTTGTTTGCAAACGTTGCTGCATTATACCTTGTTCCACCTTGTTTTACCCGATCCTTGTCACCCTGGTGTCCACGGTCAATACTTGCTTAGCTTGCTTAGACCGGTAGAAGTCGGGTGATTGCCTGTCATCCGCGAGCTATAGGGGATTACCTGGTTTTATGTGAAAGAAATGTCATGTGAATAGCTAAGTGTGGGAATGAATATGAGACCGGGCGGAAGCTTGCAGGGTTCTGGACTGTAGTGTCTTCCGTCTGTGTCGATTAAGGACCGTCCGATGTCGGGCCTCGGGTCATGTTGAACGTATGCCTCACATTTAGCTGGCCGAATAAAGTACCTTTCGACCGCGAAGCCGGGAGATTATTCGGGCCGAGTAGATTGCCCGCAACGCACTGTACCGGAGCAGTAGTGGCAGGAAACGGGGGCGCGATGATAAGGCCAAAGAGCAGTCGGGCGGCCCCCGGGTACATGTGGTTCCTGGCAAGCTCGCGACTTTACCTGAATGGTTGACTCGGTGACCAATACCTCACTTTAGCGGGTGAGTGAGGTTTGTGTGAGGAATAAATTACCAGCTGGTTAATAATCGATTCGAATCGCCATCGTTCACTGGATAGTGAACACTTGACTTGAGTTACTTCATCGTAGTAATACTGATGAAACACTTGGATAGTTATGAGGAAATGACATGGTAACTATTGTTAATGATCAATGGTAATCCTTGCTTGCTTGATTACATGGTTACTTTAGCATAAAGTGCAAACATAGTTGACAGGAGAATAAAGATTTAAAAGATAACATGCTTAGTAAATGCTTTGATAAGCTAAAAAATGCTTTTCTTGCAAATGAGTCAGCTACCCCACCAAAAAGCCTATCATGATCCTTGGAGTCTTTTTGTTTTGGTTCTGTCGGGTAAGTTTAGCTGAGTACCTTCTCGTACTCAGGGCTTTGTTCCCATTTGTTGCAGATGGACAGATGTACTATGGTTATTGTATCAACTGTCTATACCCTGCGATGGGCGAAGCCTAGGACCATGGGCAATGGTCACTCACTACTCCTCGCCTGATGCTTTTGTGGGAGATGATCGCAAGCTGGCACTGTATTTTGGAAAAGATGTACGTGTGTGTGCCTTGAACTAATGCTTCCGCTACTTTATTCGAAACCGGTTTGTAATAACTATGTTTAAACTCCGATGTATTTTGTGCCGCAAACTACTGTGTAACTTATGAAGGTAATCGCTGAACTTATTACGATCTTGGCTGTGATGTGAAATGGTTTGAAATCCGTCGAGATTTCACGGACTACCGGGTTATACGGGCTTAAGTTTGGTAAATTGTCCGTCCGTTGGATGATTTTCTTACTTAATCTCGTATAATTGGGCGGTTCTGTTACAACTATCCATGAGGTGCTTAAATCCCATCATTGGGTGTGAGACATTTGTGAGGAGGTCTCACCGTCCAAGTGATCCTTGAGTACCTAAACTTACAAAACAACTTGGATACAATCTGCCTCCTCCTAGATATCCCTAACTCCCACATATGGAAGTATATAAGTTATGGGTTGTACTCTATGAGTTCAGCCTCCCTTAGTCTCTTCATTGCACAACCTATCATGGCTAGGGACATGCCAACCACATAAGGTTTATTCAACAACAAAGTGTCACTTCTTTGCCTAGCTTGAGGTACATTGGCATTTTTTGGACCTTCAAGCGCTTAGAAACATCATCAGCTGCCTAATAGTGGCCAACATGCTTTTTGCTCACAATGAACTCCTAGGTCACCTCTTTTATGGATGTCTATACATTAGGAAAACTTGGCTCAACCTTCTTCAACAACCCCACTTGCCTGGACTAGCACCTATGATTGACACACCTTTTTGCAGTGGTTGATTGAAATATGGAAGTTGGTAAAGCTGTGAAGATGCAGTTGTGGCTCGATTGTTGTCCTTTGTATTTGTTGGAATGAGTGCAATGTGGTCAGGTTGCGGAATGAGTGCAATCTAGCCAGGTTGCGAAATACGTGCAATGTAGTCCCCTTATTGCCTAGTAGAGACTAGTCACCACCCTTGCCTATGTTTGTTGTTGTCGCTAAGATTTTCAGTATTTATGTTCTGTTGTCTTGTGGTGTTGTCACCAGAATCATTTACAACCTTAAACAAGCCCATTATGCTTAAATATTTTTTTCCAATTTTGAAAGCACTAGAAAACAAACATGCACAAGAATTACAAGTCTTTTTTCACTAATATTATTTGATCAAAGTTTCATTCTTTTTCAATTCTCAAGCTATTGAATTACGGGAGAACTACAAAGTGCAAGCCATCATTGGCCCATAGAAATCATCAGAAGCTGCATTTATATCAAAACTTGGGAGTGTAACACAAGTACCTATTGTATCATTCACCGCAACAAGCCCCTCTCTCACCTATGATAGTTCACCATATTTTGTGCGTGCGACATTGAATGACTCAGTTCAAGTGAATAGTATTGCCTCTCTTATCAAAGTGTATGGATGGAAAGAGGTAGTGCTGGTATATGATGACACTGACTATGGGAGAGGCATTCTACCACACCTCATTGATGCACTTCAACATAGTGAGACTTACGTTCCATATCACAGTGGTATCTCTTTGTCAGCAACAAGTGAAGACATTATGCAAGAACTATACAAGTTAATGGCAATGCAAACAAGGGTATTCATTGTTCATATGTCATCGACAAGGGCCTCTCTTATCTTTACAATGGCTAAGGATGCAGGGATGATGAGCAAAGGATTTGTGTGGATCATTACAAATGGATTAGCAAACATCATCGATTTACTCAGTCCATCTGTCATTGAGGCAATGAATGGTGTAATAGGAGTAAGATTTCATGTTCCCAAATCACGAAAACTTGATACTAGTTTCTTAATAAGATGGAACAAAATTTACCAGCGATATAACCCTAATAAATTGCCACTTAATAAATCAATAAGCATAGTTGGGCTATGGGCCTATGATATAGTTTGGGCTTTAGCACAGGCTGCAGAAAAGGTTGGGGTGTCTGGCAACAGAAATAAGAGACCGCAGCCCCATAAAAACTCTACATGCTTGGACTCAATGGCTATTTCCATAAATGGTGCTGAGCTCCTAACAGAAATTGTACAAAACAAGTTTCGAGGTATAAGTGGAAACTTTGACCTTACAGAAAGACAATTGCAAGTTTATGCATTACAAATAATAAATGTCATTGGAGGAACTTGGAGACATGTTGGATTTTGGACTTTGAAAAATGGACTTTCACGGTACTTAAATCAAAATGAATTGGAAATAACAGGGTCATCAGCCTCAATGCCTGATCTGAATCCAGTAACTTGGCCAGGAGAATCAACAGAAATACCAAGGGGCTGGGAATTTCCTGCGAGTGGTAAGAAGCTTAGGGTTGGTGTGACCTCAAGTGCATATCCAGAGTTTATGAGCACATCAAAGGATCCTGTCACGAATGCAACAAGAGTGAGTGGCCTTTCAATAGACATATTTGAGAACGCACTAAAGAGGCTACCTTTTGCACTTAGCTATGAATACCAGGCATTTGATACAGCTGGAGATTCAACGAGTTCAAGGAGTTATAATGATTTAGTTTACCAAGTTTATCTTCAGGTAAGAAATGATTTATAAAAGATATTATCTAGTTTCTCAATCTGCCTTCCATATATATTTTACTATAGAAAATATTAGAAATGTATAGACTAACTGATCGTATGTTTGTTGTATTCTTTTAACACAAGTTGCATCAGGCTATATAAGTGCAAGTCACTCCATAGTGGGTGCAACATGTTTCCCAATTCCTTTCTACCTTTCCACGTAGTACTATGAGTCCAGGTTTAGATATGTCGGCTTCTTTTAATTCCCGAATATAGTTTGCATGCATAGGCTGAACAAGGAGAGGAAATAGGAAAGAAAGAATGCAATAGAGGTTGCCACATGCCCCTCCCTACGTTTTCTTCCTTAACTAATGGGGGCATTGAGGGCATTTTGAGTTATTTCTCCTTCAAAATTGGTCACATATTTTAATTGGAGCTATGTCTACTAGTAATAACTACCTTTTCATTAGTGTCTAGGAGCAAACATGAATTTCCCCTTGTCCTCTATCAAAATCCCTGAAAATATAGAGTGGCCAGCAGAAAATTTTCCCATCAAATGTCTATTGACCACTAATTTTCTCCCTTTTCTTAGATATAAAAGAGCATGCATTGTTGAATCATTTGTATCTCACAATAATAAGAATTTATTTTTTTACAATTGTTTTTAAGAAAATTGAAATACAATTGACTATTGCTATTGCAGAGGTATGACATAGCAGTTGGAGACATAACAATCATATACAACAGATCATTGTATGTCGACTTCACGATTCCGTACACAGAATCGGGTGTGGGGATGATTGTCCCAGTCAAGGAAAAAGTGGACACAAACATGTGGACTTTCTTGAAACCACTAAGCCAAGGAATGTGGTTCAGAAGCATCATATTCATTATTTACACAAGAATTGCTATCTGCCTGTTAGAGTATCTAAGTGGCAACAGATATCTACATGGTTCCTTTTCACTTAAACAACTGGGGATTCGGATTCTGATGTTCTTCTTCATATTCGAAGAGAGTTGAGTAAAACACTAAAACATTATTTTTTTGTTGGTCTATGTACGCAGTTTTTTAACAACCATGGCAATTAGTGCCAAATAATTAGATTATTAATGTACAGTTGTCCTAGATAATACATGCATTGAACCTTCTTAAAAATGTAGAAGCATTGAAAAGTTCTTGCAAGAAGAGTTTTAACACTGAAGGTCCATTGTTTTAGAAAGCAAAATTCACTGTATAACTCATCTTGATTTCCTCAGGAAAAAAGTAGATTAAACCTAAAAAAATAGAAATTCTAAAAATAAAATAATAATAATAATAAAGGAAATAGCCTCAATGAACAAACACTTGATGTAGTCTGAGAAAACAAATATTACATATCCACTTTGTTGAAAATCCCATAGTAGCATGCTTGCTTTACCTCAGCTTTGCACATTGACTTGGTTTATTATAAACACATCTTTTTATATTTACTTCTGCAGAGGACATGCTCGAATCTTTTCTATCTCGAATAGTACACCGTGTATGGAAGATTGTTCTTTTCGTCCTTGCATCAAGCTATACAGCAAGCTTTGCATCAATACTTACTGTACAACAACTTTCACCAGCATTGACTGACATTCGTGAACTTCAGAAGCAAGGTGGATATGTAGGATTCCACCAAGGTTCCTATATGGAGGGTCTATTGGTGGATATTGGTTTCGATAGATCAAAAATGAGACCCTATGATACTCCTGACGATTTCCATGCTGCTCTTTCTAATGGAGTTGAAAATGGTGGTGTTGATGCACTTGTTCTAGATGTTCCATACATCAAGTTGTTTCTTGCAAAGTACTGCAAAGGGTACACAATGGTTGGACCTATTTACAAGAGTGCAGGGTTTGCATTTGTAAGTTTAGCTTCATCTATCTCTTAATTTTTATTAAAAGAATTGCTACTAAGCTACCATGGAACATGTACCGTTGAAAAATTATGCCTTCATGTGCTGAATTAAATTCCATGTTCCTATGTATTACTTTACCTAAAAAGGTTAGATAAATCAGGATGAATAAATTATTTTTTATATGCATGGTTTTGTTGAATCTAATACAATATGGTATTCTTTCTCTATTATGGTCTGGTTGTTGGTATCTCAGATCGGTTAGTGTTAAACTTTCAACTTCTCAGTTGTAACAGGTCTACTTTTTGGCTCCCTAGTCAGCCTTAATTATTTGCTAGACTTGTTCCTTTGGTTTGGTGGTCTATTTCTAAACTCTTGAGTCTTAAACCTGTTTCTCCATCTGTTTGCCAGGTTCCCTTCATTAATAGAAAATGGTTTGCCCTGGTTTGAAAAAAGATAAGGTACTCTTTGAATAATGTTAGTATGTTTAACCTAATATAGACATTCTCTTTACTGATTAGGCACTTCCCAAGGGGTCTCCACTACTTGCTGAGCTATCTAAGGCGATCATCAACATAACAGGAGGAGATACAATCATTCAAATCGAAAAGAAATGGATTGACCAAAATAGTTGTCAACATGATGAAGAAATGGATGGTTCGGGTGCTATCACTTTTGGCAGTTTTAGGGGGTTATTCCTCCTAACTGGATTTGTCACAGCCTGTTCCATTCTTGTGTTTCTTATGCGCCACTACAAAAAACAAGAAGAAAGTCGTCACATTCAAGATGCAGATAAAGGTAATGAAGAAAATGGAGACTGCAATGATGATATAGATAATCAAGCAACAATATTGGTGCCTGATAATCCAAACACAAATAGCATATCTGATGGAGTGTCCATCGAGCCATTTACACAAACTTACAGTTGTCAGGCTTTTTCAGCGCACTTCGTGCACTAGCGGAGAGTCCGCTGAATTTGACGGACTATCTGTCAAATCAACCCATGCAGCAGCACTTAGGTGACACTTTGAGAGTTTCTTTGACCCCACACCCTAGCCTAGCTGTCCACTTTGTGGAGAGCGAAACCAGAAGCACCAGCCAGCCCACACCCTCACTCTCACACACACACTCTCTCTCTCTAGTTCATCCCTCTCTCTACTCTCACACATCCAAGCAAGTAAGGAGGAAGAGAAGAGGAGGAAATTGGAGGCTAGCACTAGCACCTTGGAGCCATCTCATCCTCACCATTTGGGAACTTGGAGAAGGAGGCAAGGAGAACCAAGTCACCAATTGGGAGATCCAGCTTCTCCACTACATCGAGGAGCTTGAGATCTTCATCTTGCTGCCCTTGGTAAGCACATTTGAGGCTCAATCACGAATTCTTGCTTCACATGAACCTAAACCTAGAAATGACCAAATCAAGACATAGGAAATGTTTGAACACAATGTAGCTAGAACCACCTGGCTAGATACATCCTATAGTATGCTAGGAACTTCCTTTAGTAAGGTTTTCCACGTGCAAACACCATAGCACAAGAATTGCATTTCGAGTTGTACCGAAATAGCATTGTCTAGGATTTGGCGGAGAATCCGTCCCACCTAACGGAACATTCCGTCAATGCTATAGCATGCCTAAACACTTAAGCAGAGCACCGAGTAATTTCATGGTGTGTCCGTCACCGCTGGCAGAGTGTCCGCAAAATTACTCATCAACACAGAGAGGTTAGGAGCTACAGACTTGTCCTAGCGAAGTCTCGTCAAACCCCACGGAAAGTCCAATAGGAATATTTTAGTATTAAATTCCAACCGAGAGACTTGAGTTCATGGTGGAGCATTTGTTGAATCTGGCAGAACATTCAGTGTGAACCCGAACACTTAGGAAAACTAAGTACCCTACAGACTTGCCCGGATGGACTACCCATCACCCCTGACAGAACGTTCCATCCTCCAATTCTGGAGAACAGAAACCTCCAGAGGCTACAGACTTCATTGACGGAGAGTTCGTGCCCTCTGGTGGAGTGTCCGTCACTGCTACACAAACTTGATCACCAAAATGCCTAAGTCCATGTATGCTCACGGAGTGTCCATCTAAATAAATTTTGGCAACCTGAGGCTAGCAAATTTCTATCCAGCCTTGACGGAGCATCCGTGCCTAGTGACGGAGTGTCCATAAGGTCAGACACCCACAATTTCACTAAGTGTCAACCACCTTGGACTGTCCGATAGTATTGACAGACCACTCGTCAATATAGGCCGACAACCCATACACCCTATGCCACATAAACATAATACATGTGATTAATCCATAATGAAACAACATCAATGCATAGCATGTTACATCATTTACTTCATGCCTTTTTATTCATCAAGCGTCATACATGTACAGGTGACGGAGCTCTTGAGATGGTTGTTGTAGAAGAACCCCAGGAGGTTGAGGTCATTGACAAGCCACCCGAGATTGCTCAAGGTAGGCCCCTATGCATCCCTATGCTTTGCAAATGCACTAATGAACTATGGTTAATTAAATGCATTGCTATGTTACTATATGATTAGTTTACCTATGAGTTTCCTAATTGAGCTTTCATACCTTGATGTTACCACACCACTCAAACATTGTTTGTTTACCTTTAAGTATCGAATATTAGTATGCTTAGATGGTAGAAGTCGGGGAGATGATATGGGTTTCTCATCTCTCGTTGTAGGGCATGTTTGTCCACTAAAGCAACATAAATGGATTATGATCTAAAACTTGATCAATGGTGAATGAATGGTTAGCGAGGGGTAAGGTCATGACAAAATGGGTGATGGTCTTGGATGACATAGCTCGCTAACCGACTAAGGATCGTGTATCCGTGGTAGCAAGTCATGAACAAAATTGTACAAGCCACACTTGTCATAAATGAGGATGACAAGCCAAGTACCTAATTGCGACTGCTCTATCCATGGATTCGGTGTGAAGGTGGTGCTAGGTAGATGGTATGCCATTACCCGGGGACCTATCTAACTGTTCATGGACACCCTTGGCTGGATTGGTGAAAGGTTGAGACACTAAGATATCCCTTATGTACCGACAGGTCTTATGGGCGATATCCGTTGTCTTTGGTGGGGTTAATGTGTTTTGCCAAGTTTCTTATTCGAAAGATATAAGTTCTATACTTCTAGATACAAACTAGAGTTGAATTGAAACAAGGACTCATGGAAGATTGAGATCCAAATGCAAATGCTCATTTCATTTAACAATGCTATGTTCGCGATTGATGTTTGTAGTTCACATTTATTATTCTTGTATAAAATGCGTTTATGCAAATTCAATTGTATTTCTGGCTACTATCCAAATGCATACTCCTTTGTTTAATATATTGGGTAAGTCCTACGGAGTACAATTGAGTACTCACCCTATGATAATCTTGAGTTTTGTAGGTAACATTGCACCCGTGCATGGCTCCTTCTATGCTCCAGAGTCCTAGGAGGACCAAGAGTGGTAGAGAGGCCAAGCGTAAATGTGTGGACATGGCACACGCACACATTGTTACCTTTTAAAACTATGTTAAAGACTTATGCTAGACTCTAATGATGTTAGACTTGTGATGTATGAACTATGTACGTTGGTGTGATGGACTAAGTTTGTGGAACAACCTGGTATTGTAAACTTTAGTATTTGGACTTGTAATATGTTCTAGTTGTGGTTGTGATATGTTCCTTCCCTTTGGCTTGATCCTAGATGAAGGTTGCCATTATTTAGTACATCGTATAGGAGGTGTACCGGGATGACCGATTAAGTGATTTATCTAACCTAGTAGTCAATGGAAGACTACTGAGCTGGGTACTCATTTAATTAAAAGGGCATCGATCCTAATAGAGACTGCACACCGAATAACCCGAAGATAGAACCAACTTTTTTGGTCGCAAAGTTGCTACTATGCCACAAAGTTGCTCAAGTACAGGGCAATTTATTTCAGTGGACCACCTAATTGATGTTGGTTTTTGAAATAATTTTATTTCAGTCATGGGTTACTAGACAAGGCCACAGCGGATAGCCTGGTTGATGTTGGGTTTTGAAATAATTTTATTTTAGTAATGGGTTATTAGGCAAGGCCATTCAATCTCCATGCCATTTTTCCCTTGAGTGGTTCATCCTTTCTACTCAAATAATTAATTATCATAAACCCCCTCCTTTTGACTTTCTTATAAGGGAAGCATAACTTCCGATGTTTGCACCAACTATTCTTTAGAGAACGGAAAATGGAGTTCTATCCTTTTGCATCGCCTCATGCATACATTATTAGAATAACCTACAAATCTTCACTATGTGAAAAGACCAAATAGACAGGCAATAAGTAGCGAAAGTGATAGGCAGCATGCCCGTCATCCGGGATGCATTGGTAATGACTAGTCAAAAGTGACAAGTTAAGGTCCTCGCTTTTGACATGCAATTGTGATGGCCATAATAGTTCTCTCATTAGTTTGTCACCCATGGCCCAGGGAGGAATGTGGTCTGACACTAATGACATAAAATGTAACATGGCACAGAAAATTAGTGATTTTTATTGAGTCAAAAGTGAATGTTTATTAGGCAATCTCAATGAGATTTTCATTAGTTTCATGGCATTAAATAAGCTGGCATGGCATCGTTTAAATGAGGAGAGAGATGATAAAAGTTTCATGGGATGAAACTTGTGTTTACACTGTTTCCAACACTTCAGAGTCTTAGAAACAGGGACATAAAACCCCCACCGAGACTAGCCTTATAGGCCCATCACTTTTTTACTCACTATTAATAGTGGTGTGTTTCCTACATGCCGGTCACATTTAATTTACTCATCAAGAGTGATGCTCTTCCTTTATGCCCATGACTAATTGGATGCATAGTTAGTGCTAATAGAAATATAGGCCTCGGAAGCCATGATGGAGTTATTGCACAATGGTCATCGATCCCCATTTGTGAAAATGGCCAGCTGTGGCGATCGCCAATGATGCAAACTGCATTAGAGGTGAAGAAGCACACGGGTGCAACACTACATTATGTGGTTGTGGTAATTTGAGATAACAACAGCTATGGCTACAACAAATCATGCAATGATAGCAGCAGCAGCAACAACAACAAGGGACCAACATGCCAACTATCACAAAAGTGGGCACATGGCCATAAACTCCTCACATAAATTCAATGAAATTTTTGTTCATCATGAGATAAACACAGATCATTTAGTGTGGACAGCAATTTCTACACAAACACAGGAATAACCAATCACGTCACTTGAGAATTGGAGAAGTTAACCATTCGAGGCTAGTGTTGTAGTACCTTGTCCAAAATCTACTTATACCCCAGCTCCCATGTGGAACCCTAGTCACATCATGATCAAGTGTGTGCCTTAGTGCTATACGACCTTAGTGGTCAAGAAAGAGACAATTATCCTTGTTATACATGATGTATGAGCTGTAGGCAGTCTTAGTGATTGTGGTTAACTAGTTATCGATGAGCTAGAGCACTTGAGGTCTTTGTTACCTTCTGTTGAAGGTCTTCATGGCCTTCTTTTGTGTAACACCCTAGGTATTACGAACTTAATAAAACCTTGATCATAATCATGGTCAAGCATAACTAGCAAGCATTGTAGCATTAATGCAACTCATGTTTCATTTATAGCATGTCCATGTTGCATTGTGGTGTTTCATATGTTGCTTATAATATGTTTTACATGTTACTTGAAATGATGTCAATATTAATGTTTAAGAAACTTTGTGAATTTATATATGTGAAATTGCTTAAACAAGTAAAATTTTGTTAAAATAAAACTTGTAGTACAAAGTGAGTGCTTTCTTATAGAATCAACATGTGATGATGTTTCCAAGTTAAACATGTTTAAATTTGAGCTCAAAGATTGGATTTGGTGCTGAAATTCACAATTAGCCATTTTGACCAAGTCCGTGAATTTTAGTTGTTAAGTTCAATCTTTGGTGAATTATTAAAACAATTTTCATCCATAAAATTTGTCCAACTCTTGTTCCTTGAATTGATGGTATGTTTAAGCTTTGATAATATGTTATTGGTTGTGATGTTTGATAGATGATTGTCCACTAATTAATTAACCAAAAATGCTTAATCAAAACCAGTTTTCAAAAATCCTAACTGAATCCTGTTTTTAGTTTACAAGTACCTTGTTCTTCACCTTGGATCGCTCTAACCAATTAGAATTAGATGTTGGTCTTATAAGCAAAGTTTGAGATCTCATCGAGTTGAACAAGTTCTAGTAATGAAGTTTTTTGAGTTACTGTTTGGAATCAAGAGAAAAAGGAAGAGGAAGATGGAGTTTCAGCCTGCTACAGTAACACCAGGGAGAGCTGCCTGCCTGCTTCGCCGTGCGCTGTCCGCCGCGCCTTCTCAGTGTTTCCCGCGTGGGGGGCACGCACGCAGCTTGCGTGGCCGACCTCGAGAAGGAGCCGATGAAGTTGGAGTTCGCCTCCTTGCCTTTAAAAGCCCGAAGCCGCCGCCGTTTTCTTCTTTTCTTCCTCTGTCCGCCGCCGGCAGCTTAGCTTCACCGGCAAAAATAATTCACCGTCATCGAGCTGTCCTCTGCCTCCAAGCTTCCTCCGCCCAAGCCGACTGCGCCGTAGCCTTCCTCAGTTCACGCTGCATCTCCCGCGTCCCTTCTCCAACCGCCACCGCCACTGGAGCACTGCCTGCAGCAGCCGCCGCTGGCACGACCACCGCTGGACCGCCCGTGCACGTGGCCAGGGAGCCACGGGCCACATCCGGCCATGCCAGGTAAGGATGAAAACGGTCGAAAACGGTCGGAAAACTCCTTAACCATTTTCTACTTTTATATTTGAATACGAAAACGAAAGCGAAAACGGTAAAGCTGGACACGAAAACGAACGCGAACTTACGGAATATCGAGAATTTCGAAAACGAACTCATTCGAGCGAAATTATGTCAAACACGGTCGGTATACGAAAATTCAATACGAAATACCGATCCACAATGCATAACAATTAACAAGTGTCATCGTGGCGAATTTCGAGTGTAAGAGAGCAGACTTATCAATTTGGTTTCGTTGACAAGAGAAAAAAGAAAAGAAAAAAAAGAAAAAAGAGGAAAATTTGAGATGCCATCGGTACTAGAAAGGATAGCAACAACGCCTGACCAATCTAGCTCTCTCTCTTTTAGTCAGCCCAGTCACATGCAATGCAATAACAGCGCCGTGTGAAGCCAGATACAACCATGCAAGCATACAACACCGTGCGAGGTGATTAGTCCTACCTCGACGACTCAGGGAGGCGTGACGGGGTGAGCTGCCTATATAATGCGGCCAATGAGCATCAGTGCTCCACACTTGCCTTTACCTAGTTGCCTGGACGGTAATGATTGACAACAAAATTCGGTTTAAACTAAATTTTAAATTCAGGATATTCCGAATTAAAAGTAGAAAAGTAGAAAACGGTCGGAAACGGTCGGAAAATGTCTAAACCGTTTTCTACTTTTACATTTGAAATACGAAAACGAAAGCAAAAATGGTAAAGTCAGATACAAAAATACGAATTCGATCGGATAAAATACAGAAAACGATGCGGTTCGGTTCAGGATATTTCCGTTCCGTTTTCATCCTTAATGCCAGGACCAGGCGCAAGTGCGGCCTGACGCCTTCGTGCCAGGACGCACCTCCATCGCCGCCGATGAGCATCAGCCAGCCGGAAATCAAGCCTCTCCGTGCCCTCCTCTACTCAAATTGCGACCAGGGATCCCGCGCGACAATAGAAGCTCTTCCAGGGGGTTTTTTGCAGAAGTTGTGAGTCAGGTGAATAGTGTGCTACAGGGTTTTTCTTTTCTTTTTCTATGAGCTGAAACTTGTGAATTTCATAAATAATTAAAAAAGCATGATAAAATTATGAAAATTTTTGTGTCACCTTGTCATGATGTGCTCTACCTAGGAAAAATATGAGTTGGTCAAAAACTATAATTTTTGTATGCTTGAAAATTCACTCAATTAATGGAAAATGCTTGTTGTATAATTTTTGTAGGCAAAAATATTAATCCTGTGATAATGAAACTTTTTGAGTATGCTTAATATGTTAATATCTGTCTTCACAAAAATTATGGTACTATTTTGAATTAGTTGATTTGATTATGCCTTTTTCCATGAGTTATAAATATCAAAATGATTTAATTAAATGTTTGGTTAATTTTTATGAGTTCTTGCAATATTCATGAGTTAAGAGAAATGCTAATATTTGATTGCCATATTATGATTGAGTTCAATCATAATAAACAAGTAATCACCTTTTATGTTAATTAATATAAATGCTTTTATTCTTTGTTAAAAATTACCAAAATGAATTAGAAAAGTGAATAAATGTTTTGGTGACTTTTAAATATTGAGTGAAGTTCTTGTAACACCAAAACCCTACTGCTCCTTGGCAATTCAATTATTTTCTTGGTGTGCACATGATCAACTTTTGGTTAATAACTAAAATGACTTAATTAAATGTCTTAGTAGATACATGTATATAAGTCTTGATTGCTCCTGGTATGCAATAATTTGATTAGGTGATTAAGCTAAGTAGGTGCTTTTCATGTCATAACCTTGTTGGTCCATGTTAGTGTTATTCTTTTGTGATAAACAACTAATTGAATTGTAGGTTAACTAACAATACTTTGTGAATAATTAACCCTAGCTCTTAGCGAAGGAAAGTTGTACTCAAGTTGTGTATCTTGTTGAGTTCATCAATACTTATGTTGCATCCATCATGCATCATGTGTATTGCATTTCATCATGTTAAAGCATACATCATTATTACGTGTAGTAAACGAGAGCGAGAAGGTTCTCGTGGACAAGCTTCGGAGAAGGTCATCCACCAATGGTGTTGATGTCAAGTTCAACTTTGGTGATCCTTCTACGGAATCTAACATTCTCTGCAACACAGGCAAGCCCCGGAGCATCCAAATCGTTCCATGTATTTACAAATGCTTTTATAATTCAAGTCCTATAATATGTGCATTAAGTGATGTAGGAATTGGTTGAAGTACCAATTGCTGCATGCCTACCTTGATATTTCAGTACTTTCCTTGTTACCCTTTAGTAGTTGTAGGCTAGAGATGCTTAGTAATGCTTAGACTTCAATAGAAGTCGAATGATGGTTTCATCGTTCGCGAGAAACAGGTTTACCTTGCTCTTCTCAACTCTGGTTATAGGTTGTGAAATACCATGGTTATGATAATGTCAATTTGAGACCGGGCGGGTAGCTTGCTTCGAGAATGGAGTCTCAATGTAGTGCTTCCGCCTGTGTCGATTGAGGACAGTACTATTGTAGACCTCCACTGTGACCGTGGCCGCCGGGGGTGTCGGTGCAGCAGGGGGCGCCGGTAGTGCCAGCCGTGGTGTTGGAGCTGGCAGGAGACTGCGAGACACGGTACGGGCAGGCGCCGCCGTATACTGCTCCTGGAGCTCCAGCTTGCGAGCCAGACTCATCGCCCCGGCGAGGGTCAGCGGATTGTGCACCTTGACGTCGAAGCTGAGCGGAGGGCCGAGGCCACCGGTGAAGAGTTGCACCCGCTGGAGTTCGTCGAGGGGTCCAGCATGGGGGAGCAGCGCCTGGAAGCGCTCCTGGTACTCGGTGACGGTGCTGGTGCGACGGCAGTCGGCCAACTCGAAGAAGGGGTTGGAGCGTAGCGGCGGCCCATAGCACAGGTGAAGGAGTTCCTTGAACCGACGCCAGGATGGGGTACCTTTGTCCGTCTGGACTTGGATGTACCACATTTGCGCAGCCTCCTAAGGATGGGGTACCTTTGTCCGTCTGGACTTTGGATGTACTACATTTGCGCAGCCTCCTCCAAATTGTAGGAGGCCTTCCAAACTTTCTCCTCCTCCATGATGCGTTGTTGGTGGAAATAGGATTCGCACCGATTAATGAAGATCAAGGGATCAGACTTGCCATCATACCGAGGGAAATCCAGTTTCTCGAATCGAGGGGGTCGATCCTGGTGGTGCTCTCCCATGCTGCCCTTGGTGCCGGACGAGGAGGCCGACGCGTCCGCGAACAGGCACTGGATCGCCTGCGAGTTAGCCTCGACAAAGGCCTGCAGCGTCTTGAGGGCCTCGGCCAGAGTGTCCAGGGTCGCCTTGAGGTCGCCGTGGTCGCCCATGGCAACGACGGTGGAGGATGGAGGATGCGCGGGTGGTGACTGGGAGGTGGCGGATTGGGAGTTGGAGGTGGCCGAAGAGGAACGCTGTAAGGTCCAAATGGCTAGAGGGGGAGGTGAATAGCCTATTTAAAAATCTACAAGCTTCACTAAACAACCACGTTAGTATAAAAGATGGCTAAGCTAATTCTAGCGCTAGCTCAACTACACTATGCAAGTCACCTATACAATTCTAGTGAAGCAAGGCTATGATCTCTAATACACACCAACAAGACTAAGTCACTAAGCTACTTACCCCTATGTGATAAAAGCTACATTAAGCAAACTACACTAGGACTAGTACAAGAAAGTAAAGAGCAAGTGACTTGATTCTTATACCAACGATGTACAGAAGTAATGCACTCGAAGAATCAATCACAAAGATCAACCACAAGAGAAATCCTCGGCAAGCAGATGACACAAGATTTTTACCGAGGTTCACTTACTTTCCGGCAAGCTACTCCTCGTTCTGACGATGCACCCACTTGTCGGTTCGCGAGCTAATCGACTATCAAGAGTCGAGCCCTCGGCGGGCGCCGCACAACTGCACACAAGATGGGGATCCTCAAAGCCACGAGCTCCACTAGAGTATCCAATTTTGCAAACTCCCGCGAGGAAGAATCAAGAACCCCTTACAACACTTGGTGAGGGCTCCAACAATCTTCAATTGTGAGCTCAATCACCTCCGCTGCTCCAAGCCGTCTACCGTGTCGGGAAACACGGAAGAGTAACAAGAAATCTGCAGCAACTCAAAGATCAAGTGCCTCTAGAATGCAACTCTCAAGCAATGCACTTGAATCTCACTCAAGATGTGCAACTAAGCAAAGAGATGAGTGGAGGGGTTGTTCTCTAGCTCAAAGGATGTCTCTAGGTCTCAAAACGTGCAAGAGTTACCCTCAAACCCCGGACACCTTCTATTTATAGCGAAGGGGTACGCAGCTAGCCGTTACCGGACGACACAGTTAAAAACGAGCTGACCGGACACTCCGGTCAGGATGACCGGACGCGTCCGGTCACTACAGGACAAGCATGAACAATGCGCGTCAGAAGTTACCGTTGCCGTGACCGGACGCGCTCTAGCGTTTGACCGGACGCACTGCACCTGGCGTCCGGTCAGAGTCCAGTAAGCTCCCACCGCGACCGGACGCGTCCGATCGCACGTGACCGGACGCGCCGCGCGTCCGGTCGGCTCTACGACCAGTTCTGCCCCTCTGGGTGCCTGACCGGACGCTCCAGTTCCGTGAGGGACCGGACGCGCCGGTTGGAAACCCTAACACTCGCGCGCCTGACAACTGCTGAGAACTGACCGGACGCGTCCGGTCAAACCGCGACCGCGTCCGGTGCACCATCCGGTCACCACAGTGACCGCCGTTCGCCTCCGTTTCTTTTTCGACTTCCGACGCAGTAGAAAATAGGCATTTCACTTCCCCAAAAAGCGCCGAATCCCGCCTCGCAAGCTCGGCGGGAGGGAGAGAGGAACCCAAACCCCTTTCTACCGCTTAAACTCCACCGCCTTCGCAAATGTGCTAACACCACCAAGTGTATACCACCATGTGCATGTGTGTTAGCATTTCACAAATATTTTCAAGGTGTTATGTTAGCTCTTTACTAGATCCTAATGCATATGCTCAAGACATTGATCTAGTGGCACTTGATTTCCGAGCTAACCGTGATTGCCCCTCTTGATAGTCGGCTATGTATTCTAAACCCGGTCAATCACTTCTCTACTCATCTTAGACCGGCAAAAGAAAAACCCTATGGTTATACCTTTGCCTTGCGCTCTTAGATCCTTCTCCTCCACTTGATCATCATGTCCATCATTTTATGTGCATTTCATGATCTTGCTCGTCGTTTCATGTCCATGCATCATCTCTTTGTGATCTTGTGGCCACCACTCCTTGCCACATACACCTTCATCACATGTGTTGCTTATGCCTAACTCAACACACTTAACACATGGCATTAGCAACTTTTTTTTTGAATGAAAACCGTGGGAAAGATTCCCACGGTGAAGAATTTTATAAAAAGAAACAAAGCTGTACAGGAACAGAGGGAAACTTACAAAAAGGAAAGGGGGAGGGAGGGTTGGGCAGGAGGAGAAGCTGAACAACAGAACTAGAAAGCTATACAGGGAAGGTGAAGCTAGTTACAAGGCATCAAGCCACAAGCAGACAGCAAGTCTATCATCAACACCCAGGCGGTGAGCTTGGAGGGAAGCTTCATTCTTGAAATTCCTGAGCCATAGACTGAAGGTAGCCTGAATTCCATCAAACACCAGTCGATTTCTGACTTTCCAAAGTTCCCAGGAGGCAATCAGAAACAGCTCCATGAAGAAAGGATATCCTGACTGCTGTCTTGTATACTCAATCCTCCTGTGGATGTCATTGTCAGGGGTCCAGTTGATTCCCAGCTTGCTCCAACATCTCTTAGCAAAGTCACATTCAAAAAAGAGGTGTTCAATGGTTTCCTCGATTCCTTCATTACAAAGTACACAGTAGCAGTTAGGCTGCACATTAAAATGCCTCCTAGCCAGCATACTTTTGATGTTCAGCCTATCCAGAAGAATGAGCCATGCAAAAAAATTGACCCTTGGTGTCACTTTTGATTTCCAGACCAACCGAAAACAAGTAGAGGTTGGCATTGTCAGGAAAGCTAACTTGTATAACTTCGATGCCACATATCTGCTATTCCCCCATGGCGTTAGCAACTTGGTGTCATTAATTACCAAAACCAAACTTGGGCTTTCAAACGCCTGGAGGCTGATACCAGGTTGTCAAGGGCCTCAAACCCTCGGGTAGCTGGACCGCGGCTACGGAGTTCGTAGCCTTGATCCGTGGCGTAGGGCGAGGTTTTACCCCTCTGCTCCTAGCTTCGGTTGTAGAAGAGAGAGAGAGAGATGACAGTCAGAGTGTCCTCTAGCAAAATTTGTCTTTATGGAATCTTGAAAGCACTTGAAAATAAATATGCTTAGTACTACAAATTTGTTCTGTTGATATTACTTGACAGAAATTTCCTTTCTTGTGCAATCCCAAAGCTATTGAATTACTGGAGACATACAAAGTGCAAGCCATCATTGGTCCCCAGAAATCATCAGAATCTGTGTTTATATCCAACCTTGGGAATACAACACAAGTACCTATTGTATCCTTCACGGCAACAAGTCCCTCACTCACTTCAGATATTATGCCGTATTTTGTGCGTGAAACATTGAATGACTCAGTTCAAGTGAATAGTATTGCCTCTCTTATCAAAGCCTATGGATGGAGAGAGGTGGTTCCAGTATATGATGATACCGACTATGGGAGGGGAATTCTACCACACCTCATTGATGCCCTTCAACAAATAGATGCTCATATTCCATATCGTAGTGTTATCTCCTTGTCAGCAACAAGCGAAAACATTATGCAAGAGCTCTACAAGCTAAAGACAATGCAAACAAGGGTATTCATTGTTCATATGTCATTGACCAGGGCCTCCCTTCTCTTCACAAAGGCCAAGGAGGCAGGGATGATGACCAAAGGATTTGTGTGGATCATTACAAATGGATTAGCAAACATCATCGACTCACTCAATCCATCTGTCATTGAGGCAATGAATGGGGTAATAGGAGTAAGATTTCATGTCCCCAGATCAAAAAGACTTGAAAGTTTTTCCATAAGATGGAGCAGAATGTACCAACAAGACAACCCAAACGAATCACCATTTAATAAACTAAGCATTTTCGGGCTATGGGGATATGATACAGTTTGGGCATTAGCACAAGCGGCAGAAAAGGTTGGGGTATTAATTAACAAAAATAAAAGACTGCAGTTCAATAAAAATTCTACATGCTTGGAGTCATTGGCTGTTTCCAGAATTGGACCAGAGCTCCTAACAGCAATTGTACAGAACAAATTCAGAGGCTTAGGGTTGGTGTGCACACAAGTGCATATTCAGAGTTTATAAAAACATCAAAGGATCCTGTCACGAATGCAACAAGAGCGAGTGGACTCTCGATAGACATATTTGAGGAGGCAGTAAAGAGACTGCCTTTTGCACTTGCTTACGAGTACCAAGCATTTGATACCGTTGATACACAAAGTACAGGGAGCTATAATGATTTTGTTTACCAAGTTTATCTTCAGGTAAGGAATAATTTCCAAAAGATACTACTCAATTTCCCAATCTTCCAAGTGAATAAACTAAAATGCGCATATATTTACTGTAAATAGTATTGTAGTGAGTTAATATTTTACAGCATTTATAGTTTCAACCAGTGTAAAAACCTAATCCTACTTTCGACCACAATCAAAACTTGCTGGTGGTTTATTGAAAGGACATAAATCCGAAAGGCTTGTTTCTTTCTTTCCCAAAGAAAATATATACGGTCCCTAACTGTTTTCCTTTTATTAAATACAAATTAGAATGCATTATTGAATCAGATGTAGTGCATATCATATAATAAGTAGACTCTACTTTTCATTTCACAATTAAATACAACCAATTGATGTCAATGCAGAGATATGACATAGCAATTGGAGACATAACAATCAGATACAACAGAACGATGTATGTCAACTTCACTATACCATACACAGAATCAGGAGTGGCGATGATTGTCCCAGTCAAGGAAAAAGTCAACAATAACATGTGGATTTTCTTGAAGCAAAGGAATGTGGTTTGGAAGCATAATGTTCTTTATATATACTGGAATTGTTGTCTGGCTGTTAGAGAGACTAAGTGGCAATGGATATCTAAATGGTCCCTTTTCACTCAAACAACTTGGGATTCTGATGTTTTTCTCCATATTCGAAGAGAGTTGAGTAAAACACTTAAACAGTATACTTTCTCACTGGTTTTGTTCATCTACAAATTTCAAACAACTATGGCAGCCATCGACAAAAATTGCTTAATACATAACTTTTTCAAGAAAAACTCAATATATTGTTTTACAAATTGAATTGGTGTATTGAAAAAAATAACATTTTTGTAGTTAATTCTGCAGAGGAGAAGCTGGAATGTTTTTTGTCTAGAATAGTTCTACTTGTATGGGTATTTGTTCTTCTGGTGCTAGCATCAAGTTATATTGCAAGCTTCGCATCAATGCTTCTTGTACAGCAGCTTGCACCAACGGTGTCTGACATTCATGAACTCCAGAAGCAAGGAGCGTATGTAGGGTTCCACCGAGGTTCACACAGAGGGCCTATTGGAAGATATCGGTTTTGACAGATCAAAAATAAGACCCTATGATACTCCTGATGACTTCCACATTGCTCTTTCTAACGAAGGCAGACATGGTGGTGTTGCTGCCCTCGTTCTGGAAGTCCCATACATCAAATTGTTTCTCGCCAAATACTGCAAAGGTTACACAATGGTTGGACCTATTTACAAAAGTGCTGGCTTTGCATTTGTAAGTTCAACTACTCTTTGCTAGCCAATTATTTCAATTTTTCCTAACTATATTAAAAATTGCTAGTTTGCTACTAAATTATGATGGAAAATCTAACATCCGAATAATATAATCATGTGCTGCATTAAATTCCACATTCCATTGTATCACTAAAGCTGAAAAGGTTAGATCAAAACAAAGGTGAGATTCAGAAATTCTATTTTTCATGGCTAGTACTGAGTCAGATATACTGAAGAATTCTTTAAATATTAGTATACTAAAGTTAATAAGGACTTCCTCTTTGGCAATTAGGCACTTCCTAAGCGATCACCCCTACTTACTGAAATATCAAGGGCAATCCTCAACATAACAGAAGGAGATAGTATCATTCAAATCGAGAAGAAATGGATTGATCGAAACAGTTGTCAAAATGAGGAAAAAGTTGCTGATTCAGGTGCTATCACTTCTGGCAACTTTAGGGGATTATTCCTCCTAACTGGACTCGTGACAACCTGTTCCCTTTCTATAGCCTTGCTGAGGAACCAGTACAAAAAAGGTCAACAGATCAACATAGATTATCAGAATCAACAAGGGCATGGGCAACAAGAAGAAAATGGGCACATTCAAGACGGAGATCAAAACAATGAAGAAAATGGAGGCTGCAATGATATAGAGAACCAAGCCACAACAATATACATGCCTCATAGTGTGAACACAAATAGTGATCAGCTAGGGGACTGCCCGCAGAATAACAAGGCAATAGCATTGACTCATTTTGGTTCTCAGGTCACCCACAGGGGAGGCGTAACAAATATAGGTGATCAAGTGGCTCAAGTTTAGTTTCATAAACTATGGAGCCAGGCTGGGTTGATGCTTGAAGCCCAAAGATCTGCAGTAGACCTATTGATCTTGGGTCAAATAGCTAATCCGCGCAGAGTAAATTTTCTATTAATTTTGTGTCAGACATAGGTTAGTAAAAAGGCACCCAATCTGTAGAACGCTACTAAGCTCTCAGGTCACCCGATTTATTGTAAGGTGCACATGGAACTTCCAATAATCATATTTTTCTTGTCATACCCTTTTGTCGTTGGCACTGGAACAAACTATCATACCTGCATAGTCGACATGCAAGTATGCCACCGCGGGGTGCCATGCAACTATGCAACCGGCAGCGAGCGGTGCGTCACGTTGCTGGAATCCTGGAATCAACTGGTACACCTGGAGAACAGAAATGAGAGTAGAAAAGTCACATTCAGAGGGGAGAGAACGGGTACATCTAGAGAACAGAAATGAGAGTAGAAAAGTCACATTCAGAAAATCAAATACTTACAGTAGAAGCAACAGGCATTCAGGTAGTCTGTAGAAACCAACAGCACACACCATCAGAAACATTCAGGAGCTGCGGCGATGGTGGGGAAGGGGAATCAAGCAGGGGAAACCTGGAGTGGTGGTAAAGCGTCGTAAGTCATCCCCGTGCCTTGGTGGTCGCCACCCAGCCGCGCGCGGAACGCGTCGGGAGCTCGGTTGGCTGAGAGCCTCAGCCCTCAGCGCTGCGCACCCCTCTGGAGGGGGATTGGGGGAGAGAGGCAGCGGCCGCGGCGGTGATCGCCCCGGGCCTCGGCGAGCGCAGCTGCGCAAGAGGAGAGATACGGGTGCGCCGCGCGGAACTCCGATGGCCCACCACGAGCAAAGGTGCGAAGGCCCAGTGGCAACACAGTACCGAGCGCATTTGCCGGGGCAAGCAGGTGGCCCATCGTTCTCTTTTTTGTTTTTTGTTTTTTTTTTGTCTGAGGGGATGTTTAGTTCCTCTAAAAAATTTTCAACCCATCACATCGGATATTTGGACACATGTATGGAGTATTAAATGTAGACAAAAAAAATAACTAATTACACAGATTGCGATAAATTTGCGAGACGATTTTTTTGAGCCTAATTAATCCATGATTTAACAATGTTGTGCTACAGTAACATGTGCTAATGATGGATTAATTAGGCTTAGTAAATTCGTCTCGCGGTTTCCAGGCGAGTTATGTAATTAGTTTTTTATTAGTATCCGAACACCTCTTCTGATATCCCTTGAAACATCCGATGTGACATCCAAAAATTTTCGCCCCACCAACTAAACACCCCCTGAGGTTGACAGGTTCATGCCATTGTGTTGCAATGGTATTCCAAAATTTCGAACGACTACCGCCCGAATGTCCGGATGGATGCCGGCGTCCCGACGTGACTCGCGCTAATAGGCGGAATACCGCGTCGTACGTAAAAGAGGCCGCGACGCCTGTTTTTGCTCCCCACGCTGCTTTCTGCCGTGACCGCCGCGCTCACGTTGCTTCTCGCCCTCACTGTCGCGCTCGCATACGGGAAAACCACATGGGTCCCAGTCACCAGCTCCGCTGGCGGATGCGCGCTGCGGAGGCGTCTACTCGCCTTAGGCCCCGCACGGTGACCCATGGCGACGCCCCAGCAGCAGCAGGTGGCTGTGGAAGACCGCTGTCCACCGGCCACCAGCGCCATTGCAACCTGTGCAACACTAGATCTACTTTTGCAACACTCATATTAAACACTTGCAATATATATTTGAAAGAGATGAAACACTCGAAACATGCATGTATAGCCATAACAACATATGCAACATCCAGATTTACTTTTGCAACATCCAGATGAAAACACTTGCAATGTATATCTGAAATATCTGAAACACTTAAAACATACGCTTGAAACATGTGTGTATAGCCATAGCAACATATGCAACATCCAGATTAAACACTTGAAATATACGTCTGAAACACTTTAAACATAGTCTTGCAACATACGTATATTGTCATTGCAATATATGGAAAATCTCAGATCTACTTCTGCAACATTTAGATAAAACACTTGAAACATAAGTCTAAAACATCTGAAACACTTGAAATACGGCGTCGCTAGCAGCCACGGCCTACCTGGTGGGGGAACTATGGTAGCCAGCAAGCTCGGATCAGGAGGACATTGAGAATAACGGCTAGCGTACATCCAGGCGCAAGTGCAGGCCTCCCCTTCCTGTCATTGTGTCTTCGGCTGGGCACGGGAGACGATGTCCAAACTGGCGGTGACCTCCTCCCGGTGGCGCCAAGGTGGTGGTGGCGTAGTGAACGCCGCGGCCGCGACTGGCAAGGCAGATTAGGGCCCGGTGGAGAATGCGGCGCAACGTGGCAAGGGATGGGGCGCGGCAAGGGATGGCCATGGTGACGAGGTGGAGTGGGGCGGGTGAACGGTGACACGACGCAGTGAAGGGCCGAAGCAGAGGAGGGAGATATTTTTTTAAGAGAGATAGGAAGACGTAGACATGAGTAGATCTATTGGGCCGGTCCATGTGCAGGCTTGGAAGCCGTGTCCCGACGGACAGACGCCCGATTACCGCCAAAATTTTAACGGAATGACAGTCATGTGCCTAGTAGGTCTTATGCCCATGCGTATACGTGTGGTCCAGCCTCTTTTGAGGAGGTGCCCACACAAATTCTATCGCGCGGCCGGTCGCGCGCTGTGCGTTTTGCGCGACGCGGGCCAGCTCACACACGCTGCCCACGCGACTTGCGCGCCGTTCCCACACAGCCCACGAGCGCGGGGACAGCACCCCATTTCCGCTCGTCACGTAGAGCAGCAGGAGCTCGCCAATACTAGTTAGTTTTTTCTGATTTCTTGCTTGTATCGGTCCAATAAAGCTGTAGATGTCATGAGATTCCAGAAATTGATGGACATCAGATTGAATACTGTTTCCATGTTGTTCTCCATGTAATTTCAGTCTTTAATTTCCTTTTTTATTTCTGTTTTCAATTTCAGTTTTTATTTTGAATGCTGTATTTTTAGTTTTTTTTTCAGGTTTTTAGTTTTTTCAGTGTTTTTTTAGTTTCAGTTTTCAGTCAAGTTTTTTTAGCTTTATTTTTCGGTCACCCTTTTAGGTTTGAATGCCTTCCTAAATCCTACATATTAGTTGTCTCACCTACCATGTATAAGTTGTCACAAAAGAGTAGTCATTGCACACATAAGTTACCACAAAAGAATTTGCCCCGTGCTTGTTCTACAGCTTCTATTTTTAGTTTTTGTTGTAATAGTTTGCCCCCCAAGTTGTACCACTATATTATTACATGGTAGTAGTTCCTTTTGATATTTCTTGCCCCCCAACTTGTGCATACTATGTAATAACTTTAATATATTTTTGGGGTAGCAACTTTAGTTTTACATGGTAGTAATTTCTTTTGATTTTTTGCACCTCGAGCTTGTACATACCATATAAAAACTTTAGTATATTTTTGGAGTAGCAAGTTTAGTATTACATGATAGTAACTCTTTTTATAAATTTCCTAGCACATTTTTACACATAAATTGCTACTGAAATAAAATTCTTCAAAACATAGGCAAGTGAGTTTAGCTTTATTCGTCTTGTCACGTAGAAGACACCGGTGCAGATATAATTGAAAACAGATAAATCGTTCCAAAATTATAGCCGTTCAAAGAAAATGTATTGCTTTTTTTGTTTGCGTCGGCTGACGTCATACCTGCCGTGTCTGGGCGCCTGTCAAACAAGTGGAGTGGCACGGAGGGGTCGCGCCCTCTCCTAAGGCTATTGGCACCGCTGTCCTGTAAACCAAACGCAACGCCAAATCTACCGGTGGGAGGTACGCACCGGAGAACGCTATGCCGATCGGTACCGCTCCGTGCGCTACAGTAACGCGCCACAGAGAGCGATCCTGCGTGCGCGCCTGTAAAAGGGAAGGAGGAGAGAGAAAGAGAGAGAGGAGAAAGAGAAAGAAGGAGAGAGGGGAATAAAATATGGAATAGTGGGTATAGAGTATGGGATAGAGATAACACGGGTGCAGGAGAAATATATATAGAGTAGAGAATCTCGATGACTAGGATAGAATATTCCTTTTTAGAGATGAAAATAGAGGTTGATGGGTGCGGATAGCCTAAAGCGCGACGGTCGCACATTAACTGGGCCCCACCCTATTATCCTACATCCAATGTATATTGTTTCTGCGCTATATGCGGCAAGATTATTGGAGACACCAATCACCCATCTGATATATTCCAAGCTGTACGGTTACATATAAGACCTAGTCTGCTCAATTTATATATTTCATGTCCTTTTCTTGAGGTGTTAATCACTGAACTAAATACCTTATATACTAGCATACGTCATTAGTCCAAATAATGATATTTTAAGAGTTTAGAGCATCAATAACACCCAAGACAGATTCAGAGACCTAAAAATGCATCCTACGAATTTGAGAACCTAGATGATTATTGCAGAAAAGTTTATGGACCGTTCATATATTTTTGCTTTTTTTTTATTTGAAGGAATCCACAAATTTCATTAACCAAGTGACACGGCCGAATCGTTGGTCACCGTAAACAGAATAAAATCGGGAGTATCGATTGTCACAATATCAGAATTAGCTTGGGAAGTACGAGCAAGCACAGCCATCTTGTGTGGTACGCGATTACACTCCCTTGGGAAATGATTGACAGAGGCAGAAATGAATGCATGATGAAGCCATATAAAGGTTTGAAGACGAGTCTGAATTCAGCAACGCGTTTGTCACTAGCATGGCATGTGTCTCAAAAATCTTGGTGGACCTCCTAGGGCGCTTGTCAGAGTGCGTCGTTTGTATGGTTAAACTCCTCTTCTTAGTTACAATGATACGCAAATCTTTTGCGTATTCGAGAAAAAAAAAACATGATACGGCCAATCCCTCTTGCTTCTGCTGCTCACTCCTTGTAGACATATTTCAGCAGAGCATGGTCCAATTTTTTTACTCAAGATAAATAAACCTGCATGCTTACTTCATTTCCTTTACCTTGTCACAAATCCTTGCCTCGAAATTGCCTTACCCCAAGACTCCAAGGGAGAGTAATTGAATTTAAAATATAATGGCCAGATCACGCTGCAGGTGCAGGACTTCTCCCAAGGTGAAATTGCAATACGTATCAGTATATCACTGAGGCCTTGTTTAGATTTAAAAACTTTTCACGAAAAACTACAATAACGAATCTTGTGGTACATGCATGGATATTAAATATAGACGAAATAAAAAAAAACTAATTGCACAGTTTGCATGTAAATTGCGAGACGAACGTTTTGAGCCTAATTAGTCCGTGATTTGACACTAAAGTGCTACAGTAACAAATGTGCTAATGATGGCTTAATTAGGCTTAATAAATTTGTCTCGCAGTTTCGAGATAAGCTATGTAATTAGTTTTTTATTAGTATCTGAAAACTCCTTCCGACATCGTACGGAACATCCGATGTGACATTTTTCCCGAAAACTTTTCACCAACTAAACATAGCCTGGTTGCCAAAGTAGTATATACTAAATATTACCAAGCGGTAGTTGAGGAAAACAATATCACGCTGAGACAATCAAAGCAGCATACGCCATTAATTTAACTTTGTTCAGTCAAGTCAACTGTCACACTTACCAACAGAAAGAGCGTCGAGTAGAAGCAACTGACTTTGAGAAGGCAAATCGACAGTGAGACCCAGCCCAAATGTCAACTACTGCATGTGATCAACTACCAATAATTAGTTAATTCGTAAAAGCATATAAACAAATACCCAGTCCAGAAACAACTTGCAACAAAAAAAGAAAAGTTAATAGGTTGTCAAATAGAGAACGACAAAGTTTTCAATATCTAGGTCTTCATCATTGGAGCCATTCGGCTGTGCTGATAAGCCGGCTGAAAAACATTATTGGCTGATTTGTTGTGAGAGAAAAATATTGTTCCGGCTGAAAAAACAAGCTAAAAAAGACGGATTATAAGCCAAATGAATAGGGTCATTGTTTGGTTGTATTATTCAAGTGATTGCTAAGCTCGAAGCAACACTGTACTGCAACAAACTAAACAGGCTCATTGCAGAAACACTTTGGAAAGGGGCTACCGAAACAGTCTATATAACTAAAAGGCATGAGTGTGCAATGCAAGTAGATTCCACAAACCTGACAGCTCCCGAAATGGAGATAGCTAACAGAATCGTTCTGCTCCTCTTGTTATTATTACCTGGAATTACTGTTGCACAAAATGCTTCTGGAGCAGGAACACATGAGGTCCATGTGGGCGTCATCCTTGATTTAGGGTCCTTGGTCGGCAAAATAGCAATCACCAGCATTTCACTGGCTCTAGAGGACTTCTATGCTGCCCACCAAAACTATAGCACAAAGCTTGTTCTCCACATCAGGGATTCCAAGAGTGATGATGTCCAGGCTGCATCTCAAGGTAGATGTCTCAAACCTTGCTGTGTCTCCATTGCATTTACTTGCTATTTTTGTGCTGCTGAATGATAGGATGCACACACTATTGCTCAATTATACACAGTTGTTTTGTTTGAAAACATAACTTGAGCATATTCATTCAGCATGGCTAAGTAGGAACAGAAGAGCAAACACGCAAAGGAGAATGAGGCACTAACAGTGTTTGCATAACAATCGAAACTTGATGTAAAAGGAACAATACACATAAACAAAAACAAAACATGGAGAACCTTGGCTATTACATGTGGAGAGAAGCAATCTTCATTAGTGGCAATGTGCACTTCTCAACAAATAGATCAGGAAGCAATTTGCATCATATAAGAAAATGGCCATGTCATACCTAGTTGTTCCTGATAAAGATGTGAGAGGCAAATTTCCTACAAGCACTTTACCATTGGGATTGCATCAGAACAAAATGGGCAAGTTTTGTCGCCTTTTTTATTGAGTATAATGTTACAAATCCAATTGAGAAGGTGTTCAACGCTACCTTATTTCCTTCTGTTTGTCAGAACCAGTTAATGATGTGCATACTGCTAGATGTGATTCCTAATATGATATATTTGAAGTCATTAATTAACTAACTAATAACAGAGATAGGATTAGTTAAAATAGTATTTAACAGATGTGCCTAGGGAAAAAAAAGGTCAAAAACTGCAGAAAATAGACAAACTGTGAACACACACAGATTATGCAAGCTGTGGTATCAACACTGTTTTGGTTGTTTGGACTAAGGACAAAAATCAATTGTAAATATCCAAGTTTAAGTTTACAAGCACTTACAATATTGTTCTCTAGAAATGGGATGTGGATTTTTATATTTTTAGGACAATATATCCCGTAGTGAGGTCACAGATACAGTGAAAAAAAAACATTCATTCTGTGAATCAAAAAGTCAAAAAGCCATTGAGAGGCCACATCTTTTATTGAACACATAGGAGGGCTATGTATCTTTATATTACGAAGAAGGAAATAACCCTTACAGGAACGACACACAACACCCCCCCCCCTCCCCTAAAAAAAACTCACATACACAAATGTAGAACTCACGCTTTTGTTAAAAGATAGGAACGACCTCGACCAAGAGAGAATAGAATCCACACCATGCAACGGGGCAGCTAGATAAGATATGCCCTTGGCCCTAGTTAAAACCCAAAGCCTCATTTCCTTCGTGGCATAGCGTGAGTCCCCTCACATCAGGTGGCGCACCAAAGAAACAAAGATTATGGTGGTTCCAAAGCGATCAAGCTCGAGTTAAGACCTTTCTTGACTTGGCCATCAATGGCATTAGCTAGACCACCAATTCTCAAAGGAGGCTTCACCTGGCTGAGGAGAACAGTTCTGTAGCCCAAACTTTGAATCAGTCAATACGTAGCAAGATATGGGGACCATAAACTACCCTATGTTCGAAACAGTAGAAATAGTGGCGACTGATGAGTAAACTTTAATTACTTATTTGTATCTTCTGAAGTTTGCTTTAAGTGGCCTTTTTCTGCAAACATCCTATTCCGACACTGCAAGTGCATCAGTAACTTTCAGCATGTTGCAGTTCAGGAACTTTTGTCTTATGATTTTGTTTCACTTGTGCCATCCTTACAACAAGGATTGTCTTCAACTGCAAGTATTTGAGGGAATCTTTTGTGCAGATACTATATTTTCATTTATAAAGATGACATATACCAAAGTACGTCTTTGTATGCTGTTGTGCAGCTCTTGATCTGTTGGAGAATTACAATGTAGAAATTATCATTGGTCCTGAGAAATCTTCACAAGCTATATTTATCTCAGAACTCGGAACTAAAAGTCATGTTCCAGTCATCTCCTTCACTGCAACAAGCCCAACTCTATCCACTAGCAGTCTTCCGTATTTTGTCAGAGCAACACTAAATGACTCAGCACAAGTGAGCTGCATTGCCTCAATAATTAAGGCCTATGGATGGAGAAAGGTCGTCTCAATCTATGAAGACACTGAATATGGTAGAGGTATCATACCTTACCTTGTGGATGTCCTCCAAGAAGTTAATGTGCAGGTTCCCTACCGCAGTGTGATTCCTCCATCAGCAACTAGTGAACAAATTACCAAAGAATTATATAAGCTGATGACAATGCAAACAAGGGTCTACATTGTGCACATGTCCTCAATGTTGGCCTCCACCCTCTTCTTAAAAGCTAAAGAAATAGGAATGATGGAAAAAGGGTATGTATGGATCATAACTGGTGGAGTAACTAATCTCATTGATTCTCTGCATCCTTCTGTTGTGGAATCAATGAATGGTGCCTTGGGTGTCCACTTTTATGTTCCCAAATCAACAGAACTAAATAACTTTACTACAAGGTGGAATATGAGGTATCGAATTGACAACCCGACTGATCCACCATCAAAATTAAGCATCTTTGGACTCTGGAGCTATGATACAATCTGGGCAGTAGCACAAGCTGCAGAAAAGGTTGGACTTGCCAATGCCACATTTCGGAAACCAATATCCAAACAAAAAACAACAGATTTGGAAACCTTGGAAACATCTAGTAATGGTCCAGAACTCTTGAAGGAAATCATACAGAGTAAATTTATAGGTTTGAGTGGCATGTTTGACCTTTCAGACAGGCAGCTCGTTGTTTCAGCATTTCAAATAATAAATATATTTGGAAGAGGGTGGAGAGAAATAGGATTTTGGAGTGCACAAAATGGACTTTCACGGAAATTAAAGCAATCACAACCAACAACATATTCAATCTCAAACCCAGATCTGAACCCTGTGATCTGGCCAGGAGAATCCACAGACATACCTAAAGGCTTTGAGGTTCCTGCAAGTGGGAAGAAGCTTCAAGTTGGTGTACGCCCAAGTGGATATCAACAGTTTATAAATGTTGAGAAGGATCAAATCACAGGTGCAACTAAAGCAACTGGCCTTTCAGTTGATGTGTTTGAAGAGGCAGTAAAGATACTTCCATATGCAGTGCCTTTTGAGTATGTATTATTTGGCTCTCCGGAGGATACAAGTAGCAGAAGCTACGATGATTTTGTTTACCAAGTTCATCTTAAGGTAAAAATAAGTTTAGGACATGTATATTTCCTACTTGTTCTTTAGTAAGTAGTAATTGGAGCCTTGAGGCACCAGCCAAACTTGCACATGGTTTATGACAAACTAATGTAGGTAACTCTAAATTCCTAATATCCTTCAGTATAGTACAGTACGAACACTTTTCGCCTGCTTGTTTTTTTCATGGTAAAAGTTCATGTACACTGATCGCATCCTCAATATTTCTTTTTGTCATAACAGAGAATATTAAAATGCTATGTAGTTCTCCAGGCTTAATTTACATTAGTTGCATAACATCAGTTGCATGATAATAAACTGTACAGTGTAGAACCCAATGGAAAAGCCTGATTTCATAGAACATATGACACAACTATCTACTGAGTGGCAATCTATCCATCCATATTATTATTTTACTATCAATTAAAAACAGTTATACTAAGGTAAATATTTATTATTCTTTTCATTCCATACAGATATACGATATGGTGATTGGAGATATAACAATCAGATATAACAGAACTTTCTACGCTGACTTTACTGTGCCATACACGGAATCAGGGATAGCAATGGTGGTTCCTGTCAGGGACAGCATAAACAAGAACACATGGATTTTCTTGAAGCCACTAACACCTGGCATGTGGCTTGGGAGCATTGTGTTCTTTATCTACACTGGTGTAGTGGTGTTATCATTGGAGTTTCTAGGCAACAATCAGAATGTTCGTGGGCCAATTCCCAGACAGCTCGGAATTCTAATCTTTTTCTCCCTATTTGAAGAGAGTTGAGTACACTCATCACATTGGTTTTACCCTCCAAAACGCATAAAATACAGAATTTAGTATAGAGCTCAGAAATCTACATGGGAGTAAGAATTTATAGATTGCAATCAGATAAGAGAAAGGCTATATGAAAGCAGATCTCTTGTATGTTGCTAGCCATGACTGCAATATTACTACTAAGTTTTTCGCAATGATGCTAAAAAAGAATTCTATAGCCAAAATCATCATGTTTTTACAGGTGTGATACCCACATGACTCACAATACTCACGTTGTTATACTGCAATTTGAGTGTCTACTAACTGCAATCTATCTAGTAGCAAGATCACCGCATATTTTCAGCTTATCTTGTTCCACCTTGCTATGTTTTAATTATGGATCTTACTGTTTTTTTTCTAGATCGGGGGATATAGCCCCTTTTTCATTAAGAGGAGTGAATTACAAGTCAGCTATGAGAGAGCCCTCATTACGCAAATTACAAACCACTAAAATAGTAGTGAATAACCTGGAATAACCATAGGAACAACAAAAGATACATAAGAGAGAGAGCGACTGCCCTCAATACCCAAGACCTACAACTGTGCCTGCACTAAAACAACAACACAATGGTTTCCTGCGCAAAAGACCAGCCGGGAGAACGAGCATCCAGCAGCAACGGTAGCAAAGCATCCGCCAACGAACCGAGCGACCACGGCGGCAAAGCATCCGCCAACGAACCGAGCGACCATGGCGGCAAAGCATCCGCCAACCAACCAAGCGACCACGGTGGCACAACATCTACTAAGAAGTGGGCCAACACACTCTCGGCAGCAAAGTATCTACCAGAGAGGGGGCCAAAGAGCCAAGGCTGCAAGGCATCCGCCAGGGAACCACAAACGGCCAAACATCCGTTAGGGAAGAAGACACCCCCTACGGCAAAGCATCCGCAGCGGGGGCGCCCATGACACTCGCAACAGCAAAGCATCTGCTAAGAGGAGGCCAGCGACAACGGCGGCAAAGCATCCGCCCGAGAAAGCATCCGCTAGAACAACGCCGGCGAGGTCAAGCGCTGCAGGACAAACCATTGCAGTTGAACACATAAACGCACAAGCAGGCACGGTTAGGAACTTCCCCAGCAACCGACGGCATGACGGAAACTGCTGATGACGACGAAGAAAGCGAAGAGCTCCAGCGAGGGTAGTGGGCGACGGGCTGCAGCGGTGCTCCAACATTGCCTTCATGAAGGGAATTGACATCCGCACACGGCAACAATGTTGGTAAAGCACCGGAGTAGGACTTTCATCCCCAGCTTGCTCCAGGCAAAGAATCCTCGGCGACACCTCCAATGAGGTAAATGACGCGCGCTGCGTCACCGCCACCGGCCCAGAAAAAGCGGGCAGGGTTTTCACCCCAATTCTTGCCATGGACGCAAGCCACTCAAGGACTGCAACACCCACCACGCCGCTGGTCAGCGCCATTCCTAGCCGCACCAGCCCAGGCTGGGTTGGGGTGCCCGGCCAAGGCCAGCCATAGGACCAATATCGGGCGGCCCCGGCAGAGGCCGAAGCAGCTGCGGCACCCAACGGGGGCACAGGGAGGCGCGGGCCCCAGCGGTGCCAACCGCCCTGCCTCGGCCAAGTGCCGGCAGGGACCGTGCTGCCCCGGCCCTGGCCAAGAGCCAATAGGACGGCCGCAGGCCCCGGACCGCACGGCACCAGAAGCGAGGCCCCGAGGTCGAGGAAGCAGTGTCGGTGTCCCAGCAAGCCAGGGGGCGCGTGCCCCTGCAAATCACTGCCGCCCCAGCCCCAGCCAAGAGCCTGGGGTCGACCGTCGAGGAAAGCCAGTGCCCCAAGACGACGACCGCCCGAAGCAGCCCTCCCCGCCGCAGATCCACATAGGGGGAGGCCAGATCTGGCCCCAAGGAGCATGGATCTGGGCCGCCGGCCAGCGAGGTCGCCGGAGAAGTACCCAGAAGAGGCAAGCGGTGGAGGGTCGGGAGTGGGAGAGAGAGGAGGAGGGAGGAGGGGAGGAAGCCACGGCGGGCACCTTTTTCGGGCCGCCGTGGGCCGTCGCCGTCGCCGCCGCACGCCGGAGGGCGGCGACGGCGGCCGGAGGAGAGGGCCGGGCGGGGAGGTCTTAGGGTGGCGCGGTGGTCGCCCCCCGAGTCACCCCCAGAGCAATGTCGGTAGTCTATGTAGCGGCAAGTATGCTCATGGATCTAACTGTAGTAAATGAAATTTCACAACATAATGGAACTCTCTCTGAGCTATTATTGAGACCTGGATCCAGGGGTAAGGAAACATGTAGTTAGGTGACTTATTATGAAGTTAGAGACTTAGGGTACACATTATCCTTAGTAATTAACCTAGCCATATAAGTAATAATATAGCTATTTTTTTAATCTTAAGTAAAGAAAATATATGTTCCAATTTCTAATTTGCTAAATGGCCCTGAAGTACCTACTGTAAGTTTATAAGTCATCATATCACAGCAAAGTATAATTAGAAACTGACAGCAGACAAGACTTTTTTTGCTAGAATTATCAAATAATTGACATATATTATCTGATTTATCATAAAGGCAACAAATTCAACATTATTCATATTGATGAGCATATAAAATGGCTCCCACAAAAAAGAAATATGATGGCAAATAAATGCAGTAACTTTGTACTTTCTGTAGTAAAATAATATCCAGTAAGCCAAAATAAAAAGGGTAGAGGATGCAAAATTGTTATCTTATGCGAGTGAACAGTTCTGTAACTAAAAAGGTTAACAAAATAATTTCTGTGATGTGTAAATTACAGCTATCAAGTTGGATTTGAGATGTCTAAAACATTAACTCAGTTATCATAGTTTTTGCAGAAGAGATTGTGGAACGCTTTTTATCTCGGATAGTGCTGATTGTGTGGCTGTGTTTTCTTCTGGTACTTACATCAAGTTACACTGCAAACTTGTCATCAATGTTGACTGTACAACAGCTTCAGCCTACCGTGAATGATATCCAAGAACTCCTAAAAAGTGGACAAAATGTAGGATACCATCGTGGCTCATATGTCAAGGGACTTTTGGAAGAACTTGGTTTTGAAAGATCCAAGATCAAGCCCTATGATACACCTGACGATTTTCACAATGCACTTTCAACAGGAAGCAGTAATGGTGGTATTGCTGCTCTCGTGCATGAAGTTCCTTACATTAAACTGTTCCTTGCAAACAACTGCAAAGGTTACACTATGGTCGGACCGATTTATAAGGCTGCAGGTTTTGGATATGTAAGTTGAATTGCATCTAATCTGGTTCTTCTGCACTAGTACATTCCTAGAGATAAAATGAATGAGTTCATCAGTTTGTTTGTTAGTATGAGAAAAAAAAAAGGAATCTCAGATAGCATTCACGTGAAAGACAACATCATATAGTTATTTTCGCCTTACATGGCCAATTCGATAGTTGTGCCTTGTAGAAATGTCGAGATCTAGGCGTCAGAAAATTAGAAGTATTAATTAACCGTCATGGCATATAAGAAAATTTGAAGTACTAATTAACCATCATTGCATATAAGACAAAAAAAATTGAATCACTGTTGCCATTGTTACATATGAATAATGGCTATGCTGTTTGTCCAGGCACTTGCAAAGGGAAATCCCCTACTCAGCGACATCTCAAAGGCAATCCTAAATGTAACAGGGGGAGATACCATATTTCAAATCGAGAAAAAATGGATAGGATATCAAAATGACTGCCAAAATGTGGGTCCCATCACAGGTTCAAGCAGCCTCACCTTTGCCAACTTTAGGGGACTGTTCATCCTAACTGGAGCTGCTTCAACTTCTTCTCTTTTGATAGCATTGGTAATTTATGCCTACAAAAAGCAGCACCGGTCAACAGTAGTCATGGAAGTTGATAAAACGCAGGTAGAAGAGAACAGAGCAAATGAAGATAAGGATGAGCCTCAAGAAGGAAACCAAGGAGTGGTACCTGAGGAACATGTCCAGTTTAGAGGAGACAGAGAAGAAAACAGCTAGCTGCATGAGCAAACTGGTTCAGAAAAGGTGTGACAGAAATCCCCACACAAGCACAGATGCGTGCAATGGTTCAGTTGCCTCTCACAGGGGTGAACCAGTCACCGTTCTCCAAGCAGAATCCATCTGAAGTTGAGCTTTTTTTTTCTACTAGCTTACAATGATCTCAGTCCCAAAAGTCAACGAGCTCAACAAAGGCTCTTGTTACCCTTAAACTTGCAAGCGAATAAACTTGTATTATCATATTATGCAGGAGTACTTTTTGACACTTGAACCATCTGATAACTGAAAAGTGCCCAAGCAGAAACTGAATCCTCTGTTGAGGCATTCGATCGAACATCTGCGCAGCATCAACTACAGACGAGTGCACCATGCTCTGTCCGCACCAATCCAGTAACACCTTACACCTCGAACTCTTAACCCACGGCCACGTACGTTCCGGCACCATGGGTAGTTGCCGCTTCAGGCAGGTGCCTCGGACACGAGTGTGGGTTCGTGACCACCCTGGATACGAATGCCAGCGCCCACGGGCGTTTCAGACTGATTAGCAGGGACATACCTGTCCGTCTGTTGATGTGTAAGTTGCGATTGCGAGGAGGACGATGGGTTTTTTTTTTTTTTTTGAGCTACGGAAGACGATGGATGACGAACAGCAGCACAAACTAAGATCTTGCAAAATTCGTCAAAAATCATAGAAAAAACAAAAAAATGTCAAACCAGTTTTGTTAGCTTCATAAAGATGCGATCTATCCACAAATGTTATGAATCTTGTTAGGTTGTGCTTTGTCTATAGGTGTGTTAAGTCATCCTTGCTTATGTTACATGCATCTAGGTTCGGCATGACCGAGCACGTGCCAGAGGCAGACCTGGAATACATGGAGGTGGCCGAGGAGTACGAGGAGGATGTCCTCATCGTCGGTGTTCTCCAAGCCTTCACTAAATTTTCAATGTCCGGTTTCTACTCAAGGCAAAGCCCCGGTGCATAACTCCTACTTTTTAGCAATTATTATGTTTATTTGCGCAGGGGCGGATTTGGACCCCGGCTACCTGGGCTGTAGCCCAGGGCGAGGCCTAATAACTGTAGGTATATGCTTCATAAAAAACACATAAAATGTCTTCCAGCCCAATAGCCCACTCCAACACAGCGACAGCCCAACAATCTTGAATCATCGTGACTATGGAGTAGGACTCCGACTTGTGAGGGACGACGACGCCCACTCAGCCACTCCGACTCTGGCCTCCGCGTCCTACGGCCCTCCCACTCCGGCTCCATCCATCCTCGCCTCCTCCTGTATCACCCTGGAAGGTTGCGCCCTTGCCCCGCGTGCCGCGATGCTGCCCGCCGGCTGCCCCCGCACGCTGTCTGGTGACCTGGCCAGGTGCTCAGCGGCCGCCGCGGTCTGCTAGTCTCCGGCCGCCCCAGGCCCAGTCCCCGGCGCCCACTGCCCCCAACTCTGAAGAGCATGCAATTAGCCCGGGACGTAGCCCGTTTCTAGATCCGCCACTGTGTTTGCGCATTAAGTTTCGAGGAGAAAGATTTACACCATATGTAGTTTTGGTTAAAAACAAAACTTATTTTTATTAAAATATGGATTAGTCAATGATATAACTAATTATTTCGTGAGCCGAAATCTTGGGCAGATTATTGTTTAACAAAATCTAAATAAATGTATTTATGTAATTCCTGACGAGGGCTGCCGCGTGTGAAAAATCAAGAGAGGTCTCTCGTTATAATCATCGGCGAATAGACCAATCATTTACACATCGACAAAAAAGTAAAGGAGGTTGATATGATGCGTCAAAAAAGCTACAAATATCTATGCTGAATCGTAGAAATACATGGATAGTATAAAAAATTAAAGTTATGATATATTTATATCTAAATAATTATGCACATTGCAATGGAAGGAAAATATATCATGTGTATTTTGATTCGATACAGGTTTAATAGGACATTATTATTTATTGTCAGCATTAACTTATGTTATGGATGTGATGGTCATCACAAAATAAATTATAAAAGCATAAAACATAAGTAGATATGTACCATTTATGTTGTCATTTTGCATGAAGGTTTTATAATTTTTTCTCCCGTTGCAACACATGGATATATTTGCTAGTAAGCTATAAAAGCTGAGTACTAAACACCCTTCAACCGTTGAAACAGCACGCGTGTTTAATAAAAGTGTTTAACATAGTAAACGAATGTCACATGTTCTATTTAGATCTTAAATAGCGAATTAAACAGTTGAAGTTTAAACCGTTAGAAGTTAAATGTGATTAAATAAGGAGGATTACAACTACTGCATTGCACTTGCTAATTAACATCGTAAGTATATAAGATGGAGTGAGATTTAGTTTTATTACAAAAAAATATTTGATAGAATACTTATTTTGTAGCTTATTTAATTTTTTTGGCTACACAAATATGTATATCTTAGTATTAATATACAAAATTGTTTAGATTATTTAACTTTGTTTAAACACCGTTCTAAATGACCTAAACGCTAAATTCGACTTTTTAGCGTTTAGGATAACACTGGTTGAAATCGAATAAATTTGGTCCTCGTGTTGATTCCAAATGTGGTGTTCTACTTTCTAAAATGATTAAAATTTTTGTTTAATATCTAAAAATTCATAACTAATTTATTTTAAATTGGAAAATTAGGAAACTAGTACCAGTTTCTTCCTAAAAGTGTTTGATGCTCTGTTTAGAGTTATTTGGGTCTTATGAAGTTATGTTCCTATTGTTTATTGCTTATAGTCATGCATACTATTTATTTAAATTATCGTTTTGCATCTACTTTATGTTGATTACTTGTTTGGGGCACTGCCTAGTTTTAAACCTATAACCTAATCAGAAAATCAACATAAAGTAAATTACTACTCATGCAATGCCTAAATACGATCTATACATATGGTGAAGCATGATATCTATGAGGTTGGTATCACCTTTTCTCATCTTTTTTCTATGTATGACTTATAGCCTGCCAGATCATCCTGCACGAGTGGAACATCAAGAAATCAGAGCAAGTTTGTTTACGACTCCTGTGCAAAACTGGGGGAAAACATTCTACGTTCCAAATCCAATTCAGATACCAGACACCACCACATTCAAATTCATCGGCATCAATACTGACATCCTACACCACACTGGACTCCTGCAAACGATAACAAAACGCAGCGCGGTCGAGTGGCCATGGCCATGCTACAAAACGCTGCTGCCAAGTTTATCCCTCCACGCCAAGTAACCATGCCGTTTCTGGACGACGTCCGGAAGAAGCGAGGCGTCCTTGACGACAATGTTGGAGCCTTGATCGATTCTGTATGATACATCGATGCCTTCAAGATGTAGGTGGTAAACCACACCGCAGCGACCTGCGTCCCTGTGGTCATCTTCAGTGTCTTCGCCACAGTGGCCGTTGGCATCAGCTTCCATGCTCACTTGATGGGGACGGGTCCGCTGTGAGATCGATCTGATGTCCCAGGAAAGGACCTGCTTGATCAGATCCTGAAACTCGTCTGCTGAAGCATAGAGCGACTGCTGCTGCTGAAATAAATAAACAGATTTTGAACTGTAAGCCCAAATTCTTATTTACAGTTGGCCTAGTGTGATCCCTTCTCATATGAAAAAAAAAGAACTGAAATTTAATCGCTATTCAGCATATAAGATTTCTTTTTTACAGACAAAACATCAATACCACTTACTACATGCGTCCAGCAGGTGGGAAGCGCAGAAATGAAATGTTCAGAAAAATGGACAGACTCCACGGCTAATGCACCATCAACCTGCTTCAACAAAATTCTCAAAGATTACTAGGATATGAACAATGAAGGTACTCGACTGTAGCATTGGCATAAAATATAGTGATATGAGATCTTGCACGTGAGCTGTGAATCAACAATTCCTGAATGGAGCATAAACTTTTCTTTCAATACCCAAATCTAACTCTCAAGTATCATTCAAAAACCCCATATTACAGAAGAAAAGATTTACCAAAATTCTGAACTGTCTAAAAATTAAAATTAAAGCACGAGCTACACATCTTTTCAGTTAGATAAGGCCAGTGCACTTGTATGGAGATGTATAGAGGTAGTAACTAATTAGCATTTATATGCAGACATCATCAAGCATCAAATGCTGTCTAGCGTTCACTACTGTGCAGAACGATGATTGATCCAGAAAAATAAACACACTTATTTCGAACTGATGAGAGAGAAATGAATTTTCAAGTTTGGAGAAATGCATGAGCTGAGATGCAATATTGTACATACCTCTAACCAATTGGGAACAGCTGCACCTTTAACACTGTCAGAATATGGCAGGTATGGTTTAATATCAAGCACAGGCTGTTGATAGGTGATCAATGTATTAGGAAGAGTTCACAGCTGACAGAGCTTAATTATATCAATCCTTTGCATAATGCTGGACCATATAAACGCTTAAATCGGTACCGTGCCATCAACCAAATCTACTCCAGAAAGCAGAAGAGCGTGCCCATCCACTGCCTCCACCTGTAAAACATTGAAATGAATAGGAGAAAACGTCAAACCGCTATAGCATGCTTAAAGATAAATCAAAGCAGGCAACAGCTCAAAGCGAATAAGAAATGTTCACATCCTAGCATACACAGTAGCCCTAGCAAGCTTAACAAGATCAATCAAACTAGGCAATAGCCCAAAGCAAATAAGAAATGTTCACACCCTAGAATTAATCAGAATCAATATATTAGTTGGCTTTCTTATAATTTAAGTGACACAGTAGGATGTTTTGGTCACAAGAAAACCTTTCTGAAGAGAATCCCTGTGGTGAAATCTGTGTGAAAAAAAACATCCTTCAGACATTAGATAGCAAGCAGCATTATAGATAGCAATGATCGTTATGATTATTGTCTACCTAGAAGTTTACAATTCTTCAATCCTAATATTGATTTCCTCACTGTGTTCCAGAAAACAATAATTGAAGACAAACACTGGACCATTTCAGGTGACACTTCAACCATTGCACTGCAGAGATCATAGAGGACAATAAGAGGAAGGCTAGTTGAGTTGTATAATTAGTACCTTTGCTACGCTAAGTCCGATTGGATTAGGCCGATGTGGCGATCTAGTGGCCAAAACCCCCATCTTGCCCCCTTTCAATCTCGGTACCCTTACCTTCGATGAGAAAGCAGAAAATTCCATTAGTTCAACCCAATATTCACTGCAACATTCAGAAGAATATTCATTTATATAAGAAAAAGGAACCACCAAAGGGCTAAGAACAAAACCATACCTTAGCTTTTAGCTTAGACCTAGCAGGATCTTTCCACAGTTTATCAAGATCAGTGTTAAGGTGAAAAACATAAAGAATCCAGCAATGTGAGTAACTAGCTAGTCCCTCCAGCGCTGCTGCTGGAACTCGGGCTGGATCAAGCACCACAGTTGCCCTGGCCAACGTAACTACCAAAGGTTGCCTTGGTGTACCATTCCTGTGATTGTAGGGTCAACAAGGCAAGACGTTTAGAAGGTTCATAGCTCGGTTTCCACACCTGAGCACATACATCCACACCAAACATTCATTCTGGTAACTATCCAATAAATTGATTGAATACTACGAGTCGTTGGAAATGGGAAAAAAAAATCGATGGCAATCAGCACCTAGTGGAGAAGCAGGACTGGACAGTGCCAATTGGCGCCAGCGGGTAAGATGCTGGGGCGGCGGCCTTGGCCGGCCTCGCCTCGTCGGAGCGAGGCTCCTGCTGACTCAGAGCCCTCCTCAGCGACTGCAAGCAAGGAAACGAAATAGAGATTCGGCAGCACGAGCCTGATGATATGGCCCAACTCGAAAAGAAATGCACGTCGGAGCACGAGAAAACTTGAAGCGCCGGACGGCGGCGACCTCACCTGCTGGGCCCGCACTCTGCCGCGGCGCTCGGCAGCGACCTTTTCTGCAGCGACTGCCAGTGAGGCCTCCACCTCGCGGACCCGCGCGGCCAGACGAGCGCATTTGCGCCTGTAGAACAAGCCTGTGGGATGGGCACATCTGTGAGGGAGGAGAGGTCGATGTTGGGAACCCGGAGCTAGAAACGATGAGGTCAGGGAAGAGCGAGAGATTACATGAGAGGACGATGGCTGCGGCAGTGGCAGCTATGGCGGCGCCGGCGAGGCTTCGCGGCGGCGCCATGGAGGGGCGTCGAGTCAACGGCACCGAGGCCGCGCTAAGACATGGGCTTCGGTGAAACTGGGCTGCGCTTCGGGTTGGAGAACGTGGGCCGACGAACTAAGAGAGATTTCATCAATGGGAAAAGTCTTTGGGCATACTTTTTCCTTTTTCAAACTTTCTTTGGACATACTAAGAACTTTGCTGATCTTGTTTGCCTCACCTGGCCATCCTCGTTCAGCAAAGCATAGATAACCTTGCTCATGCGGCAAGCTGATTTAGCTCTCTAGCACTGGCAAGGAAATCTTTATAAATTTTCTAAGATTAAACCATATTTTAGAATTTGTAATTGCATTGTTTTTCCGCCCAAGCGGTTATCTTTGAGTCAGCCAAAACAGTCACATCTGGAGCTAGCCAATATTAATTCCAAATTCTAAGGCTGAATATCTGCATCCAAACAGGGTGTTAGTGTGACTGGCTCTAAGGACAATATTTAGTGTGTATGCTAGTTTATAGGGTTAGCCATGGAAGTTGGGGTGATGTGTATGTTTGGTTGAGGTTTGTTGCTTTAATTTTTTTTTAAGTCCAATTCATTCCCTTTTGGTCCACTCCATTTTTTCGCTAGAACTTTTTTCGGACTTTCTAACTAATTATATGACCAGCTATTTACGTGTACCTTTACCTTTAGTATAATGGATTTTGTTTCTCCAATAAAAAGAGCGAGCTTATATAACAATATCAATGCTAAATGAACGCTCTAGGCCAGAGTTAGATAATTCCTCTGTAATATAAGTTCATCTAGATATATTTTAAGTCTCATTTTTAAAAACTTTAACCAACAACGTGAAAAATATGCATAGACTGACAAGACAGGATTAACACTGCTTGACATGGCCCAAACGGAATAGTTATTATGAAAAATAATTTCATAATACATAACATACAACCTCTAAAATGATTTGTCTTTTTAGTTATCTTATATAGTAATACAACAATCATTTAATCTATGAATGGAACAAATGAACTTTAGGAGTTTCAAGGCAATGAAAACTCATAAATACTCCATTCGTCCCAAATTATAAGTCCTTACAACTTTTTTAGAGAATCAAAGCATCTTAAGTTTGACCAAATTTATATAATAGAATAATAACATTTATAATACTAAATAAGTATCATTAGATTCTTCATTGACTATATTTTTATGGTATACCTATTTGATGTCATAAATCTTTGTAATTTTGTCTATAATTTTAATCAAACTTAAGATGCTTTGCCTCTTTAAGAAAGTTAGAAAAACTTATAATTTGGAACGGAGTGAGTATAATAGTGCAGGAGTAGCTCCTGGTCAAGAATTCACACCTTATACTCAGCCAAAGAGCGCGGATTTTTCTTCTAATCTAAAACAAACAAAAATGAGTTGGCACGATCAACACAAATATAGTATTCACTCCACCCAAGCACATACGGACAGGCATCCATCTTTTGCCAGAACCTGATACTAAGAAATACTCCCTCCATTCTAAACTGACTTATTATTTGGAATGGAGAGAGTAGCCTTTAACATACCACATCCGAATATGGCATTAGGATATGGGAGTAGAAAAATGAACTAGTTTTCCTTTAGTGGGAGTTTGTTTCAAACAAAGGCTTAACTGCTTAAGGCAAATAATATTCTGGTCATTCCCAGTCGTAGTACCCACCAGCATCCATCAAAAGCCGCAAGGGAAGTTTCACTGCACTTGCACCAATACCAAATAAGTTGTAGGAACATGCTTCAACTTACAGGTCTTCAGCATCCTATTTCAACGCGACGTGACACACAGTTCAATGAGGCGAAAAGGAAATCAAATGCCATCCGAGTGTAACCTCCCAGGCAATGAGGCCTTTGAAAAGTAGCAGCAGTAACTAAGAAACCACCAGGAATCCTGAAAGAAAAGGAAAGGGCAGAAAACCCCAACTGGGAGAGCAGACAACTTCTTTTGACGGTAACAGAGAGCAAGAGACAGGTTTCAATAGAAGTGACATTAACAGGTCCCTCTTTCGTAGAAACCAGAGTGACATTAACAGGGTGTTTATGCAGCACAGCTAAAGCTGTGTGGGCAATTGTTGCCAATGTTTGGGTGCCACCAATATACCCAGGTCCTTTGAACAGTGCTGGACCTGGTGTGATCTTTGGCTACCTGCTGGCAAACAGTTCCATGCTATAGGGATTGCATCAAACTGTTGGGCTATTTGGAAAGCCAGGAATAAAGTGTGTTTTGAAGGAAAATCCCTAACCAATCCTATATCAATCATTTGCCATGCATGTGCCCTTAAGAATTACTGGGCAGATCTATTCATGGAGATCGATAGGGAAGCTCTTGAAGCTGGAGTGAACACTATGCTGAAGATTGCAGCATCTTTGCTGGGCAAGAAGGTGGGAGAAGATGGACAACTGCAGTTGAAGAATGGTGATGAGGGCAACAAGCAAGAGTGACGGATCCTTCTGCTATGATCCTCACAAGATTAGTAGTTATAATGTCTTTCGGATGGTGGCTCACGTAGTTAGCCTTTTGATGAAACTGGTTTTAACCTTGATGTTCTGCCTGGATGGCATGCTCCGCGTTTTGCTTCAGTCAGCTAGATTCAAACTGTCTGTGATAGGTTGCAGTGGTAAGCCTGGGCTTTGTCTGTTTTCTTTCTTGCTCTGATATGTCCCAAAACATGCTGTATTTCCATTAGTGATGATGGAAATGGTGTTACCTCCTTTCAAAAAAAATTAACAGGGTGTTTGGTTTGAGGAATCAAACCTTTCTAGAATATTTGATTTGAAAAATCCATTTTGAATAAGGTGATACATCATAATGACTATATTACTCAAATTTGGTGGAATGACTTCATTCCTCAAACTAGTACTCATTATAAGCTTGTGAGGAATGAGATGATGATGCATCAACTCATTCCATTTCACAAACAAAAATAAAAAAAGTGAGACGTGAGAAGATGGACTAACCTATTCCTCAAACCAAACACTCTGTAAGGAAACTCATGCATCTCCACAAATAATGCACCAGCGCAGAAAGGTTCTTCTTCTGCAAACCTCACATATAGCCACAGCAGTTAGGATCACAATGATCCTGGCCTTGGCATTCAGCGCTGCAGTGCAGAGTGCTCATGGACGGTCACGGCCCATGGTTGGCTGCTGCTCGGTAAGGGACTGAGGGATGCCCGTCATTGTGAGACAACCAAAAAGTATTGAGACGTAGCTGAAAATAAAAATACAGCATCCCCTCGAAGCACAGATACAGAAATTCAGCATATCCTTTATTTCGAAAGCTCCCTCCAGGTAAATAACTTTACTCACGGTCATCACATTAGTACAATGATACTGACTTTCTCTGACAGTTACCACCTCCAAGAAAATATTCAAACACAGCATTCCCTCGAAGCACCCAGACACAGAAATTCAGCGTATCCTTTATTTCGAGAGCTCTCTCCAGGTAGATACCTTTTACTCATACTGTCATCACATTAGTTCAATGATACTGACTTCCTTTGACAGTTACCACCTCCATGAAAAAAAAATTCAGTCTTCCAGTTCCAATCGTAGTACTATACTATCGCCAACGAAATGTCAAATTCATGAGGACTTGCAGCCATGGAACATTGTGGTGAGACCATGTTTCAACTTGCAGGAACGTAGGTTCCGCTACAAGGGGAGGAAGATCGATCATCAGCTTACTATTCCAACATGCTAAAATGTCAGTGAGAGAGAACCAAATAAGACACCATCAGACTGTACAACCTCATAGGCAGTGAGCCTTTGAAAAGTAAAAGAGCCAAGCCAGAATTGACGGGCATGATGGAAAAAGATAGGGAAGAAAACCTCAGCTGGGAGAGCATACAGAAAAGTTCTCGGACAGGACCCACAAAGAAGAGACAGATTTTGATCAAGTCAAAGTCAAGCAATCTTACGGAGACTTGAGAGCAAAATTCAGTTCAACTGACATTAAAAGCAGGGAGGTTCCTTAGTTATTTATTAGTTTTAATTAAACCAGACAAAATTCATCTATAAATAGTGCACCAGATTTATTTAAAAACAGCGTGCCACAAGAGATGGCAGCAGCAGTTAGGATCACAATGCTCCTGTTCTTGGCATTCAGCTATGAAGTTGTGCTAGGGGTTACAGAAAATAAAGTAGAAAAATTCCATGTGGGAGTGGTACTTGATTTGGGGACACCAGTGGGGAAGGTAGCACGCACAAGCATTTCAATTGCTGTGGAAGATTTCTATGCTGTCCATCCGAACTACACCACTCAGCTTGTCTTCCATGTCAGGGATTCCATGAGTGATGATGTCCAGGCTGCAGCTGCAGGTAAATTACATGCTCGGCTATGGACTGACGTTCTATTGTTTTTGCATTTATTATTTCGGAAGCTTGGTCTTTTGGACAAAAAGTGAATCTGGAATAGTCTATAAAGATGTTGTGTTCCATTTGTGTTGTTGCACTAATTAAACAGATATCCCTATATGAAAATGAGAAGACAGAAGGGTGCTTGAATCTAACCAAATAATTAGCCAATTCCATGACTACTTATGTTGTAATATGGGGATAATTATTAAACAATTATATATGAACTTTCAACTAGACCACTGCAGAATTTCAGCATGTACTTAGAAGGGATCTATCTGTAGTGGTTTTGATGCAGAAAACAAGCTGCATCGATGCATTAGATGAAGCATATGGTTTTTTTTTCTGAAATGGTACAGTTTGAAGACTCAGCTCGTTTGGCAGCCAATTTTCACGGCTATGGCTGTGGCTGCCGTAATTTTTGCTACAGTATTTTATGCCTAATCGCTGCAGCAGCCACAGCCAGCAAAATAGCAGCTAAACAGATCCATGTGTTATTCATGCATGTGTTCCCTCTGTGATTAGATGCATGGATAGGTTGCTTTTGATTCTGGTGGTGTTTCGTAACTCAAACTGAGACTTTCTGTAATTTCGTTGCTTTGGTAATGAAATTTGGGTTTTTGTGGAAAAATGTGTTGAAATTTGAAAATCACTTATGCATGGCAAACAAGGTATGTCTGTATCTAGTGGCACATCACTTTTGAAATACTGTAGGCTGATTTACCCAAAGTTACTTTGTTGACGGGAATGCATCAGCACAGAGAAAAAAAAAACCCTCAATGTCATGCATTTTCAAGTTGAAATGAATTTAATGGTACCTTCATATGTTGATGTGACACCAAATGTAACTTTTCTAACATGTAGTTTGAGATTTGGGAGATATAACCAACAAATAAAGGAAAAAAGAGGGGGGGGGGGGGGGGGGGGGGGGGTGGCAGCAGGCGTAGATGTTGAACTTAAATGCTTGAAAAGATCTGACCAACAGAACCACCCAATTCATTGCTATTAATTACGTATATCTGAACAATACGCTGAATGAATTCTAGTAATCAATCTTATCTCTACATCCAATTTTACAGTTATTGACTTGCTGGAGAAGTACAATGTCCAAGCTATCATTGGACCACAGAAATCTTCTCAAGCTGTGTTTGTATCAGCTCTTGGAAATAAGTGTCAAGTCCCAATTATCTCATTCACAGCAAGAAGTGCATATTTATCTTCCCATTACCTTCTGTTGAATTTGGGGAACTCACTCGCTCTAGTTTCCAGAGCAGTGGTACTTCTATTTCTTCTTCTCTATTTTACATATAAGTCCCTTTACAATTTATTATTCACACCAACACTCCCCCTCAAGATGGGCTAAAGATATCTATCATGCCCATCTTGTTACAACTCAACTCATTCTCACTAGGTCCTAATCCCTTAGTAAAACAATCTGCCAGTTGACTACGTGATTTTACATACTCTAGCCTTAGAACCCCGCTATCAAGCTTTTCCTTGATGAAGAATCTATCGATCTCAACATGCTTAGTGCGATCAAACTGAACCGGATTATTTGCAATATTGATTGCAGCAACATTGTCACAATGAAGCATCATGGTCTCATTTCTCATCACCCGCAGCTCCTTCAATAAGCCTTTTAACCATAACATCTCGCATAAGCTCAATGCCATTGCCCTATATTCAGCTTCTGCAGTAGACCGCGCCACAACTGCTTGCTTCTTGCTACGCCATGAGACAAGATTGCCTCCCACAAACACACAATAACCAGATGTGGACCTTCTGTCATCCCTGCTACTTGCCCAATCTGCATCACAATATCCCACCAGATCTAAATGCATGTTCTTCTTGAACCATAACCCTCTTCCAGGTGTTCCCTTTAGGTACCTCAATATTCTGTAGACCAATTCCATATGTCCTGTTCTAGGATCATGCATATGCCTGCTTACCACACTCACTGCATAAGAAATATCAGGTCTTGTATGGCACAGGTATATCAATCTCCCAACCAGCCTTTGATATGTTTCTCTGTTAACAGACTCTCCAGACTCGGCACTAATTTGATGGTTTTTATCAATAGGAGTACTGCACGGTCTACATCCTAGCATCCCAGTTTCTGTCAATAAATCAAGGACATATTTCCTCTGGGAGAGAACTATCCCCTTAGGTGACCTAGCAACTTCAATCCCAAGAAAATACCTAAGTGGTCCAAGATCCTTTACCTCAAAGGTTTTTCCCAAATTCTCCTTCAAACATTTGATTTCTTCCACATCATCTCCTGTAATCACAATGTCATCCACATACACCGCCATAATGGTGATAAATGTTCCCCTATGCTTATAGAAGACCGTATGATCACCATTGCATTGAGAGTAGCCCATACCATAGACTGCCCTCCTAAACCTGTCGAACCATGCCCGAGGTGATTGCTTTAGTCCATAGAGTGATTTTTTAAGTCTGCACACTTTGCCAACAGTTTGACTATTAGCAAACCCCGGTGGAATTTCCATATAGACTTCTTCCTGTAAGTCACCATGAAGAAATGCATTCTTCACATCCATCTGATGTAGAGGCCAACCAAAGTTAACTGCACAAGAGATTAGGGTCCTAACAGTACCCATCTTTGCCACAGGAGCAAAGGTCTCATCATAATCAATGCCATATGTTTGACTATATCCTTTTGCAACCAGTCTTGCCTTGTATCTGTCCACCTCTCCTTTTTGGTTTTGCTTCACAGTGAAAACCCACTTACAGCCCACAGCTCTTTTCCCTTTTGGAAGTGGAACCAATTCCCATGTCTTGTTCTTTTGAAGAGCATGCATCTCTTCTTCCATTGCTGCTTTCCACTTAGGGTCCTGTTTTGCACACCTCCAGTCCCTTGGAATAGGCACTGTTTGTAAAGATGCAACAAATGCTCTATATGCAGGTGAAAGACGAGAGTATGATAGAAAATTGGCAATGTCATGATCTGTACTAGGACGCTCAAACCCATATCGAACGGGAGGTTTTCCAAAATTAGATCTAGTATCTCTACGTTGTGCAAGAGATAACTCTACATGCTCAGGAGTAGGAGAGACATTACCAGTTGACCCAGATTGGGTCGAGGAGCTCAATGGAGAGAGGTCCGAGGAGAGATTTGGGACTAGTGAACCAGGCTGCTGTGGCTGTGATGTACCAACGTGCTCCCCCTGACCCTTGAACCGCCTCCTTTGATATACAATTGGCTCCTTCTCAGCTGTTTGCTCCCCCTGACTCCTGAACCGCCTCCTTTGATATACAATTGGCTCCTTTGCAACTATTTCCCTATTCTCTTCACTTCCTTCATCAATTGACTCCTCGATCTCATCGTCACCTACCTCATTGCCAACTATTTCTTCACCTTCACATTCACCATTATCCTGATGAATTACCTCCTGAGTTCCAGACCTATCCATTGGACATGGGATGGTACCAACAATTACCTCTTTTTGAGCATCAGCTCCTTCATTCTTCTCCCCCTCTCTACTGTCACCCTCAGTGACTGAAGAGAATTCTTCCAACAATGGATCAAGATCCCATGGTTTTGTGTAGTATGGTTCAAACTCCCGAAATGTCACATCCATACTCACAAACAATCTCTTTCCGACAGGGTCCCAGCACTTGTAACCCTTTTGTGTAGAGGAATATCCAACGAAAACACACTTTACTGCTCGGGGGTCTAACTTGCTAATTGAAGGTCTATGGTCCCTGACAAAGCAAACACAACCAAATACCTTGGGGGGTACCTTGAACTCCTGTTGTCCTAATAAAAGTTCAGCTGGGGATTTCATTCCAAGAATCCTAGATGGCATACGATTAATTAAGTATGCTGCTGTCAACACTGCCTCACTCCAGAGATACTTAGGTACATTCATTTGAAACATCAATGATCTTGCCACCTCCAACAAATGTCTATTCTTCCTTTCAGCCACACCATTTTGTGCTGGAGTATTAGGACATGTGGTTTGATGGAGAATGCCATGGCTCGACAAGTATGCTATAAAATCATTATTCACATATTCTTTTCCATTATCAGTGCGGATAATTCTAATCTTGGCATTAAACTGATTGACAACCAGATTATGGAAATCTTGGAAACATCGGAGAACTTCATGCTTACCCCTAAGCATGTAGATCCATGTCATACGAGTATGGCAGTCAATAAAAGTGACAAACCACTTAAACCCACTTAATGATGTAGTTGAGCAGGGACCCCAAACATCAGAATGTATCATCGAAAAAGGTTCACAACTACGAAGACCAATACTAGAATAGGTTGACCTTGTATGTTTCCCAAGTTCACATGCATCACACACAAGTTGGTTTCTGTCCACACCCTTAAACATAGCAGGATAGAATTTATTTAAACTTTCAAAAGGCACATGTCCTAACCGATAATGAAGCAAGTAGATCTCCTTCTCCTGTGCTCCAGCAACTGCCGCCAATGCTGACTCCTCCTGGTTGATAACCCACAACCCATTATGCCTGATTCCAGTCCCAATCACTCTCCCCGTTCTCTTCTCCTGAAAAATACAGAGTTTTTCATCAAATGTAACAATGCATTTGAATTGATCAACCAGTGAACTAACAGAGAGGAGGTTGACTGGGAAAGAAGGAACATGCAAGACAGATGATAAGTAAAGAGATGGGGTACACTCTACGGATCCTACACCATGAATGAGTTGAGATGTGCCATCAGCAGTTTGAATAGTTTCAGAGTAAGAGTGTGGAGTGTAAGTTTTAAAAGAACTAGATATGCCTGTGACATGCTTGGATGCTCCTGAATCAATAACCCATTCTATGTTATGCCTATATGTGGATGCAAGTGCCTGTGCCTGAGTACCTTTGCCCAAATGGGCATAGTTGGCAAAGTTACCAAAGTGACTGGTGGTGGCAATCACAGGACCATCTGAGGTGGCTTTGGAACTTTCAGATCCTTTCATCTTCTGCCATTGTTCCCATTGCTTGACTTGCTCCCCGGTCAATGTGATAGATGGAAGATCCCCTGTGGTAGCAGTAGTGACCTGAGAACCGCTCTCCCAGGTAGCAACATTGGCCTGAGGACCACCACGGCCTCTGCCACGTCCTCCTGCACGTCCTCCACCACGACCACCACGACCTCCTTGATCACCACGAGCACCACCACGACCTCCACGACTCCCACCTCTACCACCATAGCTCTTAGGAAGGGGACAATTATAGCTCAAGTGTCCCTCCTCTCCACAATTGTAGCACTTTCTCTCCACCACTGAGGTGTAGGCTGACTTTACAGGATTGTTACCACTCATCATCCTCAGTCTGCTCTCCTCAATAACCATGGCTGACACAGCCTCCTCCATGGTAGGGAGACTCTCCTGGTGGCAAAAGGCAGCCCTTCTGCTCTCAAACTCAGGATCTAAGTTCTTCAGAAATTGAGTCACCCTTCTGTCCTCAATCCACTTCTGAACATCATGGGCATCCTGTGGATCTCTCATGTTGAGTGGAGCATAGTGATCCAACTCTCCCCACAAGTACTGTAATTCACACGCATATTGCTCCACTGATCTTCCTGCTTGTTTCACTGCATCGGCCTTGTTCTGAATCTCCATCATCACCATTACATTTCCCTGCTTAGAATATCTATTACTCAGAGTTTTCCATATTTGTGCTGCAGTGTGCATAGCTTCCACCACTTTACTAACCGATGGTGACATGGACGACAGTAACCATGCCACTATGGTAGAGTTTGTTGTGTGCCAAGCTCTCCATTCAGGGCTAAGCTTGTTAGCTGGCTCAACACAATCCTCCCTCAAATAGTTCTCTACCCCCTTTCCTCCTAGTATCACCTGCACTCTTCTGGACCAACTCAAATAATTCTTACTTCCTTCTAACTTTACGTCATTTGGAATGAGTTCCAATTTGAGTTCACGCACCTCTCTAGGACCAATCAAATTCATCTCTATAAGCCCCTGAATCATCGACTTTATCTCCTCTTTTAACTCAGCCTTAGTAACTAGTGGATCACCTCCACCATTACCCTCACCATCTTCTGGCTTCCCTGTCTCTTTTCCGGTATCCATCTTCCTCTCCGAATCAGCCTCTCCACAAGCAAGTTCAATTCACCTCAGTACAAACAAGTAGCGAAGGCCTCCACCTTCACTTACAGAGCAACCACAAACACCTACAGAGCAGCAGCCGCCAATCCTCTTCTTCTACCTCTGCACAGACCTCACCAGCAGCTCAGAGTAACGCAGCAGTACTCCACCTCTCTATGAACAGCACCTGCTTCTACTTCCCTTTTTCTTCGATAGTTGTAGCTACCTTCCTTCTCTGCTTTTGGCCACACACAACACAAGCACCCACAGGCCAGACACCGGCCTGAGCAGCACGCGCGCGTGCTCAGCTCGCGCGTCCACAGCACCCGCACGCGAGCGTCGCCTCCTCCTCACGCAGCTGTGCCGCCTTGCACCTCCAGCGGCGCCCTTCTCTCCTTGCCGAGCAGCAGGAGCACGCAGCTGCGCCGCCTCGCCCTTCTCTCCCTGCCGAGCGCCGCCTTCTCCTCAACGAGCAGCAGGCCACGCGCCGCCCTTCTCTCGGCAGAGCAGGCAACCGCGACCGCGCCGCCTCCGACCCACGAGCACGCGGCCGCGCACGACCGTCCTGCCTCCGCCTCGGGCACGCGCGACCGCCGCTCCGCCTCGGTCCGCGCTGGCCCGCGCGAGGACGCAAGCGCCGCCTCCGGACCGCCGCGCCGTCCCACGGTCACGTGACGGCGCCGCCGTCGCCAATCGCCGAAACCCTAGGTCTGGCTCCGATACCATGTTGAATTTGGGGAACTCACTCGCTCTAGTTTCCAGAGCAGTGGTACTTCTATTTCTTCTTCTCTATTTTACATATAAGTCCCTTTACAATTTATTATTCACACCAACACCTTCCATATTTTGTTCGAGCAACAGTGAATGACTCTGCACAAGTGAGTAGCATCACCTCCATAATCAAAACTTATGGATGGAGAGAGATGGTGCCTATCTACATGGACAACGATGACGGTAAAGGTATTATTGCAGACCTTGTTGATGTCCTCGAAGGAATAGATGTCCATGTTCCCTACCGGAGTGTGATAGATGAATCAGCAACAGGTGAACAAATTACCCAAGAACTCTACAAGTTGATGACAATGCAAACAAGGGTCTTTGTGGTGCACATGTCCCCATCTTTGGGATCCCTTTTCTTCACAAAAGCAAAGGAAATTGGGATGATGAGCGAGGGGTTTGTATGGATTATAACAGATCGACTAGCAAATCTCATTGATTTACTAAATCCTTCAGTCGTGGAAGCAATGAATGGTGCCTTGGGGGTCGAGTCCTATGTTCCTAAATCAACAGAACTTGATAGCTTCACCATGAGATGGTATATGAGGTCACGAAATGATCATCCAAATGACCCAACATTGAAATTAAACATCTTTGGGCTATGGAGCTATGATACGATATGGGGGTTAGCTCAAGCAGCAGAAAAGGCCAAGGTTACTAAAGCAAAATTTCTGAGACAAGCAAAATTTCTGAGACCACCTGCACTGAAAAACTCTACAAGTTTGGGAGCCTTGAAAAATTCAAGAAATGGTCCAGCAATCCTAAAGGCACTCTTGCAAAATAAATTTGAAGGTTTAAGTGGTTACTTTGACCTTTCGGATGGGCAGCTGCAAGTTTCCAAGTTTCAAATAATAAATGTAGTTGGACAAGCACGGAGAGTGATTGGTTTTTGGACTGCACAAAATGGACTGTCACAGCAATTAGACCAGAGGTCAAACATAAAATACCGGAACACCACACATGATCCGAAAATTGTGATTTGGCCAGGCGAATCTACGAAGATCCCAAGGGGCTGGGAAATCCCAACAAATGGGAAGAAGCTTCAAGTTGGTGTAGTCACAGGAAATAAATATAAAAAATACATAGATGTTGTCGAAGATTCCATCACAGGTGTGATTAAAGCAAGTGGCATTGCAATTGATGTTTTTGAGGAGGCAGTAAAGAGACTTCCTTATGCACTCCCTTATGAATATGTAGTATTTAACATCACAAAGAATTCAAGTTCAAGCTACGATGATTTTGTCAATCAAGTTTACCTTAGGGTAAGAATATATTGGTTTTCTTTTCAAGTTGAAACTATAATTTCACGCATTATGCTTCACAAGATCTGATATTTCCAATATCATGCTGTTATTTCAAATAAATTTAAATTTCTTACTGCTTATACAACATGCTAGTTTTGTGGATGATGTAAATACCATAATAGAAGAAAAGCTATCTATAAGCCCTTTCATTCTTATTGTAGATGAAATGAAAACAACGGATGCCATGTACTGGCGTAACACATAATTGCAGTCTTCTGTATTTCATTATGTACTGTCATAAATACGTTTCAATATTGCTGAGGTAAATCATTTTGCTTTATTAAGCCATAAATGCTCAACCTTGCAAATTAAACATCAGAATTTAATTTTCGCAAAATAGTCCTACCTCTGATTACATAGAGTTTATATGTTTTCTTGTTTAATTTGTTCCCCTTTACGGCTCATGGTTAAACAACTTTCTTTTGCACCCTGACAGAAATATGATATAGCAGTTGGAGACATAACAATTAGGTACAACAGAAGTTTGTACGTTGACTTCACTCAGCCATACACAGAATCAGGGATAGCAATGGTTGTTCCTGTCAGGGAAAGCATAAACAAGAATACATGGATTTTCCTGAAGCCACTCACACCTGGCATGTGGATTGGGACCATAATACTCTTTATCTACACAGGCATTGTGATATGGTTGTTAGAGCTTCTAGGCAACAACAAGGCTATTCATGGTCCAGTTCCCCGACAGCTAGCTACGATGATATATTTTTCCCTGTTTGAAGAGAGTGAGTACCTTAGCGTAACTCCTTTTCCAGTAAATTTTTTGATATATATAGCACAATGATCAAGCTGATACACCCTTTTTCTTACCTAGTTAATGTCATGCACAAGTTTTCACAACTCAGAAAAAGAAATGTGTAATGTTATATGGTTTCCACCAAATGCACTGATTTCGTAAGACATGTCTGATGTCTTACAGCACAGATGTGATCAAACAGGGACAAATCTTGTGCAGTTGTACTGAGAACTATCAAGCCAATACGAAATTTTACAAATGCAAGAAGGAATATATTACCATTTTATCCACCGTATGCATGTAAAGATTAGCAAATCTGGACATTATGAATTATGTACTTTTTAACTTTGATTTATGCTATCTGAAAAGTATGTTAACTCTCTGCAGAAGAGAAGGTGAAACGCCTTATCTCTCGGATCGTGTTGGTCATATGGCTGTTTTTTCTTCTGGTACTCAAGTCAAGCTACACTGCAAGCTTGACATCCATGCTAACTGTTCAACAGCTCCACCCAACTGTAACAAATGTCGAAGAACTTCTCAAAGCTGGAGAATGCGTTGGGTATCCTCATGGTTCCTACATCAAGGATCTTTTGGAAGAAATCGGCTTTGAGGTATCAAAGATCAAGCCCTATGAAAGCCCTGAAGATTTTCATGATGAGCTTTCCAGAGGATCCAAGAATGGTGGTGTTGCTGCCCTTGTGGATGAAATCCCATACCTCAAATTATTCCTTGCGGAGCATTGCAAGGGATACACCATGGTTGGACCAATATATAAGAATGCAGGTTTTGGATATGTAAGTTTAGCTATGTTTATTAAAATTACTTTAGCATAACCAAGTTTAAAGTCAGCTTTATTCTAGTTTCACAATGATGCATAATAGTCTGAGTTGGGATATGATTTTTACAAGGGTACCTTCTTCCACAGGCACTTCAGAAGGGATCGCCAATAATAGGTGACATCTCACAAGCAATCCTCAACATAACAGGGGGAGACACTATAACTCGGATTGAGAAGAAATGGATAGGAGATCAAAACAACTGCCAAAATGTGGGCACCATCTTTGGTTCAGGCACACTCACCTTTGACAGTTTCGCAGGACCGATCATTGCTACAGGAGTTGCCTCAACCACCTCTCTTGTGGTCGCCTTAACAATTTATTTCTGCAAAAGCAAACAAGTAGAACATGAAAATGGTGATTCAGATGACATCTTGCCACAAGGAGAAATTAAAGATGGTGGTGATTCAGATGACATCTTGCCACAAGGAGAAATTAAAAAAGGTGGGCAAGAAGCCGGGGCAATAGAGATGCATGAACAAACAAACAAGCTTATGTACAGTGGGTCCCTTGTCATTTACAGATGTGAAAGGATTTCTAGCCTGCGAGCAGCGCGAGTATCAAGTTCGGCTCAATTTTAGCTCGGTTGAATTTGTAATTTAAGCTTGTTAGAGCCGAATTATTTTTCGCCAAGATCTAGCATGTTATCCTTACAATTTGCTGAAGTGGTCCTTGCTTGATTTTTAAGCGTGAAGCATTTCAGGTGACACTCCAAGACCGATTGGATTAGGCAGATGTGCGATCTAGTTGGCACAACACCCGTCTTGCCTCCTTTCAGTCTTGGTACTCTCACCCTCCATTAGAAACCCAAAATCAGGATCACAAGTTGATAACCAAAGAATCACGAGTTAATGATCCCAAAGCTACTACAACTGTACAGCATTCAGAGGAACTTTTTTTCCTGTCAAGAAAAAGAACAACAGCTGAGGAAAAATTATACCTTTGCCTTTCAGCCCTGGGCCTAGCGGGAACTTTCCACATTTTATTAAGTGTTCAGATGGAGTACATACAAGAGCCAAGTAATGCGAGCAGCCTGTGTTGTCAAAAAAAAAAAGTGAGTAGCCTGCAAAACCCTCGAGCACCTCAGGTGGGAAGGATCCCAGAGGCGGCTGACCGCCCACCAAAGCAATTTCTACTCAGAATCAGGCAAATGAAGAATAAAGTGATGAATAGGTAAAATAAAACAGAGTAAGGAGTCTCGTGGGTTGGATAGTTACCCTATTTCTCGCTCAAAGCCAGAGCCATCTCAGTGCTAGCAGGAAGGAGAGTACAGCATCCTGGAACGAGGGAATCGCAGGTAGGAAGCGCCTACCTGGTGAGAATTTTTTTATTTTTAACTCAAATTTGAAACATATTTTGGATCTGACCCGTATTTAAAAATATTTTTAAAACTAGTCCGTTTGGCTCCGTCACCATGCATGACGGGACAAATGAACTGTACCCCGCCATGCATGGCGGCGGGGTCCAGCTGTCACGTGGCCTGTAGCCCGGGGTGCCTGCTGACGTGGCTTAGGAACGTGCAAAGGCGTACCCCACGCATCATGGCGGGTTACCCTACCCCGCCCCCCATCATGACGGGGTACGGCCATGGCCACTTAAACGGCCGGGCCCTTCTTGTTTTTGTCTTTGCTTCCATTCCATACCCCGCAGCGCCGCTGTCCTCCAACTCTGCCCCAGCGCCCGAGCACCCCTCCCCCAGCGCCCCTCGGGCATCGGTCCTAACTCCTCTGCAAGACGAAGTAGCTCGGCTATCTTTCCTATGTCGTAGGCATCCTCGTCCTGAGGGTAGCCCAAATCCTCGGCTAGACGAATGAGCTCGCTTATCCTCCCGATGTCGTCATCTTCCTCTGGCTCGGCCTCCTCTTCAACCACAATCGGACGGCTTGCGGTGCCACCAACTCCAGCGCCCCGCTCTAGTGTCCTCTTCTCCGCGTACCTAGCACGAGCTACATCTACTTGCCAATTGCCGGTGCATCCAATCTCTGCAAGTATAAAATGCAAACAATTAGCACGATGTTTGCAAGGACTTTATTGCCAGTGAAACAAAGAAGTTAGATTTTCAAAAACGCAATGACTCACTCGCACATAACGAGGCAATAGTATCGTTCAAGCCTTGCATCTCTGCTCTCTCAGCCTCCTCTGCAGCCTTCCTTGCATCCTCTTCAGCCTTCCTTGTCTGGTACTCCTCTACCTCCTGTTTCCTCTTCTCGTACCACTTCTTCCACGTAATACTCTCCGAGTTACGAACACGCATCTCTTGGGTCCGTTGAAGCATTTTTCTTATGGTCGTTCACGTAATCGGTGACGTAGTTTGCAGGATATCCTCTCATCTTACGAAGTGCTACTCTTGTCTTATACTCATCCTTGAACTTAAACACATCATCATATGATTCCCATTTGCATTTCTGAGTGCTCTGTTACCACAAATATATGAATACAAAGTTAGTGTACCAAAACAAACAAAATAAAACATTAGCACTAAGTGTCCACAGTCCTAGCAAACCTCATCATAATCGATCATGTGGCCACAGAAGTGGTCAATCCCAAGACCTGAAGGGACTAGGCTGTAGCTAGCTTCGACACCACATTTGCACATCACAGGAGGCGCAATAGACCTCATCTTCTTCCACTTTGGCACCTCCTCCTTCTTCTCCGGCTCCGGCCAATGGCTCTTTGGACCATAGACCCACTCCGCGAAACGACACTTTGGAAAATCACGATCCTACAAAATCAAAACATTAGAGAACACATATAGGACATGACATTTCAAGGTTAACTCAAACCTTACTTCATGCCGTAGAGGACAAATGAACTCTTGTTCATTGCGTGGGTTTATCACGGCTTGCTCTCCGCAATGGCACTTCGGAGGATCCTCGAGCCGTCGTGGCGAGGCTACGACCTTCTCTTCCTCCGTCATAGGAGGAGGGTTAGGAGGGGACGAAACCCAGCGAGTAAACACCTCACGCTTGCAATGATCAATGCCGAGGTAGAAAAGGAGAATCCTTGGGAACTTGTCCGGACCGTCGATCTATTGGAAGAAAAAACACCGGAAGTAGGGCTACAAAATAGTTTCAATTATCTCATCGCGAATACAACATCACAAACCAATAGGAAAAACAGAGGGCACAATTACTTACGCTACAACTATAACATGTGTAGAAGCAATGTGCCGCAGTATCCGGATGTCTCGACTGGCCCACGTGCGCCGGATGACCACAGTCACAGTTAGGGAAAGGTTCCTCGGGAGGCACGGGCGCATCCTTGCAAGACACGTCGGGGTACATCTCTCTAGGACGACCTTTTTTTCTCCAAATTGACTCACGATACGAGTCCTCCATCTAAAAACACAAAATTATTTCAACACGAATCACATATCACTTATAATTCTTACAATTCAAAAATAATTCACAATATCAATATGATTAAAACTAATATAATTTTACTAACTAAATTAACCAAACATACTATAACTAAATAAACTAACATGACTAAACTATAGAAACGGAAAGTAAATAAGAAAATTTACCTTTCTTATACGAGGGGTGGCTGGGACGAGGACCGACGATGGGCGGCAGCCGCCGGGGAGGGGCGCTGGGGCAGAGTTGGAGGACAGCGGCGCTGCGGGGTATGGAATGGAAGCAAAGACAGAAACAAGAAGGGCCCGCCGTTTAAGAGGCCATGGCCGTACCCCGCCAAGATGGGGGGCGGGGTAGGGTAACCCGCCATGATGCGTGGCGGGGTACGTCTTTCCACGTTCCCGAGCCACGTTAGCAGGCACTTAGGGCTGCAGGCCACGTGGCAGCTGGACCCCGCCGCCATGCATGGCGGGGTACAGTTCATTTGCCCCGCCATGCATGGTGGCGGGGCCAAACGGACTAGTTTTAAAAATATTTTTAAATATGTAACACCCAAATTTTAGAGATAATGAGTTTTGAATAAATTGGATAACAAATAATGGCCAATTTAAAATAATAATAAAATATATTTGGTGTTGCATTCATGCTGCTGCATATATTTTCTGTTGTGTAGTAGATTTATTTTATTTTGATTTTGGTTTGGAAAATTTTATTTGGAATAGTTTGTAAACAAGTAAATAAAGAAAAGAAAAAAAAGAAAAAGAAAGTTTACCTGTGTTGCTGGCGGCCTGGAAGCCCGCCCGGACGGCCTGCCTTACCTCCTCGCGCTGATGGGCCGACCCAGCCGAAGTCGCCTGCTCGCGTGGGCCGTCCAGCCTCGCAGCGGCCCAAGTCGGCCCGGAGCTGTGGCAGACGCGCCTTCCCTTCCCCTTGGTCGCTGACGACTGGACCCCGTCTGTCAGCTGCGGCTACTACCTCTTGCCGTGATTGAGCCGGAGACCGGCGCCTCCCTAACCGAATCGAATCACGAATCCCGGGTTTCCTAACCAAAAACGACGAGGTGAAGCTATAAAAGGATAGCCGGGTATCTCCCTATTCCGTTTTTCAACTAAAACGCTAGGCTAGCTACGTGAAATCAAGCTCTAGGGTTAGAGCTTGGCCGGCGGTTTCGGTTGTGCGTGGGAGAGGCTTTCGGGTGGAGTTGAGGTTAAATTCTTCGCGTTGGTGAGTCCGCACTCGTCTCCTCTAGCTTCTTGTGCTTTCCTTTTGGTTGGAGAGGCTTCAAAGTGAGTTTTTGAAACTCACCGTCGGACGGCAATGGTGCCGCCGTCCCTTCCCTTGCTGCGCTCTCTCTTCGGGACATCGTAGAGGGCATAAACCGTGTAGATGAGATAGGGTTGAGCTTCTCGTCCGATTGGAGCAAGTTTTGGGTTGTTTGGTGGTCTAGGTAGTGGAGACCGCCGTTTCCGGTGAGTTTGGGGCGCGACGGCCATGGCGGCCGTCGGCCGGACTTGAGGGGGGCGACCGGAATAGGCACTGTAGCGTTGCTGATGAACCCGAGCCGTCCATCTCGTGATCTACGGCCAAGAATAGATCTTACCCCTTCGCGGGGTAATTTTTCTAAAGAGCCCCTGCACTTTTTCGTTATATAACCCGCGGTCCTTGGCGCATTCCAGGAAATACGTTTTCGCGTTTTGAAAGCGTATTCTCTTCCGGTTAAATCAAAAATACGTTTTCAGGTATTTACAGTTTTGCCACTAGGATTGTTTTAGTCATAAAATCTTCGTTTTAACTCCGATTTGATCCGTTCAAGTTGCGTTAGGTTCGTATTTGTGAACTCTACATGTTAGTAAAGTTGTTGTTGACGGTCCTTAAGTATCAATTATAACTATCTAATAAATAGAGAAAAGGATCCAAATGAAACCAACACCTAGACTTAGGGTTTTATCTGACAGAATTCCACGAGTTTTGCTGTTTATCTATTTCTGCAGGGGGTTATCAGGAAATACGGAAGAAAGGCCCACATGTCGGATTAATGACGGGATATTAACCGAACACGTAATTATCTTACATCTAGAAGAGTCCAGAAGCCACGAGAACGAACGGGAGGCGTAACAGAGCCGGGGACAGGGCGCCCGCCCTAGTCCCTAGGGCGCCCGCCCTGGCCCTGGAGCCAATCAGGCTCCGCCTCGAGGATTATGCTCCACCGACCTAGAGGATCAAGGAAAACCGCACGATCAATGTCGGTTTGATCCAACGGCCCAGATTCATCCGAAAGGGCTATATAAGCAAGGCCCCTGACCCTAGAGGAGGGGCCCTCGTCTCATACTTCAAACCCTAATTCAGGAGGAGAGCCTCTGATCAAGCCCTAGAGCCACCACATCAACTAGATCTCTAGTTAGCATAGCTACATAGGATTAGAACTAGAAGGAGTCAATCTTCGATTGGTTCCCGGATCTGTCAAGAGGATTCTTGGTAATTCCTCTACTGTTCTTCAATTGTTCATCATTGTTCTTCAATATTATGAATATGACTTTGTTCTATTTCAATATATTGGTTATGACTTTGCTCTACTTGATTATATTTGCAATTATATTGTTCTTAGTTTATCATAGTTATATGCTTGGCTTAGTTAGATTGGAATTATATACATGCCTAGGATCGTATAGCGTTTATCCATGTGTACAGTGGGTGAATGATAATTATTGTGTAGACGTGGTGTCTATACCGTATTTATCTGCGATTGCACCCTATATGCCGGATTGTGGGGTAGTTCGCGATAGTGACAGCTTCGTTGATTCTTATATAGTCCCCCTCTCGTGTATAGGGCAGGCAGAGCAACACTATTACAGGGGAGTGATTGCTATGTTCTTCATCTTCCTTGCTAATATTCACTATGCATGGATATAGTCTTTTCTCACCATGATTGCCAAGTATAATTGCACTAACTATGATATGCTAGACTTTATAGTTAATAATAACTTAGGGAATATCTTTGTAGTTCATCCTAATTCCATGCTAATGACTTGCTAGAATATCTGTTGAGGTGCTTATCATTATTATATGTGGCTAGCTGATCAGATTAATTATCTTTGTCACCATTATCACTTTACCTTTACTTAATGTGACATTTATACCTGTATAAAGAGATTGATAAATACTCTCGGTTATACATGCAATGATGTGTACTCAGTTCCATATTCTCATTCCATTATCAACCATGATACTTAGAAATCCCTTCCCAGTGGTAAAAATATAAATAACGATACCTGGAATACTTCCTGGTTAAAATGCTACATCGGTATTAATCTGTGCGCTTGCAGATCCCTTTTATTATTTATCTTGATGAGCAAATGCATATTTCAATACCGCGTCTCTCATGTCATGCTGGGGATGACAACTTGGCTTAAGTGGCATGAGGGATAGGTTTGGCATTTTTGGCGCCGTTATCAGAATTAGAAAACTAAGTCTACTTTTGGTAGTGACGTTAAGAATGCCCAACAAGCATTTTTTTGGCGCCGTTGCCGGGGAAGGTTGATTACTAAGTAGGAATGAATACGGAACTTTGAGTCATCATTTGCATCACTAATCTGATCGAGCTTATCAATTCTCTTATACAGTTTTACCCCTGTATTTTCCATTTTGATTATTTATTGTAGGGTGATGCATGAATAGAAGACATCTTCCAGACAACTTTGTTGACGATCCCGAAGCCTTATTCAGAAGAACAAGAGCTAAGCTCAAGAAGACATCGTCAACACTTCAGCACAAAGCTTCATCCAAATCCGAAGACCGTCAAAGTTTCATCCGGAATTTATCGACTGAATTCGAAGCCATGGCGAACAAGTCGATCCGCGAGTTCTCAGCTCCCACTACGGACAACATCCGCACTGGACCTGCTGGGGAGATCGACCGCAACTTCGAGCTCAAGCCTGGGCTCATCAACATGGTGCAAGCTAACCAGTTCTGTGGGAAGCCACATGAAGACGCTAGTGCTCATCTTCAACACTTCCTGGAGATCTGCAGCACTTTCACCATGGCTGAAGTCCCTAGAGACGCCATACTACTTCGCCTTTTCCCATTCTCACTGTTGGGGAGAGCGAAGCAGTGGTTCTACGCTACAAAGGAGAAGAACACTACGTGGGCACTCTGCTCCACGAACTTTTTGGCCAAATTCTTTTCCATGGGCAAGACCAATGCTCTCCGTGGGAAGATTACAAGTTTTCAGCAACAACATGATGAATCCGTTCTAGAAGCATGGGAGCGCTTCCAAGACTACATCCTAGAATGTCCCCATCATGGAATGGAAAGCTGGCTGTTGATGCAGACATTTTATCATGGGCTCATTAACAGTGCCCGTAAAACCATGGATGCTGCAGCTGAAGGAGCATTCCTATCACTCACCATACCTCAAGCCACAGCTCTTGTGGAGAAGATGGCATCCAACCAAGGTTGGAATGAAGAAAGAACTCAGACACGCAAGAGAGGTGGAGGTATGCACCAGCTCAAGGAGGTAGACATGCTGTCTGCCAAGCTAGACCTACTCATGAAGAAGCTCGATGATCGAGCTGGAGAAAAGAAAGAAGTCATGCACGTCTACGACTCCCACATGACTTGTGAGGAGTGTGGAGGTACTGGACACTCGGGCAATCACTGTCCTGAGTTGCTGGAGGACGTGAACTACATCAACAATAACAACAACTACTACAACCGTCCTCAGCAGAATCAAGGTTGGAATCAACAGAGGCCTAACTACTCAGGTAATTACCAAGGTAACAATTCTTTCAATAATAATAACAATTATCCACCTTTGAGAGAGTTAGTGTCCAACCAAGGAAAGCTAATGGATAACCTGTCTAAGAAATTGGCATCTAATGATAAAATACTAGAAAATATAAATAATAGAATGGATAATTTCTCTACTGCCATCAAGAACCAGATTAGCTTTAATAAAATGATTGAATCTCAGTTGAATCAAATAGCTGCTGTTGTTCCTGCTACTAACCCCGGTATACCATCACAACCAGAAGGACTAGAATCTGCAAATCTTGTAGACATGTTTGATGCAGGAGATTACTAGAGTAATCCTATCGTGGAAGTAAGTACTGACCATCTGCCGGTCAAGAGAGGCGATCCAGGACGCCCCGTCATCCCGATCTCCATCGGCATGCGAGACTTCCCAGAAGCACTCTGTGACTTTGGCTCCAGCGTCAACATCATGCCCAGGGTACTCTATGAAAAACTCTTTTCACAACCATTATTAGAAACAACCATGTGTTTGCAGCTTGCAGATAGGACACTGAGTTTCCCGAGAGGAATATTGAAGAACATCTGTGTCCGAGTTGGTTCCTCGTACGCTCCAGCAGACTTCGTAGTGATAGAGACCGGTTCTGATAAGAGGGCTCCCGTCATCCTAGGGAGACCATTCCTGAACACCGCGGGAGCTGTCATCTATGCTAGTGCTGCCAAGATCAGTTTCTACATCAAGGGGAGGAAGGAAACGTTTTCCTTCAAGAACAAGACCGCACAAATCCCAGAGCAACCCCAATATGAACCAAGGAAGAGGACCAACAGGAGGAACAAGAGCAAGAAGCAAGTATGGACCGAGACAGCTAAGATGGTCACTGCCGTGCACAAAGGTCAAGATCGCCAACTCAAGTCACCGTTCTTGCCTAAGAAGGACGACCCAGGTATGCCAAGCATTTATTGCTCCATTAATGGGTCCCACTTCTACAAGACACTTTGCGACACTGGGTCGGGCGTCAACATAATGGCCAAGGTCACCTATGAACTTCTGTTCGGAACCATGCCCTTAAACCCAACATATATTCAGCTCCAGATGGCAGATCAGACATTCCGACAGGTCGAAGGTACATTAACTGACGTCCCTGTCAAGATAGACGATCACTTTGTCCATATAGACTTTCAGGTTATTGACATGGGAGAAGAATGAATATGATCCACCCATCATCCTTGGAAGACCATTCCTAAGTACTGTCAAAGCAATCATTTACATTGGAACTGGAGAAGTTCACATGCACTTCCCCTCTGAGAAGGTACGTCTTTACTTTACTGACCCTAACTATGTATTTGAAGAATCCAAGCAGGTCAGGACAAGAAGAAGGCGGCGTAACCACAATCAGAAGCAACATGTCATCAAGGACGGATGGGCAGATTATGAAGGAGAAGTGGTAAGATCTGAAGACATACCACTCAACCAACACTGTCCTGAGGAGACCAAAGCACCGAGACAGGTATGGAAAGAAAAGACAGTTGTACATGAAGAAGAGGCGCCACCGACTACGCCATCCACCAAGTCCCAGGACGACTGAACGAATAAGAGTCCCGTTCGGAGGACTTAAAAACACCGAACGCCTTGCCAAGAGGTAACTTGGTAGTTATCCCTTCCTTTTAATTATTTACTTTATCTTAAATAGTTTGCTTAGTTAATCATATTCATACTATCTTAAAAAGAAAATAAAAATGTTAAAAACCCTAAAGCCCCATGTGAGTATGCGAGTGACATAAAACCCATAAGTACATTCACTGTGGTGGCATAAAAATATATATATATATAATAAATACATAAATATTTTCTTCTGCTTTATAAAAGAAAAAAAGAAAAAAAAACAACATAAAAAAATCAAGGAGGCTCAGCATGATAAAGGCTAGATATTTATGCTAACACTTAATCAGTTCCACAAAGCTTTGTTGTCTATTTGAGCTTCACAGAATTCAAGGAGACTAGCAGACAAAGGACATTCTAATCGCTGTCAGGGTGCTGCCGACTTTCAAATACACCTCCGCCATCTGCTAGCTACATCAGAAGAGATTATGTCAAGATCCAGCTTGGGGGAGAGCACCCCCATTATCTTGCTAAGTATTTCTATCTTTATCTTAATATTTATATATACTTCTACCCTATAAAAATAAAAATATACATAACTATGAAAAAAAACCAAATAAAGATTTTGTGCTTATATATATATACCTATATCTTTTGCTTAGTGTGTTTTAATAAATAAATAAAGTGGCTATGCTAAACTGAATCTAGATAATAATAAAACTCTAGCATGGATATGATGAATAGTTGCTTTGCCTAACTTTCAAATTTGAAGTCCTCTCTCTAAGTTTAGACATAACTGTTATCATTTAAAGCTTGCTCTAAACCTGAACTTGTGGGAAGAGAACTTGATCTAAAGTCTAAGTTGTTAACGGATATGATATGGGAAGGTTGAGCTGCTGTTTATCTATTCCTAGAGATGCTAGAATTCTGGAGAATTTTATCTTTGAAAATCTTAAAATGCTACATGATGAGTGCCTGTATGATGAGAGTTTAAGTTCCTACCACAACCATACATACATGCTTGCTAGACTTTAAGCCATACCTTTACTTTTTACTGCTTATGAGCATTGAGTGTAGTCAAGCTGTGTAGACCCTTAGGAGCTTGTCATGCGGTTAAAATCAAGATTCACTTGCACGATCACTCATACATGCTGCTTCTACTCCGGAAGTACGCATCCACATATATCCACTCATTCTCATCTCCAGATCCACATAAAATTATTCTACTCCTAATCCGGGAGAGAATAGCCAAAAATATTTTCCCATTCTTGTTATCCCCTGTGAAATAAATGCTCAAGCTATTTTGGTTACTACCACTTGCTATATTGTTCTAAGGAGATGAGTGCTCTATACGAGGAAATAAAAAGGGGCAAGTGCCCGGAACCTCGAAAAGAAAAAGATACGAGGAAATAAAAAGGAGCAAGTGCTCGGAACCTCGATGAAAAAAAAAGAAAAAGTGTGAGAAGAGAGGTAAAAATGGACAAGTGTCCGACAGTAGAATTAGGGGTACAAGATACCCACCTGAGAGAAAAAAAAAGAAAAGAAAATATAGAGCACCTCATTCTCCTCAAGAGCTTTAAAAGCAAGAAAGGTACGTATCCCCTCAAAAAGAGCAAAAGTAGAATTAGACTTTCATCATTGTTATCATCACTATCACCATACACCATTTATTCGCCACACATGCACATCTTGATTTGACTTATTGGCTTGTTTCTCTGGATCCATGGTTTGACTATGCAATAAATGTCTTGTAAGTATGTATACTTTATCTCCCACCGATGAGCTCCAGATATCAAAAGCCTTATTAGAATAGGATGAGAGAGAAGGCAATGTCACTCTGCCTTATACCACAAATACTACATACTTTGCTTTGAGAGAAGGCAGACATCATTACTGCCTTGGTGAGGATCCAGAAATACCACAAAAGAGAGACCTGAGAGAGTCATACAAGGAATCTCTGAGTTTTATTTGAAAATCTGCAAAAAACTCCAGAGCTATAGCTGATCAAGAATAAGAGACATGGCGCTTGACTAGACTGTTCTATCTTTTAACCGCTCAAGACAAAGGTGACGGTTGCAAGCCCCATGGTGAAAGGTATAATGAGTAAGTTTTAAGTCTTGACAGTTTACTTTAACTCAGAGATGAGACTCTATTTGAAAGCATGTGTACCGTCAAAATTCAAAGGCATTTCAGCAACTACTGAGTCTCTCCTTGCTCAGGGACGAGCAAGAGGTAAGCTTGGGGGAGTTTGTTGACGGTCCTTAAGTATCAATTATAACTATCTAATAAATAGAGAAAAGGATCCAAATGAAACCAACACCTAGACTTAGGGTTTTATCTGACAGAATTCCACGAGTTTTGCTGTTTATCTATTTCTGCAGGGGGTTATCAGGAAATACGGAAGAAAGGCCCACATGTCGGATTAATGACGGGATATTAACCGAACACGTAATTATCTTACATCTAGAAGAGTCCAGAAGCCACGAGAACGAACGGGAGGCGTAACAGAGCCGGGGACAGGGCGCCCGCCCTAGTCCCTAGGGCGCCCGCCCTGGCCCTGGAGCCAATCAGGCTCCGCCTCGAGGATTATGCTCCACCGACCTAGAGGATCAAGGAAAACCGCACGATCAATGTCGGTTTGATCCAACGGCCCAGATTCATCCGAAAGGGCTATATAAGCAAGGCCCCTGACCCTAGAGGAGGGGCCCTCGTCTCATACTTCAAACCCTAATTCAGGAGGAGAGCCTCTGATCAAGCCCTAGAGCCACCACATCAACTAGATCTCTAGTTAGCATAGCTACATAGGATTAGAACTAGAAGGAGTCAATCTTCGATTGGTTCCCGGATCTGTCAAGAGGATTCTTGGTAATTCCTCTACTGTTCTTCAATTGTTCATCATTGTTCTTCAATATTATGAATATGACTTTGTTCTATTTCAATATATTGGTTATGACTTTGCTCTACTTGATTATATTTGCAATTATATTGTTCTTATTTTATCATAGTTATATGCTTGGCTTAGTTAGATTGGAATTATATACATGCCTAGGATCGTATAGCGTTTATCCATGTGTACAGTGGGTGAATGATAATTATTGTGTAGACGTGGTGTCTATACCGTATTTATCTGCGATTGCACCCTATATGCCGGATTGTGGGGTAGTTCGCGATAGTGACAGCTTCGTTGATTCTTATATAGTCCCCCTCTCGTGTATAGGGCAGGCAGAGCAACACTATTACAGGGGAGTGATTGCTATGTTCTTCATCTTCCTTGCTAATATTCACTATGCATGGATATAGTCTTTTCTCACCATGATTGCCAAGTATAATTGCACTAACTATGATATGCTAGACTTTATAGTTAATAATAACTTAGGGAATATCTTTGTAGTTCATCCTAATTCCATGCTAATGACTTGCTAGAATATCTGTTGAGGTGCTTATCATTATTATATGTGGCTAGCTGATCAGATTAATTATCTTTGTCACCATTATCACTTTACCTTTACTTAATGTGACATTTATACCTGTATAAAGAGATTGATAAATACTCTCGGTTATACATGCAATGATGTGTACTCAGTTCCATATTCTCATTCCATTATCAACCATGATACTTAGAAATCCCTTCCCAGTGGTAAAAATATAAATAACGATACCTGGAATACTTCCCGGTTAAAATGCTACATCGGTATTAATCTGTGCGCTTGCAGATCCCTTTTATTATTTATCTTGATGAGCAAATGCATATTTCAATACCGCGTCTCTCATGTCATGCTGGGGATGACAACTTGGCTTAAGTGGCATGAGGGATAGGTTTGGCATTTTTGGCGCCGTTATCAGAATTAGAAAACTAAGTCTACTTTTGGTAGTGACGTTAAGAATGCCCAACAGTTGTACAGTTAGTTTTGATAATTTATTTTTCGAGTTTATAATTAAGTATTTATTTATCTATAGGAAATCTTAGAAAATTCATAACTTTCACGTTTTAACTCCGAATTTGGTGATCTTTGCGTCTGTGTGATCGTAGAAACGTGTAGAAGAGTTTTATAAACTTTTATTACTATTTTGTTACTGTTGGTGTACTGTTCTAATTATATCTCTTTGTTTGCTTCGTGTATGTTTGATTGGATGCATGTATGATGTTGATTGATGATCGAATATAGAAGGTGAGCAGTATTTGGACGATTTGGAGTATTACTTTGAGCCAAGTCAGCAGTATTGTTTGGAGAGCTTTGATCAAGGCAAGTATAACACAGGACTATCCTTGTTACCTATACATTGAGTTATCATACATATGCATGTGCTTACCTTGACAACATTAGAGATTATAACATAGTGCTTGTTGTCTTGATTCCTTGTCAACCTTGGGAATGCATATGGGTAGCTATTGCTAGTGCTCGAACTAAGAACAATGATCTTGTAATTTGATTAATGGATTAAGCAATCAACCATTAAGATGATTTTATTACTGTTAAAAGGGGGCTAGAGCAAGTGTATTAATTTGAATGCTCTGGTTTCTCTCCATAAGGACTTATCTGTAAGTGATAACCGGGATATACAGTACAGCTGTGAGGGCTATATGGCTCTGGCTTTAGTTGTTCAAGAGACTTTTTCTAGCTTGTTAGTGGTTACCATAAATGGCGTAAGAATGGCTTGTCACGTTGGGTGTAGCGCGAGCCCCTGGCCTAGTGTGTATAGGTTGCGGTTGTTGTGCCACAGGGAAGGGTGGTTCTACATCTGCCTGCCGAGTGAATCTAATGGCCCTAACTTGTTAGACGAACTCTTGAGTGGCTTTATATGGTTCTCTAGTGTTTGGGCTTGATCTCCCCACTCATTTAGAAATCATGACTCACAGTGAAAGTGTACACCTCTGCGCAGAGTTAAAAACTGGTATACTAGCCGTGCTCACGGATAAGAGCGGCCTTGGGGATTCTTATGGAATAGTTGATCATAACTGTTATATCATGCTTAAATTATTGTTGATTATTATTATGCTCATGTTAATGCTTTTCGTTATCATTATTACAATTGATCATTGGTTCTTTAATGGGAAGTGGTTTATCTTGAAGCTATTCAATTGTCAAATATATGATTAAAAGCTAACCGCAGTTAAACAGTGTCTAGCCATTTGAGCCTCATGAACTCTGTGTTATATTTGTTGAGTTCGACATGGACTCACTCTTGCTATTTCCACCATAACAGATGAAGATTATGAGAAAGATTATCGTAATGAGTACTAGTCTTGGTGTCAACCAGTCAACCGTGTCCCTGTGTGGAGTTTCCGCTGGAGATTGCTATTAGTTATTATTATTTATCGTTCAAGACTATGTTTTAAATATTTATTCGCTATGTAATAAGCACTGTGATGATACTATGTAGTTTGTCTACTTATGTGTGTGATCATGACCTGGGACGCACATGAGTAATTTATGCATCCTATTTTTGTCCTTAAAAATGGGTGTGACAGATTGGTATCAGAGCCGTGTTGACTGTAGGACGCAAGCCTAGTTAGAATGGTCGTTGATAGCATCCATACTTCACTTAATTCATGCTTCCTCTTTTCACCTTGTTAATTACTAAAGTTTTATGCTTCCTCTACTTTATTCTATTGCGAAAATACATTGATTCTATCTAATCTATGTCTAAATCTTGTAGATGCCTCTTCATCCCCGTCTGTCAGCTGCCCAATATGTTGCCCGTTTCAAACCCCAGGAGCCATATGAAGAGGGTGATCAAGAGCTATCTGATGCTGAATCAAGAGTTGGTGATACACCTATGGAGGATGTAGTTATGGGATGGACTACGAAGTTTCATATCGTGGTTCCTAAGGCTGATGCTTTCTTCCATGATATGTTGACAAGAACTTTGGACAACTACTACTACGACTGGGAAGCTACTTTGGAGTATCGCAGTGCAGAGTATAGTCATCCATGGATGGATTCCTATTGGGAGACGGAGTTATGGGTCAAGAAAAGGGATCCTACCACTAAGGAACCTAAGGTGGAGTCAAAGTTCATTACCAGAGTGAGCCGGGCAACCGTGGAGACAAGCATGGAGGATGTCGCTTTCAATGCATTTGTTTACTACCATGGTCTACGCTCGGACAAGACGCTAAAGGGTGCACTTCGGCATTTCCCTTGTTTCCTTCATGACAAGGGTATTTGGACCGTACCGCTTGCAGATGATTCCTCCTTGACTTTACAAGCTACGGTGGGATTAGCTCGTGAATTGGCTCTCCATGAGGTGGATTTGAAGGATGAGTTGCTGAAGGAAAAAGAACTTAAGGAGCAAGCTTATAAGGAGATTGACCAATTAAGGGCGGAGTTAGGTCGTCCTAAGATTTATGAGAAGCTTAATTAGGAAATAGGAAAAACCCCTATGTAATAAGAACGATAGTAGTTGCGAGTTAATTTTAAGTTTGGATTGTTTTAAGATTCAGTTTGTGGTGTGAACAATTGTGTGATTGATGGATTGTTATTATGATAATGTGTGATTTGGATCTTTGTAATGTGTGCTGGAGTTTTGTAGACATGCCTACAAGTCCCATGGTTAAGAATATCAAGTTTGATCAATATATGTTAGTTGAATATGAGGTTAACTTAGTTCTGTCCTTTGCTGATTTTTGGATCAGTCTGGGATGTTTTAGAAATAACTTAAAATCCGTTCATGGGAAATTTAAGAAAATTTTACTGGGAATAATTAGACTTTTATATCTTTTCAATCCCACAAGAATCACCTTAATATCTATTATGAGTTAAGAGATATACCTGTTCCAAGTTGGAGTTACTGCACAGTCTGGAATTCTGAAACAGTTTCAGTTAAGTACAGTTTTTGACTAATTTATTGACAGAATCAGAAAACGTGTTGTGAATAAAAGTTGTAGATAATTTCATAAGCTTTCTAACCATGTAAAGATCATCTGAATTGGACGTCTGTAGCTCGAGATATGATAGTTTTACTGAGTTGCTGAAATTGAAGTTCGCCCAGAAAAATCAGATTTTGTTTATCTATTGTATACATCATCTCGGATCGTACTGAATTTCATCTTCTGTGTTTTGGAAACAGATGTCAGGCAGAGGTCGTGGCAGAGGTCGTGGGGGTGCTAATCCACCCGTTACTATGGAGGAACTCATGCAAACTCAGAATCAGTTGATGCAGATGTTTATGCAGCATATGCAGAACAATCCCCCTGTAGGAGGACCACCACCTGTTCAAGTAAGGGATAAGCGTGGAGAATTTTTGAAGGGACGCCCTCCAGTGTTTTCTCATGCTGCTGATCCTTTAGAAGCAGATGATTGGGTGAGGGCAGTGGAGAAACAGCTGAACATAGCACAATGCAATGATATGGAAAAGGTGTTATATGCATCTGGTCAGTTACAAGGGACAGCTCAGACTTGGTGGGAGTCGTACCAGGCTGCACGCCCTGACAATGCTCGTCCTATCACTTGGAATGAGTTTGTTAGAGATTTTCGAGCTCGTCATATTCCTGAAGGTATAATTGAGCTGAAGCAGGAAGAATTCAGAAACCTGAGGATGGGACAGATGAGTGTGAGTGAATATCATGACAGGTTCACCCAGTTGGCTCGCTATGCTCCCAATGAAGTTAGGGAAGATGCAGACAGGCAGCGTCTTTTCTTGAAGGGAATTTATTATGATCTTCGCTTGCAACTGAAGGGGAATAATTATGCTAGTTTTCAAGAGCTGGTGAACAAAGCTATTGTGCTTGATAATGAGCGTAGGGAGATGGACAGAAAAAGGAAGATGAAGGTGCAAGGCTCAGGAAGCAACAACCGTCAACGCACAAATTCTCAGCATGGTTTTCATCAGAAGTTTCAGGGACCGGTTAGCCAGTGGAATCACAATTCGAATCAGAGGTGGTCCCAAAATTGGCAAAGTAATCAGTCGTAGCAGCGTTCATCATATCCACATCGTCAACAGTATCAGCAGACTGGGCAACAGACTCCTCGCACTGGAAATCCCAATGTTACCCCCATGAAGAATAGTGCTCCCAGCACTCCTATTAGATGCTTTGTCTGTGGTAAAGAGGGTCATTTGTCTTATAATTGTCCTGAGAAGCAGAACCAACAGACTTCTCAGAGCCAGAAGAGCAACCAGAGGCAATCCGGTACTGGAAGGGTGAATCACGTGTCTTCTGATACAGCTCATGACGCACCAGAAGTTATGATTGGTACGTTCAATGTACATTCCACTCCCGCAACTGTTCTTTTTGACTCTGGAGCATCTCATACATTCATATCCAACATTTTTGTTAAAATGCATAGTATACCCATGCTAGCTATGAAAGAACCTCTCTTAGTAAATTCACCTGGAGGTACCATGCAAACCAGTAATCGTTGTCTTCCAATTAGTATGGTATTAAGGGGGGTAGAGTTTAAGATAACTCCTATAGTGTTGAGAACATCTGGTATTGATGTGATATTGGGTATGGACTGGATGAAGCAAAATCAGGCAGAGATTCAGTGTCAGCAGAAAGTGGTAGTTGTGACTGCGCCTAATGGAGATAAAATCAATGTGGATGTAGCAATGCAGAAGCAACCAACCGTGGTAGTGAATCAGCTTGAAGATACTATTAAGGAGAATTCAGTGACTGAGGAATTTCCGGATGTCTTCCCTGATGAATTGCCAGGTATGCCACCTGACCGAGACATTGAATTTCTTATTGAATTATTACCTGGAACTGCACCTATAGCCAAACGACCATATAGGATGGGAGTAGATGAATTAGAAGAACTTAAGAAACAAATTAAAGAATTACAAGATAAAGGTTTTATTCGACCTAGTTCATCACCTTGGGGAGCACCAGTTATTTTTGTTGATAAGAAAGATGGTGGTCAGAGGATGTGTGTTGATTATCGGTCGCTAAATGAAGTAACTATCAAGAATAAGTATCCTTTGCCCAGGATTGATGACTTGTTTGATCAGTTGAGAGGTGCTTGTGTGTTCTCTAAGATTGATTTACGTTATGGTTATCATCAGTTGAAGATTCGTGCCTCTGATATTCCAAAGACAGCTTTTACTATAAGGTATGGATTGTATGAGTATACTGTTATGTCGTTTGGATTGACCAATGCACCTGCATACTTTATGTACATGATGAATAAGGTGTTCATGGAATATTTGGATAAGTTTGTGGTAGTGTTTATTGATGATATACTGGTATTTTCCAAGACAGAGGTAGAGCATGCTGAACATTTGAGGTTGGTATTGCAGAAGCTTAGAGAGCATAAACTGTATGCGAAGCGAAGTAAATGTGAGTTTTGGTTGAAGGAAATTTCTTTCCTTGGTCATATTGTTTCTAATGGAGGAATATCAGTGGATCCAGGTAAAGTAAAGGATGTATTGAATTGGAAACCACCTACCGATGTTAGCGAGATTCGCAGTTTCTTGGGTTTGGCTGGATATTATAGACGGTTCATTGAAGGGTTTTCTAAACTTGCTAAACCTATGACATCTCTGTTAGAAAAGAATGCCAAATTTGTGTGGTCTGATAAATGTCAAGCTAGTTTTGAGGAATTGAAGAAGAGGTTGACTATAGCACCTGTTTTGGTTTTACCAGATTTGAGTAAGAAGTTTTCTATTTATTGTGATGCTTCTCGTCAAGGTTTGGGATGTGTTCTTATGCAAGAAGGCAGAGTTGTGGCTTATGCATCTAGACAGTTGAGAAAGCATGAGTTGAATTATCCTACACATAATTTGGAGTTAGCAGCTGTAGTTCATGCATTAAAAATTTGGAGACATTATTTGATTGGACATAAGAGTGACATATACACTGATCATAAGAGTTTGAAGTATATTTTCACTCAGTCAGATCTGAATTTGAGGCAACGCAGATGGTTAGAGTTGATTAAGGATTATGATATTGAGATACACTATCATCCTGGTAAGGCTAATGTAGTAGCTGATGCTCTTAGTAGGAAGAGTTATGCCAATGAGATAAGAACATTGTCTATGACTAGTGAGTTATGTGCTGAATTTGAATATTTGAATTTAGGAATTGTTACTAATACAATGGAATTAGTGATAGAGCCTACTTTAGAACAAGAGATTTACAAGGGTCAGTTGAAGGATGAGAAACTAAAGAAGATAGCAGAGGATATAGTGATTGGTAAGTCACCAGGCTTTCGAATGGATGATAATGGGATTTTGTGGTTTGGAAAGAGGCTGTGTGTACCTGAGGATCAAACTGTTAGACAGGCAATTCTTCGCGAAGCTTATGAGTCAGCTTATTCTATTCATCCTGGTAGTACTAAGATGTATTTGGATCTTAAACAGAAATATTGGTGGGTTGGATTAAAACGAGATGTGGCTGAGTATGTGGCATTGTGTGATACTTGTCAGAGGGTGAAAGCAGAGCATCAGAGACCTGCTGGATTGTTGCAACCAATGAAGATTCCTGAATGGAAGTGGGAGGAAGTTGGTATGGACTTTATAGTGGGGTTACCGTGTACTCAGAGAGGTTATGATTCTATTTGGGTAATAGTAGATCGGTTAACCAAAGTTGCTCATTTTATACCAGTTAAGACTACTTACCATGGACCAAAATTGGCAGAGTTGTATATGGAGAAGATAGTATGTTTGCATGGAGTACCAAAGAAGATTGTATCTGATCGAGGATCGCAGTTTACGTCGCACTTTTGGAAAGCTGTACATGAATCTTTAGGAACCAAATTGAATTTTAGTACAGCATATCATCCACAGACAGATGGACAGACTGAAAGGACCAATCAGGTATTAGAGGATATGTTGAGAGCCTGTGCATTGCAATATGGAACTAGTTGGGATAAGAGTTTGCCTTATGCAGAATTTTCTTACAATAATAGTTATCAACAGAGTCTTAAGATGGCACCGTTTGAAGCTTTGTATGGACGTAAGTGTAGAACTCCATTGTTTTGGGATCAGACAGGTGAATCTCAGGTGTTTGGTACAGATGTTCTTAGAAACGCAGAAGATCAAGTGCGAGTGATTCGTGAGAATTTGAGAGTGGCACAGTCTCGTCAGAAGAGTTATGCTGATAATAGGAGAAGAGATCTAGTTTTTGAAGTAGGTGATTATGTCTATTTGAAGGTGTCACCTATGAGAAGTGTGAAGAGATTTAACATGAAAGGTAAACTAGCACCAAGGTATGTTGGACCATTTAAAGTTATCGCTAGACGTGGGGAAGTTGCTTACCAATTAGAGTTGCCTGAGAATTTATCTGGGGTGCATGATGTGTTTCATGTTTCACAACTTAAGAAGTGTTTGCGGGTACCGGAGGAGCAGATACCTTTGGAAGAATTGACTGTTAAGGAGGATCTTACATATGAAGAGTTTCCGATTAAGATTTTAGAGACTGCTGAGAGGCTTACTCGAAGTCGGATTATTAAGATGTGTAAAGTACAGTGGAATCGATATTCAGATGCAGAGGCAACTTGGGAAAGAGAGGATGAATTGAGGAAGTCATATCCGCAGTTATTTGAGTAAGCTGTCCAATCTCGAGGACGAGATTCTTTTAAGGGGGGTAGAATTTGTAACACCCAAATTTTAGAGATAATGGGTTTTGAATAAATTGGATAACAAATAATGGCTAATTTAAAATAATAATAAAATATATTTGGTGTTGCATTCATGCTGCTGCATATATTTTCTGTTGTGTAGTAGATTTATTTTATTTTGATTTTGGTTTGGAAAATTTTATTTGGAATAGTTTGTAAACAAGTAAATAAAGAAAAGAAAAAGAAAGTTTACCTGTGTTGCTGGCGGCCGGGAAGCCCGCCCGGACGGCCTGCCTTACCTCCTCGCGCTGATGGGCCGACCCAGCCGAAGTCGCCTGCTCGCGTGGGCCGTCCAGCCTCGCAGCGGCCCAAGTCGGCCCGGAGCTGTGGCAGCCGCGCCTTCCCTTCCCCTTGGTCGCTGACGACTGGACCCCGTCTGCCAGCTACGGCTACTACCTCTTGCCGTGATTGAGCCGGAGACCGGCGCCTCCCTAACCGAATCGAATCACGAATCCCGGGTTTCCTAACCAAAAACGACGAGGTGAAGCTATAAAAGGATAGCCGGGTATCTCCCTATTCCGTTTTTCAACTAAAACGCTAGGCTAGCTACGTGAAATCAAGCTCTAGGGTTAGAGCTTGGCCGGCGGTTTCGGTTGTGCGTGGGAGAGGCTTTTGGGTGGAGTTGAGGTCAAATTCTTCGCGTTGGTGAGTCCGCACTCGTCTCCTCTAGCTTCTTGTGCTTTCCTTTTGGTTGGAGAGGCTTCAAAGTGAGTTTTTGAAACTCACCGTCGGACGGCAATGGTGCCGCCGTCCCTTCCCTTGCTGCGCTCTCTCTTCGGGACATCGTAGAGGGCATAAACCGTGTAGATGAGATAGGGTTGAGCTTCTCGTCCGATTGGAGCAAGTTTTGGGTTGTTTGGTGGTCTAGGTAGTGGAGACCGCCGTTTCCGGTGAGTTTGGGGCGCGACGGCCATGGCGGCCGCCGGCCGGACTTGAGGGGGGCGACCGGAATAGGCACTGTAGCGTTGCTGATGAACCCGAGCCGTCCATCTCGTGATCTACGGCCAAGAATAGATCTTACCCCTTCGCGGGGTAATTTTTCTAAAGAGCCCCTGCACTTTTTCGTTATATAACCCGCGGTCCTTGGCGCATTCCAGGAAATACGTTTTCGCGTTTTGAAAGCGTATTCTCTTCCGGTTAAATCAAAAATACGTTTTCAGGTATTTACAGTTTTGCCACTAGGATTGTTTTAGTCATAAAATCTTCGTTTTAACTCCGATTTGATCCGTTCAAGTTGCGTTAGGTTCGTATTTGTGAACTCTACATGTTAGTAAAGTTGTACAGTTAGTTTTGATAATTTATTTTTCGAGTTTATAATTAAGTATTTATTTATCTATAGGAAATCTTAGAAAATTCATAACTTTCACGTTTTAACTCCGAATTTGGTGATCTTTGTGTCTGTGTGATCGTAGAAACGTGTAGAAGAGTTTTATAAACTTTTATTACTGTTTTGTTACTGTTGGTGTACTGTTCTAATTATATCTCTTTGTTTGCTTCGTGTATGTTTGATTGGATGCATGTATGATGTTGATTGATGATCGAATATAGAAGGTGAGCAGTATTTGGACGATTCGGAGTATTACTTTGAGCCAAGTCAGCAGTATTGTTTGGAGAGCTTTGATCAACGCAAGTATAACACAGGACTATCCTTGTTACCTATACATTGAGTTATCATACATATGCATGTGCTTACCTTGACAACCTTAGAGATTATAACATAGTGCTTGTTGTCTTGATTCCTTGTCAACCTTGGGAATGCATATGGGTAGCTATTGCTAGTGCTCGAACTAAGAACAATGATCTTGTAATTTGATTAATGGATTAAGCAATCAACCATTAAGATGATTTTATTACTGTTAAAAGGGGGCTAGAGTAAGTGTATTAATTTGAATGCTCTGGTTTCTCTCCATAAGGACTTATCTGTAAGTGATAACCGGGATATACAGTACAGCTGTGAGAGCTATATGGCTCTGGCTTTAGTTGTTCAAGAGACTTTTTCTAGCTTGTTAGTGGTTACCTTAAATGGCGTAAGAATGGCTTGCCACGTTGGGTGTAGCGCGAGCCCCTGGCCTAGTGTGTATAGGCTGCGGTTGTTGTACCACAGGGAATGGGGGTTCTACATCTGCCTGCCGAGTGAATCTAATGGCCCTAACTTGTTAGACGAACTCTTGAGTGGCTTTATATGGTTCTCTAGTGTTTGGGCTTGATCTCCCCACTCATTTGGAAATCATGACTCACAGTGAAAGTGTACACCTCTGCGCAGAGTTAAAAACTGGTATACTAGCCGTGCTCACGGATAAGAGCGGCCTTGGGGATTCTTATGGAATAGTTGATCATAACTGTTATATCATGCTTAAATTATTGTTGATTATTATTATGCTCATGTTAATGCTTTTCGTTATCATTATTACAATTGATCATTGGTTCTTTAATGGGAAGTGGTTTATCTTGAAGCTATTCAATTGTCAAATATATGATTAAAAGCTAACCGCAGTTAAACAGTGTCTAGCCATTTGAGCCTCATGAACTCTGTGTTATATTTGTTGAGTTCGACATGGACTCACTCTTGCTATTTCCACCATAACAGATGAAGATTATGAGGAAGATTATCGTAATGAGTACTAGTCTTGGTGTCAACCAGTCAACCGTGTCCTTGTGTGGAGTTTCCGCTGGAGATTGCTATTAGTTATTATTATTTATCGTTCAAGACTATGTTTTAAATATTTATTCGCTATGTAATAAGCACTGTGATGATACTATGTAATTTGTCTACTTATGTGTGCGATCATGACCTGAGGCGCACATGAGTAATTTATACATCCTATTTTTGTCCTTAAAAATGGGTGTGACAAAATACGGGTCAGATCCAAAAATATGTTTTAAATTTAGACTAAAAATAATAAAAAATTCCCTGGTGACTACGCCGCGGGACCGCGGAGCTGGGAGGGCAGCGGAACCGGCCGGCGGCGGCGGAGTTACGGCGGAAGTCGTGCCGCTCGTAGGCCCACGTTATGGGTCCGAACTGCCAGTAGCTAAATTCCTTCTGGGCCACTACTGGGCCAAAATTGATGGTCTCCACGGAAACTTCTTAAGCGGGCTTTCTAGTTGAAAGGTCAGCACTCAGCACCACATCTTCAATTTTGCTCAAAACCTGTCACCAAAAAAAAAAAAAAACACCACATCTTCAATAGGTTCCGCTGGAGGGTGGAGACCGTTCCTTGGCGGTTCATATGCATGGAGAGCATCTCCGATTCTCCGGTGAGAATCAGTTCCTCCATGTTCATCATGTAGCGTTTGTTGTCTCGGGTTCTCGGTAATTCTAAAGTTTTGATTTGATGCGTCAATACGTGTTCTTCTAGAACGCAAATGTGATCGTTCGTCAACACTCGCCACGCTGAATAATCCCTTGACAGGCTTTGGAGTTTGGAACTTTGGATGCATGCACACTTTTTTGCCTGAGATGATTGCTAAGTTTCATCTGCCGACTGCCGATGCCCCTCGATCAACAGCGACCCGCTCAGAGATGAGTAACGGAACGTAGGATAAAATAATGGAATCGTAAAAGGCAGAGCTATAGTAGACTCCAAAAACCGCCATCCGTTTCGGTCTATCAGAAAATTTGCACGGCCGAATTATACATTGCTCTGGGGGGTTTGGTGGCGCACTGGAGCTGTAACCCCCTGCTGGGGCCTGGGAGCATGGAGGCCTCCTCTGGCCTACAAATTTACAGTCATGCAATCCTGACAGAGAGGCTACAGATAGAATAGGAAGGGAAGGAACCCTAGCACATTTTCCCCCTTTATTATCTACGCCCGATCAAGAACAGAAAATTGGGACGAGCAGTAGGACCTTTTTCAGCACGCCGTTAGTGCCTTAGTGGCCCACATCTCTGTTCTTCCCTGCCTAGGAAAAGAATTAAATAAGAAGCATACGCATATGCAGATATGCACGGCTACTGGCTAGTCAGCTAGCCGACTTTTGGCCAAAAAAAAGTGTAGCAAGGAGCACAGGTTCCGTGCCTAGGATCACTCAGGCCTTCCCAACGCTACAGGGTGGCGTGCTGCTTCATCATCCACGTCGGCATACATCCTCCATGTCACAGTGAAGTGTAGCTTGCAGTACGTCAGAAGCTCCTGCAGAGGAGGCAATAGCTTCATCTGACGAAAAGGCCAAGAAGCTATCGGGGCGCGCGTTGTGGGGATGGGGCAGCCAGCATGCAGCACAGCAGTGAGAGAGAAAAACGAAAGAAAAGTGATTTGAGGGCACAGAAAGAAGCCAAGAGAATGGTGGGGACCGGGGGAAACCAAGATGCCAGTATTGCTTGCGTTGAGGAACTATATCTTCAGTAGTAGTTTCACCTTACTTTTTTTTGCAGGGCTGCTGATGTTGTATGCCTCCATTGCTGTTGCCCTCAAGCGCATTCCATAAAACCGTAAAGACGGCTCCAAAAGCCGGCTTTAGGCAGCCGGAGTCGATGACGGCCGGAGAAGAGAGGGAGCACACGCACACGCACACGCACACGCACGCGTCGAGCGAGCGAACCATCGCCGTGTCGCTAGGCAGGAGCTGAGGGAGAAGAGCACGCGCCGCTTCAGTCGTGAGCCGTGTCAGGGAGGCGCCACAGGCCGTGCCGGCCATGGGACCGTGACCCCGGGTCCAAAGGGCGCGCATGGTCGCTCACACTCACAGGGCCTCGGTCGCTAGCAGTCGCAGTGCGGCAGTGGTGGTCCGGCTGCAGCCTGCGTGTGGTTCGCGCTGCACGTGATGTACAATGCGACGCGACTGCGAGAGGCGGCTGAGAGTCATGGTGAACAGTAGGACGCTTTTGCGAGGGCACGGTCTGGTCCTATGCTGTCTGCTTCGCCTGGGACAAGCCAAACAAGACAAGTGCGAGCACGACGGCCGTCGGCCGACGTGGAGATTGGACCCATCCTTATTTCCTTAACACCTATAGTCTGCGGCTCTGCGCGCATGACTGCATGCAATTGGTCGGTTGGCCAGTTGTGGCCTATGGGTTGGGTTCAGGGTGTGTTCACCTCGTGAAAAGTTGATGAAAAACTACTGTAGCACCTTTCGTTGTTATTTAGCAAAATTTGTTAAACCATGGACTAACTGGGCTCAAAAGATTCGTCTCGACATTTACAGACAAACTATGTGATTAGTTATCTTTTTTTACCTATATTTAATGTTCTATGCATGCGTCTGAAGATTTGATGTAATGAGTAGAAAAAAAATATTTTGGGTTTGCATGGGAAGTGAACACACCCTGGCAAAGGTCATGACTACGGCTGGGCGTGCATGTCTCAGGTTTGTGTGCAGATTTCCCAGCTCTCACTCTCGAGTCTAACTCCTTTGCGTTGCACGGTCTGAAATGGGTTTTGGGGACTGAACATTTTGTTCTGCCTCTGAGGCCCATTATTTCGTTGGGACGCAAGCGTTACGTCTATCCCCAGGTTCGAAACACTTCGATGCGAGACCAATCACTCCCAGAGAAGGCAGAGATGTCGAGCAAGTATCAGACTTGCGCTGTGTAACAATGGACAGTGGGATGAAGGTAAAATACGGGCTCAATTTTTTCCCCCCCAATAGATGCTGATGCTATCCTTCGTCAGCCTTTGGGGAGAGGAGACCATGATTTTTGGGCGTGGGATCAGGAGAGACATGGCTGCTACTCGGTGAAATGGGCGTATAAGCTCCTGTTTAACGGCAAGAGTGAAGGAGTGCACAATCAGCAGCCAAGTTCTTCCTCTGATCGGCTATGGAAACTAGAAATTCCTCCAAAGGTGAGAGTATTTTGGTGGAGAGTGATCCATGAATTTTTACCGGGAAAACAAATTTTATGGAGACGACACATTGAACCTGTAGTTTTTTGCGAAGTTTGTGGAGATCCTGAAGAATCTATAGGACATGTTCTCGTTGACTGTACTGTGGCAAGAGAGTTCTGGAAACATATAAGGGTGGCTGATCTGTTGCTGGGAGTTTGCTCAAAGCGTGATCGTGCAATCATACTATGCGGGATGTGGTCTTTGTGGATGATGAGAAATAAACGAAGACATGGAGAGCAGGCGTGGAGTTTGTATCAGGCGGTCACTTGGGCGCGGGATACGGCTTTCGATCTGTGGACCCTGGCACACCCGGACTGTCAACCGGAAAACGGCCGGGGGTTGCAAAGGTGGAGGCCACCGAACCAGGGGTGGACCAAGATAAGCGTCGACGCCGCCTTCTATGCCGCGACGAGCAGTGGGGCAGCTGCTGCTGCCTGCCGGGATCACTAGGGAAGTTTTCTGAAGGCGCATGGGCGTTGGTATGACAGAGTGCTGGACGCCGGGATGATGGAGGGAGAAGCGCTGTTTGAGGCGAGACAGGCTGGGCTGCAAAAAGTTTATCTGGAAACGGACTCTTTGGAGCTTGTGCAGTTATGGAAGAAGATGGATTTCCAACGATCTCCTGTTGAGTCGATTCTAACGGAAATCAAAGAATTGTCGCTTGCATTTAGTGATTTTATTTTCAATTCCATTGGTAGAGATTGTAATAGGGTTGCTCATGAACTTGCTAAACAGATCACGGATACAAATAGGTCGGAGGTGTGGCATGAAACGCCGGCTTGTATACGTGATCTGATCTTGTGTGAGGCTTCGGCCGTTTTGATATGAATGAAAGGCAACCCAAATTCTCAAAAAAACAAAAAAAAAAGAGTCATCTGTCATCGAGTTAACCGGATCCTATATATCCAAACAACCTGATCACGATTTCAGTGCAGGAGAAACGAGATGGAAATGAACTGAGGCCCATATCACATTTCTACGTCAAAAAAACAACACTGGGCCCAAGTGCGCAGTGCCATAATTTGTACCGATCTCTCTATCATCAGAAATTGGTCAACACTGCTCTCGACATATATAACAAAAAAGAGAGAGGCATAGAGGTAGCTCAGGAGAGTGTACGTCAAAAGATGCAGTAGCGTGCATAGCTCAGTTAATTAGATTCTTCATGGTGAAATCTGCTCACTTGAACTTAATTCCTTGACTTAGCATACGTGCTCGTATATTCTTTTTAACTCGTTTCACCATCTTCTCATGTGCGCAGTCCGAGTAATATAATCCCTCGGTCGTCTTGGATGGATTCACACTTTGCCTGACACGCATGGTGAGATGATTGCTACGTCCGGTCTGCCGCCCATGCCTCTACAGCTAGCGACCCGTTTGATAATAGATGACAAGAGATAGCTAAGTAATTATAAAGGGAGGATCACAAAACTCGTAAAAGCACGTGACATGGTAACACTTTTCTGCGCACACCGTTGGAGGCACACCTCGCGCGCGCGCGCTCTCTGTGTGTGTTCTCTGCCAAGGAGAAGTGTTGAAGAAGCAAGCAGGGTATGCGTGCCTAGTCATCCTCATCCAATCGACCGCCTTTTTGACTCACGGACGGGGTGTGGCTGAAGAGGGAAGCAAAGCAGCGCAGGTTTGCTCTGCCTCGGATCACTCGAGCACATTCCATATAAACTGTAGTAGTACTTTGTTTCACTTTTTAAGGCTTAATAAAGCGGGGGCCCAAAAGTGGCTTTTCGGCAAACCGGAACGGATGCCGGAATGCTACCCAGAGGCCAGAGCTAAAAGAAAGAAGGCGGAGGAATAACGAATAATCTTCTTCGTAAGCACACCGTCAGCGAGTGATGGGCTGATGGCCGCCCCGCCCCAAAAAAACCGAGCCCTTCCTTCGCCGACGGCGTCGTGGTGTGGTGTGCCCATGGACCACCCCACTAGGCACTAGTGCCGCAAATTAATCCGAGCAACGGCGCTGATGCCGCGAGATTGAAGACCACCGCGGGCGTACGTGGCAACAAATAATATTACGCACGCGAGAGCGACCTGCCGCATGCCTTTCCGTCACTGGCATGCGTCGAGTGACCGAACCTACTTAACCATCGGCCATCGCCTTGTGCCGCTAGTAGCCGAGGGAGCAGGAAGAAGAAGAATAAGGCACTCCGGTTCCGGTTGGGACGTCCGCGTCAGGAGAAGAGGTCACTCCGGGCCAGGAGACGCGCCAAGCCCGGCCGCGGGCGCGTCGCCCACACATGCATGCACACGTATGTACTGTTCTGTACACGACGAACTCACCCACCCAGGCCACACCCACACGTACGGGGCGCGGGCGCGGCGGGCTCGGCGGTTGGGCTGTCCGCTTCGCCCCCGGCACGCACGCGAGGGTGACGCGTGCCTGGAGCCTTGGACGTAGTATTAGGGCGTCGGTCGGTCGCCGGCACGGCGCAGGGGTCCAATGCAAGCGCCAAGTGCCGGGCGCTCCTAAGTCACAAAAAAAAAAGTGCCGGGCGCTCCTCTCCTCCACCGATCGTTCTCGGCGACGAGGCCCCGCAGGGTGAAGGAAGGCGTGCAGCGCCGGCACCTGGTTCGCGCCGTCGCGCGGCACGTGATTGTAATGCGACTGCGAGGGCCGAGGACGACCGACCCGCCGGGTTGTGCGACTGCTAGGGCATGGGCATGGCCCTACGCTGTCTGCTTCGTGCACAGGACGAGTTAACGAAGGGTAGTACGCTGGCTTGACACGTACGAATCCCATACGATGGCCTGTGGTTTCTGGACTGGTCTTTTCAGCCGTCGGTGTCGAGTGTCGACGTGCATGGCTGCACTGTGCAATTGGTTGGCTGGCTGCTCGTGGGTTTAACTAGTAGCAAACTATTGGGTGTTTGGTTCAGCGACATAAAATTTAGTCCGTGTCATATTGGATTTTGATTGAGATTGATTATAAGGTTTTCGGATACTAATTAAAAAATAAATTATATATTCGATGGATAATTTGCGAGACGAATTTCTTAAACCTAATTAATCTATCGTTAGCACATTTTGTACTATAGCAATTAGTGCTAATCATGGATTAATTAGGCTTTAAAAAATCGTCTTGCAAATTATCCTCACTCTATATTTTTAGTTTCTTAAATAGTCTATATTTAGTACTCCATGTATATGTCTAAATATTCGATGTGATGAGAAATAAAATTTAGTCCCCATAACCCAACAGGGCCTAAGTCATGTCACTGGGGACGAAACGTGCACGACGAAGCAGGCACCCAAAAAAAAAAGGGTGCAAAGAACATTCCATTTGTTTAGACAGTGGACTAGTGGAGCAACCACCGAGGTCCATTGGATCCCTAGACAAGGGGGAGTTTCCAACTTCCTCCACAGGTCTGTCTCTGTCTGTATGCGTCTTCTAGAACTTCGATTAAGGAAAACGGAGATCCAGAACTTTTTTTATTGGGAAATTTTGCTGTAGGACACCGTAAAAATACATAATATGCTGACGGACACCGCCAAGAGCGAAATTTGCCCAGTACCATTATAAAATCGTGTCCATTTGCTGAAACACACCGCCTCTATTATTTTATTCATTTCTCGTATTCGCGGAGAGAGAAGGTGGGTGAAATGACTTTTTTGCCCTCGTCTTCAACCTTCGGTTGGCCACTGATTTTTGCCGAAACACACCGTCTCAAGTTTAGCGACGGCGCCGCCATCTCGCCTGCTGCTACTCGTGTTCCGATGAATTCCATCTCTACCAGAAGGTTCATCTCGATCCTCTGTACGTCGTCATGCCGTTCATTTGTCAAATCCGTCACAGTTTCATCATTCTTCCGGTTTTCTCCTTTTTCTCTTTCCAAAAATCCAGCGAGGACTCCATGGACGGCGTCACCTTCCTCTCTGCTCCTGCCATCTCCGGCCTTTCCTCGTCTATCGTCAAGCCGCCCAGCTCTCCCTCCCACACCGTCCCTGTTGCCCTCCACGCTCGGTCGGGTTGACCTGACGCTAGTCGCTCGGGCTCTGCCCACCTTGCCACGCGGGCCCCGCGACCCGAAGCACTCCACGCCGCCGTGCGCCGCCCTCAGGAGGTCGGCCGGCTGCTGCTCCCCCCTCCGACCGAGGCCCTCCCGGCCCTCGCGCGCAGCACCCGACACCGTCCTGTAGCTATCCCGTACGGGACCCACAAGCCGCACGCGGCCCAGCGCCGCCGCCCTCAGGAGGCCAGCCGGCTGCTGCTCCCCCCTCCGGCCGAGGCCCTCCCGTCGTCGCGCGCAGCACCCGTCATCGTCCTGCCAGCGAGTCGTGCGGGCCGCGCACGGCCGCCGCCCTCAGGAGGCCGGCCGGCTGGTGCTCCCCCCCCTCCGGGCCCGCTCTGACCTGCCGCGCTGCTGGTCGGCTGGCCGGAGAGCCTAAGCCGAGGCCCCTCCCTCCCACGCACGTGACCAGCAGAAGCTCCTCCATGGCTTCCATGGCCATGGAGTGAGGAAGAAGGACATGTTCGCGACTCCGCGAGGATCATCGTCGACGGTAGTGTGTTTCGGCAAAAATTAGTGACCAGCCGAAGGTCGAAGATGAGGGCAAAAAAGTCATTTTACCCACCTTCTCTCTCCGCGAATACGAGAAATGAATAAAATAATGGAGGCGGTGTGTTTCAGCAAATGGACACGATTTTATAATGGTACGGAGCAAATTTCGCTCTTGGCGGTGTTCGTCAGCATATTATGCATTTTTACGGTGTCCTGCAGCAAAATGTCCCTTTTTTATTTTACCACCCACCTGCTCCGAAGTCCGATCCATCGCTGATTTTCTCAGCACCGTTCTTGTCTTGGGACCTCACTCGCCCCGGAACACGTTGTGTGCCACGGGAAATCCATCCTGATCCTCCACTCCACAGCCAGAAAACACGGTTCTACCTCCAGGTCCAAGGTGTTTGGGTCGTCGGTGTAATACTCAGAGAACTTGCATCGCCATCATGCCAGCGCCCAGGCCATATACGCCATAGAAACGTCCACTCTTCCTCTACGAATATGATGCCACCGGCAACGCCAAAAAACGGCGATTTTCGTAGCCTTCCCGTGAGGCCGTGAACGTGAGGGCATGAACACCAAATGGCCAAACTCCCCCTGCACCATGACATATGCCGCCATCAGAGCGTGAGCGTCAGACTCGGACCAAACGGTATGGGAAGGAAACAAACAGCAGAAAACGAAATTAAAAGCAGACGGACCAGCTGACCAAGCAGGCAACCACACAGCACTGCTCCAGGACTGGCAACAGGTCCTTTGCCCCGAAAGCTCCGAAACCGGCTGCCATGTTCCTGCTGTCCGCTTCTCGCTCTCCGCCTCTGCAGTGCTACTCCGTATGCCGTGTCCGCCGGCCGGCTCGCCCGCGCCCGTTTCGTTTGCCACTTTGCCGTGACGAGGACCTGACTCCTGTCTTTACCAAAAGCCACCGGGCAAGTTTTGCTGGAACCAGTCACCGCTAATCCTCTAGCTTCAAGAACCCTCGCCCTCCTGAAAACCCTTTGTCCCTTTGTTTTTTCGGAGAAGAAAAACTCTTCTGCCCTTTCGCGCCCGGGTTCCTTGTTGTTCTTGTTTGCAGTGGCAGATCCACCGGGGGCTGGGTGGGCTGCAGTCCCCTAATAGCTTGATTTCACCACTAATCACTGTAGCAAAAGCTTGACTTCACCATTAAATTTTTGTGCAAACGAGCGTCTTCATTGTTTTAGCCCTCCACCACTTCTTGTTTGCTTGCTGCTCTTCTGTTCTTGGGACCAGCGAAGTGTGCGGGAGTAGAGTAAGGGCTCGTTTAGTTTCCAAATTTATCCTCGAATTTTATTATGCAAAAAGAAGATTCTCCATCACATCAAAATACCGGCACATATATGGAGTACTAAATGTAGATGAAATTAAAAACTAATTGCACAGTTTTGTTGTACTTTACGAGACGAACATTTTGAGCCTAATTAATCAATTTTTGGACAACTTTTACCAAATAAAAACAAAATCGCTACCATGTTGGCAATCCCCGATTTGGGAATCTAAACACGGCCTAAATAATAATAACAAGCGGATTCAAATTTCAGCTCTTGGTTACCTCTGAGCTCCGGAAAAGGAAGTGAGCGAGAGAGTGCGAGGGTGTACTGTCGTGTGTGGGGGAGAGAGAGAAAGAGAAGGGGAGGACCGGACGGGAGGAAGAGCCCAAGAGGAGAAAGGAGGAGAGATAAAAGAGGATGTGTGTTGCCTCCCATTAAAAAGCACACACGCCGTTGAGCTCTACGAGTACAACTGCTCCCTCCGCCGCCCATCTCTCTTGCGGCGGTGGAAGATTAGGAACTGAGCTCACGGCAAGCTCGGGGAGTTACTGATCAGAATCCATCTGATTCCCACCCGCTGCATTCTGCGTTCCCAGGCGGCGGGAGGCGGGTCTTGATGCCAGAGATGCTCGCTCCGCGTCGCTCTCGGCGGCGGGTAGGCGGAGGCAGAGCGCCGTGGTGACTGGTGAGAAGAAAAGAAGCCGTGCTTGCTTTTCAGTGTCGGTGGTGCCGGTGTCCCCTTTCCTCCGCCGCGACTGTTGTTCTAGCCTTCAGTTCCCGGTGGCCGGTGGCAATGGCGCCGGGCCTGGGGCTGGCCTACCCGTGGGGGAGGGACGTCCGGCGGGGCACGCCGGTGGTGGTGACCATGGAGAACCCCAACTACTCGGTGGTGGAGATCGATGGGCCCGAGGCGGAGGCGCTCCGGGCCGGCGTGCCTGGGCCAACTATGGACAAAGGCCGGGGCCGGAGCGCCAAGCAGTTCACCTGGGTGCTGCTCCTCCGCGCGCACCGTGCCGCCGGGTGCCTCGCCTCGCTCGCCGCCGTCACCTGGGCGCTGCCGTCTGCCGTCGCGAAGCGTTTCCGGCGGGCCGCCGCCGCCGAGGGCCTCGGCCACGGCCACGGCCGGGGCTGGCTGCTCTACAGGTTCATCAAGGCCCTCTTGGCGCTCTCCGTGCTCGCCCTCACCGTCGAGCTGGCGGCCTACTGGAACGGGTGGCACTTTCACAGGCCGAATTTGACCGTGCCTGAATTGCATGTGCCGGAGGTGGAGGACATTCAGGGGTGGCTGCACACGGCCTACCTCGCCTGGATGTCGTTCCGAGCAGACTACATCCGGCGGCCGATCGAGTTCTTGTCCAAAGTTTGCATTTTGCTGTTTGTTGTCCAATCGTTGGATCGGCTCGTCTTGTGCATCGGGTGCTTCTGGATTAAGCTCAGGAAAATCAAGCCAAGGATTGAAGGGGACCCATTCCGGGAGGGTTCAGGGTATCTGCACCCAATGGTGCTTGTTCAGATTCCTATGTGCAATGAAAAGGAGGTAAGGAGCTGAGTTTCCTTATGCAGCTTGTGATGTGCTGGTTCATTGGGTTGTGGATGACAGGATCATTCTTGCAACAGGTCTATGAGCAGTCGATTTCCGCCGTCTGCCAGCTAGATTGGCCTAGGGATAAGTTTCTAATCCAGGTGCTTGATGACTCGAGCGACGAGAGCATTCAAATGTTGATCAAAGCAGAAGTTTCTAAGTGGAACCAGCAGGGTGTGAACATTATCTATCGGCATCGGGTGCTGAGGACTGGGTATAAAGCTGGGAACCTCAACTCTGCAATGAGCTGTGACTATGTCAAGAATTTTGAATTTGTTGCCATTTTTGACGCGGACTTCCAACCAAGCCCTGATTTTCTCAAGAAAACAATCCCACATTTTGAGGTAAGAACTGTGTATTCAATTCTATTATATTAGCTACTGTGTGTCTTACTTCATACTAAGTCTAGTGCAAATCTTCGGGTGATTCAGGGGAACCCTGAGCTTGGATTAGTTCAAGCCCGATGGAGCTTTGTGAACAAGGATGAGAACCTCTTGACCCGCCTTCAGAATATCAACCTTTGCTTCCACTTTGAAGTGGAGCAGCAGGTTAATGGGGTCTTCTTGAACTTCTTTGGGTTCAATGGAACTGCTGGAGTTTGGAGGATCCAAGCTTTGGAAGAATCGGGAGGCTGGCTTGAGCGGACAACCGTGGAGGATATGGATATTGCTGTTCGTGCACACCTGAATGGATGGAAGTTCGTCTTCCTGAATGATGTGAAGGTACATTTGCATAACAATAGCATGTCACATAGCAATTGGTGTCATGTCCTGATGTCCATGTGGAAACTGATTTTTCTTGGCATCATCATCATCCAGGTCTTGTGTGAAGTTCCAGAATCTTATGAAGCATATCGGAAACAGCAACACCGGTGGCATTCTGGCCCAATGCACCTTTTCCGGCTGTGCCTTCCGGACATAATTACTGCCAAGGTATGCAGTCTCGATAGCTCGAAGTTGCAACTTGTGCTGGGGACCAAAGTTCCTTTTCTCGGGGGTATGGATCAATATTTTTCTTTTGACGAAAATTTGCTACTTTGAATGCAGATCTCCTCATGGAAGAAGGCAAATTTAATACTATTGTTCTTTCTTTTGAGGAAGTTGATACTTCCTTTCTATTCTTTCACATTATTTTGTGTCATTCTTCCACTAACCATGTTCGTTCCCGAGGCGGAGTTGCCTGTGTGGGTTATCTGTTATGTGCCGGTTTGCATGTCCTTCTTGAATATTCTGCCATCCCCAAGATCATTTCCCTTCATTGTACCATACCTCCTCTTCGAGAACACCATGTCAGTGACCAAGTTCAACGCAATGGTGTCTGGGCTGTTCAAACTTGGGAGCTCCTACGAGTGGGTTGTCACCAAGAAGTCTGGTCGATCATCTGAATTGGATCTCTTGACATCGAGGAAGTGCATCACACTTCCTCAGCTCCAGAAGCAATTGCCTGAAAACAGTGAATTGATCGAGATCAATGTGCCTAAGGAACAGCATGAGAAGGTGCCACATGACGCCAAAAAGGCTAACAAAATCTACAAGAAGGAGCTTGCTCTTTCTCTGCTCCTGCTCACTGCTGCGACTCGGAGCCTCTTGTCTGCTCAAGGGATTCATTTCTACTTTCTTCTGTTCCAGGGGGTGTCATTCCTTGCCGTTGGCCTTGATCTAATTGGTGAACAGATAAGTTGATTCCTTGCATGCTATTGTTCAGACAGCATGGAAATCACGCATATGTTCATACATACAGTGATATTCAAAATTCTAAATTTCCCGTTCATGCTTAGAATTTTGCTTCAGAATTGCAACCCTGCTCAACAACAAACGGGGGAGTGCAATTGGTTCTGCAGTTCAGTTCAGATTCAGGGTACAAACCCGGAAAGCCCAACAGTACGTAATAAACTGAAGAGTAGATAGCACTTGTTCATCTGTACACTCTCAGTAAATGTTTCAGCAGTGTTCATATATAGAGTTCCATTCCGCCGATGTTCTTTGAATTCATAAACACTGAAAACGTGTACTGTGTTCATTTGTAAATCGTGATACGTGAAATTGGTTCCGGAGAAGATAAGCTGTGAACATGTACAAATTCTGTTTGATTTTTGTCGCCATCCTAGCTAGGTGAATTGCATTGCAGTCTACTCCTATCTTGTTATCTGTCGGTGGATCTGCTTTAAGATTTGCCAACAGGCAGGCTGTTGGATCAACTGTTGGTGCAGTGATCTTTGTTGTCACGCACCATCATAACTTCATAACTCGTAAGGGCATCTAGCATTTTATTTGTGGCGCACCAGCGTCACAATTGTCCCCTCACTTTCGTTGAAGATGCTATTACAGGGTTCCAACTACCTCTGTCCTGATTACTAGCGATGACTGGTACGTGCCAGCAAGTTGCTACTTGCAACTGCTAAGATCTCTGATCCAGGAAGTAAACACAGTTCACATGTGCAAAACTGCGAGATTTCTAATTCTGTCTTGTAATTGTGGAGATGAGATTTTACTTCCGGTCATCTGAAAGTTTCTGAACGGTGCAAAAAATTGGTAAACTTGCCTTGACAGGTCAACAGAAGCAGCCAAATTTCTGTTCAAGCTTCATTCAATACGTGAAACGCTGGCCATTTCTGTTGTGCCAACGTTTTATGAGTCCAAATTTTGTTGATTTACCATTTCAAATAAAAAAATTGCTGATTATCTCGCAGCGCCAACTAGGACTACTTTCTTTCCCATCTAAAGTAAAGCTACCCAGTAGTGCCCCAGTGCAATACAGTACTTATTACAAAGGAAATGATGCTGCTGAACTTTTATTCTCTGCATTGAGATGGAAGAAGTACAAGTGTACAACAGTCCTTAAAAGGCTCTTTTACTCATCTGGCAAAGCCATTAAACTTCTTTTTACTCCATTGCTGATCTATGCTTCCAGGCACCATGCTATAATTAGTGCAGCTCATCTGATCTGATCTGATCTCACCAGGCCATGAAGGAGAGAGTAAACGCAACTTTGCTTGCCGATCAGAAATCACTCGCTAGTAACGAGTCACTGATCAGCAGAACAGCAGTACAACTATTGCCTGTGATTGCACATGAAGATGACCACAAGAGGTAACAGCACTGCAATGCCACGGATTAAGCTTGTTAGGAAATGCAACTCCATCCAAGATGAAGATGAACCATCGGTGCTTGTGATTGCACAACTTACGTCAGTACGAAACACATGTTTTGGGCAGATCGTTCCCATGATGTGTCGGTGGGGAGACAGGAGGGCTGATGGGAGGACTGTTGGGGAGGAGGAGAGCACCAGAACCTTTGCAACTGCAACCAATGGCGCAGCGGCAGCGGAGCCCGCTGCTCTCCGCGGAATCGTATCGCGGGCTCTCACGGCCGCCGTTCTTCAGCGGCACAGCCATGTGCGTAGGACCTCGACGGCCTCGCTCCCTACTGCCCCCCTGGTGCGATGAGAAGAATGGCACATTTTTGGCAAGGCATAATACGTGGCGTTGATTTGACAGGCGGCGACGATTGACAAATGGAGGCCTGCGGGCGACGCCGACACGACGGCCGACGGTGAGGGGCCGGCCTCGTGCTGTCGTGCATGCGAGTGGTTCGGGGCGCAGCTCCGCGGTGTCGGCCGAGGCGTGCCAAATGGCTGCCCTGTGCTGTGTCAGACCGAAGAATTCAGTACCGCGTACTACCGTTTTCAGTGAGTTCAGGTCCACAGTCCACTTGGCCTTTCGTTCGCTTCTTCGTCGCATTTACATGTCATACAGGTTCTGTGCTTCCTCAGCCTTTTCCCTTCCAAAGTTCCGATAACAGAGAGGCCTGCAGCTGCTCCTGAATGCTTGTACTAGAAGAAGAGGAGGAGCTATTCGGCCATATTCCTGATAGCACTCTGACCATGGACTGTGTGGGTGGATACTATCACACTATCTGGTTATTAGTTCTGTTAGATGGTTTGGCTTAAGGGTTAGGATTCACATATCAAAGTTGAGTTTGTTTCCCATCCCTAGAAAAGTGAAAATGTTTATAGCACTTACAGAAACTGGGGAAGACAAGGACACCAAAATGACGTGAGGCACGAGCCACTGCATCGGAAGAAATCCGCGCAGTAGGCCAAGCCGTCGCGCGGTGTTTTTCATGCTCACTTCATCCGTTCCAAATTGTAAGTCGCATTGACTTTTTATATATAAATTTTGCTACGTATCTAAATATACGTTATATCTAGATTCATAGTAAAATCGATGTATCAAAAAATTTAAAATAACTTATAATCTGGAACAGAGGAAGTATTACTATGTACTCCTCTCTAGTCTGTGCTCGTGACTTTGTGAGCCGCGCTGCTGCTCCTTGCACGTTTTCCCTATCTTGCTCAGTAGGCCGGTAGGCCCAACTAGCACTTTTCTTCCCATGCATTTGTTACCAAAACTTTCCTTCCCGTTTCTAAAAAAACAAATTCCTTCCCTAATTTTATATAGTAAGCAAAAATTATTGAAAGTTGGATAATAATGTTTGCCATATGGAAGGTCAAACTGAAATGTTGGCAAACATCGGTAGCAAATCAAAAAGCTACTTAAAACATGGCTTGCGCTGAGTCCTCGCGTATAAAGAAAAAAGATAAGGACACAATTGTACGTGGTTTGCATACTGCACTGGGCAGCAGCGGGTGAAAGAAGTAAGAGCTCCTTTAGAACGCAGGGGTTCTATAAAAATTGTATAGGAAACTTACGAGAATCTGTTTATTTTTTTTGAAAAAATATATAAATAGGAAAAATTACAACAATCTAAAGAGGCTGTTTGGTTCTCGACGTGGCTTTGCCTCACTGTAGTCTGTACAGTGTTTTCTCTTTTTAATAAGTCTCTGTAGTGTGCAAACCCCTCCAGTTTCATTAAAAAAAAACTTTTGTTGTGCCAGCGTGAGCGTTTAAGGAGCTTGCGCTGGCCAAGCCAAATCTTGCCCGCACAGTCCCTTGCTCCCGTTCATGCAAAGAAACTGAACACGTGTTCTTGCTTGCCATCCTTATTGCTCTACAAAGCATAATGGTGCCAAGCAAAGGAACAAATCGTCCCGTAGCCAGAGCTTTGGTGTATGACAGTTGCAGCAGACAGTACTAGGGCCTTGTTTAGTTTCCCTTAAAATTCCAAGTTTTTTCACTCTCTCTCCATCACATCAATTTTTAGCCGCTTGCATAGAGTATTAAATGTAGGTAAAAAAATAACTAATTACACAGTTTAATTGGAAATCACGAGATGCATCTTTTGAGTCTAGTTGGTTTATGATTGAACAATATTTACCAAATAAGACGAAAGTGATACTATTCATCGAGTTGAAATTTTCTTCAATCTAAACCAGGCCTATAGATGCTATTAACACGTCGGAATAAAAGTTCGACAGGAGCCTTCTAGGCCGCTTAAAAGTCAACTCCACGGCCCTGCGTGAACATTTTCAGGAAAGAAAAAAAAAACCCTGCCACGTGTGACACTAGCATGCTGCTCCCGCTGCTGTGCCCAGTCGGCCACGTCCGCAACCATCCAACTACCTGTTCGCTCGGTTAAAAAGTCATGGCTGAAAGTATTATTTACTAATATATTGTAAGAAAAAAAATACTATTTATTGACTAAAAAAATACGGCTTATAAGACGAGCGAACAGGGCTGCCCTCAGTAGGCGGCACAAATATCCGAAGCAACAAGTAGGCGGCACAAATATCCGAAGCAACAAAGACAAATCTCTTCTGCAAGATGTACATGATTTGCATATCTTCTCTTCTTCCCTAGCTTGCGTCATCTACGGCCGTGATGGCCCACGGCACCCAGTTGAATTTCTAGCTACGGCCCATTCAGGCCCAGTGGCTGGCGGATAGGCCTAACGAGACCGTCCTGGCGCGTGTCAGTTTGTGAGCTTCAGATTGTGTCACTGTCCAAGTCCCGTCACATTTCTCTATGAAAAAAAATGGCAACGTTATTCTTTCTCTAAAGTTGTACTCCCTCTATCTAAGAAAACATGAAGTTGCCTGGCAAAAGTAGTTTACGTTTAATCAAATTTCTAGTGAATACTATTTACATTTATAACCTCCACGCCTCCGTCTAAGCGAGCTGCTTGTCACATCAAGTCGACATAGGTGTATGACCCTGTATATATGTTTAATTTATTTTACGAAGCACATGTAAAAGAACGGACGGCTACACCAATTGATGAACTGAGTGGCGTGATCTTAACAGTACGTTAACTTCCATCTTGCATAATGGCATCAATCAATCACAGCATCACAAGATCGTCAGCACATGCGTGGTTGAGCGAAGGCGGTTGATCCACGTCGCCCTAGTAGCTCCTCTGAAACTCTGAAGAGCCGCCGGCTGGGTCCTGGCTCGAAAGGCTACACCGAACCTACCACCCATCCGTCCTCAATGACCTTTTGCATGCATACATATCCATATCCTGCAAGATTTGATCGATCAGCACGCGAATTGTCATTCACACACCGCAGATGTCTGCCCTCAATCCTAATTGATTATTGCATACATGCATGTTCTGCCCATGCATGCATGCGCTGCGCAAACGTAGATCTACCCGCATGCAGTTAAAACCAAAAGTGATGCGGAGACAGGTTGTTGCTAATCGCGCGGTTACCTTCTTTGTCAAATCTCATCAGCTTCAGAAACAGAAAAAGGTGTCACGAACGTCGAACGACGAGCTGTTTCATCTCGTGCCTGCTCACATCGGGAGCTCTTTACTGTTCATCTCACAGTGGCTGTCTAGCTAGCATTGTACTTTGCAGCCCTGATTGCTTGGAAGAACAGTGGTGGTGTGCCTCTGGGAACAGAAATAATCGATTTAACAGCTCGCCAACTCGCACGCACCGCATGGAGGCGACTAGTTTGCATGGCCTGCTGCTCCTCCCTGTGGCGACGAACATCTATCGACCATTATAGAATGCAAATTAAAATGGTGTGCCGATGTGATCCGAATTGAAAAGATTATCTCCGAACTGAAGTTTGATTGGAAAAAAAAAAGATCAACCTCAGAGCTGGCACGTGCATGCGGTGGCTACTCGTGCGCTCCACGTAGTTTCTCAATGTTTTTACAAAATGCAGAGGCATTTGCGTCTGCCGTCCCTGTGTTCTGCAAGCAGTGCTTGGGTGCAACAAGCCCATGTTCCTATCTAGCAACAGAGCATAGCAGTGGTGAGTGGGGAGATGTAAGGGTCACATGTAGTGTCGCCGACGGCCAGATCAATCGATCAATCTTTCATTCATTTCCATTTTATGTATGGCCCCAAACCCAGAGACCTGACGATGGCTTGTGAATTTTCTTCAATAAAATCGATGCAAGGAATTACATTTGTCAGTTGGATATATCAACATGCCAAAATACGACCACAAACTGACATATACAATTGGAGAGTGTTTGCTCACTTATAAGATACTCTCATTCTCTATCGATGTGTCCAAGGCCCAAGCTGGCCACACCGACGGATTATATGTCATCCAGTTGCAGATTCTTGCAGTTTACATGCGGCAAGTTGGCCAAGATCACATGGGAATTCCTCCGATCATTGGCTCATCGCAAATAATGCTAACAGCTTGATGATGATTACGATTAGGACAAGAAGATTTGTCTTAAGTTCGCCTACGTGCATTGCAGGTGAGAAAGAACAGAGGGTGCACTCTGTTGTTCGTCACAGTAAATTAAGATAGCTCAGCAGGGCCTCATGTTTGCGCAACTTTGGTTGGTGTCTAATTAAGCCGAAGTGAGTAAAAATTATAACTGCATGGACAAATAATTACAAGATGGATTCAGAATTGCTTTGCAGAGTAATCGTCTTGAAATCTGTCATAAACCTTTTGATGAAAAATCTGTAATAAATTGATAAAAGAATGGACGTACGTACACACCAGACGTTTCCCTGATCTATATACCCATGCATGTCAGACAAGCACAGTAACAAGCCATGCCTTGTGAGAGCTATGCTTGCAGGCTGACAGCTCAGTCTACTGATTAGCAGAACCAAGGTCATCCCACATGGCCAAGTGAAATATCCCTTCGCCTCTCTCACCTATAAATGTCCCCTTGCCGAGTCCTACGAACCACACGTCCTGTTAGATCTAGCTACACACATCTTAATCTTAACTAGTCTGTAGCCGAGCTGCTTCTCCGGGGAGATATGAGAAGGAAAGTCATGTTCACGGTGGGGAAGAAGAAGAACAAAGGCGTGGCGTCGCAGATGAGCAGGAGGCCTTTCCAGCATATGGCTCTGAGGAGGCTCAGGGAGCTGAAGAAGATCGTCCCTGACGCCCAGGACGCCGATGTGGACGTGTTGCTCCGGCGGACGGCCGACTACATCTGCATCCTCGAGCTCAAGCTGACTGTCTTGCGGAGGGTCTCAGCCATGTACGTGGTGTGATTTGGGAGGATCACCTTCTGGCAACTTCGTCGTACGTGCTCCACTGCAACGTCGTCCACGCACGATTAGAGGTTTTGAGCTCAAAATCTGTTGCTCTTGTACATTCATCAAGAGGGGGAGGGGAGAATATTTCCTGCCTGCTCATCGATCTCTTGATGATTGTGCCCCTCAGCAGTAGTATGTTTGTGGCTCCTATGTGGATGGTACATATGGGAGTTTGTTTGGATCCAATATTTGTGGTGCATATGGCAGTTAGTTTGTAGGTCAACCCAACCCATTGTTATGGTCAGTGGTGTTTAGCCTGTTGGCTTGAAAAACAAGGATCCCCTGGAGTTTGGTTTTATTCAGTTTATGGAGTTGTTCATGTTCAGCTTTCCTTTTAAAGATCCCATGAGTGAACTAGTTATTGCTCAAGTAATAGACTATTTGGATACACCGATTTCATCCTTCATTTAACATGTTATGAAAAATGCATGGACTTTTTATTGTTTTTGTGTGGGATGAATGATCGACACTACAACATGAACGCAAAAAAAAGAGACACATACATCAATGACGCTAAAACAAGAAAGGTCATAGATGCAGGATTAGAGATGCATCTATCTAAGTTGCAAAAAAAAGAGATGCATCTATCTACCAGGCGTCTCTGCCTAGTTTGCCAGGGCCACATAACAATAGTACTCATCTCTAATGTTTACATATTAGAGATTCGTCGATTCAATAACCATCGATAAATATTTTCAGAGACGTGCCTCATTCAAGCCCATCTTTGCGAGGTAACACATCAGAGACGAGTACATTTTTAGAGACGTGAATTTAGAGATGCTTGCTTTACCCATCACTAATATGCATCCTGAATCATCACTATGTGTCGTAGTGGGAGTCACCTTCATAGGAAAAAATAGGCTTCAAAGCCTCTAACATGTAGAAGATGCCGATGAAGGACCTAGCAAACCTAGTCTGCGACCAGGGGTTGGTGTTAGCTGACTTTAACCTCATCAACCAGGATGCATATAAAACCAACACAAACTTCAATCGACGCCTCGTGGGATCATTCAAAGTGACATTAGACGTCATTAAAGGAGATTAACCTTAACGGCTGTTGTTTCACTTGGAGAAATGGTCAAGACAACCCAACCATGAATAGAATTGATAGAGTCTTCTGTATGACAGATTGGGAGCTTCTCTTCCCCCACCTGCTACATACACTCATTGCCTTCTATCATATCTGACCACACACCCTTACTTCTCCAAGGTGAGACAAGCCTAATACCAAACAATATTCTTCTAGTTCGAAAACTTCCGGATGCACATGGAAGGCTTTAAAGAGGAGGTCCAAGTGGCATGGAACAAACCGGTGAGATCATCGCAACCCCTAAAACAGTTAAACATAAAGCTAACACGAACCGCTAAAACCATCAAGATGTGGAGCAAAACAAAGATTGGTGAAGACTGCAACTTGACATGGCCAAGGAGCTTATTCACTACCACAACAATTTCAGCACCACTAGTTTTGCCTTTCTACGGTGAAAGTGGACAGTGATAATAAGCTTCACCACCCTTGGTTTCAAAATATATAGCGGGGAAAATGATGGTCACTATTGGCTCCTTATACATGTTGGCAGTCATAATCAGAAAAAAAAACAAAAGGAATCTAGCTGCTAGCATACTGAGCCCGCTTCTAGCAAACTGTTGCCATGTCGTCCCCTCTGCAGCAGTCGTTGTCTGCACCATTGCCCACTAAACCCACATCATTGTCTCCTCGCCCTAGCCCATTGTTGTATCCTTTCCTGGCCTGTCGGTGCCGCCAGATTTGAGAGAGAGAGAGGGGGGAGGGAGATTGAGATATGAGGGAGAGAGGATGAGGAGATCAACTCATGCACCAGAGACCCACATGTCAAGGCCCATGTGCTACCACACGGGAGGCCTCTGCCTAGGCCCACACATTGGGAGGTGCAGTCACGCCCTAGGGTAGGGTATTACCGCAGTGCCCTCGGCCTGAGCCCATGCACCAATGGACTGTCGCTGGGTGCCGTTGCGTGGGGCCTCCATGCCGGGCCAGGCCACCGCTAGAAGCCAAGGGAAGGGAGGGAGAGAGAAGTGTTTCTATGTTCACATGAAGAGAGGAGGGAGGAATGGAGATACAAGGATCATAGAGAGGTTGCAGTGGGGCTAAGTATTTGCATGCTCTCTGGCCGATCATTTGCTGGACAACACATTGACACATAGGTCCCACCTATCATAGACCTAGAGAAAATACAAGCAGTGGTGAAGAGAGACAAAATGCAAGTTGCTTCAGGCAATTTTTTACCATCAGGTCTTCTCCTGAACCGGCTGTGAAACTCATTTTCACCGTTGGTTTGGGACAAGAACCAACATTGAAAATAATTTTCATTGTTGATTTTGTTAGCGATATATTTTCACCAACGGCTTTAACAAAACCGACACTAAATGTTGTTGATAAAATTCGTTTCTATAATAGTGATTCTTCATCTCAAAATCCCCCAAGAAGAAAGGCTCCTCACCCCGAGGAACTCGACCTGCTGAAAAAGCTAGAGAATCAGTCCTTGGGACTTGCACTAATTGAAAAACCAAGAGTCCGCCGCCAAAGATCTCAACTTACCTACATGAGTTGAGGGGATGCAAACACTAAATTATTCTAGTTTTGTGCGAACTTAAGACCTAGAAAAAACATCAACATCCTACAAACTAATAATTTGTTTGTGTAGACTCATAAGGACAAAGTGAAGGTGCCATCGAACCACTTCCAACAACACTTGGGATCCTCGGTAATTAGCGATGCAACCTTCGATTGGTTTTTTTAGCATTATTCAATTGGGCTTTTTTAGGGTACCAGCAGCATGACCTTCCCTCCCCTAGAGTCCCTCTTCTCACATAGGGCCTGTTTAGTTCCCATGCAAACCCAAAATATTTCTTCTTCCACCCATCACATCAAATATTTGAACACATGCATGGAGTATTAAATGTAGGTAAAAAAATAACTAATTGCACAGTTTGTCTGTAAATGTCGAGATGAATCTTTTGAGCCTAGTTACTTCATGATTGGATAATATTTGTCAAATAACAACGAAAAGTGCTACAGAAACTTTTCACCCACTTTTCACCAACTAAACACACCCATAATGGGATAAAGGAGACAATTCTTTGTATGACTGGGATGGAGCATCAGGCCTGGAAGACTGGGGTGTTTGGTTTGAGGAGCCACTCCATCCTAGATGAGGTGGTACATTATGAGTTCATTCCTCAAATTTTGTGAAATGAGTCAATGACACCATTCCTTATACTAGTACTAATTATTAGCTTGGAAGAAATGAGGTGATGATGCATCAACCTATTCCATTCCACAAATCAAACAATAAAATTGAGGAATGAGTAGACGATGGACAACCTCATTTCTCAAACCAAATACACCCTTCATGGGCCTGTTCTTCCAGGATTGCTGGGACATAATCAAAGATGACCTATTTTTCAAAAAAAATCAAAGATGACCTCACAACAACGTTCAACCAATTAGACAGCACGAGTGACCAATACTTTAACTTGTTGAACACGTTCAACTCTATTCTTGTGCCTAAAAAACTCGATGCCAAGCATATGGTGGAGAGAATAAAAAAAAGTTTGAAAGAATTTGCTTTTAATATTATAGATATAGTCCCTTCAAAAAAAATATTGGGCCCGTTTGGATTCTTGGAATTGAAATCTTTCTAATAATTACAATTTAGGTATAGATTAATTAAGCTAATATAGTTGTTTATGGAATATATTATATATTTATTGTTAGGCATACGAAGGACATACTTATATATTGCATTTCTATTATAGGGAAGAGTGTGCTATAAGTTGGAGAATTGAATTATAGCATAGTGATGTGTAGAATCCATTTCCATTTCCCACCCTATGAATTTGAGATAGATTTATTTGTGAGTTTGGAAAAGTTATGGAATGTGAAATTCCAATCCAAATAGCTTAATCCATTATGTAGATTTCAATTCCTCCAAAACGAAGGGATCTTATAGATATAGATATAGATATTTTTTACCACCTCTTGTATTTTCTCTCATTACATCCTTTAATTTCTCTCTTTGTATATGGTATATATAGATTGTATAGTTTACAGTATACATATTGTGGATGGAAGAAGAAAAAGAAAAGAAAATTGAATGTCCAGGAACCACCGATTCACACCCAACGATGAACTTGGAAAACAAAGGGAAAGTGACAAAGCCAGGCCCGTGCGTTTCGGCCTGGTTCGTACAGTAGAGGCGCTCGAGCCGGGCCACGAAACGGATCATGCGGGCCGGAGGCCGTGCTTGAGCGCGGCCTCCCAGACGACGTCGATGCGGTCGACGTCGATGGCGCCCACCTCGTGGTGCGTGTAGCCCTCGAGGAAGTGCACGACGCCGCCGGCGTGGCACGCGTGCACCACCCCGCGCTCCAGCGAGTACTCGCAGGCGCCCAGGCCCTGCACGTCCCTGGGGAGGCGCATGGCGGCGAGCTTGCCGTAGGTGCAGTCCCGGCGGAAGCCGATGATGGGCGGCACGACGAACTGGTGGAAGTGCGTGCCCGGCGGCGCCCACCGCTGCTCCCGCGGCGACAGCCACTTGCCGACGATCCACGTCTTGCAGTGCTGCGCGGACCGGTACTTGGTCACCTGCACCAGGTACTGCTGGAACTCCGCCGGCGCCTCCTTCTGGATCTTCTGGAACCGCTCCGTCGACAGGGTCATCATCTGCAGATAAATTAAGTAGCACACGTGCGTTGCGTGCGTACGTGTTTATAAGTTGGGTGGGTCGATGGAGATGCATGTACACGACACCAGAGGGCACACGATGCCTACCAGGACGCGGACCCTCTTCTTGCACAGGTACAGCGCGATGGCCCTGCCGAGCTTGGACGTGGCGCCCGTCAGGAACACCTCCGCCGTGCCCTTGGGGATCTCGTTCAGGATCACCGCCGCCGTCAGCGTGTTGCCGTGGACGACGCGCACGCGCAGGTCAGGGTGCTTGTTCACGAACAGCGTGCCGCCGCCGTTCAACGCCTCGTTCTGCACAAGCCATGCACGATGTCTTAGACTGGGCAGCTCGAGCTCCAGATCATGAGGAGCTGAGGCTCCATAGATTAATACACGTATATAAGTACCTTGTTTAGGGCTGCAAGGCTGAGGACCTTGACGCCCATCTTGTCGGCCCTGAGGATGGCGAGCTCGATCTGCTTGTTGATGCCGTCCTTGGCAAACGGCAAGAAGTACTGCAGGCAATAATGCAGAGACCAAAGATAAAAACACACCATCATGACATGACATGAGACACAACGACACAACACAACACAGGAAGCGAACCTGGAAGCCGTATCTGGGGACGGCCCAAATCTGGTGCAGCCGCCCGCGGAGGCTGTAGCAGGAGATGACGAAGGTCTTGGACCAGACCCACATGGCGAGCATGACGAGGAAGGCGAAGGGCCACATGGGCAGCAGGAAGAGCTGCACGGAGAAGGGCGTGGAGGAGAAGGTCCGCAGGACGAAGGGCACGTGCAGCGACTGCATCACGTCCACCACGTGCGCCAGGAACACGAAGTCCGGCACCTCGTCCACACCTGGTCCATCGAGGTCCAGGAGTCGCGTCAGTCATCAGAGAGTCAAAGCGAGCAGATCGACAAGCGTCAGCGTCGGGACGGATCAGCAGCGGCCAGCAAGGGGCGTAGCGTTGCCGATCAATTCTGTTGTGAATTGTGATTGACATGCCACCTACTGGCTACCTAGAGCCTAGTGGCGGCGACCTCGTCATGCCAGCCCCGGCGCTAGCGCTACGCTAGGCCGGCGACACCTGGACGACGCTGGCCCCGGCGGTTGCCTGTGCAGTTTGATCGATCTCGCTATCGGACCACGTCGGCCGGCGCGCGCCCGGACGGGCCCGGCCGTTCCCAACCGCCTGCTCTCCTCCTACTCGCGGCAATACCAGGTTGAGGTTCAGAGACGGACGGGTGGTGGCGACGGCGACGGCGAGGAACGAGGGCGACGTACGTGCCAATCACCAGGCTAGCGCCTTCATTGCGGCTGATGGCATATCCCATTCCCATCTGCCGGATACTGACAGGGGGATTTCAATCGATTGAAACAGCGAAAGAAAAAAAAAAGAAACAGCGAGCTCATCTTTTCGCCGGCCGGCCGGCCGTGAGGAGCCCATCCGTGTCCGTCTCGGCGCTGCATGCACGCATGCATGCATGCGCTGTCCTCCACAGAAATGACGAACTGATCATCGAGTGTTTTTCTGATTTTGTCCGGCGACGAATTGCTGACGGGTTACATCGATCGCTCAATTATGACGAGCTAGTGGAGCTTGGGGTTGGCCTTGGGTTAATTCCCTTTCTAGAAACAACATGCATGCCCAGATCGAATTATAACCTTCAAGGTCAGTCTCAGTGGTGAGTTTTATAGCGTTGTTTCCAAAACTGTCATGTCATACAAAATGAAATGAAACTTGGATGAAACACTCATTCTCAATGTAGAGTTTCATTCAATGGTTTCGTAGGCATTTAATTTCAAGACTCACAGAGAGTTGGTAATCGTGCCAAGAGAGTTTCATCTTCTTCTCTCTCTTCTTAAATACACTGCCATGTCATCTAAAATACATATGTGGCAACTTATTTAATGTAAACGAAACTCACTTGAAACTCTCACTAAGACTGGCCTAATCCAAAACAAAATTAATTGAGTAGTGCGTCCTATTCGATCTATTAACTGCCTGTCTTGTTGTGGTACCTTTTCTGGGTGACTGCAAGTGGACTCGATCTGGGGCAAGCAAGTTATTTACATTTAGGCCATGTTTGGTCAAACAGTTTTCAAAGGAATTTTGGAAGAATCAATTCCAAAGAAAAGGAATTAGTACATCATAGTGTTCAGAACAAAGGAAAGTTGAGTTCCTTTCCAAAGAAAAGGAAACCATATTGGTGCATAACATAGAAAATAAAACCACCACTTCAATCCAAGTGAAAGAACTATCTCTCTTGGTATGCTTGCTCATGTTCCTGTACCACCACCCGCCACCCCCCCACCCACACACACGCCATCTCAAACAGCTCAAAATATCAATTTCGTATAGTTTTCACTGTTCAGTATATCTTATTTTTGTTATTTTCTATTTCTCTATTTTTGCATTGTTCCAAAAGGGCCCTTGAAGGGAAAAAGTAGTCCTGCTAAGATAGTACTAGGGCGCAACACTCATGTTTAATAATTGCATGCAATGCAAACAAATTAGTAGACAGGCACCACTAACCACTAGTCACTGACGATCAATCATACAAACAGCTAAACGTGTCGTACTTGTGTTCGGGCTTATCAGTTAGATATATGTACCGGTCAGTGCATTTTATTGATTAAAGCTAGAAGGCTAGCTAGTTGGGCTGTCTACTCATCTAGGACTACTTAATTAGGAGTATCAGACTATCACTGGAGGTCCAACTAAATCTCTTGAACCCATACATATAGCTAGTTTGGTGACATGTCATGGACCACCATAATAAACGTAGAATTGACAACCAAAAGGATGTTATGAAGCAAAGGCTAGCTAGCTAGCTAGCTAGACGTGTGTGTACCTGCGCTCATCTTCTTGTGCATTTCCCACGACTGCGGGTCGATGGTGCCACCCAGCAGATCAAACAGCGGCATGAAGAGACAGAAATTGGCCTCCTTCTTGGTGTGGTGGATCGCGTGGTACCTGCAGCATCAAGAGAAGGGCCAACTAGCATCATGCATGAGAGTGACACAGTATCAGCACCCGGAAGCACCTGGGCAGAATCACAAGTCACTAAAAGGCATCCAGTTAGCATTCAGCACGTGATCATTGCAGAGGGATGCTGTGTACTCCTACGTCGCAGAGTAGGAGTAGTAGTACGAAGCATTGCAAGCAACAGGTATTAAGGGCAAGGTGGTTAGAAGGAAAGCTGGTGCGCGACCACAAGCCATAAATTAAAGCGAGACGCATGCAACACTGCAACTGCTTGTCCGGTACAGGTTCATGTTTCAAGCAGCCGTATTGTACGTATACGTTATATAGTTTGTTGGCTGGTGTCAACTGTGGATGGAGTAGCAGTCGATCGTCGATATGCGCTATCACACATATATATGTTATGTTGTCCAGACAGATCGAGCTAAAAATGATGCAGCAGTCAGACTAAGAACAATTTACTTAACTAGCACACCTAGCTAAAAAGTCGAGTGTAGAGAAGACAGAAGATGATAGGGCAAAAACTCCCTGCCTTAACTACCGCGTGTGTGCACAGTTCGGTTGGATGTACGAATCAGCTAGGTGGTCATGCATATATAGGCGTGGCGCATGCAAGTGCACACATAAGCTACTGCCATCGTTATCAAGTTTTTTTTTGTTTCTTCTCTTTAGCTAAAGATCGATGCAGTTTGCAGTCATGATCATCAAATGAACCTACGTGGGGGTAGTCAAATCGTGGTGAACTGTGGACTAACGAAAGAAGCGAGAGCCAGGAGTGAGAGAGAGCCAATTAACACACGTACGTCGGGGTGTAGATAAGGTATCTGAGGACCGGGACCGCCTGGAAGAGCGAGCTGGGGATGACCTCGACGTTGCAGTGTCCCATGGCGCGGAGGAAGTCGAAGCCGAGCACGTAGGCGAAGGTGAGCGCGACGGATCCGGACCCGGCGGCGCACGCGGCCGCGAGGGGCAGCGCCATGAGCGCGCCCAGCACCATGTGCTCCAGCGGCGTGGCGAGGCCGGCCGTGAACGGCTGCGGCACCCGGGTGGAGTGGTGCAGCGAGTGGTACCGGGCGTAGAGGCGGCCGCCGCCGGCTTGGTGGAACGCCCTGTGCGCCAAGTACGCGAGAGGCTCTGTGGCCGCGGCGTGGACGAGGAGCGCGACGGCGAGGCCCCGGGCGTCGACCGGCCAGAGCGGGAGGTGGCGGAGCGACGGGAACGCGTACAGCGCCGTGGCCGCCATCAGGACGTGCAGGATCAGGAAGTTGTCCCTGCATGCATGCGCGCAGCAATAAGGAAAAAGAAGGACATGCATGACACACAGCTTGCGTTGATTATTGATATATCGATCATCAAGAGCTAGCTAGCTAGGCAAGATAGATGTTCCGATCGATGATTGCTGCCCAGCTAGCTAGCCGTACGTACGTACCAGTCCCACTCCTTGTCGATCTGGTGGAAGTCGACGCCGTCGCGGACGACGAGGCGGCGGCGCGTGGCGAAGAGCATGTTGCTGTAGGAGCTCCAGAGCTGGTAGGTGAGCGCCCGGAGGCCGAAGAGGAGGAGCAGGAGGAGGATCCAGCGGTCGGGGCTCGCCGCCTCCCACGCCCGTGACGCCACCGCCTTGCCCACCAGCGGGGCGTACAGAACGTACTGCATGCATGCAAGGTTTATTAAGCAAGCGAATCGATGTCGATCATCCCCAAGAGCTAGCTGCTTGGCGTCGTATTCGTACGTACCTTGTAGAAGCCGAGGCTGTCCCATGGCCAAGAAGCCAACAGCGCGGCACCCATGTCGTCGGCGATCGAGATGGAGAGCTCCGGCGGCCGGGCTAGCAACGACTCTGTCGTACGTGTCCTTCCCTCAGCTCAGCTCACGGCTGCTCTGCCTATGAAGTGCTTTTTGTAGACTCGTCCGTGAGCCAGCCGATGAAATGAAGGCGTGTGGACTGTGGACAGGACAAGACAGTTGTGTGTCCTCTAGCTGGTCATGCACTTTGCATCGGCACGGCATGGCTTTATACATGCAACTTGCAACTTGGTCGCCATGGGATGCAATGCAGCGCGAGAAGGACGCGGGGCAACAGAACAGGGTTGTTCGGTCAAGGGTGATGGCTCCAGCCAACCGCACCACCGGCCCGGCCGATCCCTCCCTCCACCTGCAGCTCGGCGTACAGTACTGCTTAGAGTTATGACGCCTGAAACCAGACAGGATTGCGACGCGGCGTGCTGGTGACTGTTGTTGTCGTCGGCTGTGTTTAGTTACCAGAAAAATGTACTATGCAAAAAAAAATTTCATCACATCAAACTTACGATACATACATAAAATACTAAATGTAGATGAAATCAAAAACTAATTGTACAGCTTGGTTGTACTTTGCGAGACGAACATTTTGAACCTAATTAGTCAACGGTTGGACACCATTTGCCAAATAAAACCAAAACGTGCTATAATACACTTTTCAGCATTTTCAGGGCAACTAAACACAGCCGTCGTCTCAATTTCTACTGCCTTGTTTAGTTCCCTAAGTTGGGGTTTGCCAAATTACTGTTTGGTACTGTAGCGTTTTTGTTTTTATTTGATAATAATTATCCAAATATTGATTAATTAGGCTCAAAATGTTCGTCCCGTAAAGTACAACAAAACTGTGTAATTAGTTTTTATTTCATCTACATTTAGTACTCCATGCATGTGCGGATATTTTGATGTGACGGGAAATCTTCTTTTTTGCATAGTGTATTTTGGACCCAAATTTGGTAGTTCCTAACTTCTCCCCAAATTTTACTATACAAAAAGAAGAATCCCCGTCACATCGAAATATCGGCATATGCATGGAGTACTGAATGTAGATGAAATTAAAAAATAATTACACAGTTTTGTTGTACTTTACGAGATGAATATTTTGAGCCTAATTAGTTAAAGTTTGGACAATTTTTATCAAATACAAATAAAAATGCTACAGTACACTATAGTGGCCAGAGATCCAACTTTGGGCTCTCAGAATTGGCAACTAAACTGGCAACTAAACACGGGCGGCTGGGACAGTTCACTAGTTCAGGACGCGAGTCTCAAGAGAGCTCAGAGCTGGAGCCTGGAGTTAGCGTAACAAAGCCCATGAAGCAGCAGCTTTTTGTGTTTTCACACGCGCCGTCGCCGACGCGTGCAGCCAGCCAAGGTCCGCAACCAAAATGGATCCCGGCCGGGCAGCTCGGACTCCATGCAAAGTACTCCCTCCATATTGATAAAAAAGTGGTTTTGGATAAAACATTGGAAATATAAATCATGAATAATTTTTAAGTTGTTGAGTTTGAAAATGTAAAAATAATATGAATAGATTTGTCTTGAAATATACTTTCATAAAAATATACATATATCACTTTTGAATAAATATTTTTATAGAAAAATGAAGTCAAAATTATACTTTGGAGACCGTATCATTGTCTAAAACGACTTCTTTTACCGACGTGAGGGAGTACGGATTGCTCGCCTCGATCTACTCGCGGCTCGATGGGTCTCGGATTCTCGGTGCAGCTAGCGGTCATCCGCGCGCGGGGTCCGGGTCCGGTCGGGTTGGGTCGGATCAGTTGCACGCAGCATTCGCCGCCATTAATTCGGCAATCGGCACGCGGGGTGAGCGAGAGAGGTAGCCTCCCTCCCGTGGGCTGTGGGCAGGAGCCGGCCGGTAGGGTTCGTTCGCGTCGGCAATGGCATTGATGTTGGAGCTTTTCAGCGTTATTACTTCTCGACCATATTTATGCTAGTGGCTCGCGGGTCGCGGCGGCCCCGTTGAAACCTGTGTGCCTCCTGTCCTTGCTGCTTTGCCGCGCCGCTGGGCGTCATGGCCACGTACGTACGTCTGGTCGGCAGGCGCACCGCGCACCGCGCACCGCGCCGCATACGTGCAACGTACTCGATCGTCCTGGCAAAGGCGGCGAGGCGCCAAGTACATGTATGGGTTTTGACTTTTATAGATGGATAGCTTTTGTAATGTACCTAAATATATGTTATGTCTAGATACAAAATAAAAGCTATGAATACATCTAAAATGTCGAAACGTCTTATAATTTAGGATATATATATATATACTCCGTGACAAAAAATTTCAAAACTTCTTGTCAACTAATCTGAAGATGTAGGCAATATGTCATAATCTAATTATCATAGTTTTACATAGAACTGTTCAGAGTATAATAAATAGTGTTTAGCAAATATAAAAAGACAATCTATTATACAATAGTTAGAATATTTAATACATTTAGCATTTGGTATGCAAATTTGATTATTCTTATAACATATAATTCATAACATATAACTTATAAGTACAACTATAACATATAACTTATATAAAAACTTGAAAGCTCAAGAGTTATGGAACATAACTTATTTATAAAGAGTTATTAAATACAAAGGAAATAATTAACTTATAACTCATGCCAAAATTTGCAAACACAAAAGTTATTAAGGCCTTGTTTAGATTCCAGAATTCACTCCCAAATTCCACTATGCAAAAAGAAGATTCCCCATCACATCAAAATGTCAGCATATATATGGAGTACTAAATGTAGATGAAATCAAAAACAAATTGCACAGTTTTGTTGTACTTTACGAGACGAACATTTTAAGCCTAATTAATCAAAATTTGGACAATTATTACCACTAAAAACAAAAAAAAAAATGCTACAGTGCTCGGGGGTGGCACTGTGCAAATTTGGCCACCCCCGAGTTGGGGATCTAAACAAGGCGTAACACACAAAGAAACGAATAACTTATACCAAAACTTATGTACAAAAGTTATCAAACACAACTTGTGTACATAAGTTATTCAATACAACTTGTGTGCATAAGTTGTAAGTTATAAGTTAATATGTAATAAGTTATACTTTTGTACACATAATTTACTACTAGAAATAAATCTTAGAAATATATGCAAGTGAGATCTAGTTTTGTTTATCTCGTCACGTAGAACACACCGGTACAGACGGAATTGAAAATGAATATACTGTTAAGAAGTTATAACATTTTGAAATAAATGTTTGATTTTTTAGAGTAACATCAGCATACAGCTGGGCGGCAGACTAGGCGCCTGCTTTGCTCATACGCGTGCGCGGGTGTACGATCGTTCACCCAACAGCAAATGGGTGAATGCTCGTGAGAATGGAATTGGGGATAACAAGGCTTCTTCACCACCCTTTCTCTTGGCTCCCCCCAGCAGCAACAAATTTGACTTCTAATAATTCCTAAAATCATGTAAATATAAGAGATCTTTTTACACCATAGCTAGCTTGCATAAATAGATCGGTATACCTAGCGCCCGAACGTCAGCCCCTGGTGGCGTTCGGACGCAGGTCATATCGTACTCGTTGTGTCGCGCCCATGTTCCCCACCGGGTCCCATTACCCACCGCGCCCCTGTCCCAGGCAGATTCTACTGCATGACCGACGAGAGCACAAGATGGCGATGCGGACACGCTGACCTCCCTCCCAGCGTGCCTGCGCGCCCCACGGCCTCCGCAGCGATCGGTGGCCTGCACCTCCTCAGGGACGGGAAGGGTCGCGCCCCTGTCCCCGTTCCCCACTGCTCCCCGTTCCCCCACCGCGCCCCTGTCCCAAGAGCACGAAACACTTCAAGTGCAATATCGCAAAAATACGTAGTGCAACATTAGAATATAAAATACTGTAACGTCACAAAACTATGTAGTGCGACATCAAAAATTATGTACTGCAACATCTCAAGTAGTAGTACTGCAACATTGCAAAATCAATCATGAACACATAGAAAGAAATGGAAACAACTCAATAATCATCTTTCAGTGCTGCAACATTTTAAAAAGGTAATTTCAACAATTAAAATCCCCTATTGCAACATTCAAACATTAAAACTCTCTTTCTGCAACACATAAATCACCATATTGCAACATTCAAAAATCATTTGTTGCAATATCCAAAAATCTCATTTCAACACGAAGAAACAACAAAAAGCGTACAAAAACAACAAAGGGGATGAGTTCGAGGTGCAGGCTGTTCCCTGGCCCCATCACCTTCGAGCTCGCCAAAGGGAGGAGGGAATAGGACCCCAGAGCTCGCCGAAACCCTAGCCACCGACATGCCCTTCAGATCTAGAGGAGGAGGAGGGGGGGCTCAAATCCAGAGAAGGACTGACCGACCTCGTCGGAGCCGCCGCCGTCGTCCTTGTCTTCGGTTGAGGGAGCGGGAGCCGGGTCGTTGGAGAGCACGGGGTAGCAATGGAGGTCGCGGAGGGGGAGAGAGGGAGGGAGCGCGAGCGGGCGGGGTGGAGTGAGCTGGCGCAGGCGTGGCGTCCGTCGTGCGCGTCGCGACATTGAGCCGGGGGCGGGGATGAGGGAGCGAGCGGCAGAGTGGGCACGCGGAGGCAGAGGCGCATAGTGGGGATGAGGATGAGGAAGGTGGAGCGGGAGTGGATGAGGACGAGTCGTCCCAAGTCGTTCCGTGGGCGGGTCTGTCCGGACAGAATGGACCCCTGATAGGGAGAATTACCGTAAATAGATCGAGCTTTATCCATCCAAGTTTGACAGGAGGGACCATATGGAAATATTAAAATAAACAAGAAATTAATTTGTGCGCTTGTTGAACAATTCAGTCATGTCTTGATAGAAGGAACTTTAACCATCCAAATTTGACAAAAACAAAACGTATGACAAACCGTTGATTAAGGAAATATAATCACATTCTTTAATGCTGGACTATCTTATTATCAGCTAGCAACCATAATGACAAGAACAGCGGGAAAAACAGACCTGTTCAGTCTTCAGGTTTCACTCTGTCTCAGTACTGCCTTGCTTTCTGCGGAGCTCGTCCCACTGCATCTGGGTAATCATCTCTTTCATCAAGGATAGCTTGTTGTAGCGTCTCTCTACCTTTTTGCTTTGTGGCTTCCAATTCAACCTCCAAATCTTTAACCTTTCTAGTAAGAATACTTTTTGACGGCTGCTCCTGTGCTGAGGTCGGTCATCCATATTAGTTTTTCCTATCCTTATTCTTGGTTGCATCGTGATCAGAGGTCTAATCAACTTCTGTTTTTGATAATTTGGAAGGATGACTTGTGCATCCGCATCATACAAAAGATGCATATCTAAAATCCAGTATAAGATGTTCTGCTTCGCTAAGGCTCCGTTTGTTGCGGCTCCCGCACTGGCTTCTCCACCAGCTTCGTGGATAGGCTAAGGAGTGCTTCTGACCAGCAAAACACGGAGCCGAAACCATTTCCGTGCATGGACGTGGTGCCTCGAAAACTGGTTTCGCGTGAAATGCTCTATCATCTCTGACCACCCCCGTAAATTATTTTAAGGGGTGGACATGAAATTTCAAATCTGTGGCCCAACATTTTTACGCAATTTATATATTTTTTCAAACTTACATAAGCATTTTTTATACAAACTCGTAATCGTAGCAAACCCGTGGTTCTCTAGTTGACGAATTGAAGCGAGTTAGGTGGAAAGACCGAAATTGTAGGGTGGAATGGATTAGATAAGATAGCTAATTAACTCGGTATGGGCTGGCCTGAGTAGGTGATTGATTTATTTCAAGCCATTAGCAGGGCTATATGGATGGGCCGGCACGCAAAGGGAAGTCTAACAACACACGAAAAGAAAACTTGTGTTAGCTGTATCGAGCTGTAATTAATGGTATATGATCCCAGAAGAATTTCACGGACCAAACCCATTTGATTTGGATGAAGATAGTGGGCACACGGAAGTATACATATATATACATCCATATCATCCTCTTGTCATGATAATCGAATCAAAATCTTAGGTTGTTATTATATCATCTTGAGCGATGTTATACTAGTGTGAAGGGGAGGATCGATCGATCAACCGCCCTGAAAAGAACGCAGAACCACCTCCCATTGCTACAAATTGCGGGCCGGGTGGCACCATCAGCTGCTCCGTGGCCGTGAGCCGTCTACGGACGTGCCCGCTGCAGCGGCACACGCGCTTCGGTCTCCGCGGCCTCCAGCCCAGTTTTCATCAGCTCAATACTCCGTAATTCATGACCGTGAGCGCTGCGGGACGGCCTTTCTCTTTCGAATCTCGATTCGACGATGCCTCAGATGCGTCGTTTGTGATGGGATGGCAGATTATTTTTTTGACAAAGGGATGGCGGCAGATTATTGGCCGAGAGTTACGCGATTTTCCTGTGCTTTTTGACGCGGGGTGTGTGTGACTGTGTGAGAGAGTTGCGGCATCCCATTCCCATCACAAACGACGACGACGACGAGTAGATTCCCATCGGCCTCGGCTCTCTCTGTCTCAGCCCGTGAAAGATGCGTTCTAGTCAAATCAAGCCCGTGAAAGATTTTGTCTCGAACAAGGCCCAGTATCAAGAAACCTATGTCGAGGAGGCCCACGTTTGTTTGCAGGGGCGGGCGGGCCGGCCCGTCAAGCGGCGGGGTGTGTGAGAGAGGGCGGGAACGAGACGGCAGCCAGGCCGAGGGAGAAAAGCGTGGCATCCTCCTCCCTACGGGGCCGCGTGAACTCGAATTCCGGCGCTGTGTACTCCCGCAGCCGAAGAAGTGTGCTAATCTTGGGAGGATGGCTCCGCAACTTGAGCCCCCGTCCCGTGGCTCTCTCCTCCTCGCGGGAACGAGTCGGCCCTCTGGTGTCCCACTCCCATTCCAGTATTCTACCGGAGGCACACAACCCACGGACAGCTGATGGGATCCTAGCCTGTTGTTTCCGTTCTCTACAGGAGACAGGACCATAGAACACCACAAGCCCACAACCTGACAACCGGCAAGCCAAATCAACGGTGAGCTGAGCTCCCCGCGGCCGTTGGGTTCGTGGCACGTGCCCGATGCGGACGGCACGAAAACCGCCGGCAATTATTGGCGTCGTTCGCGCCATCGATGACGACGGTGCTGTTGTTAGCTAGGAAAGCGCTCACCAACAGGCAACAGCCGCCCCCAGCGAGCGCTCCTTGCTTGCCGAAAAATATCCAATGGGCCCTCGTCGTTTGGAAGCCACATGCTTCTTGCCTTCTTGCGCGAGACTTACTATACGATCGTACGTGTACAATCACACGGCTCCCCTCCAATTGTGCAGTGCTTACTAGTGTACCTCGCTGTCGCGCGGCCGGCGGCCCGTTGGCTCGAACTTGCTAGAAATTTACGTAAATTCATGTTTAATTTAATCTATAAAAATGACGTGACTAAAGTAATCATGACATCATATATGTGCTTGTTTAACCATATTATCATCATAAAAATATCACAATGTTAACCAGCAAAACATGACAAATATTATCTTTTAAATAAAACATGTCTATCATACTGCTAACACAAACCAGCAAGATCATGATTTTGATAAAGTAATTAACAAGACGTTTGACGAGATTATACCCAGCGGTTGAGCCGGAAGCACCCGTAATCGACATGGTGCTTTGTCGAAGTAGTCGTCCCACTCGATGCAGTGCCGATTGGAAGCTATGAAGAGGTCACCGGGAAGAAGACGATCACCAACGCCGCCGGGAACAGGGAGGAACGGAGACGAGTAGTCGTGCCGCTGACGGCACTCCCCAAAAACGTGATGGCCGCCCTCACCCGAGCAGGTGAACTCTCTGGACGGAGACGTTCCGGAGGCTCTATTCTTCCATCTCGTGTGCGCGCAGGAGACGGAACGGAAGAACTCTTTCGCTGCTGGATATGTGGTATGTTCAAGCCGATCAACTGAAGGCTTCAGTTCTCTATATATACGGGAAAGGAGCCGAGAGACCTCTACGCCGCCGGCTAGGATTAGACAGAGAGTCGAGAGATAAAGGGCCAGGATTAGACGGAGAGTCGGGAGAGGGAAGAGGAAAGGAGAAACTCCTATAATCATGCTCTTATTTTGATAACTCCTCTCATCACACCGAGAGAGTGGCAAAATTAAAGCCACGTCTGCTCGCTCACCACGCCACGCCATGGGCCGGGTGGCAGAGGCGGGGCGCGCGCGTGTGGCAATCTTCTGTGCTTTCCTCAACTTCTCAAATTAACCGGTCATCAACCAATTAATTAAGTTGAGTCAACCATCATCTAAATTTCCGTACGGTACTAAACCATTTATTATGCATTATTCAGACCATAGAGTTTTATTTGATTTATTAAATATTTTAATGAGTCAAGCTCATATTATATCTAACAGAACTTATCAGCCATATAACAATATTGTTCTATCGTAATAAATCAGCATCAGCATCAGCCGCTTTTTCAGCCAGCGGCCGCAACTTCTCGAACCCCATGAAAGGGAAATACGGTGTTAGCAAATGCGGCCATCCCTGCTATTTTCTAATTATTACAAGAAGACATCCATTTCAGATGTTGATATGGACACGGACGAGCGGATGGATATGGACGGACCTATGAGAAGAAGCGCTCTCAACAGTCGTGGGCGCGCGGGGCTGGCCCAGCGCCAAGCGGACCGGCTGCTACGGAGCCACGGAGGGTGGGGTTGGGCCAGCGGGGCATCCTTGCTTGTGGGAAAATATCCAATGGGCCTCCAACCTCATCGTTTGGAAACCGGAAGAAGTCCACGCTAACTCCCACAACTTTCGCAAAAGTCTATTTTTCCTCCATAAACTCCAAAACCAGACAAAACACCTTCGTCAACTTTTAAAACTATTTATTTTACCTCCTGACCCTGTTATAAGCAGTTTTGAAGACTGTTTTTTCTTTTTATTTTTTTTATTAATTTCGGCTAATTTTTTGAAAAATTATAGTAAATCACAGAAAAATTATAAAATGAAAAATCTAATTTTGTTGGAGTCCATATGAGTAGATCTACATAGTGAATATATAATATGGTATGCTTTAGTACAAAGTTTTTGTTGTGGCTTTAAATCTATGCTTTTCTGTAATTAATTAGAATAATTCATAGCTGCAGTTTCTATGGTCCAATTGTAATGAAATTTTTATGGTGGACTAATTATTGTATAATTGAACTGTAGTAAAAATTTCATACTTATTGGATCATGTATAACTTAGTTATAGATTTATTTATATTTAACAAGCATAAATCTAAATAAAATCTATAACTAAGTTATACATGATCCAATGAGAATAAAATTTTTACTATAGTTTAAGCATATAATAATTAGCCTATCGTAAAAATTTCACCACAATTGGACTTTAGAAACTGCAGCCATGAATTATTCCATTTAATTACAGAAAAGCATAGATCTAAAGCTACAGCAAAACACTTTGTGCTAAAGTATACCATATTATATGTTTACTGTGTAGATCTACTCATGTGAAGTCCAACAAAATTGGATTTTCTATTTTATGATTTTTCTATGATTTACTATGATTTTTCAAAGATTCAGCCAAAATAAATAAAAAAGAAAAAGACAAAACCGCCTTCTAAACCGCTTATAACTGAGTCAGCGAGGTAAAATGAACGGTTTAAAAGTTGAGGGTGATGTTTTGCCCGATTTTAGAGTTTAGGAAGAAAAAATAGACTTTCACGAAAGTTGAGAGAGCTAATGTGGACTTTTTCCTAAACCACACAAAACTTCTTGCCTCTTGCCCGAGAGATCTTACCATTACAATCACACGGCTTGTCGGCTTCCATATACCTGTTCCCTCCACCGGCAAAGCATGGTTAGGCTTTCTGGAACAATCGTCGATCTGGCTCCTCGCAGTCGCAGTCGCAGCTTCGTCTCCGGCCCCAGGATAGGGAAATTGGTTTATATACGGTGTTAGCAAATGTGCCCATCCCCCCTGCCACTTTCTTATTTCTAATTACAGAAGAGATTCGTTTCAGATGCTGATATGGTACCCGAAACATGATTTTGACCACTGATATATATGCCATACATCGATGATTATTTTGTGAGAATAACTTTATTACTGCCCAAGACTTATTAGATAGCCTATATATCAAGAAGCTTTAATTTGGTTTACATATGAGGAGATCAGAACACTGTTAGCCTAGCTTCACTCCATACAAGCCTACATATTTTATCATATAAACATCTATCTCAACAAATAATTGTACTTCCAAAACACCTTGGGGCTATTAGAACAACTCCAAGAGTCTTCTTATATCCTTTCATGCATATTGATAGACATAGAGTGGTGAAAAGAATCCCCTCCAATAGCTCTTCAGCTAGATCCGATCTTTATATATTTCCTTCTGCTGTTCTTGGTTTCTCACTCGTCAAAGATAGGGAGCGAAGCTGACTCTCTAAAGTATTTAACAATATATAGAGAAATTATTGGAGGATGGAGAGATATAGGTATTCTTTTTTATTATAATGACTCTCCAACAAGAATTTAGATAGTGACTTCAAAAAAAAACTATTGGATATGCTCTTTATCGGCTTAAGAAACGGCGGTCCTAGCATCAACGAGTAATGAGTGTCTGCGCGTCAGGGTCCGGATAGTGTGCAAGAAGACCACAGACGATTTATACTGGTTCGGGCCGAGAAATGCCCTAGTCCAGTGAGAGAGAGGAGTTCTGTATTATCTTGCACCGAAGTTCTTGTAGTAGGGGGTTACAAGCGGTTGTGAGAGAGGGAGGATCTCCCAGGTCTCGTGGTGTGAGTGGAGGATGTGGGTGAGTGCGACTCTACTGGAGCCCTCGCAAGGTCCAGCAGAGCTGTCTGCTCGTGTTCTTGTGTTTGTGCTGCTACGAGGGTTCTTCTTCTTCTTCTCCGTCGTTTTTTCTCCTGAGAATGATTCCTGCATGCTCCTTTTATAGTCTCAAGGAGGTGTAGGGTTACAAAATGTTGGTATACAACGTGACCTTGCTGGTGGAGGAGCCTAGAGGCCTCGGAAGGGCCTTATCTGGTGACGACGTGGCCGATACTGTGGAGGCATGGCGTCGGTACTTTTGGTACTGCTGCTGCGTGTCAGATATGGGCACCACTGTTGAGGGAGTGGTTTCTGCTTTTCGATATTGTAGCGACGTGTCCTGTCATACCTGGTCTTGTAGCCGGCGTGACGTATTTATCCTTGTAGTTTGACTGGCATAGAGGGCCAAGGCCTCGAAGGCGAGAATCGTGGTCCGATCTTATCCCGATCATGGGAATAGTGGCATGGGGTGGTTGTTCCGTACACTGCATCCGCACGAATCGTGCGTATAGTGCCAGTATGAGTGGCATAGTGGTTAGCAGCTCTTCTCCGTGCCTGTTACAGATGATGGCATGGTGATTTGACCCCGGTCATTCCTGGCCTGTTAGAACAGACGTGAGAACGTGGGTGATGTCACAGGGGGTCTCGAGCGCACCAATGGGGGAGCGGCGTTAGAGGCCGGCCTCTGGCGAGTCGAAGACGGATGATGCGGTTCCCGGGGCTCGGACGAGGCGGTGATGGTGTTGTTAGTCGGCTCATGTCTGAGACCTCAGAGCTGAGGCCTCGGGCGAATCGGAGATGTTCCGAGGCCTCCGGAGTGTGGCCTCGAATGGAGCGGACGGATGAGCTGGTTTGTTGTCATGTCCTGCTAGAGGCCCAACAAGGAAGGATTTAGCTTGTTTCTCTTTTGTGTATTGTTTCCCTTAAATGGGGTGGCCGGGTTATTTTCTATCTTGATTTGGGTACCCCTAATTATGGTACCCGACACTCTTAGAGTGGCAAAATTTTGGGTGAGCGCTGGGCGCATCGCATGTGTCGTGTGCCCCCGGGTGGATGGATGTTGCGTGGACTCGCCATGATTCGGACGACCACTAGAAACGACGCTCCGACGAAAGGCAAACAGACACACGGCTCGGCTCCTCGTACTCATCGGCTCAGCTAGAATACAAGATGCCCCAATAGATGTGCCTTGAGCCCTAGACTAGTACTGCTGTTGCACGCCGCCGCCGCTGCCGATTTGATGGATGAACCTGCAGTTGGCCTAATGCCATCTTCTTCTGTCATGGAGGATTCACGTGCACTAGGAATCGATGTTATTGATGGTGGTCGTCTCGAAGAAGAACAACAGATAACACAGGTCAGTTATCAGATTGGATTGTTGTAGCTTTTCTTCTGTGATGTCTGCTTTCTGAAATGTAGTGTGCCTTTTCTTCTATGCTATTTGCTTTCTGAAATATAATGTGCATATTTCAAAGAACACCACCTCAGTTACCATGGGAGTAGAGACCACCAGAACCATTTCACAGATGTCTGGATCAGTGGAGATTGAAGTACCTGATGAGGTAAAAAAATATTTAAAAAACTTACAGAATAATGATATTTTGTTTATTTTTAGTACACCTTTAATTGAAAATTTACATGTACAGGAGGTGGTTCATAAAGCTAGGCACAATTTGATCAGTCTTAAAGTTGGGATGACATTTCAATCTGACGAAGAAGCTTATGAGATGTACAACACCTATGACGACAAGGTTGGTTTCAGTATTAGAAAGAACAAGACAAAGCACCGCCGAGATGGTAGTCTATGTCAGAAATATATAGTTTGCAGTAATCAAGGACATCAAGAAAATGAGTCATCACAAAAGGACATTACAAGGACGGGTTGTGATGCTCGTGTTCAGTTTAGTATTAGCAAAGAGGGGATTTGGACGGTGCAAAAGGTCGTGGAACAGCACAATCATTATCTTGCTAGTCCAAATAAGTCACACAAGCTGAGGTCCCAACGACAAGTTATAGAGGCCGACAAGAAATTATTTGGACAGATACGGGAAGCTAGAATGAAGTTAGCCCAAGTTTATGAGTTCATGAAGGAGTTTTATAGAGGGGAAGAGAACGTACCATTTGCTAAGATGGATTACGATAATGAGATTGGTCATGAACGCAGGCAGTACTTAGAAGCCCATGATGCACAAACACTATTTAAATATCTGAGAAATAAACAGTAACAGGATCCTACATTCTTTTATGCATTTTAGGTAGACAGGGAAGATGGTCGCATAGCAAATTTCTTTTGGGCAGATGGTCAGTCTATCATGGATTACAAATGCTTCGGTGATGTGGTGTCATTTGACACCACATTTAAAACTAATAAGTTTGAAATGTCTTTTGCTCCCATTCTTGGCTGCAACCATCACAAGCAAACAATAATTTTTGGGTGCGCACTTCTATTTAATGAAACTATTGAATCATTTGTTTGGCTTTTTGAAACCTTTCAATGTTAGGAAAGCACCCTAGCACAATTTTTACAGATCAAGACGCGGCTAAGGCAGGAGCAATTGCTTATGTATTTCCAAATACAAGCCATCGTCTTTGTTAGTGGCACATTTGATTGAATGCTGCTAAACAACTTAGTCATGTAATTCATGAGTCAGATAAGAAAGGTAACAAGTTCCTAACAGATTTTAAAAATTATGTGTACGAAGATAGGTCTGAGACTTACTTCATAGAGAAATGACATGAATTGTTGGCTAAATACAATCTTGAGAATAACTCATGGATGACAAACCTATATGCTTTGAGGGCAAAGTGGGCTGCGGTGTACCATGACTCTTTTAAAGCAGACATGAACTCGATCCAAAGGAGTGAAGGTATGAATAATGTCTTCAAGAAAAGATTTTGTAGGAAACTTGGTCTTTTGGAACTCATTGTAGAAACTGAGAAGGTTGCAGTTAATCTCCATGCAAATGAATTGGATGCTGATTTTAAGTCACGTCGAAAGAACTCGGTTCCATACATTCCAAATCTACCAATGTTGAATACTGCAGCTGAATCATATACAAGGCAGATGTATTCAGAGTTTGAGGAAGAATTTAAGAGACAGTTCATATTGACTTGTGATTTGTTAGAAGCTGTAGGGACACACTTGACATTCTTTGTTAAGTATATGGAGTCTGACCGTGGAGCAACAGTAGTATTGAACGCTGAAGATTCCACCATTAGATGCTCTTGTCGGATGTTTGAATCCATAGTTATGTGTACTATTTACATTTCAATTTATATATTGTAAGCTGTAATATATATATAGGTACTAATTGGCAACTATATCTTACAGGTCTATTGTGCAAGCATGCTCTAAGAGTCTTGAATACGAATAGAGTATACAATTTGCCATTGCAATATATACTGTCTAGATGGACAAAATTCGCAAAAACTGGATTTTATATTGAGAAGCAAGGAACTGAGAAGGGAGATTTGAAGACACAGGCAGCACTTATATCTCGACGGGCCACATCTCTTGCATTAAAGTGTTCACCATCACAAGAACTTCTTGATAAATTGCAGAAAGCCATATATAACTTGAACTTGGAAGCTGATATTTATCTAAGTGAGATGCATGAAAAATCCAATAAGGTTCCTGCAGTTCCAATTCAAAGCGTTCAAGATGCATTAAATGGTGTAATATCATTTAAAATTCCTCAAGTAATAAAAGGTCCAAAGAATACACGTTTTAAAAATGTTGTTGAAAAGAAGTTATTTGGGAAGAAGAAAAATGGTGCTCATAAGAAAGGTATTGACCTGCCCTAAACCTTTTGCTTATGTCTATATTTTTTAAAAAAAATTCATGAATTATCATATATATTTTATTGTAGGTGAAGATCTGGAAACCAATGATGTAGAAACAAGAGATGGACGTGCTGATCCAAACCAAATAACTGTAAGACATTAGCTGAACACTTAAATATTGAATTATCACTTAAAATCATGGTTTTTGAACACTTATGCCATATATGACAGAATTTCAATGATGGGTCATCTTCATCCATGGATGCTCCTTTCCTACAAGGTGGACACGCTAATTCCACAATGACACACTTCAATTTAATTCCAGAACCTTCAGCAATGGTTGCTCCATACATTCTAGGAGGATACACAAGTCTTCTAATGGGAGTTGATCAGGATGCTACAGTGCAAACTGCTGTTAGGAAGTTACATTTTCATGGAGTGCAAGAATAATGAATCTATGTAACTTTGGTCTTTTGCCGTTAGCAAGTCTCTTTTGCTCAGAATATGTAACTGTACTCTGAAGAGTTTATTTTGCCAGGAGTTCCCATGTACTGAATGAACCTTACAAACTTTGCTCCGAAGAGCCTGTTTAGAACCATGCATTTCAGAGAAACAATGAGATTTGCACTGCTGATTTCAAAACATCCAAATATAATTTAGATAAAAAAAAATCATATTTTACATTTTTTAAGTATCAATGAACCCTATACTGATACAAGGGCAGCAGGTGGGTGAAAGCCACCTGATCACGTTCACGGCATCCAGTTCCAGATAACCACATGAAAGAGATTACAGCAAGTACTTATAAGGGCAGCCACATGCTGAACCCAGAAATAAAACCCCAAAGAAGCAAACTCCAGAATCTAGCAACATAAGTGTCTCCGGCAGTGTTTAGATCCAAAATTCAAAATTCCAAAAGTGTCACATCGAATGGTTGCAGCACTTGCATGGAGGATTAAATATAGACGAAATAAAAAACTAATTGCACAGTTTGCTTGTAAATTGCAAGACGAATCTAATGAGCCTAATTAGTACATGATTAGACACTAAACTGCTACAGTACACACATGCTCTAATGACAGGTTAATTAGGCTTAATAAATTCGTCTCGCAGTTTGCAGGCGAGTTCGTAATTAGTTTTTTTTGTTAGTATCCGAAAACCACTTCTGACATCCCATGAAACATCCGATGTGACACCCAAAAATTTTACGGTCGGATACTAAACACCCCCTCCATCGTCAAGGAATAGCCATTACTTCTTCCTCGATTTAACATCAACCTCCATCTTTGTCATTTCTGTTATCATCAACATCTTTGTATTGTCTTGGCTCCAAACATTTACATTCAGGTACACTTTCAGTTCTTCAAGGAATCCAGAGGTCTTGAATCTTCTGTCAAATGTATCACGCTGCAGCACCTACAACCTGTTTCTTGCAAATCCATGTCGATCCAAGGTCCCAGAGTATCCAAACTGCATGCAATTTTATAGTTAATCGCTACTAAAGCCATTAGGATGGAGACAGATACAGTTGAAGTCTTGGAGACAGGAATAAGCAGGAGATGTCAGATGAAACCTACCTGATCCAAAGATGGCGGCGCCTGGGAACACGCTTCGTCGCTACTTCCAGCGGAGACGGATTTGGTGCGGCTAGCTACGATGGACGGCGACGGCGACAGCGAGGACGGATCTGCGCAGGTAGGGTGCCCACGAAAGAGGCTCGGACCTCGGCGATGTAGGCGTTGCTGGCCATGTTGTAGGCCGACGGGCGACGGCAAGGACGCTCTCGAAAGAGCCGTATGGAGCGTCGGCGCACAGTGCAGAGGCCGATGGCGAGGTCGGTAGCGCAGACAGTGAGTACGGGCGACGGCGGCATCGGCAGAGGATTGGGATGGGAATGACGAGCTGAACCGATGTGGACCTAGGAGCCGAGCCGTGCCTGTTTGCAGCTGCCGCCGGAGCGTCGTTTCCATGTGCCGTACGGTGAAAGGGCTGTGCACGTGGCGTCCATCCGGCTGGGGGAGCACACGCTGCACGCTGCGTCTGGTGTCCACCCAATTTTATTTCCCTCAGACTTGGCCTTCGCCCTCCAGAAACAACATTTGGCGTTTCAGCCCTTGTTTAGATACCTAAATTCATCTCCAAATTCCACTATGCAAAAAGAAGATTCCCCATCACATCAAAATGTCGGCACATATATGGAGTACTAAATGTAGATGAAATCAAAAACTAATTGCACAGTTTTGTTGTACTTTGCGAGACGAACATTTTGAGCCTAATTAATCAATATTTGGATAATTATTATCAAATAAAAACAAAATTGCTACAGTGTGACGGAATATTTACTATGCAGATTTTGGCCCCAAAGTTTGGTAACTGAACAAGGCCTCAGTCTATAAGCCTCTGTGGTGACTATACGACTTGTCAGTAGCGTTCTCTTTTTGAGGAAACCTGCCAGTTGCCTTCTGGCTGCACCACTATCACTGCCCTATGAGCCCTGTCATTTGCGTGATTCTCCTACTTTATGTGACACCCCACTAGACGACTGGCACCATGCATCCATGATTCCACGCCACAACCACCCCATGAGCCATCACTGTCGGTCCAATCTACCAAGATGTCATCCAATGTTGCCTGAGGCGCTTGATCCATCGTATCATTGTCCGATTTACCACGGACAACCCTGTCCATATGCCGCTGCTTGGTTGAGAAATAGTAGAGAAAAAAACAAATAACCGATAATATATTTTATATATAGTAGCCGACATCACCGCCATGAGTTTTATTGACACCAAAAGGATCAATATATATACATTGTTGAAGTATATATTGTGCATGTAACTCAATATTGTCGGTGTTTGAGATTGGCACCAACGAGTAAATTTATATGCATGTCTAAGGCTGTGTTTAGATCCAAATTTTGGAGTGACAAAATACACTGTAGTATTTCGTTTGTATTTGGTAATAATTGTCCAACCATTGACTAATTAGGCTCAAAACATTCGTCTCGCAAAGTACAACCAAACTGTATAATTAGTTTTTGATTTTATCCACATTTAGTACTCCATGCATGTATCGCAAGTTTGATGTGACGGGGAATCTTTTTTTGCATAGTGCACTTTTCAAGTGATCTAAACAAAGCCTAAGCTCGGATGGTGTGCAAAGAGAACAGGGAGATGTATACTAGTTTTGGGCGGAATGTCCCTACGTCCAGTCGTGAGCTGTGGCTCGTGTTACTTGCACTAAATTTGTAGCAGGGGTGTACAAACTGGCGAGAGAGGGAAGAGCTCCCAGGTCTCGGTGAGTTGCATGCGTGTAGTCTTTGGCCACCTGTTTTTCCGATGCCCCCCGTAGGGCGTCATGCCCTCCCTTTTATAGTTTTAAAGGGATGGCCAGTTACAGCGAAGGGAGAGATGAGAAAAAGGAGGCCAAGAAGAAAGAGAAAAACAAAAAGATGAGGTGGCCTTTGGCGTCGTTCCTCTTCTCCTCCCTGGCGTGAGTCCTGCTGACCCTATCAATCATGATGATGGAGACGAGTGCCATGATTTTCCCTGTTGGCTGTTGGTGTGACGCGCGTGGGACGTGCGCTAACTATGACGGCCCACACCATCTTGGCAATCGGAGTGGTCAACAGCGAGGGTCAATAGTGAAGGTCAATAGTTGATCTTGACAGGTGTCGTACAGGAGTTGGAGGCACTGCGGCGTCCTGCGCAGTGTCACACGGTGTCGTGGGGGCGATGTGATCTTTCGGGGACGGCCCATCCGTCACTGTGCAAGAGCCCATCCCTGGTCGTGCGCCCCCATCCGTGGTGGTTGGAAGCAAAGTGGGCCCCTACACGAGGCTTCTGCCGTGTACGGGACTGAATCCTAGCGGTCGAACGAGGCAGAACCTCCCCCGGGGGTCGGGCGAGGCGGAGATGCCCCTCCGGGGGTCGGGCATGTTGCGGCTACCACCTTTCATGTCCGTTAGGTCATTTCGTCCCCTTCCGGGGTCGGACGGGGCCGGTCCCACTACGCGGGGGTCAGACGAGGCGGAACCTCCCCTCTTGGAGTCAGGCGAGACGGGGCCCATACCAAAGGGTCGGCTAGGTCCGTGACCATGCTCTCACCCTATCGGAAGGCTAGGGCTTGTATTTGGGTATCGTGATCATTGATACCCGACAAATATGGTATCATGATCAGATGCCTTGAGCTCAGATTCCATGTTAAATCTTAAAGAAGCTTGCACGTGAGAGGGAGTGTTGAAGTATAACTGGCCGTGTTTGAGTTCAAATATCCTAGAATTTTGTCATGTAATATCTAAATAATTAGGTTGGGTGTAAGAGGCTAATAGTGGTGTTAGATATCCATTACAATGGCCTACATATGCCATGTATACATTAAAAAATTATATATGAGGAAAGTTTGAGGGGGCACGTTTGACTGAATGTTTTTAATTCAAAAGAACTTATAAAAGTAATTTTTTATTGGTTTTCATAACAAAGTCAACTTTATGTTTAAGGCGAGTGTTGTCTATGTGATTGTCCATATAACTTCTCCATTTAAAACAATTTAGATATCCAAATAATTGATAAAAACTTTCTAGAAACATATTTGGTGAAAAGTTCATGTAGGTGGCTATGTTGACCTGGAAAAAGTCCCACCCATTTTCAGCCCCACAAAAATAATTTATGTGGTCACATTTTTTGTACCACTTTTGCTTTAACCGATCCTAATTATTAGTATACTACCCTTAAGTTACATGTCGTATTAGTTCTGTTCTAAGTTAAACATTATTCCTATTTTTGACCATCAATTTTAAAAAAGTTGTATATGTTAACAACTATATTTTTAGATTCACTATGAGACATAATTTCATAATATATAATTCACATATTGTGGAGCTATATATATTTCTTGGAATTGGTGGTCAAAGATAAAAATATTTAACTTATTAGGACAAAACTAATGCAACATGTAATTTAAAACATTAGTGTTGATTTCGAAAACTAGATCCTAGTTATTAGTATACTATTTATAAGTAATCGATTTCAAAAACCTGAATCGACATTGACGGGGTTTTCGGAAAGATACTTGTGCTAATGTTCTGGCCGAGGTCCCTAAATAGGGTACTGTGATTGTGTGAAGTGTGAACATATACCTTTCGAATTTCTTCCATAAGCTTAGGGGGTGTTTAGTTAGTAGGTGAAAATTTTTTTTGTGTCATATCAGATGTTTCATGGGATGTCAGAAGGGATTTTTGGATACTAATAAAAAACTAATTATATAATTCCCCTGAAAACCGCAAGATGAATTTATTAAGCCTAATTAAGATATCATTAGCACATGTGTGTTATTGTAGCACTTAAGGCTAATCATGGACTAATTAGGCTTAAAAGATTCGTTTCGTGATTTCCAACCAAACTGTGCAATTAGTTTTTTTCGTCTACATTTAGTATTCTATGCATGTGTCTGAACATTTGATGTGATGGGGTGAAAGTTTTTTTAGGTGAGAACTAAACACCCCCTTAACTGGCTACCATGTGAGCACATGTAGATATAAACTTTTGTGATATACTCCACAGTACAACCATGTAGCCACCGATCCTCGTGACAGCAGACACGTCCAACGGTGCCCTGTGAGGCACATGCAGCAAGCAGGTACCTGCGAGGTCCGAGCTACTAGTCCTGCTACGTACGTAGGACGGTAGGAGTAGTAACAACCACTCTGGTCTCCCTCTGTACCGTGTGCCAGTCTGCTACTACTCCATCGCCTAGCTATATATGAGCTGCCTGCAGAGGCGGAGCCACCACTAGGGCGAGCTAGGGCAGCCGCCCTAGGTCCCTGTGGCCGGGCACCCCTTCCCTACCCCGGAGCTCGCGTCTGTCGAGCAGTCAAGGGCGCGAGGTTGAAGATGACAGTGGCGGCGTGGCGCTGCTTCTTCCCTTCTGTTCGAGACGATGGAGTGGAGAGCATGATGGGCCTAGCGCCAGAAACTGGGCCGCGGCCTTCTAGCAACAGCCCAACAAGACTCCCAGCGTCCCAGCCTTAGGGCACCGCTCGGCCGATTTATCGCAGCGTCTTCACACCTCTCCTCCTGCCGTCCTGCGCGAGGCACGAGCGCGACCTCGCCATCCCCACTTCCCCAAATCCCGCCGGCGCCCACCGACCGATTCGATGCCGCCGAGCTGTCCACCGGCGGCTCCCCTGTGGCCCTGCCTCCGCCCGGCACCTGGCGACCCGGCCCCACCGCCCCGTCCGCCGGCAGCCGCCCCGCCCCGCGCCTCGGCAGGTCCCAGCCGCCTAGCCCCTAGCTCCAGCTCTTGCCGTGTCATTTTTATATTCTGCAATGCTTATGATTAATGTTATTTTCTAATTGGCTTGTCTTCAAAACTCACAGGTTATGTACTGTATTTCTCAATTGAAACATGTGTTGTTAATATTTTCGCTGTTAAAGGGTAATAACATCTTGATTCTTATTAGTTGTTCTGCATCCTTTTCTCTTAGCATGCATATTGTCGTCGGTTAGCCAAAAATTTACAGTGTAAATCTGCCCTAGGTCATTTGCTGGGCTGGATTCGCCACTGGCTGCCTGCCTGCCTCTTGCATTTGAGTAGCGTGCGAGATCGATCGAGCCAGTAAGCCAAAACAAACGCCAGGCGCCGGCAGGCTCTGCAGCAGCTGCAGACGCCACCGCCATGGAGGAGTACAAACCGTGTGCGGCCATGGTGGTGACGCAGTGCATCTACGCGGCTCTAGCGCTCTGGTCCAAGGCGGTGTTCACCGGCGGCATGAGCCCCCTTGTCTTCGTCGTCTACAGGCAGGCCGTTGCCACCATTGTACTCGTCCCCGTCGTCATCGCGGCCAACAGGTGCATGTCGTTCCTGGTATAGTGGTATCTTTGACAACTTCGATCGATCGCATAGAAATTCAATACGTGCGCCAGCTGTATGATGTCTCATCACCTGGTTTTTGTTGCCGCCCGTCATGGCTCCGTGATCTGCATGCAGGAGGAAGATGAAGGAGATGATGGGCCGCCTTGGAATCACAGGCTTCTCCTTGGTCTTCGTCGCCTCTCTTGTCGGGTATGCAATATATATCTATATAGCAATACAATACTAACGCACGGAAGATCGGCCACAGAAGAAGCAGCCTGTATCGCCGATTCACATCTATATTGTTTTGGTTTACCTACAGCGTAGAGGGAAACCTCTTCAGTTTCTTATTTGTTCTGACATCAAGTTTTGCTCTATGCTTGCGGCATGCGACAGGGCGACAGTGAACCAGTGTTTGTACTACCAAGGGGTGAATCTGGGCTCGTCGTCGATGGCAACGGCCATGACCAACTTGATTCCGGCCATCACCTTCGTCATGGCAGCATCAGTCGGGTGAGTACCAGCTGACAGAGAAGAGAGAGCCCATTTCATCAGCAAATTAGTGGACCACGTACTGTTTCTCTGTTCCACTGTCGTCTAATATGGCATAGTACTGCGTTAGTTTGGCTCCATGGCTGCATTATTAGTCGGGTGCTCTGAACCAAGTAAAGCGGCACATCATTCACCAGCGGTCCAGTATAGGACATTTCGGGTAGGTCAAAAGTTAAACTTTCTAATCTTTGATCAATAATTTAGCTACAACTTCTAACTATTATAATACAAACTTGATACTATTAAACTTGTAATTAAATGTACAGTCCAATAACCATAAGTATATAATCATAAATAATAGAAAATAAAAAATAAATGTATTAAGTGTAATTTAGGAGGGAGTAATTAGTTACACGTTTATTCCGGGACCGTAATATAGCCTCAGAACAAAAGGGCATGGATGGCCACATGACGCTGCATATGTTTCAGAAAAGGACCGTAATATAGCTTTCAGAAACAGCATATGTTTCAGTTCATGCATAACACTTTCCAGACATGGCCCGGTTTGGTTCGCTGCTTATGCTATTTTGTCGTAATTGAAAAACATTGTTTGATCGCTGAAAAGTACTGATGAAATAGTGTTGCAGAACAGAGTGCTATATGTAGTTTTAGGGGGTGTTTGATACAGGAACTAAAGTTTAACAGGTGTCACATCGGATGTCACATGGAGTGTCGCATGTGGTGTTCAGATGTTAATAAAAAACAATTTACAGATTCCGTCAATAATCCGCAAGACGAATTTATTAAGCCTAATTAATCCATCATTAGCACATGTTTATTGTAGCATCACATTGTTAAATAATAGACTAATTAGGCTTAAAAAATTGGTTTCGCAAATTAGTCGCAATCTGTGCAATTAGTTATTTTTTAATCTATATTTAATAATTTATACATGTGTCAAATATCAATGTGATAGGGACTAAAGTTTAGTTGAAGAAACTAAATAGGGCCTTAAGTAATGATAAGATGATGAGTATTGAGTAGGTTCATGCACTACCTTTTCCTGCCATGTTAAATTATTTTGAGACGCCCACTAGCTCCAGAATATTCTGCCAGTTCTATTATTGATCGTCTTCCATTATTAGATCTGTTACAGTACCCTCGTGAATGGGCAAGAGTAGCTAGTACAGAATGTGAATTTGCTGATACTGTCGTGTGATGTGGGGATTTTTTTTATTTTTAATCTTTTTTATTCAATATTTTAATAATAATCGCTCCTAAAAAATTACGAATTTGATCCTTTTGGTCACGCCAACATCCACCGCGTTAGACGGCGTTTCCGATATGGAAAACGCTGTCACGCCACTCCCACTGGCATGACACTATTGTTTTGTCACGTCGGTGGCGTGACAAGACAAAACCTTTGAAAAATTATAACTATTTCATACGACGTTGGATGAAGATGAAATTTATATGAAAATTGTAGCTCTCAATGAGATCTACGACTTTATAGTTTTGAGTTTTTTCATTTAAGGATTTGAGATACTTAAAAAAATTAATATATAATTTCAGAAGCATAATAACCGCGTACAAGTGCCATTTTTTGTGCATTTTAACAATTTCATTGAGAACTACAACTTTTGTGTAAAAAGTATCTTCATTCAACGCCATACAAAAACGATATTATTTTTCTAATACGACAAACACTTGTATGCGGTTATTATACTACTAAAATTTTATATTAATTTTTTGAGCATCTTAACGTCTTCAAATGAAAAAAAACTTAAAACTACAAAGTTGTAGATCTCATCGAGGGCTACAATTTTCATATAAATTTCATCTTCATCCGACGTCGTATCAAATAGTTATGATTTTTTAGAGATTTTGGGTGTGTTTAGTTTCCATTTTATCCAAAAAAAAATTTTAGATTTTGGCCCATCATTTTGCAGAATGGAACTAAACACTATGCAAAAAATTTGACAAAAAGGTATCCATTTTCCATTTTGAATTTTGGCTTCAAGAGACAAAAAAAAAAAGCAAAAAAAAAAAACCAATAAGCCCTCACCCACCCCATGAAAAATTTAGCATTTTGGATGGAACTAAACACACCCATAAAAATTTTAGCATTTTGCATTTTATCATTCCAAAGTAGTTGGTATTTTATATTTTGCATTCCATAGGGAACTAAACACAGCCTTTATCTTGTCGTGCCACTCCCGGTGGCGCGACAGTACTGTCACACCAGCGAAAGTGGCGTGAGAGCGTTTTCTACGTCGGAAACGCCATCTAATATGGCGGATGTTGTCACGCCAATGCATGTGGCGCGACAATGTTATTTGGCTGCGTCAATCAAAAGGATCAAATCCACACAAAAAAAAATTAGAGCGATTATTATTATTAAAATATTAAATAAAAAGATTAGAAAATAAAAACTCTCCCATCCCTCTGATCGATTCCCTCAATCAACAACAGGCTAGAGAGGGTGGACGTGAGGAGGCCGAGGGGCCTGGCCAAGATATTCGGCACGGCCGTCTGCGTCAGCGGCGCCATGGCCATGGCCTTCTTCAAGGGCCCCAAGCTTCTGCTGGGCGACCTGCACGTTCTCCTCCTCCTCCACTCGCCGGCGGCGGCCGCCGGCAGGTGGGTGACGGGCGCGCTCTTCCTGGTGGGCAGCAGCTCCTGCTGGTCGCTCTGGCTCATCCTGCAGGTGCCCATCTGCAAGTCGTACGTGGACCCGCTGGCGCTGTCGGCGTGGATGTGCCTCCTGTCCACGCTGCAGTCCGCGCTGCTCGTCGCCTTCCTCCTGCCGGACCCGACCGCCTGGAGGATCCACTCGCTCTTCGACCTCTCCTGCTGCCTCTTCTCGGTAACTGTCAAATTAAGATGCATGGCCCTTCGCCGCCGTGACGCCGTGGGCCTTGGAGGTGATGTCGTCGTGGCGGTGTGTAATGGTAATGCTGCAGGGGGTGTTCGGGTCAGGCGTCACGTTCTACCTGCAGTCGTGGAGCATCTCGGTGAGGGGCCCGCTCTACTCCGCCATGTTCAACCCGCTCTGCACCGTGATCACCACCGTGTTCGCCGCCGCCGTCCTCCGCGAAGAGCTGCACGTCGGCAGGTTCGTAATCGTAATGCATGCAAGGTTCATTTCGTACGGTGATCATGCATGGAGTTGTGAGTTTGTGACATCGATCTTTTGTGGCTGACCGATGATCGATCAGCTTGCTGGGCGCGATCGCCGTCATCGCGGGGCTGTACGTGGTGCTGTGGGGCAAAGCGGGCGACGCCAAGATGGGGCCGCAAGAGCCAGAGCAGCACCCGGACGATTTGGAGAAGACGTCGGCGCGGTCGGACTCGATGGTCGACGTCGTCAGTGGCATCGCCGAGCCCCTCCTGGCCGGCGGCGATGATCCAACGGAGAAGTAGAGGGGATTTTGCTCCTCAGGGTTCGTTATGCTAGCTACTGGCGCAGCGCAGTGCCGTCCCATTTTTGTCATGTACACTAGCAGTTTCAAATGCCCGGTTGGTGGAGTTTGACTTGATCTCCGTGCTGCCGATGTGTATTATCCGTACGATTTTGTTAATCAACGCGGCAAGCCTCCGACTCGATATAGTTTTGAAATATTTAGATGCAATAATTGTAACATACATCTGAAAAAAAATAAAATATTTAAAATATGCGTATGAAAATACTTATAAAAACACCTGGAAAACACTTGAAACAATTGTAAACATACGTAACATCCAGATAAAACACCTGCATTATATGTATAAAAATATATGCAACATCCAGATAAACACACTTGCAACATATGTGGAAAAAATAGATGAAACATTGAGAACATGAGCTTGCAACATACGTGTACAACCATTGCAATATGTGCAACATCCCGATCTACTTTTGCTACATCCATATGAAACACTTACAAATACCTCTGAAACATTTGAAAGACTTGAAACAAACGCTTGCAACATGTGTTTTTCACCTTTCTTCCGTACGACGCACCATAGAGCACGGGACGACCGGTTCTGGCCAACCGACAGCCGAGGATGGTGACGAGGCCTGGCAGCGGCCAGTTGCGCCTACGCTGGGCCTCGGCCTAGCCAGCGATGCCTCCTCTCCTGGTTGCCTGGCCTGGGTGCGGCGAAGGACGGAGCACGACGGCGTGGCGGGGGACGAAGGTGCCACTGCACTCGCTAAGCACGCACATGGAGCTTGGAGGCGGAGGGCGAGGCGCCGGTGACCGGGTCCGGCGACAGGTGCAGTCGGTGGGGCAGCTGGCAGTGTACTCACGTGGAGGATTCCTCCTCTTCGTCTCCAGGGGATGGGGGCGCCGTGGGGATGGCGACGGCGGCACGCCGGATTGAGCAGTGGCGCGGAATTGAGGCGGCGCGCGGCGGATTGGAACGATCAGAGAGCCGCACGGCGACATGAAGCCACGAGCGCAGAGTGGGAAGATGAGCTTGCATGGGGATTTAATTTTTTTTCTTTTTATAGATGAGTGTGGAGCGAGACGTGCAGGCTTGCAGACGGTAGCATTACCGATCTAGACCAACTGAACTGGGGAAATTCTCACGTCTGAGAGACGTCTGCGGTGGCGGTGGGCGGTGCATGGCTATCTGCCGACTGTACGGAGCCAAATGTTCACTATGACTCCCCTGGTCCCCTGTACCTCCAGGCTCCAGGCGCATTCAAAGCCTTTGGTTCTGACTTCCGACGGCCACCTCCTCTCTCTCCAGTCTCCAGGCTCCAGCGCACGCGCGCGCACGCAGACACACTCCAGTGCCAGGCCCAACATGGCCGACGGCGGCAGCCGTGCGGGTGCGGAGGGCTACAAGCCGTGCGCGGCCATGGTGGCGACGCAGTGCATCTTCGCGGCCATGACGCTTTGGGTCAAGGCAGCGTTCGGGCGGGGCATGAGCCCCATGGTCTTCGTCGTCTACAGGCAGGCCGTCGCCACCCTCGTCCTTGCCCCGATAGCCATCATCGCCAATCGGTACGAGTTGATCGATCAAGTGTTCAGTGATGCTGCTCTTCTTTCTCCTTCTCCAAACCACTGATGTAATTTTTTTTTAATTTCTGAACTGATAGGGCGAGGCTGAAGGAGATGAGACTGGGAATGAAAGCTTTCCTTTTGGTGTTTATGGCGGCTTTGTTTGGGTACGGTCTACGGTACCTATAAATTCTAGCTAGTTTCTGAACAAAACCTTGCTCCTCGAACATGCTGGAGTAGTGTCCAACACTTAATTTGCTTCCTCTGTTCTTTGGCAACTCTCACCTTTCCTTGTGCAACAGAGCTACGGCGAATCAGAATCTGTGCTACCAAGGGCTGCACCTGGGGACGTCGTCGCTGGCCACGACCATGACGAACCTCATACCGGCGATCACCTTCGTCATGGCAGTAGCCGTTGGGTGAGTAACTACTCCTACAAAACACGCCTGCTTATATATGTTAGTTTTAAGTTTTAACTACTATGTTTCAGTAGTTCTAGGTGTATTTTTGCACAACAGTGGTTCGATAGGTTATTTTTTAGGGATATAGTTGTCCGGTGGTTACAATGAGTAGTCAATGACCCAGAGGCCACTAACGAACACAAGGTGCGGTAATGTTCTGCTCTAGTTGCTTGTTATATTAGTCTCTATGATGACATGGGATGGCATGTCACCTAGCGCCTCACATGCATTGCATACTCTCTGTGTCTTTTGCGATCACTGTCTGCAGCTAGCTTTGTCAGCACCTAATAATGCTGAATGCCTGATGCCTGATGTTCCTTTCCATCCATTCGTACACGTTTCATCATGTTTCACGAGATCCCATTTTTCATCCAGTCCTAGTTTTTTTCTTACCTGAGACAACTCAGTCACTTTACCGGATCCTCGAATTGAAAGAAGGCCATTTTCTATTTATGTGTCGACCGTTTTTTTTATAAAGGAAGATTTTATTAAATTTTCAATTGCATCACATCGAGTTGATACAAAATCTTGAAAATGATTCTTCCAGCCTCTACTTGACAAGAAGAAAACAACCAAATAAAAGAGGGAGCCACACACTCTAGTGACTTTCAACTCACAGACTAGAACACCACCCATATGCCTGGAGAAGATAACATTGACCACCTATGCCAAGACCTGACCTGCAAAGGAGATGAATATTTTCTTTTCAAAAACTATCATTCCTACATAACCAAATCAACCAACAGGCTAAAGGCTTCAAATCTTTACTAATCCCTTGAACCCAATTGCCAAACATATTTGACACACTACAAGGTTTAGCTAGACCTGAGGCCACTTGAATTATTGACCAAACTGCTCAGGCGAAACGGCAATCAAAGAAAAGTGTTTAATTGTCTCTTTTTTGTGACAAAAACAACATATTTTGCTACCTTGTCAGTTACATTTCGCTAAATTATCTTTTGTAAGCACTACTCCTCTACGTAGATACCATAAAAAAAACCTTGACCTTCAAAGGGGCTTTCATTTTCCATAAGCATTTATTTAAATTGGGCACCTCTAAATGGATTAGGGCTTGATAATGTGATTTCACCTAGAATTGTCCACTTGGAGTTAGGTTCCAGTAAAACACACTGGGCTCATGTCCTAAGTGATGTTAGCAATGCATGACAACTTATTGTTCCATGCTACTAACTTGGTCCGATTAGATCCCTGCACCAAGAAAGTTTAGGTGGAGATATGCCTAGGACTTCTGCTGTGGTAACATGTTTAGGTCTATTTACGTTGTAGAGGCAAGAATACTGATCGCGGAAAATTGTGTTACCCAACCATTTATCCTCCCAAAATCGAACATGTGATCCATCTTTCACAATGAACGACCTAAAGCAAAGGAATTCATGTTTGGTCTTCACGAGGCCGGACCAGAAATATGAGTCACCTAGTTTCCAATCAATCTATGCTAAAGGCTTAGAACCAAGGTACTTATTTTGAAGAAATTGTTGCTATGTCTTATCTGATGTGAGAAGCTTGAACAACCATTTGCTAAGCAATGCCATGTCTTTCGTGTGTATACCTAGACCGCCTTGATCTTTAGGTTGGCATAAAACACTCCATTTAGCTAGGCGATATTTCTTTCTTTGTTCATCACCTTGTCAATAAAATCTGGACCCAAAATAATCCTGTTTTTTCAACACGCCTCGTGGTATGGGAAAGAATGACATCATATACATTGGAAGGCTACTGAGCATTGAGTTTATAAATGTCAGCCGACCTCCTATAGAGAGGTGTTTACCTTTCCAACCAACTACTGAATCGCTTCTCAAAGCACTCCTCCATTTGTTTCCAATTAGAATTTCTCAATTTTTTTCTCAGTTTCTTATAACGTACGGGGATGCCGAGATACCTGATTGAGAATTCCCAGATTCACAACCAAAAAGTTCCTTGTATATTGATCTAATGCATCTTGGGCATCTTCAAAGCAGTACAACTCACTTTATTTTATGGAAATTAATTTTAAGGTCCAATGCTTGCTCAAACGCAGAAAGCAATAGCTTCATTTTATGAGTTTTGTCCGAGTGTGTTCCATAAAAAAGGATAGTGTCATCTGCATATCGTAGGATAGAAAAACCTCCATCAACAAGATGTGGTACTATCCCATTAATTTGCCAATCCTCTTTGGCTCTCTTTATTATGACTTCTAACATATCAGCCACGATGTTAAAAAGTAGCGGAGATAGAGACCGATTTGCTAGAGAGAAACAAGAAATTCTCAAATTTGTAGCAACAAGATATATTCAAATTTGCACTGAAGAGAAAAGAAAAGGATCTATATTTTTCGTTATAAGGGAAAGCAAGATATATGGGCAAATGGGCTAACTTATAATACTTTTCTTTTCGCATTTTCATCACAAAGAAGAAATTATATATTTTCTTATTTAATATCTTCCGGTCATTCGATCATTCCAATATCATGGTTAGTGAAGTTTGGAACTTCTTTTTTTTTCTAATATACATTGAAAAATTGTGTGTTTCTAAATTCCTTTTTTAAGGAATAGTGCCAGCATCAACAACTACATACAACCAATTCTTTGAAGGTTTTCAACTCAATTGATGTTCACTAAAATAAAAGAAATACCACACACAAAATTAAGGAAATCATAAACAAAGTCTATATTATTGCTTGTCTATCCATTATTGGTGAAGATATCCAAATTGACAACTTGTAATGTTTTGTTTGCCAAATAGACTATCTTTGTTGTGTCCATTGCAGCAACGCCCAAAACCGCAATCAAAATGTTCTCTTGAAAGTAACATGCAAATAAGAAAGAATATTTTTTTTCTAAAAAAACAATATGTTTGCTTGAGCAACGAATTTCCCACGTAAGAGCTATACAAATCCCACAATGTTCCAAATAGTATTATCATGCTGATAGTAAAAAACTAGTTGCTTAATTGGTTCACTGCCATCACAAAAACTACACTTTTGATTTTTAGAATGTCGGTTAAAAACGAGGAGTTTACAAGTCGCGTGGGGAGGAGTCGGGGTAGAGGAGCGGTTTTTTTTTTTTTAGCAGAAGGAGCGGTAATGAGATTGTATTGTATGGGCTAGGATCCGATAATGCTACGATCGGTTACGAACCACTCCAACCAAACAAAGACTAAATGGATACGGGCCGAAATCACCGACACGTTCTTAGTTGTTTCAACGGAATAAAAAAACAATACTTTTAGATGCTAGTTCAATTGTTTTTATTGTAAAATTACACATCATTGGATGCACCAAGTGAATAAATAAACAATGTACAGATAAATTTAACTATGGGAGAATATAATCCGCTAATTGATCCACTACGAACAATTCCATTCATCTATACACAGCTTATAGCATCATCATTGAACAATTCCATTCACCCATACAGTTTTCTAAATTGGAGCAAAATAGATGAGTTCCATGAATGTATAGGGACTCACGCTACAGAATCGATCGTAGAGTCAGGATCTCAATAAAGTACATTACTATTTGTTCCACGAATGTATAGAGATTCACACTACTACATAATGGGTTTCTAGCAACGCCTCCTGGCTCGCCCCTACAAATGGTTCTCAAATGAGTTATCCCTACAAATGGTCCTATTTGTACAGGCGACTTTATATCCAGCCGTCCCTACAAATCCGATTTGTAGGAGTGACTCTATATTAAGCCACCCATACCGATAGACGTCAAATAGTAAAAATAAAGTACTAAAATTTAAATTTTTTTCAAACGACCTCAGATGGAGAAATGACCAAAATAAAAGTTGTAGATCTCACAAAGTTATAGAACTTTACTGTTTACAACTTTTCCATTTGAAACCATTTACTATTTCAAAACGCTGTTAGAAATTCAATTTTGAAATTGTTGAAGAACTCTGATTTCTCTTTTTAATCTCTGGCTAAAACTTGTAACTGTCTTTCTCTCTCATACTAACTTTAAATTTGATGATTTTTTTCTAAAATTTTCTAAAATCATGCTCTATCAATTTATTGTGTTTTTACAGCTATTATTTTGGTCATCTTTTCATGTGACTATGTTTTATCATATTGAAATTTGAATTTCAAATAATGGCAACTTCAAATGTCATTTTGAAACATTTAATGATTTCAGTTGAAAAAGTCATGAACAAAGAAGTTGTAGAATTAATCAAGATCTACAACTTTTATTTTGATCATTTCTTTATCCGACAAAGTGGTAGTAACATTGTTCACTAATTTTACATATCATAAACTACAAGAGGGATATGTAAAATTGGTGAACAATGTTACTATCACTATGTTGGATGAACAAATGATCAAAATAAAAGTTATAGATCTCGAAAATTTATAGAATTTTGTAGTTGATAACTTTTTCATTTGAATTCATTTTGTCAAGGGAAGCTGCGTTTGAGTTTCTTAAATTTGAAATTTGAATTTTTCAAATGACCTCGGATGGAGAAACAACCTAAATGAAAGTTGTAGATCCCAAAAAGTTCTACAACTTTGTAGTTGACAACTTTGTCATTTGAAATCATCTTGTCAAGGAAAACTACGTTTTAACTTCTCAAATTTGAAATTTGAATTTTTTTAAACAACCTCGGATGGACAAATAGAAAAAAATTAAAGTTGTAGATCTTGAAAAGTTATGCAACTTTATAGTTGACAACCTTTTAATTTGAAATCATTTTGTTAAGGAAAACTACGTTTGAATTTCTCAATTTTAAATTCAAATTTTGTAAACGGCCTTGGATGGACTACCAAAATAAAAATTGTATATCCCAAAAAGTTATACAACTTTGTAACTGACAACTTTTTTATTTGAATTCGTTTAGGGCCTCAAACACTCAATTTAACTCGGTTTAGGATAATATGTGGGGGAAAGAAAATCCATTATGGGTACAAGTGATGTGTGGTGCAGTGGTTAGAGGAGAGACCGCGTGAGGCCAAGGTCATGGGTTCGAACCTCCGCAGCCGCGAAGCGCGCGACTATCTTTGGTTCACCGATGGGGGCCTCCTCAAATTAAAAAAATTGCTATTTTTTTGACTGATTTCGTGATTTCTGGAAAATAGATTTGTCCCATACAAATCAGTAGCCGCCCCTGCAACGGTTTGGTTGGGGCGGCTGGCCAAACCGTTGCTACAGATGGTCTTGAGCCGCCCCAACAGATCCTAGGTGGCATAGTGTCAGTCAATTCCGTATGATTTAGCTAGTAAATATGTTCATCCTATTGTTAAGAATTTTAGGATTATACTTTTCTTTCTACTTGTGCAAGACTCCATCGGTTTACTACGACATTTTAGACCTTGTTTGGCAGCGCTACGCGCAGGAGCCAGAGCCGCTCAGGTGAAGCTAGTTTTTACGGCTCCGCATCCATACATGAAAACAACTCACGCTCCATGTTTTGCTAACGAGAAGCGCTTCTCCGCGCGAGAGCGTTTGGTGTGGCTCTATCTGCTCCGCAAACGGAGCCGGTGGAGAAGCCCTTAGTATTGACCAACCATTATAGATAACTTTTCCTCAATTCAATTATAATGATGGAAACTATCTTTGGTTTCTTAGTCAGCTAAATTTACTGATGGCTATCACCTATTGCAAATTTTCCATAAATTGTTAAATAAAAGAGGTAAAATATCATCAATCTTGAAATATGCACGATGAACCAATTAGGTCCACAAACTCTGAAAATTCATTTATGGTTCATTATATAAACTTGTCCAATAATGCATCATGGGTTCATGTTACTCCTCTCCGCTCAATAGGACTGACTGATTTTTTTTAATTAATCTAGAGAAGGGAGTTTTTCTTCTTCTAATTATTCCTGTTTTTTATTCAGTACAAGATAATAATTTTGGCTATTGAATAGATACAAGCTGTGTCTTTTATCAAAACCATCACCTTAAGATAACCATTCCATTTTGTAATCGTGCTTGGAATTCACATTTACTTGTTTGGATGATATACGTTTAAATTTCCCTGCCTGTATTTTTCTAGGCCGGAAAAAATATTGGCTACATTTACTAATGCTAGTGCTTCAATCCGTGCATGAAATTCATCAACAGGCAAGAAAGAGTGAACATCAGAGAAGTAAGTAGCACGGCTAAGATCTTCGGCACGGCTGTCTGCGTGGGAGGAGCCATCACCATCGCGTTCTTCAAAGGTCCGAAGCTGCCGAGGGAATTTCTCAGTGACCCGTTCATGCTTCTGCACGAGTTCAGCAGCGACAACTGGGTGATGGGTGCGCTCTTCCTTTTTTTTTTTTCTAGATCGGGCCATTCACCCGTATTTCATTAAGAAGAAGGAGGAAACCAAATGTTACAGATACATAGGATTCGCAAGTAATCCTTGGATTACCAACGAAATCCCAACACAAACAAACAACAAGAAAACACGAGGGGGGACCCTCCACCATAAAACTCCAACCGACTAGCCTAATACAAGAGATCATCCTCAACACATCGGTAGCCAGTAGTGTAGTGAAAACCGCAGCGATGACGAAGCAAGCATCTTCCTCGACGGCAAAGCATCCGCCAAGGGCGCCAAAGAGACAACAGCGGCAAAGCATCCGCTAGAGATCCACAGCGGCAAAGCATCCGCCAAAACACCACGGCGGCAAAGCATCCGCCCGACCGAGAACCACGGCAGCAAAGCGTCTGCCAAAGACGACGACCATCGACGCGGCAAAGCATTCGCGGATGGGGCCATCACGCTCACAGCAGCAAAGCATCTGCATGAGAGGGGGCCTTAGCGAAAACGGCGGCAAAGCATCCGCCCGAGCGACACGACGGCAAAGCATCCGTCAGAGAGAGCATCGGCTGCGGCAACACCAACCAACTAACGGACAGGCCGAAGCGAAGAGCGGCATGAGGCACAATTAGGCATAGCACAACAGAAGCAACTCCCGGCAAGGAAGCGGAGAGCCGAGCACGGCAGCAAAGCACTCCAACGACGCCTTCAAGAAGGTTAATGACATCCACGAACGCCATCGTCGTTGACAGGAGCACACGGGGATTTTCATCCCAGGAACCTGCCCCGACGATCCGAACGGTGAGGACGGACTTCGACGACGCCTTCAGGAAGGAAAATGACGCATACTGCGCCACCGCCGCCAGCCCAGCGCAAGAAGCCGGGCAGGGTAGACACCCAAGTACGGTAGTCAACACTGCGGATCGAGGGTTGGGGGGCTCCACCGTGCCTAGCGTCCAGCACACCGACAAGCAGCAAGCATCCCGCGGCTGCCGGGGGGGGGGGGGGGGGGGGTGGGGGGGGGGGGCATAGCCGGACGCTGGGGCGGCCATGGCAAAGCACCGGCACCGGCCTCAGCAGGACGCACCCGTCGACGAAGAGGGCCCCCGAGCAGGCGGATCCAGGCCAGCAGACGCCAGATCCGGCCCCAAGGGGCCAGGATCCCGGCCGGCCGGTGAGAGCCGTGGCCACCACGGGCCAACAGCATGCCCGGCCGCCGCCAGCGAGCAGCCCCGGCCGGCAACGGCCCCTGCCGCCACGGCCAGAGCGGCTGGGCGCGCGGACCCGCCAGGCCGCCGCCGCCCCTGGTCCCAGGCCGCCGCCAGCGAGCCCAGAGGGGCGCAAGCCACAGGCATCGGGACGGACGGAGCGTGGAGCGGATTGAGGGTGGAGGCGCCAGATCTGGCCCCAAGGAGCCCGAATCCGCCAGGCAAGCCGCGTTTCCCCGCCGGAGAAGAGCCTGGTGGCCGGAGTTGAGGGGGAGGGGTGGTGGGGGAGTGAGGGGAGGGGTGGGAGATGGAGGAGCGAGCGGGCAGCGACCATACCCCGCTTTTAGGGGCAGCCGCGGGCCGCCGTCGCCGCACGCCGAAGGGCGGCGACGGCGGCCGGAGGGGAACGGGGAAGGGTGGCCCTAGGCCGCCGGAGCTATCGCCCCCGAGTCACCCGTTGGGGGCGCTCGGGAGCCAGACGGGGGACCAAGTTAGTTGTTTCTGTTCGGTGCGCTCTTCCTCGTCGGCAGCAGCTCCTGCTGGTCCTTGTGGCTCATATTGCAGGTCAATTCACTATGCAACCATGATATGCCTAGACAAGACATTTTGACAACCGTCAGAATTTCACTAGTACAAGAAATAGTAGTAATCATGAGAGAAGAAGCAAGTACTAGTCAGATCAAAGCGTGGTAATCTTGTTTCCAGGGTCCTATCTGCGAGCGGTACGTGGATCCTCTGTGCCTGTCAGCCTGGACCTGCTTCCTCTCCACCCTGCAGTCCGCCGTGGTGGCTCTCTTCCTGCTGCCCGATCGTAGCGCGTGGAAGATCCACTCGCTCTTCGAGCTCTCCTGCTACGTCTTCGCGGTCAGTGCCACTCCGTTTCAGAAACAGCGGAACATGAGATTATTGAACTTTTTGGCTAACAGCAGACCAGACTCGTCGTGAGTGCAGGGCGTGCTGGGGTCGGGCGTGGTGTTCTACCTGCAGTCGTGGTGCATCTCCGTGAGGGGCCCTCTCTACTCCGCCATGTTCACCCCGCTCTGCACCGTGCTCACCACCGCGCTCTCCGCCGCCATTCTCCACGAAGAGCTGCACATCGGAAGGCACGCTCTCTCCTCTTTCTCTCAAAGACAGACCTGAATATGCTATATATAATATATACCTGATTGTTCCTTCAGTTCTTTGGCGTTCTCATCAAGCGACCAAACCGGTTTTTGCATAAGGAGTGATGACGCCAAGAACTGATTCCTTTTGTGTTTCTTCGCTGTCCGTCCAGTTTGGTAGGGGCCGCGGCCGTCATCACTGGCCTTTACATCGTCTTGTGGGGCAAAGCAGAGGACGCCAGGATGGGGAGGATGCCACCGGCTCTAAGCAAAGCGGACGTGGAGCCGCACCCTCACTCTCACGCTCAGCTTGATGTTGAGAACACACTCTCGGCACCTCTCATGGCAGGCACGGAGCGTGCGCAAGCACACAACTGATCAAGGGAACAGAGTAATTCTTTTCGATTGCTGTGAAAATGTAAGTGTTGCGTGCCATTCTTAAGCTACATACTCCCTCCATCCTAAATTATAAGACGTTTGACTTTTTCAACCTCAAGTTTGACCACTCGTCTTATTTAAAAAATTTGTGCAAATATTGTCAAATTTAAGTCATTCTTGAAAAACTTTTATTAATAAACCAAGCCACGATAAAAGAAGTGATATTTTGCACAAATTTTTAAATACAACGAGTGGTCAAACTTGGTGTCAAAAAAGTCAAACGTCTTATAATTTGGGATGGAGGAAGTAAGAAATAAGAAGTAAAGAACTGAATAAGCTGATGAGGTGTTGAATGCGCCAAGGGCTGTGGATATACCCTTTATACAGTTGGATAGTATGTGGTGGTGCTTGGCTGCTCACAGAAGATGTGGTGGAGATGCTACCTGTAAAACGGCGATGTGATCGATCGGGGCCTCGGGGCAACGAAGAAGAAGAGAAACCGACCAACAAATCGGTGTTTTTCTCTTCCAACGAATAGTATTTTTAGCCATGACTTTTTAGCCAAATAAACACGGCGCAAGTTTGCTGGTAATCTATTGATGATATATCAATTCATATGCGACACCGGCATGAACTAGTTCATGATGAGATCCACCAGAATATTACATGCATGATTAATTTGCATATCCGTCAATTCTCTATCTCAACGATTTGGTTTGACCACGGAACTCCACAGGAGAAAACAATCAATCGGCCGTAAACAAATGCAAGAGTGACGGCGCAGCTGGCTCATCAGAGCACGGGCGGCTGTTTAGCTGCTCGTTTGTCCGCGAGCCCGCACATGGATGCTCCTACTTAGCTGGCGAAGCGAGGAGTGGGCGCGCGCGCGAGAAAGGAGAGGCGCCTCCTGATCTCTGTCCGTACGTCTCTTCCTGCCCCGGCCCCGCGAGCGCTCGCGGATCTCGCTCGCGCGCCATGGCAGGCGCCGGCGCCCCGCCGTGGCTGGAGCGGCGCGGGCCGAGCGTGGGGATGGTGCTGGTGCAGCTGTTCTACGCGCTGGTGGACGTGGCGCTCAAGACGGCGTACGGGCTAGGCATGCGCCCCATCGTCTTCGTCGCCTACCGCCAGGGGATCGCCGCCGCCACGCTCCTCGTCGCGTCGCTCGCCACCAGGGGGTGCACGCTGCAACCCATGGCCGTCGGCGCGCGGGGCTTCGGGCTCCTCTTCGCGGCCTCCCTAGCCACGTGAGTCATCAGTTACTCGTAATGATCCTCGGTCCGTGCCTGCTCTGATTTCTGATTCAATGGGAACTATATGGGACAGCGCCACGGGTCAATACTTCTACTTTCAGGGCCTCCACCTGGCTTCGCCGTCCATGGCAAGGGCCACCACCAACCTCGCCCCCGGCATCACCTTCGCCATCGCCGCCGTCATCGGGTGCGTGACTGTACACTGTTCTAGTATTTCTCTCTCTCTTTCTTTCCGTTCTGTTCTTTTTTATTATTTTTAGGAAAATTGGGCCTGCCATTTCGCGTTTTTTTGGACTACTGGGCCAGCACAATTTCTTACTGATGGGCTTATTTGCTTTGTGGGCCTAGTCGGCTCTATTGAAAGAAGGAACACCCCAAGGCCTCGCCCTGTAGGAGCCCAAATTCTTACTCCCGCCTTCTTCCGTCCGGCTCGCAGGCTAGAGAAGGTGGATATCAGAAGCTTGAGAAGCGTCGCCAAGATCGTCGGCACCGCCATCTGCCTCGCCGGAGCAGCATTCATGGCGTTCTTCAAGGGCCCAGGGCTCCTCGGCGCGGCTCTTCTCTCGGTGACCAGCGACAGCGACTGGGTCAAAGGAGGCATCTACCTCGTGGGAAATGCTATCTGCGTCTCCATCTGGTACATCTTGCAGGTACAACTGATGATTACAATGACAAGACCATCTGGACTAGATTCATTCGACACGTCATCATTGTAGTTGAGTTAACGAATGGTTTTAGGTGCCGGTGTGCAAATCGTACCTTGATCCTCTATCTCTGGCCACCTGGATGTGCTTCTTAGCGACCTTGCAATGCGCGGCGATGGCGCTCTTCCTGGAGCCCAATTACTTGGAGATCTGGAAGCTTACCTCGTTCTGGGAGTTCCCCTGCATCTTATATGGAGTAAGTCACCTGGATCGCTGGTCCATCATCTGCACATTGGTTTGAATTGCGTCGCATATGGTGATAAAAACTGAACAAACAAATTTTGTAGGGTGTGTTTGCCTCTGGCGCCAACTTTTTCCTCCAATCATGGTGCATAGCAGTCAAAGGACCCCTCTACAGCGCCATCTTTACGCCGCTGAGTGCCGTGATCACAGCAATATTATCCACACTCTTCCTGCATGAACAGCTCCATGTTGGAAGGTATGCTTGCTTCCACTTTGCATAATGCAGCATAGCAAAGTCTGAACACCTTGCATCGCAACTATATATAGTCACTAGACAAGTATCAACCGTTCAATCGGCAGTGATATATATCACTGATTTTTCCCCTCTTGTGCAGCGTCTTAGGTGCAGTTACGATCATCGTTGGGCTGTACGTCGTGCTGTGGGGTAAAGCGGATGATACGAAGGGCGGAGATCTCCAATCCAGTGATTCCAGGCAGACGGTAGATGCAGATCGCATCCCTGTCAGAGCAGAGACTCGAACCAATCTTTCAGAACCATTGCTACCGACGATGACGAATGCTAATACTCAGTTATGCTAATTTCTATTTGAGAACATGATAAGTGCATGTTCAAACTTGTTAATTGTTCAAACTTCCAACGTTTCAATGTTGAGATGCTATCGTTGGGGAAGTAGCCCACTAGGAACACACCCACTGTAGGGCTGGATCGGTTAAGCTGCAGGTGGAGTGAATACCTGTCTGCGACAAATTGTATATCGGATAAAATGTTATACCTACACCTGTACCCCGGGTAAGATTTTGTATCCGCACCCGTCGAGTACGATAGATACCCACGGCTAACCGCACCCGCGAGTTATATTATCAATAGAATAGAGGAAATTCTTTGTATTTTTAGCCCTACAGGCATCCAGTTAAAACCGGGTTCAGTTGATGCACTCTTCGTGTAACCATGGTAATATAAGAGCAAGCCCAATAAACTTGTCTAATAGCTAGCCATGTCATATGTAGACTAATCTTATAGACAAGCCATCCAATAATCAACACTCTTCGCGGATTCCAAAAATATATTTCACCTTTGCATAGTCTTTCTCTGCCTCTCTTCATGCCCGCGGGCCAAAAAGAAGTCAGTGTCGCCTGCCTTGATTCCAAGTGGAACCCCACGGCGTTAGAGCCCAAGTAGTCGGTCGATGGCAGCGTTGCCTAACTCATTCTCTCTCCTGCTTTTTCTCTCTTCCACCTAGGACTTTGTTAAGTTGTCTTGGCTGTTAGACAAGCTAACATGGCTTATTATACATGCCCTAAGGCCCTCCACAGCGTGGGGAGTGGAGCTAGCAACAAAAAATGGGTCCCACGGTTAAAACCGGGAGCGCTTTTCAATTGTTGCAATGTGCAGAGTTGGTGGCATCACTTATGGGACTCATGTGGTAAGAAAAAGTACTCAAAAGCTGCTAGCCAAAGTCAACCAGGAGCGAGGATGAAGACTGACGACGCTGCTTTGGTGTGGGTAGCAGATTAGGAAGTACCAACAAAATTGTTTTATTTCAAGATTTAACAATGTTGTTCTTCCAGCAGTAGATAATGTGCTTATCGACAGCGAGACGTCTACGGTGACTTTATTAGTTTTTCAGAGGTGCTCATAAGGGGAATGGTGCGTGTACATACATGTATGAGTGTCTGCATCTATACTATGATGATTCACAAAAAAATATATGATGTGTAAAAAGTACAACACACAAAATGCCATATGGGATGAAAATTAGGGTAAAATTGTTGTAAGGGGTGTTTTTTATCTAGTTGAGTAGTTAGATGTGTTATGTGTGGTTTTAGAGTTGAAGATAGACTAGTGCAACGCTTAGTATGTTTGACGAGGGGTATGCCAAATTTCTCGGAGGAAGACTCCCAACCAAGAGACCCCTCCAGGATCGCTCGGAGGCTCAGGGACAATACCCATTGAGTACACTCACGCGTACCCGCCAACTGAGGATCAAGCAAAGCCCAAGCACGCCCTTGGCCTCTGCTCAAGGCTCGGGGGCTCACTAGAACCCCAGGTTTCCGATCGACGACAGCCCGAGCCTGATCCCCGACTCGGCCCTAGCCCGAGCCAGTGCCCAGGCAAGAATCCAATGTCCCGAGCATCAACCAGCCTGTCAAGCATCCAAGGCTCTGGGGCTGCCAATGCCATCCCGACCAACGGGCACGCGGCGCTGTGGCCCACTCCTCCGATAGAGTCACGCAGTCGGTGTGGCACAAGAGGACAAACCCCTCCACCGGCTCCAGAGACGCGGAGGCTCCCAGGCCCGCTTGAATCAGGCGCCTTCACCGCCAAGGAAGCCTCGAGACGGTTCACCCGGTGGAGGCCAGTCCAAGGCCCCTGGCGGTCAGAGCATTGGGGTTAGAAGAGCCAGGCAGCGCCTGAGGCACCCCCGACTCCACGACAATGCCAGGGTGCATCTACGCCGCAGCAGCGCCTTCCTAGACTCCGGCGCACATAGACTATAGACTAAAACCCCAAACCGCCTTGTACCTGCCCTTCCTCGGAATATAAGGGGGAGGTTGGCTCATAGAGAGGGGAGGGAGAGAAATAGGTCAAACTCACCAAACAGACAAGAGCATTTCGAGCTCCGCCCAGAGAGCAGAGCAAGCCGAGAGGAATGACCCCCCCCTGGGAACCCGACAAGAGGGAGGAGCGTTCTTCTTCCTCGTCAGGGAAGAAACTTTACCGCTGACGAGCCTTAGGATAGCACCGAGTGATCCTCTGCCAAATCTTTTTCTCTTTTGTTGTAACCCCCAATTTGGGTGCTCTTGAATACAAAGAACAACCACTGTAGGACGTAGGGCTCCGATAGCCTAAACCAGGATACATCGCCGTGTCTTCTGTTATGTTCTTGAGTCCACCCAAGTCACCGGAGATCGACACTCAGTGACATCAGACGAACAACGATGCTTGCTGCGGCAACTACCCCCGACAATGTTACATTAAAAAGAAGACTTATTTTTTGTAGTCAAGGTTGCCTTTGAACTGAGGTCATAGAGTATCATCTAGTGAAATGTTCCATCGAACTATATAGTGCGTGCCGGCTCTCTCACTTCATTTTCTGCAAAATCAAATCATCAGTCTCAACCCCTCTAGATATTTCCAAGCGCACCAGCACTAGTCATCGCCACTCCTGGAATTAGAAACAACAACCGCATTTACACATTTGCAGCTGTATCATGCATCAGCCCATGTGTTCTCACAATCTATTAAAGTTACTCTCTTGCCAGCCCATATAAGTTTTAGCATCCTTTAGGAAGGGTTTGGTTTGATGAATTATTGCATTCTAGATGAGATAGTGCATCATAAATTTATTCTATAAATTTTATAAAATAAACTTCCTTACTAGTAATAAGAAATAAGATGACGATAGGTCAATTCATTCAGTTTGCAAACGGAGAAAATGTGAAGTACTTTATTCATTGGACCAAACACCCTATTAGCACCTAATATTGAATCGATCACTGTCTCTAGTATTTGACACTACTAGATATTTCTCAACTGACAACGAACGTAATGGAAGATGATGTCATGGACCTAGTCCAATTTTAAGCATGCCCACTAGGCACTAGCCAGGGTAGGATCGCTCAACGAAGACGACAAGCAAGACAGTGGAAGTGGAAAGAGGTGGATATTTGCGGAGGAACGTTAGGCTGGACTTGCCTCTCATAGTCATGGGACACCACAGCTTTCATGTCGCTCGTCATGGTTAAAGACTTTAAGCCGTCGTCTTCCTTTCTTGGATTACTTCATTGTGGAAAATGGCAGTAGCAACCTAGCGAAACCGTGTGCTAATATGTGGAGGACAGAGATAATGGTTTCAGAACCGGAAATGGCAGTTAGCTCAACAACTTGAGGTAGCAGGTAATATCATGGAGAGCAAACAGAGTTAAAAATTGACAAAGAGCGCTTGAAAAGAGCACTAATTAGCTTGCTAATCCTCTTCCGTTTTAGACTATATGTATCTTGTGACATGTGCTGGTTTTTGAAGCGATAGATAGCTTCAATTTGGTCTAATGCATCCTCGGAAATGTCTGAAGCCAGAATTTATTTCATCCATCGTCTATGTTCTGCGACGAGCTAGTATTGAAAAGATAACTGTTGACGTGAGAGAACTATATAGGATCGTCGTTGTTTCATGTCAGGCTCAGTTTCGAAAAGAAAGTGAAAAACTGAACAATCAAAGGTGCAGGTTGTTGGAATTGATCTCTCACCAAGATGGCCCAACGGCCACTTGGGCCTTGATTCGCGCCCTGATCGGGGGCATCCAGCCCAAGCAAGGCTGGTGGGCCCCGTCGCCCAGTGCCATAAATAGGAGGTGGGAGCCACTGGCTAGGGTTGAGAGGTTCAACGCCACAGTACACCCACCGTCCTAACCCTAGCCGATCCCGAGGGTGGCACTGCCAGCGCCGGGATGTCCCACCGGCGATGCCACTGCCTCGCTTCTTCGTCATCAACACCGTCGCAAGATCGAGCTCCAACCTCACGGTTTGCACCCCTTATTCCCTCTCTTCCTCTCCGGATCTCTCTGTTGGATGTATCCATGTGTTTATCCCGCATGGAAAAGATTTTCACCTACTGTTCTACACCTAGTGATTCCACAGTACACCTAACAATGGTATCAGAGCCGGGTCTAGAGAGTAGATTATAGATCGGGGAATCTAAATCGAATGAAATAGAAAGGAAATTGAAAGAAAGGAACCGAATCCGATTCGGCAAAGAAACCCTAACCCTAATAGATAAAGAAAGATGAAAGAGGGGAGGAACCTACCAGGTCATCTCCCCACATCGGAACCGCCATCGCGCGGGAAGGACCCGCCGTCGCCTCGCCGGCGCGCGGGGAGAAAGAGGCCCGACGGCGCTGCTGATCTCCTGTGCAAGCTGCCGCGCCGCTGCTGCCTTGTGCTCGCACGCGCGCGGACTCGAACCAAAGGGCGCCAGTCGCAAGGCCATTCGACGGCGCCGCGCGCAGCCGCGCGCGTGCACCGGCGAAGGGCCTCACGGCGGCGCCATCCTCTCCCGCCGAACGAACTTTCCCCGGCACCGGTACGTTGAGCTCCATTGTGGCAGCTTGCTGGTGGCGCGAGAAGAGCGGAGGGAAAGAAAGAAAGCAGGGGAGCCGGGGGACTTCGGCAGCTCCATGAGCACGCCGCCGGCGGCGGCGTCGGGCAGCCATCACTGTCACCAAGGGAAAGAAAGGATAAGAATGTGGCTTAGGGTTTTCGGGGGAGCGGCCGGTCACCGGGTTTTGATCCGCCGAAATGGGTGGACGGCCGTCGGATTCAGATCAAGGAGAATCAACGGCACACGCTGTCTGGACCAGATTCGGCCCAGGCGGGTTCGCCATTTCCCGGCCCAGGCCCAGGTTACGGCCTGGGCGCGGGTGTGTGCCGCGCGCGCCTGCGGAATGGGCCTGCTGGGCCGTTGTGCTGGGCGCCGGGAGAGCAGATGGGCCGCGCGCGCGAGTTATGGCTGGGCCGCGGCGTTTTTTTTTTCGCTGCTGGGCCTTGTGCGTGCGCCGTAGGAAATGGGCCGCCGTGAGCGAGTGCAGCAGCTGGGCTGCACGGTGCTGAAAATGAAGAATGCGCCTGCGAGCTGGGCTTCCAGGCCGAAAATGCACTAAAACAATTTTTTTTCTAATTTCCAGAAACAGTTTTGATGCAATTTTATCCATCGATAATTTTGTTCAGAATAGTAAAGTATTGTGAAGTGTTTCTGAAAAATAGAATTAAAAGTTTTATTTTCAATGTTTCCGCTGCAAAGTTAAAGATCATTGTCTTCTCATTAAATTCGAACCAACAGGAGAATTTAATTTGAAGAGCAGTTACAGTTATTCAATGAATGATGAAAAGTCTATCCTCCAGTTAAAGTTGAAACCGATAAAAAAAAAGGAGGAATAGTCGGTTTATAGCATAAGATAGATTATAATATCGTTATTTTCTGACCAACGTTGATGATAACAATATTATAAGTTTATTTAAGAGTTTATGTTTAAAGAAAATTATAATATTGTTATCTTCTGACCAACGTTGATGATAACAATATTATGATTCTATGAGTTTTATGTTTAAAGTTTAAATCTCTGATGAATTTTGCATCAAAGTGAACAATTTTTCAGAGAATAGATGAGAGACAAAAGATGCTCCAAGAGCGAGCAGAATGTAATGTATTTTCATGTTTCCGCTGCAATGATGATGATGATTGAGTTTTCATATGTTAATTTCATTTCTGCCCAACGGTGATGTGGAATTGATGTATAAGATTGATGGTTTTGTTCTATTTCTGCCCAACGGTGATATAGAATAGAACTTAAAGTTTTAAAAATTTAATGTGCATGTCTTTAACCAGACCAATGTAGGGTTATTTTCATGCTTATTATTGTTGATTATTGATTAATGTTTTCAGACAAGAACTTCATGCCTTTATTCTTGAAGGGTGAAAAGAAAATGAGCTGGGTACTTGTGACTCAGAAGATAAAAGTGTAATTTTTGCAGAAAGAAGACCATTGTGTAAGGGACTACGGTCTCTTTAAAGAATGACTTCAAAAGAAAGAATTCCAGGATATTGATCCAAGAAAGAAATAGAGTAATAAGAGTTTAGTTTAAGAGATGTCTTTTATGTACTCTTTAAAATAATAATAATAAGTAATATAATTTTTGGTCTTAATCATCTTGTTTGAAATGTAATAAGTGACATGCATGTTTAATTTGACCAACGTCGGATTAAGCATGTGTGTTAAAGAATTTTGGATTTACTTCTAAATTTGTTGATTGAATATGAGTCAATATTGACATTTATGTCCCTTCAAGAAAATTATCTCGCATGGCGGGAAAAAGTTTGTGATAGTACCCGCATGACGGGAAAAGTTTGAGAAAATACCCGCATGGCGGGGTAAAGTTGGCATAGTACTTATGTTAATAAATCCTGCATGGCGGGAGAAATTTGACATTGTTTTTATCCTGCATGGCAGGAGAAAATTGTAATGACTCATGTGCTTTGAGTGTATTCCGCACAGGGAGAAAAGTTAAGGGTAGCTCTTATGTTATCCTAATATAAGTTTAAGAAGAACAGAAAGTTACAGATGGACCTCAAGATAAGAATGACATGCAAGCGTGACTTGCGAAAGTATCAATGATAAAAGACTCTGTTGAGTTCTTGAAGTGAAATGAGGGAAAAGTACTCCCAACGAATTAAGAAATAATTTCATTTGCATGATGTAATCATGTGGAAGAAGAAAGTAATCAAAGTTTCCTCATTCACAAGAGTTCTGAATAGTTTTCGAAATTGTGGTAGAAAAGTTCGTACCACATTTCGAGGGGGAGAAAGGTGAGATCAATTACGAAAGACAATTAAGAAAGATACTTCCCCATAATTCAGACAATGTGATGCATACTAAAGTGATCTATAAAAGATGAATGTGATCGTCGGGGGAGTAAGACGGTCATAATATCGATACCCCTAAAGTAAAGATATAGCTAAATTCATGGACCTTTTACAGTTCCAACAGAAAGATAGCATAGTCAGCCAGTATTTATACTGGACATGTTTAGAGTTTTAAAGGCGGTGCTAAATGCACCATAGGTGTTAAATGCACCATATGAGTTTTAGCAGATTGAACCCAAAATAAGAAAATTAAAGATGGGACAATCTGGGGGAGCATGGTACAAAGAAACCTGACTCCGCAAGGAGGATGAATAATGTAAACAAGGATCTTGTTACACAGGACCTTATAGAATCAATTGTCTTTTGGCAATAAAGGTCAAGAAATGCTAGTAGCTAAGGCCCCAGAAAGTCTCAAAGAATAAGAAAATCAGATATTTCTGACGATTATAAAGTCTATATTAGTGAAATTCAAATAGAGGGTAATCTCACCTAATTTGAAGAAGCCATGAGTGGCGTTCACTCGTCCAAGTGGCAAGAAGCAAAGAAAGATGAAATGAAATTGATAATACCAATAATACTTTGGGATCTAGAATACATTCCTAAGGAGCCAAAACAGTAGGCTGTAATGGGTCTACAAGACAAAATGTGACTCCAAAGGAAATATGTAAAGATGTGGAGCGCGACTTGAATCAAAAGTTTCTGCGCGAAGCGAGTGAATAGATTACAATGAGTGCTAGTGGCACATCATGATCTGATTTACATCAGATGAAAGTAAAGACAACATTTCTCAATGGGATTTGTATGAAATAATTAAGTGGCACAACCCAGAGGTTTTGTCATGAAAAGAAAGAATATAAGTGATGCCACCTGTAGAAATCTCTTATGGAATGGAGCAAATCTATAGACAGTGGCATTTAAAGTTGAAGAGTCAATTAGAAATTTTGGGTTAAAGAGAATGAGAGGACAATTGCGTTTGTACAAAGTTATAGAAGGAGAAATTCATTTCCTAATCCTGTGTGGATGACACCCTAATTGTTAGTAGTGATGTCAATCTACTGCATGAGAAGAAGTTCTTGTCCTCAAGGTTGAATAAGAAAACTCTCGGTGAAATGTATCTCGTTAAAAGAATTGAAATTCACCGAGATAGAAGAAAAGGGGTATTATGACTATCGCATAGGCATGCTAAGAAAAGTTTCTAAAGAAATAAAGTACCTATGCGGGTAAACCTATGCCTGTTCTCATGGTCAGGGTAATAGTTTTGAGAACTTTGATGTTCCAAAAGTAATGTAAGATTGTTATAGACGGACGTCCTATATGCTTCAGCTGTTAGAAGCTTAATGAGTACAAAGATAAGACCTTGCCCTGACACAGTTTACATATCCGGGTTGTTTTGGCAAAAGTCCAGTCCAGATATAGATCACTGGAATGGAGTCAAAATATCGGCCTCATGCTAAAAAGGAAAGAACAAGTACTCTCAAGTAGTTGTGGGTACAAATGTTAAATTTTGGCGAGATGTTTAGTGAAACCCACATAGTAGCTAACACTCACAGTTGGAGTTTTATTGTGGAAAAGCTCCAAAAGAAACAGTTCTAGTATCATCAGTGATGTAAAGTTATAATATAGCATGATATGAGGCTGAGGGACAGGCAAAATGGTTAAGGAACCTATACCCGGAATTGATAATGGTTGTCAACAGCAATGACCATTTAAGTGGTTTGCTCCTATAACAACGAGTCAAGTGTGCTGCCAAACACATTGACATTAAAGTTATACGTTGTTAAGGAGAAAGTCCGGAATCATACCAAAGGGTATTGAACATATAAGTGACAAGAAAGTGCTTTCGGATCCGCTTACCAAAGGCTTACCACCCAGTGTGTTCAGAGAACACACAGTCGACATGGGTTTATGGTATAGCCTATGATTTCCGGACAATAAAGGGCCCCAAAGTTGAAGAATCTGTTTCAGATCAGAGATGTGTATTGTAGCTGTTAAATCTATCGGCGACTGACCGTGACGATGAGGCATGCTCTATACACTGATTTGTGATGGAACAAATAAAAGTGAAAGCAATTAAAGTCAAAGTTTAAAGTTAAATGATAAGATGAGATCAAGGGGGAGAATGTTGGAATTGATCTCTCACCAAGATGGCCCAACGGCCACTTGGGCCTTGATTCGCGCCCTGATCGGGGGCATCCAGCCCAAGCAAGGCTGGTGGGCCCCGTCGCCCAGTGCCATAAATAGGAGGTGGGAGCCACTGGCTAGGGTTGAGAGGTTCAACGCCACAGTACACCCACCGTCCTAACCCTAGCCGATCCCGAGGGTGGCACTGCCAGCGCCGGGATGTCCCACCGGCGATGCCACTGCCTCGCTTCTTCGTCATCAACACCGTCGCAAGATCGAGCTCCAACCTCACGGTTTGCACCCCTTATTCCCTCTCTTCCTCTCCGGATCTCTCTGTTGGATGTATCCATGTGTTTATCCCACATGGAAAAGATTTTCACCTACTGTTCTACACCTAGTGATTCCACAGTACACCTAACACAGGTCACTCGGGAAAAAGCCTAAACGAAAGTAACTGGTAAAATAAAGGCATCCATATATGAAAACAGCAGTCTGACGAATCAGTGAGCAGCGTATACAAAACCTACAGCTGATCATAATATGATAATAATATAACTAGAAAGACGATAAGAGTCCGCAGTAACAATAATCTCCATCACCTGTACAGAGCTACATCGAGCCTCCTAAACATGTACGACGGCAGTGACCACAAGACCGGGAGCAGAGCACTGAGCGCGCATGGTGACAGGGGCTCTGCTCCAACTCCAAGCGATGGTGGATCAGGCGTATCCGCCCTTCCACCCGCCGCGGTAGGCGTTGTCCCTGCGGTTGTTCCTGAAGGCGCAGCAGCCGACGGAGTAGACGATGATGATGAAGACGAGGAAGACGATGCAGACGACGGCGACGCGCTTCCAGTCCCGCTTCACCGTGGCCACCACGCCGGCCTTGCACGACTGGCAGTTGTAGCAGAGTGCCGAGTTGCTCCAGGTCTGGCAGTCCGGGTCCGACGAGTTGGTGGTGACCGGCGTCCAGTCCGTGCCGCCGACGTAGGTGTAGCCGCAGCTGGTGGGGGGCTTGCAGCAGCCAGACTGCAGAGGGAGAAGGCGTGCAGTACAGATGAGTCTTTGAAACAGAGCTACGTATATGTCTCATGAGTATGACTGGAAACTTGCAACATCGATCACATGAAAATTATGTTGTTGCTTACGTAAATACAAGTAGATTAATTTAATTTGCTGATGATGGTTCTAAATGGAGCAGTATCGTGAAATGATTGTATTCTTCAACCTAAAAGTCCGGTGAAAGAGCACCAGACCGTTGAAATGTAGTAGGCATGTGCTAGGAACGAAAATTCCTGCTCCAATAATGCAAAGGTCAGAGCATTGGGAGCAGGTACTAATAGTTGATTGGGACTGAAGAAACCACTACAAAATACTAGCAGCAAGTAATCCTTTGACAAAATCAACGCCAAGTCTGATGCACTGTTTCTAGATAGTACAGTTCAAATTATGCACGTCTGATGAAGATGCACAACCGTACAAGTAACGACCATCAGCCAATAAGGTTTTGCGTTTCAGAAGCTAACATTTTTGCCTTAGTGTTTGGCATTAGCAGATTAGCTTCCAATGTCACATCACAATTCTCAACCACAATAAAAGTTAAAAAAAACGACACATGAAAAGATCATCTTCTTTAATTTGTCTATTCATGGACGCAAAGCCGGTGACAAACAGATAGATTAGTTTCTCTTCGTGACAGATAGATGAGTTTCTCTTCGTGATTATATGCATATTAATCAAAGAAATCGATCGAGTTTTGACGTGAATGAAAAATAAATAAATACCTCGATGGGGGAGAGATCGGAAACCATGAACTGCGTGAACGTCTCGTTCTTGTCCTGCAGTTTCTTGCAGACCTTGGAGTCCTGGAGGCAGCTCCTGATCCTGTCCCAGTTCTTGGTGTTCTCGACCCTTTTCTGCAGCCAGTTGGAGTAATCCCCGAGCCTGTACTCCTTGTACCCCCTCCCCGAGACGGCCTCCCCGGCGCCCTTATTGGTCACGACGAAGGCGAAGACGGTGAAGCAGAAGAGGACGACGATGAGGACGAACATGGCAAGGAGGTAGACCCAGAGCAGCCAGGTGACGCGGCAGCAGGCGCCGACGAGGCCCGCGAGGGAGACGACGAGGAGGAAGACACCGAGGGCGATGACGGGCGCCGAGAGGTACCGCTCGCACTCGGTGCCGTCGGCGCGCTGGCCCAGCCAGATGCCCGCGCCCAGGATCGGGATGGAGAGGAGGAAGGTGACGAAGTTGAGGATCCCGATCAGGTTGTTGCTGAGCCGGAACGCCATGGCTGGATGCCGGGGTGCGGGACTGCGGGTGGGGTGGGGGGTCGCCGGATCGTCGCCGCGCGGCGGGGTGGGGTTTTGTTTGGGTCGGCGGGGACGGGGCACGCTGCACGCACCGTGGGTTTGGTGGGTTTTGAGGGGCTGGACACCGTGCGGTTTGATGGTATTGGGGGCGTGGTGGGCGGCCGTATTTGTAGGCTTGGTTTGGGTGGGTGGGTGGGGGGCTGGGTCTTGTTAGATGCACCCAAAAGTTATAATTTTTTCTCTCTCTATCACATCAATTTTTAGCCGCTTGCATAGAGTATTAAATATAGGTAAAAAAAATAATTAATTATACAGTTTAGTTGGAAATTACGAGATGAATCTTTTGAGCTTAGTTGGTCCATAATTACACAATATTTGTCAAATAAGACGAAAATGATACTATTCACCGGGTTCAGAAAATTTGTAAACTAAACAAGCCCAGGAAGGAACCGTGGAAAGTTCGTGGGCTTTTGGGTGGAGATGGCAGGAGTGGAAGATGCTGCGCCGAGCGCCGTGAAGATGCACGCGCTAGCGTACTGACCGGGTCCGGGGACTCAACTGGGCTTGGTTTCGTTTGGTTTTCGTTTTTTAGATAAACGTGTTTTTGGATGATAGCCTCAGTAGCAGCACGGGGTCTGAATAGTTGCAAGGTTTTTATTGCTTCACGCGTTCAAAGCTCTGAGTCGCTGTCAATGAACGTTGGCGGTCTTCAAGTTGGTAACGACCTGCGCAGGCAGATAGAGAGATACGCAAACACACACGCACCGCGTGAACGGCCGCCGGCGGTGCGAAAAAACGGACGAAAGTGACAGTGTAGGTATCGCCCCTCCATGCGCTGATGGCGTATCCTTCTGTTTTCTCCTCTACGCTGCGTCGTCAATCGTTGAGACTTGAGAGTAGCTAGTTTGGTGGCCTGCCGCTTTTGATGATCGTGTCAAGGCCAAGCTACCGCGCGCGATCGTCAACGACGGCGATGAGTAGGATGAGTGCGGGTCGGTCTTAGACTGTCTCCAACAGGCTATGCATCCGGTTACCCAAACTCAAAATGCCTCTTTCACGTGAAAGAAACAGCCTCCAACAGAGTAGGCAAATGATTGATCTATTTTGCGTCGGAGGTGAGAGGGAAGTCAAAAATGCGTCTGTCTCTCTCCTCAACCCAAATCGGCGCCGTCGACCACGGTGGGTCCGTAGGAGAGCGCGTAGGAGGCGTCGGGGTGGGACGGCCCGAGGAAGAAGAGGAGCTCGAGCTATTCGGCCACCGGAGTTGAGGAAGAAGGCTAGCATGCCGTCGGAGTTGACGAAGAAGGCCGGTGCGGAGTTGAGGGAGCAGCCGTAGATGAACGAGCCACCACGGAGCGCTCTCACGGAGCTGCGGCGGCCCACTGCGGACAGCGCGCCGAGCTCGCGCTGCACCTGGGGAGGCCCGCTCGGGACGAGCTGCCACGGCACCCTGGCGGACTGGTGCGCCGAGCTCGCGCGGCCCCCTCCGGACGGGCGGTCGCGCCGAGCTCGCGCAGCCCCTGGAGGACAGGAGGAGCGGCGCGCACGGGAGAGAAGTAGAGGGCGGCGGCGCTACAGCCAAGCTCAGCGCGGCTGCTGCTCCAGCGACCTACTACTCCTGATTTGGTCAGTCTCGCCGGCGGAGGGATGCACTGTGCGGCAGATTTTGGTCGGTTGGGAACGAAAGGGAGGTGGGCGACGCATGCGGGGACCTTTTCTTTTTTTGGGTTAGCTGTTGGACAACGGTAGATTTAGGTGGGTGACATTTTTACTGTGTGAGACTCAATTCATAGGATGCGTCTTATATTTGGGTTTGTGCTGTTGGAGACAGCCTTACGCGGAGTCTCGTGATCCCTGGCCGGGCGGGCGCTGTCGTTCGGGGGGAGGCGCCACACGGGGGCGTACGTGTTGGCGACATTTCGCGTGTTGCCACGTCCGTCCTAGGCCTACTATACAGTGTAAACAGAGTGATTCTACCTGCATAACGCGGAATCGTCTGTCTATTCGGGGCTCAGGCTGCGTGCTGCTTTTTTTTTCATCGTCTAATAAAAATCCGGCAAAGCTTTTGTCGCCTTTCTAAAAAAAATTCGGGGCTCAGGCTTATTCTCTCTGTCGAATCGGAAGTGTTGTTTTTTACTTTTAGACTTCTTGTTTGAGCATTCGTCTTATTTAAAATTTTTATATAAATATTATTTATTTTGGTATGACTTATTTTATCATTAGAGGTACTTTAATAATGATTTATTTATTTTATTATTTGCAAAAAAATTTAAATAAGACGAACGGTCAAATAAGAAGTCTATAAGTCAAAAAAAATGACACTTTCATTTGGACGGAAGGAGTAACTGATAACTGCTGCTGATTGCTGCTGATGCTGATTGTGAGGTGCTGTTGGCCACTTGCTCCTTCTTTTTCTTTTTCTTTTTCTGTCAGAGGACACTTCCTGTTTCATCCGAACGACCTTATCGTTTGGTGACAAACAGTGAAATTTGGCCCATGGAAAGATTCTGTGCTGTGGCCCAACTTGACAAGTTCACTATTTTTTAGGGGGTTAGGGGGGATGTTCATTCGACCTTCCCAAGACAAGATTATATAGCCAAGTCCGAATCGTCTTATTATCCAATGGAAAACGGGTGTTTTGTGCTCCTCCATCATTTGGAACAATTCGATCCTTGGAAACCGGTTTTGTGCTCCTCCACCGTGCTAAAGTTCAATTTTGAAACCGCTGGAAAGCGCTCGGGGAGTAAAATCAGATGGTTTCAAGAGATGAAGGAACCTAGAAAACTGGTTTCCATTGGCAGAGACAAAACGAGATTTTTTTAAAAATTTTTCTACATTCATTTTTCGAAAAATAATATTTGCCTAAATAAAAAAAATGCAGAATTATGCTCCTGCCACCAACTAAAATGGCGGAACTATATACCACCAGTTGAACCGGCGGAATATTTGTTACCGCCATATCAATTGTGTCGGTACCAATAGTACAGGGTTACCCACATTTAACGATAATAAAAATCAAAACGACTAAGCCACGGCAAAACACAGCCCACTTCAAAACGCGCATCAGATCCGCCTCGCACGAGGCCGGCTCGACGGAATGTCTCGACCGCATCCCATCTCCGACTCGTACAAGGCCCCCTCGACGGGAGGCCTCGACCGCGCCCCGTCCCGCACGACAAAACGTCTCGACCGCACTCTGACTCGCGTAAGCCCGGGTCGAGGCGCTCGACCCCCTCTTTACCTACCCCGGGACAAAAGCCTTGGCATTTAATGCAATTACCTGCTACCACCTACCGGTATGGCTGCGAGTATGGTCGACGTGGGAACAATGCCAGTATCAATCTTCACTGTTTTACCGCCCATTCCGTGATGGGAGGTGAAAACTGTCACTGTACCCACCTTACCGTGCATTGTGCGTCACTAGTTACCCTCGGGGGAGGATACGACAAAGGCCGTACACCACGATCCCAGGGATTCGGACTTATCCGTTCGCCCTCGACCCAGCCTCGACCAGGCCTCGACGCCCAGCGCGACTCAACAGGAAAGGGAGGACGGCATGGCGCGGCGTTCCGAGTCATTTCAGCGTCTCGTCCTTTACGTCACCATGGTGTCCAGGGATGGCTCCCCATCTCTAGCACACGTCGCTACAACCACCTCAACAGGGATCGACAAAACATCACCTCAAGCTCCCCTTCGTCTTGGCCCCCCTCTCGTCTTATAAAAGGGCAGGCCGGGGCTCTACAACGGGGGAGAAGGACAACTGACGACAAGCCATATACAAGATAGAGATCAACATCTCAAGCAATCATCTTGTATTTCTTTTTCTCCTTTTGAGACCTGGGCTCACCACCCTCTCTCGCAAGCTTGTAACCCCTACACAAGCACCTCGGTGCAAGGAAATACAAATCTCTCCCCCCCGCTGGACGTAGGGCCTTCTCTTACCCGAACCAGGATAAACCCTCGTGTGTTCTCCTTGCATCACCGTCCAGGAAAGGGACACGCAGCATTTACTCGTTGGTTTAGGACCCCCTCGGGTCCGAACACCGACAGTTGGCGCGCCAGGTAGGGGATCGCTGTGTGCCAACGTCGCTTTCCCGCCTTTTTTCCAGGATGGCTGACCCCGATCGCCCTATCCCGTTGGCCACGGTGATCTGGTTTGGGAGTTTGGAGTTCATGTCGCTTGGCTATGGCTACGATATGGTCCTACTCCCACCTAGGCACCCAACCGACGAGGATTACGAGCTCTCCCAGCCTGGGGGAGCAATCCGCCGGTACCATCGCTCCAGGCAGGCGCGAGCCGTCCGACGACGATGAGCCCGGCGCAACCACCGTCTTCACCTCGCGGAGGGTGATGGGATTCCCCGGTCCGGCACCCCCCAGCCGGACGCCGACCCAGATTTCCTCGTTAAAGGTCTGGGGAGGATAAGCTTGGCTGAGGGTAACATGCCGACGGAGAATCCCGCCGCTCCCCCGTCCGGTGAGACACCGCTGCCCGGAGCACCCGTTCCGGCGTGGACAGCAACATCTCCTTCACCGTTCCCGTTTGGGCTAGACTCGGCTGCACGGGTGTACGCTTCTTCCGTGAGCACTTGCATGAGTGCTTATGAGGAACTCCTCGGGCACCATCTACGCTCCACTCTGGACCTCGTTGCGTCCACGCCGGCTTCTGATTATCTGGACTCTACGGAGACACCAGAAACAGAACCCCGTGTGACAACTTTCCAACGTTACAACCCCAGTAATGATTTGCAACGGCCACACGTTCCCCCGTCATACTAATATTTTGGTGCTCCTGACTCCGACTCGGCTGATGACACCTACGATCCGACCCGCGAGTGCTTCAACGTCGATGTTGAAAGCACGTCAGAATCGCAGGAAGAAGAGCCGGTCGAAGGAAGGCACACGCCCCCTCATGTCGAGCTCCCTGCCGAGCGGGACGAGGCTCAACTCCTTGCGGATCAAGGAATGCAGCTCGAGCAAATCCGCGAGTTGCAGGAGAGACTCGACGAGGAACGAGAGAACCTGCATCTACTTCAACGAACCCTCGAGCGTGAGCGTGCGGAACGCGCACTTGGCGGGAGAGCTCGCGAGAGAGCTCGCGACGTCAACCGTCGCATCGACGAGGACCGGGCGGCCGACCCCCCGGTTTTCGCCCGAGCCAGCCAGAACGTCGTCGCCGCCGCCATGCTCCTCCGCAACATGCCCGAGCCGTCAAACCCCGACGCCCGCCGGGCTCGAGATGAGATCTGAGAACTCCTCGAGACCGCTGCCCTGCAGCAGGCCGAGAGCTCTGCCTCGAGGCGACGCGAGCCCGCCTCGGAGCGGCTCGCAGAGCCCTCCCGACAGGAGAGAGAGGCCTCAGTTCATCCCGAACCTACCCGACGGATCCGGATGGCTCTCGCCCCTGAGCCCATCGCTCACGACCGTGGACCTCGAGACACCCGTGGCAACATCGTCGAGCGCCGCACGCGCAAGCACGGTGACGGTGTGGCTCGAGGTTACCACGTGCACAGGGGCGGGCGTTACGACAGCTCGGAGGATCGCAGCCCTTCACCCGAGCCTCCAGGCCCTCGGGTCTTCAGTAAGGCTATCCGCGAAACCATACTCCCGGTGCGGTTTCGCCCTCCCACGACTCTCGCCAAGTACAACGGTGAGACCAAACCTGAACTTTGGCTCGCCGATTTCCGCTTGGCATGTCAGCTGGGCGGGGCCACCGATGACCGGGTCATCATCCGACAGCTCCCCTTGTTCCTCTCCGACACCGCTCGAGCCTGGCTCGAGGATCTCCTGCCCCAACAGATCCACGACTGGGATGATCTCGTGAGGGTGTTCGAGGGAAACTTCAAGGGAACTTACATGCGCCCCGGCAACTCGTGAGACCTCCGGAGTTGCAAGCAGAAACCGGGTGAATCCCTCTGGGATTACATCCGGCGCTTCTCCAGGCAACGTACCGAGCTCCCCAACGTCACCGACTCTGACGTAATTATGGCTTTCTTCTCTGGCACCACTTGCAAGGAGTTGGTCCGAGAGTTGGGCCGTCACACCCCACTCACTGCCAACGGATTGATGGACATCGTCACCAACTTTGCCGCCGGCGAGGAGGCAGTTGGTGCCATCTTCGGCGGTGAGCAGGACAAAGGGAAGCAAAAGGCCGACGATCCCGCGAGCTCTACCCGGGGCTCCAAGAGGAACAACCGTAAGAAGAAGAAAGGCCAGCAGGGCAAGCTCGAGGCCCCGGCCGACGAGCTTGTCGCTGCTACCGAGCGCAAGAAGCCTCGAGGCCCCCCCCGGTGGGGGCATCTTTGACAAAATGCTCAAAGAGCTGTGTCCCTACCACAAGGGACCCACTAACCATAACCTCGAGGATTGTCACATACTCCGCAGGTACTTCGAGGGTGCAGGCGGCAAGAGCACCGACAAGAAGGAAGACCCCAAGGGTGATGACAAGGATGAGGGATTCCCCGAGATCCATGACTGCTTCATGATCTACGGAGGACCCTCGACCCGCCTCTCGGCCCGCCAACGCAAGCGGGAGCGGCGTGAGGTTTTCTCCGTACAAACGGTGGTTCCCCGTTTCCTCGACTGGTCTGCGGTGGCCATCACTTTCGACCGTGATGATCATCCTGACTACGTCCCCAATCTAGGAATCTACCCGCTTGTTGTTGACCCCGTCATCGCCAACACGCGCCTCACCAAAGTGCTCATGGATGGCGGGAGCAGCCTCAACATCATCTACTCCCAGACCCTCGACTTCTGGGGGTCGAGAGAGCGTGCCTCCAACCTAGCGTCGGGGGCTTCCACGGAGTCGTGCCAGGGAAACGGGCGGAACCCCTCGGACGGGTCGACCTGCCTGTTTGCTTTGGCACACCGGCCAACTTCAGAAAGGAGACCCTCACCTTCGAAGTGGTCGGGTTTCGTGGAACATACCACGCTATCCTCGGGCGCCCGTGCTATGCCAAGTTCATGGTTGTGCTGAACTACACCTATCTCAAGCTCAAAATGTCAGGCCCAAACGGCGTCATCACTGTGGGGCCCTCGTATGAACATGCCTACGAGTGCGACGTCGAGTGCGTCGAGCACGGCGAGGCGGTTTTGGAGTCGGTGACTTTGGCTGCAGACCTCGACGGTCTCGCCAACGAGATTCCCGACCCAAAGCGCCACGCCGGCAGCTTCGAGCCCGCGGAAGACGTCAAGCTCGTGCCCCTCGACCCCGCTGATCCCAACGGGAAGGCGCTGAACGTCAGCGCCACCCTCGATCCGAAATAGGAAGCCGTGCTCGTCGACTTTCTCCGCGCAAACATCGACATCTTTGCGTGGAGTCCCTCGGACATGCCGGGCATACCCAGGGAAGTCGCCAAGCACGCCTTGGAGATCCGGGCCGGGTCCAAACCTGTGAAGCAACGCCTGCGCCGCTTCGACGAGGAGAAGTGCAGGGTCATCGGTGAGGAGATCCACAAGCTACTGGAGGCCAGATTCATCAAGGAAGTTCATCATCCTGAGTGGCTAGCTAATCCTGTATTAGTTAAGAAAAAGAGTGGGAAGTGGAGGATGTGTGTAGACTATACTAGTTTGAATAAAGCATGTCCGAAAGTGCCCTTCCCTTTGCCACGCATCGATCAAATCGTTGATTCCACCGTAGGATGTGAAACTCTTTCGTTCTTAGACGCCTACTCCGGTTACCATTAGATCAAAATGAAGGAGTCCGACCAGCTCGCGATTTCATTCATTACCCCGTTCGGCATGTATTGCTATGTTACGATGCCCTTCGGTCTCCGGAACGCAGGGGCTACGTACCAGCGATGCATGTAGCACGTTTTCGGGAAACACATCCGGTCGACCGTCGAGGCTTATGTCGACGACATCGTTGTCAAAACTAAACAAGCCGACGATCTGGTAAATGACCTCGACGTTGCGTTCAAATGCCTCCGGGCGAAAAACATCAAACTCAATCCTGAGAAATGCGTCTTTGGCGTCCCTCGAGGTATGCTTTTAGGGTTCATCGTGTCCAAACGCGGCATCGAGGCCAACCCTAAAAAAATCTCTGCGATAACCATGATGGGCCCCATCCGAGATCTGAAGGGCGTACAGAGGGTCACGGGCTGCTTGGCGGCACTCAGCCATTTCATTTCGTGCCTCGGCGAAAAAGCGCTCCCTCTGTACCGCCTCTTGAAGAAATCAGAGCGTTTTTTCCTGGACTCTCGAGGCTGAGGAAGCTCTCACAAAACTCAAGGCCACACTCTCTAACTCACCAATCCTCGTCCCTCCGACCCCAGGGGAACCGCTCCTACTTTATGTCGCCGTGACGTCACAAGTAGTCAGTGTGGTCTTGGTTGTCGAACGGGCCGAGGAGGCACACGCCTTGCTCGTCCAGAGGTCGGTCTACTTCATCAGCGAAGTACTCTCGGAAACTAAGGTCCGATACCCACAAATCCAGAAGCTGCTATATGCCGTCGTCTTGACGCGACGCAAACTCTGACACTACTTCGAGGGCCATCCGATTACTGTGGTTTCTTCTTTCCCCCTGGGAGAGATAGCCCAGAACCAGGAAGCCTCGGGTAGGATTGCCAAGTGGGCAGTCGAGCTCATGGGCGAGACCTTATCTTATGCACCGCGCAAAGCTATAAAGTCACAGGTATTAGCAGACTTCCTGGCTGAGTGGACCGACACCCAACTCCCCCCCCGTACGGCTCCAGGCTGAGCTGTGGACCATGTACTTCGATGGGTCGTTGATGAAAACAGGAGCAGGCGCGGGTTTGCTCTTCATCTCACCCCTCGGGGTTCACATATGCTACGTCGTCCGGCTTCATTTTCCCGCGTCAAACAACGTCACCGAGTACGAGGCACTCGTCACGGGGCTGAGAATCGCCATCGAGCTCGGGGTCCGACACCTTGACGTTCGAGGCGACTTCTAGCTCGTGATCGATCAGGTCATGAAGAGCTCGAGCTGCCACGACCCCAAGATGGAAGCTTATTGCCAAGAGGTGCGGCGCCTCGAGGACAAGTTTCACGGCCTCGAGCTCAACCACATCGCACGCAGATATAATGAGGCCGCCGACGAATTGGCAAAAATTGCGTCAAGTCGAACTACGGTTCCTCCAGACGTTTTCACAAAAGATCTCTAGCAGTCATCCATCGACCTTGGGCCAGACGGAGGGGTCAACGGGACGTCACTCGACCCCCCACCTAAGGCCGAAGCCCCCTCGACCGGGGCTGAGTCCATGCAGGTGGAAGGCTCGACCCTACCATCTAGCCTCGAGCCTGACTGGCGCGTCTCGTACCTCGACTACCTCATCCGAGGGGACCTCCCCTCGGATAAAACCGAGGCTCGACGGATCGCTCGCCGGGCCAAAACCTTTGTGATCATTGGCGACAGTAGGGAGCTGTAACGCCGCAGCCCTACTGGCATCCTCCAACGCTGTATCACGAATGAGCAAGGCAGGGACCTGCTCAGCGACCTGCACTCGGGGGCTTGCGGTCACCACGCAGCGCCTCGAACCCTCGTCGGGAATGCCTTTCGACAAGGATTCTATTGGCCGACTATGGTCTCCGACGCTGTCAAGCTAGTACGCTCCTGCAAGGGTTGTCAATACTATGCGAGACAAACCCACCTTCCGGCACATGCCCTGCAAACTATCCCCATCACATGGCCGTTTGCTGTTTGGGGGCTCGACCTGGTCGGACCCTTGAAAAAGACAACTGGCGGCTTCACCCACTTGCTCGTCGCAGTCGACAAATTCTCCAAGTGGATCGAGGCCCGCCCTATCACCAGCATCAAGTCCGAGCATCTTCACCGACATCATTCATCGCTTTGGGGTCCCCAACTGTATCATCACAGACAATGGCACCCAGTTCACTGGTAAAAAGTTTCTGGATTTCTGTGACCGTCATCACATCCGCGTGCTCTGGTCAGCCGTGGCTCATCCAAAAACAAACGGCCAAGTGGAACGTGCCAATGGTATGCTCCTACAAGGCCTGAAACCCAGAATCTTTGACAAGCTAAACAAACATGGCAAAAGATGGGCTGCCGAGCTACCCTCGGTCCTGTGGAGCTTAAGAACAACGCCGAGTCGAGCCACGGGGTTCACTCCGTTCTTCTTAGTCTACGGGTCTGAGGCAATGCTCCCAACTGATATAGAATACGGATCCCCAAGGTTGAAGGCCTACAACGAAAGAAACAGCGACGCCACAAGAGAGGACGCCCTCGACCAGCTCGAGGAGGCCCGGGATGTGGCTCTGTTGCACTCTGCCAGGTACCAGCAGGGACTCCGATGCTACCACGACAGACACGTCCGCAAGCGTGACCTCAACATCGGCGACCTGGTGCTACGGCGGAACCAAAACACCAAGGGACGGTATAAGCTCACGCCACCATGGGAAGGACCGTACATCATCGCAGAAGTACTAAAACCGGGCACCTACAAGCTATCCAACGAGAAGGGCGAAATCTTCACCAACGCTTGGAACATTGAGCAGCTACGTCGCTTTTTTCCTTAGAAAGCCTCGAGGCTCTATAATTTCTTTTTCGTTAAATAAAGAATACAACGATGTTCAAACTTTCATTTCACAATGAGGAAGGATCGATTCTGTACTCCTAGAATCGACCCTCCCTCGGGGGCTAAAAAGGGGGGGAACCCCCCAGTCCTCGAAAAAACTTGCGCTCTTTTTTAAAGTCAGGAACCGCTTCTTAGATCAACGGCGCGGCAAGAGCAACCCTAAGGTTCAAAAGGGCCCTCAAGCCAGGAGTGTCACCTACGCCCCCGAGGCTATGGTACCTCCACTCATCCCTTACATCTTCTAGGGGTGCGACTTCACGCTAGGGAGATCTAAGCAGCGGTTCCTAACTCTAAAAAAGAACACACTCCCTGTCGCTTAGATCAGGTTCTCACGCGATCTACAAGGCTGCAACATCACCCTGAAGCTCGAGGGCGGTCGAGTCGGGAGATCACCTATGCCCCTGAGGCTACGGTACCTCCACTCGCTCCCTTACGCCAAAGGACGCAATTGCGTGCTAGGTAAATCATGCGGGAACATGATCAAAACGATAAAGGGAAGAAAAGCTCGGATAAAACTGAAATAACCACGAACTGGTTTATGTTTCGAGGGCCTCCAAGGCCACCACGACCAAAATTCAAAATATTAACTTATTACATGGGCCTTTGCGCCCAGATCTGGCTCACAGGCCTTCGTCGTCAGCAGGCGGGACCACCTCGGGTTCAAAAAGCGAGGCCAGACGACTCCCAGGCCCCTCCGCGGCTTCAATCAACTCCAGGTAGGCGTTCTCATTGGCCTCGTCCATCCGATCCGGGTCTGTGATGAAGCCATCGGCGACGAGCTCCATGTCGAACACAAACCCTGAACGGACGACGGCCAGCGCCCTCTTCACGCCGTGGTGGAGGCTGTCCCGTATCTTCTCCGGGGCAAGGCGGCCCAGCGCCGCCATCCGACGGATGAAGGAGTTCCCCGGGACGTCTTCCCCGGTGTCGGCGTCGGGCTCGACCCCCAGGCCGTCACACACCGTCGTGATCGCGCCCTCGAGTAGTTGGGTCCTCTGGGTCTTGGCCTCGAGGAGGGTCTGGAAGGAGTTGGCAGACGAGTGGGCCTCTCGATTCTCACTCTCCAACTCTGAAACACGACAAAATAAATTAGTACCTAACACGAGGCTTCAACGTCATGGCTGTAACAGTCATACTTACCCTCGATATGGGTCTTTAAGCCCACAACCTCGTCACGGAGCCCCCCACACGTCTGCTCGAGCCCCAGGAGGGCGCTGTCCTTGTCACGGACGGTCGCCTTCAGCGCCTCGATCTCCTGACGGGCGGTCTGGAGTGCCGCGTCCTTCTCTTGGACGGCCCCGTTCAGCGCCGTGATCTCGTCCTTCAGCGCGCTGAAACGGGCCGTGACCTGCCCGATTTGGATGTTGAGGAGGTCGCGTTGACGGCTGACCTGGGAGACGTCCTCCTCGAGCTCCTTCACCCGTGCCGATAGGGGCTCGAGGTCCCTACGAACCTGGGCAGCCTCTTCCCGGGCCTTGTCCATCTCGGTGCGCATCACGGCTTTGGCCGTCCAAGCCTGTATCGCCTCCTCCTTCACCGTCGAGTAGGCGGTATGCAGCTCAGCCATTTCGGCGTTCCGATCGGAAAGCCTTTTCTGGGCCTCCTCGACCAGGGCTCGTTGCTGCGCCAGCGCGGCCCACACGCCACTCTCATCCTGGATGAAGAGCGACTTGCGGCAGGAGTACTCCTTCAGCTCCTGGTCACGATTCGAAGAAACCAAGAAGATAAAGAAACCGAGGGAAAACGACACTAAGAGCCACGAAAAAAGCCGACGGATCGATCGTACCTCGGTGGCATCCCGTATACCCCACGAGACGGCGTCGGACGCCACGTTGAGTACCCGATCGAGGTGCTAGCGGACACCCTCGAGGTACTCCCAGCGGTGCACCTCATCCCTGTCATTCAGGGTGAAGATGGGCTCGGCATCGGGGTTCGCGGCGTCCCTAAACTGAAGGGACGGCCCCCCCACCTCGGAATCTCCACCTCCGCCCGCGCTATGGCCAGCGCGGCGATGTTGGGCCATGACGACGACGACCCGACCGGGGCGTCTCCCGGTCCCACCGAAGGGCCGGCCTCGCCCGCAGTTCCCACGGCTCCAGCGGCCGTCGAGGCACCGGCCTGATTCGTGGCCTCACCCCCCTCGACCCCCATCGCTTGTTTCCCCTTGTCCAGGGGGGTGTCGTCGAGGGTAAGGTCCACGGGCGCCCGCCCTTCTGAGGACACCGGCCCCTCGGTCGCCGGCACCTCCGGAGCCGGCACCCCGACCGCCGACGCCTCCGGAGCCGGCGCCTCGACCGTCGGCGGCTCAGATACCGGCGCCTCGACCGACGGTGCTCCCAAAGCCAGCGCCTCGACCTCCGGCGCCCCTTCTTCTGGGGCTCCGGTGGGGGGCTCGACGGCCTCGCCCTCCACCGCGCCCGCCGGTCGCGCCGACAGGTCTGGCTGCGGCTGCGGCCCCCTCGCCGGTGCCGCCTCCTGCCCAGGCGCTGACGTGACCTCCTCCATGGTCACGTCAGCACCCACCCGCTCCGCGCCGCGGGTGGATGCTTCGCCCGTCACGGCCTCGACGGCAGCCTCGGCCGTCGGCAACGGCCTGGGCTCCGCCTCAACCGAACTGGGCGCCGCCGCCCGCGCCGGCCCAGACCCCTCCGCGGCAGGATCCGGGCCAGTGACCCCCGTTGCAGCTGCCGCCTCCTGCTGCTGTCGCAGGCGCCCCTTCGCGGCCTCGACCTCGCGAACCCAGGCTGCGTCTTGCTCCGCCGTCCAGTTGAGGACAGCGGCGCTGGCCCGCAGCGACTTCACCGGGGTAGGCCCCATTAGCTCCGCCTTCCGCTTCAACCTGTCAAACAAGAAATAAGGTTAGCCCACGGATCCAAAGAAAAACATAATAACCAAGCAGAAACACCTACCCGGAAATTAGCACCATGGGCCTCGACCCCGCGCGGTCCGAGCCTCCTGGGGCGCCCGACGGCGGCCGCGCGGCGGCCCCACCAGCAGACCGGGCGCTTTGTGGAGCCCTGGCCGGCGCGCTACCCTGCGCTTTCTGTGCTTCCGAGGCCAGCTGGCCTCGGGTTCTCACACCTGCCGGCGGCGCCGCCGATGATGATGCCGGCGCCACCGCCCCAGCCCCTCGCCCGAGCTTGCGGGGCCTGGGGTGGTACAGGCGTCCCTGTCGACCCCTCTTGCCAGGTCCGGGGTAAAGCGCCCCCCCCGTCGAGGGGCCCGCCTCTTTCTCCTTCTTCTTCTCCTTCTCCTTCCTCTTCTCCTCAGTCTCCTCCTCCTCCTCCTTGGTCTCCTCGACCACGATGACCGAGGAGGACGACCCCCCGATGGGCTCCAGCAGGGGGTGGATATCGGGAAGGTCCCCCAGTCCGGTCGCGGCTTCATACCGCGACAGGGCATCGTCGTCCTCGCCGCTGCTGCCGTCATCCTCCCCCGAGATCGTCTTAGAGGGCGATGGCGCCAGGGGGACCCCCTCGATGGTCTGCTGGCGCCGGAGTTTCTTCAACGCCTCCGCCTCTTTGGCCTTGCGGATTGCCCGCTTCTTGGCCGTCTCCTTGGTCTGCTTCTTCTTGGAGGCGTGCAGGCGTCGAGCCTCCCGGGCGGGCCGGTCCTCTGGGACTGGCGGTCGCGTCTCCCGCAGCGCCGACAAATCCTGCACGCCAATCTCGACCAGATTAAAGGAGTCCAAAAATAAATAAAGCTATCAAAACATGCGAGCCCAGAGATACTTACCACGGGCTCGAACCCCTGGGTAGGCCTCATGGGGACCCGGTCGACCTCCTCCACCTTGAAGGTCCCGACCATCCGGCGCGCTCACCGGAGAACCTCCTCAAGGGTGAGGGACTCATGGGACATCCGGGTCCCCTCCAGAGATGCCTCCAGAGTCATCTGGTCGAGGCGCAGACGACGTCGGCATAGCGGCATCGCTCTGCGGCGGTGGAAGGCCGTAGCCACCGCCGCTGCCGTCAAGCCCCGAAGGCGAAGCTGCTGCAGCGCCGCCAGCAGCGGATCTAGGCGCGGCTTCTCAGCCGCCGGCACGCCGTACGTCCAGCAGTCCTCTCGAGCGGTCAGCACGCGGCCGGTGTACCTCGGCAACTGATTTTCATCCTTGCGGAGATAGAACCAACCCTCGTGCCACCCACTGTTCGAGGAGATGAGGCGAGCCGGGATATATAGATCCGCCCGGCTCGACCTCACCTGCAGGACGCAACTCCCTACTCACGCCGCGGCCAGAACCCCCTTCTCCCCCGCCCTCCTGGCGAAGAGCTCTGCCTTGAAGAGGTGAAGCCACAGGTTCCACTGCGGCTCCACTCCGAGGTAGCCCTCGCAGACCGCCGCGAAGATGGCGGCCTGCGCGACGGCGTTGGGGGCGAGATGGTGAAGCTCCACCCGGTAGTAGTGGAGGAGCGCGCGCATAAAGGTAGACACCGGTACGCCGAACCCCCACTCGTGGAAGCAGACGAAGCTCACCACATACCCTTCAGGGGGCGCCGGCTCCCGATGGGCAGCCGGCGACGCGATCCACTCCGGCTGCGACCGACTCATCCTCGGCCGCAGCAGCCTGTCCTTGACTAACTCTTCCAACCTCCTCTCCGTCACCGAGGAGGCGGCCCAGTCGTCGGCGGGGAGGATCTGGCTCTTTCCTGCCATCGGTGCTGTCGGAAGGGGTGTGAGCGAAGAGGATGCGGTGGCGGCGGTGTGGGCGGAGAACGCAAGAAGGCAAGGGCTGTCTGGGGCAAGAGGATGGCAGGAGCGCAAGGAACCGGTGGGGAACATGGACCCCTAGATTTTTCTTTTATATGCCCGGCGGAAGCCCAATGGCCGCGTGAAAAGGTAGGAACAGTTTCCCGCATTAAGTGCGCTCACCTAACCGTTCCCCCACGTCTCGCAGGAACAGGGCACGTGGCCGTCCCCCACGCCATAACCGAACGCCACGTCGCCCACTACCAAGCCGGTTTCACCCTAAAAAGACGCGCCTGGCTAACGGACGGGGCGAGATCCACGGACGGATATTCCTAGATGCCAAACGGGCCCCGAGCCCGTCTTAAGTCTCGAAGGAACGGGAGCTGGCCCTCGACCCGGGTTCGACAGCCGCCCTCGAGCAACAGAGTTAGGGACGACCAGGGATGCGCCCGTACATGGCCAGGGCTCGAGCCACGCTCTCGAGGCACCCCAAGATGTATTCGAGGCCAAAGGAGGAGGTCGACGTAGGAATCCCCTCGGGGGAGGCACCGAGCCCTCGGATCCTGTCGCAGGGAACCGACATTCACACGACCACTCATTGGCATTTTTTGAGAGCGCCTCCGGGCCACGAGCCGACTCCTAACGACTGGAGCACGGACTCTCACTCGAATCTCCCCGCTAGCAGCTCACCGAAGATCGTCGGAACTCGCCCAAACGGGGTAGTACGGCGTTCCCCACCCCTCCTCCTCTTCGCAGGAGGAGCGTGAGGGTCGCATAACAAAAAAGACGGCTGGGACTCCGATCGACCTCGTGCACACGAGGCTCGGGGGCTCGACCGCATCAAACTACTCCCCGATAAAACACGTAAAAGACCTCGGAGGAGTCTTTAACACTCCACCGAGGCCTCGGGGGCTACACCCGGCGGGTGCGCTCGCGCGCCCCCACCGGAGAAGTCAACGGCGCTACGACTCCAGTTCATCAGCAAAAAGCCTCTAGGAGAGTGATCGCACACTCACCCAAAGGCTCGGGGGCTACTGTCGGTACCAATAGTACAGGGTTACCCACATTTAACGATAATAAAAATCAAAACGACTAAGCCACGGCAAAACACAGCCCACTTCAAAACGCGCGTCAGATCCGCCTCGCACGAGGCCGGCTCGATGGAATGCCTCGACCGCATCCCATCTCCGACTCGTACGAGGCCCCCTCGACGGGAGGCCTCGACCGCGCCCTGTCCCGCACGACAAAACGCCTCGACCGCACTCCGACTCGCGTAAGTCCAGGTCGAGGCGCTCGACCCCCTCTTTACCTACCCCAGGACAAAAGCCTTGGCATTTAATGCAATTACCTGCTACCACCTACCGGTATGGCTGCGAGTATGGTCGACGTGGGAACAATGCCAGTATCAGTCTTCATTGTTTTACCGCCCATTCCGTGATGGGAGGTGAAAACTGTCACTGTACCCACCTTACCGTGCACTGTGCGTCACTAGTTACCCTCGGGGGAGGATACGACAAAGCCCGTACACCGCGATCCCAGGGATTCGGACTTATCCGTTCGCCCTCGACCTAACCTCGACCAGGCCTCGACGCCTAGCGCGACTCAACAGGAAAGGGAGGACGGCATGGCGCGGCATTCCGGGTCATTTCAGCGTCTCGTCCTTTACGTCACCATGGTGTCCAGGGATGGCTCCCCATCTCTAGCACACGTCGCTACAACCACCTCAACAGGGATCGACAAAACATCACCTCAAGCTCCCCTTCGTCTTGGCCCCCCTCTCGTCTTATAAAAGGGCAGGCCGGGGCTCTACAACGGGGGAGAAGGACAACTGACGACAAGCCATATACAAGATAGAGATCAACATCTCAAGCAATCATCTTGTATTTCTTTTTCTCCTTTTGAGACCTGGGCTCACCACCCTCTCTCGCAAGCTTGTAACCCCTACACAAGCACCTCGGTGCAAGGAAATACAAATCTCTCCCCCCCGCTGGACGTAGGGCATTCTCTTGCCCGAACCAGGATAAACCCTCGTGTGTTCTCCTTGCATCACCGTCCAGGAAAGGGACACGCAGCATTTACTCGTTGGTTTTGGACCCTCTCGGGTCCGAACACCGACAAATTGATTGAATTTTATTTTTCTCAGCTCATCTTTAAAAAAATCATAACTTTTATGAGAAATCTTACATTCTTACAACTAAATTTATATGAAAGTAGTAGGGAAAATAAGATCTAAACATTATAGTTTATGACTTTTTTATTTGAGATCATTAAGATACCTAAAAATTGATATAATGTTTAGATCTATATTTGTAGATATAAACATCATATTGATTATTATTTTAGTATCAAGATGGCTTCAAATGAAAATGTTGTGAACTAAAATGTGGCAGATTTCATCATTAAATATAATTTTATATAAATTTTATCTTCATATCTGACTATACAAAAAAGTTATAGTTTTTTTGAACATGTATGAATAAATTGCCTCGATTTGCTCTATTTATCTAGTAGCTTGTGTAGCATATTTTAGAAAATCATAACTTCCATATAACCTCGTATAGGGATAACATTTATATAATATTGTAGATACCTTAGAGAAGTACAATTTTGTAGTTCACAACATTTTCTATTGAATCCATCTTGGTACCCAAAAAATCAATATAATGCTTATATCTACAAATATACATCTGAACATTATATTGATTTTTAAGGTATCTTAACCATATTTAATTTAAAAGTCATGAGTTACAAAATTGTGGATCTCATTTTTGTCTATAACTTTCATATAAATTTATCTCTAAGTTCATATAGTTATGATTCTTTAAGGTGAGATGGTAGCAAATGGAAATTCCGCCAATTGATTTGGCGGTAACAAATATTCCTCCAGTTCAACTAGCAGTACGTAGTTCCCTCCGGTTCAATTGATGGCAGTAGTATGGCTTTGCAATTTTTTAATTCTGATAGATCATTTTTTGCAAGAAACAAATTTATAAAAAATATAAGAATAAAAAATACAATGAAACAGACTTTGACGAAAGTTGACGGGAAAAAGTCTACTTAACCCCTAAACTATCAGCTAGTGTCTAACCTACACCCCCAACTATAAAACCGTCTGTTTTACACCCTGAACTTTTCAAAACCGTTCAAATTACACCCGGAGCAGTTTTGGATGACGGTTTTGCTAAAGTAAACATAGTTTGCTACAGTAACAGTGGTTTTAACTTTTTCTTTTCTATTTATTTTCGCTGAATCTTTAAAAAATCATAGTAAATCACAGAAAAATCATAAAATAGAAAATCTAATTTTGTTGGACTTCACATGATTAGATCTACACAATGAACATATAATATAATATGCTTTAGTACAAATTTTTTTCTGTAGCTTTAAATTAGTTAGAAAATCAAATTTTATCTGTAATTAATTGGAATAATTCATAGCTACAGCTTCTATGGTTCAATTGTGATGAAATTTTTATGATGAGGTTATTATTATATGCTTGAACTATAGTAAAAATTTCATACTCATTGGATCATATATAACTTAGTTATAGATTTATTTAGGTTTATGTTTAGGTTTATGCTTGTTAAATATAAATAAATCTATAACTAAATTATACATGATCCAATCAGTATAAAATTTTTACTATAGTTAAAGCATACAATAATTAGTTCACTATAAAAATTTAACCACAATTAGACCATAAAAGCTGTAGCTATGAATTATTCCAATTAATTACAAACAAAATTTGATTTTCTAACTAATTTAAAATTACAGAAAAAATTTATACTAAAGCATACTATATTACATATTCATTGTATAGATCTACTTACGTGGAGTCCAATAAAATTAGATTTTCTATTTTATGATTTTTCTGTGATTTACTATGATTTTTCAAAGATTCAACGGAAATAAATAGAAAAAGTCAAAATCATCGTTTATTGTAGCAAACCGCTGTCCAAAACCGCTTCAGGGTGTAATTTGAACGGTTTTGATAAGTTCAGGGTGTAAAACAGATGGTTTTATATTTAGGGCTGTCGGTTAGACACTATCTGATAGTTCAGGAGGTTAAGTGGACTTTTTCCAAAGTTGCGGCATGTCAAGTGGGGCTTTTCTTGTGGCCATTTAAAACTCTCTAGGCTTGGTAGCACCATAGCAGGCAACGAGGTGACATGGGCTGCACATCGCTGTTTGCTCTGCTCTGGTTGGGGTTCAGCCATGGAAGGCTGCAGAGTGCAGACCAGCAGCCGTGCCGTGCTTGCCGATTGGGATACGGTAATGCTACCACTGCAGTGGAGCTCGGCCTGCACAGCTCGCAGCGCTCCATCCGCGCAGCTCGTGGCAACCGGCCAAGGCGGAGGCTGTCTGTGCACAGTGGTGGAGCCAGAAATTATCAATAGGGGCCGGTCAAAGAGTTTTAACCATAAAATAATCAAGTATAACTTATTTGTTTAGATTTTTGCATCGTAGATAGGCTCATCCAAAGATAATGCAAATTTGTATGATATTTTTGTCCAAAAGTCATAAAAAAATATATGACAAAGCTTTTATTATATATTTCTAATATAGATTATTAAAATATATATTATATTAAATTTTTTTTGCTGTGATGTGGGGGGGGGGCATGGCCCCTGCCAGCCCCCTAGCTCCGCCAGTGCATGTGCACTTCTCGTGCTCTGCCTACCCAGCTCACCGCGGTTGGGGGTGGAGCTCGTCCGCGTGCAGCTCACGGTAACATGAGCGGAGCCCGCCCACTTACATCTCGTGCTCCGGCCGCCCAGTTCGCCATGGCCGGGGTGGATCTCGACCGTGCACAACTCGCGACAGCCACGATGGAACTCGTCCACGCACAACTCGCAGCGGAGCTTATCCCGCGCACAGCTCGCTCTCCGCCCACATAGTGTGGAGACTCGTCACGGTCTTCTCCACCGGACCTGCCGCGGCCTTCTCCACCGGAGTAGCGATCTTCGCGCCACCTGCGTGCTCTACACCGGTGTTGACGGTGGTTAACTATTAAAATTAAAAGGCAAATAAATATGAAAAAGGGCATGGAATAATCACCAACAAAGGTTTAGGGTTTAAACTCACAAATTTCACGAGTTTTGGTGAATTATGATTTTTTAGGGATTAAACAGGAAAAACAGACATTGGAAAGAAGGATTAACCATCACGACACGAATTCTTGCGCAAACTAGACGACACCGGCACTAGAAGGGTCTAGAAGACACCAGAGCGAAGCGGACACCAAGGCGCTGACAGGTGGGGCCAGCCGGCCCCACCACCTAGCCGGCCGGTCTAACCCACATACCATCCACCTCCTCCTTCGTATGGTGGTTCTCCACCGACCTAGAGTTCGCATCTTGACCGTTGTTCAAGGTCAGTTTGATCCGAGGGTCACGGTGCATCTCACCAGGGTATAAAACCAGACCCAGACCCCCTGAGGCATCTCTTCTTCTCATTATTGAAGATAGGATTAGAAAGTAGAGTTACCAGAGAGAGGGATTTTGAGCTCTACTTCAAGTTTAGAATTAGAACTAGCTAGATTCAAGTAGAGTTGGGCGTTGCTCAGGATTTCGTATCGCCGTCGGAAGGTCTCGTAATTCCATTGTATCTCGTTATTCGACTTTGTACTACTTCAATATTATTATGTTTCTATTTATTATGTTCTTAGTTTATTTTAGTTGTATATTTTATATAGTCATGATCGATAATGATTTTATGCATATGTTCGCAAAGCACTTAGCTCAATCCTCTAGTGAGTTAAGTGGTAGGGTAGTGTAGGCGTAGTGCTTAGACTATATTTGCCTGCGAATGCACCCTATATTCTGGGACATCAAGTGGTAGATCGTGGGTGTGATATTCCTGTTGAGTTCTATGTAGCCCACTCCTCGAATATAGGTCAAGTAGAACCTGGTTACAAGGAAAAAATTGATCTGTTCTTGATATTCCTTAGTAATGTTTCTTATGCATAGATGAATGATTGATTATGCTATAGATGATAGTGTATATACTAGAGTGCGCAAAAGACTTAGTAAATATGAAATGACTTAGGTGAAAGGTCTTGATGGCTAGAGGGGGGTGAATAGCCTATTAAAAATCCCTACAAAGTATGCTAAACAAGTTTATCAATATAACAAATAGCGTGATGCAAGTTTTGCTTAGCCTAAAGGGGGTTTGCAAGCCACCTATCCCAATGACAATTCTAATATATTTCACTCAACCGTACAAGTCAAACCGCAAGAACAACAACTAAACAAGCTAGCAAGTTACACAAAACTAAAACTACACAAGCTACAACAACAAGCTAGCAAGAGCAAACAACCAATTACTTGAAATGTAATGCAAGTTAGAGATACGAGAGATTTCACCGAGGGGCGATGAATTGAGCCAACCAATAAATATCCAAAAGATAATATCCAAGATAACCAATCCACCGAGACAAATCAATCACAATCAATGAAGTAAAGACACGATGATTTATCCCGAGGTTTACGTGCTTGCTAGCACGCTAGTCCCCGTTGTGTCCCCCTCAACCACGTGGTTCGGTGGCTAATCGGTCACACACCGAGCCTCTCAAAAGGCACCACAAGAACCTACCAAATGGCTAGGAGTTGCAATGACACGATCAATATACTAATGCTACCTTGCGGCACTCCGCCGGGGAAGGTGCAAACCCCTCACAAGATCACGGGAGGTGGCCAAGAACAATCACCAACACTTGCCACGCCTCCAAGCTGCTCTAAGTCATCTAGGTGGCAGCAACCACCAAGAGTAACAAAAAAAAACCACAGCAAATCAATCCCCCAAGTGCCTCTAGATGCAAGTCAATGATCGATGCACTTGAATCACTCAATCTCACTCAAAGATCGCAATCGAATGCAAAGGAGATGAGTTGGGATGAGAGGGAATGCTTTGGCTCAGCTCAATGTGCTCACAAGTATGTCAAATGTCCAAGAATAAGAGCTAAGAGCCGGCCAACACAAATATATAGACGTACCCCTTCGAATAGAGCCATTGAGCTCACTGCGTGACCGATGGACGCGTCTGTCGCACACCGACAGATGCTGCACAGTGTGTCTGACACCATCCGAAGCCACCACGTGTCCTCGAGCCTTCAAAATCCAACGGTCATGAACAGTAGCGACAGACGCGTCTTTCGGTTTTGGCCTCAGCGTCCGTCGCGTCGAAGTATGCACTCCAGTAAGCTCCATTTCACGAAATCGATCGACAGACGCGTCTGGTGCTCAGCACCACCGCATCTGTCGCCACCTCCACTGCAAGCCGAAGCAAGGGTGGTCCGACAGACGCGTCTGTCGCCCCCTGTGGCCACGTCTGTCGCCCTTCGTGGCCACGTCTATCGCCCTCCGTGGCCACGTCTGTCGCCCGCGAGGCCACGTCTGTCGCCCCCGTGGCCGCGTCTGTCGCAGCGTCCGTCACAGACCACCCGGCACTAAAACAGTCATATCTCTTAGCTCCGAACTCCGATTTCGATGATCTTGGACATTTTGGAAATCTTACTCAGAGGGCTACACAACCCACTAAAGCATTTGATCTAATTTCAATGGATCAAAGCAGTATTCCACTCAAAGAGCCATCATAGTGTCCAAAGAACACCGAAAAACATTTCTCTCTTCATGAAGTTGATCAAAAACAACTCCAACACCTTCGCAAACGTGCTAACATCACCATGTGTAAACCATCATGTGCTCGTGTGTTAGCATTTTCAAAATTAATTTTTTGAGGCGTTATTAGCTCTATCCAAATGCATATGCTCAATGAAATGTCACCTAGAGGCACATGTAGGACTAGAATTGATACGACAATTTCCCTCATTATAGTACGGCTATGTATCCTATGTCATCCACACCCTCTATGATGTGTTGGATGTAAAATGAAAATCCCTACATGATACCTTTGCCTTGAGCATCCATGATTTGGCTTTGCATCTTCATCCAACTCCATCACCATGGTAAGCACTTCATCATCCACACTTGATCATCATGCTATGTGCTAATCATTCTTTGCTACATACAATCTTAAGCACATGATTAGCACCTGGGCATTGTCACTAATTACCAACACCAAACATAGAGCTTTCAATCTCCCCCTTGTTGGTAATTGGTGACAACCCTTCCACAAAGATGTTATGATAAAATTTTGATTTGAACTCATATCACATTGTCCAAATATGTTACTATATGTAAGAAATATGGACAAGTGATCATGAATTCAAGTTGATAGGAATGGCTCCCCCTACATATATGCTATATGTTTGGATTTTGGGAAGCATACATGTTTAGATAGGAAAATATAGGAGCATTGACTATCAATTGGTGCTAAGTGTTTTAGATTATAGACCTTTGAAGCATGATACCATCGGAGTAGCGATAAACACCATCTTAGCACCTTGTGTAGCTAGATACCACATGCAAACATAAAACAACTAGATACCCCGTGTGATCAACATTATAAGGAGGTTTCTAGAAAAGCTAAAGAACCAAAAATAAGCACATATCTAGCTAACACCTATGCATGCTAGTACTTTAATACATCATTCAATTGTATACTAGCAAAACATCACACAAGCAATGTATCAGAGAAAAAGAAATGCATAACTATGCATCATACATATGAAGTGCACAAAAAATGCAACATTCATGTTTAAGAGCTTGCTACCCCTACTTACGTGCTCAAAATTTTAGTTGACCCCTTCTTTTATCATTTTCTGCCCTTTAGTATCTATCTTTGTGAACAATATTTTCTCCCCCTTTGGCACCAATGACCACAAGGGACCAATTTTAGATAGATTATCATGTCATATTATGGGGTAAGGATCAAGTTTGTGATTCAACCTAGATTGCTTGCATAAATAAAAAAACTTTGATTTGATCCAAGGGCAAGCTTTTTCACACCTCACTAGAAGGGTTATCATGCACCATGTTGAAGCAAATACTTAAACAAGCTCTCTAGATTAAACACTTAGGATCACAAGCTCTCAAACAAGTTATATGCTACCACTAGATCATACAAGTCATGGAAACAATAGTGGCACCATATAAACTTCAAATTCAGTTGATTTTCATGAATGAGCCTAGAACAAGTAAATTATGACTAGATGTACTAATCAAGTCCTTAGCATAGAATGTATGACATGTCAACCAATTGTACCTTGGGGCTCAAAGGAGAGGCATGTCATAACATTGAGGTGCATCAACTCATGTTGGAGAAGTCAAGTATGTTCAACTCATTCTTTAGCTTGTGAAATCTCTTCTCATCAAGTGGCTTGGTGAATAGATTAGCTAATTGATCTTCGGTGCCCACACTCTCAATAGCAATGTCACCCTTTTGTTGATGATCTCTAATGAAATGATGACGAACATCAATATGCTTTGTTCTTTGATATTGAACCGGATTGTTGGTAAGCTTCACGACACTTTCATTGTCACATAGCAATGGCATATTCTTGAAATTGATTCTAAATTCCTTCAATGTGGCCTTCATCCACAAGATTTGTGCACAACAACTACTCGCGGCGATGTATTCGGCCTCGGCGGTAGATAGTGCAATACTATTTTGCTTCTTGGATGACCATGAGACAAGTGATCTTCCCAACAATTGACAAGTCCCAGAGGTGCTCTTTCTCTCAACTTTGTCACCGGCATAGTCAGAATCCGAATATCCAACTAGCTCAAAGCTTGCACCTTTGGGATACCACAATCCAACATCTTGTGTATGCTTTAAGTACCTCAATATTCTCTTTGTTGCCTTCAAATGACTCTCTCTTGGTGAGGCTTGAAATCTTGCACACATACATACACTAAACATCACATCGGGCCTTGATGCCGTCACATAGAGTAGGCTACCAATCATTGATCTATATAGCTTTTGATCCACCATGTTGCCACTCTTGTCACTATCCAAGTTTCCACTAGTGCTCATTGGAGTAGTGATTCCTTTTGCATCTTCCATGCCAAACTTCTTTAACATATCCTTTATGTATTTGGTTTGGCTCACAAATGTTCCTTCCTTCATTTGCTTGATTTGAAGTCCAAGGAAGAAGCTAAGTTCACCAATCATTGATATTTCAAATTCTTTTGCTATCATCTTCCTAAACTCATCACAATAATCTTGATTGGCTGAACCAAAGATGATATCATCAACATAGATTTGCAACACAAACAAGTCTTTCCCAATCTTTTTAGTGAAGAGAGTAGTATCCACTTTGCCCATGACAAATCCTTTGGATAACAAGAAATCTCTTAATCTTTCATACCATGCTCTAGGTGCTTATTTCAATCCATACAAAGCCTTCCTCAACTTGTATACATGGTTGGGTTTCTTGTCATCTTCAAAACCGGGAGGTTGCTCCACATACACTTCCTCTTGGATGTACCCATTTAGAAATGCACTCTTCACATCCATTTGATATAGCTTGATATTGTGAGCACAAGCATAGGCAAGTAAGATCCTAATTGCTTCCAATCTTGCAACCGGGGCATATGTTTCTCCAAAGTCAAGACCCTCTATTTGTGTGTAACCTTGAGCCACTAGTCTTGCTTTGTTCCTTACTACTATCCCATCTTGATCTTGCTTGTTGCGAAAGACCCATCTTGTTCTAATGACATTGTGATCACTAGGTCTCTCAACTAGTTCCCATACTTCATTTCTCTTGAAGTTATTGAGCTCTTCATGCATTGCATTTATCCAATCCGGATCTATCAATGCTTTATCAATATTCTTAGGTTCTTCCATTGACACAAAAGAAGAGTGTGCACAAAATGATGTCAATCTTGATCTAGTTTGAACTCCTCTTTGAATGTCACCAATGATGGAATCCAATGGATGATCTCTTGCAATGTTAGTTGGTTGAAGCATTTGGACTTGATTGCTTGGATGTTGATATTAATCATGAGTTGGAGAGATGATGAACTAGCCACTTGTTGATCTTGTTGCACTTGAGATGATGTACTAGCTTGATTTTGCATTAGAGAGCCACTAGCTTATGTAATTGGACTTTGGAGCACTTGATCTTTGTTGTCATCCACGTCAATCACTTGCTTTGGCCTAATATCACCAATATTCATTTCCTTCATAGCATTATTCAATTGAGTTCCTCTCACATCATTCAAGTTTTATTCTTCATCTTGAGAGCCATTTGTTTCATGAAACTCAACATCATATACTTCTTCAAGTTGTCCACTAGCCAAATTCCAACCTCTATAAGCTTTGCTTGAAGTTGAGTAGCCAAGTAGAAAGCCTTTATCACATTTCTTCTCAAACTTGCTCAATCTAGTGCCCTTCTTCAAGATGTAGCATTTGCAACCAAATACCCGAAAGTATGCAATGTTGGGCTTTCTTCCATTCAAGATATTATATGGTGTTTTCTCTAGGAACTTGTGGCAATAGAGGCGGTTGCTATAGAAGCAAGTCGTGTTGATTGCTTCGGCCCAAAAAGAGTGACTCACATTATACTCATTCAACATTGATCTTGCCATATCAATCAAGGTTCTATTCTTCCTCTCAACTAAGCCATTAGATTGAGGTGTATACTTGGCTGAAAATTGATGCTTGATTCCAAGCTCATCACATAGCTTGTTAACTCTTGTGTTTCTAAACTCACTTCCATTGTCACTTCTCACTTTCTTGATTGTGGTCTCAAACTCATTTTGCACTCTCTTGATGAACTTCTTGAATATGTCAAATACATCACTCTTGTTCACAAGAAAGAATACCCATGTGTATCTAGTGAAATCTTCCACAATCACAAAGCCATACTTGTTGCCACCAATGCTTGTGTATATAGTTGGCCTAAATAGATCCATGTGCAACAACTAAAATGCCTTGGAAGTACTCATAATACTCTTTAATGGATGAGTGTTGCCTACTTACTTTCCGGCTTGACATGCACTACACAACTTATCTTTCTCAAATGTGACATCCTTCAAGCCTCTAACTAAGTCATGCTTCACTAACTTGTTCAATTGCTTCATGCCAACATGACCAAGTCTTCTATGCCATAACCAACCCATACTTGATTTGGTGAGCAAGCATGTTGAAAGTTGAGTGTCACTAGCATTAAAATCAACCAAGTATAGATTATCATATCTAAAACCTTTGAAGATCAAGTTAGAGCCATCAACACTAACTATCTCCACATCATGAACACCAAAGATACACTTGAAACCTAGATCACACAATTGAGCAACTGAGAAGATTAAAGTTTAACTTTTTAACTAGAAGCACATTGGAAATGCTATGATCATTAGAGATTGCAATCCTTCCAAGAACCTTCACATCACCCTTGCTATTGTCACCAAATGCAATACTATCAATGCCACTATCATTTGATTTGAGAGAGCTGAAAATTCTTGAATCACCGGTCATATGTTGAGAGCACCCACTATCAAGCACCCAATGCCTTCCTCCGGCCTTATAATTTACCTACAAAACAAATTAATGTCTTTTAGGTACCCATACTTGCTTGGGTCCTTGGAGGTTAGTAACTAAGCTCTTTGGTACCCAAATGGCCTTCTTCTTTGGACCCACAATTGGTGTACCAACAAACTTAGCTTGCACACCCTTCTCACCCTTAGTAAGAACATAACAAGAATCAAAAGGAATGCGAGTCACATTAGCATTTAACTTGTTCTTGTTTATTTTAGTGCAATTATGCTCTACATGACCAACTTGCTTGCATCTATTGCAAAATCGACCATTGCCCTTCACAAAGCTAGGCTTTGGAGTAGCAAAGGCCGCCTTGCCTTTCTTGGGGGTATAGCCCAATCCCTCTTTATTAGGAGAGAACCTTTGGCTACCCAAGCACTTTAGCAAGCGGGCATCTCCACCATAGGCATTGCCTAAGGCACGAGTGAGCTCATTGACCTCCTTCTTGAGGTTCTCATTCTCAAATACAAGTGAGGCATCACTAGTAGTAGAGGTAGAAGTGAATGTACTACAAGAAGGGTTAGTGGACTCAACAATAATAGAATCATCAATAAGATCACATGTTAGTCCAATACCATAAGTCACAATGACTTTCTCCTCCACGGCCTTCTTCTTGAGCTTTTCTAGCATGATGTCCTTCTCCTTGACAAGCTCAAGTAGAGTGGAGTAGGCTTCTTTAAGCCTAGTGTGAGCAATCTCAAGATCCTCGTGGTCTTCCTTTAGACACTCACGAGAAGCTTCGAGCTCATCAAAGGATTTCCTAAGAACTTTGAGCTCTTGTTCTAATCCTTTACACTCCTTGCTCTTCTTGAGGTCCTCAAGTTCCTCCATCAAAGCCTTGTTCTCATTGCTCTTTGCAATGAGCTCTTTCTCAAACATCTTGTTCTTCTTGTGTAGCCTCTTGTAGCCCTTGCTCATTTGGTCAATGATGTCCATAAGATCATCCTTAGAGTAGTTCTCATCATCATCATCATCATCACTCCTACAACCATCATCATCACAAGAATCATCATTATTATCATCATATTTTACCTTAGTGGGTTTGGCCATAAGGCATGTCGACGTAGTGTCAAAGAGCGATGGCTTGTTGGTGAGAGCATTGCTTGCAAATGCTCTCCGGATGGGCTTTTCATCATCACTTGAGCTTTCTTCATCATCATTATCGGAATCATCACTATCCCAAGTGACCACATAGCCACCACCCTTCTTCTTCTTGTTGATAGTGAAACTCTTCTTTTCTTTATTCTCCTTCTTATTCTTCTTCAACTTCAACTCCCCATTATGATATATTTTGTCTTCATTGGGACACTTTGCCACTACAGGATCGGGGCCATTACAATTGTAGCAAAGCACCTCCTTTGCCTTCATGAAGTCTCTTCTCTTTCTTGCACCATAGCCTTTCTTCTTCATGAACCGACCCATCTTTTGCACTAGAAGGGCCATGGTCTCATCATCAAATGGATCATCATCATCACTATCAATCTTGCTCTTGCCCTTTGAGGATGAAGCTTTGAATGTGGTGGTCTTCTCTTGCTTGACCTTGATCTCCTTCTTCTCATCTTCATCTTCATCATCATCATATTGAGCATCGATCATAACATCTCCAAGCACTTGGTTTGGAGTCACCTTGTCCAAACCCTCTCTTTGGATCATCTTCCTCAAGATAGCAAACTTCTTAGGTAAGTTCATTAAGAACTTATGTGAGAAGTCCTTGTCCTTGACATCTTCTCCTAGGCTCTTGAGATCATTGACAATGACTTGTAGCCTATAGAACATCTCCGGTATGGACTCATCATCTTTCATCTTGAAGCTTACAAACTTGTCCTTGAGCATATAGAGCTTGGCACTCTTTACTGTTGAAGTGCCCTCATAAGTTTCTTCTAGCCTTGTCCATACCTCACTTGCCTTCTCAAGATCCTTGATTTGCTCAAAGACCTTTGCATCAAACCCATTGTAGAGAGTGTTGAGAGCCGTAGTATTGCATTGGTTGTTGATGTGGTCATTGTTGGTGAGGTTGTCGGGATCAATGATAGCATAATCATGATGTGTCACTTCCCAAACCTTCTCATGAATAGAGCCAAGATATTGCTTCATCTTTATTTTTCAATGATCAAAAGATAAGACACCATCAAAGAATGGAGGCTTGCCCCCGATATGGTTGAACACAACTTGAGCCATCTTACATCGAGGTTGTTAAGCCTTGCAAACGGTAACCACAGCTCTGATACCACTTGAAAGGTCTTGATGACGAGAGGGGGGTGAATAGCCGATTAAAAATCCCTACAAAGTATGCTAAACAAGTTTATCAATATAACAAATAGCGTGATGCAAGTTTTGCTTAGCCTAAAGGGGGTTTGCAAGCCACCTATCCAAATGACAATTCTAATATATTTCACTCAACCGCACAAGTCAAACCATAAGAACAACAACTAAACATGCTAGCAAGTTACACAAAACTAAAATTACACAAGCTACAACAACAAGCTAGCAAGAGCAAACAACCAATTACTTGAAATGTAATACAAGTTAGAGATACGAGAGATTTCACCGAGGGGCGATGAATTTGAGCCAACCAATAAATATCCAAAAGATAATATCCAAGATAACCAATCCACCGAGACAAATCAATCACAATCAATGAAGTGAAGACATGATGATTTATCCCGAGGTTCACGTGCTTACCGGCACGCTAATCCCCGTTGTGTCCCGCTCAACCACGTGGTTAGGTGGCTAATCGGTCACACACCGAGCCTCTCAAAAGGCACCACAAGAACCTACCAAATGGCTAGGAGTTACAATGACATGAGCAATATGCTAATGCTACCTTGCGGCACTCCGCCGGGGAAGGTGCAAACCCCTCACAAGATCACGGGAGGTGGCCAAGAACAATCACCAACACTTGCCACGCCTCCAAGCTGCTCCAAGCCGTCTAGGTGGCGGCAACCACCAAGAGTAACAAGAAAAAACCGCAGCAAATCAATCCCCCAAGTGCCTCTAGATGCAAGTCAATGATCGATGCACTTGAATCACTCAATCTCACTCAAAGATCGCTATCGAATGCAAAGGAGATGAGTTGGTATGAGAGGGAATGCTTTGGCTCAGCTCAATGTGCTCACAAGTGTGTCAAATGTCCAAGAGTAAGAGCTAAGAGCCGGCCAACACAAATATATAGACGTACCCCTTCGAATAGAGCGGTTGAGCTCACTACGTGACCGACGGACGCGTCTGTCGCACACCGACAGACGCTGCACAGTGCATCTGACGCCATCTGAAGCCACCACATGTCCTCGAGCCTTCAAAATCCAACGGTCATGAACAGTAGCGACAGACGCGTCCTTCGGTTTTGGCCTCAACGTCCGTCGCGTCGAAGTACGCATTCCAGTAAGCTCTATTTCACGAAATTGATCGACAGACGCGTCTGGTGCTCAGCACCACCGCGTCTGTCGCCACCTCCACTGCAAGCCAAAGCAAGGGTGGTCCGACAGACGTGTCTGTCACCCCCCGTGGCCGCGTCTATCGCCCTCGAGGCCGCGTCTGTCGCCATTCATGGCCGCGTCTGTCGCCCTCCGTGGTCGTGTCTGTCGCCCCAAGGCCACGTCTGTTGCCACCGTGGCCGCGTCTGTCGCCCACGAGGCCGCGTCTGTCGCCCTCCGTGGCCGCGTTTGTCGCAGCGTCAGTCGCAGAACACCCGACGCTAAAACGGTCATATCTCTTAGCTCCGAACTCCGATATCGATGATCTTGGACATTTTAGAAAGCTTACTCAGAGGGATACACAACCCACTAAAGCATTTGATCCAATTTCAATGGCTCAAAGCAGTATTCCACCCAAAGAGCCATCATAGTGTCCAAAAAACACCAAAAAACATTTCTCTCTTCATGAAGTTGATCAAAAACAACTCCAACACCTTTGCAAACATGCTAACACCAGCATATGTAAACCATCATGTGCTCGTGTGTTAGCATTTTCATAATTAATTTTTTGAGACGTTATTAGCTCTATCCAAATGTATATGCTCAATGAAATGTCACCTAGAGGCACATGTAGGACTAGAATTGATACGACAATTTCCCTCTTTATAGTATGGCTATGTATCCTATGTCATCCACACCCTCTATGGTGTGTTGGATGTAAAATGAAAATCCCTACATGATACCTTTGCCTTGAGCATCCATGATTTGGCTTTGCATCTTCATCCAACTCCATCACCATGGTAAGCACTTCATCATCCACACTTGATCATCATGCTATGTGCTAATCATTCTTTGCTACATACAATCTTAAGCACATGATTGGCACATGGGCATTGTCACTAATTACCAACACCAAACATAGAGCTTTCATTAGGAATCTAATATCTTAATTTATCTCCTGTTTTAACTCTACTTGATTTATGAAGTCTCTATCTCTGGAATTCCCATTGTTATCACAATTACATTTATCCTTTATACCTTGTCTTACCCCTATAAAGATAAGTGTGGTTGTTTGAGCTTTATCATGAGTATGTTTATTTATCAATCTCTCTAGCCATTACTCTCTTACATTTAAACCCTGTTAAGCTTCCGATGGTAAAGTATAAATAACGATACCTGGAACATTCCTGGATGAAATGCTACAATGGGTGTATTTTATCTGTGCACTTGCGGATAATCTTTCTTTTATATATCTTTTGAGTAAGTGTTATGATTATAAGTACAACCACATTTCTAGTATCATGTTAGGGATGACAACTTAACTTAAGTGATGCTAAGAAATGTCAACAACTAGTAAACTCCACACGCTGACGAGCCTCCATTCTCCTGAGCAGCAATGAGATGTTGCATTGAAACAACATGTTACAAGCATCTGTTTCATGTGTTTCAAATGTTTCATAGGTATGTTGCAAGTGTTTTATATCGATGTTGCAAAAATAGATTGTGATGTTGCACGTGTTGCAATGGTGTTTTAAGCGTATGTTTCAAATGTTTCATTTATTTTCAGATATATATTACAAGTGTTTTATCTGGATGTTGCAAAGTAGATCTTGATGTTGCATATTGTAAGCATATGTTTTAAATGTTTCAGGTGTTTCATATGTATGTTGTAAGTGTTTCATCTGAATGTTACATATGTTTTGCAATGGCTACACACATGTTTTTCTGGTGTTTTAGATGTATGTTGCAAGTGTTTCAACTGTTTCGGACATATGTTGCAAGTATTTCATCGAGATGTTGCAAAAGTAGATCTGGTATTGCACATGTTGCAGTAGGACCCACCTACCGCAGCCACCTGCTACATCTGCTGGGCCCGTGTGTATGCGTGTGGGAGCAGAGGGGGCGCGAGCGGCAGGCACGGGAAACTGAGCAGGCGCAAATCGAGACGTAGCCCCCACGTGGGCGCATGCTGGCGTAGAAAACGGAGTGGCGTGGCCGTAAAGAAGGTGCAGCAGCATGCATATGCGCGGGCGTCCGGATCTCCGGGTGCTGGCCTGACCGATTGGGGTAAGGGAGATAGTGTCGAAACTAGGCTTGTGAATCAATCTGAGAATGGAGAATAGTTTGAGAGATTTAGCTAATTAGCTCTTTTATAAGTTAGATGGTAGAATAATTCTAAAATAGACTATAAGCTATGTTGTTTAGATCAATCGCAAAAAAAGAGGCTATGTTGTTTAGATCAGGTATAGTTATTTAGCAGCTAGCAATTTATTTTAATCTAATTCTGAGTTGTCTCATTGTTTTTCTCAGCGTTTTCCAATCGGTTTATGACTGGTTTGTGTATCTTTTTCCTTCAAATTTAGTACTGACATGTCGAAGCCTAATTGCTTATAGAAAGTAACTAAATACAACTACGAAAAATAACTGGTTGTTAGTAACTCCTAAAAATAAGCACTAAAATATCTAATCTACACACCGTAAGAAAATCACGCATCTGCATCTGTATGGGTAATGGGCACTTTGTGAATGGCTTGTCCCTAAGGATAATGTCTAGCTAAGTTTCTCTAGCATAGAGAAGGAAAGGATAGTTGGTAGGAAGATCTAGCAAAAAGCAATTATGACCTACGAGCCAAGGCGGCGATAAATCATTCCTTCTCTTTCTATATATACCTCCATAGAGCGGCACCGGAACTAAATAGCAACAATAACATGCTACATGCGGCAAATAAAAGGAACGACCACAGCTAGAGGACCATGACAGCATACGACATTTCTATGCATGACATTTTTCATCCCTAACTAATAAGGCGCCAAATTAAGATGGTAAAAGGAAATGCCACTAGAAATCTAGTGTTACACTTGTTAGCCTTGGATAATTCAATATTTTTGGAAATCTTGCTAGTCGTCATCATTCATAGGCTAAATAATGGTTACCGTGTGTAAAAGAATATCGTACCGACACCCATTCCACCGTGAGGATTTAACTAGATAACAAAACCACACGGGCCTATCGCATGTTAAATTACACCAGATAAAAGGTGAGTAAATATCTTCCCTATTTCTATGTTCTGAATGTGATAGATAGTTCATAGAGTCATCCCGGTAGAAATGCAAGCATGTATTTCCTAGTCACAAAAGTTGGAGACAAGACAGAGAATTACCTAATAAAACTTGAAATGCCAAACACAAACTATTTCGTTTACACACACCATACATTATAAAATACACACAAAAGGAAAGATAATATGTTCTACTGTGGAACAAAATACACCGCAGGATGCAACAAGAACATTCGTGACTTCAAGGGTTTCCACCGGAGTTAGAACCATGACCATACCCTTGGCCATTCCCTATACCCACCACCCCATTGCCCGACCCACTCCCAGACCCACTACCCTCGCCATACCCAGACCCTGACCCGCTCCCACCACCCTGCCCGTACCCTTGCCCACCACCAGAGCCCGCAGAGGAGCCGGCCCCCGACCCAGTCGACCCCGCGGACGATCCAGCGCTTGATCCGGTGGACGAACTGGCGCCTCCGACGGATATGGACCCGGACCTAGACCCGGACGTGGAGCCCACCACGGGTGCCGATCCAGACCCAGAGCCAGACCCGGACACCGACACTCCTCCGGTGCCTGCCCCGACGCCGAGCCCCAGGCCCAGCCCTAGGCCCAGCCCCTGCCCGCCGCCGCCACCGCTGCCGCCGATGCCGAGGTTCTTCCTCGCCACGCGCCCCTGCGCAGCAAGGCCGCAGGACAGCGAGCACACCAAAGCCACCAGCACTAGAGCTCTTGCGGCAGCCGCAACGCCCTTGCCGCCCGCCATCTTATTCACTGGCCGGTCGGCGGGCCGGGGATGGCGCGCGGTCTGATCACTGATCAGCTGTCCCCAGCTTCCCTGTCGCGTCCGTCGGTCCGGTGTCTCGTCTCACAGAGGTGAAGGGGTGCTTTGGTTGGCTGCCTCATCTGGCCATGTACAAAGTTCGAGATATATAGACAGGCCTGCCTAGCTGCTTCGTCTATGTATTCATTTCGCGTTAGGCAAAGTTAGGCGGATCAATGCAAGTTGTAGTGTACTTAATAGACGCATCCGTCATCAACCAGACGGTGTTGCATGATGTGATGCTCCGGTCCTGACACTCTTCGAGTCTTGAGGTTAGGCAAGTTCGTTTCAGTGAGCAGTCACTGGCAATGTCGTCACTCGTCAAAATACGGCCTTGTTTAGATGTACCCCAAAAGTTAGAATCTTTGGACCCATGCATGAAGTAGTAAATGTAGATAAAAAAATAACTAATTACACAGTTTAGTTAGAAATCACGAGATGAATCTTTTGAGCCTAGTTAGTCCACGATTGAACAATATTTGCCAAATAAGACGAAATTGATACTATTTATCAGCTTCAAAATATTTGCAATCTAAACGTGACCATATATGAAACCTTTAGTGACCTTAGTGACCTATCTCGAAGTTGCTGGGCTTGACTTGGATTCAGCGAGTACGGCAGGCGGACAAATCTGGAGGCGCATGCAGCTGATTGTCCTAGGCAAAAATTCCCCTGGGCTTGACTTGGATTCAGCGAGTACGGCAGGCGGACAAATCTGGAGGCGCATGCAGCTGATTGTCCTAGGCAAAAATTCCCCTGTAATTTGCTCCCTGTTAGCGCACTGCTATGAATTATGATGCCCATGTCCTAAGATTTGTTGTAATGCCCCTCAGAGCCTAGATTTGCACGGTCATTATTCATTAACATCGTCAATCTCTTCAGATTACACTATTATTGATGATTGCATTGCATGTTTACATTTTTTTTTCCTTCGCTTGTTTTCATGCCTTATCTCTTACTGATAAAGTCTTCTTTCTACATAAGCTAGCGTGTGACCAGATACGTTGTCGGCATGTAAACTCTACCTCTATAAACACCTCTAAAAGGTTGAACCAGTAGATTTCAAGACTGACGAAATCACTACATACATGTCACTATCGACGAGCATATCATCAACCACTGAAAAAATAGCGTCATTAAATCATGTTATAAACTTAGGAAATACGAGCACCAGTACAAAGTTGAAGGGTTGGACCCAGGTGGATAGGTTCCACCGTAAATGACCTTGATCAACTAAGCGTAACTCAATTCAATTGTGGGTATCCAGCAAGCCCACTAGGGTCTAGTCTTAAGACCCTTTATTAGAGGAAAGGGAAAAACGGAGAAACTCTAGAGAATTAGAATTCTATGGGAAGCTTTCTTAGGAAAATCTTCGGACAATGAATTGAGTTCCTGTGAAATTCTTGTGAAATGGCTAGTTTCTTAGAAATTTTGGAGGAATTTTACTGAGAGGTTGAATCTCATATAATGTTTCCATTATGTCACTCTCTCTCATTGAATTTCTGTATTTGATTGTGGAGTCCTTCCAAAAAATCGATCTTGTAATTTCTATGTTTTTTAACCATAGGATCCAAGATATTAAGGCATTCTATTCCTACATTTTTTCCATTTCTAGGTTTTCAGGATTCTACATTAATTACAGAGAGGCCTTTAGACTTTTTTTCGCGATCGGGTGTTTAGCCCATTTTTCATTAAGAGGAAGAAGACAAAGTGCCTAAGTTACATAAGTGACACACAACGCTGGCGAGGAGCCATCGTTAGCGAGTCGCAAACAACCCTAACTACCAAAGTTTAAACTATAAATTACATCTTGAACAGGCTGAGTGACCTAACACTGGTGGCACCCTAGGCATTGGCGTCGTTCTCTGAGGCCCATCGTTCGGTGCCTGGCCGAAAGAGGAGGACATTCATCGCCTCCCGTGTCGACGGCGACAAAGGCAGGGTGAAGGCCGTCTGGAACTCATCGAAGGACGCCTTGTCAGGAAGTTGCGTCTCTACCTCCAGCCCAAGCTTCTTCATCATCACCTTCCTCGCTTGCGCCTTCGGCTTCGGTTCCCTGTACCAGCTCTTGGCCGCAAGCCTAGCGCTCCTCTTGGGGATGAGCTCCGAGTCGTCCAACTCCCTCGCCCGTGCACTGGCCGCCTGAGTTCGCCGCAGCAGCGGAGGCGACTGTCGACAAAACCTGGTCGGCAGTCTACCGAGGGATATGCCCAAGGTAGTAGATTGTCGGTAGACAGGTGTGCAAGCCACAAATGAGATGGTGATGTAGAACAACACGCGAGTTTATCCAGGTTTAGGCTGCCGTGTGGGCGTAACACCTTACGTCCTGCTCTGCTTTGTTATTGCTGTCTCAAACAATATATTACAAGCTAGATTGCCCTAGAGTATGTTTCGATGTTTTTTCTAAGGGGGGTCCCCTGCCCTCCTTATATAGTCCGGGAGGCAGGGTTACAGATCTGGAAACTAATCTTAGCTGGTTATAATTGCCATATGGAGCCGGATAAGGATTCCTAACCTAACCGGCCAAGACCTTGCTTAATCCTCAAGTCTGGTTTGATGCCTTGCGCGAGACTCCATCTCAATGATCTGGATCGCGCGTCGTCATGTAATGGGCCGGACCGTCTGGTCTGGGCTTGCCCATGGTCTAGCCGTAAGGGTATAGGGGTTTATACCCCCACAGCTAGTCCCCGAGCACTATGTATTATGTATCGACACACTGTCTTAGTCTTCTTCAACTTGCGAGGTTCGTCTTCACATCACCTTGAAATGTTAGCCGAGCATGCGCTAGTGTTACGTCTAGATCAGGAATCATTGAACCGTGATTGTTGATGAAGATTGCAGTTGTCGATGAAGATTGCATAGTGGTCCAAAAAGAAAAATTTTCTTTCCTCGTGAAGTGTACCTACTTGTATTTCTGAAAAAGAAATGTAAGTGTGCATACTTGATGGAAGTAACTTACAAAAAATTTCAGAGCGTAGGGGTCAAAAAATAAAAACAATTCACCGTCAGATGACGTAGGCACGTGATGCCAGGGTCTAAAAAAGAATCCTCAAGAACTAATGAACATTATGCACCGTCAGGTGCATCATATATAATGTAGTCCCTGAGCTTGCTAGAAGGCAAAACACGAGCCTTGTAGCAAGGTCTAAGAATATCAAGTGTCCATTGACGGTATGCAAGCATAGTACATGTAGTCGAGCAAGACGAATCCTGTGGCAGGAAGTGGTGTAACAAGTCCCCGAGCTCGAAGGTCTAACGACAAGTCCCCAAGCTCGGAGTTCTCGCAATGAATCCCCGAACTCAGAGGTCTGGCAAAGAGTCCCCGAGCTCGGAGGTCGAGCAATAAGTCCTCGAGCTCGGAGGTCTAGCGATAAGTCCCCGAGCTCGGAGGTCTAGCGACGAGTCCCCGAGCTCAGAGGTCTGGCTGCAGGTTCTAGAGCTTAGAGCTCTGGCTACAGGTTCCAGAGCACGCTGGTCTAGCGAGTCCCCGAGCTCGGAGGTCTGGCTGCAGGTTTCAGAGCTCAGAGCTCTGGCTATAGGTTCTAGAGCACGCTGGTCTAGCGAGTCCCCGAGCTTGAAGGTCTGGTTGCAGGTTCCAGAGCACTCGGGCTAGCGAGACCATCACCACGCTGTCTTTGTATCTCTGCTTTTCTTTTCTGATCTTTTTTTGTTTTTTTGTTTTTTTCATGTTTAACTGGTCCAATCTGACGCACTGATGATGTGGGCGGCGCCGCAGTTGCTTTCTATCGCATCGTTTGAATAGTGACCCAGTGCCGGTTACAAGACACGTTTGGGTCGCGGACCAAATGGAGCCAAAATCGAAGGGACGGAAATAATGCAGAAGAAATCTATCAGTTACCGCAAATCTCGTGCCACATGCCCATTCTTTCAGAAACTGAATCGACGGTGCCTCTTAATGATCGGGAAGGGGAACGATTCCAATCTACTCACACTCGGATATTCGTAATCAACCATCTTCTTGCTCCCGCCGCGGCGCCATTGTCGTCACAGAGCCCTCTCGAGGCCCAGTGCCACCACCATAGTTTAAACCACAATCGCCGTTGTAGGCATCAACGAAGTTGCCCCAAGTTCCTCACGCACCGCCGCCGCTTGAATCGCTGCCACCAAACCCTAGCCACTTGGAAGAGCGGCGCCCTCCTTTTCCTCCGTAAAAAGGAGGAGTCAAAAGAGTCAGGGAATGGCCACGAGGAAGACGAAGACGGAGGCCAAAGTGCGCAAGAAGATCATGAAGAAGGAGTGGAATATGTCAAAGTGCACCCCACTCAGCCTTGAGCGACTGGTGTGGATGGGTGTGCTTCATGCCCAAGAGCTGGTGGGATGGCGTGCACCCGATCTGGAGCCATACCCGGATCCCAAAGGAGGTGAAATTGTTGTTTTTGAAGAATACTTCACTCATGAATTTGGTGTTCCTGTACATCCATTCTTGCAAGGTCTCTGCAATTATTATGAAATCAGTATTTGCAATCTGCATCTGAATTCTGTGTTGCTTGTTGCTTGCTTTATCCATCTCTACGAAGCATACGGTGGTTTTCAACCCCACTTCGACTATTTTTGCCACTTCAAGGCGGCTCCAATGTAGCTGGTGGGTGCTATCTGAACATGCGGGAAGGGATCAGGTCAGGGTATCTACACTGCCCTTGGAAGATCACATTAGAGGACTGGTACAGGCATTGGTTTTACATCCGTGAAGAACCAAGCCAGGACTCATACTACGACGTATCCTTGGTCCTAGAAAAAACTAATAGTTGGAAAGAGTTGCCGCAGAACACAGTCCAGATTGAGGTAATCATGCAGCTGCTATCTTGGTCGAGGCTGGATGGACCAAGTGTAGTCGGTAATTTTATTAGCCATCGGATCCAACCATGTTAGGCCAGAGTGCACCCGGCGTATGAGTACCAGGGTCGCATGGACCTGACCAGGATGAGGAATGAAGATCTCGAACCAAAAGAAGTGAAGAGCAGGGTCCGAGACCTGTTCAATCTTAAGGATCCCAACTTCAAGAAGCTGACAATCATCAAACCAGCATTCAAGCTTACTCGCCCACCACCACTGGTAAGTCAATTGTTGTCTGCTAGTTTATCCTTTTGATTGAAACTCTGCATAATAACCGCTTTCTTGATGTGCTATCTCTCTGATATTCGTGTTGCTCTCTATTGCCCAGTTTAATGGACAGGAGAGAGCGCAAACATTCGTATCTTGTCCTCCAGACGTGGAGTGGCCTGAGGTCGTGCCGCGGGCCCATGATGCACAACCACCGCCCGTGGACGAAGATCCTTCCGAAGTTGATTGGCTTGCTATTGAAGATGAATCAGAGCAAACCAGCCGACTTGCAGGCAAGAAACCAATTGTTGCCCCCAACGAAGAAAAGGGGCCAGACCTCACAAGGAACCTCCTCGGATGAAAGTCCAGAAGGGGTAATTGACCTAAAAGAAGAAGAGGACCCAGCAAGCAAGTGTCGATGCCTTATTGCTGACTGGCCAGAAGAGGAAGATGAGGAGGTCGAGGAGGTCTCCGGTATCGTAGCACGCAGCCGGAGGGAGCGGCTCGCTAGAAGGCCGGAGCCGACATCGTCGTTGCCAACAACTGTGCCAACACCTCGACCACCGCAACCACAGGCACGGGCCTTAGGAATCCCAAAGCCTGCTGCCGCTGTTAGAAGCAACGTGGCTAGGCCAGTCCCGACCACTGGCCCAGTGGCAGAGAAGGTGAAGAAATCTCGGTTCGCCACCGTATTCCGTGGTACAAACCTGTAAGTCGTCGTGAACTTGTATGAGTAGAAAATAATTGGTCAATATCATCACCTTTGTTACTTGTCATGGATTTGTATAGCTCTGCATCGACCCAAAGGCCAGAAGAACAATCTGGCGGTGCAACACTGCCACCACCAAATACTGCCATCGCCGAGCAGTAGGTCCTAGAGCAGACCATAGCAAAGAGGGTAGTCCCCTAGTTGCAAGCACCGTCAACATCTGCTCCTGGGCCGCAAACTGAAGTTTTGGGGCAAGCAGGAGATGATGGGGCCCAGAGCTGCCGGAACCACCACGGGAGGCCCCAGAACTAGAAGGACAGTACCAGCCAGCCCTAGAAAACCAAGAACAGCCCCAGCTGGCCTCAGAGCAGCAAAGCCCAAAATCTACAGAAGTTGTTGGAACCACCAAGGAGCCAACTGGAAGTGCTAGACCAGGGGAAAAATCGAGTCTTCAGCCTCAGCCATGGAAGAAATCCTCGAGCATTATGAAGAAGAAAGCAGGTTTTGTGGTACCCACTCCTATACTGTGGAAATCCTAGTAGGAGACGAGGTCGAGGCCATGGAAGCGATTGGTAAAATATTCCTAGAGGAAGTGAAGGTAAGCCTCTCGCAACTGTATAACCTGTTATTGTATAATCCATAAGAAATGCTTTGTGATCCAGTGTACTATAGACTGTGGCCAAGAAAAACAAACAGCTTAGTGCAGAATAGAAGAAACTGCAGCAGCAGTTAGAGGGTTATGCGAGGCAAAACATTGAGCATGAAGAAAAAATGTGCACGGTACTTCAACACCTGGAAGTGGTCGAGAAACAAAGATCAGGTAAGAAACCCTTCTGTTGTTAGGTACTCGAGCTTTGTAGGATGCTATAATATTGTATTGTTCATAATCGGAGTATTGATACAGGTCTAGACATCGAAGTCAACCGGCTTCACGAAGAAAATATTCAGGTAGCTGCTGAGCGTGACTGGCTGGCCGAAGAGAAGAACAAATGGCTGCAAACACAGCAGGCCATGACAGAGGAAAATGCTAAGTTAGCAAAGGATCTGGAGAGTAAGTATTCCTCATCATTATCGTAGTTGTCATTGAAGTTTATGGCAGTGAATTCTTATCGATGTGACGCCTGGCAGTTGTAAAGAAAAATGCCAAAGTGCACCTTGAGAAGATGAAGAAAGATCGCGACGATCTGGAGCTTCAAAACCAGGCCGGTGCAAAAAAGATCGAGGCGTGGTCCCAGAAGTGCAACAAGCTCATGAAGGAGCAAGAAGCCCTTAATGGCAAATGCAAGATACTCATCAAGGAGCGGAAAACTTGGAAGCACGCCTGCGCTGAAATGGCGAATGGAATCGCGCTAGTACTCAACGTCATTGGTGCCGACTTCACCGAAGCTGGAGTGGAGGCACCAAAAATAGGCCTGGTCGAGAAATCCCAAAAAGCGTGGGGATGGCTCCAACAATGGACGAAGGACATCAGGGAGTATGTGGGTGCACATGTACTTAGCTTGGTACATGCCCACTACCCCTTGTTGGATATTGCTCGCCTGGAAGCCGGTTATCCCAGGGAAGTCAGGGTGGAGCGGGTCGACGAGCTGTGGTTAGAGGAGATGAAGCATGCTGCCTCGATCACCAAGGATATCATCTTATGCCTGGCTGTAGCCCCACCAACTGGAGGGACGATTCAGTTGTACATGGGTCAGATACCAGTGCCACCATCTCTGGCTACCAGCAAAGCACGATCAGCTCCATCCTTGATCAAGTCAAAGATCTCTTAGCCCCCAAAAGATCAGCATGTTGGGTGAAGCCAACAGTAGTAGTAACCTACAAATAGTTCATAGGAGAAGCTAATTTTCATAAGCTTATTGTAAACGTGTGCCTTCAAAGAGACGAGTTTGTAATAAGGTGATAAATAGTACAATGTAAAGTTGTTTATGTTTTTGTATGAAAAAACATTGAAGCTTTGTATTGCGTGCGGATTTAACTAAGTTAGAACAGCAGGATGTTCTGTTTTAGTTGTTCCAGCATAATCGATGAGAACTAAGTTAGAACAGCTGAATGTTCTGTTTTTAGTTGTTCCAGTGTAATCGATGTCATCCTGTAGGTCTGTACGGCTTTGGAGAGGCTAGTGATCCGAGTGTAAGGCTGTCAGAGCCTGCATACACATAAGAGTACAACTGGTCTGGCCAAAGGGCATCTACCGACCACCCACAACGCATAGGGCGGATCTTGTGCACGCTATGAGTGAGGTCGAGGACAGAGCTGCTCCGAGAACCCGAGAAGATTGGTGATCGATGTACTGGTTTATCAAAAAGTTGTTGTAGTTGTAGAATCAATAATGTAAACAAGTGTAGTCAACTGTAGTCGAGTGCCGTAAACCATGAACGATATGGACGGAATTGGGCACGTCAGTGCCGTCAAGTCTTGCAAGCCTGTACGAAGTAGGTCGTGTAACAGCCTTGACGATGTATGGCCCTTCCCATGGAGTTGCCAACTTGTGGACGCCATCTTGGCTAGTCTTCCATTTCAATACCATGTCGCCGACCACAAAGAAACGTTCCTGAACATTTTTGTTGTAGTACCTTCGTAACACGGCGAGGTACATGGCTTTGCGTATACATGAGCCAAGGTGTCGTTCCTCTACACTATTCACCTCGAGCTCGTGTTGTTTAGTAACTTAGTCTTCGTTGTAGTTCTCAACCCGAGGTGACCGGAATTCAATGTCCGCTGGGAGCACAGCCTCGGCGCCGTAAACCATGAAATATGGTGAGACACCAGTATTGCGACTAGGTTGTGTCTAAAGTCCCTAGACCATGGCTGGTAACTCCTTGATCCACCGGCCAGGGGCTTTGTCGTTCTCTCTGTACATCCTTTTCTTCAATGCATCCAGAATCATTCCATTAGCCCGCTCGACCTATCCATTAGCTCTGGGGTGTGCCACCGAGACGTATTTCACTACAATGCTCCGTTCATCACAGAAGTCTCAAAATGTGTTCCCGGTAAACTGAGTCCCCAGGTCTGTAATGATGTTGTTGGGTATACCAAAGCATTGGATGACCTAGTCGAGAAACTCGACTGCTTTTTCGAAAGATGCCTTGACCAAGGGCATGTACTCTATCCATTTGGAAAATTTATCAATCAGCATGAATACGAACTTGAAGTTACCTGGTGCTGGTTTGAAGGGTCCAACCATATCCAGGCCCCAGCACGCAAAAGGCCAGGAGGCTGGTATGGTCTGGATCTCGTGGGCTGGCACATGAATTCTTTTGGAGAAAAACTGACAGTTGGCGCAGTGTCTAACAAGCTTCTCTGCATCAGCTACTGCGGATGGCCAGTAAAAACCTGCGTGAAACGCTTTACCAACCAGTGTCCAAGATGCGGCATGACTACCACAGGTGCCAGAATGTATTTCTTCCAAGAGTTTAATACCATCTTCTTGCTCGATGCACTTCATCAATACTTCTGCTTTCGCATTTTTGCACCACAGCTTACCCTCGACCACCAGGTATTGTCTGCTGCGGTGTATAAGGCGTTCATTTTCATTTCGATCAGAGTACCCGGTGCCATTTGTTAGGTACTTAATGAATGGAACACGCCAGTCTGCTATCTTAGTCGGGTCTGAGATGGTCCCACTGTGGTCGGGGATGGTTCCGTAGTGGTCGATGATGGAACCATAGCTACCAGAGGCTGGACCGGGGGCTTCTCGACCACAGGGTCGTCTTCTTGCTTGATGGATGGTTTTAAAAGGTCTTGAACAAAAACGCCATGCGGTACTTGAGCTCTAGATTATCCTAACTTCGACAGCGCATCTGCTGCTTGATTTCTGTCTCGGACCACATGGGAGTATGCAACGCCATAAAATTTGCCTTCAAGCTTCCTGATTTCTTTGCAATATGCATCCATTTTCTCGCTAGTTGTATCCCAGTCCTTGTTGAGCTGGTTAATAACTAGGGCTGAGTTGCCGTGGACGTGGAGGCATTTAATATCGAGGTCAATTGCAATGCGCAAACCATGGAAGGATGCCTCGTATTCTGCAGCATTGTTAGATGTCGGGAAGTGAATCCTGAGGACGTAGCGTAATTGCTCATTGGTTGGTGATATGAATAATATGCCCGCTCCCGCACCATCAATAGTCAGGGAGTCGTCAAAATACATTTTCTAGTAGTCAACGGGTCCTTGAGAGGTCGGGATACTTAAGTCTGTCCACTCAACCATGAAGTCAGCAAGTGTTTGAGATTTGATAGTATCACGACGCGCAAACTCCAGGTCGAAAGGACATAACTCCATTGCCCATTTGGTGATGCACCCGTTTGCATCTTTGTTGTGTATAATGGTACCAAGAGGAAACTCAGTTTTGATCGCCACGTGGAACCCGTCAAAGTAATGTTTCAACTTTTGGGTTGTAATGAGTATGGCGTAGATCAATTTTTGAATCTGAGTGTACCTGGTTTTAAACTCGTTGAGCACCTCACTGATGAAATAGATTGGGCGCCGAACACCATAAGCATGGCCGGGCTCCTCGCGCTCGACCACAAGGACAGTGGAGATGACTCGATCAGTCGCAACAATGTAGAGTTGAAGGACTTCTCCTAACTTGGGGGCAATAAGGACCAGAGGTGATGCAAGGTACTGCTTTAGTTGTGTAAAGGCAATATCTGCTTCCTCTAACCACTCAAACTTCTCGCCTGCCTTGAGTAGCTTGAAGAAAGGTGAGCCCTTGTCGCCAAATCGAGATAAAAATCGATGGAACTACCGCCGTCGATGAGCACCCTGTCAAATTGCACTTTATTGATATAGGGACTGAGGACAAGAGCGAAATGACCTAGTTCGGGGATGGTGGCCCATTGATCCACCCTACTAAAGTTGATTTCTCGGTGTGACCAGGGTGGTAGTATTGGATCTACAATGAGGTCATCTGTCTTGGCCACGTTCAGGCAAGCGCGGGCGAGCAGCTTCCGCTCGCGTTTGCTTTCAACAGACACCTTGCCCCCGATGATGGTTGCAACATGCCTCACTGGTTCCTGATACTAGTGCTTGGGGTTCTTGTCAGGATCGTCCTCATCATCGTCCCTGCGGTTACGCTGGTTTGTTGCGTCATCAGGCTTGGCGGCATTTTCTGAAGCCTGTTTGCGACGGTAGATTTCCTTGAGGACCTTGCAGTTTTTCAACATATGGTTGGACTTAGGATGAGCTGGGCAAGGCCCCTTCAAGGCTTTAGCGTAGTCTTCTTCATAATTGTGACGCCCACCAAATTTTTTCACGGCGTTGCCCTCGCCGTCGTCATCGCGAGCACGCTTGCCCTTCAAGTTGTCACGGCGATCGCCGTGCTGATTTCTGTTGTCGCGCCGATCACAATTGTCGTTACGGCGGTCCCTGTTGTCGCTGCGACCTCTAAAGTCATCACAGCGGTGGTTGTCACGGTAGTCGTCGCGTCGTGGAGAGTACGGTGCTTTGCCAGTGCCCTCGTTCAGCAGCTTCTTGGCATCATCGGCATCCGCATACTTCTTAGCGGTGGTGAGGAGGTCAACCACCGTTATAGGCCATTTACGAAGGAGCTTGTCCCTGAGGTCGTTGTGGTAGCGCGGACCTATGATCAATGTTTTCAGATCGTATTATCGAGGCTAGTCGTATGACCACCGATCAGACGACTAATCGTGATTAGTCATCGATCAGGGTCGATTAGTCGGTCTGATCGGTCTGATCGGCTAGTCGGACCAATTAGTCGTCCTCATGCCTGGATGACCTGATCGACCCTGTATATACTATATATGTAGATCGGCGTAGCCACACAAATGTGTCACAAATTGGAGGCAACAGGCACAACAGTAGAGTAGCAGAGGAAGACATAGACACCAACCTTCAGAGGAGGTAGAGTGTTGGCTCATCTTGAAGCTTCAGGCCTCCCGCGTCCGTCCTCCAAGCGTTGAGGTTTCGAGGAATGGAGGAAGTATCTTAGAGCCTAAGAGGCGGCGATGGAGCTGCTGGGGTTGTGCACGGGAGGATAGAGACACGGGCGGAGGTGGAGGCGCGGACAGAGCTTTGGACGCCGGTGAGAGGCACGAATGGAGCTGCCGCGGACGCCGGAGAGGAAGATCTAGAGAGGTAGGCCGCGACCGGAGGAGACGTAGGCCTCAGGCGAAGGAGACGCGGGCGGAGGCGCCGGCGGCTGCGAGGGAGAGCAGAGCCAGAGCGGGAAATGGAATGTGTCGAGCGGGAGCTGGAAATGCGGCGGCTGCAGCTAGTTCACTGATTCACTAATGGGCCAGCCAAAGGTGGGCCGAATTCTATCTACATCATGTACCTGTACTGGCCCAACTTATCGTCCAGCTAGCCTTATCAAACGACTAATCGTGATTAGTCGTCATTTATCGGACGATAAGTTTTCTGATCGAAAAAAACTAATCGAGGGCCTTATCGAGCACCTTTTTACGATAAGGATGACTAATCGCGATTAATCACAATTAGTCGTCCGATCTGAAAACATTGCCTGTGATGAAGGCTTCAATAGCCTCGTTGTCGGTGATCCTAGGAATCCTGATGCGCATATTCAAGAAGCGTCAGATGTACTCGTGCAATGGTTCATCCCTAGCGTCGCGGATGCGCTGAAGGTCGTACTTGTTGCCTGGCTGTTCACAGGTAGCAATGAAGTTTTTGACAAAGGCTTGACGCAAAGCATACCAGGAGTCGAAGTGGTTCTCTGGGAGACTGACAAGCCATTGGTGCCCCACCGGGCCGACCACCATGGGAAAGTAGTTGGCCATGACATGCTCGTCGCCCATAGCAGATCTGCAAGCGGTCTCATAAAGTTGGACCCATAGCTCGGGATTGACCTTGCCGTTGTAATGGTTAAGCTTTTCAAGCTTAAAACCTCTAGGCCAGATGACCTGTCGTAGGTGGTTGGTGAATTGCTTGGGGCCCGGGGGACCGTGGACCATATCGTACTCCATGCGACGACTGGTTTCATGGGACGCACGGTCCCGAGCTCTCTGTTCAATGCGAGGACGTAGGTCACGGTTGTTGAGGTCGCGACGGAGATCGTAATTGCCATCATGGCGATCTCATTTGTCACCATATTGTTGTCCTTGACGACAATGGTCCCGGTGGTCATTACACCGGTTGTCGCTGCGTCGGTCATCGTCGTTGTTATTGCGTCGGTGGCCGAGGTGGCGGTTATCATCGCGGGGAGGGTTTCCGCGATTGTCGTCGTTGCCTCCGTCAGCTCCTGGATCGACACCAGGAGCTATGTTGTCCATAACGTGGTTTGTTAATGCCAGCGGGTGCGCGTAAGCCACGTTGACCAGACCTAAAAGGTCGACTGGAGTGCTTGCGGCTCCTGCTAGTCGCGCTAGACACGAACGGCCCCACGGCACGTTCATTGGTCTGAACCATGGCCGCCTGGAGATAAGCCTACAAATCCTCCCAGATGTTTTGGATTTTCGGGATATCTGGTAACCGCTTCAGGCTTTTCAATGGCGATGGCCACGTTGGCGCTTGGGGTTTTGAATACTGGTTTGTTCCCCACCATGTCGAAAGCATCATTGAGGTTGCGCCCTTGCAATCAATTACGCCTAAATGCAGCGTCAGCTTCTTGCTGGTCGTGGTCTGCTTGCTATTGTGCTAGGCATGCATCTTCATCTATGCGGCGTTGAGCTCGGTCGGCATTGCGCTGTTGTCGCTCTTGTCGCTGTTGATCGGTCTCGCCCCCAGCAGGTGGATCTTCATCTTGGCTAACCACGTTGATCATGGTGCCACGCCTTGGAGGGAAGGCCCGGATTCGAGGAAAGCCTGGAGGATATAGCCTCTCCTCGTCACCGTTACTCACATGGTGTAATACCATGGTTTGAGTAGTCTCGTCGGACGTAGTGCTTGATCTGGAGCTCAAACGGCTATCTGTCTAGGTGGTATGGATCGAAACTTGATCAAAGCTCACCATATTGACGAAGTTGCGTGGTCGAGGTTGAGGTCGAGCAGAGCGCCCTTCAGGAGTTGAAGTGACTACTACATCTGTACCCAACCGTTGAAAATGGGTGGCTCGAGTAGGTCAAGTAGATCTGTTGTAGCCGTTCGAGTTCTGCTCGGTAAACTGCTCTTGGAGCGAATCAACCAGAGCTAGGGTAAACGAGAGTCTGCCATCGAGCCGGTCGATGGAGTCAATCAGGTCAGTGTTGTCGAGTTTCCTCCCCTGGTAGCGAGGAAGAAGTCGATGAGTTGCCGGCGTGGTTGGTGATGGTGCTGGTGCAGGCGAAGCCAGAGCCAGCGTAGTCGTAGTTGATGCCGGTGTCGGAGAAGTAGTCGATGCAGATCGGATCTGCACCTCCTCCATGGTTGTGATGACGAAGTCGTTGGAGCCGGTGGTCCAGGTGCTCTGGCCGATCGTGAATGTGTGGCCCACCGCCATGGCCATGGAATTGGGGAAGATGACCATCTCGCACGCCTGAAAAGCAGTACACACACCCCCTACCTGGTGCGCCACTGTCGACAAAACCTGGTCGGCAGTCTACCGAGGGGTATGCCCAAGGTAGTAGATTGTCGGCAGATAGGTGTGCAAGCCACGAACGAGATGGTGATGCAGAACAACACACGAGTTTACCCAGGTTCAGGCCGCCGTGTGGGCGTAACACCTTACGTCCTGCTCTGCTTTGTTATTGATGTCTCAAATAATGTATTACAAGCTAGATTGCCCTAGAGTATGTTTTGATGTTTTTTCTAAGGGGGGTCCCCTGCCCTCCTTATATAGTCTGGAAGGCACGGTTACAGATCTGGAAACTAATCTTAGCCGATTACAATTGCCATATGGAGCCGGATAAGGATTCCTAACCTAACCGACCAAGACCTTGCTTGATCCCCAAGTCTGGTTTGATGCCTTACGCGAGAGTCCATCTCGATGATCTGGATCGCTTGTCATCATATAATGGGCCGGACCGTCTAGTCTGGGCTTGCCCATGTCTAGCCGTAAGGGTATAGGAGTTTATACCCCCACAGCGACAACAAGATAGGCGTCGAGAGTGGCTTCTTGAACGCAGCGATGAAGTCCTCAGTCGACGTTACGGCCATCGCAACAGGCGCTCCTCCATCCTTGTGGCCGAGGAAGTCGACCTGGACCAGGGGTGGGGATCCCCCGGGCTGCTCCAACACCAGAAGTGAGGGCCCTGGTGAGGTTTGGCCCGAGCTGCACACGCCTGGACCTGAAAGGCATAGATCCACCGGCTGGGCCACCTTCGACACGTCTGTCTGAGGTGGCTTTTGGGTCACACATGCCTCCACCTCAAGTAGCATGGGATCGAAGTCCCAACGCTGAACCTCCAAGCAACGGTGCACAAAGATCACAGGCTCAGTGTGCACCACTTGCATCGCCATAGTGCCTCCCTGCACAGTGGCGTCAGAGTGATCGTCCTGCTGACACACGTGAGCGAAGAGGCCCCTGGCCACGCTCACAGACACATGGTACCTCGAGGAAAGGTGTGCCTAGAACTCGTCAAGCGTGGTGGCAGACTGGCTACTACCAGGGAGTGCGACAAGAACAAGGGAGAGGTCCGCACCGGACGAGGCAAGCTCAACGTTCCTCTGGACTACGAAGACCTTGACCTCAGGGCGACCATCAACCTTGGCCGCGAGGTCAGGCTCAGGGTGCACCACGTGTGTCTGCATCGACACAGCCTACGTGGTCGATTGCTGGACACGACGAGGCGATGACGGTGTCGGCAATGTCCTGAGGCGTCATGACCAGAAGGGTGACGCACCTTGGCACCCCCACCGAGGCACCGCGTCTCCGAGGCCGAGGGCGGTGAAAGGCCACGCTTGCACACCGGCGAACGGCCCCGCTTGCAGGCCCTTGCACGATGGCCGGTACCCCGGCAACGGAAGTAGCTTGGCAGAGAGCGACATTGAGCGGTGACGTGGTCGTGTGCGAGGCAGTTGAAGCAGCGACCCACAAGCTCCGGTGGGACTAGATGGTGGCATTTGGGTGCAGCGTTCCTAGGCTCACGTAAACGGTGACAACTCTCGACAGTCTAGAAGCCATCAACGTCGACGATGGTTCCACGGTGAGGCTGCCGAGACACGTCATGCATCGGTGCCCTACGTCGTGGTCCAAGGCGCTGGTGCACTGGGACCCACGCTGCCTGCTACTGTCTAAGCCGATGCTACGTGGGCACTCGCTTGGACAGCGGCGGTGGAGCCCCACGACCAACAAGTGCACAGGGCCTACGCTGCCAACGCCGATGCTGACGCCGCTTCCCCCTTGCAGGCACCTAGAGGGCTCCCTCCACGACTGCAACACGTTGCGTCACATTCACAGCTCTCACCGATGGCGGAGACGTGGCCCGAAGAGCCTTGCGAGCTGCTGAAAGCCCAAGTTTGGTTTTGGTAATTAATGACACCAAGTTGCTAATGCCATGTGTTAAGTGGTTTAAGTTAGGCATAAGCAACACATGTGATGAAGGTGCATGTGGCATGGAGTGGTGGCCACAAGATCACAAAGAGATGGTGCATGGACATGAAATGATGGTCATGGTGATCAAGCATGAGGAGATGGACATGGAACAAAGTGATCAAGGCAAAGGTATAATCATAGGGTTTGCTTTTGTCAGTCTAAGATGAGTAGAGAAGTGATTGACCGGGTTTAGGATCGATAGCTGACTATCAAGAGGGGCAATCACGGTTAACTCGTGGATCAAGTGCTACTAGGTCATCTTCTTGAGCATATGCATTAGGATCTAGTCAAGAGAGCTAACATATCGCCTTGGAAAATGATTGTAAAAATGCTAACACACATGCACATGGTGATTTTCACATGTTGGTGTTGGCACATTGCGAAGGCGGCGGTGTTTGAGCGGTAGAGAGAGGTTTGGGGTTCTCTCTCCCTCCCACCGAGCTTGCGAGCGCAGGATTCAGGCGTTTTCAGGGAAATGAAATGCCTATTTTCCATTACGCCGGAGGTTGAAAAAGTGGTGAAAACACGGAGGTGTTTCATGAGATAAAACATGTGCTTTAGTGATACACATATGGAGAGTAGCTCATAAGTGAAAGCGCGGATCAAGCAGAACGAGTTTTCGATGAAGCATCACGAAGAAACAAGCGACAGATGCTCGGCTTGCGAGCGACAGACGCGGGGTGCGGCGTCTGACGCCAAACCCTAGCTCGGCCTGTGCGCACAGGTGCGACAAACACGGGGATATGACCGCGACAGACACCGTGCATGGCAATGTTGCCACGTCAGTCGTGTGTTGCAGCTCGGGTGTTTTAGGCGCGGCGCGGCTTAACGCGACAGATGCGTTACTTGGCTTAGCACCGGACGCGTCTGACGGTTTGGCGCGCAAACAGCCTCTCTGTGCTGCGTCTGACGCTGTGGAACTACGTGGGCGCATGAGAGTGTGAGCGACAGACGCTCATCGCTGCGTCTGTCGGCCTAGTAGCGTACGCGTCCGATGGCTCAGCGCAAAAACATGGCTTCTGGACCGCGTCTGTCGATCGCGACAGACGCGTCTGACGCGTAGAGCGCGAGCACGGTAAACTCCAACGGTCAGGACACGTGGCCGCTCGGTGGTGACAGACGCTACTGTGCAGCGTCTGTCGCCCCTGAAAATCGTCCAGTAAAGTTGTTAACGGCTAGCTCTTGACTGAAATGTTATAAATAAGAGGTGGCCGGCCCTTGGAGGTTCTGGCTTGCACATTTGAGATATTGAGGTACACTTTGAGCTAGAGAACTTCCCCTCCACTCATCTCCTTGCTTGGTTGCATACTCTAGAGAGATTGAGTGAGATTCAAGTGCATTGCATTGAGAGTTGCATCTAGTGGCACTTGATTCTTGAGTTTACTGCGGATTGCTTGTTACTCTTGGGTGTTTCCCGACACCCTAGACGGCTTGGAGCAGCGGTGGTGTTGAGCTCATGATTGGAGATTGTTTCGAGCCTCACCAAGCGATTGTGAGGGGTTCTTGAGCCTTCCCCGTGGGAGTTCGTGAATTGGCTACTCTAGTGGAGCTCGTGGCTTGGAGGATCCCCATCTTGTGAGTGGATGTGCGGCACCCGTTGAGGGTTCAACTCTTGATAGTTGATTAGCTCGTGATCCATCAAGTGGGTGCATCGCCACAACGAGAAGTAGCTTGCCGGGAAGCAAGTGAACCTTGGTAAAAAATCTTGTGTCATCTCTTTGCCAAGGATCTCTTGTGATTGCTCATTATGATTGATTCTTTGAGTGCATTGCTTCTCTACATCGTTGGTATAAGAATCAAGTCACTTGCTCTTTACTTTCTTGTACTAGTCCTTGTGTAGTTTGCTTAGTGTAGCATTTATCACATAGGAGTAAGTAGCTTAGTGACTTAGCATTGTTGGTGTGTATTAGAGATCATAGCCTTGCTTCACTAGAATTGTATAAGTGGCTTGCATAGTGTAGTTGAGCTAGTGCTAGAATTAGCTTAGCCATCTTTTATACTAACGTGGTTGTTTAGTGAAGCATGTAGATTTTTAAATAGGCTATTCACCCCCTCTAGCCATTTGGACCTTACAGCTGCGTCCAGGTACAACAGGCGCGTGGCTACAGGGGTGGGCTCGTCATCAGAGTCACCCGCGCCGAGGTCAGCGTCCGCCCAGCGCCTAGCCTTCGAGCGCCCCACCGAGCTACCTCTAGGATGGAAGGGGGCAGCGTGGGGGAGAGGGATGACGGCCTCGGGGATGGGCCGCCAGCCGGCTGCAATGTCGACGGTGACAGCGGCGCCGCCCGCGCCGTGTGCACGACGCAGGGGATGACGGTTGTGGACGCCGGGGTAGGAATCACGTCGTCCTCAGCATCATCGTCTTCGTCATCATCGTCTTCGTCGGAGACGTCCTCAAAGATGACCTCGACCTCGGCCAGCTGCGTCGTCGTCTCGGGCATGGCCCCCACGCCCAGGGATTGGGGAGCGGCGGACCCTGGTCCAGCCATCGGGGGGGTTGCTACGACGGCGAGGGAGAGGGCAGTGGAGGAGAGAGCCGACGGCAGAGGCAGCACTGGGCGGGCAGCGGCAGCCATGGACCCGCCCGGGGCCCCTCGTCCTCTCCACACGCCGCGGAGGTGGCTGCTGGCTCCTGGGAGGTCGCTGACAGGGAGTAGCAGAGGTTGGGGCAGGCGGCGCCGGCGAGGCTGCCATGGACGCTGAGGGCGCCGGAGGTGGCCGACGGGGCGGGGGAAGCCACCGGCGGGCTGGGGTCCGAGTTTCCCGAGGAGCACACATGAAATGGTAGATCAGGGGCCGGGGAACTCGGATTCGAAGTTGGATTGGAGGTGGGTGGGCTGAGGAGGGATTGGCCCTGGTGTTCACTAATCTTTAGTAATACACAAGCAAAGTGAGGAAGTATGTAACCGTCTTAGGTACTGATGACTGATGAGGCTTTCATTTGCAATACTGTTGAGTGCATCTGCCTAATCTCTCAAAAAATCTTAATTTGACCGTCATTATTCAAATGCGCACGCTCACTGTATATACTACTCCCTTAGTTCCCAAAATAATGCAATATATTATGAGAAACGTGCCGGTCAAACAAGTTTAACTTTGACCAAGTTTATAGTAAATAGTATTAGCATTTATGTCTCCAACTAAATTAATTATGAAAATATATTATATAACTAATCTAATGGTACTTATTTTGTTTCGCGAGGATTAGTATATTTGTATATAATTTTAGTTAAAGTTTAAACTATTTGACTTCTCAAAATACGAGAATTGCATTCTTTTGTGGACGGATGCAGTAATTTAAAATGAGCATAGCATGGACAGTGATTATTATGACTTGTGAGGCAAATAACTGTAGATTTGACCAGCAGCAGTGCTGACTCAAAAAAGTGGCAGGCACCGCTGCATCGACAAATGAAGAAGAAAACGCACATGCGTCGGTAGGCACATACATCAGCTTTGCACACAGAACCAACTAGTCGTCCCACCTGCCACCAGTAGTCATCTACTACTTGCCTGAGGCAGGTAAGCCATTGCCACCTGGCCATTCTCTCCCACTCACAACTTTATTTCCTCCCACCACTAACAACTTTACATCCCACAAGGGCCGCCAAAAACGTGTCGAACATCGCGCTAGTGAATAGCTCGCCGGCGGCGACTAAACCAGCCGCCCACTGCACTACACACCATGCATGGCCGTGACCGTGAGCACGCGCACGGCGACCGCCGCTGTGCTAAAACTCTCACTTTGCTCAGCTCGCGGCCACATGTACGACGCACGGAGGCTCCAGAGTGAACACGCGCGCGATTTAACCACACCACTCCAAAAAGTCCTTATCGCTAACAAGCATGGAGTACGTCCTGATCGAGCTCCTGATGATATGATCGAACTATATATAAATTCCCGTGGGGGTTTGCCGAAGCTTGCATTGCACATAACATAGCAAATTGTTCGTAGGCAATGATACAGATCAACAAGACATGAAGAAGGCCATTCTTCCACTAGGAATCGTACTTGTGGTTGGCGTGTTGCTTGCGCCAGTGGGGGAGAGCCGTGCTGCTCGGAAGGACCTTGGCATCAACCTTGGGATGTTATGTTTAGGATCACAGTGAGTAGATCAAAGGTAGACTTTCACATTGATAACAAGTTCTAGTACACAACTAGATAGAAGGGGAAAAGAGTGAGAAAGAGCAGACCGACGGGGAACGTGGAGGAAGAGGAGCCGGAGGCAGCCATGTCGTTCGTCGGCGTGGTCGTCGGTCTCGAAGAAGAGGGCGATGCAGTGGCGACCGGCGATGAAGACTGTGGTGGCACAGTGCAGTGGCGGCGGTACTTCCCGTCGCTGGCTGCGCCTCTCTCTGTGTGATCAGGAGTTAGGGTTTTCGGTGGGGATTGTGGCTCACAGTGAACCTCATACCAAGAGCCGCCAGCCCCCCACCTCTATTTATTGTGCAGTGCGACGGGGGCCCGCCAGCCATAGATGGGTTGGGCGCTCCCGATCAGGGCGCGAGGTCAAGGCCCAAGCGACCGTTGGGCCACTATGGTTGGGAGATCAATCCAACATTCTCCCCCTTGATCTCAACTCATACTTCAACTTTAATTCATTTCACTTTTATTTGTTCCATCACATATTAGTGCATAGAGCATGCTTATTGTCGCGATCAATTGCCGATAGATTTAACAGCTACAATACACGCCTCTATTCTGAAACAGATTCTTTAACTTTAGACCCTTTTAATTGTCCAGGAATCATAGGCTTTCCCTCAGACCCATGCCGGCTACATGTTCTCTGAACACGTTGGGTGGTAAGCCTTTCGTAAGCGGATCCGCGAGCATCTTTTCGGTACTTATATGCTCGAGACTTATAATATGATCCCGGACTTTATCTTTTACAACATAATACTTTATGTCAATGTGTTTGGCAGCACCACTTGACTTATTGTTGTGAGCATATTGTACTGCAGGACTATTATCGCAGTATAACTTAAGTGGTCTATAGATGTCGTCAACCACCTTTAAACCGGGTATGAACTTCTTTAGCCAGTTTACCTGCCCCGTTGCCTCATAACATGCTACAAACTTGTCATACATTGTGGATGATGTAGTGACGGTTGTTTTGAGCTTTTCCATGATATAGCTCCTCCTGCGAGAGTGAACACATACCCAGATATGGACTTTCTATCATCTCCCGCATAATCAGAGTCTGAGTCTCCCACTATTTTTAGGGAATTTGACCTTGTATACGTCATCATGAGGCCTTTCATTCATTGCAAATATCGCAAGACTTTCTTTACCAATTTCTAGTGTTCTATTCCTGGATTACTCTGAAATCTGCCAAGCAACCCGGTAACAAACGCTAGGTCAGGGCGTGTGCACACTTGTATATATTGTAAGCTTCCGACAGCTGAAGCATATGGGACAACTTTCATTTGGTTGAGCTCAAATTGGTTCTTGGGGCATTGAAAATCCTCATATCTGTCGCCCTTGACTATAGGTGCAGGTGAAGAACTACATTTGTGCATACTAAATTTCTTCAAAACTTTCTCTATGTATGCCTTTTGTGACAGCCCCAATACCCCTTTACTTCTATTTCGATGAATCTCGATCCCTAGAACGAACGAAGCTTCACCAAGATCTTTCATATCAAAATTTGAGGATAAAAACTTTTTTGTTTCCAGTAGTAGACTGACATCACTACTAGCAAGCAAGATATCATCTACATATAGGATTAGAAAGATATACTTCCCATTCTTAAACTTTGCATAAACGCAATTGTCCTCTACATTTTCTTTAAACCCAAACTTTCTTATCGTTTTATTAAACTTCAAGTACCACTGTCTTGAAGCTTGTTTTAATCCATAAATGGATTTCTTTAGGCGGCATCCCATTCGTTCTTTTCCTTCTATGGCAAAACCCTTTGGCTGCGCCATGTAAACGTTTTCCTATAGATCCCCATTGAGAAATGCCGTCTTTACTCCATCTGATGTAATTCTAACTCATAATGTGCTACTAGTGCCATTATGATTCTAAAGGAATCTTTACATGAGACTGGAGAAAATGTCTCATTGTAATCAATCCCTTCTCTTTGCGTGAAACCTTTTGCCACAAGTCGCACTTTAAATCTTTCTATATTCCCTTGGGAGTCATATTTTGTTTTGTAGACCCATTTACAACCTACTGTTTTGGCTCCTTTAGGAATTACTTCCAAGTTCCAAACTTTATTGGCACTCATTGAATTCATTTCATCTTCCATAGCTGCCAACCACTTCGACGAGTGGGTGCTTCTCATGGCTTCTTCATATGAGGTGAGATCATCCTCCATATGAAACTCTTTAGTATCATAAACTTCATAATCATCGGGAATAGCTGATCTTCTTGCTCTTTGTGACCTTCTCAGGGCCTCCACATTTGGAACATCTTCAACTTGAGGCTGTCGCTGCTCCCCCCATGTGTGGTAACCGGTTCTATGGGATCCTAAAGGACAGGTTCCTCATCATCATTCATTGTTGCCATGGGTGGAATAACAACAGGTGCTAGCACCACAGTGTCTTGCATTGTCGGTGCAACAGCAACAGTGGAAGGTCTTGATGGCTAGAGGGGGTGAATAGCCTTTTTAAAAAATTCTACAAAGACAAGCTAAACAAGTTTATCAATACAACAAATAGCGAGATGCGAGTTTTGCTTAGCCTACGGGGTGTTTGCAAGCCACCTATCCAATTCACAATTCTAGTATATTGGCACTCAACCGCACAAGTCAAACCGAGAAGGTAACTACAACTACAACTAGCAAGCTACACAAAAGAGCTACTCTAGCAAAGCTAACTAGCTAGCAAAGATAACTAAGAAAGTAATGCGGAGTTGAGTTAGGAGAGTTTCACCGAGGGGCGAAGTATTGAGCCAACCAATATGATCAACAATGAATACCAAGACAACCGAACACCGGGATCAATCAATCACAATATGAAAGTGATGACACAAAGATTTATCCCGAGGTTCACGTGCTTGCCGGCACACTAGTCCCCGTTGTGTCCCTCTTCACCACGTGGTTCGGTGGCTAATCGGTCTCACACCGAGCCTCTCAAAAGGCACCACAAGAACCTACCAAATGGTAAAAGGTTGCAATGACACGAGCAATTTACTAACTTTGCCTTTGGCGCTTCGCCAAGGTAGGCACAAACCCCTCACAATCACCGGAGGTGGCCAAGAACAATCACCAACTCTTGCCAATGCCTCCAAGCTGCTCTAAGCCGTCTAGGTGGCGGCAACCACCAAGAGAAACAAGAATCCCGTAGCAAATCAACCACCAAGTGCCAACTAGATGCTATCTCACAATGCAAATGCACTTGGATCACTCAATCTCACTTCGAATATGCAAAGAAGCAAGAGAGATGAGTGGGAGGGGAGTTGCTAAGCTCAAAGTGCTCACAAGTATGTCAAAAGTCCAAGAGATGGAGCCTTGAGATGGCCAACGAGTATTTATAGACGTACCCCTTCGAATGTAGTTGTTACGCACTTGAAACAGCCGAAGTCGTGCTGACCGGACGCGCTGGTCAAATTGACCGGACGCGCCGATCGCACAACGGCTACTTTCGCAAACCACCGACCGGACGCGCTACACGCAACGACCGGACGCGTTGGTCCCGTGATGGACCAGACGCGCTGGTCAAGCCTGAGCAGCGCACAACAAAACAGCGACCGAACGTGCTGGAGAACTAACCGGACGCCACAGTGCCAGCGTCCGGTGGAGTCCAATAAGCTCCCTGATCGACCGGACGCGTCCGGTCGACTGTGATCGGACGCGCCACCGCGACCAATCAACAAACCGAAACACGCGAAGACACTGAACGCTGACCGGACGTGTCTGGTCAAACAGAGACCGCGTCCGGTCCAGCGTCCGGTCACCACTGTGACCTCCGTTCGCTTCCGTTCGATTTCTGACTTCCGGCGTAGTGGAAAATAGTCGTTTGAACTCCTCGAAAACGCCTGAATCCCGCCTCGCAAGCTCGGCGGGAGGGAGAGAGGACCCCAAACCCTCTCTACCGCTCAAACTCCACCGCCTTCGCAAATATGCTAACACCACCAAGTGATCTCGTCATGTGCGAGTGTGTTAGCATTTTCACAATCATTTTTCGAGGCGTTATTAGTTCTATCCAAATGCATATGATTATGAAATGCACACCTAGAGGCACTAAGGAGTTAAATAGCTGCGTCATTCCCCTCTTTATAGTATGGCTATCTATCCTATAATGTAACCACACCCACTAGGTGTCTTGGTTACTAAAACACAACCCTTAAGCATATACCTTTGCATTGAACACGTAGGATTGCATCCAAATCCAAGTGTGGCCATCATGATCACCATGTCTATCTTGCCACCAACCTTGGAATGTACTAATCCTCATGTGCTACATACAACTTAGGCATAGGATTAGTACTTAGGCATTATCACTAATTACCAACACCAAACATAGAGCTTTCAAACAGGTAGTTCGAAAATTGGTTCCTGAATCATCGGATTGGGCATATGTACCCGCTTCTCCTCAAGATCAATTTCTCGAGCTACCATGCTCCCCCTCATCATCTCATCCTCTAAGAAGACAGCATGTCTTGTCTCTACAAACTTTGTATGTCTGTCTGGACAGTAGAAACGAAAACCTTTTGACTTTTCAGGGTAGCCAATGAAATGGCAACTTACTATTTTGGGATCTAGCTTTCCAATGTTTGGGTTAAATACTTTAGTCTCAGCAGGGCTCCCCCACACACGCAAGTGGTTTAGTGAGGGTACTCTTCCTGTCCACAACTCATACGGTGTTTTGGGCACCGACTTACTTGGTACTCTATTGAGAATGTGAATGGCGGTTTTCAACGCCTCCATCCACAAACTCAATGGTACGGTTGAGTAACTTATCATACTGCGCACCATGTCTATCAAGGTACGGTTACGCCTTTCAGCTACTCCATCTTGCTGAGGTTCGCCCGGTGTGGAATACTGGGCTACTATACCATTCTCTTGTAAGAACCTTGCAAAAGGTCCAGGAACTTAGCCATATGGGGTATGCCGACCGTAGTACTCCCCACCACGATCAGACCGGACCACTTTAATCTTTAAATTATGTTGATTTTCAATTTTAGTCTTAAATATTTTAAATTTATCCAACACTTCATTTCTTTCTTTAATTGGATAAATATAACCATAACGGGAGTAATCATCTGTGGATGTTATGAACGAGTCAAAATCATCCACAATTTTCATAGAAAAGGGACCACAGATGTCTGTGTGAATTATCTGTAGAATTCCTGTGCTTCGTTTAGCATCCTTTTTAAATTGCTTTGTGTATTTTCCTTTAATACATTCTCTACATTGTTCAAAGTCTGAGAACTCTAATGGAGGAAGAATATCATTCTTAACTAGTGTCTCTATTCTCCCCCTCGAAATATGGCCTAAACGACAGTGCCATAATTTTGACGACGCATCGTGAGTTCTCTTTCGCTTTCTGTTTACATTTTCAGATGAGGATACATTTTCATTCACATCACATACGGAATTCACATTTTCACGAAGTGATTACAAGTAAAGCTCGCCTTGCAGGGATGCAAGACCAATACATGCATTATTAAACATTATCTTACATTTAACATTTCCAAAATGGCAATCATAACCATCATTGTCCAAACACGAAACAGAAATCAAGTTTCTTTGTAAAGTAGGAACATAAAGAACATCTCTAAGTAGAAGCACAAAACCATCAGCAAGTTCTAGTGAAAGATCACCAACGGCTTCAACATCTGCTTGGACTCCATTTGCGACTTTAATGCATCTTTCTCTTCTTTGCATAGTCCTTGTCGAACAGAATCCCTGTAATGAATTAGCAACATGAACAGTCGCACCTGAGTCAATCCACCAATTAGATTTCGAATATTGTACATACAGGGATTCATTTATGAACGTAATAATGTTCTCACCTTTCTTTGCCATGATCATCTTTAGGAAATCAGGACAATCTTTCTTGTAATGTCCCGTCTTCTTGCAGTGAAGACACTGGTCTTTGTCCACAGTAAACTTCTGCTGAGACTGATTTTGCATGGAAGCCTTTCCCTGAGCCTTTGAGGAGTTAGCATTAAAGTTCCTTTTCTTGTTATCTTTCAAATAGTTGATAGAACCTCCATTTGAAACTTTTATTTTGTCCTCCTCCTGAGCACACATAGCCATGAGCTTCTCTAAATTCCATTTCTCTGACTGCATGTTGTAATTGATGACAAAGGTGTCATATTCCTTTGGCAAGGAAGCAAAAATCAGATGAATAAAGAACTCTTCCTTGAGAGCTAGATTCATTGGTTTCAGCTTAGATGCCTGATTATTTATTCTTAATATATGCTCTCTTATGCCACCACCTATATATTTTTCTGTAATCAACTGTTTTATTAGCTGGGTGGCATAAGTCTTTGAAGAGCCAGTGAACTGACTCTTTATCTGCTCAAGGCATTCTGCGACCGTATCACAGTCTGGAATTGAGCCCACCAATGCAGGCTCAATTGTGTTCTTTATCACAGCTAAACATTTCTTGTTTGCTGTGACCCACTTTGCCTTTTCAAGATCATATGACATCTTTACGAGAGCAAAGTCCCGCTCTCTTGATTGCCATACAGTGTCAGTCTCATCAGCTTCCCTCACCAGTGCCTCAGGTTCAAAGGGGCACGGTGCCGTAACTACCCAGTCCACCTCACCCAAAATGAAGGCTAGGTCAAGCTTTCTCCTCCATTCAATGTAGTTGTCTCCTTTGAGGGTAGGGATATCTTTGATACAACCCATCAAGGAGTACCCATCTGAAACACAATCCATTTAAAGTGAGAACATAATAACAACAGTTGTATGCCTTATTTCCAATGTTGGTCAAAAATAAAACATACAACTATTCTTTACAATAATTCTACATCACCGTTGGGCAGAAATAGAATTAATGCAAGAAAATTCATAATTATTCATCATAATATTGCCATTAATCAACGTTGGTCAGAATAATAACAATATTATAATAAGCTGTAATTTTATCTATTTTTCAAAAACTAAATTCTCCCGTTGGTTCGAATTTAATAATGAAATAGCAACTTTAAATACGCAGCGGAAACTTTGAATAAAATTCTCATAATAATATTTTTCAGAAGCAACTTTACTCTTTACTGAACAAAATTATCGTTGGATAAATTTTGTACAGAAATTTCATCAAAAATTTATCTTGTAATGCATCAAAAGGCATTAAATTCAGCTTCTGGAAAAATTAAAATAGAATTATAGTTGTTTACTGTGTAAACTCCATATTTGGCCCGAAGGCCTGATCTGTGCGCTCGGGGCGCGGCCCAGTTGGCCCATTTACGCGCGCTTGCTGGCGCTCCTCGCGCCCAGGCCGCAACCTGGGCCTGGGCCGGGAATCTGGCCCACCCGCGCTGCCCGCCTGGGCTGAAAGCAGGTCCAGCAATCCTGGACCGTCGGATCTGATCCGACGGCTGCGCGTGGAGATCGGGGAATCAAAAACCCCGCCCCGGTCGCCCTTCCCTGAACCCTAGCTCATTCATTTTCTTTCTCCCCGTTCTTCTTGCCTATGCCCCACTGAACCGAGAGCGGCAGCGCACCGCCCATGGCGGCTGGAGGGAAGAGTTGGTGGCGCCGTCGTGGTACCCCTCGCCGACGCACGCGTGCGGCCGGACCCGCGCTCGGCGCCATCGAGTGGCACTCCGGCGGTGCCCTTTTGGCCCGAGCTCGAGACGGAAAAGCCGCGCCAGCGGCGTGACCTCACCACCCGGCGGCTCGGCTTGACTTCCCGCACGGCATCCAAACGACAGCCGGCGTTGGTGACGAGACGGCCGGGCCTAAGGTAGGAACCCGAAACCCCTTTCTGACCGTCCCCTTCTTATGCATTTTCTTTGACTGTTTCATCCTTGATCCGATTCCAAACCAAATCCTCTTCTCATTTTCTACTCGGATCTAGATCTACTCACAACCATGGCTCTGGTACCATTGTTATGTTATAGGATCACAGTGAGTAGATCAAAGGTAGACTTTCACATTGATAACAAGTTCTAGTACACAACTAGATAGAAGGGGAAAAGAGTGAGAAAGAGCAGACCGGCGGGGAACGTGGAGGAAGAGGAGCCGGAGGCAGCCATGTCGTTCGTCGGCGTGGTCGTTGGTCTCGGAGAAGAGGGCGATGCAGTGCAGGGTTTTTTTTATCGGCCGAAAGTCGCCGATATTTCCAAAATTTCCTTTCTATCTCCGAGGTCCGATAAAATTTGATATCAGTCAAATTTTTCTCTTCTTTCCTATTTCTACACAGACAATCCAAAATCAGTCACGCGACGGTCCAACACTTATAATGATTTATTCTTGTTTTGATTTGTGAACAAGTGATGTTTAATATCTTAGAAATAGTTTCAAGTCAAATTCTACAAATATTTTGAAAAAAAATAATTTTTTTTGAATTTAGTCCGATATTTCCGATATATCTTGTTTATCCTCTTTATCCATGATGTCCGATAAATTTTAATTTCCGATAATGAAAACCTTGATGCAGTGGCGACCGGCGATGAAGACCGTGGTGGCACAGTGCAGTGGCGGCGGTACTTCCTGTTGCTGGCTGCGCCCCTCTCTGTGTGATCGGGAGTTAGGGTTTTCGGTGGGGATTGCGGCTCACAGTGAACCTCGTACCAAGAGCCGCTGGCCCCCACCTCTATTTATTGCGCAGTGCGACGGGGGCCCGCCAGCCATAGATGGGCTGGACGCCCCCGATCAGGGCGCGAGGTCAAGGCCCAAGCGACCGTTGGGCCACTGTGGTTGGGAGATCAATCCAACATGGGAATGGTCTTGGGATCGGAGTCGGGATCGGTCTAGGTGCAGGCGTTGGTGCCGGGGGTTCTGGCTCTGGCTCTGGTTTAGCATCAGCATCTGGCTCTAACTCAGGTTCAGGGTCAGGGTCTAGCTCGGGCTTTGGATCAGGATCAGGAGGTCTGGGTCTTGGGCTTGGAATTGGAGTTGGTATAGGTCTAGGTGGCGGTGGCTCTAGTTCAGGCTCTGGATCAGGCTCATCATCCGCGTCTGGTTCAGGCTCTGGATCTGCTTCTGGTGGTTCAGGATCAGCATCAGGTTCAGGTGTTCAGGTTTAGGCTCAGGCTCAGGAGGGGGGCTTGGGCTTGGGCTTGGACTCGGTGCTGGAGTTAGTATTGGATTAGGAGGTAGTGCTGGTCCTGGATCAGCGTCAGGGTCCTCTGGAAGTAGTGCTTCTTCATCTGCAGGTTCTGTTTCAGGCTCCGATGGCAGTTCACACGCTGCGTCCAGTGCAGGATCAAGTGCTGGGTCTAGTGCAAGATCAAGCGTAGGGTCTAGTACTGGATCTCGAAGTGGGCAAGATCACCATTGATATGCACGTGTGTTACCTTGAGGACCTGTTTGGCTGTTTCTCTAATGGTCATCTCTGGATTAGCTTATAGGAAGATATAAACAACAATTGCAGTTAGGTTACATGTATTGTACTGATCCGATTACAAATATTTACATGTGGGCTGTGTGGACGTTTATTTATATGTACGTTTAGATGAAGGGATGCTGTATGAAACCTGAGTTTAGGTTCGTTTTGTTTCCCTCAACAAGTTGTGTTCAGATATATCATTAGCTATTAGCATATCATGTTATCAACCACGAAGTTATAGATCGCGTTGATTACATTTTTGGTACAAATTTTATGTTCTTTTGTGAATTGACCTCTGGTTGTTCTTATGGTGGAACTAGGCAACGTGCTCATCAACAACTCAATCTCAGCCTTTTAGTGATTCGTAAAATAAATTATCTACATCTAACTTCATATTCATATATAGATAAGTTATGATTTTTTTATAAATATAAGAGAATGGGGGCAGAGAAAGAGAGGAAAAAAAATTAAAAACCACCTGCCATATGGAGTCCACTGCCACATCAGTAAAACTACATGAGAAGCTGCTTTTAGGTGGTCAAGATAGGTATTTTGCCGGGCTTATGAAGTTGGAGGACTATAATTTCTGGTATTCGAGTTCAGGCCTTGAATGATTTTTTTTGTTTCAAAATGCCTTTTCAGTAAGAAAAAAAAGGGGGGGATTGGTAGCCTCTGCAGGTCAACTGGAAACTGACACTGTACGAATAAGGGATATCGTAGCACGAAGTAGGAAGAACAGGACTAGCACTAGGTCCATAAGCCTTACAAGTAAGCTTCCACTGCTAATAGGGGGTAGCAGGATCAAAAGCAAGAGCTTCCAGATTCCTCCAGTGGGCTGTTCTCCATCACACACACAAAGCAAAGCCCCGCCCCCACCCGCCATGCTCTTCCTAGTGTCAGGCCCATCTTATTTTGCACCGTCCTTATTCCACTACTACGCACCACTCCGAAATTCAGCCGTCCAATGGCCACACCACCACAAGTTTCGTGCCACCAACAAGCCAGGCACTATTTGTGAAGCCCTGCTTTTGGGTCCTATAAATGCCACAGCATGCTGCGTCTCTAGCAGCACGAAAGACCAATCTGTAGAAAGGAGCACAATCTGTACAGGTGCATTATTGTTCCGGCTTCTCCTAGAAGAATTCTAGGATGATGTCTCGACCTCCGATCACGACCATTTTCCTTGGCATCACCATCACCGTGCTTGCTGCCCTTGCTCTCACATCCGAGGGCCGCATTTCTCAAAAGGACCTGAGCATCGACCTCGGCGGCGGCGGCGGCGCAGGCATTGGGATCGGTACTGGGATTAGCATCGGCATAGGTGGTGGTGCCGGTGGCTCAGGCTCTGGCTCAGCGTCTGGGTCTGGATCAGGATCTGGCTCGGCCTCAGGTTCCGGGTCCGGTGCCGGTTCATCGGCGGGATCCGGTGCGGGCTCAGGTGCTGGCTCAGGTGCAGGATCGTATGCTGGCTCTGGCGCCGGCTCTAGTGCGGGGTCAGGAGCTAGTTCCGGCGCGGGTTCGGGTTCAGGTTCAGGTTCAGGTTATGGTCAAGGGCAAGGTGCAGGTGCAGGTGAAGGCCACGGCCAAGGATCTGGGTATGGTGAAGGGCATGGGTCGGGCCAGGGCCAGGGTTCAGGGTCTGGCTCTGGATACGGTCAGGGAAGTGGCTCCGGTCAAGGATCTAGCTATGGCGAAGGTTCCGGCTTTGGTTATGGCTCCGGCCAAGGATCAGGATCCGGCTACGGTGAAGGTTACGGCTCTGGCTCGGGCTCCGGTCATGGCCAAGGCTCTGGATACGGTCAGGGAAGTGGCTCCGGTCGAGGATCTGGCTATGGCGAAGGTTCCGGCTCTGGTTATGGCTCCGGCCAAGGATCAGGATCCGGCTACGGTGAAGGTTACGGCTCTGGCTCGGGCTCCGGTTATAGCCAAGGCTCTGGATACGGTGAGGGTTCAGGAAGAGGATACGGAGAAGGTGCAGGCTCAGGCTAAGGCGAGGGACATGACTACGGCTACGGCTCTGGTTCTGGAAATGGCAAATAAAGATGGTGAACGACGGCTCCCTCACCCGTGTGTGAAGTGTGATTGCCACTGTCAGTTCTCTAAACTCTGATGTCTTCTTTCTGTGTATCCATATAAATAAGTATGTACATGCGACAAACTATGGAAAAAAATTGTATTGTACGCTCTTGTTCACCATACATGTAAAACTGAGCAGTTGCCACGCCACTCTTATATCTTTGGCAATGTCTAACTTTTTCCTGGCGACCTGTCTTGGAAACATTTCTGCAACAGCCTCCGTTATCACCTCACGAGCTTTATCGTCTGAAGCCGTTTTGTCAATGCCAGCAACGTGGGAATCATAAAAATCTTTCATTTTGTGTGCTTTCAAGCTCATGTTTTATATGAAATACTGAGCAAGGGAAACATGGCTTTGCTATGTAGTTCCAACAAAGCTTCTCTGTGGTTCAAAAAAAAGCTTCTCTGAAACTCATCTTTCCTTTAGCAACTCGCTTCCAAATCTCAAAATAGAGACCATCAAATCCCTTCCCTTGTGAGAATGACCAAACTCCATGCTACGGATATGTTCCCTGAAACCGTAGCTAACTAGAAGTGGGGAAACATTTGGGAAGCCTGCTGCAATTTTCAGCGCTTGAATATAAACCACATCTTCAATTCTATTTCACCTATACGTGCTATCTTCCGTATAATCTTCAATCCACTCAGTCTTATTTGCTAACACTTCATAGTACTGGACATATGCCAGATCTTCTTCCTAGGTATTATTAAGAGTTGAGTGCTAAGGTTCCCAATCTAGATATGTGGCTAGCGCCCGGACGTCCGGAGCCTCCGGACGCTCGTGCAGCCTGCCCTTAATTGCCTCGCCCCGCCCTGCACACGTACCCCGCCCTATTGCAGCCTCCGCGGCTCCTTCCCAGCTACCTCCTCTCTCTCCGCGCGGGCGGGACCCGGGAGCCAGGATGAGGACGAGCATGCCGTCGTCCGCAAGACTCAGGCATGCTACGCACCCCGACCACCAGCACCTGGCTCACCGCTTGCCCCTATTACTCTCTGAACATGAAACACTTAAATGCAACATACGTCTAAAGTAGTTGAAATATGGAACATACATTTGAAACATGTGTGTGAAACATATGAAACATCCAGATAAAACACTTGCAACATAAAAACATTTACTGCAACATAAGACTGAAACAGCTGAAACCATTGGAACATACTCTTGCAACATGTGTGAAACAATGCAACATCCAAATAAAAAACTCTTGCAAACATACGTCTGAAAAGAGATGAAACATTTTGAACAAATCATTGCAAAATGCCTCCGAAACACTTACAACATCGCGATCTACTTTTGCAACATACCTCTAAAACATCTGAAACATTTGAAACCTACGCTTGCAATATGTCAGGCGCGACACTCTAGTGGGCGGTGACCACCATGTTAGCCGAGCTGAGGAACTCGATAACCGCTTCGATGGGCAGATCGGTGCTAGGAGGCGGCGGAGCGAAGAGCAGCAAGGACTTAGCCCCTGTGAGCTTCTTTCGCTATCGGGGCGTGAGGAGCCTTGAGGCTGGCGTGAAGGCACAGCAGCAACACCCTTGCTGTTTGCAGCTGCAGGAGGAGGTGATAAGGAGGATGCCGGCGCCAGCAACAGCGATGAGGGCGGGGGGAGCGAGAGGCACGACTCCAGCGGCAGAGCTAGCGTTGCGAAGGCGGACGAGGGCCACGGGGAGGAGGAAGCGGAGGTGCGGAGCGAAGCCTGCGGTGAGCACGGCAGAGGAAGCGGAGCGGAGTCTGCGGGAGCGCGTGAGACGGAGTGGGAGATATTATTTTTATTTGGGAAGATGGCGTCCGGACGAACAGACGTCCTTACCATATCATTATCGTTACCACAACTACATGGCCTTATCCTTTGGTAGTCATCAAAGCGCGTGCTTGCAGAGTTCAGGATCGAAGTATAATCACGCTCAGGAGAGTCGGAGTTTAGCATTTTGGTAAAATATGAGCCTTCGAGATGGTTTCATCGTCTACGTCGAGGAGGGCCTGCAGCCTGGAGGGGCGGCTTTCATGCCCTGCAACAAATTTGCCTGGTCGAAACTTGCCTGCACCTTGCCCGAGGTAGGTTTGGTTGCTGTCCTGACTGAGTAGCGCCTGTACCAGGCAAATGCGTGGGTGCCCAGGCGATTGAAAATTTGAAATCGTGCGCCTGGCTGGAGTGCCGGTGTTGCCTAGGCTAATTGCTCTGATTAATTGATTGACTGGTGGAAAAGAACGTGACACGTGTTAGCTTTTTTTTTCGTCTCTACCGTTCCTCTTGTTTCTTTTGTCTGGTTCCTACTTCTCATAAATAAAACTAAATGACATTTTTTCTTATCATGGTGATTTGTTGCTTCATGTCCATGAATGGATCTATTAATCATGAGACAAAACTTAATTATTCTTTTCAAATACTTTTTCGCTGTTACTTGTTAGTCTCTAATACACATGTGGGAAAATAACACTAATCTAAACCATCTATTTATTTGAGTCAAACCATAAAAGCGTATGTTAATCATACACCATATATATAAGTATCATAAACGCATCTACCTATAACTTTATGGCTGTATACCAAAAACTTCACCGGTGAGGCCACGTCGCTCTTTTCACTGTCCCTCCTCTCACGGACCACTGTTCCCACAACAGTAACGGATCATGAAACACTGTTCATACCCGTTACGAACAGCGCATTAGTATTATACATATCCCCTATTATTAGTTTGGGACACAGGCCTCCAACCAAGTGGACATTCTCTAGACTTGTCTAGTCAGACCAAAATTATCAACTTTTCAGACAACTCTAAAACAACATTTTTTCAAGCGTCACTTAGGCTTCCAACCAAACAGCCTCAGGCCGCCTGGCGCAGCCGCGGTTGCTAGCTACTACCGTTTACGGTCTGTCCATCTGCTTTGCGGGGCCTCCGTCTATCCGCTGGCTTATGGAGCTGGGAGGAGGAGTCGTTGCGCCAAGCGGCCACCCATGACCGCCGAGCGCCCGTCTGGTCTCCTTAGAGCAAGGCTAATAATAATAGCCGGCTACTGGCTGTAAGATTCTTTACAGCCTTCTCTTAGCCTAACCATATAGTAGTTAGCTCTTTACTATTAATACATGTCCCACTTATCTATCTCACAGAGTTTTTTATTATTTTGTCTAAACCGGCTGTAAGCTTATAGCCCGCTTCTCCTCTCTCTCTCCTCTCTTTTCTCTTTCACCTTAGCATTTAGCCAGCTTGGAGCTTATTATTATACATGCTCTTGGAGCAAGCTCAATGTATATGGCAAAACCAGTCCATAAGAAAGGGCTCAGCATCAGTGGTCCTTTACTATTTCCTCTTTCACAATGCCCAGCCCATAAGGTAGAGCCCACATTGGGGCCCACTAACACATTAAAAAAAGGACACCCAACTATCGAAGCCTCTTCTCCCACGGTTCCCCATCTCGCGAGCGTCGCCAAATGCCCCAGCAAATCGTCGCGTCCGACGCCCATGCCGCCGTCTCCGCTCGCCTTCGACACACAGCCCTCATCCCCGCCGCCGGCGCGTCCCCACACCTCTCCATCCCCCCACGGCGTCAACCTCGTTGGGCGCACGGATGCTCACGGAAGCCAACGACGATGGGCTGGCGGCACGCAGTTGCCACAGCCCGCCACCCCGCTACGATGCCGCAGCTTGCCACCCCGCCACTGGCCTCTGCCTCCAATCTGATCCAATTTTGGCTCGAGTATGGCAGGTGAAGGGAGGAAGGAGCGGGCGACGTTTTTCCCTCTGATGCGTGCCGACTGCCGAGTAGCAGCGAAGAGAGAGAGGAGAGGATGGGCTAGGGTGGATGGTTGGGATACATATGAATTTTTTTTATGTTTTAGTGGACCCCTATTTTTGGTCCATTTAGACTTCAACATTGTGGTGCCAACAACAGCTATTGTCTACTGACATAGGCCCCACCTCTATGGACTAAGTAGTCCAAATATATTGTGGTTGCTCTAGGACTATGGATAGCTTTAGTTATAGACCACTCTATTGTTGAGTCCACAATATTTCAACTAGCTGGTAGAAAATATTTTGATCCAATGCATCTTAAAGCGCCAGCCGCCGAGGCCTTAGTGGGTGGGGAGCGATGTGCTCTGACGCTCTGTCAGTGTGCTTGTGCCCCTGCACCCTAAGGGCCTGAGAAATTTCAATATTTGGGATCCAATTCGTCTGCCTCGCAACTTTTGACATCCAACTCGTCTGCCTTTCAAAATATGATACTGGGGATGCGAATTGTTTCAAGTTAAGAGATTTCAAGCATTTTCTCTTATTTTTTCCTTTTCCTTTAATCTTTTGACCTATCCTGGCCACCTAAAAGGACCAAACTACCCTTGGCAAACTGAAACATATCGATTCCATCGTAAGCTCACCGTTCCGCCCCCTATAGTCACGACGCAGGGCTGCTACGGACGAGCGCCCGTGCGTCTGTGCCCCTCTGCCGCTCCTACGCCGGCATGCCGCCGCTGGCGAGCCTCCTCCGCCCCTCTGCCGCCCTCCCCCTCCCTTTCCCGACCACCCTCTGCCTCCCGACGACCCCTCATCCTGCGCCCCTCAAGCTGCAGCAGGCAGGCGCAGCTATCTGAAGGCTAGGGTTTCGGCTGGACCCCAAGAAAGGCTCGGCCCTGCTCTCCAGTGGATGACGCCATGATCTCCTTTGAGATCCCTCTAGGGTAAGGCACAATCCTCGATCCCAACTCTTCCGAACAATTGTCCTTTGGCTTTGTGCGGAAACCAGAACTTCTGACCCCCTACCATAACTTCTGAGTTTCGCATAGGAGTTATGGCTTTGCGTGAACATCAGAACTTCTGACCCCCTACCGGAACTTTTGATTTCCGCAGTCCGAATCAGGGAGAGTCCAAACTCGATCCCAACTCTTCCGAACATGTGTTACTGCGGTGCGCTGGCCTGTTGTGTGTTGCAGCATTCATTTTTTTACCGTTGAGTGCAAAGCTCATGTTCTGTGCGGCTGAGGTGCCTGGTGCCAAGCCTCTAGGTTTCTTTTTTTGAATGCTGTAGCATTCAGGAGCCCAGCATCCAGGGCATAGGCTTGTTCTATTGAGCCAGGGGTAGTTTCGTCCTTCTCGGTGGCCATGGAGAGGTGAAAACATTTCAGCAAAAGGAAAAGATGATAAAATGACTGAAATCCCTTATATTGAAACAATTCGCAGCCTTAGTGTTATATTTCGAAAAGCAGACGAATTGAATGTCAAATGTTGCGAGGCAGACGAATTGGATCCTAAATATTGAAATTTCTCGAGGGCCTAGGCCTAACCAGGCTAAGTGATGGGCCTGGCCTGCTAGCCAGACGACCCAGTCCAATGTGCACCCGCTTGCCATAAGTTTTGAAGCCCAGACGCCAGTTATCACTCTGGGGATTCCACTTCCCATCGTCCCTTGCCCGCCCGCACTCCCGCTCGCCATTCGGAAGTTGTCACCACTCACCAACCACCCCATCCATCGCTTCCCTTCTCGGCTGTCCCCGGCTACACGACGAAGAACTACCACGTCCCGGGAGGCCAGGAACCAGACGATCGACCGAGCCATGGCCAACACCGCCGCGACATCCCGGCGCTCAGCCCTGTCATCGTCGCCGCTTTCTCTTCTTCTCTGCGTGTCGCTGCTGCTCTCCTCTACGGTGCAGCAACCGCCTTCCACCCAGGCCCAGCAAGCAGCAGTGCAAGCCCCCGACCCGTCCTTCATGTTCGGCTGGCTCAACAACAAGTGGGCGTACACCGCCGGCGACACCGCGGTCATCCAGATCATGTCCCTGGACCTCCGCGCCGCCGCCGCCGTCCGCGCCTCGCTGTCCTTCACGTTTTCGGTGAACGGCAAGGAAGGCAACAGCAGGTACGTCACGGACGTGGCCGCGAACATCGGCGCCGACCCGAACACCTGGACCGTCTCCTTCGTGCCCCTGCGCGCGGGGAACTTCGCCGCGCTCGTCGGCGAGAAGCGGTTCGTCGCCGCCGAGTGGCCGCTCACGTTCACGGTCGCCGCGGCCGGCGTGCACCCGTCCGCGTCGCGGGCGTCGTGGACGTTCCCCGGCCGCCGCGTCGTAGCGGGCTCCAGGGCGTTCGTGTCCATCGCCCCCCGGGACGCCTTCGGCAACGGCATCGCGCGCGGGCCCGACATGCCTGGCTACTTCAGGGTGTCGGGCTCCTACCTCAACGGGTCGGCCGTGGAGCTCTGGGATTTTCACTACAACGGGTGGACGGAGGATGGACGCATCGGCGTCGAGTTCAGGTCAAATGTTGCCGGCGACTTGTTGGTGCATGTTTACGGGGATGATAGGGAGCTACGTGATTCGCCTCTAATGCTCACAGTGAATCCAGGTTAGAGAAGTATACGTACTTGATTGAATACTCACTCAAAATAACTTGTGAACGGCATTGTGCATGCGTCATGTTGAATGCTGATGCAGCGACTGGATAATTTCATTTAGAATCTTGGTCTTCTCCCAGAAAAGTTTATCTTGATGTATTTCATTGGATACTATTCATTAGTTTAATGCTTCTCCTAATTTTGTATTACGTAGCATCGATTTAATCTGCAAGCACACAACAATGATTTTTTTTGGTTACAAAAGCATAGAAATAGAAATAAAGTTTGTGTTCATCTTCTAGTGGACAGATAGATATGCTGTAGGAAGATATGCATTTTTGTGGAAATGTCAATAATTCGTCGATGTATTTTACATATGCCAGGTGTCCTTAACATAGCAGTAAGCACATGCAGCTGGAAGCATGGAATCAATACTTTGCAGCTGTCTTCCAAGCTGGAGCTATTCATATATCAGAGAGACTCCTTTGGAAATATTGTTCCGGATATTCATCCATTCGATGCTCAAGTAGTTGATAAAGCCACAAATTTGTCCATCCCAATAGTAGATCTCGCAATGGAAGCAGTAGCTGATGGAGTGCAGCTCCTATCTTTTAATGTTGTAGAGGCTGGACAATTTTTTCTAACAGTTTTTGATGCTCAACTGGATGAAAGGGTTTCCAACAGTGTGCACACGTTTGATGTTTTTGTAGGTATGCAGCTATCCTCTTTAGTTTGCTCATCAAGATGCTCGATTCCTGATCATGGCTGATTTTGCTATGTTGCTACTTTCAGGATATTGTGATGGATCAAGCAGTTTTGCAAATGGGTCTGGTTTGGCAAATTCTACTGCTGGCTCAACGTCATCCTTTTCTGTTTTCTTGTTGGATCACTACAGAATCCCTTCTCCAGTTGAAATTGCAAGGATGCAAGTGAAGATTTTGGCTAAAAATGCCACATCTTACGCAGACCCAATCATAACACCTGGAAGAGAACCAAATGGTAATGTTGTATGTTCATTTAGCGGTTTAGCCTTCTATTAACCTTAAAATTCTTTTTTTAAAAAGGATCCTTTTTTAATGAATCCTAAAATTCTTTTTCGCTTGAATGTTGAATAAATTCACTGAGACGATATCTAATGAAGGAGAAAATTCTATCAATTCAGGACCTGCTGGCCACCAGGAGGCAAGTGCCCTATTCTTCAGCATAATTTTAGTTGGTACAGATAAGTGGCATGATCACTGAAATTCTATATGTTATTAGATCATTGCTGGGAATTCAAATGTGCAAACCAGTAAATTTAATGTTTCATATACTCCTCAAATTGCTGGGGAATATGAAATTTGGGTACTGTGTGGGAACATAGTGCTAAATGGTGGAAATCCATATGCCATGACAGTTTTGCCAGGTCTGATTACCTTTCTTATGTGCCTTTTTTATCAATATTTTCACATTCATGCAATGCATGAATTCACTACCATATAGTGATGCAATTGTAATTCTTGCATTCTGATATGCTGGTGCTATTTATCATGTAATGTACGTAGTATGATGATCCAAATGGATTATATTCAAGTGAAATATCAAACAAATTGAAAGTTGAAATGATTCAGAATTTTCATGAATTCCAATGAGAAATTCTTCAGTGATTCGAATAAAGGACGATTACCTTAAAACGAGCCAACTATTTATGCCGCTCGCATACAGTCAACTAATGAGCAGCTTCTGTCTGATACAGATTGACCTCTAACTTCCTGTACCATAACCTGCCCTTTTTATAGGAGCGATCAATATGTCTTTATCAAGTGTTGTCATGTTTGACCCCAAAGTAAAATTATCAGTTGAAAATGAAGTTGTTGTTCGACTTGTTGACTCATTCATGAACCCGGTGGTGTCTTTCAAGTCAAAATTGAAATTTCAGCTGATATCTGCAAGTATCACAAGTACCACTAGTTTTGTGGCAAAAGAATTTGTTGACAACGGAGATGGATCATATACTGCTCATTATGTGGCAAGGGGTCTTGGTTCATATGGCATATGTGTTCTTTATGAGGATAAACAGCTGACTCCATGTCCATTCGACGTCACCGTTCTTGCAGGTAATTTGTCAGTTGGTCCTGAAAGGTTCAACACATAAAAGAAAAGAAATTGGTCACATGAGAGAGTTTTTTTTTTTTGGAAAGCAAGTCACATGAGACAGATAGTTAAGCTCTAGTTGGCAGAAGATTAATTGTCTCGTTATATACTGAAATATTTTGACCATTCCCAATTTCTCTGCTTGTTTGTCGAGTAACTCTGATGAACTGTATCTCTTTGCAGATGAATACTTTTCAGATGTTAAAAATGATACTGTTTCAGTGTGGGAGGATGAATCCATTTCCTTTGATGTATTGTCAAATGACCGCATTGCAGGAAGTAAAGTGGAAATAGCTAACTCATCTTCTGTAAGTTAATGCCATGAAATATGTGATTCTTAATTTTCCACCTCATAGCAATGATCTCTTCTCTTTGTTATACTTGTCGTCAACCCTTGCAGCTGCACATGCTAACCATCTTAACTGAGTTTTGGTGGCAGTATTGAACAGTTTTACTACACGTTGCTTCGAAAACAAAGGACCAGCAAAACATTATATTGCAACTGATTTCAATTTATAATACTATCCTTGAATACTTTGACAAGAGACACATGCCAGTTCTTTTCTTCTTTTAGATAATCGAAAGTCAACTCTGGCCTCTAGCTTTGGCAATGTACACAGCCCGGTCTTTATGACAAATGTTCAGCATAAAACTGATGTCAAATAGGAAATAGGAAGCTATAACTAACATGAATAAAAATCTCAAGCATTGCAAGTGTTTGTTAAGAGGAGTTAGAAGAAAATATCAAACACAATGTACCCTAGTACAAAATTTCCTACGGAGTACTTATTACTTTATTTTCTCATTACCTCACAATCTGACTTAATGATATCCCTTTTCTCTGAAGCCACTTCATGGGTCAGTCCTGCAGTCTAGCAAAACCTACCGTTACACACCTTTCGAAGGATTCTTTGGGAATGACTCATTCTCGTATACAGTATGTGATGAGCATAACAATGTCGTCACTGCAACAGTCTTCATATCTGTTCTCTGCAGACCACCTCAGTTCATATCTTTACCCGACAAGTTGCATGTTACTGAAGATACAATTAGCCCACTATTTGGGTAAGCCATAATGTCTTCTACCAAAGTATTGCATACTTGTACTTATTGCTACTGTTTATTAGCTATAAGCTTAAAGACCTCTTTTGTTTGCTTTCTAATAAAGTAATAAAATTTGTGTATGTTTTTGACAGTGGATTTCCCGGGATGAAAATGGTGTATTCAGATACAACAGAAAATATATCTGTTACAGTGACAGCACAGTCCGGGAGTGTGTTTTTTGATCCAGTGCGAATTAAACTTCAACAGCTATCAGATGATGTACTTTCAATCAGCAGCAGAGGTAGAGGTGGCAAAGACCTGATGTTACAAGGAACGATAGAAGTGGTAAATGATGCACTACAGTTTCTACTGTACAGTGGGTACTAATCAAGATTCTGACTCTCCCTGGTCTTGTACAAGCCCTATATATGTTTTACAAAGATCTTGCTAGTCCTTTGCGTATGGTAACCGTGCATATCAATATGTGCAGAAACGAAGACTTCCACGGAAATGATGTGATAGCTCTGCATGCCTCGAGCAGAAATGGTGTACGAAGAACTCAGTTCCCAACCTTCGTTGAACCAATCAATGATCCTCCGGTGATACTTGCTCCAAGCTCAATTTTCTTAAGTGGGAACCAATCAATGGAAGGACATAAAATATTTGATAAGCACAGGGATACATTTCAATTTTCCATTGTTGAACCTGATCTTCACAATTTCCCAGGTACTATATATAGATTGTTCATGGTGTTGTTTATGCACTATACGAAAAAACATTCACTGATGTAGACTGACAGATTTTATCTTGCAGGGAACGAGTCTTCCTTTTTTCTGGTGCTCTCGCTAGAAGTCTTGGAGGGAACATTAACAACCACCTTGCCGTCCAGTGCCATCGCCACTGCATCCATGAAGACTGAAGGCGTTAACGTTTGGCAGACGCTTCAGACATATGTGACCATCGCGAATCACTTCATGCTGAAAGGAACCGCCATCAGGTTCCGTGGGAGCGTCCAGGACTGCAACAATGCACTGCAGCAGTTGCATTACCAAGTAAATCCTGAATCCTCAGATTATATATCAGTTGCTCGTTTTGTCACATTCCTTGCCCCTTTTTTTTACAGCCGATACGAGTTTCTCTTACAGGGTTCAAGGCATGGAACAACGTTGTCCATAACTGTGAACGACCAAGGAAACCATGGATGCTATCCTGACTGTTCAGAGAGAATGACGATGCCACTTACCACTGCCAAGACTATTCGTCTAGTGCCAGTCATCAAAACAAAACATGTGAACTCAAGGCGAACTATCTGTAAGTACAAGAACTGGTGATATTCCTGGGCATAAAACTGAAATTCCATATAGTGTGAAGCTCATTTTGATTCTGTGCTGCGATTATTTTCAGTGTTTAGATGGTTGGCAGCTATCGGGATCGTGATAATGCTATGCCTCGGCTGTGTTCTCATGTGTTGCCTATGCAAATGCATGAGAGCTTTAAAGAGTCAGCGAAGATACAAAATCTATGGAAAAATTCGCACAACGGAGCAAACCCCATTTCGTCAGCATGTGAGCATGTTACTCTCTGAAACTTCCATATAGCAAGCAGGGTGGTCTGAACAGCCTTCATTTTGACTTTTTGACCTTTTGGCATCCTTTCTGATCGTTTTTTTCTCTGTTTGTTCTTCTGGAAAAAGATGGGTGCTCCTCCTCTGCAGTGCGACGACGTCGGATATTGCACTGCTACTGCAGCTGTCCCCCAGCTTGATGCAAACAGATCAACTCTTCGTCTGAGGTAAGCAATGTTATTCGCTATGACTTCACATGTTTCTGTAGTGAATTTTAGCGTCAACACAACACAGAACTCCAAATGCAAGTGGTTCAGCGTGCATAAGCAAAACCAGATAAATTTTAACAAATTAATCCAAAAATGCCATCAGCGAAGAATCAAAGTATTATATTTTCTGTGTTTAGAAATCACGAGTCCCCTAATTGCCATTGTTCTCGATATTCCAGGTCTCCACGTTCATGCAAGCAAGAACTGGAACTCCAGCCAATCTCGGGGACCATAAACAATAGAACTGAAGATAGCCTTCCTGTTACAGACAAGGACAAATAGGCATTTTATAATTTACCCGTTGTCCGAACCCAAACTATCTTCTGCTCATCCCAAAAACTTGTCAGATGCCAGAATGCCACTGAACGAGTTTTCAGTGTAATAGGAGTATAGCAAAGAGTGTAGCAGAATGTGAATAAAATGGGAAAACTAGATGTGTTGCGTGTAACTGTTTTATTGACAGCCATTACAGATTGTTAGAGTTTCATGGGAACACAAGCATGCGGCTTCTCAGATGCTTCCTTTTTCTTTTAAGCGGCAGATAGAAGCTTCATCATACAGGCAAAAGAGTCGGTCAACTACTCACATAACTGACATTTCTGTGGCAAGTCAGGAGAATGACTGCTAACTTGCCGCTTGGTCTGCTGGATTGATGCATCATCTGGTGCTTCGTTCATATAACGCAAGCGAATGCAGCAGCAGTCCACAATCCTGTCACATGGTCTCGCACAGAAACCGTAATGGGGTAATACGACTTGGTTCTCCACTGAAATACAGATAGAGTGAACTAGGAGGTACTAAACAGGCTTGCTGGGACCTACAACATGGAATGTCCAAATCATTACCCCAATTCAACAATTTAATATGTCAGCATTCATTCCCATAATAACTGTTAGAAAAACCACGAAAACTATGACAATAGTTACGATTATTTGACGAGCCAAGTGAATTCCGTAGAGGAAGATTCAAACTACCTTTGCATTGTGTGGCATGATCTTTATGTCATGAGGTGGATGAAGCCAAGATTCAGGGGCATATGATAAGAAGTTCTCAAGCTTGCTCGTGTAGATATCGGCGTATTGATGAATGTGATAGGCAAATGATGATTCCCTTCCAGTGTCTGTAAGAAATGTTGCACCAAAAGAGCTATTGAACAAATCTCGCATCCCAGATCGGCATTGTCGTCTTTCTGCATTCAACTCATCGAGCAATGTTCTATAGACTTGGCCTTTCTCGGTGCTAACCACAGTTGCATGGACTTTCCCAAGTAGATCATGTATTATACTCAATTTTGCCTGCAATGCAAGATATATCGAGTAAATTGGTCAGCATCCATGTGGATGAAAATTCATGAACTAACAAACTGCATATGTGATGAGAGGAACCAATCACATGTATCAAATACAAAAGGTAAATGCCATCAGTATATCTGTAGATCAATTCATGGTGCAACTGATTGCCTGTGTCATGTTTTAGATTTTGCATACCAGGAGGATAGAGCCTATGATTTACCAACCCAGTGCCATACAGCACTTCACAAAATAATAGCAGCAAGAAGTGCCTACAGACTAAGTGAGTCGCCTGAGCCAAATCCTGCAAGTAGATGGTGAGCCTTTCAAAGTGTACCGACCGATAGTACAGCATGAGCAGTTTCCTTATTGCAGTTCCAATCTTAAGAGTAGATATTTGTTACCACCTCTGGATAAAAAATCCTTGTCTTTTTGGACAACAACATGTCTCCAAAATATTTGAGAGATATTGGTAGTAAAAGTTCTAAAAGCTCGTCCAAAACAACTAAGGAACTGGAATACAAACTTAGCTGTGTACACTTTCGTTAGAAGTACCAGCTAAGTGTAAGGGGGACAAAAATAAAGTATTTGGATATCATAAACATGACAAGCAGATGATGTAGTGCACACCTGTTGGAATCGATAGCCGTCACCGTTTTGGATTTCTATTTCATCCTGAAGGGACAAAGCATGGAACATTGTCAAATCGTACAAAACATATTGTATGAAAAAATAATGTGATAAAGTCAAGAAAAATCCAAAGGAGAAATCTTAAGGTCTTAAAAAAACAAATACAGGTGTGTTCATGTCCTCTAGTAGCATATCCATCATATTCAAGGTCAACATAACATAAGAGATTACTATTTTGAACATTTCAATACATTTCTCTTTATTTTGATCTATTCTCAACTCAAAACTTCTTTGGTACCAACACTCCAATAGGATCAAGGTAACCTTAGATTGAGATATTACTAGTCAATAGGTGAAATATGAAAATGCTAAAGCAGTGGTGCTTGAATTTCATACAACAATGCCTCGTGTGTGTAAAAATATATCTCCAGTAAAAAGAAAAGCATCTACCTCAAGTTCTCGAATTACAGCAGCTGTTCGCCAACCAGCTTTTGAAGGTCCTCTCAAGTCACTCAAAAGATGGTCACCAAAATATATCACCTAATACATAGCCCAAAAAAACTGAGATGAGATATTCAAATGAAAATTTTCTGAAATTTAGATTTGGGCAGTCCATGTTTGTGTGAGCAAAGATCACCCAAATTTATATATTCAGTCATCAGGTTACTCCAATATACTATATCAGAATACAGCAATAAGCAAGAAACATAATCAACATTCAGCAGATGAGCACAAAGGGCATGCAATTTTTTTACTACTAGCTTCCACGATGCAAATGGTATTATCAACTATATTTATTTATATAACTTGAAAAAATATGGTATTGAATTAAGGGAGAGAAAAAAAGAGTGAAAGCTGTATCACTCAGACAGAAGACAATTGAGAATACATTGATTCTTCTTTAAGACAATTGAGAATACAGAAATTGATTCTTCTTTAAGACAATTGAGAATACAGAAATTGATTCTTCTTGAAGTTCAAAATAACCAACCTCTGGGCCCCTCCATTTTGTGATCTGCAGAAATGATTTCAAACAGCCATTGTAGTATACTTGATCTGGCAGAAACTTGTCAACTGCAGTAAAAGCTAAGGTGTCCTTTTGAGTGTCATACACCCTACAATACAAGTAACCATAAATAATAGTTAGGAACCCAGAATTGAAGCAGATGTGATAGTGCATAACTTGAACAAAAATAACAATAAAAGGAAAAAAATACAATAACTGGCGGCAATATAGGTCAGGTCCTTAAGCGCCTGTGTTTATTAACACTACTTTCCATTAATATTCAAAGTGACAACAGACCTACACAGATGCATCAGTGCAAAAAAAAATAACAATAACATCTTAGCAAGAAGGATCCAAAGTAATATTTTCTGGTTAGTAACACATAGATGCTCCACAGAACCTGAACGGGTGATCTGAGTTATAGAAAGTTGGTTTATTTGCCTGCGCAATCACAACATCAAACAGTTCCCTCCAGGAATTTCCATCAAAATGTTGGTCCTGCCCAATCAATTTGTGAAATAGTCATGGAGAGAATATGTGAGTAAGCATAAATATTTTTCATAATACACTGACATGATACATTCTACTTGGAATAACTCACCAAGAAAATTACAAGTAAGACACAAAATTAATAATAAAAAAAGTGTCATTTGTACTCCATACCAATGTCCCCCGTGTAGTAGTAGTAGTATACAACAAACTCTTAATGAATGCTAGAAACAAAGGAAGGATGTATTATGTATATGCTAAATGTTCACTTTAAGCATCAAGAATATGTGTCAAGGGCTCAAGGCCAGTGCATTGAGTGGCTGGCATGTGTCAAGTTAAAACATGATTTCATATTCTCAAACCAAAAGGTAACCCTCAAAGAAAAGATATACAAACGGACCTCAGAAAATAAGGAAAAAGGTTATATCGAAAAATATATAATGTTATTCATGAACCAAATAGAAATCTGTTGTGGTTTAAAATCTTGCCTTTGGGTGCTAAACAATATGGACAAAACATACAAGCGGACTTAAATTTAGAAACAAAACCTCTAGTAAATAACGCATCCCTCCATCTACAAAGTAGAAAGGTGAATTAGTAAGAAGAAATAGCTTTTTCCCTTTCTCTTTAAGCATCTTCAAGAAACGGAACACCTGGCTCTGCATGTCACAGGTGAGGCAACAGTCTTAGATATAACATATCAGAAAGAATGTCAGAAACAAGAAGCAGCATAAGGTTAGATCATTGATATTTAAAACTTCAGATTAAAAAAATCAATAAAAGTGTGCCACCTACTTTTTTTATCAGAAATTTCTGAGGCTCAGAAAGAATTTGCCTGTGAATTAAACCACTTCTGTGAACATGCTGAATCGATTGGTTTACATCCTCGTATACGTAAGATGGATCAAACTCCAGTTTTGCATCTATAAAGTGCTGAACAATATCGGCAATCAGACATGCCTGTGAAGAAATGATCATCCCATAGTTAGAATGTATTATGGAGGGAAATAAAAAAGAAGTACTACTCGGGTGGGGGGTGAAGAGTTGGGTTCATTTCCCTTTACAACTGATATGGTGAAAAAGAAAGCCAGTTTAGTTGCACGGTATGATCTCAGAGAAATTACTTAAATTAAAAACAGTACATGATGCTAAATTTAGTACATAGTAGCTCTAGTTATTAATATGTGATGGCATTGTCTATAAGTGCAAAACATCGCTCCACATGGCAGTCAGAACTACATGCATAGCTACATACCTTTGAAGAATGATCTAACACACATAAAGTTGATATATGAATACAGAACATATAAAATCTAATTAACCTATGAACAAAGCATTAACCATATACTGGGTGATAATATGGTGGTTTAGTTGACAGATAGCTAACTATGCTGTAAGTAAAAGGACACAGAGTAAAAAGAAAAGAATAGAACTAAGGCTCAGATGAATCCAAATGTACCTCACTAAAACAGAACACATCCATCAGCCCAACAAGGCGACGAGCTTGATCTCTGCCAATATGCCGTGTGCCATAGAGCTCTTTTATCTCACTCAAACTCAGCTGATTAACAGGCATTAAGGTAAGAAATTGTATTAATAGGCTGTTAATAGACATATTTTTACATAATGTAATTATTGTTGGAGAAGACAAAGAAAAGGCATAAAAATATCTCATAGAAATTATTTAAACTATCAACATATGTAATCCATGTTCAGATGTATTTAACTAAATACACCAGCCAAAGTTTGAGTTCAACAGTTAATACACAACAGACAGGCTGGTTGCTCATGAGAAGAGAACCTACATATTTACATATTATATTAATATCCCATATATGTAACTAATGCATAAACCAAATAACAGTCAGCATTAACGAACTTCTAAATATAGTATGAAAAGAAACTCAAGCATGCATGAGCTAGTCTTGCAAGTTGGATGCAACCGTTTGAGAAAAGAATGGATAAAACAATGAAGTTTGAGATCAACAGACATCCACTATAAGGCAACCTATCACACATTGTGTGAGCCTAAATGTTTACATATGAATTAACCCAATCATAATGACGTAAACCAGACAACATCAAAAATAAGGCTAACAAACTTCTCAATATATATCTTGTAAAACAAGGCTAACAAACTTCTCAACATATATCTTGTAAAGGAACTAAAGCATGCATAGTCATTTAAGTAGAGAGCATATTACCCTATGCCGCCCAAAGAAGCAACCATCTGGTTCAATAGAGCCGAAGAAATCAAGCTTGAGAAGGCACCCTTTAAGTCTGTCATAGTATAGACCCCTGATGGGAAAGGTGCGGTCATACTCGTACTGCAAGCAACTCTCCGGATACTTCAACTGCAGAAAACATCAGGTCCGCTCAGAAACTACAAGCGCGGCTTCTGTCATCCATGCATTGATGCAATAACACCCAAGAAAGAGAGGAACCAAACCTCATTGACCAAGTGCTTTTTGGCAAGATCGTAGATGAGGCACTGCAGGTGCTCGGAGTAGTGCGACAGCGTGTAGTCGTAGTCGAAGCCGTAGACCTGGAGGTCGTCCAGCTTGACGTTCTTGTTGACGTAAATGCCTGAAACCCGCGACACCGTACCGTCCCAAAGCCAGGCCCAGCAATGTTAAGTCTGAAGAACCGATCTGTAAAGCAAGACGGATAGGAGGATAGGGAAGCGAATGCGCAATCGAAATTCTTTTCTCCCGACCTTGCGGGTTCATCTTGGGCATGTCCTTGATGGCGGCGGGGATGCTGAGGTAGTTGCGCTTGGCGTCCTCGAACTCGCGGCGGATGCGCTCGATCTCGTCCTCGCCGGCGCCGGACCGCAGCGTGGTGGAGAGCGTGCAGAGCGCGCGCAGGCCTGTAGGGAGAAACCACACCCCCAAAGTCAAGAGAGACGCAATCAGCAGTCAACCCCACCCCCGCAGCGGCATTCCGTCGAACGGCTCGAGTGCAACAACCTCGCGAGGACCACAGCGCCGTCGCAGAGAGCGCCGGCGACAGGAGACCGTAGCGGTCGAGGAGGCGGAGGCGAAGGCGAGCCAACGCCATCGGGGCCTGCCTCGGTTTGTCGGTATGTCGGTCGGTCGCCGGCGTGAGGACGAGGGGGGACGCGGGAGACGGCTGTTTTTCCTAGGCGCCGACGGGAAAAGGTCGCGCTCGCAGTTGCACGGGAGAGCAGAAGGCTGCCACGTCGGGCCACAGCTGCTGGACGTGTCCTGTCGCTGACGCGTGGGGCCACATGTACGTCCCGCCCACAGGGGAGCTCGTGGGCTGGTGGGGTCGCGCGGCCTCTTTTGCGAGACCCACGAGGCCTTGCACAGCTGTGACCACGCAAGTGGTGGCCAGCGGCGCACGGCGCCCATAGGAAAAGGAGGCTCGGGAACTGGAAGAAAAGATGGATGGAAAACCAGTGTGGTCCTCGTGTCGGTTGGGGTAAACCTGGCGGCCCATCTCCGCGCGTACCGAACCAGCCCAAACCAGGTGATCCCCTGAGCCTATCAACAACTCTGGGCTCCCAATTGCCATGGGTGCAGATCACGCAAGTTGCCCCGTCGCTCGGCAAGCCCGCGTACTTGATGGAATTCGACCCATCACGGGGTGATAGGCGGCTAGGCGCCACCAACACGTACAGTTTGGGGCTTGGGCTATATCATTTGAGAGAGTAGGCCATGGCAAAGAAAAAGTCAACGTTACCTCTCTTAACTTTTATGAAAGTTTGTTTTCCCCCTAAACTCTAAAACCAGGTAAACCAAACTTTTAAAACCGTTCGTTTTACCTCCCTGACCGGTTTAAACGGTTTTCAAAGGTGTTTTTTTCTTTTTTATTTATTTCGGCTGAACCTTTGAAAAATCATAGTAAATCACAGAAAAATCATAAAATGAAAAATCCAATTTTGTTGGACTCCACAAGAGTAAATCTACACAGTAAACATAAAATATGGTATAGTTTAGTACAAATTTTTTGTTGTAGCTTTAGATCTATGTTTTCTGTAATTAATTGATAGTTGCAGTTTCTATGCTCCAATTGTAGTAAAATTTTTATGGTGGGCTAATTATTGAATGCTTGAACTGTAGTAAAAATTTCATACTTATTGGATCATGTATAACTTAGCTATCCAATGATTACCTGCAGCAAGGTCGATAGATCAATTGATCCGTTGGACAATTAACTCAATCTACAAAAGCAAGGTCGATAGATCACAAGATTGGCCTTAAAATCTAAAATAGCTCAATGACCATAACATATTAACCCAATAGGTAAGATAGGTTGACCGAATCGCCACAGAGCAATCTTTTCTTTAATTTATTGGTCTTTTATTTTTTTCAAATAAAGGTATACTTGAAAGTAGATCGGGCGATGTCATATTTTGAAAGTGAAAATAGGTAAAATTAAAAAGCATCATTTACTTGCAAACTTATTTAATTTGATGTATTGCTAACATTGTCAGCGTGTTATCATGATACTTTTAAATCTTTTATCTTATCTTGAGCTGTCGATAGTAGTATCCATGGTCCATGATAGAAAAATTAGGTCGACTCATTGTACCGATAAGGTTATAACCTTTAGTTAAATGAAAGAATCTTCATATAGCCTCTAAAATTAAGTTTGAGGCCACGAGGCTGGGCTTCAAGACTAGACTCTAGAGCCGCATCGTCTCATTATTCCCCTCCCTCACCGATCAGCAGTCCAACTTGGAGGCTCTGAACGAATGCGAATTTCCTCTTGAGCAAGCGTCACCCACCGCTCGCCCCAGGCCAGACCAGCCGTGTGTACTGTATTCACGACACGAACGTAAATCCAATCCTGCAATCAAACGCGACGGAAATCCGCGGCAGTAGTAAGCAGCCAAGGTTGGAAGCATGTATCTACGTGGACGATGCTCTCTTCAAACAAGTCGAAAAAATTCTGTGCCAGGGCGTCATGGCGCATCTGGGCAGAGGGTAGGTATGGCCGCATGCAGCTGCGTGCTGACTGCTGCGTCGTCGAGAGCAGCACGGTGGTGCCTCGCCGTCGCCGCCGCAGAGGCCGGACAAAGGATTCGTACGACGACGACCCAGGGTAGTTTTGTTGTGTGTATGTGTATAGCTACGACACTGAGCCGCTTTAATTTGACACCCGACGCAATGGGCGCGTGGAGGACATGCATGGCCCCAATGTTTCGCTGTGTGTGGCGCTGGAGTACTGTGGACTAGCTACGGTGTCGTCGTGTCGATGCCGTGGGCAACGTTTCCTTCTTGTCCTCAGATCGACTCAAGAGAAAAGCGCTTTGAGTTGGCGAGAGCACACTACGGCGGCGGCTAGCCGGCTATAAACTGATGAGTGATGATCGTGCATATCCGTATGCACAGGTCGGCTTGGGGCTTGTGTTCGGTAGCTTTACCGTAGCTTCACCTCCACGTACACATATTAGGTCAAATTGTTACTTGTACTTTGTATTGTACTAAGTGAATTTCTAGCGCGTTGCTGCGGGACGTCAGGATAGAAAGTATTGTTATGGCTAATTACATTGCTGCAGCATAGTAGACATTTATTTTGAGCAGGAAACATTGCATTTTTAGTTAGAAGTGCAGTTGGAAGAACTTACCGAACAGTAATCGTTCCAATAAGTAACTTACAATGTAAGGAGGTACTGAAACATGATGACTTCATCTTCTAGAATTAATTGCAAAGAAGACTCCAACCAGCACTACTGTGAAAAAGTGACAGTCGCCTAACCTGTTTGGTCCCAATATACGCCTCAGGCTTGCTTACCAGTGATGCGTCCATGTACAAATTTAGATAAGAAAATTGAATGAAAAATGATACAACACCAAAGGGGGCTGTAAAACAATATTGTAGATCCACAATGGAAGAAGGCCATTAATTCATCGTGCTTAGGCTACATAAGATGTGAAGGAAAACAGAGATGCGACATGTATCAAGCATGGAGCTCTTAAGCCAACGACTGAAGACCCGAAGAAGCATGGTGTGCAAAATTGGTATGAGATACCAAATCAATGACTAAAGTCATAGCAGTATTCTATCAAATAGGTTGTCATACATAGCAACTGAAGAAAGCAATGTTGAACCATACATGCATGTACCTGCAGCAGAGACGACTTACTTATCAGCAATATGTCTGTACAAATTCAGTTATGAAAAATGATACAACACCAAAGAGAATTGTAAAGCAACATTAACCTTGATTGGATCTGCTTCTCGGCCAACTTTCAATAGAAATAAGATGAGGGTATCCCAAACGCCAAGATTCTCGCCTTGTTGGTAGATTTTCTGGAAGCGCTTCTCAACTTTACATGGTAGAACTCATAAGCCCAGAAGTCATGCAGGGTCAGCAAATACGTAGTTTCACAACAGAGGAAGTCCGTTGATTCATCCTACAGGTTCAGCAAATACGCAACACATCAGCGGTAGTCAGTAGATACATAAGAAGTGAAAAAGGATGGTGCCCCGGAGATGACTTAGCAATTGGTGAGGTGCAAGGGGTGATACGTCCACATCAGACGAAGCCTTCAAACTTGGTCTTGGTGATCTGCCATTGGAGAAGGTCAAGGAGACACATGACTGATGAGTACTTATGATCATGCACCTGTTAGCGCCTCTGAATTGCGCCTGTGTTGTGCATGGAGGCGAACTATATATAGTAGTATTACCTAGCAACTGCTCTCCTCCTCTGTTGGTTCATGATCATGTACACATGTGACCCAAACAAATTCATTGTGGAGTTAATTTATGCGCAACAGCTACATGCAAGCGAGATCATGAGACGAAGCAGCGACTATTCAGTTCCTCCCATGTGTAGAGGACTCGAGGAGAAGAAAGGGTGCAGGACAGGGAGAAGAAGTCAAGATTGAGAGAGTGGAGGACGTGGGTGAGATAGTGGAGCAATTAGAATTGATGCACGCCAATTAATTAGAGTCGATTGATGCATGCATACATGGTTTCAACGTCGATTCATGTTGCCAAGACAGCAACATGTGGTTGTAGGCCCTTCCGGATGACGTGGCTTCACGAAATCGCAGAGAAATATAAAGTGGGGTTTTGCTTTATAGGAGTAATAGATAGATGGCATTAGAAGTTATGCAGCATACCCTTAACTTGGATAAGACAATACAATTTTATGTTGTTTGGTTTGCGTGAATATAGGAAACTATATCATATTATGTGTATGATTAGTTTCCTGCATAAGTGACCATAGTATGTCTTAGGCTGCAGAGCGGGTGCAGGAGGAAGGCGCATAGTTTGATACGTAGGATTTGGCCAAATAGTGGGAGATGTAGACAGAGCTTGTTTTGAGGACAGCGCTAGCTTGTATATGGACATATACATGTAACCAAACATGAATGAATTGCACTACGTACGGGAGCCTGGATCAGAAATTATGCAGGCAACCAAACAGACCCATTATAACGGAAACCTGGTGAAAAAAACATGGCTTCACCGACTCCTTTTTGTTTCCTAATCGATTTCTAATAGCTTTATCAGCTTCAAAGACCAACTAAAATTGTCGTTCTTCATGAAAGTTGTGACCATCCCCTAATTCAGTGGCGGAGGGCAGTGGAGGCAAACCTAGGCTGCTCCCCCCCTTGGCCTGGTCTCTCTTCACATAGATACATATCCTGCTACCAGGGGCGGAGCTACAGGGTGGTCCCTGTGGACCGCGGACCACCCTGTGCTCAAGCCCAACCAAGGCCATGGTCTTCGGACGTCTATGCCTCTATGGTCTTCGGAGTACTAATTACCTCACCCTCCCCCCCCCCCCCCCCCCCCTTTTATTTGTATGCACGCTCTGCCACTGCCCTAATTGACTTATGGATAGAAGCTTAATTATGTGTAATCTTTCTTATAACATCTCCTGTTTTTGATTAAAAAAATCGATTTCTAACAACTAAAGCTGCTATTGTGGGCTGTAGTAGTATAACAATGCGTAACAATAGCACAACACACTTGGAAGGTAGAGCACAGTGAAGCCTAGCCAATTAAACCATTCTTTTACGACATATACTCACTGCTCTATGTATCGAGGGAGGAATGTTTACTTACTCCCTCCCTCCATTGTGTAATACACACATTCTAAAAGTTTTTTTAAAAAAAAAACTTAAGTGAATATTCAAATGACACGTGTACCTATGAATTAAATCCAATTAAGAAGTATTTTCTCAAATCATGTTTTTTTTGTTTTTTACATTTTTTTGCCAAAACTGAACATGAACACTAATTTTTTTAAAAAAACTTAAGCGAACATTCAAATGACACATATACCTATGAATTAAATCCTATTAAGAAGTATTTTCTGAAATCATGTTTTCTTTTTTCTTTTACTTTTTTGCCAAAACTGAACATGAACACTACATATAATGTCATATATTTCAGTTCAATGTCTATAATTTTTTTAAAATATTTCTTTGCTAAAATGAACTAGAACTGCTGCAAAAACCCTATTAGATTGTTCTTCTTCATAGTTGAAAACAGTGAAACGTTTCTATGTGTTCCAGAAAAAATCACCACGCCAATACACAGACAAGAATCGGAACCGATTCTGATTCCTGTAACCAAACGGTGCCATTCGCGCTTGTCCGGTCCGTGATCCTGGATTCCTGGAGCAAAGGAGAAACGGGCCCCAAAACCCTGCTGCTGCTGGGCTGAAATCGTCGAGGAGGCAGGCAAGCCATCAGCCAAGCAGAAGCAGTGGCCATTATTGGTCCATGTTCTGAAGTTGAGAGCGTGCACGTGAGCAACCGACGTGGCCATACGCGAGACGCGGCTGCCGATGAGAGCAGGCGGCCCAGGCCTGATGGCACGTGGGCCCGTGGCGTGCGTGCGTCCAGGTCCCCACTCACTCCGCCAGGTCGGAATCGAATCCATCCGGCGATCGCGAGCCGCTACGCACACCCGTGGCCACTGGCAGCCAGCGGCCAGCCCTACCCCTAGTCCACGCCGGACCGCCGGAGACGTGGCCGGGCGAATCTGATCGCGTCGCGTCCTCGTGATCACGGCATCAGGCACGCGCGATCTCGATGCGGATCCTGGAGCCGAGCCGAGCGCATGCGCATCCCCGCTGGCCGCTGACAATGCAGGCGGCTGGCTGTGCGCCCGTGACCTCTAGTACATCGATACTCCCCTACGGTAAGGTAAGCATTGCTAAGAGTGCACAGGACACTGGACACCATCTCCTCTCTGCCATCGCCCACGACGCATGGCATGGCATTGGCATGAATGATTGTGAGGGCGTCCTCGCACCGTCGCACTCACTCCACCCCCATGCGGCGTGCCCTCGTCTGTCTGAGATTCTCCCTAGTGATTTCCGAGTAGTTCCTGCCGCGTAGCGTACATAGGGCTCGTCATTGGCGTAGGAGTGGACTCGTAGTGAACGAAAATGTTTTGTTTATCGCACCTCGCAGGTAACTTTTGCAGAAAGTCAGGGGGTGGGTGGGCCATGGTCACCGTCACCCACTCGCGCTACCGGACGATGCTCGAAACAAACTCCGCTGATCCCGAGGCTTTCTGCTGCTTTTCCTTGCAATTGCATCCACACGAGCAGCCGAGACCAGGGGCAGAGGCTCGCGAGACCGTCGTACGGCATTGCGAGAGCGGCCGGCCTGCCGTCCTCGAGCCTGCCGCCGCCGTGAGCCCGTGTCGCTTTTGATCCCCGGCCGAGAGAGAGAGAGAGCGACAAAAAAAGCGTCACGGAAAGCGGCCACTGTGCTGTGCTGTGTGGCTGTGGTTGCGCTGCGCGCTCTGCCTTGTTGCACTGGCTTGCAGCTCGATCCTTGTCTTCTTCTGTTTTTCTCACGGCGCCGTGCGCCCGTGCCTCCGGTGACCGGTGCACAGACGTAACGGGGCCTTGAACGAGAGAGTAGTAACCTCATCCTTGTCATGAACATTGTACTAGTTTAGTTCTCCCGCCAATTTCAGTGTTGTTTAGATTCTCCCCCCACATTGTATATTTGAACACATACATAGAGTATTAAATATAGACTAAAAAATAACTAATTTCATAGATTACGATTACTTTGTGAGACAAAATTTTTAAACCTAACTACTCCATGATTTGACAATGTGGTGCTACAGTAAACATGTGCTAATAATAGATTAATTAGGCTTAATAAACTAGTCTCACGGATTACTGAGGACTTGTATAATTTGTTTTATTATTACTATCCGAATACTCCCACGTGACACCCAATTCTTTTTGGAGGCGCTTCGTGCACGATTCTGGTTGATAAAATCGAACCAGCCTCTCCAAACGACATGTTTCTGAGCCAGATTCTCCACACCATGATTCCAAACGACATGCCAATAAGAGCATCATTTACTTATGGCTAGCGGAAATTATAACAAATCTAAGCATGGTTGAGCTACAACGTAACGCCGGCACGAACTAAGTGGCGCGGTAACTACTTGGGAAACCCACGCGCGCATTACACACGCAAAATGGCATTATTATTGCTCTACAATAATCAGGTGGGGCGTTTAGGCACGTTAAGGTCTGCATCACATTCGCAGATATGCTTCACATTCCTGCCTAGTGGGCGTGGACACCAGCTCGGACTCGACGTGAGGATGACTCGAGATCGGGATTAGTCTAATCGGCCAATAATCGAGGCGCACTCGAAAGCTATTTTACAGTATATATAATACTCTCTCCGTATCAGATTTAGAAGTCGTTTTGGACAAGGTCTGAATCAAACATTAGGAATATAAATCACCAATAACTTTTAAGTTGTTGAGTTTGCAAATGTAAAAATTATATGAATGGATTTGTCTTGAAAAATACTTTCATAAAAGTATACATATATTACTTTTTCATAAATATTTTTATAAAAACAAGAGGTCAAAATTATGTTTTGGAGATCACGTCGCTGTCCTAAACGACTTCTAAATCCGATACGGAAGGAGTACATAAATATGTATATGTACTATTGCAGCTAATGACGACTCTCATCTATATTAGTCAGTCAAATGTGTGGATGGCAATTCTATGCTTGCAAGTTATGGGAATGTCTTGTGGAAGATGCGGAGCGGAGGGATAAGCAGAGAGCTCCAATTAGTGCAGGTTGTTTACCAGCTGAGCTAGCTAGCATTGCTACGGTCTCTCCAGAAGTCCAGAGCATTTTATATAGAGAGCGAAGCATGCACCAAGGGGCCGCCGGGTTATTGATTGTTTGTCTATTGTCTATAACAAAGTTACGTGCATTTGGACATCTGGTAGTACTACTGCGAGGTCCAATTAACAAAAGGCATATGTGAAAAAAAAGAGTAACGTTTGTTTAAGATCTACAAGCGAACAGAAGCTTATGCTGTTCCGTGGAGCATGCAGTGAGGCACTAATAGTCAAATCTTGCAGAGAGAGACAAACTTTATGCTTGACGAGAAATACGGGATGCCTCTTTTGATGCCATGCTATTTTGTTCCTCGCCGCCCGTTGTGACTTGTGACGCCTTTTATATAGTATAGACTTTGATCAAAGTGGCTGTGCATTTGTGCTAAATAATATAATATAATGGCGCCCCAATCGTTCAGTCAATAGCCAAATCTCTATTATGAAACTTGGAGAATCGCATAAAAGAAATTTATCTGATGATAGATCTTGATTCTCTATTCTCTCCACTATTTATAGGACATATGCAAGAGGAACCACGATTCTTTGTTCGAAACATATAAAACTGAATCCAGCAACAAAATAATCTATTAGGATCCTCGGAAAATATATATCAAGAACGACAAAGACTCCATCAGAACCTTCCGCTGTTAATAATTAACTAGCTAATAGCTCACATCTTATTAGTTGGCAAACTAGTAGCTAGTAACTAATTATAAGCCGAACGCTATTTGTATCTACTAGCTAATAGATGGTTGGAATATTGAATTGCAATTGTTTAAAATGCTCCTTGTCTCCTGTGTTGGATGAGGAGAAAAGGATGGTGGAAGGGCAAAAGGGTTTTGTCAATCTATTAGTTGTTACTTATTAGCTAAGTTTGTCTTGTTAACAAGATAACCATTGGTTTTTAGCTAAAGCTAAGCCTGTTTAGATACTAGCTAATTTTATCAAACAAGTCATAAGTAAAAAAAAACGCATAACAATCTCGCCGCTAAAAATTTGTCTACAGATTTGCACAATGCAATAATCTGTCTCACGGACTAACCAAACTTGCTGCTGACTTATTTGCTGGCGAATTACCAATCACGATTATGAAACTTGGACGAATACTGAGGAAAAAAAGAAAAAAAAATCAACGGGGGAGCCAACGGAACTGCTAATTTGGGTTTAGCCCTTGTTTAGATTGAAAAAAATTTCAACTCGATGAATAGTACCACTTTCGTCTTATTTGGCAAATATTGTTCAATCGTGGATCAACTAGGCTCAAAAGATTCATCTCGTGATTTCCAACTAAACTGTGTAATTAATTATTTTTTACCTACATTTAATGCTCCATGCAAGCGGCTAAAAATTGATGTGATGGAGAGAGAGTGAAAAAACTTGGAATTTTGAGGGAAACTAAACAAGGCCTTAGTAACCACGCTATACACACGCAGTTTCCAGCTCAATAACCTTGATATAGTCTAATAAGGTCTATCTTTTGTAGAGTGCCAAGATTGACCCCCTTTTCAATTCGTCCAAATAACAGAACACGCGGAAAACAGATATATGGTTTTTTTTTTGTGAATTACACAAGGACAAACACAAATGCTCAACACGCATACACACTCACCCCTATGAACACACGTACGCAAACCTTACTCCTATGAGCACCTCCGAAAGACTGTGCCGGTACATCTCGAGATTGACGAAGTCACCACAGGCATCTCGCTGTTGACGGGAGCGTCATCTACCACAGAAAGCACAATGCCGTTAAATCATGGAATAAATTCAGGAAAATGCGAGCACCTGTGCTAAATCGAAGACTTGAACCCGGGTGGACAGGTTACACCACAAGGAAACTGTGAATATATGGAATAATAACAACATAAGTTTTATGTTATGGACTTATGGTTATCCTGTACGACCAATTCAAAGCAGAGATTATATTCATGTTGTGCCCACACTTGTAACACATGTCATACAACTCAGGTCATATTCAGTAGTATTACTTACCTAATTTTAAACAAAATCAAAGTTAAAAAACACCACGATAAAGAAAAAAAAAGGCCTTGAAGATAAAACCTGCCAGCCCGAGCAATTAATAAGCTTGTTATGTAGTACTCCAGTATAATCTAACAGTCTGTTCGTTTCGCTGGTTTGTTGTGGCTTAAAGTAATGTTCGCTGATTTGTCGTGAGAGAAAATCACTGCTGAATGATTGCTGATTTTACTGATATGTCAGCCCGAGCAATTAATAAGCTTGTTATATAGTACTTCAGTATAATCTAACAGTCTGTTCGTTTCGCTGGTTTGTTATAGCTTAAAGTAATGTTTACTGATTTATTGTGAGAGAAAAACACTGCTGAATGATAGCTGATTTTACTGATACGCTCAAACGAACCCGGTGTAAAATTTTGGTCTACGGTACGTACATCTCGTGAGAATGACATGGTAGTACATTATGCTTATCAGACGCGACTACAGAAAGCGCACTCTCTAGTCGTTGAGCGAATCAGCGTGCACAACAGTGCAACCGGGAGGAAAATTCCGTTTGTTTCTCTCCTCCTCGACGATCGACTTCCTCAGCGCGCGTCGGACTCTAGTGGACCCGACCAGGTTAGGGTTTGGGCCTCTGGGCCAGCCAGCTCGTTGGCCCGGCGGGGGCCCTGCTGCCCTCACGCCCACTGGCCGCTATAAATAGCGTCGCTGGTCGCCCACCCTGTCTCCACCCATCCAAAGAACAACAGAGCCGCACCTCTCCCTCCGCGCCTTCTCCCAACCCAGAGGATCGAGCAAGCCACCCCGCCCCGCCCCCGCCGCGCCGCGTCTCGGCGTCCCTCCTTCCCATTGCAATTGCAACCAACCTCTGTTCCGCGCGAGCAGCAGCGCCTCGTCACCTCCCTCTCGCCTCTCGGCTGGTCCTTTCAAGGAGCCCGCTGATCTCGGCGCCGCCGGCGGTCGCGTTCTGGACGAACGTGAGTTTTCCTTCCTCCTGTGCCATGTCCTTGCGCTCTGTTTGCTCATCCTGCTGCCGTGCCTTGCGTCGTGCGAGGAGGAGTGGCCGGCGGTTTCGTCTGTGGTAGATTGTAGTACGTTGGCGTGGATCTTGGTTGGGTTCTTGAGGGCGCTTTTGCTTCTCGTCGGGAGAGGCATCAGCAGCTCTGTTTTAGGCCCCAAGATTGAGGTGGCCTTCCTCCCCTGTTTGTTGGAGGTGTCGGGAAATTTACCTTTTTTTTTACCTCGGGGGTAGCGGGGCGGTAGATTGGATCTTGACAGGGGGCTTCGTGCCTGCAAAACCGTTTTTTTTTTTGGTTATTGTAAAAAAAACAGTCAATACTGCGCAGTGAATCCATTTTCTTCCCGTTGTCGTATGTACGTCGTTGTTTATCATATTCAAACCCTCGGATTGCAATGCCCAAGAAGCTAATGTTTCTTGTTTCTGGGGGAACGTGCCGACTTTCTTGTAATCTTCAAGGAGGTCCACCTGCACTCTGTTATGCTAATCTTGTATGCCCTTGTCTTCTTTTGTAAGACACAAGATCCGTACGACATTGGCAAGAGATAACAAGGTTCTACGAGCCACTAGACTTTTTTTTTTGTGTGGCCTTCTTTGAGAGATTTTTGGAACGGGCACTTTTAGCTTCTTTCAAATTGACCGTTGATGTTTTTCTAGTTCTGGGCTATGTTGCCACAATGATGCTCCGTGTACTTTATGTAGATGTAATGTAACCCACGGTTTTCAAGAAGAAAATTACATGATTATAACAGACTGGAACAAACAGTTTTCTTAATGGGCTTTGATTATATCAGTTGGGAATTTGGGATGGAGTTAAGCTTCTCTTTGTTGATTAACCCTAAAGAAATGTATGGAATTGCCACTGCAGTTTAGTATGCTATTCAACATTTTTTTACTCATTAGCTCTTTCCTCTTTAATTGAAAAATTGCTTACCAAATAAACTATTGTGTACTCTCGATTCTCAAACATTTGTCCACATCTATATATCTGAGCAACTCCAACAGTTTTGCAAATGGGCTTTGCATTCCTATTTTTACATAAAAATCTATAAAACTCCTATCCAACGGTTTAGCAAATGAACTTTGCATTTTTATCAACTTGGCAAAATCCTGGGATGGATTGGCATATATGCAAGCTCGTGATCGGCTTGGCATTCCGTCTCATGCACTACTCCCACGTGCGCTCTTCCCTCCCGCGCCGCCGGGTTTCCTTTTTTGGATTTTGGCAAGTCAATTTTGCCAAACCGTTGGAGATAACCTTTTTTTCTCCTCCCCATATTGATTTGAGAGTTGGCAAACTCCATCTTTTGCCAAACAAAAAATACAAAACGGTTGGAGTTGCTCTTAGAATTTGGATGTGCTAATGGTCTATGCTGTTCTGCTGCCTAAGAAGGAAACTTACTCTGTTTTGATTGACAGTTTTAAGAAGGGGACATTTGTGGATGCTCTAATGGAGTCTAAAGGTGGCAAAAAGTCTAGTAGTAGTAATTTCATGTACGAAGCTCCCCTTGGTTACAAGATTGAGGACGTTCGCCCAGCCGGAGGAATCAAGAAGTTCCAGTCTGCTGCTTATTCCAACGTAAGAACTAAGAACAAACAGTACAAGGAATGCAGTTCTAAATTTTATTGTTCATTGATGCATTTCATGCTTTGGTCTCTGATACTTATTATTTGATTGATCGTTTGTTTTGCAGTGCGCCCGCAAGCCATCCTGATATCGCCTCACATGCAATTCGCAGTAGAGTAGGATTTTAATTCAGTTTTTCTCTTGCTTTGGTAGTTCTCCCTTGGCTGGCTGCATCCTCTGCTTGTGAGATTCCAAATTGTCTTCACCATCCCCTCCCTTCCTCTCCCATCCTTTCTTCCTTGCAACACATCATCCAATGGCGATGTCTTCAGCTGATTCTTGGGGCTCTTCTCCTGCCTCCCCTATTGGGTTTGAGGGCTATGAGAAGCGCCTCGAGATAACCTTCTCTGATGCACCTGTCTTCGAGGACCCTTGTGGCCGTGGCCTGCGCGCCCTATCTCGTGAGCAGATCGACTCGTTCCTGGATCTTGCACGGTGCACCATAGTGTCACAGCTCTCCAACAAGAACTTCGACTCATACGTTCTGTCCGAGTCGAGCCTCTTTGTGTATCCCCACAAGGTTGTCCTCAAGACCTGTGGAACGACAAAGCTGCTGCTCTCCATTCCTCGCATCCTTGAGCTTGCTGCAGGGCTGTCACTGCCTGTTCTTTCAGCGAAGTACTCTCGTGGGACATTCATCTTCCCTGGTGCGCAGCCAGCGCCGCACCGCAGCTTCTCGGAGGAGGTATCTGTACTGAACGGTTTCTTTGGTAACCTCAAGTCTGGTGGCAATGCCTACGTGATCGGTGACACGTTCAAACCCAACAAGAAGTGGCATGTCTACTATGCCACAGAGGAGCCTGAGCATCCCATGGTGACACTTGAGATGTGCATGACAGGGCTGGATGCTAAGAAAGCTGCAGTGTTCTTCAAGAACTCTGCTGATGGCAGCTGCACATCAGCTAAAGAGATGACAAAGCTCTCAGGGATTTCTGAGATCATCCCTGAGATGGAGATCTGTGACTTTGAGTTCGACCCCTGTGGGTACTCGATGAATGGCGTCTTCGGACCTGCTGCCTCCACCATCCATGTGACACCTGAGGAAGGTTTCAGCTATGCAAGCTATGAAGCGATGAACTTCAACCCTAGCTCCCTGGTTTACAGTGATGTGATCAAGAGGGTCCTGGCAGGCTTCTCTCCTTCGGAGTTCTCAGTTGCCGTTACCATCTTTGGTGGCCGTGGCTTTGCCAAATCATGGGCAAAGGGTGCAGACGTCGATTCCTACATGTGCGATGATTTTGTGGAGCAAGAGCTTCCTGGTGGCGGTCTGCTGATGTACCAGAGCTTTACAGCTGTTGCCTCTGGCACTGTGTCACCGAGGTCGACCTTGGAGATGGATGGCTGGAGCAGCGATGGAATGGAGACGGTTGCAAAGAGCGATGAGATGTGTATTGGCTGCTGGGATGTAGCGAAGAAGGTGGTGAAGAAAGATGTGGACGCTTGAGGTTTCTGAGACCTCTGTTGGCCCTGTTCTTGTTTCAGTTAAGTGGTTGGCTGGGCTACCGGCAATTTGTTTCCTTTATATTTTCCTGCTCAATAAGTGCTCTAGATGGTTTGCTGCGTCTGCCATAGTGAGCTGCATATTATTGTTTCGTCATTATGTTTCTGCTGCCGATGCCCTTGTTGGGAGAATGATCTTGTAATGCTGCAAACTATTGTTTCATCATTTTGTTTCTGCCGCCGATGCCCTTGTGGGGAGAATGAATCTTGTAATAAAATTGCCTATTTCCACAATATATTGGGTTTTTTTCCGTTTAATCATCTGTTTGTTACTCCTGCTGTTGTGATTAGTACATGTAGCACATTTTATACTATTTTTTTTAATTTCTTCCGTCCTCCATCGCTAAGCTCCAGTAGTTAGGATGATCGGGGCCAACATAGAGTAGCCAAGAAGAGAAGCACGAGGACGGAGATGATGATATTGCTGCAGTATGAACTTCAGTAGTGTTATTTAATAAGTTCCATAGTCTTAGTATGAACAAATTTTGTCAATGTTTTAATCCACTCTTGTTGGACAGATTTGTAACTGTGTCAATTTACTTTAGAAGTTGAAGATTGTCATTATTCAGAAATTCCTGCTGGATTGCTACTTCTAACATTGCTGCATATATATAGCTCCGATTATGCTGTAAGAGTTGGGAGGGTCGGCGTCACCAATGCATTTCTGAGTCTTAACACTACAAAGCTATCAGAATTTGATTGCTTCCAAAATTATTGGTTCTACGCTGCAAAGCTCTTAACACAGGAGAGCTACTCTTATTATTAAGATACAAGTTTTTTCGAGAATGCACCTGAGCGCGAAGAATAGCAAGCGCGACCACATGTATTAAGACAGAAGTGAATTTTACATCTAAATTGCTCGGGATCTTCAAATAAACTCCGTAGCTTCAAAGCTTTGGTGTCAATCCACTGTCTGGTTCTTGACGAATGACCTGTGGCAGGAGCTCTACTGTCATGCAAGAATCCTGGGTCAAGGAGATGACAAAGAAATACTAGAATCCTGGATCAAGCTATCGGAGTTTGCTTCCAAACTCCAAGTCATGGGTCCTACACTGCATCTGCAAATAGTATTAAGTACGCGATAGAATTTGCTTGCAAGAATCCAGGATCATGGAGACAACAAGACATACTAGGCTAGTGATGCCACCCTTTTTCCTGGGACAAAACTGGACCATTGACCTCTCTTTTTTGGCTGGCTGGCTGCTAAAAATGGAACAAGGACCATCTTAAGGCCTCAGAGTCACAGAGATGTTGTGTGAGCCCCACAAATCTTGAGTATCCTGCTATATCTCATTTTTTTAGATGAAGTACTGCTATATCTTTATGATCAGCAAATATTGGGAATACAAGGAGGTAGTGACATGCATTGTTCTTTGCGGTGTTTTGAATCGTTCATTACAACAAAAAGAGAAAATATCTTGTTGGGAAAAAAAATTCTGTTACAAGATATATATATATATTTTTGTTTATGTATGATCCACAACAAAAAAAAAGTAAACTAGTAGCACTTGAATAATGCTGCCTTTGATGGGTTACTGTTCATGTCTGATCGATAACCTGCAACTATTCATATGCTGCTCTATCTTTTTACCCCCTGCGTGCACAGGGTATTTGTTTGAGCTCAATTTTTTCATGCTTCGGTTTAGTTGTACAGTGTGACACCAGATACATTCTCCAATAAGTTAATGTGGAAAAATACATGGAAATTATAGTAGTGTTATCTCTATTTCTCTATAGCCTAAAACTTTCAACATTTTAATCATTTAGTGCCATCTGATCATACTAAGATCTCACAGACTATAGTCTGTATATCAGATTACAAGTTGTAGAGAACTATGGATTTCTGCATTAAACGACTCTGTTTGTATCACTGCAGTTGGTTACTTACAACACTTACAGTGGGACCCTCAAGATCGCTGTTTGGGGACAAAACACAAAAGTGGTGCCTTGAGGGCTTTGACCCCATGGTGGCAGCTAAAACATAATTTTAGCCATGTTATTAGTACTCATAAAGGGATGACAATACAGTCAAAACTTTGCCAATTAAAGATGGGAAAACGTCTTCTGTACAAACTTTTTCCATAAGTTTTTGCTGTCTAATTAAAGATAGTTGAGGGGGTGAAGTAGACTTTTTCCATTAAAAAATCAGTGTGTTACACTTATGGATTATCTGTAGTAGCACAATTCTTTTAGCATCTAGCAATGCCTCATGCGTACATTTCAAGCTGGGATTGCTGCTCATGTGGCACAAGGCACTCCACTTTTCTGCATGAAGATAAACAGAGCTAGCTCCTGACAGATCAAACTGCACATTCGAAGGATGTAGGCAACTATCAAACTACAATTACTTAGGTTGTGAAAGTGGTCTTCTTTTTTTTCCCTCATTTGAAGAAGATGGTCAAGTATTTGACTCTATTTTATTCGTAGGTCACATCACAGTGTGCAAACTCTAATACTCTATGGTTCACGAGCTTTGAGGAAGCTCTTGCAGAGCTTCAGCCAGAACTCCCGGTCCGGCGCGGTGGTCTCTAGTTGCCTCTTCACGGCCTCAGCAAAGGGAATCTGCATCGTGCGAGTGGCAAAGCGGAATCAGCACGAGGTCAAGAACAATGCTTCGGAGTTCAGATGCAGAGAGCAACGCGACTACTTGTCTGTTTGAATTTGATGAGAGAAAGCCATCATTGAAGGGCAAGTGAAGGCTGAGGCACTCACAGTAATGGATCCGGCGGCGAGGAGGCGGTCGACGAGGTTGAGGAGGATGTCCTCAGTGTACTCCGGGTGCCCCTGGATGCCCAGCATGTGCTCGCCGACGCAGAACATCTCGACGCCGGTCTTGTCGGAGGAGGCCAGCACCTCCGCGCCCTCCGGCACCTCCCACACCTGCTCGGCCGGCCGGTAGAGGACACCATGCATGCCATGCCATGATGCACGCAAGGAGCAAGAAATGCCGCGTCATCAGATGTGTGCGTACACGCAGTGGCGTCGTACGTGGAAATGGCTGCGTGCAACAAGGAAAGGAATGCCAGTGTATATATACGCACCTCGTCCTGATGGACCTCGGTGATCTTGGCGCGGGGCGGCAGCTGGTCCTGCTCCCGCAGCGCGTCGAGGAACCAGCGCGGTGGCAGCGCCGGCGCCTCCGTGATGGCCACCTCCCTGACGCCGACGTCCCACCCGGCGCGGGCCTTGTCCACGCGACCCCCCAGCGCGCGGCAGATCACCTGGTGGCCGAAGCAGACGCCGAGGACGTGCTTGCGCATGCTGTGCAGCACCTGCACCAGGAGGCACAGCCGCAGGATCCACAGGTCGTCGGCGTACGCGTCGTGCGGGCTGCCGCTGATCACGAACCCGTCGTAGCACTCCAGCTCGCCCGGCGCCGGGAGCTCGCCGTCGATGGCCCGGTACAGGTCCCATGTCTCGCCGGCGTCGCCGAACGCGGCCACAAAGACGTGGAGGTACCCGCCGTACTTCTTTAGCACGTACTCCGAGTCGTGCGCCGCCATCAGCAGCGCGTACCGCCCGCCCGTCGTCGCCGCTGCCGCAGCCTCCGCAACCATGTCTGGCATATCAGCAATCGGTCTCGGTGCTTGTCCTTGGAGTAAGAAGCTAGCTAGGAGAGGTCTAGCGATCGAGCTGAAACGGCGATCGTCTCAGCTCAGCTCCTGAGCTTAACGAACAAGATTTGAAAATGTGTAAGCTGTGTGTCAGCAATTGGAGGGAGATGCAGAGCAATTTATAGAAGCCGGCCGAGCGACGGCAAGGACAGGAGCTAGCCGATGTGCAGAGGAGCTGTGGCCACACTGCATTATGCCAAGTCGGAGGCGAGGCGGCGTGACACCAAGTCGGGGAGAATGTTGACAAATTCGGTGGGCAGCCAGCAGCCATCCGATAATTCACACTGAAACTTTGATGCATGGGTAGTTGGCCGCCGGCCGCGTCGGTTGGTTCGTCCCCGGCCGCGGATGTCATCATGATTTGGGACCAAATCTCGGAGGTCCGTCGATATGGTCTTTGACGGGGTACTGCATTTCTGCCGCCGTCTGCTGCGCGCGATCGAGCTTGACGGGAACGTAGGTTAAAAAGAGCATGTGCCAAAATTATAACATCCATATTCATTTACTTTGGTATAAAAACTAGCAGATGTGTCCGTACATTACAATGAAATCTTGAAATGAAACTCCGTACCATGCTAGCCGCAAGTTACTGTCTCTCGCATGAGTATGGATCGTAAGTCTAGGTTCACATATAGGTCACGGAGGGCATAAGGGCACTTTGCATTCGAAAAGTAAAAATGACAAATGGAGGAATAATAGATATATAGATATAGATTATAGATACATATAGAATAGATATAGATAAATACATTAAAAATTACCATATATGTTTTATGGCATGGTCTAGCAATTGCCATGGGATATTGGGATACATTGGGATCAGAATTTGTGTCTACACACTTTACTTGTACCATGTTTGAATCTCATATGGATTATAATAATTTAGATAATGGTAATGTATTGTAGTAAAAAGCTCGGTTGTTTGGTTGGCTGCGCGTATAATATCAAAATAGCTAGATGGAGGGAGATGGCGTGATCATAGGAATCTGGCTATATATGGTTTTTTATTTGGATTTTATAATTCGTATAAGTGATTCAAATTAGTTGTGGACTAAGCATATAGCTCAGCCAATTAGACTTTTATTAGAAAACCTATCGATCCAGATTTGAGTCACGACTCAGCATATGGGACACTAGTATTTTTAACTAATTATTTTTTCAGTAGTAGTAGACAATATGTTTATTTTTTTGAGGCAATAGACAATATGTTTATCAACTATAATACACATAAAGATGGTGTTTGTATGTGATCACATCCACGGCTATATTGTGTTTTGCTTGAAATTTGGAGCATGATTAGTTGTGATTAGTTTTTTTTAAATACATAGTACAACGCAGACGGCCACAACACGCAAGCACACTCACCCCAAAACACATGTACGCAAACCATACCTCTATGAGCACATTCGAAGGACTGAGCCGACAGATCTTGATATTCACGAAGTCACCACTGGCGCCTCATTATCGACGGGGACATTGCTTACCACTGAAAGCATAGCGCCGTTAAATCCTAGAATAAATACTGGAAAATGCGAGCACCCGTGCCAAGTCGAAGACTTGAACCTGGGTGGACAGGTTCCACCACAAGGAATATAACCAACTAATCTATGATCAGTTCGCGATTAGTTGTGATTAGTTGTGGCGATGAGCTTTGAGGTTTGGGATTAGAATTGATATGGTGGGTTGCCTTCACCACTAGACCTAGAGAGATTTCAGGAAGACAGGTAATAGACTCAGAGAAGGGGATGAGGGTAGGGATAGGACACGAGGCCATGAGCGACACTGGTTTGGGCTGTGGAGCTTAAAATAGGGTGGTTATTGACGGACTAGTTAGTGGAACACAACAATAAAAAGAAGCACACAGCGCTAAGGAAGGAGATGATGTTGGATCACATGTCAACGATTAGATTGATTACACGAGTAACACTTGGTTTGAGATAAAAATGAGATCACATATCGCTAATTGTTATTATACACGTTAGCGGTTTTATAGATCCTCTTCATCTCTTGCGCAAAGCCACACGGAGTTTTATAATGTGGAGAGAGGCCATTGTTATATAATGTGTGCGAGAGAGTGTTTTACAATGTCGTAGAGTTCTCATGATATGCCATTTCGTTATGATAAGTGTTAATATATGTGATCGCATATGAGAAATCGGTATAGTCGCTTTATACTAAAATAATGTCTGCTTCAGAGGAAAAATAAAGCCGTTCAAAAGGTGCCTACGGTCCCATGGTGAAGCTGCCGGTCTGCCGGCCTGTACGGCCCTAAACACGACTTGTACTGGCATGACAACCATTTTGTGATTCAATAGTGTTTGGTCGAAAGGTCATGCTTCATTAATTCAACTCTCTTAGTGGCTGCTTCCCATTTGTTCAATGATTTCCTGGCACAGCCGCGTAAAACATTTCCAAATGTAGCGTGGTCAGTGGAGACCGGTTTAGCAGGCGCTGCTTGGACGTTTTCAACACCTGTGACCGTCCTTTTTCGGCAATCGAGAATTCATCGCTTATATATTATCTGGTGTGTAGACTGATGAACAGTGCATACATCACATGGTTTTAAATATGGGGCTAAGCTATTTAGCGGTAGCCTTATTCAAAAGGAACAGTTTCACTTAGCGATTTTATAATTTTATAAACCTCAATTATACACGTAAACATGGTACTAAGAAAATTTCATAAAGATACATGTCCATGGCTCTAGAGAACATTCTACATATCTATTATTTCAGTTATTCAATAAACTAACATACTCATGATTATAATCAACATTCATATTCATCCAACATTTTATAAAATAATCAACAATAAAGTACTTAATAATTTTTAATCGTTCATTTCATCATTTATTAAGTAAAGAACAAAATGATGAGGCATATATTATAGTAATTTGGAGTAAATAATGAATATTTGCCTCATTGAGCGTTAGTGTCACTAAAAGAGCTTCACTGCTAAACCAAATATCAGTGTTTAGCATAACTAAAGTGCTTAGTACGTTGCTATAGTGGAACAATTTCAACAACGTAGCAGTATGTCTTCTGAAATGCTATAGTGATAACATAACAGGCTATTTAAAACTGTGATACACTATTTCTTTTCAGAGGTGGGCAAGCCGACCACCTCTGTAAATCGTCTTTGCCTGTCTATGTTAATGGTGTCTAGAAGACCCAAAAACCAAAAAAAAATGCTTCTCAAGACTCATCGAGCATTAGTGTCACTAAAAGAGTTGTAGCTGCTTGTTTTGCACATGTCTTGCTAAGAGATGTGGCTGCAGCAGACTGCAACAACAGCGCTGAAAAGCACAGCCGATCACAACCTATGAGTATATATAGGATGCTATCTTTTTATATCAACATTTTGTAATCTTGTACTGAATATTTTAGGTACTAAATAAACTTAAATAAAAAAAGTTTCAACTACAAAGTTTTAAATCTTGTAAAAGCACTAAAACCTCAATGTAGGATGTGTCTCCATTTGAAATCGTTTCAAAATTTCTAAAATTCGAATCTCAAAATATGTAAATTTTAAAAAAATATTTGACACTTTTTTTGAGTGAAAATATTTGACACTCTAAACAAAAAACTTATCATCAATAAACTTGTAGATCGAGTCGGCCACTACAAATTTATTATTAACCATGTGAACATTCAAGATCATTTAATAATTATAAATTTTGAATTTCAAAATCTAAGAACATAAAACACGTATTTGAGACTCTAAACAACTTCAAATAAAAAAAAACCTTTGAACTACAAAGTTGTAGATTGTATGGATAACAACTACAACTATCATATAGATAGATCATGTCAACATACGAGATTGTTTGAAAATTCTAATTTTTAAATTTCATAAACTATGAATTTAAAATAATATTTTTGGACTTTAAACCGTTTCAATTCAAAAGCTTCTGAATTGCAAATTTAGGCCTTTTTGGCAGGGATTCACCACGGAAAAAGTGAATATGGATCTGGGATTCACCGTGGATTAGATCCACCGTGGATCTGAGATCCACCAGAAAACTGTTTGGCTAATACAACAGCTCCAGATCCACGCAAGGGAATTCTCGATGGAATGGCCAGAATTGCCCTTGAGCTTTAGTGTTCTCTCTGTCTCACTGCTAACCTGGGCTCGCACGTCAGCTCTTCTTTCCTCCTCTTCCTACCAAGCAGAGCAGAGCGCATCGCACGCACGCCTCGCCTGCTCGCCGGAGCTTGCGGCCGTGGGGAGGGGCAGCACAGGCGCAGCTGCCCTGGGGAGGGGGTGGCGTGTGCATGGCCGCCCTGGGGAGGGGCAACGCGGGCGTGGCCAGGCGCAGACGCGGCCCACTCGAGGACGAATGAGCTCGTCGCGGGTGAGGGCGTGGCGGGCGCCGTGAAGGAGCTCGAGTAGCCGGCCGTGGAGAAGACGACGGTGAGGCCGTGGAGGAAGAGCAAGAGGAGGCCGCGGCCGGATCTTGCTAGGGCTCCCGCAGCTGGATCTTGCTAGCCCCGCCACGCGGAGGTGGCCATGGCGCGCGCGTCTGGCCGGCGTGGCCAGGGCATGGTGGTCGGAGCTCGCCAGGGCACGGGCCTCACGTCCCGCCGGTGCAGCCATGGCGTGACCGGAGCTCCCAAGGAGCGGTGGTGTTTTTTCCATGGGAGAGAGAAAGGTGCGGGAGGAAGAAGAGAAAGAAAAAAGAAGGAAGGGGTATATTTGTGTAATCAGTGGCAGTGGTGGGCAATTTTTTTCAAATCCACCAATTTGGTGGAGCACCTCCTGAGAATATCCACCAAAATGGTGAATCCAGCCTCCAGATCCATCATTTTGTTGAATCCAGATTTGGTGGATCTGAAGTGTTTGGAATTTTTTTTGGTGGATCCAAGCTCTTGAATTTGAATTTGAAGAATCTGAATCCCTACAAAACAGGCCTTATAGATCACGATGAGAGCTACAATTTTGAAATAAATTTCGTCTTCATATGACTATATGAAAAAGTTATGAGTTATTTTTTGATGCAACTATTTTTAGAGGTGGGCCTATTAAGATTTCCATCTCCCCTTAGGATGTTAGCTGTTAATCGATTTATAAAGACGATCGCATTTGCATAGGCCTATTTACAGCCCCAGACTGTCTCCTAAAATTCTTTTTTCTATTAGTGATAACTACCATAGCTCATAAAGTCATATGTGACGAGATAGCTACTAAGGCCTCGTTTAGATGGTGAAAAAATTTCAACCTGATAAATAGTACTATTTTCGTTTTATTTGACAAATATTGTCGAATCGTGGACCAACTAGGGTCAAAAGATTCGTCTCGTGATTTCCAACTAAACTGTGTAATTAGTTATTATTTTTACCTACATTTACTACTTCATGTATGGGTCTAAAGATTGATGTGATGGAGAGAGAGTGAAAAAACTGAACAAGGCGTAATTCATCTTAAAGTTGTAGCGCTCACTAAAAAAATGTTGCGACATTTTCAATATAGGTTTACTAAATTGCTGAAGTAGCTATGTTTTTAAGAAATTAATGATAGGTTTTACCGATCTTGGCCAATTTTCTAAAGATGATGAGCTAGGTTCCAGGAAAGTCCTGTCCGGATTCAACAAATGTTGAGCTCGGTTGAACATTCACCGGGTAGAGCTCCGTATTAGCGTTTAGGACGGGCAGAGATGCTACCGTAGTTGTCCGCAAAATTCTTTACACAAGCTGCTAGTATGTGCGATCCTTGACGAATTGAAGAAACATGAGGACATTAGTGGCTGCTTCCGTCTAAGTAGGCCGGGAATGTCATGCATGTTTAGAATATGACTTCGATAATGACGTAACCTGTTGCTGTTGATGCCAAGACTACTTTACCGTCATGGCAAGAACACATGGCTACTAGTACTAGGCTACTAGCAATAGAGTATCAAGTGTCAACAAAGTTGTCTGCATGCATGGGCCTATCGAGATCCATGAGCTAAGACAAATAAGACCATGTTTAGATCATTAGTTCATGATTAAAATTTAGCCCTTAAACTTTAGAACTGCTGGGTTGTTTAGATCCATAGGCTAAACTTTAGTCCTCCACCCTAGAATGATTGATTTGCCCCTCATTTACTTAAGCCATGCACAGCCATGCTGGGCTGCTGTGCGCCGGGGCTGCTGCACGTGGGCTAGGAACTCGCTGCTGTTCCTGCTCGGCTTTGGTTCATACAAGCCAAATATTGCACTTTTACATAATCATTCAATAGTTCAAGTACAGAATTCAATTGTCATGGTCTATACAAGTCAATCACACACATTAGCTATGATCTATTGAACAAAACATTGGCTATTTGATCACAGAAAGCATTCATGTTTTGATCTTCTCGTCCCTAACTTAAGTAGTCCGTGTACGTGGTTGAGAGGCTGATGCTTCAAATGGAACAATACAGTAGTTCACAAGGCACCAATTCATCACATAACAGGTTCAAATCACAATAACAGAATTAGTTCATCACAAAAGATGTTCAAATCACAAGAGAAACAACCAAAGGTTCAAATCACAACAACAGAAATAGTTCACAACCCATAGCAGACATAGGTTCTAATCATAAAGGAAACAACCCAATAACAGACATAGGTTCTAATCCGGTTTCTTGTGCCTGCAAATCTACGTAGGAAGGCCAGTCTTCCTTCTGGTGTAGGAATGGCAAGGAAGAACTCTCTGGTACAGTCATCTTTGCAAATCTTGGAAACAACAAAGAATTCAAGACATAGATCCACGCATGCCACGAATGCTAGCGGCCCCAGGTGGCAAGGGAGGGCCACGGCCACCACCGGAGGGCAACGACATGGCATGCCCTCCATCGTGGCCGGCCATGGCACCTCCTGCACCGCCACTGCGAGCCGCGCATAAGCCGAGGGTTCGACTGGCGCCTCCTTTTTGCCACTGCGGACGCAAAGGGGAGCGAGGCCCATGCTGCCAGGGCTGCCTCCATTTTCCACGCCGGACTACAGGATACCCTGATACGCCGCCATTCCCGGCCAGCCTTTCGCCTGCGAGTTGAGGTCGAGTGCCTCAATGCCCATCCGGGGAGCATGGACGCCGCTCGAGCTAGCAAAGGGGTCCACCGCGTAGGAGAACATGTCGTAGCCGCCGCCGGGAGAGAATGGATCCGGCTAGGAGAAGAAATCCCTAGTGCCGTCGCCGCTGTAATCGTCCATCTGTGCCGCGCAGATCTGTGGATCTGGCGGCGAGGAGGAAGATTTGGATTTGGGTGGCGGTGAGATGAACTCGGGAAGGAAGAGCGGCGGGGGTGGGAGTGAGCGAGAGGATAGGGTTGGGGACGGGTGTGGACGAGAGCGAAAGGATAGGGTTGAGGGCACGACGCGGGTGGGTTGGGGGGTATTGGGCGTTCAGTGCGCCCCCAAGGTGTTTTAGCCCAGTTTTAGGCCTATTTATGAGCAAATGGACTAATCTTTAGTCCTTGCCATTTGCTCACTTTTTACCCACCTGTTTGGATCTCCATGAAAACAAAACTAAAAGTGCAAGACTAAAGTTTTACCGTGATCCTGACCCTAAAACGTCCATCGCTCGATACTCCCCTTATCGATCAGTGCTCCCGAGTCTCAATGCACTGTAACCAGGCAATGGTTTCTCGAGGTTCATTGAATCTAGACATGCCTGCTGCAGCTTGCTTTGCTCTCTGGATGCGCTGAGTGCTGACCAATGCAACTTACATATGGATTCATTTCATTTAACAATAGAAGAAGCGAATTTTTGCAGAATAAGAACTAGTTCGAATTTTAGGATCTTCCAACATAGTGTGCTCGAGAGGAATGTGTGCCTATTTCCCCTCTAGCTAGCTAGTTAGAAGCAGTAGCCTTAAAGTGAACCACACACAGCTGCGCAAGTATATATATACGTACTCATCTCGTATCTGTCGTCTCTATGCATGCATGGCTACTTTGAATGGAGCGTAAGCAAGATTTAGTTGGGAATATGATGGATTTGATGCGATGCAGTGCGATTACTTTGAAGGTAAGCATGGCACGAGATGCTTGCTGGCATCTGATCGTGCAGAATCAAGTTTGGGTAGAGTAGTTCCTCGCTGCTGGGTACACAGCAACTAGCTATACTGCCAGTTTGAAAAGTGTGCACATGGATATATGCATGATGCATCATATCACATGGATCAGGTTCAGAAATGCTAAAGATTGACACACGCATGAAACATTCTAGCTTATAAATCAAATTTCTCTAATTTTGAGCAAGATCATAGAAAACTATACCTATGGCAATATATATATATATATATATATATATATATATATATATATATATATATATATATATATATATATAGGGAGAGTATACTCTATAGCTAGCTACAGAATAAGTTATTCTGTAGCCACCTCCATTTACGATAATTTTATATACTAATTTACGACAATGTCAGTATATATTTACGATAGTTGAATTACTATAACACATGAGGATATTTACCATAATGTTATAGTAAATATTATAGTAAGAAGTTACTATAATCTCGTAAATTAACATAGCAGTTATCGTAACTCAAAGTGGCTACAGAATAAGTTATTTTGTAGCCAGCTGTAGGGTAATAGTTATATATATATATATATATATATATATATATATATATATATATATATATATATATATATATATATATATATATATATATGGCAGTATGATAACATCAAATCTGGCCGTTTGGATCCCTTTATTTTGGAGGAATTGAAATCTACTCAATGGATTAGGCTACTTGGCTTGAAATTTGATATTTCGTAACTTTCCCAAGCTCACAAAATAAGTCTCAAATTTATAGGGTGGGAGATGGAAATTGATTCTATATATCACTATGTCATAATTCTACTCTCCAACTTATAGTATACTGTTCAACTCACTTCCCTATAATAAAAATACAACATATAAGTATATCCCTTGTATGTCAAACAATAAATATACAAATATATTTCATATTCAACTATATTAGCTTAATTAATCTATGTCTAAATTGTAATTATTAGAATAAATTCAATTCCAAAGATCCAAACAGGCCCATAAATATGTCTAGAAAGTGTATTTGTTTGGAATTATATACACTGATATATATATATATATCTTATAACTTGTTGGCCAAAGTTATAAAAGTTTGATTTAGATCCAAATTTTAGTAATTTTATAATCATTGAAACTAAAAGAATACCTATGTGGTGGCTCTCGTCAACTTTAATTTATTTGCTCTCACTATGTACGAAGGGTGTTGGATATTTTCTTTCTCTGAAAGAACGGTGAAAGCATTTGCTTTGCCGTAATATTATATTATTAAAAACCGATTTAGTTTATAAGAAAAACAGCCAAAAACTGTACAACTAGGATCAAAACACCGAAACACAACTCTCATAACTACCTTAGAGACACACCACTAAGACATTGAGCACAACTATTAACCAGACAAAACCGGCAAACCAACACAACTTCATGGATTTGTCAGTGAATCAAAGATACTGACAAACCCCCACACGACGACTATGACTACGTTGGAGCCACAACTCATAGGCCAATCAATTGCCTAAAAGTAGTATTCTTCTCATCAATTGACAAACCTCTACTTTTGGATAGACTTTTGAGGGTATGGTGCATCATTTTCCTCTTATACTCTTATGAACACATTGGAGCCCCCTAGTTTAGGCTTTGGTAATTGATGGATGAACACAAGAACTTTGTTTGGTAGAGTTAATGACAAAGAGTTTTTTTGTGATCGTTAATGACAAAGAGTTAATCACATTAGTTTTCTGCCCCCCCCCCCCCCCCCCCGTGATTGTATTTGGCATACGACACAAGGATATTCGTGAAGACTAAAGACACGATAGTGTCTAAGTGCATTCTTGGTGTTGGGGGGCACTTAGACTTGTGTTAGGGATTTAGTTTATCTTTAGCCATAGTATGAAGACATGTCGAGATTAGTAGCTTGATTAAAGTTGGAGTCAAGAGCATTATTTATGCACACATGATAGTTACTCTGAGAAAAAATGATTGATTTGTTGTAACAGATAGGGAACAAGCCTACAATCTCAAAGAATTTGAATTGACGAGATTGTACTTCAAATAGAGCTAGAATTGAAGTTTAAAGTGCACCATGTTAGTTGACCAAGGCCACCGGATCTTCTAGTGATGCTTTGATATACTATTTATTATACAATGAAGGATGTGTGGACTGATGCATTATCTAGTGACACTATATTGTGAACATTTCAACTTGGATATGCTTGCTAGAGTGCACAGTATCATCCAATGGCATCTTGGTGGGGCATGCTTACTGATGTGCACCTTATGATCTGCTGAGAACCTTAGTGGTAGGTTGGGTGTATCATCATAATGAGAAATGTTTGGGAATCTTTATCAGAGACCATCGAAAAAATAGGAAATATAGGACCACTAGACGATCCGGTGGCCCTCAATGTGCAACCATACATTATTCAATATCCTATTGCATACTCAAACTATAATTTATACATTATTCAATATCCTATTACATACTCAAACTATAATTTATCACCATGACCATTGTTGCTAGCAATAATCTGGTTAAATCTGTATTTTCTAACCATAAAAAAATTATAAGGGTTGCAAGAATGTTTCTGCATCTAGTGTCCATCTGGCATATATCTCATACACAAAAGATAAGATTGTAGCAAATGCGCAAAGGAAAGTCAATGGAGCAACAAGTGGAGGTGATTCTAGCAAAGCCCAAATACAAGACAACAACAAAGTAGATTTGGAAGCCAAAACAAATTTTTTCTACCTCTAGTTGAGTTTGATCAAATAATGTGATTAGCGCCCTTAGAATGAATATGGCTGATGAATTGTTGCTCATCATCATCCTAGTTACTTTTAATTAAGAAAAACAAGGGCATGTGTCCACGACCAAGTTGAGTAGCCCCGCTTGAATTGCTCGCACTAGATGGTCTGATGCATTGCGCTTATGTAACACCATACTGTTCAGTGTGTGCACCCAAATTAAGTCCGAGTTGTATTCAATTTTCATGGTTTTTTAAGTCAGTTTCTCATGATGTATTTGGACTCTATCCTGGATAGATCTTCCACTCTATAAATATAAAGGGTCATGCCAATCGAGATATTGTCTTGACTTTTTACTCATTTTTTTGCTCTAATCTCTTCCAAACTCTAGAATGTTGTTCTTCCTTCGTCTTCACGACGTCTGAAGATGCCCTAGTTGGCCTGTTGATGCTAGGGCAACTCTAAATGCACTAGCCCCGACGAGATCCTTCCCAGGCTAGTGCTCGAAGGTCTTCACCGATGAAATCAACATGTCAGACATGTCTGCCTCTCACATTTGTCGTTGTTGAACAGTCCCTTGCGCAGACCTAAGATCAACTCCAATAGCTTGGCTATTCTTGTTTTGGAGGCTATTTTAGAATTTCTACAGTAAAAGGTAGGCTCCAACGGATGTGCTACCTGGCTTTGTAAAATAGGAAGCTGGCTATCCCTTGATTTTCAGCCCTTGATTTTTGTGGCCATATAAGAGCATCTTCAAGAGCCTTTCTAAATCTCACTCTCTAAATCATCATTTAGAGGTTCATTTGCGTAAAAATTGTTTTCTATATCTTTTCACTCTCTAACATTTTTTCTGTATCTCGTGCGCACCTGTTGGGAATTCAACTTCGCCACGAAACACAGCCCCAAACTCTGGAGTATAATGAACTCTGAAACTTTGTAACAGTATTTGATTGCAGGAAAAAAGGAAGGTGAAGACGTTTTCTTCGTATCACAAGGAAAAATCTAGTTTCGCTAAGAAATAGAAGATCAAAGAGCAAGACTGAAGCGAAGACAAAAGTTTGGCTTCGCAGATAAGAATTCAACTTCGCTGACCAGCAAGGACAAAAGAAGAACAGAAATCAGAAGACCAAAAATTAGAGCGAAGACAAAAGTTCGGCTTCGCCATAAGAAAATTAACTTCGCCAGCCAGTGATGTCAAAGGAAAATAAAACCAAGAGAAGCGAAGGCGAGAGTTCGATTCTGTCTAACATTTTGAAGGGTCGAAGAAAGAATCTGCTAAAGTCCGAACGAAGATCAAGAAAAACTAGAGACTAAAAGTAGAAAGAATGAAGACTTAGAATAAGAAAATGATCACTTCACCCTTATAGCCGAGAAGGGACGTAAACATTTGAATCAGGAGTAAAATAGTTATTTTATGTAAAATACGAAGACTGAGGTCCTATAAATACCCCCTCAAACATGTATAGTGTGGAGATGAAATGAACTCAGCTTTGACTCGAATCTAAAGCATTTCTGATGATTGTGTGAATTGAGTCGTATGACTTGAACTTTTCACCCAACAGCACCCAGAGTCATTCTCGTCTTCTATTTTTTGCTAGAAAAAATCCAGAATAGAAGATGGCTATATTTAAATAACCATTTAGAGAAGTTGTTGGAGGGTAGTTTTTCATCAAAATCTATATTCCTAGTATTTAGAAATGAAATAAAGAGTTTCTTAGAGATGCTCTAAAGTCAATTACGGGCGCAAGGCATCTGAAGATGAGAAATAGCAAGACTGTTATATATCTCTTCTTTTTTTAGAATTTTTCTATTTTGCAAAATGACTGTGCTATGAAATTTGGCTACTAATTTTAGCGAGCGAGTTGCTCTAAGCGTTGAGTCGTAAAGTGAATTGTCCGGCTTGTTCCTTTTTGCCAACGCCGGACCCGATGCTTATATTTTGGTGATCACGCATTATAGCGTTATGGTGTGTGTGACTATCTTTTACTCCGACACTAGCCAAGCTAGATGCGTGGCCCGTGTCCAAACACGTCTTCTCCGGCCGATCTGACGATGGTCCTCCATTCGGGACTGATTCCTTGGGCACGGATTCTTGGAACGCTGCACCTGCAGGACCACCGGCACACATGTCACATGTGGATGACCTTTTTACCTGCAAGCTTAGCTACGGCTACGGCCGGTCAGGTCAGTGTGCTAGTGCTTGTGCGCTTGTCCACCGCGACAGCTCCTCGACGCCACGGACCGGCACCAAGCGGCTTGGCTGGATGGGTCTCATTGCTCTCGCTCGTCATAGGCAGCACGCCGGGACTAGACTGGACTAGTGGACTGGACCAGCTGCTGCCTGCTGCAGACCCAGTCAGGTTCAGGTCGTGGCCAGGCAAAGTGGCCGGGTCTCGTTATACGGCGCTTGACACTGGGTGCCTGCCCTGCTCCCAGTGAGAGCGTAGTCACGCTCGTGCTGGACAGTGTTGCCGGTAATAAATTTTCATTGACGCATACTTCAACGCACAGATCAAACGTTTGCATGGACTAAAAATACTTTGACAGCAGCTGCGTACCCCTGCTGTTTCTAACAATTTTTCAGAGTCGGGTACACCTTCCTTTGATCTGACCGTACCACTAAAAATACTTTGACAGCAGCTGCGTGCTAAGGGATACAGTGACAGGTAATCCCATCCCAGTCATTAGGACGACGCATAACCAAAGACCCCAGAAACATAGCATACTGCATACCCCTGCTGTTTCTAAACACACAACACAACTGAAACACTAACAAAACCTGTCGGTAAGCTTCAGCATACTATTGCAAAATCCTATGCTGAATCGGTGAGAGTGAGACCCTACATGTGTATGACAGAGAAAAAAAACCCCCTTCTTTGTGAAAGCCTGTCGTCGTCTATTGTCTAGCCGAAGCGCCTTAATTCGGCACAACTCCATTTGCATCAACCGGTACAGTTAACGGTGGCCCCTGGACGCTTGGTGTCAGACATTTGGTGGAAGCACAGCACTCGGATATGTCAATGCCAGCGACCTCCATCGCGTTACGAACCCACTGTGGAACGTCCCCCTTTGGGAACTGCATAGCATCGTTCGAGGTTCAAGCAGTAAGACATCACGTCACATATGAAATATCATAATAAGACATAGTCAAGTTTCTATAGTTTCAGCTAGTAATCTGGGCTATTTTTTCAATTCAAACATTAAACTGCACGCATAATTCATGTCTGTTTCTGAGAAGAAACTGAAAGAATGTGTATGACACGATAAGAAAAGCAGCACAAACCTGCACCCTCAAGAATCCTCGCACGAATCTACAGGATGGCACAAAAATCATGTTATTTCCCCGTGCAAATTTTCAGTAGCAGTTCGGACAAATTTGGGTTTGATAAGAACATACTCTGGAAATCGTCCTTCAAGAATAGACATGTGGAGGTCTCTACTTAACTGAAATTGATAGGTAAACAATCAGGGACAGTGCTTATAAGACAAAAAAGTTCAAAAATGGAATAACATAGCAAAAATAAGAATTAGCATACCCGCATCATAAATGACAAATTATGATATGACAGCAGTTGAGAGCCCATAGCATCTTTTGTGACCAGGCAATGTAAGTAGGCACGTGTATATTTTTTGCAGACCTGGCAAGATGGCCATGTCATAGAACACCAACAAAGAAGATTGTTAGATTACTTGACCACTTTGTTCCCGGTGAAGTTGAAGCCTTACCATGCATGAACAGGTAGGATCAATTGGCCGCTCATCTGTCGCCATTGCATTCTGTTTCAACTTTAGGACACCCTAAGGATAAAATACATAAGAAAAGTTGACATTCTACTGAAGCTTAGGAGGAAAATGAAAATAGTAGTAGACGCTCAGAATGAGGCCATAGTTTAAAGCTGACACAGAACTGAAAAGGATATAAATGACAATAAAAAAATGTTCCTCTGTAATATGATTGAACAGGCTTACAATCAAGGTCGAATCGAATATATTTCTCAAATGGGCTATACCTCAGGCACAAGTGCAGTCCCAAAACGAGCAGTCCGCGTTGGATAAACACAGTCATACATGTCTGCACCCAAAGCACTGCATACTACAATATCAAGTGGATAGCCAACACCCTGCATATTAGCATAACAGTGAAGTTAATCAAAGAATTGAATCAACATGATCACTTCGACTACCAACTCATTAAGTCGTGGGCCTTGGTATCTCTATTTGCAAAGAGAGATGCCTACACCAAGGAATATGACCTTTTATGCCACTAGAAAATGAATTAAGCAATTCAAACTTGATTATACCATAACATATCGTGGTTTATTTTCAGGCAATCCAGCTGTGCATTGGGCAACAACACGCCAAAATGAATCCTTGTCTTCGCCACCAGCAAGACCACCAATTGCATATCTAGCAACAAAAAGATTAAAAAAAATGTGAGCCACTATAATAGATGCAAATAAAACATCTAAAACAGGGACACTTCTGAAAGTATGTCATAGGTACTGGCAATAATAGGGAAGCCAAAATCAAAAGTAGTGAGTGCAGTATAATTCTAAGAAAATATATTACTTGGGTGCAAATGTCATGGGAATAAATTGTGTTCGTCAAACTCAGCTGTGAAAATTTAGCTCATGACATACCCAGGAAGATTCCGCTCAACCAAGCCCCTCACGCAGATATCTCTGGAATTAGAGAAAAGGTATTGCTCGGTAAGTTCTAAATCTAATTGACGACCTGAAAAAAAAAGGATAAACGTAATACATATAATAAGGTAGATGAACTCACCTAAGAACTGGATCCAATCCTCCTTGCACAATCCCAAATAGGTTCTGGACATCAGGTTTCTTGTGAGCTACATTTGAACATCGAACGGAACACACACACACTTTCATAAACCATGCATAGCACTGGATAATACAATACTATCTGTTTTTCAAATGTTTTCTTGGTAAGATAATTAAATGTATCTCATATTAAGGCAATAAGTGAAATGATTCAAGTTCTACTTGAGTACTTGACCATCACTTCATGCTGGATAACTCAATTGTTCGGTTAGCCAGATTAATGACATTACCAGCTATGCACCTGTCAATCCAACGAAGGGTACGATACATAGCTTCTTCTATCCTTGGGCCAGTAATTGTGGTCTTTACAACATCATCAAGTGCCATGATTATATCAGCTCCAATATTGTTCTGCATTCATTTTCAATAATTATGAAGATGCGGAACTGGCAAGATATATAAATAAAATTTTGCGATAAGAAACCTAATTCTATAAGTTGAATGCTGCCTAGAAAAGGCTGCACCTGAATATGGATAGATTCCTCAGGTGTCAAGAGCATGGGCTTCCCATCAACAGGTGACTACAGATTGGGCATGAAAGAGCAATAAAATTAGATAGGTACAAAGAGGGGGAAAAAAGTTAATTTCAGCATTAAAATTTATCTAGAGAAGGATCAAATTAGTAAACACATGAACAAATCCCTTCCATAAATAAGGCAAAACCACAAAAGATGGCATATAAACCAAATTATATATCTCGACATGCATCAACTATGCATCTTACCAATGATCCAACATGCAAAGATTATTTCTTAATATTACAGAGTGAAGTCCATTATGCACCTCCCCCCCCCCCCCCCTCACTCCTCTGGAACTCCAAAACCAGACATCATCCATCCCCAACTTCCAAAACCAGACAAATATTTTACCATAGAATATTTGGTAACAAATATGGATCTTTGTCAATACAGATCGTACTAGAGAACTAAGAAACACGATTTAATGTGACTTTAATAAAGAACAAAAGCATCACATCATAAGTGGCCACAAGAATGTACCTGAAATGTAACTCCTTCCTCAGTAATATCAGCCAAATGCAGCAATGAAACCTAAAAGAAAATTTCCAAACGTCAGAAATACAACAGCAGAACTACAGTTCAGAAGGACAAAATACCTTTAGAAAAAGATAATCATATTATATATGCAAGATGAATGCTGATGCTCAAATGGAAACAAAGATTTGGAGCAACCATTTGGAAACCACCAGAGTCAGTCAGCAATGCCCTTTTCCAATTCATAAATTTGTGCAGGCCACCCAAGTCATCAATAAGTTGAGACCCTGGACGTAGTTCAAGATGGTAGGTGTTTCCAAGTATAATCTGGCAACCTATATCCTCTAACTGGTCAGTGGTCAGCCCTTTTATTGTACCTAAATGAAAAGAGGAAAAGAAAACAATGAGATACCTGAAATGTGTACACAATCATACAAAGTTGAAGAACAGGCTGCACAACCGAAATCTCTTAAGCATAGTAAACTATCTGAATGAGAAGGAAAATACTTTGGCAGCTATGATAGTTCATAGACTACAAGAGAAGAGTGAGAAAAGGCTGCAAACTGCTCCAGGAAAAAGAATGAAGTACAGACAATCTTCATTAACTGGGAATACTAGATCATGGTCAAAGCCTTTTATTCTTTCAAGTAAAGGAATACATAAGAGTCATCGAAGACAGGGATACTACAATGTTGAAAAGCATGGGACATGCATGCAAAATGTGACGACTAACTTCAAGTTGAAATTAGTAGCAAAAAGTACATAAACCAAAACTATTTATTTCAGATCTTATATAGCACAGATATGCATTAATGCATATAGTACAAGTAATGCTAAACGGCCGTTTAGGCGAACAGTAATGCATATAGTACAAGTAAAAATGGAAGACCAAACTTGCATATGAAAAAAAGGGGAACAAACCTTGAGTTCCAACAGGCATAAAAAGTGGTGTTTGACAAGTAAAGTGGGGAAGAGTTAAGCGAGCTGCGCGGGCGCGATTGAATCTTCCTAATATCTGCAAAGCAAACAGAAATACTTTGACATTGTATTTTCAATTAGAAGGGCTTAGTACCATAGTTGTAAATTCCATTCCGGTACCGGCCGAAATGGCCGGAATGCCTTGTACTAGCACCTAAACCGGTATAGAAGAGCCTCAATCCCGTACCGGGTCAAATACCGGTCAATGCCGGTCAATACTGGTCAAATACCGGTCAATACTTGCCAATACCGGTCAATACCAGCTGTGGCTGCATGTATTATATTTTTCCATGTATGAACTTTGGAGTTTAAACTTTGAAATAAGGTCTTATGAACTTGTTGAATGATATTTTAGTTTGGTAAACATGTTAATTACGCCATAAGTTAAGTCAGAATATATTTATATATATATATTTATGTATAAGTATATTCATATATTATTATTATTATAAAGTTCGGAATGGTACACCGGTATGGGCAGGTACCGGAATGTTCTATTCCAATAGCTAAAACGGAATGGCCTCCGGAATGGAATTTACAAGTTAGCTTAGTACAACCAGGTTCAATCAAACATCCCACAGAATTTTATCCACCAAAGATGGTGAGCTAGAAAAGAGACAAGAGATGGTGGGTCCCATAAACAGCATTGGGCTCTGCGCCAGGCTCTCTCTTCTTCCCTCGCTAGCTCCTTTGCTTTAGCTGTTTTCTCTCCCCTCCACATAGGCAAGAATCCAACGTCAGGTAGCTTAGACCACCTGCACCGCTGAACTGAATCCCCTCTACGTCTCCACGTCAGCGGTTACCGTATCAGATATAAAAAAATGAGCTGCAGTGGTGTGCGCTATGCACGCGCTATCAAGCATCCACCGCTATTTCTGGCGCTATAAAGGGTGTACTTTGTGGCAGAGCAAGCAACGCATGCGTGAGAGAGATGAGAGGAGAGAGGTGACAGCGGCGGGCCCCACTTGTTTTCCGTAACAAAAAAATGTTATAACTCACAAACCAAAACATCAAATTAAATTCCGATTGCACCATTAAATTCATTTCATTAAATTCTTCAAAACAAGATCTCACATGGATATATTTAGATAAAGTGACAAGTGGGCCCCACAGTGGATAGAGCAGGATATAGATGATGAATGAGTGCGGGAGAATTGGATATAGAGGAGAGAATCTTGATGACTAGGATGTATAGAGGATAAATATAGAGGTTCATGAGTGCGGATAGTCTTAGAGCTAGATTGTTGGGGACGGGCAGTGACGCCAGCTCATCTGTACCACGCCACTCTGAAAGCACGTGCCATGTGGCATTTACATGTGGCACACTTCTCTAACTTTTTACTGTTACCCTTTTCCTTTTACATGGACCACTATGACTTCACATCAGTGAGGTAATAAAGTACTGAAGTGTAAGAATACTGAAATATTCTAACTATAAATTATTCCCATTGTGCAGTAGTATGTGCATCAATCAACTATATAAAGAGGGAAAAAAACAAATTCTGGTTCTCTAAAAAGAAAAGCCAGAGAAGATTTCTGAAAAACACGTGTCTAGCCTAGGACGGTATTGGTCAACTCCGACAATTTGGACAAGTCAAGGACCATGCAATCTTCTATTACAAAGCATTATTAGCTTGTAATTGCGAATCTGTAGTAGCAGAAGCTAGTACGAAGAAGAAATAACTACCCACTCCTATTAGAACCAGATATTCCACCCAACGGCTTATCAACAAAGCTTATCCGCTTTATTAGCAACGCAAAGCTCTGACGAACTCCTACCAAGCAGCTTGGTGGAAGCCGCAATAATGGAACGGCAAAGGCTATCTTCTCATCTATCTAAGCGAATCGAACACACACTCAAAGCAAAACACACAAACAGAAGCATCGACTCACCTCGAAACGAAGCGCCATGGAGAAACAGAGCTTCAGCCACCAAATAGTTTAGGAACCTGGATTGATACTCCGCGAATCCGAAAATAAACCCGCCACAAACTGGAGCGCCAATCCGACAAACAACAGAACGAATTTGAAGGCTCACAAGATCGCTAGACGAGAAGAGAAAGGGGAAAAGGCCAAAAACAAAAAACGGCTTGCTCACCAGCAAAAGAAGAGATCGAAGAATCCAACTCCTGATAGATGAATCCCACCTCAGTCCAACCAAAAGGGGCGGCGAGGAAGAAGGGGAAGCGAGGTGGGGAGGGGTTTGTCAGTTTCGGCGGTTACTGCGGGTGTTCGGCGCGGACGGCAGGGGAGGTGAAGGGGCGGGGGTTTAGGCCTCGTTTAGATGCTAAATTTTTCCCTAAATTTTACTATGCAAAAAGAAGATTTCCGTTACATCAAAATGCCGACACATATATGGAGTACTAAATGTAGATAAAATTAAAAACTAATTGTACAGTTTAGGTGTACTTTACGAGACGAATCTTTTAAGCCTAATTAGTAATTTATAAATACAAACGAAATGCTACAGTATCCGGCCCTGCACTGTGCAGATTTTGGTGCTGCCAATTTGACGTAACTAAACACGGCGTTAGTTAGGGTTCGGACTCTGGACTGGTTCGCGCCCACTTGGACGTTTGGACTCGGTTGGGCTGGGCTGGACCGAGCTGTGTGAGGCTGAGGCAGGCCGAGGCCACTTTCGGGTACTCCGAAGAACAGGATACATACATGAGCTTATACATTTGGGGAAAAAAAATCATTGCCACGCAAAGCGAGGTCACACGACCTCACGGCGCTTCACCGTTGTCCATGACAGGCGGCTAGGCCGACCTCATAGTAGCCAAGACTAATGCCAAATCGAGATTACAAATCTAAAATCAACAAAAAGAACAAATATAAATTGGCAAATCCAAGCTATGCCTAAGAGCAACTTTCAATTTCAACCGATGTCCTACTGGAGCCGACCTCATAGCAGCGAAGATTAGTGCCAAATCAAGGTGCAAATCTAAGACTGGCAAAATAAACAAGCACAAAATGACAAACCAACAAGCCACAAAATCGACAAATCCAAGCCATGTCTAGAGCAACTTCAACCGATGCAGCAAGCCTTGTACTATTGTCAGAGACAAACCGAAAAAACATTAGCCCTGTTCTTCAGCACTACTTTAGTTGTACTTTTTAATAAACAAACAATGTTTTTCTCTCACAACAAATCAGCATAAGCATCAACATAAGCCAAATTTCAGCGAAACGAACAGCCGACCTTCGTCAGGCCCCAGAGAGCTCACGCTCATGTTTGGTTGGAGCCCTACGAAAGTTGTTTGACCCAAGTAGCTCCATCTAACCACGTACACGCAAAATCAGACATCTAAGATTATTGTCTGGACCAGACAACTTTCTCATAGTCTGAACCAAACAAAGGCCTCGCGAGTCCTTATCCTATTATCCGCCGAGGGGGCAATGGTCATCTTCCTACACCGTTGCGCTGATCCCACCTTTGCTGCTGTCTGCTGCTATTACGCCCCTACTTGCTGCCGCTACTACTCGTGTCACCCCTCGTCCTGCTGCTCATGTGCCTTGCATTGTTGGCCCAAGCCGCCCCTTGGCAAAAGGAGTAGAGGGAGAGAAGGATTGAGGAAGAGTGTCCGTTGGGGAGAAAGATGAGGGAGAAGGAAATCGGTAGTGTGTGGTACGAGAAAGAGAACGAGCACAGTGAAACATATTGTCTTTGTCGTTGGTGGTTGAAATCTCAGGAGAGGGGGCTTACTAGAGCTCAAGAGCTACGAAGGTGACGCTAGCGTCTTCTAACATAATATGGCCTTCTAAATTACACTTTAGATTTTTTTTAGCTACCGTAAGATGAAAGGTCAAAAGAATCAGGTTGTCTCGTAGAGTCGTAGTGTTAAACCCTTCAACCCGATAAAATCATGGACTTGAAATGTCACGGCAAGAACTACCGTTACATATAACACAAACATTTCTTTGCATCCTCCGCCATGGCGACATTGGCAAAGACAAAATATGTTCTCTCTTTTTTTTCTTTGTATAAGACGACAAATGAGGAATTTTCTTGGCACCCCGATATGTCCAAAGCAAGGAGTGTACTTAGAGACAAAGCCAGAGAATCCTTTTATTTAGGCAACAATAATAACGCCAATGAATCCTTAAAGCGGCTAAAAGTCCAGGTCCAGCGGGTGCGTCTGCCGTAACAGCAGCTACTGACAAAAGGACGGTAGTCACGAAGATCTCCTCCCTAGAACCTGGGCACCGTTCGTCGTCGCCAAGGCACGGCAGGCCGAACTTCGCGAGCGGCGAGCGCACGGCGTCCCATTTCATGACAGCACAGCACATTGGTTTCAACGAAGCAGCAGCAGCCAAAAACCAAAGCACGCCTCACCGGCTGCTGCCGGCCTGCCGCCTGCGGCCTGCCTGATCCCGGCCGTTAAACCGCGCTCGCCCGACGGCCAGCCGACGCATTCGTCGTCATCGTCAAGAACGAGTGGCTACTGTACCGAGACCCAGCTGCAACTGCCGCTGCCCCACGGTGGCATGTGCCAGCAAGACGCCGGGCAAAAGTGCTCCGGGCCGGGCCAGTGAAGCAGTGACGTCGCTGTGAGTGACTATTCCATTTCCAGCCACATGTCTCTCAGACTGTCTCTAAATGATATTCTAAAACTTTAGAGTATGAATATAGAGTAAAAACTGCTGCACTGGATACTCTAAAACGATACTCTATTCTTTCTCTTACTCTATATTTAGAGTAGAACAGTGTTTACTCTATAGTGTACAGTGGCGGACCCTACTACCTGAACCAAGGAAAAAAATGCTATAACTCACAAACCAAAAATCCAAATTAAATTTCGATTGCACCATTAAATTCGTCTCAATAAATCCTTCAAAACTAATCACTCATGGATATATTTAGATAAAGTGACAAGTTGGTCCCACAGTAGATAGAGTGGATAGAGGATGATATAGAGGATGGATGGGTGCAGAAGAATTGAGTATAGAGGAGAGAATCTTGCTGACTAGGACGTATAGAGGATGAATATAGAGGACCATGAGTGCGGATAGCCTCAGTGCCAGCCAGCACCAGCAGGCAGTGTAGGACGCCGAATTGCAGCCGCGTAGTACTTGTGGTTACTTGTGGCTACTGACAGGATTGCTCAGGAGACAGGAGTCGGGGGTCAGGAGTCAGGACCAATGGACCATCCACGTGAACATGCAGGATTACACATATGGTCTTGTTTAGTTACCCAGGTGGCCGATTCTGTACAGTGCCACCTCGAGCACTAGCACTTTAGTTTTTTTTTTGTAATAATTGTCTAAATCTTGATTAATTAGGCTCAAAATATTCGTCTCGCAAAGTACAACAAAACTGTGCAATTAGTTTTTGATTTCATCTACATTTAGTACTCCATATATGTGCTGGCATTTTGATGTGATGAAGAATCTTCTTTTTGTATAGTAGAATTTGGGGGTGAATTCTGGAATCTAAACAAGGCCTTTGAGATGAGAACATGCTGTATTGCACTTTGTTTCAGGAGAAAAATAAATTTTCAGGTATGTTTATGAATATATTATGTATATGGTTGCTGTTTTTCTTTGTCAGGATTCAGGTACGAAACAAATGAAACAATCCCTTGCTCACTCCCACACACACGCGCGCGCTCTACCTCAGGTTACCAAGGTGACAAAAAATAATAATACAATTTTAATCGTTCAGTAAATCTCACTACCACTGTATAAATAAATAAATATCTCAACAGACTAGGCGCCGTTTGTCTGTTCTACTGCCTGCCTCTCTTCGTGTTTGTGTGTCACCAACTCACCATTTCTTGGTTGGTTCTCATGTTGTGAGAGTCCTCATTCTCCTATCGACAAAAAAAAAAAACCCAGACGGTTTAAAAAGTGATTAACGTGTAATGGCGTGTGATGATGAGCTACAAGTCCAGCTCGAAGTGGAACGCCGGCGACGCGTACGCGGCGAGGTCGCCAAAGAACAGGGCCTCCACGTCGACGCCCGCGGTGTCCTCGCAGCCGAAGAAGGTCTGTATGTCCTCGGGGAACCCGCGCTGATGCGGCGAGGCGTCCCTGGCCGCCGCCTGCACTGGCGGCTTCGGCGGCGACGGCGAAGGCGACCGCCGCGGCGTGGGCGGCGGCGACGAGGACGACGACGTGGTGGTGGTGGTGCCGCTCTCGGCCGCCGACGTCCGCTGGATCATCTCCTTGAACTTGGGCGACTGCAGCAGCAGGCTGAGCGCCGACGTCGTGGGCGTGTGTCCCATCGATGTCCTGGGCGGCAGCGGGAACGACTCGGCGCCCTGGCCGTGGTGGTCGTGCTGGAACGCGGCCGCGCCGTCGTCGGTGGCGGTGTCCGCCGGCGGCAGCAGCAGCTGCTGCGCCAGGCCGCCCAGCATCGGGTGCGGGTTCTGCGCCGCCGCCGCCGCCGCCGCGGCCATCCCGCCGGCGGCGCCCGGGCGGAGCCACTTGATGTAGCGGCTGAGGTCGAAGTTGGTGACGGCGTTCAGGCCCCGGTACTCGATCGCCGCCATGTCGTACGCCATCGCCGCCTCCTCCTGCGTCGCTGCCGTCGTGCACAACAAAAGGTCCACGCAACAGGTGATCGATCAGCACCAAAAGACGCGATTTTTCGCAGGAATTTGAAATCTACATATAATTTTTCATACGAACTGAACAATCTTATTTGAAATTCTGGTAAAATTGGTATAAATTTCCCTCGTTCCAACCAAAAAGTGAGTTCCCTGAACACGACGTGTCCGAGGGTTTGTGTAGAGGATTCGGCGCCGTGCAGCTGCATTCGTGTGCTTGTGCCAGCGACAGACAGTTGAAGCACACACCCATCGTGTCCACTCCATCCTTGCTCTACCGGAGCCGGATGAGTGTACTGCGTCTCCTCTTTATTCTTTATGAGTATTAATTGCGCTAATCCCCCGTTGTAATGTGGATGTAGGCTCCGACAGGTGCAGAGCAGCCGCAGCAGCACCGTTGGAAGTTGGTGCGGCTGCTGCTGGCCCTGGCCGGGTCGACCTGACCTCACTGTCACTGAGGTCACTCCATCTAACGCCCCAACTAACCGGTGACCGAATTGGCCAAATGGCAATCGCCTCCTGCATCAGCCGCTGCCGCTCGCCCTAACTGCTTCCAGTTCCATCTAGTAGACCATTCCCATCCTTCGTGATCATGGACTAATAAGTAGTTATTAGTGGAGTACTACACCCTACTAGTATTTCATATTTAAGGGGGTGTTTGGTTTGAGGAGTTAAAGTTTAACAAATACTGTAGCACTTTCGTCTTATTTGACAAAAAGTTTCCAATTTTGGACTAATTAGGCTTAATAGATTTGTCTCGTAAATTACTTCTAATCTGTGTCGATATGCATGCAATTAGTCTACATTTAGTACTTCATATATTTAAGGGAACATTGATGTGATGAGAGTTAAACTTTAACAAAAGCAAACCAAACGGGGCCTAAATCGCCCGGGACAAGGTAACTAACAATTTATTCTGAAGAGGATATCTCTATGTTTCTTTTAATATAATTATGCACAAGACATACTAAGAGTATAATGGCGGCTAAGTGAGCCATTACAGTTAGTCAGTGGATGCAAGAATTAGTTGGGAATGAAATCATGTGGTCAATCAATTCGTACCCGGTCGATGTAAGGGCACATTCGTCACTATAGGGGCCACTCATACTGTACGAGTGTGGCCTACACGTGAACGACTTGCACTTTATGGCTACTCAGATTTGGCTTTCAGACATACTCCGCGTACGGAGGCATGATTTGGTTTGTAGCAAAAATTGATGTCATACTCCTACTATTTTATAATAATAAGGTTATCATGGGTTGCGGTTAACTTTGCTGTATTTTCAGGAAGAGAAATTACTATTTTACTATTTTACAAGGAACAGAATTTACCGTAAGTCCCGAGGTAGAGATACTTGTTTCCGAACACGCGACCGATCCTCGCCTCCCATCTCCCGTTGTGATGATGTCTGAAAAGATTTATACATATACATATACAGTAAATAAATAAGAGTTCATGCTATCTAAACTAATCTTTCTCCGGTCCAGCCACATAGTTTAGGTCTCCTCTTCACAAAAGTCAAAAGATGTTGAAAGCCATAAATAAGACGCTACATACCTCGCGACACCTCGGTATTTGGAGACGCCTCTGGAGAACCCACTGCTTTTCCTGTGGATAAATTTCATGGACCTGATTATTTGGTCAAGCATGGGTGTGATTCGGTCTTGTTTAAAAAATTCCATGGAACTATAGTATTTCATTTGATAGAAAATCGCCACTGATTTGTTTTAGGTGAAACTAAAGAGTTACCTCCTCAAGGATCCAATATACTCTTCCCTGGACTGCCCCTCCATTCCTTTCATCTCTCCTTCATATGCAGACGCCTGGAACATAATAAGTATTTATTTAGAAATTAAGTAAGCCCGGCAGGGAAAAGAAAATCAACTCGATCCCTCATGCAGGTGCCACATGTACGTGGAGTGCAAAAAGAAAAGAAAAAAAAGGATACACATGTTTTGACTCTGGAGCTGCAAAAAGAATCTGTACTGTGAACTCTGAAACTCTCTGCACTCTGCAGAAACAAACACAACGGGTGTGTTTAGATTGTAAAAATGGTGTAAAAAAAGTACTGTAGCACGTTTTGGCTTTATTTGGTAAATAGTGTCCAACTGTTGATTAATTAGGTTCAAAACGTTCGTCTCGTCAAGTACAACCAAACTGTACAATTAGTTTTTGATTTCATCTACATTTAGTACTTCATGCATGTATCACAAGTTTGATGTGACGGGGAATCTTTTTTTCGCATAGTGTTTTTTTCGTGGAACTAAACAGGGCCAACGTAGGTTTTTGCAGGAACTGACTGATATTCTAGACGCAGTGCACGCCCATGACCGAATTGAAAATTTTCAGCAGGAAATGTCCTCATGGGACGGCAGAGAATCGGTGAGCGAGGAAGAAGTAAAGTAACCGTGTGTGGTGGGGTGGATGGAGGAGTGAATTTTGGCGGTACCGGGAAGTTGAGGATGGTGTCGGGGCCCCAATACTTCAATGCCGCCAAGTCATACGCCCGCGCCGCTGCCTCCTCGTCGTCGTACGCGCCTGCATGGATCGACATGCCAGGGAGGGAGACGATGATGAGCAACACGCCGCGCCATTGATACATACAGTGAGTACCAGCGAATTTTATTTTTCTTTTTCTGATAGAGAAGAGTGGAGTCTCTCTCTCTCATGCATGTCATGCCAAGGCCGTGACTCGAGAGCCTCACTCACCGAGATAAACTGCATGCACCAACAACAAAAGAGAGCAGCAAGAACAAGATGGTCAGCATCGATCCTCCTCTTCCGAATCAATCACTTACTATAATAAAATAGCTATGGAGGGTGATTAATAACTAAGGTTCTTACTGACAAGGGTCAGCTAAAACCCTGTTAATATAATAATATTAATATTACTACTAGTACAAGCTGCTGCTACTACTATGCTATATGCACCTCAGCTTTTTAATTATGCCTTGTTGCGAGTTGGATCGGACAGAGCATCGTGATCCTCTGCCCGGGACCCCCCAGCGGAGAGAAAGAGAGAGGATTAGCTATACTGACCTTGCTTGCCCTTCTTGTTCTGGGACTCGTTCCAGCTGTTCTTGTCCCACAGGTGAGCCTCGAACCTCCCCGTCCACCGGTGCCTGCAGCACGTACGCACGCCACCGATTCAATTCAACTCAATTCGCCGGAGAATAATTGACGAGAAGCAGCAGGCCGACCGAGTGAGCTCGCTCTGATCAGTGACCGATCGACTCGCGCGTTTCGGCAGCTAGCTAGCTGCTGGCTGGCCATGGCTATACGATACAAACCGTGTGACGCCGCGGTAGACGGAGCTGCGCTGCGTGGGGGACTCCCGGGGCACGCTCTTCCGCGTGCGCTTGGGCTTCGCGCGCGGCGTGACGTCTCCGGCGGCGCTGCCGGTGTTGTTGCTGGCGGCGGCGCTGTTCTTGCGAGGCTTCGCCATTATATTGCGCGTGCGTAGAGAGAGAGAGAGAGACGACAGAGGATTACAAAGGAGGAGGAGGAGGAGGAGGTGGGTGGCCAACTATGGTGGCCTCTGGAGGTGGCCGTTTTAAAGACGCGGAGGGGGAGAGACTGCGCTGGGAGCGGATTGGTGATGGGGCGGCAAAATTAGTTGATGTTTGGAGAGCAGGGCAGATGCCAAATGAGCACAGCAGGGAGGAAGAGAGACGGGAGAGACAGGCCGGCCTTTCTCTCTCCTCTCTCTCTCTCAAAATTCTTTGCTCTGCTCCATCTCATTGGCCGGCGAAGAACGGCCTCTTGTTGTCCCCTAGCGAGCTGCCGAGCCCGAGCTGCGTGCAAACTGTGAGCGGGCGGCGGGCGGGCTGGCACCCGTAACGCAAGCAAAGCCCCACGGCACAGGGGTGCAGCAGGCCAGCAGCCACGGCCTCGTGTATCGGGTCCCGCCCACAGCCGCTGTCGCGGATGCGAGATCGGAGATCCAATGGTACGCACAGTCGCACACCTCTGCTCACGAGAAAGTCAATCCTTTTCGGTCACACAACCTGCTTCGGAGCTTCAGAGCTCATTAGACTACCCGTACTCATGAACCTCTATATTCATCCTCTATACGTTCTAGTCAGCAAGATTCTCTTCTCTATACTCAATTCTCCCGCACTCATTCATCCTCTATATCATCCTCTATCCCTCTATCTACTATGAGACCCACTTGTCACTTTATCTAAATATATCCATGTGTGATCTAGTTTTGAAGGATTTATTAAGACGAATTTAATGGTGCAATCGAAATTTAATTTGGATTTTTGGTTTGTGAGTTATAGCATTTTTTCCTTTGTTTAGCTAGTGGGGCCCGCCACTATAGAGTATAGAGTAAGCACTGTACTACTCTAAATATAGAGTGAAAGAAAGAATAGAGTATCGTTTTAGAGTACTCAGTGCAGCAGTTTTTACTCTATATTCATACTCTAAAGCTTTAGAGTATCGTTTTAAAGTACCCACTGCGGGTAGTCTTATTAGGTGCGTGTTTAGATTAGGCCTGCTAATGGGTTGGGTTCAAATGGGTTTAATGGGTTGTGTTTTCAAATGGGTGTACTCTGGATGGGTAGAAATGGGTTGATTTATTTAGTGGGTTGGGTCGGGTTGGGTTTAATAGAAAACTGGGTTGGATGGGTCGGGATTGGGTTCTTTTTTTTGTGGGTTTGAATGGGTTGAGCCCATGGGTTGATGTTGAATTTTTAATATATCATAGTATACATATATATTGATTTGTAATTTGTTTAGCTTTTGATGTAGAGCCCACATGCATATTTTGCTATGCTAATTGGCACGGATTAGCCTCATGACATTTTGAATCCAGCTTAATTTATTTTGGTCAATTTCGACAAAATTTTATAATGTGAACACGAGCTTTTATTTCTAGGGTCCGGCTTCGAGGTGGGGCCCACATATTCATCTGGCAATGCCAACTGGCATGAAATAGCTGCTTGTTACATTAAATCATCTGCAACAAATTTTAGTCAATTTCGACAAAATTTTATAATGTGAACGGGAGCTTTTATTTCTAGGGTCCGGCTTCGAGGTGGGGCCCACATATTCATCTGGCAATACCAACTGGCATGAAATAGCTGCTTGTTATATTAAATCATCTGCAATAAATTTTAGTCAATTTCGACAAAATTTTATAATGTGAACGCGAGCTTTTATTTCTAGGGTCCGGCTTCGAGGTGGGGCCCACATATTGATCTGGCAGTGCCAACTGGCATAAAGTAGCTGCTTGTTACATTAAATTATCAGCAATAAATTCTAGTCAATTTCGACAAAATTTTATAATGTGAACGCGAGCTTTTATTTCTAGGGTCCGGCTTTGATGTGGGGCCCACATATTGATCTGGCAGTGCCAATTGGCATAAAGTAGCCGCTTGTTACATTAAATCATCTGCAACAAATTTTAGTCAATTTCGATAAAATTTTATAATGTGAACACGAGCTTTTATTTATAGGGTCCGGCTTTGACGTGGGGCTCATATGTCTTATCCAAGCATATATATATATTTTTATGCAAATCCATAGATTTTTATAACAAACCCGTGGGTTTAATTAGTTTATGGGGATATGGGATGGGTTGGGTGGAAGAAGAGAGTTAATTTGTTATGGGATAGGTTGGGTACGGGGTGGGTTTTTACCCATTAGCAGGGCTAGTTTGGACAGCTTAAAATCAGATCTTCGGCCACCCTACCACGATAACTAAGAAAATTCTACCAAACGTCTCACGAGAATCGATGATTCTTCCCACCAGAAACACAGATACTACGAGATTGAACTAGCCCTTCTGTTGTTCATGCTGCGGTTGCTATGCCGCACCGCGCGGTGGCCAAGTTGCGGTCCCAAACATGACCTAGGGTCGATTCCTCACCACAGCTCGCCTTGCCTGGCCGAGCAAAATTCACTAAATTTATATCACCGCCTCGTTATTCATGCTTTCAAGATTTCTCCTTGCTCACTCAACGAGCCAATTTAGTTCGCCTCTGCTAGCCTTGCCAAGCAAGGCAACATGGTGAGAAAAAACAAGCATGTCCTTAGTTGCTTCGCTGGACACTATATTGCTTAATTGAGTGAGGTTGCTAAATCGAGAAAGGATACAGAGCATATATGTGTGTTTAGATGGCTTGCCTTGCGATATGTGGGCTAGCTTTATCTTGCTTCCGTGAGCAAACCGAATTGGCTCCTCTGGATGGGCAAGGTTGCCGTTATATTTTGCTTTTCCCTCCTTTTACCTCTACCTAATTCAATTGAGCTCTAGCAACTTCTTATAGGTTAAGGCGGGCTTCGCATTTAATATTATGGTTTTCTATATGCTGGTTAGGACTACGATCCTAGATGGGATTTACAACATATTTGGTTGATACCTTATTTTGTCACAACTAAAGTTAGACAAAATGCGGCAGTCAAAAAAAATGTGGCTACCAAATCGGGCAGACAGTTTGTTATCAGAATAACTCTATGATATATAAGACATATAGCTAAAAAAGTTTGGTATGCTAAATTAATACTGTAAATCAAATGCATATCTAAATAACTATGACGCGACTAACTTGTGGCATACAATACGTGAACACCTCGCTACCAAGTTCAAAAAGACATGGCCAGAGGCCAGCTTCGTAGTGGTGATCTGATGGCCATGGGAGCTGATGCGAGGCATAGGAGCTAGCCTGCTTGCATCCTGCCAGAAGAAACGACGACGGCCATGGGAGTCAAATAACAGCGTAGTCAAACTTCACTAGGATTAATTGAGTTGTTTAGCTTATAGTTTCTGCGGCTGATAAGATAGCTGATGTTGTTTTGTTGTGAGAGAAAAACACTGTACCATAACTGATAAGTTCAAGCGAACAGGGAAATCTTTTTTAAAAGACAATGGAAAGATATTTCATTTTTATTAAAGATAAGTCACACCAATCTAATATAGCTTAACACTACCACATTTCTAACTACTCTACAGCTGCTACAGTGAAGAAGCATGTTCCACTTGATACAAGGTAAAAGGATGTGTTTGATAATCAGATGTGAACTTAGGCCTAGGGTCACTAGGGCCATCACTAGGGTGGCGAATGAAGAGGCAGGGGCGGGCAGCGGATGGAGAGCTAGGGGCGGACGGCAGGATGGTGAGTTGGGGGCGGCGGGGGATAGGGTTTGAAGTTGGACTTTTTGGCTTTGTGTTTGGGTCGGACTATGTTGCATGATGGTCCAATAGAAAAAAGAGTGTGGGCCATTCTCCACCTTGGCGCCAACACCAAACAAAGCGCTTGGCCTATGGTTAGGCGTGAACATGAACTTAGCCTCCCTAAGACTTATAATAGTGGTGTTTGCAATACATACTTCCCGGCAAGAACTACTATTTTCATGAGAGTTTATGATAACCCTCATGCTAATACGATTTTTTATAGTGTTTTATGCAACACCTTCACAAAATAACAAATTTTCGGAGCGGTTTGCAAAACATCCTCGTGAAAACATGTTTCTATGGTGGGATTTACATCATCCTCATGAAAAAGATTAATCTTATGGGAGTATGTTTTTAACTCCCACGAAAATTGCCCCTCTTATAAAATCTCTGTTTTCTGGTAGGGCGTGGCCCTGGTCATGACGTAGGTAGCCCAGTTCATAGTTTAGTCCAGTGAAAACCTACCAGCAAACACATCTAGGCGGGATTTATGATGGAATTGATCAACCCCCAACAACAACGACCGTCGGAAGTCACGTTCCGCCCCTCTACCTCAAATCCGGTACATTCCCCAGTTATGATGCCGCAACGGCAACCCGTGATGCCCATATGATACCGATGTACGTACACATCCACCATCAAACATGAAGCTCAACGACTCCACAAGATCCAGGTTTTTATACTCTCTCCATCACATCAATCTTTAGACGCATGCATAGAGCGCTAAATGTAGGTAAAAAAATAACTAATTACATAATTTATCTCTAATTTGCGAGACAAATCTTTTGAGCAACACTAATTAGCAGATCCGGTTACAAAAAGTTAGGATCTAAACAAGCCCCGATTACAAAAGCATGTTCCCAGGCAGAGGCAGGCATGTTAACCTGTTGATTGGACAGGAACCTGTACCTAGTAAACACTCGTCCAGGACCGGTGCATGATTACGACTGCAACGGCGTACCGTACTTGCAAGATCGTTTGACGTGACTTTGGTCTGTACGACTGTACCATGAAAGACAGCAAAGCTGCACGGTCCGGGGGATGTTTTGGTAAACCTCCTCTTCTCCTATTGCTTCTGATTCTCCCTCGAAAATTTCTGATTCTCCTATTGCTTCTTGCTTCTGATTCTCCCTCAGCGTCGGATGTTGGTGAAACAATCACACAAACATCGAATTTGAACACAAGTGTAAAATTGTATTTATTTCTTCGTACTTCAGTACATATCAGAGGAGGTATTATAGAGGTTCTAGCCTTCATAACTTGTGTACAAATGACTATGTTGGCGAATTTATCTTTTTACTCTTCGAGACTTCATTCTTCACATCATCTTGTCAATCTTCAAAGTTGCTTTCATCGAGGATGTCTTCGCATTCTCCAACTTGAGAGTTCTTGTATTGAATCTTGTTGACTTTGTGTGTTGGGCGAAGTCTAAAATTTATCTTCGCTCTTAAATCTCTTTGCCACTTTTGCTTATTTCGAGCGAAGTCAAAATTTCTCCTTCGCTCTTGAATTTTTTTTTACGACGAAAGAAGAATTATATTATATGATAGTTGGGTACATCAACACGTTACAAGCACTTTGAATTACAAAATAGTACCCATGTTGTGAATAGCACAACTCAAAACCTAACCTGTTAGATGCTTTGCAGTATGGATGACTGCACAGGCAAACACTCGGCAAATGGCCTGAGAACAAATGCCCAACGAACGACGGTCAACATTCCTGTAGGCTGAATTGAGGAACTTCTTCTTTCTGGTGTCTTCCTTCTTCTTTCTGCCACCAAAGAGTGAGGAAAACTGATCTGAAAATTATTCTCCCTAGTCCTTTATCGTGGCCAGATCTAACCACAACAAAACGGAGAAGAGACCGGAGAAAATTATTCCATAACGGCGACATCATCTCCGCCTTGATGCCGTCGTCTGGAAAAAAAGTCTCTATGTCGTCATGTCGATGAAGATGCTGACGCCGACGTTGTCACCCTTATCTTCAACGGAGCCGCCATGGAGAAGACGATTTCACTCTTCCCCTTCACCGGAGTGGAGGAGGAGGAGATTAAACTCCAATACCAAGAAATTTGGCATAGAGAGATACTAACCCTAATGACTCGATCTATTAGGGAAAACTTATTAAAAACAATGGATCCCCACTCCCTTTAGCCCCTGGCGAGATGCCAGAGGAGAAGGGAGGGGGACCAGCAGTGGTGGACGGCGGCAGCGGTGGCGGCGCTAGGGCAGGAGTCGCCCGACTACACGTATCATCCTGCAAGCAAACTTTGACATAAAATTTTGGCGATCAACTCCGAATTTTCGGGGCTGTGTTTTCTGGGGAAATCAAATCCCCAACACTACTGTTTGGCAAGGCCGAATAAAGAGTAGAAATAAATGTGGCATGTTTTTTTGCATAGGGAATTTCAGAACAGTTTCTCGTCTCTTTTGGGTTTCATCTCTAGTCTACCCCAACTTGCTTGGGACAAAGGCTATGTTGTTGTTGTAGGGAATTTCAGAACAGGGGCATGCAATATGTAGAGATGATGCGACTGAATGGTCCGAGGGAAACAACACAAAAGATTTGGAGGAATGGTGTAGTGTAAGAGAGTAGACCAAGAAAAGGGGAAAATGCAGCTGACTTCTCTAAATTTGAGGTTCATGCTCATGTTTGATCTCCCAGTGGAATCGGGGTTAGGAATGGCATCCCAGAAGAATTCCTTACGGAAAAATAATTCTAATGATTCAAATACTCTAAAGTTCCTGTTATCCGAAGGAGCACTTATCATTTACAAATGCATAAATGCTTAGGTGCATCAAAATAGCATACATGCGAAAGCTGAGCACAGTAGATAATTCCCACAAAACCCCTCGTATTCCTAGAGCTAGAGCTAATCTCCAAGCCAAACACCTCCTTCCGTACTCCAACTCCATTGTGAAGCTACTCCGAAGAAGACCTGAAAAACGTGGAGTTGAGCGGTCCCACGTGCCCTTAGATAACGGCCATGTTTAGTTCTAAAATTTGGAGTGCCAAAATTCACTGTAGCGGCACTGTAGCATTTCGTTTGTATTGGGTAATAATTGTCCAACCGTTGACTAATTAGGTTCAAAACGTTCGTCTCGCAAAGTACAACCAAACTGTGCAATTAGTTTTTGATTTTATCCATATTTAGTACTTCATGCATGTATCGCAAGTTTGATATGACAGGAAATCTTTTTTTGCATAGTGCACTTTTCAATGGAACTAAACACAGCCAACGTAGAACTTGACCAAGTTATCAAAGATCGGATGACAGTACATCAAAGCATAATGAATACAGTGAGCCGTACTCATTCTGTCCAACTGCTGCGTTCATTACCTTGTTGATTGCCAGCTGGACATAAAAATGGACAAGATATCTATTTTTTTTTCTTATCCTTACTCTCTAAAGAAGACTTTATAATGCGAGGATCCCTGCCACTGATTTTGTAGATGGACAATTCCGCATGCCTACACCTGATTTTCAGTTCAGGACCGCAATGGCAACTTGGGGGAAACAGAACTTGAAGCCTACCTGTGCTTTAAATAAACCAACCTGATAGTCGTACGACGCCCCAGTAGCTCCGGGGACCAACCAGGTTCACCATGCGTCGCTCATCATGCACCAAATGGACTAGTGATGTCTGTTATTGTTGGACTGGACAGAGTAAACCAGTACCACACGCAAACCCAACTCTGCACCATTATTTTGCCAAGCGCTAAGGCCTTGTTTAGTTTCCCAATTCTCCCCCCAAATTCCACTATGCAAAAAGAAGATTTCCCGTCACATCAAAATATCGGCAAATGCATGGAGTACTAAATGTTGATGAAATCAAAAACTAATTGCACAGTTTTGTTGTACTTTGCGAGACGAACATTTTAAGCCTAGTTAGTCAAAATTTAGATAATTTTTACCAAATACAAACGAAATGCTACAGGAATTCTGATACAGTGTTTTTCTCCCCAATTCTCTCATCTAAACGAGGCCTAACACAAATTCCGACAACGCCTCAAGATTCCCTAATCGACAAGCAATTGGATCCCATTCATGTATTTGAATTGTGAGCTAATGGACCGTACAAAGGGCTATCTGGTGCATGACAAAGTTTCCCAATGTGGACGTCATTTTCATCCAATTCTCTAGATATAAATAAAGAAATAATAAATAGCAATCCATCTTTTTATTCCTGACAGGGAGCAAGGATGGTTTGAGAATGTACCTGAAGATATGAAGAGTGGGCTTGTAAAATCATAACTATTTAACCTTGAATATCTTGCTTATCTTGAACTCATAAATTTCTTAAAAGTGTCCCAATCAATCATCACATAACATAAAGGTAGATTTTGATCATTGATACTTGGCCATTTTTTTTCTGAATACAGCAAATCTAGAAACAAAGCTAAAATACAGCAAATCTAGAAACAAAGCTGCAAAAAAATAATCAAGGCAGGTCTTTCAGGGAAAAAAATCAAGGTAGGTCTAGTCATTAAGACATCTAATTTCAAGCCCCCAAAGATCAGTAACAACATAATCCTATACACTGAGACATTGTTTTGCACGAAGGCTGCATAAATTCCAAGTATCTCATGTAGAACTTTAACAAGTCAGGGTAATGCAGAAATATGCCATAAAAGTCACAATCAATTCATACAACTCCAATCAATTGTCGTTTTGTTTTGCGCTGTAAGTTCTATCAATAGCAATGGCAGACAAACAAACAGCTTTGGCTACTTCCATTTGGAGGATCTGTGTTGTATTGCTCAAAGCAGTCCAATCCTTGGTACATTTTTTGTCTTAACTGCTGACAACATCTCTACCGCATAGCAAATGAGCCCAACAGAAAAGATAAAATAGCCCGCAACAAAATAGAAATGACAAAACAGGGAAATATTAAGGAGTTCCAGATATCAATGCGCCATCTTCTTTTCTACAAAATTGTTCGTCTTTAGTTTTTCCTAAGATAAGGCTCTCAAAGATAAATTTGATGGCATGGTACAACAATGCAACAGTCAATGCATAGAGCCACATACAATACAAACAGTCCAAAATTGCGATTTCAAGTTAATCAGCACAAACAAAAGCTACATTAAAAATAAATTTGAACAGCAAACACAGACATTGTTGATTCATTAATGCTGTGAATATTGCAATATACGAAGTGCAATATGCAGTGCTCAACCCTCATATAGAAATGGCTACCATGGAATTTACAACACAATAACCAAATGGACAACCAGTAAACAAAACCATCCCTAGAATAAAAGCCATAATTGCTGGGGACAAATAACAAGCTTGTCCATAGCGCTACAACAATATTGCAAGCTTGATGATATGTACTTTACAATGTTATCCCTTCAGATCTTACGGTTAACTTCATTTGCATATAAAGGAAGAAAACAGTAAGCATAGGTAGATAGAAACATTGTCTTTTGCTTACTTGGCCCAAATGCATAGGTTAAGAGACAGTGCCAAAGCCAACTAATAATTTGTTCAGGAAACAGCTATGGACTGCTATATTTTTAAGTCAAAGGCAGTACGTCCATTAATGACATTATAAATTCATTTAGCGAAGATATGCCGCGAACCTCAAAGTGGTGCGGAAAGGGATTTTGGCATCTTCAATAGTCTACTATCACAAAACACAAAAAAATACACCACAACTATTTAGGTTTACATTGGTAGCTTTGCTCTTATCGGATTTCATTTCAGATTTAAAAAGCGACAATTTTCTAAAATTTACAAGCCAGCTCATCCAAGGTTCCTATCCAATGAGCTTCAAATTCAGACAAAATACATATAAAAAACCCTCCCATATGAGAAGAAAGTACCAAATACAGCCATGTGCAAATATGGTGCCAAATAATTATCAGAATATGTGCAAGCACACTGACAAAGAAAGGCACATATTCAAATTATTTTTAGATAAGTTGTCAAAATGCGTTCTGGCAGCATAGTAATAATTATCAGAATATGTGCAAGCACACTGACAAAGAAAGGCACATACTCAAATTATTTTTAGAAAGTTGTCAAAAAGCGTTCTGGCAGCATGTAAAGGTTCGTTGCTTAATACAAAAGTAGAATATCCCTTCCAAGTTCCAAAATATTTTGCTCTTATAGAAAATACAAAGCACAAAGATTTGTAGACAGCTAATCTGACATGCTCTCAAGTAGCAGCATTTTCTGCACATCAATTCAAATGAAAAACGATATTCAATACTGTAATTGCGAAGAACAACAATATGCAATTACAAAAAAGGTAGATCTGTGTTTCCAATGATGATTTGGCTTAAAAACTTTTCAAGATTTCATGGTTGTAACATGTACTGAGGTATTTAGCTAAAAAAGCAACAAGTAAAAGGAATACACAAGAGTGAATATCACAACTTAACCAAAGAGTTCCAGTTCTGCAAGGGCTTATTTGTAACCTAACTAAATCAACATTACTGAAATGAAACTAAGTAAACTTGTCATCCATAGCTGTTAAACTATCTATCATCTTTTCCCATCTTACTTTGGGGCCTGTACACATTTTCAAGCGTCAAGTTATTTGCTCGTGCTAACATGAGATGAGACCACTCTCCCATTTGCTGACGAAATTTAAACTTAAATTGCAGTTTATTTTAACTATTTTAGACATATATGACATTTTTTTCCATGTCATGACCAAAGGAAATATGCTGGCATAAATTATCTGATCTCACAATGAAATGGCTCGTTAAACAAAAACAATATAGCGGATTTTGTGGAGTCCTACCAAATAGTTAAAATGCAACTGGATTCTGGTGGGGAGCTGACAAGAATCACTTCTTCATTTACACTACAAACTGGGAGCTAAAAAATGCTCTCCACAGCTCCCGTTCAATCACCAGTTCACCACAAGAATCACTCCATCAGAGAATCAAGAAGTAAAGCTTAAGAATTAGGAAGGGGAGCTCTACCAAACTGGCCCTATATAGTCGTTTAGCTCATTTAAACACCATTAAACGCTAAACGGTGGTACAGCGTTTCTGTTTAATCAGCCGTTTATCCCGTTTAAATGGCTGTTTCACCAGGCTAAACGGTAGGTGAGTGATTGTTTAGCGGAAAACACTGATTATGAATAATTTAAAAAAAAACAGTTTTATTTCCTGACCATTTCGTTTAAAAAATAATACCTCTGAATGGTAGTATGCATCTTTATCTGCTTATGTACAAAACAAGCAAGAGAGAGAAATGTTATATCCTAATTTTCTGCATGTTGGGCATTGCACAAGAAAAGATGCAGGATACTGAGGCAAAATTTGCGAGTTAGAGCAAAAAATACCTCTTCGTACTCATGTTCTTGTAGAAAAATGTATGTTGAATAATTAAGCACATGTCAGGCATGGAATTGATGCAGTTACAGGAAAATAAATTACCATAGTTACATATGGAGAATTTGGACAGAGGAGCATAAAAGTAGCTAGTTTACTGTGAAATGGTAAATTTTACAGTATGATTGACTTCCTCATTTGTCAATAGGAGGTTCTTCAAGCCACTTGGCACGAAACCCAGTCCCTTGGCAATCAGAACAACTTGTGAAGCCCTGAGATAGAAGAATATCTTATGTAAATGTTCAATAGATTACATCATGCAAAGCAAATCAACTTGTTCATGGAGCACAAAAGTGCTGCACAGCATACTTATTTCATGTTAAGTGGTCTGCATGTAGATGTATTCACAAAATCTGTAAACTACGGCAAGGAACAACTTATACAACCTTTCCAGAGCATATCACACATTTTGAATTTCTTGAGGGTACTTCACACAACATGTTGTCGCCAAGGATAAAGAAGCCTGTTCCTGCACACCACTTGCACTCCACGTGGCCAGCAGATTGACAGGAAGAGCAAGAAACTGGTCTTGGTTGCTGCATACCACCAGATCATGAATGTGGAGTTAGACTGCAGGACAAAGGTGCACACTAATAAAAAACACTGCTGTAGATAATATAAAGATTAGGTTTGCCCACTTCTGATCGGATTTAGCTCTCTTCTCTAGTGATCAGCCTCAGATGATAGAATAACAAGAAACTGGGATCTTTATTTAGCAGCCCATTACGCAAGGCATCCACAAATTTGATTTCTAGGCAATGCAAATTTAACTTTTAAGCAACGTGCATCATATAATTAACACTACATATATTGTTATTAGTTCGAGCTTTCAAGAACTAAAAGAAACCAATTAGAAGAAGTAGCATTTCCATTTTTCAAACCATGTTCTCCAAATCAGGTTTATGTCAAATATATGAAAAAATATCAACACCATGTTCTTCCAAATCTTTGGAACACGTCTCCTTATTTTTGTACACACAAGTAATTGAATTAATCAGATAATATAAAAAGCAATCCTAGCATATAAATATGCCTTAGACTGAGGATATTTTCTTGTTGGAGACCACACCACGCTCCGTAAAACAATAATAGTACCAATACTCTAGTTATCACATAAGGGAAAATTAGTTGTACAGCTCCTTTGAGGAACTCCTAAATCCTAATGAACCACAAAAATTCAAAGTTCACATAAAAAACATACAAAATTGGAGTAGCTAAAGACTTGTTTAAAGGAGGGTATACATAGCTTAAATGAACAGGTACCTTAAACTCTCTCAAATGGTGTGGGGTCCTGGGCTTCACAAGGAAACTTCATGTCCCCTTAATTTTAATATAATTTAAAGCCCCTTGCCCCCAATTTCTCAAGAGAGTTAGCTAAGCTCCCACAGACAACATGTGGCTTCTCCAGGAAGCTTAAGAGGGTGTTTGGTTCACTACCATGATTTGTACAATGAACACAAGCAAACACCAGCAAACACCACAAGGTTGACCATTGCTTGGTTCACGAGTCGCAATTAAATGTGTGATTTGCTACTTTCTTAGCTTCTAGCCCCAGCCGCCATACATCTAACCCAGACTTACCGCAAGTATGGTGAATAATTTGTTCACCATGAGTTGTGGCTTACCACAATTTCAGCACAAACAGTGTCTAGCAAAATACTGAAAGGAGTTGAAGCGCTTCTCCACAAATTACTCAGACGAGCTAGTTTAGCTCCCCAGTCACAAATAAGTGATGTTTTGGGATTGTCTGAGTTCAGCTATTCCAAACTTTGGCTACACACTACTTTCTTAAGCATTGAGTTGTAAAAATTAGCAGTCAAAGTTTGTGATAGTTGACTTCGGGCAACCTCAGAATGTCACTTATTTGTAACTAGATTTATGTCTGACTGTATACACTCAATGCTATGGGGCCTTTTGAACCAACAGTGACTTGTACTTGGATTATGAGTTCAACATCTACATATACTATTTCTGGTATCTTCTACCTGCAGCACTGGAATGGATGTTTGAACATTGAACCATCATGGCAACAGCATTTTGGCGTCTCCTATAGATAATATATCCAACTAAAATGTTCCCGATGAGGGTATTGAATTCATTTGATCATCGCACGAAAATTCACCACAGAAATCCCTTTGACATACAAGTCCGAAGCCCCAAACCCTGATACGGCGTTCACTGTTGAAGCATACACCTTACACAAGGGAGAAGAACCTAGCCACGCGCCTACACCCACAACTACGGAATTATTCCTAAAATAAAACGACAACAGCTTACACATCGCATGCCGGGCCAATCGAACAAACAAACAAACATCCCGGAAGCAGAGCGATTAGGGGGGGGGGGGGGGGGGGGGGGGACCTGGGAGATTAGCCAGGCGCGGTCTATGCGCTTGGCGAAGTCGGAGGAGCTCCCGGGTGAGTCGACGATGGAGGCCATGGGAGCGAGGAGCCGAAGCCGGTGCCTTGGCGTCCGCCGAGAAGGGCCAGTGAAAGGCTTCCGAAAGCTTCTAGGAGGGGTGGGGCGGCGGGGGCATGGGGTGAAGGCTGCCCCGTGGGCCCCGCAGATGGTCGCCGGCGTTTGCATCGCACGGGGAGGAGGGGCTCCGGCTCGGGTCCGAGAGGAGCGGGGCGCAAGGAGGCAGGACAGCAGGAGAGTGGCTCTGGTACCGTGGGCCTCTTGGGCGGTTGGACCACGCGTTAGCAGCCTAGCACACGTCAGATCCTGCCGAGCAGTCCGAAGCCCAAACGAAGCCACAGGGAAAAAAAAACGTTCGTAACACGTGAGGTCCGAAGCCCAGGAAAAAAACACCAGCAGCCAGCGATAAAAAGCAGCTTCAAGGATCGAAGCTTGGCCACCATGGTTCACGGTACTCAGAAGGCTATTACTCACAGTGGTTCCAGTACAAATACAGTAATTCTAGTATAAATAAAATGATCTACATAGACTAAAAATATTGAGACTATTATTTATATAATGCAAACTATCACTATTTGTGGTTGCAAAAAAAACTTTTTCCTTTTATCATACTTCACCTTAATTTCCTCTCCCTCTTCATTTTAGCATTGACCACATTCTCTCTCCCCAAACTTACATAGCTTCTGCAAACCACCTACTTTTTTTATTCGATCATACGTGGCACTTAGGGCTACTAATAAAAAAGCAGCGTTGGGAAGCCCTTAATTGCTTACCACCTCACTACTTGAGCTTAGATGATTTTTTTTTACTTTTCTAAAAAAAAAGATGATATTTTTTACAAACCTTTTCTATTATCAGTTGCTAATACCTTCAAATCTTTTCTCTATTTTAAATGATTCTACCGGTGGTTAAGGCATTATGGTTGGCATGACCGAAAAATAATACCGTAAAAATGTGTCATTGCATATATTAGAATAATAGATATTATATTATGTATATAATATTAAATTACGGATCTAAAAGTGAACTGGAACTGATGATGCAATCATAGTGTAGACTCTGATCCTAAGCCAAAACATGTCCATACAAGTTAGATCAGCACACGACCACACATGATATTAAGTCCTATTCCAGAAATGAATCGGAACGGATGACAACTACTTAAAATGAAATAAGGCGAACCACAAGTCGTTTAGGTAACCACGTAACAAGTTTTACCTCTTGTTGCAACATATGAGCATATTTGCTATAATATTAAAGAGTGAATGGATTCGTTCGTCGTTTTTATTTTTAAGCCGCATAATGCCCTCATGCCTCTATGTTTGTGATCTGAACTCATGACTCATGCTCATATGGGCTAGAACCAAGTGCTTGCGTCCAACGATGACACAAAGTTCAATTCCAATACTACATATAGAAACAATGACGTGACCATTACATAAATCTTCAAGTCGTAACGATATAAAGTCTGATTCTAAATATATATTGAATAGATGCCATGATAATTATATAAATCTTCAAGCCGCAAGTTGTTCATGTGATCGCGTATGTATGTTCCATTGCAACGCATGGGCATATTTGCTAGTGATACTAATTATGCATTATAAATATTAGTATTCTTTATATATAATTGGTCAAAGGTAAATAGATTTGACATGTTGGAAAGTGAGAATGACATTCTTTATGGGACGGAGGGAGTACTTGTAGCGACCAACAAACTAGTTGCAGGCCTGTGTTGGTTTGGTGCGTCGAGAATCTACCTGACTAGATAGTGTCGTCAACGCCTAGGGCTGACAATAGACATGTCAACGACCCCGTTCCCTGATTGCTCTGCGGGGAATTCATCTATTAGGAAACATGGATGGTAGAAAATCTCTCCCCATATAGGGGATTAAATAGGAAGAAACTCATCCCCATCGGGGTTCAAGCAGCCCCCCGCCCTTGCTCCCCATGGGGACCCAACTATGACAAGGCCCATTAACCCACGATGCTACCCTAACTCTATCTCTTCGGCTACTCTCTTCCCACACCCAGCCACCACACCAAATTCCTTTGAGTTTGTGAGACCGATTCTGACTATCTCCATCTCCCACAGTCGTGCGCACGGGAGGGAGGGACGGTAGGCGGAGTTCGTGCTGTCGCACAGTCGCGCGCATGGAGGGAGGTAAAGAGACAGAGTTAGGGTTACAACCTACATCATTATATACATATGTAGGTATTGGACCTTGAGAGCATCGTGGGCTAATGAGCCTTGTCGTAGTCAGGTCACCAAGGGATCGGCGACCGGGGGGGGGGGGGACTACATACCAGGCATGCCCCTGTGAACCCTGATGGGGATGAGCTTCTCCTTATTTAATCCCCCGAGGGAAGCGATTTGCTACCATCCTCATCCCTTAATAGATGAATTTCCTGCAAATAATCGGGGAATAGGACTCATTAACATCTCTAGGTAGGGGCTGTCTATGGGTGTTCAAACCAAACAGGACATGTGACCACTATGCACACGTTTCAACCATCCTGCACATCACTTGAGGCAAAGTCTCTGTTCCTTCCGTGATGATTTAGGCCCTGTTCATCCGACTTATAATCCGTACTTTTTAGCTTATTTTTTCAGCCGGAACAATGTTTTTCTCTCACAATAAACCAACCAACAGTGTTTTTCAGCCGGCTTATCAGCACAGCCAAATGGGGCCTTATAGTTAAAAAAACTCTATAAGTGGGACCCACACTTTCTGGGGATTGTGAACTGTTAGACTAGAAATTTGCATGTTGTCTCTTAAGCAGATCTGTAGTCTAGAACCATTGCGAATGCCCTAACTAGGCTAAAATGTAGCGCTCGTCAATCACTGACAGGTGGGCCCAATATGGTGGCGAGCCGGTATAAAGTCATCATTGGCTGGCCGGCCATTCCGGTCTGCCGGAAGCGTCGTGGTGATGGATTTTTTGCAGTAGCGTGGGAGAGAAAGAAGAAAAATTCAAAACCGACACCGAAGCGAAACTTCTTTTTGTTTCCCCTGCCGGGAATTCTTGGGGCATGGGAATCTTTCTTCTTTTCTCTAAAAAACATGGGAATTTTTCCCAAACGTGGACTACACTCAGAGCAACCTCTTTATCCCACTCGTCATCTATAAAATTAAGAAAAAACTGGCACCAACAGCCTCGTCATCTGGCTCTCCAAACTAACGAGGATGCTATTCCGTTTTTATTGCTTTCCAGAATAGGCGAGGGGGCCGCTCTTGCCATCCGGCTGCCTCGATATAGTAGGCCAGCATGCAGCAACAACAATATACGTATAATATAGCATGTCATTCTAGTTCAATGCGGAGCCATCAGGCGGTACGTTTAAAATAAAGAGCCGGTTTTAGACAAGTTGCTATAGAACACTTCTATTTTGAGAGTCTAAATTGTTTTGGAGAGTCAGATTATAGATATCTAACTTTACCTATTCTCTTGGAGATACTCTCACACATGCACGTCAACTTGTGATTTAAAATGATTGTTAAAGGCGCCCTAATGACTAGTGTGTTTTAAGAATTGAAAGAAATAGGAACATGGACTCCATTTTTCGAATTATCATGTACTCTTTCTAATGGATGGTTGTGTGCAAAACTCTTATAAACATTAAAAAAATCATCTCTTTTGATTGTGTAATTCTAAAAAACATTGGCTCTTTGGTTTTCAATGTTTTATTGCTTTTTTCTAGTTTAGTTTTTCTGATTAAAAACTACATCGTTGTAACAATTAAAGGATGGTTGTGTGCAAAACTCTTATAAATATTCAAAAAAATTATCTCTTTTGTTTTTAATGTTTTATTGCTTTTTGCTAGTTTAGTTTTTTTATTTAAAACTAGATCATTGTAATAATGGATGGTTGTGTGTAAAACTCTTATAAACATCACTAAAGCAGAGCAATTAGGGGTGTGGAAGAACCTGGGAGAGCGTTTGCGTTGTACTGTGTAATTTTAAAAAAGAGTTATCTCTTTTATTTTTAATGTTTTGTTGCTTTTGGCTAGTTCAGTTTTTTCGATAAAAATCACATCGTTGCAATAATGAATGGTTATGTGCAAAACTCTTATAAACATTCAAAAAAAAATTATCTCATTTGTTTTCGATGTTTTATTGCTTTTTATTAGTTTAGTTTTTTTTATTAAAAACTACATCGTTGTAGTCATCATGAATAAAAACTCGTATGAGCATCACGGAAGCAAAGCGATTAGGGGGTGTGGGAGGACCTGGAAGATTAGCCAGGCGCGCTCCATGCGCTTGGCGAAGTCGGAGGAGGAGCTCCCGGGTGAGTCGACGGTGGAGGCCATGGGAGCGAGGAGCCGGTGCCCTGACGTCCGCCGAGAAGGGCCAGCGAAAGGCTTCAGGAGGCTTCCAGGAGGGGTGGGGCGGCAGGGGCAGGGGGTGAGGGCTGCCCCGTGGGCCCCGCAGCTGGTCGCCGGCGTCTGCATCGCATGCACACGGAGGGGCTCCGGCGCTGCGCCTCGGGTAGGAGAGGGGAAGGGCGGGGCGGAAGGAGGCAGGACGGCAGGAGAGCCTCTGGTACCGTGGTCCACTGGTTCGAATGATCGCGCGATCGCCAAATATTATGCCGGGCCGGCGGTTTTCGTCCCGTCCGCATCGGCCACACCACGTACGAGCCGCGAGGAGCTCATCGTTGATTTGGCTTGCGGGTTGTGGGCTTGTGGTGTTCTATGGTCCCTGTGGAGATCGAGATCGGAAACAACAGGCTAGGGTTTGTTCGTCTGCTTCTGCATTGCATCCACCGCCGCCGGTTGCCGAGTATCGGTGGTACCGTGAGACTTTGCTTTCGTTCGTTCGCCCAGCGGCTCCTCAGTCACACACAGGCCCGGCCGTCGAGTGATGTGACGGCCAGGCCGCGTTACCGTTAGCATGCTGCGGCCTGCGGCTGGGCACGGCAGCCCGCAGCTGAACCGCGTGCGCGTGATTTGTCAGCGACGATTACCGCCACCGCGCCACGCCACCGTGGTGCCGCCAATGCGAGCGATGGGCTGCCGCGGCGGTGACGGTTCATGGCATCCGCAGACCGCCCGATCCCAATCAGCTGTGGGCTGTATGGCTCCTGTCATCGTGGACCACGCGCGTGCTGACCGGGCCGAAATCTAGCGCTCGTCAGTGCCGGAGGCGTCACGGTCAACAAATTTATGTAGAAAGAGAAACGACGTTGGCTCGGGTTCCAATCAACAAGAAACCGCCGGTTTTTTGCGTTGAGTGGCCTACGTACGTCGTTTCCACGGTGGGATCAAAGCCTGTAGTCCACACACGAGCTAGCAGCGCTTTTCCACGGTGGGACCACCGGACCAGGCCTGTAGTCCGCACACGGCACACGAGCAGGCAGCGATCGCCATATGCGTCGTGCCATGGCCTGCAGCCACCGCCGTCCGCCGCCCGCCGGGGCCCCGCGTCCCGTGCATTCCCAGGCCCCAACCATGCACCTCCGCAGACGACGCAACCCGCGGCACAGCAAGCTCGCCGATGTCCGCACCTAAACCCGCCGCCGCTGACTCCCTTGCTCACGCCGTACCGTACCTCGCCCAGCAGGAGCTCGCGCCACCATTCGCGCTCCTAGCTACCTGCGTACACGCCCGCTCGCCCGCGCCTGCATGCGTGGGCGCACTTGTCGCTGCCGCGCGCATGCCCGCGCACCACCGTCCGCGCCTGCGCCGCCATCACGTGCTCGCTGGGGCCTCGCTGATGGGCCGCGCGCCTTGCTGCCCTCCTCGCTGGCTGCATGCGCTGTGGTTTCGGATCTCGCGGAGAGAGATGACAGAAGAGGATCGTCTCCACCTGCCTCGCCGTGCCGCCCGCCACGTCCCTGCACGCACTGCCACCTCCGTGCGCTGCCCCGCTCGAGCGCCCGTGCCAGCCGCCGCGCTTGGCCGCCCGCGCCACCGCGTTTGCCACCCGCGCCGGTCCTCGCGTTGCCGCACTCACTCGAGTGCCCGTGTGCCGACCGCCGCGCTGATGTGCGCGCTGGCCGCGCGCGCTTCTGCTCACCGGCCAAGAGCCCAAGACCGTGGGAACTGAGCGGAGAGAGAGAGGAAAAAAATGATTGGCTAGAATTCTATACTGGAGGTGTACGATGGAAACTATAGGTTGGAGATGCCCATGGATTTTTCAAAGTGGCGTGGGAGAGAAGAAAATTTCAAGGGGTGGGAATCTTTCTCTCTTTTTTTTTAAAAAAAAACTTCTCAAACGTGAAAGCGGACTACACTACGGAAAAACTCACAAAGAGAACGCCCCCTCCACTGTAGGGGCGGTTGGCTTTGGTGCCGCCCTTACAGTGGCTTGGGCGGGCCCCAACTGACCAGCCGCCCCTACAGTGCCACTGTAAGGGCGGTTGGTGTTATCAGCCACCCTTACACTCACATGCACGTCAACTTGTGATTTAAAATGATTGAAAAACTATTGATGGTGATCTTCTTGATGACGAAGAGACCAGGCAGTACGTTGGTGAAGGTAACTTTTTTTGTGTGTCATCATAGGTGTTTCGCATATTAATGTGGTGTAATGACGGCTAGTGCTTCCTTTCAAAACAAATGTTGCCTTCGAGTCCTATCGTGTCAGTGTCAATGGTGTTGATCTGAATAACAACGAAGATCCTTATGATTATGTCTACCAAAATTTGCCAGATAGGCACCATGTTTTGAGAAAGGTGCCTAACTGCTTGTACTGCGGAGCAATGAGATTTCGGTATGAACCACTTGGATTCTGTTGCAGAAAAGAAAAGATAAAAGTACATGTTCCACAAGTGCTGGATGAGTTAAAAAGGTTATTCACAAGTCAAACAAATAATGATGCAAAATATTTCAGGCAAAATATCCGGTACTTCATCTCTCATTTATCTTTCACGAACCTTAGAGTAACCTTGGATCGATGAGTTGCCACCGCGGCAGGGACGGGTATATATACATTTCATGTGCATGGGGCCCTGTACCATCGCCTAGACCATTTGGTTCCAGGTTCTAAAGGGCCTCGCCACTTGCAACTCTACTTTTATGATACGGAGGATGACAGTTTGGCGCATAGAAAAAAGAGATCGCCTGACCTAGATATCAATATTGTTAGAACTGTGCTGCGAATCATGGAAGGCAACCCATATGTACAGACCTTTAACAGAGTTGGAGCTATTCCAAATCTTGATGACTATGTAATTGAGCTCAATACTAATGTGACGCCAGACCAGCGAAGGTACCCATGTTCAGGAATATGTTTGTGTATTGTTAAATGTTTTTAGTCTACACAAAATATTTGATTTATTTCTATTACTAAATGTATCATATATGTTCCTTTGCTGAAAACTAGGTACAATGCACCCACGGCGTCACAGGTGGCAGCTATCTGGTCAGATGGCAATGATCCCCAAAGATGTTTTGATAGGAGTGTGCTTGTGTATGCCAGAGGGGATCGCACGCGCTATATCAAAGCATATCATGGATGTTATGATCCATTGATAGAAACTGGCTGGAATAAATTTATGTCGTACAATGATACACTAACTGATAGGGAAGGACACACCTCTGTTGATCCCACAGATGCAGCAGATCCAATTGGTACCGAACATGATTCAATTCCCAATGCCTTAATAAAACGCATGGGTACATACTAATATATAATTTCTGGTTTGACATAGATCAAGGTGAGGATGACGCGGACGTACAACAAGGTGAATACATGGGTACCATGGTGGAGGAAAGAGTCCTGAAGATTTTGTGATAGCAAGAGAGTACTATTGTTATTTGATGCAAGTTAGAGAGAGGCTTTTTAACATATTATCTGCCATGTACAGCTATCAACTTCACTGAAGATGGAATTCTTGGTGAACATTCTGAAGAGCCCTGCAAACGAATGTTTTGACAGCTTTCTTGAAGATCTCCAAGACATGCTTAAAGATCTCCAAGACATGCTTAAGGACTTAGGCAGAATGTAACTTAGATGGTTAATGCGAGAAATAACTTTATTATGCCTTCTTATGCAAAAGTGTTTTCCGGATTATATACATGCTCAAAATACAATTGTGTAAAAGTTAAACTATGAAAAAACCATTGTTTGGTTGTTTTTACGTGCATCCTCAAGGCAAAAGCCATGACGTTAGTACGGGCATTATACTAGTAACTGTTAGTTCATCATTTAATGTAGGTAGCCAACACAATTTTGCAGTTGCAGCAAAGAGAATTCTCGTCATAAACTGTGGCGTCACTTTGGGGCATCACAACTGTGGCGTCGCTACACATCACCGCATTTGAGGCACGTTAGCTAATCCGAATTTCTAATTGAAGAGACAAATCGAACATTGAAGAGAGGTCAGATTGACTTTTTTCAAGATATTATGGTCATATTTTCTTGTGTTGATTTTGGGAAAAAAAGATGGAGCACAAGAAATATTGCGAGTTCATTTTACTCAAGTTCCTTCTACTGCGCACTTACTATACCAATGAGACGGATGCAAGAAACTCGTCGCAATCTTTTACAAAATTGCTGAGTATGTTTGGTTTTATGGCTACATCACTACATATGTCAGAGATGTCTTTTTTTTGTCAATCAAACAATAAGACATTACGAAAATCTGTTAGCTCTAACGAAAGAAGATACAGAGGTTGTTTGGTTGGCAGCTACTAGTGCCATGGCATAATCTCACACGTCCCAAGTGACGCCACGGCCACGTTAGCTATGAGAAGGTAAATTGTACTATTTTAATAGTTTAGGGGTCAATTAGATTTTATCAAAAAAATTGTACAAATAGTTTTTTTTCTAATAATGAAATATTAGGTTCCAAAGCTGAGGAAGAGATAAATGGGAGTTTCACCTTTCATGACAGCTTTTGTTTAGGATCACCTTTCATGACAGTTGAGGGATTTCACGTGAATCATACTTATATATGGTGTGGGAGGATAGGCCCATAGGGACGATGGCCCATCCATCCAAAGCGGGTGCCAGCAAAAGAATACGTTTAAAGTTAGCCCATATGGAAAACTTTTGTCTTTGGATGATGTTACTGTCCCAATTCAGTGGTAAAAAGTGTAGACAAATGATGACCCCTTTGAGAAATACAGGACAAAAAATGAATAAAAAAACTTCACAAAGCTTGGAAGACAAGTTGCGAATATATATACTTACTTATACTAAGTATATTATTATTTTGGTTTGTTGTTCCTCACACTTTCACCCATCTTCTTTCTTTTTCCACTCTCACTTTCTCATCTACATCAACGGCAAATGTAGACCCACAGCAAGAATCCAAGACCTAGGTCGAGCATTGGTCCATCGTCCCTCTTATCCAATCCTATTTTTTGTCCATTGGTCCGGTGTTCCTCACTACCACCATTCCTGCCTTTCATGGATGGCAGACATAGATCCATAACACGAGTCCAAGGCTCAAGGCACAACGAAGGTCGGTGTCGTTGCATACACGAGCGTATAGTCTATTTACACGCTCTTTAAAATGCCACACAATCCGTTTTTGTCTAACCGTCGTTTATCCCGCCTAATTGATCACGTAGCTCGTTCAAGTGCCCAACTTTTTACTGTTAGCATTTTGATGAACATTGACGGAGTTTGAGTGTTTTCTCCTCCAAAACAACGCCAGTGTGGAGTTACAAAACATTTCTGAGCACCACACCGATCATTTTATGGTGTGGATCACTACTCGACATGACACGCAGAAGTGTGTATATTGCCTTTCACATTTCTCAATTTCATAAAAGATATACACAATATCCGCTCCATTTAAACTGAATTAATCTTCAATTGATTTCCCATTATGCTTGAACCTTCAAACAAACATATTATCCATCAGGCCCTAACATTTGTGCGGTGTGTTATTATAGTGCAATTATTACTCGTTAATGGAATAATAAAATACCAGCTATACTAGTTTTTTTTTAAAAAAACTTCGGAAGGAGTTGGAGAGGAGGATACTGAACTTAGTGCTTGGTTCAGTGTATTGATGTGTCAAAGAATACATCCATCCCATCTGCTATTTGGGCGGTTCAGTGTATTGATTGTGTCAAAGAATACGTCGTCCCGTCTGCTATTTGAGCGGTTAGTTCTACTGACTTCACATTGATTTGACTATTTGAGTTGTTATTAAGCAGAATCTTTATACACTTTCAGGGATCATCTTTTGCCGGGTCACGATGGGAAAAAACAAAGACCTCGCTGGTCATCAATTCACATGATTCACGAGCCGCCGGAAGCCCGGAACCCACCATCAAATTCACACCCCTTTCCATCCCCAGCGGCCGCCACCGACCGGTGGGAAGCCACACGATGACAGTGGACACGGACGCGGACCCAAGCCAACGCATCGTCGTCGTCGTCGCGAACAAAACCGACGCGCACCCCCTCCCGGCTGTGTGGCTCACCTTCCCCTCTCCCCCACCTCCCACCACCGCGCCCCTCCGCACTCGAATGCCACGACCACGAGACTGACCTCTCCTCGCCGCCTCAGCCGCGATGCCCGCGCCGACCGCCGAGCCGGCGCTCCCGGCGGCCTTCCTCCTCTGCGTCCCGTCCCCGCTCCTCTCCACGCCGCTCCCCGGCGCCGCACTCTCCGCCGCCTCAACCGCGCCCTCCTCCCACCACCATGCCTCCTTCCTCCCGCGCTCGCGCGGCGGGCCCCGCGCGCTCTCCGTCGCTATCTCCGTCCCGGGCCCCACTTCATCCGCGGCGTCGCGGCTCCACCAGATGTGGGGCGAGTTCGCGCGGTTCGTGCGGCTGCACGGGAACCAAATCGCGCCGCTCGGGTTCGCCTCCCTGGGCGTGGATTTTGGCAGCGGCGGCGGCGGCGGGGGTAACGCCGGGGGTGGGGGAGGAGGGGGCGGAGGGGATGTGGATGGGGTAGGCGAGGTGGAGGAGGAGGCCGCGGCGCGGGCCGAGGCGCCGAAGAAGGTGCTGATCCTCATGAGCGACACGGGCGGCGGTCACCGCGCGTCTGCCGAGGCCATCAAGGCTGCCTTCACCCAGGAGTTCGGCGACGACTATCAGGTGCGGTTTTGTTTCTCTCTTCGCGCCTGGGATTTACATACACCTGTAGAAGTCGCATTCTAGACCGTGTAGCTTGTACGCTCTTACAGTCTCACTTGAATTAGCATTTTTAAGACATTTCACACAATAAGCTGTACGAACTTGGTTGGTGCTATTATCATCGATTTGATTTTGCTGTTGCATGTTCAGCATTGAATAAGGTCGTCCTATCCTACCCTACTTATACTTAGGTCGATGTGCTCACAACAGCAAATTATGGGGAAATCTTTTGCCATGATACTGTCTGTCCTTGCAACCACTACCTTCTTTTGATGCTTTAGCACAATGCTGTACTGATGCAGACCTTTTATTGGAGAAGAAGGATGCCCATTTGTTTGCTTATAGTGGCGCTCGTTGGTATTGCCTAGTGACTTGTCAATGTTGGAATGGTTAAATAGTCAGTAATGAAGTGACACATATTTTTTATTATTCATTGCTGTATATATAGGAGAATGGGGGAATTTTGGTAGTTGGTACTTCTGGACTTACGGTGCCAAGTGTCATCTGCATTAATTTAGTTCTTAAATATACAATGAACCAATGACTGATATTCCACTTACAGGTATTTGTCACTGATCTGTGGACCGACCACACTCCATGGCCATTTAATCAACTGCCTAGGAGCTATAGTTTTTTGGTGAAACATGGACCCTTGTGGAAGATGACATACTATGGTACTGCACCACGTGTAATCCATCAGCCTCATTTTGCTGCAACATCCACATTCATAGCAAGGTTACTGGCTATATCACAATTTCTATTTTACATAATGGAAGGGTCTCCATAGTTTTCTCACCTTCATGAATTACTAGGCTTGTACATTTGTAATGAAGAATAAGATACACTGTTTTTCATACAATTTTGCTTACCTCAGTGCTTAGACAGCAAGACGATGTCCTTGTACAGCTGGTAGCGCTGAATAACCACTACGTGATGTAGATTAGGAAAATTTGTTATTTATCGTTTTTCATACTTCCTTTCCTTATTTTTCTTTTATCTGAGTGAGGCTTTCACCCTTATTTCCTGCGACATTAGCAGAGTCAAAATCAAAAATATATTCATGTGTGATGTGCCTGCAGTGTTTGACCTGTAATTGCCCATCATCATGAACTAAATCTTGTACTGATTGAAGAACAAAGATAACCACGAAGAACAACAATGAACAACTTTGTATTCCAGATACCAGACTATATTGTATCCTAGGGCCTTAATCCTATGACTGCCTGTGATGACTAGCATCAGGTGTGTGTAGGATTCTCAAAATCCTGCATAGGAAGTAGACCATGATTTCCTTACAAATTGTGCTGTTCTGTAGCTAGCTCTGTCTCTCTCCCCCTCTCTGAAATTGCGACTTCTTTATGCAGAGAGGTTGCAAAAGGTCTACTGAAGTACCAACCAGATGTAATTATCAGTGTACACCCTTTAATGCAACATGTGCCCCTCCGAATTCTAAGATCCAAAGGTCTCTTGGATAAGATCCCATTCACAACTGTTATCACGGATCTCAGCACCTGTCACCCAACATGGTATGCTGGCCTCAGTGTTCTGCATAATTCAAATACTTCTTTGTAGTTTCTTATTAAAATGTGAGACATACACTCTTACAATGAAATAGTTATTCTACTGTTGCCCCTTAGGTTCCATAAGCTTGTCACTAGATGTTACTGTCCATCAGCTGAGGTGGAAAAGAGAGCACTAAAAGCTGGTCTGAAGCCCTCACAGATTAAAGTTTATGGCCTCCCTGTTCGACCCCCTTTTGTCAAACCTATTCGACCAAAGGTACAAAATTTCTTCAGCTAATTGCAGTGTAGCATTGTCCTACTGATTTTTATGAATCTTTTCCATCTTTGAGAACTTACTGATTGCAGTATCTATTGTTATCCTTTTTAATAGGATGAACTGCGAAGAGAGTTAGGCATGGATGAAGATCTGCCTGCTGTTTTATTAATGGGTGGGGGTGAAGGGATGGGTCCTATTGAGGCCACTGCTAAAGCGCTTGGTGATTCTCTGTATGATGAAAACCTAGGGGAACCCACTGGTCAAATACTTGTAATTTGTGGGCGTAATAAGAAGCTGGTCAATCGATTGCAGTCGATAAATTGGAAAGTTCCAGTTCAGGTACTCCCTGCAAGCTTATTTGTAATATCCAATAAGTTTAACATTACAACTGCCTTACCAGTTTCTTGATGTTGCTTTTTCCTCAGAAAAAGATTTTTTTCTTCAACCCTTTCAACTGCATAGATAGCTTAAATGAACTTAAGCCAAGGTACATTGTTTCTTGGCTAGTAGCAGTTGTGTATTTTTGAACTTCGAATACATGAGACTAAATACTGCAGCAACAACATCATATGGATATCTCAAAAGCGGCTCTTATATTTCACACCTCTTGGCTCTTGCACATCCAGATTTCTTCATAAATCCCATTTTTTATTTAAAATAATAGGTGAAAGGCTTTGTTACAAAGATGGAAGAATGTATGGGTGCTTGTGATTGTATCATCACAAAGGTATGCTTTACATTAGCCTCTCATGTTCAAATCATGCAGCTTGTTTTCGAATATGTGATACATGTACATAATTTGTGGTGATGTTGTGATACATGATTTCTGTTGAATTTCAGGCAGGACCTGGTACAATTGCAGAGGCGATGATCCGTGGCTTACCAATTATTCTAAATGGTTATATAGCTGGACAGGTATTTTTCTTTTGCAACTCATTGTAGAGACTGTTTTATTCCATTATTAGTTCTCAAGGTGCTACATCTTGCTCTCCTCAAATATGAGCTGTCTGAAGAACATTGAAATTATCCCCTGGATTATTGACTCATTGACCATTTCTTTGTTAAATATCTAGGAGAAGCAGTCAGTAAAAGCCACACAAATAGAAGATTGTTGTACTGTCATAGATTCATATACCATATACCATGAGCTCAAGCTTAGCTCCAAATCATGGCTAGGTTTGTTTAGATGTTTACGTATCCAAAATTTACTTGTCCACATAAGATTATCATACCTTGACTTCATCTTTATGGTTCACTCAGAATAACCTATACAAAAGGCAGCAACTTTTAATTGCGCTGATACTCATACCTTGCAACTAGGCCTGTTCACTCACGCTTTTAGCTGGTTTTGTTAATGAAACCAAAACAAACCATCAGGTGCCCGTTTTGACTGTAAACCAGATGCGATGCTGCTGCTAACAACACCTATCAAACCTGACGAAGATGATTGGCGCTGCCAATGCTGCCCGTATGCTGCCTCCACGTAGTTTGACACTTTGACCCTTCCTACACTCGCCCTCTTCCTTCTCTGTCTCCCTGTCTTCCTCATGACCAAGCAGAATGCCACAATTTGGAAGATCAACAGAAGACTGCCAGAGGCACAAGCGGTCCTAGAAGGAGCACTATGGATGGCTCAAGGATTTCTTCCACTTCCGCCAATTTTCTGTCTGTTCTTACCCCATCCCTTACCCTAATTTGTGATTGAACCACTCATGGAGCAAGAGTTCAGGGCAACCAGCATGGAGCCTCGGTGCTGCTGCAACTGCCACGGTGGAAGAAGCACAGGCCCCAGCTTGACTCCAAAGGGCTTGGTCCACTCAACACACACTTGAGGAGATATGCTGGTGGGGGATTCTCAGCGACATCGATTCTATACTATCGCTGGTGAGAATAGTGCGTTGAGGGTGGCCCGGGCCGGAGGTGGAGCCATGGCAAGTTGCCCCCTGCTGCACCATAACTCATGCAGTCATGCTACTCACGCAATCAACTACAGACATGGCTGCCACGGCGCTGGTTGCCGATGATCTCCACAGTTTGGCTCTGCTAGATGGGTTGGCTGGTCCAAAAAATCTCAAAAAATCCTGAGCTGGAGGCTATGCATTGTTTTGCCGTGTTTGAGCGGAGCACATATGGATGCGGCAGGGCTCCCTCTGGCCTCTGGACTGGATCCTGACTGGTTCACAGCCTGTTTCTTGGTCGGTAGCGCTGTCTGCAGTGCACCACCCACCGAAGAGGTGGCTCTAGCACGTGGGTCAGGGGAAGGTATTTTTCTTTGGCAACTCAGAGTAGGGGCTGTTCTATTCCATTATTAGTTCTCATGGTGCTGCATCTCGCTCTCCTCAAGTATGACCTGTCTGAAGGACATTGAAATTATTCCCTGGACTTATTTGACCATTTCAATGTTAAATATCCAGGAGTAGTGAGTAAAAATCACACAAATAGAAGATTGTTGTACTGACATAGATTCACCATGAGCTCAATCTTAGCTCCAAATCATGGCTAGGCTTGTTTAGATGTGTACGTATACAAAATTTACTTGCCCATGTAAGATTATCATCTCTTGATTTCACCCTTATGGTTCACCGGTTAATTACACTGATACACTCATATCTTATAACTAGGCCTGTTCCCTCACGCTTTTAGCCAATTTTGTTAATGAAACCAAAACAAACCATCAGGTGCAATTAAGCAAGTTTGACTGTAAACTGGCTGTGGCGACGCCACTAACAGCATCCACCGGCACGTACTGAACCCAACAAAGATGATTGGCACTGCCAACGCTGCCTGTACGCTGCCTCCATGTAGTTTGACCCCTCGTACACTGTCGCCGTCTTCCTTCTCCGTCTCCCCATCTTCCTCTCATGACCATGCAGACTGCCGCAATTTGGAAGATAAACAGAAGACCACAGCACTATGGATGGTTCTGCTAGAGGAATGATTTCCATTACTTGGCTAACCCTAGAAGGGTAGCAATATAGTTCCATACATGGGCCACATGGGCCTTAGCCTCATGGGCCTACATATACTCCAACACCCCCCCGCAGTCTGAACTACCGTCGCAGCGGAGTTCGAGGCTGAAACAAGAAAGAACACACACAACCCCCCCACAGACGCAACTAGCCACAGGTGATGTTGAGGCTGGAGCGAAACTCGGCGAAGGTCGAGGACGGGAGGCCTTTGGTGAAGATGTCCGCGAACTGGGAGGTCGTCGGGACATGAAGGACCCGCACCTCGCCGATGGCCACCCGATCACGGACAAAGTGGAGGTCGATCTCGACGTGCTTCGTCCGCTGGTGCTGGATGGGGTTGGTGGAGAGGTAGACCGCACTGACGTTGTCGCAGTAGATCAGTGTGCTCCTGGAGGGTGGAGTGTGCAACTCAGCAAGCAGCTGCCGGAGCCAGGCAGCCTCCGCCACGCCGTTAGCCACGGCGCGGTACTCCGCCTCGGCACTGGATCGGGAGACCACCGGCTGGCGCTTGGACGACCAAGACACCAGGTTGCCGCCCAGGAAGACGGCGTAGCCGGAGGTGGAGCGACGAGTATCTGGGCACCCGGCCCAGTCCGCGTCGGTGTAGACAACGAGGTCGGTGGAGGAGGCCCGGTGGAGGAGGAGGCCGTAGTCGAGTGTGCCCCGGAGGTAGCGGAGGAGACGCTTGAGAGCCGTGAGGTGAGGCTCCCGGGGATCATGCATGTGGGGGCAGACCTGCTGAACTGCATAGGTGATGTCCGGCCGGGTGAAGGTGAGGTACTGCAAAGCCCCGGCAAGACTCCTGTACGCAGTGGGATCGTCCACCGGTGGTCCCTCGGCCGCAGACAGCTTGCCCTGAATATCGACCGGGGTGGAGCAGGGCTTGCAATCAGACATCCCAGCCCGCTCCAGGATATCCCGAGTGTACTGTCGCTGGTGAAGGAGGAGCCCAGCAGGACGGTGCTCAACAGTGACACCGAGAAAGTGATGGAGCTCACCCAGGTCCTTCATCGCAAACTCCTGCTGGAGAGCTGCAATGATCCGGCGGAGAAGAGGCTCGCTGGAGGCGGTGAGGACAATATCATCAACATAGAGTAACAAGTATGCAGTGTCGGCCCCATGGTGGTAGACGAACAGAGACGTATCAGACTTGGCCTCCATGAACCCCAGGGTCAGCAAGAAAGCCGCAAACCGGTGGTTCCACGCCCGAGGTGCCTGCTTGAGGCCATAGAGTGACCTGTTGAGCCGGCAGACCATGTCAGGGCGGGTGTGGTCGACGAACCCCGCCGGCTGACTGCAGTACACCGTCTCGGTAAGAAGGCCGTGGAGGAAGGCGTTCTTGACATCCAGCTGGTGGACGGGCCAAGACCGAGCAAGTGCCAGGGAGAGTACGGTCCGGACGGTGGCCGGCTTGACCACCGGGCTGAAGGTCTCATCGTAGTCGACGCCGGGGCGCTGAGTGAAACCCCGGAGGACCCATCGAGCCTTGTAGCGCTCGAGAGAGCCGTCCGCTCGGCGCTTGTGAGTCCAGATCCACTTGCCGGTGACGACATTGGCACCCGGCGGCCGGGGCACCAACTCCCACGTCTGGTTGGCGAGTAGTGCGGCGTACTCCTCTTCCATCGCGCGGCGCCAGTGAGGGTCCAACAGGGCGTCGCGGACGGAGGAGGGTACCGGAGAGACCACCGCGTCGCCGGTCGAAGCCTCGAGGGCACGAGGCGGCAAGGTGCCAGCCGCGTGCCGTGTCACCATCGGGTGAACATGCCGCGGGTGTCGGTGAAGAAGCGGCGGGTGGTAGACCGGCGGGACACCACGGGCCGGCGGAGACAGAGGCGGTGGTGTCGGTGTTCCCGGCGGAGAAGGGACCGGAACCACGAGCGGCGGTGGCCGCGGCCTGCGCTGGTAAACCCGTACCGGCGCGGCAAACCTCGACGGAGCCACCGGGGCAGGTGCCGAGACAGGGTCCGGCAACCGGCACGACCCCCCCGGGGCTGACGCGGGGGACGAAGGCCCCGGGTCAGCACCACCTGGAGAAGACGGGGCCGCACCGGAGGACGAGGAGCCCGGACGCGCAGGGGAGCCGGGACCGATGGCGGGCTCAGAACGCGTCGAGGCGGTACCTGCAGGAGACCACAAAGAAGGTGGCTGGACCACCGGGTCAGTGGGAAACAGATCGGGTGGGTCAGGTACCGGGGGTGTAGTGGTGCTGGAAAAGGGAAAGACGGACTCATCGAAGACCACATGGCGCGAGATGAGAACACGTCGGGAGGTAAGGTCGAAGCACCGGTACCCCTTGTGATCAGGGGAGTACCCGAGGAAGACACAGAGCGTGGAGCGAGGGTCCAGCTTGTGAGAAGAAGTGGCAGCAGTGTTGGGGTAACAAGCACACCCAAACACGCGAAGGTGATCATACCGAGGCGGGGTACCAAAGAGGGCGTGGTGAGGAGTGGGAGCGGGACAGGCAGCGGAAGGAAGGCGGTTAAGAAGGTAGGTGGAGGTGTGCAAGCCCTCAGCCCAGAAGCGAGCAGGAAGAGAAGCCTGAAACAGGAGAGTGCGCACGGTGTCGTTTGTGGTGCGAATCATCCGCTCGGCCTTGCCATTCTGCGAGGAGGTGTATGGGCAAGACATGCGGAGCTGAACACCGTGAGAGAGGAAGAAATCTCGGGCGGTGGAGTTATCAAACTCGCGACCATTGTCACACTGGACGGCCTTGATGGTGAGACCGAACTGAGTAGACACCCAAGTAAAGAAGTGGAGGAGCGTGGTAAACGTATCAGACTTCGCACGAAGAGGAAAAGTCCACGAATAATGCGAAAAATCATCAACAACCACAAGATAGTACTTATAACCAGAAATACTGATAACAGGAGATGTCCATAGGTCGCAATGTACAAGATCAAAAATGCGGGCCGCATGAGAAGAAGAACTAGAAAAAGGAAGACGAACATGTCGGCCCAATTGGCACGCATGACACAATTGCTCATCATGAGCTCGAGTACATGGAAGACCAGAGCTACGACTGAGCTGTATCAGGGCATCACGTCCAGGATGGCCGAGGCGCCGGTGCCAGGTAGTAGAGGAAGCAGAAGCGACGAAGGCAGCTGACAAAACGGACGGCGAAGACGAAGAAGGAGCCGCCGGAAACCGAAGAGTGTAAAGGGGCCCGGTGCTGTCACATCGGAGCAGAGGACGCCGGGAAGCCAAATCCTTCACAGTAAGACCAGAAGAGTCAAACTCCACAGAACAAGAGTTGTCAGCTGTAAAACGTCGAATAGAAAGAAGATTATGAACCATGGAAGGAGCAACAAGAACATCAGGAAGACGAAAGGAGCCATGAGCACCGGCGGTACCCACAGAGGAGACAGGAATACAAGAACCATTTGCGACCATAATGGACGAAGGAAGAGATGAAGAGGGAGAGTGAACCGACGAAAGTATACCGGGGTCAGGAGTGGTGTGGTAGGTGGCCCCCGAATCGGCGATCCACTCGGGTCCGACCGGAGGTGTCAGGCCCATGGTGCTGAACGAGCGAGCCAGGGCCGCCTGATCCCAGCACGCGACCCCCGGTGGAGCCCCGGAAGGTCCGGAGGGCGGAACCCACGGCGTAGTAGGCGGTGTAGCAGGGAAGACGCCGAGTGGAGGACCAGCAGGAGGTGCTCCGGTGAGCATGGCCACCGGTGGACGCGAGTCGGTCCCGGTGGCGTGGTAGGGCCACATGGAGATGCGCCCAGACCACGGGTTCTGGAAAGAGGGCCATGGTGCCCCCCCCTGCGGTCCACCAGGTACCGGGGCCTGGGTAGGTGCACCCCGGCCGCCCCCGCGACCCCCACCGCGGCGACGGCGACCACCACGACCCCCCCCACCTCCGCTCGGCCCGGAGGGAGGGGGACCCAGGAGAGACGACGGTGGTGGAGCAGCCGACCGTGGAGCAGACTGGCGCGGCGGAGTAGCAGCCAGAGCCGTCGAGGAGGCCCCCGGGGAAGCAGTGGAGCCTGGCTGGAGGCCCTGTGTGAGCTCCTCCATGACAAGATCGTCACGGACCTCCAGGAAGGTGGGGAAGGGCCGCTGGCGGGTGATCCACGTCCGGAGGTGGGCGTAGCGGTCACTGAGCCCCCGGAGGACGTTGAGGACCAAGATCCGATCCTCCACGGGCCACCCGAGATCCCCCAGCGAGTCAGCCATGGCCTTCATCCGACGGCAGAACTCACCGACGGAGAGGTCACCCTGGACGAAGGTGCGGAAGCTCGCGTCAAGGCGGAGAGCCCGGGCCTCAGCGTTGCCCAGGAACTGACCCTCAAGGGCCAGCCACGCCCGGCGCGCGTCAGGGGAGGTGCGGACGAGGTCGTGGAGGTCCAGGGAGATCGTCCCCAGGATCCAGGAGAGGACGATGCTGTCGAGTCGGAACCACGACGATGTCTGGGCAGTGACCGGGACGTCGAGGAGGACGTGGTCGTCGAGGGCGTAGCGGCGAAGGGTGAGAACCACCAGATCCCGCCAACGGGCGTAGGAAGGAGACTCCGGCTCGAGGACGACCGGGACGAGAAGTCGAATGTTCTGGACCCCCCCGGCCTGGTAGTGGAGCTGGGCCACGAGGGGATCAGCAGGGTCATGCCAGATGACGGTGGTGTGGGAGATGGGACGCCTCGGCGAGGCAGAGGAGGTGGCACCAATGTCCCGGGAGGCGGGCTGAACGAGGAGCTGCTCCGCCTCGGCGATCTGGCGAGCCAGAGCGTCGGCCGCGTTGCGCTCGCGCTCCCACACGAGAGCCGCCGCGCGAACACGAGCCTGGCCTTCCGCCGCAGCAGCACGGGCAGCCACAAGGGCGGCAGCGAGAGTGGAGTCCGTCCCCGTGGCGCGTGGAAGATGAGGGCCACCAAGGAGAAGATCAACAGAAGGAGCAGAGGCACCGGCACCGGCACCAGCGGGGTCCCCCGGGTCAGCTGTAGGGCGGAGGAGCGGCTGGACAGTTTCGGGCTGGACCACCCCCGCAGGCGCGACGTCTCCGGTGCCGTCCCCCACGGTGCCGAGGTCAGAGGAGGTGGCCAAGGCATGGGCTGTAGCAGAGCCCTGAGCAGCAGCAGCCGCAGGAGAGGAAGGGAGGGGACACTGCTGGAGATGGCGCTCAGCAGCCAGAGGGGGGCGGGCGGTGCCTGGAGGGAGGGAATGGTGGCCGGCGGCCAGGGGATGGCCGGCGGGTGATGGGTGGCCGGCGGCCAAGGGATGGCCGGCGGGAAGGGGGTGGCCGGCGGCCAGGTCCTGGCCGGCGGGTGGGAGATGGCTAGCGGGCATGGAGTGGCCGGCGGGTGGAAGAGAAGGTGCGCCGGCCAAGATCTGGGCCCAGGAAGGAGAGGGAGAGGAGGGGAAGAAGGAGTAGAGGGAGGGGGGAGGGGGAGGGCCGCCGGCCATGGTGGCTGGACCGGCGGCGGCGCCTCCAGGAGAGGGGCGGCGGCTGGGAAGCAGAAAAAAAAAACCCTAAGCTCTGATTACCATGCTAGAGGAATGATTTCCATTACTTGGCTAACCCTAGAAGGGTAGCAATATAGTTCCATACATGGGCCACATGGGCCTTAGCCTCATGGGCCTACATATACTCCAACAGGTTCAAGGATTTGTTGCACTTCCGCAAATTTTTCTCTGATCTTACCAAATCCCTTAGCCTAATTTGTGATTGAACCACTCATGGAGCGAAAGTTCAGGGCAACCAGCATGAGAGCCTCTGTGCCGCTGGCCTGCTGCAATGCCACAGTGGAAGTAAAGGCCACAGCTCAACTTAGACGGGCCTGTTCGACCCAGCACGCGCTTGAGGAGATACTGCCGGTGGGGGTTCTCAGTGGCATTGATTCTGTACAGACGCTGGCAAGAATTGTGCATTAAGGGTGGCCCCTGTCGGAGGTGGAGCCATGGCAATTTGCCCAGCTTCACCATAACTCATGCTACTCACACAATCGACTACGGCCGTGGCTGCCGCAGGTGCCGGTGGCTCATTTTCTTTTTGAGGGTTGCCGGTTGCTGATGATCTCTGCAGTTTGGCTCTGACGGGCTGGCTGGTCCAAACCGCAGTCTAGCTAACCCATATGGAAACTGTAGAGCCGGTTTTGACAGGCTGGTTTCACAGGTTGGATTGGTTGCCACCAAACCATGAACAGGGCTGCTTGTACACTGGTTGGCTGGTCCAAACTGCGGTCTAGATCAACCTGTATGGAAAGTGTTTAGCCGGTAGGCTGGTTTGGGTTGGATTGGTTGGCACCAAACCATGAACAGGGTTACTTGTACTCCCTTCATCCCAAATTATAAGACGTTTGACTTTTTTGACACCAAGTTTGACCACTCGTCTTATTCAAAAATTTGTGCAAAATATCAATTCTTTTATCGTGGCTTGGTATATTAATAAAAGTTCCTCAAGACTGACTTAAATTTGATTATGTTTGTGCAAATTTTTTGAATAAGACGAGTGGTCAAACCTGGGATAAAAAAGTCAAACGTCTTATAATTTGGGATGGATGGAGTAACTATTTAGGATGGCACTTCAAGGAACTAGCAAAAATAGTCACTGTTCAGTTGAGAACCAGACAAATTGACTAAGTTGATTTTCTTCAAAAGGGCTTATTCAGGGTCTAAATAACAGTGTAGTCTTATTTTTAGGCGAAATAAATGTAATTTTACTTCTTATGGAGTACACATGACCCAAGTTGCCAATCACCAAATTCAAAAATTCTGAAATTCGAAGCTTGTCAAATGGAACGCCTGTGTTTGAAATTCTGGTAGTTGTTATTCCTTCTTTTTACCCTCAAAACAACTTTTTAAGCCCTACAACATGGCACTGATATCGGAATGTATCAAAGGCCATTTTTTGTTGTTCACGTTCAATGAGATGCCTTCTCATGTCAAGAGACAAGTGTACTAGCAACCTAGAATATTGAAGGCCCATCTACTATTAGCCCCGTATGGCCCACGAGGCTCTCTCTATACTTAATGGCATTAAACTAATGTGGTTACATGTGTATTAATCTTATGCTAAACATGATATACATTTCACTCTAAAATGGTCTCTTAACTTGAACAGGAAGCTGGCAATGTTCCGTACGTTGTTGAAAATGGATGTGGAAAGTTCTCTAAATCTCCAGAACAGATCGCGAAGATAGTTGCCGACTGGTTTGGCCCAAGGTCAGACGAACTCAGAGTAATGTCCCAGAATGCCCTCAAACTAGCACGACCGGATGCTGTGTTCAAAATCGTCCACGATCTGCACGAGCTCGTTAGGCAAAAATGTTTTGTACCCCAATATGCATGTGCCACATAAAGGGTCGTATCCTATATTTTGTGTTTACTTAATTTTTTTACCCCGATGCGGCACTAGTCATAGCTGATTGTGAGGATTGCAAATATTAATTGATTTCAAGCGTCTCCACAAGAGAAATGAAAATGTATGCAGTGCTCTAGTTTAATTTTGCAAAGTACTTTTTGTTTCTGGGATTCAACTGACTCGTATGTAAAGCCTAGCACTGTTGTGACTTGTGAGTGCTGCATGCAGATTGGGTTTGCGAACTCAATCCCGATGAAATTTCCAACGGATTACTTGGACGCCATGTGTTTTCCTCGGATCATTAAGGTAACCAGTTCATTTGCACGCATAAATAATGTTAAGTGAGGCTGAGTCTAATCCTCGAAATCAGTTGGTAGGATCTGGTCAAAGTCAAACATGGGAGCACTTGACTGACGCTTCCCTGATTCCTGACCCCCATAACCCAATGGCATTATTCCTGCATGTGGCAAACCTGCTGCGGTCGTGCCCTCCGATCTGTATTGTCAGCCAGTCAGGCACACACAACCAACCCCTTTGAAAAATACTACTACTAATACTACTAGTGATATCAATTATGGTGGGGGAAATTGGCTCCGGGTTTGGTTCTAAGGCTGCGATTAGTTTCCGAAAAGAAAATTTTTGGAGGTCACATGGAATGTGTCGGAAAAAATGTTGAGAGTGGTTTTCGGATACTAATACAAAATAAATTACAGAATCCGTCAGGAAACCGCGAAACGAATCTAATGACACTAATTAATCCGTCATTAATACATGTTGGTTACTGTAGCACTTAAGGCTTTTCATGGACTAATTAGGCTTAAAAGATTAGTCTTGCGATTTCCCAAGAACTGTGCAATTAGTTTTTTTTTGCTATGTTTAGTACTTCATACGTGTGTTCAAACATTTGATGTGATGGGTGGAGGCAAAATTTTTTGAAAACTAAACCAGACCTAGATCTACTAGCCAGCTGAAGGCTGTTTTGGCTCAAAAAAATCTCTCGTGTCGTGCTTGACCGCTCCTGGAGAATCCTGAGCTGTGGAGGCTATGAATTGGTTTGGCCACGTTTGAGCCGAGCGCATACGGATGCGGATGCGGCAGGGCTCTCGCTCTGGCCTCTGGACTGGAGTTGTGGCCTGGTTCACAACCTGTTCCTTGGGCCCAGTTTAGTTTGCAAAAAATTTTGCAAAATTTTTCACATTTCCCGTCACATCGAATCTTTGGACGCATGCATGAAGCATTAAATATAAATAAAAAATAAAACTAATTACATAGTTTAGACGAAATCCACGAGACGAATCTTTTAAGCCTAATTAGACTATGATTGGACACTATTTACCAAATAACAACGAAAATGCTACCGTACCCATTTTAAAAAAAAAATTGGAACTAAACTGGGCCCGGTCGCTAGCGCTGTCCGCTGCGCACCCACCGAAAGGGCGGCTCCAGCACGCGGGTCAGGGGGGACACTGTCAGGTCAGATGAGCTCGTTATGCTTACCGACTGTGCTGCACTGGCTTCACGGATTGTGCGTCCGTGATTGTACTATGCGTCTTCTTTTTTCCTTCTTCTATCTCTTTTTTTTTTCTTCTTCACGGATTGCGCGTCTGTTTTATGCCTTGTTTAAATAAAAACTTTTTACCCAAAACTATCACATCGAAAAAAATAGCACATGCATAGAGCATTAAATAGAGACGAAAAAAAACTAATTGTATAGTTTAGTTGAAAATTACGAGACGAACGTTTTGAGTCTAATTAATTCGTGATTTGACATTAAAGTGCTACAGTGACAAATGTGCTAATAACAGATTAATTAGGCTTAATAAATTCGTCTCTCGGTTTCCAGACAAGCTATGTATTTAGTTTTTTTATTAGTATCCGAAAACCCCTTTCGATATTGCACGAAACATATGATGTGATATTTTCACCAAAAACTTTTCGTATCTAAACAACGCCTTTAGTTCCAGTTAAACGTATACTGTTGAAACAGGGAAGTAGGCTGAGACCGACCTGAGGTATTTTCTATGACTACGACTATGGTATGGTTTTTATAGCTGATACTATTTTTTGTTGTGAGAGTCATGACTGATAAACCGGACTGATAAATTCGGAGAGAATTCGTATCATCAGTATTGTTCGTACTCCGATTAGCAGGGTGTGTAGTGGATTGAGATTGAAGATTCACCGTGGTGACACTAGATTTTCTTATCTTATTTTGCCGCACCGATGATTACCATCGTGTAACATGACATGATCTGTATTCTGTAGCAACACATTCGTCCACAGTGCTTGTATATTCCCTCCCTGTGTGCTGTTTTCTTGCGGGTGTCTTCGAATGGAAAGGACCCTCGGTCCTCCACGTCTGAATTCTGGTCACCAAAGGACCAGCATGACCACCTGATCTCCTTTTCAGTCGTGAGAAAAACTTTATAACACTGCATCCATCTCTCATGTGGCCGTCGACGTGCCTTGTACACTTATAATTCATAATAAAACAGATGGAAATCGGAGTTCTGCGGCACGGTTCAGTTGCCAATTGCTCAATCGTATTATCTATGGATTGCGTAAAAGTAAACGCAGAATTCCACTGGTTCCTGCAATGCAAATTGATCTCGGATGAAGCACGGAGAAATGGCAGGAAGACAGAAAAAGCAACAACCGTGAGTGCTTGTTCATTTGCCAACAACTAAACACTGTATTACCATTTGCCAATCACCAGAGGTAATCTCAGAAACAAATCTGCAAGTATAAAGATATTCACATATATAGCCCATGCATGGCACCCTACCCCATGCATCCCATCCCAGTCAAGTCAAATATAACCACACGTCTCCTGTGCGAAACCAACCTGCGACCCCGAGGTGTCAAAGATGACCCTCAGGTTCTTCTGCTGGTAGTTGCCGATGATGTTGGTCTCGTACTCGGATTTCAGGGACGCCATGGCGAGGCACACCTGGGAGGAGTCGCTGCTGACGAAGTAGAGCACGCCACCGGAGTCCACCTCCACCTCCACGCCGCCGTCGAACACGAGCTTCAGGCTGGGCACCTGAACCTCTCTGAACCCGGTCATGTTGAAGCAGGTGTCGAGGATGGAGAACACCGGAGCCTGTGGGTACTCCGCGAGCTGGCTCAGGAACTCGGCCTTGACGGCGTTGTAGATCGACGGCACGAGGCTGGTGATCACGGTGCCGGAGTCGATGATGGCCTTGCTGCCGCCGCCGGCGGCCGAGAAGCCTGAGGATTCCACCTCCTGGCCGCCGACCGTGATCCCGGTCAGGTTCACGAAGTAGAAGGGACCTTGGAGTGGGTCGGACACCATGGAGGTGTACACAATCGGGGTTGAGTTCCGGTACACCGACGAGTCGTCGCCGAGGACCAGCGACCCCGACGAGTCGGACTCCTTGAGCGGCAGGCAGTAGGAGAAGACGCCGCCGAACTGGTCCATGGTCTGGGAGACGAGCGAGAGCTGGCTCCGGCCGAGCCCCATGAGGCCAGACGTGCCGCCGAACGGCGGGCCCTGGTTGCTGGTGCCGCAGCCGAACACGAAGCCGTCGATGACCTCCCCGGCCAGGCTCAGCCTGTCGTGCGCCAGGACGCCGCGGGAGTAGGAGCCGTCGCGGTAGGTGAGCGTGTAGCTGCAGGCCGCCGGCTGGTCGTCGGCGCACGCCGCGGCACCCGACATGCTGCCCGTGGCCAGCTGCAGCGCGTCGCAGGAGGAGGAGTTGCACGGCACCGCGGCGTAGGACGGCGACGAGGACGGATCGAAGAGCGGGTCCTGCTGGTCGTGGCACGACTCGCACGGCGCGCACTGCACCCAGGTGAGCTCGCTGGCCGTGTCCACGATCACCGTGGCCTCGCCGCCGCCCAGCCCGATGGTGGCCACGTAGTTGAGCGTCCGGAGCTTCGCGCCCGAGGTGACGGGTACCTGCGCCTTGGACGCGGTCACCGCCACCGCCGCCGCGGTCGACGAGGTGATCATCAGCTTGTAGCTGTCGATGCGCCGTTGCAGCGACGAGATGCGCGCGGCGTCGGTGGACAGGAGACCGTCCACCTCCTCCTTCCTGCTACTGGCCGGCGCGGAGCTGAAGCTGTGGTGCCTCAGCTCGAGCACCGTGGCGCCACCCACGGCTCCTGAACATCGCAAACAAAACCGACAGTGGACACACACCGTGAGATGAGGTGAGCTGGAGTCATGGCCTCATGGGAGTGGGACGCTGAAAAATCTGTGACGGTGTCACCACCACCTACCGCATGGAAATTTAGTAATTTACTATTCTTATAGTTGTTTATGTAATCCACCCACATTAAAAAGTACTTGGGACGTGCTACTTCTGGCAGTGGCAGCGGAGCCCTGACCCCGAAAACTGAAAAAACACCATGGAAATCGCATTGCCATTCCTCGCCTGGTGCAGTCCCACCATTTCCATGGCGAGACGAGCTGGCTCGCTCTTGCTGATTGCTTTCCAAATAAGCAAGCTCTCTCTTTTTCCCCCCTTCTAATATTAGCATTTGCAGACTTTCCGAATCCAATACATTTGCCGAACGGAAGTGAGCAGAGCCGGCAACGCTTCACCAAGAACAGAAAACAATCTATGCGCCTGTTTAGTTTGGCCAAAGAGGCAAAAAAAAAAAAAAAAAGAGTTTGCGTAGAAAAAAAAAGAGTTTGCGTAGAATCTTGTAACGTATGCATGGAGTATTAAATATAGATAAAAAAATAATTAATTGTACAATTTATCTATAAATATCAAAACGAATCTTTTGAGCCTAGTCAGTCTATAATTGAATAAATTTTGTCAAATAACAACAAAAAATGCTACAGAAATTTACCCAAAACTTTTCACCATCTAAACATACCCTATGATTACGAACAGAGGCAGGCAGATGGCCATTGCTGCTGGAAGAAGCATGTGCATTGGGACGGACTGGCTGAATCTTTTTTTTTTCTGGTGTCCCCCAAGGCCCCAGCCGCATTACCCCAGGTCATTGATTCCTCTTCTTCCATCCAAGAACACCGGAGAAACCAAGAAACGGCCGGGGCAGGGAGACGGAACGGATCATGAGGGAAAGAAAGAACTTACTTGACCTCAGGTGGTGCCTCTGCCTCCCCTGCAAGGCTCTCCTGCTCAGGTGGTGCCGGTGCCGCCGCCCCTCCTCAAGGTGAAGGCAATGCACGCCGCCATTACCACCTGCTGCTGCTGCGAGGAGGAGGAGCAGCAGGAGAGCAGCTGCCGCAGCAGTGCAAGCTCCCACTGCCATCAGCACTCGCTCGCTCGGCTAGCTCCCTCCAGCTCACTCACAGGAGGGAGGAGAGGAGAGGAGAGAGAGAGGCCAGGAGGAGGAAGAGGGGGGAAAGATTCTTGGTGGCGTGAGCAAGTGAGAGGTGGTGAGGTAGGCTTGTTGCGGCGCAGCAGCTGGCGGCTGGCCGTCGGGTCGGGGGTGGGGTGGGGTGCCGTGGTGTACTCGCTGAGGCCTGTGTGTGGGTGTGTGAGGAGAGGAATTATTGGGGGCTTCACATGCATGTCCTCTTGCTTGGCCGCAGCACCAGACAGTGCTCACAGTCACAGCGCAGCGCACACACGCACACGCTCCCCGTCCCCGGGCCTTCTCTCTCTCATCTCATCTCTCTCTGAGCTGGTGGGAGCCGGCGGGCCGGACCCTCGCTGCTGACACGTTTTCTTTATTACTACTACCAACGTAGCAGTAGCCATGGAGGAGGGAGGAGAGTATCTCGTGGTGAGGAAAGAGAGGCGGGGATCGGAGTTTGTCATCAGAGTGCGTGGGTGGACGCATTGAAAACCGGGCGTAAGTGACATTAATGTCTGCGTCAGGGCCGGGGGGTCAGCGACGCAGCATTGCCTTGTCCGGCGCACACTGTAGCACGGCGGAGAAGAAGATGCCAAGGGCATGTCTAGTTGCAATTTTTTTTACAAAATACTAATACTGTAGCAAATTTTGTTGTTATTTGGTAATTAATATTCAATTATGGTCTAATTAGATTTAAAAGATTCGTCTCGTCCATTTTACCTAAACTGTATAATTAGTTTTATTTTTTATCTATATTTAATGCTTTATACATGTGTCTAAAGATTTGATGTGACGAAGAATTAAAAAATAGACTCAAGAGGAGAAAGACGAAGACGACCCCGCCACAGCCCACAGGCCGTCCGCGTTGCACTGCACTGCAGTACTTGGAGTAGGATTGATACGCGCGTAAATTGGGGTTCCTAAGACGAGCTGCACTGGGTACGCCACCGCCGGCCGCTATCCTCCACGCCAGCGCATAGCGTTCGAAAAACGCTGCAGTGGGTACGCAAAAAGCTACGCTACGCGCGTGCGCGACGCTATTTCTGGCGCGGTAGCGGGCGCCCTGCATGCGCGCGCGGGGCCCGCGCGTTCTCGCGCCTCCCGCCGGACCTCGCGAGGCCGCCCCGCCCCTGCTCCGCGCCGCTCCGCGCCGCTGCTCCGTCGCGAGGAGGCCGCCTGGAGAGGGAAAAGGGGAGGAGCAGAGGAGGAGGGAGGCCGCCAGAGAGGGACGAGCGGCGCCATCGCCCAAATCCTCGACCCGGAAGCCGAGCTCGCGGCCATGGCCGCCCGCCGCACCGCGCCGCCGAGCTCACGGCCATGGAGGCGACCCGTCCCCGCGGCCGGAGAGCAGGGGACGAGGAGGTGGCGACCCGTCCATGGCGGCCGTCCCCGCGCCCGCATCGTGCTCGCCCGTCCATGGCGCCCTGCTCGCCGGCGAGGAGCGGGAGCGGCCGGGGCCAGGGCGGGCCGCCAGCGAGGAGAGGGCAGGGAGTGCGGGCGGCGCTGGCCGCCGGCGAGGAGCGGGAGCATGGGGCCGGGCCGGCCGGCTCGGGCCGCGGCGAGGAGCGGGGATGGCGAGCCGTGAGGGCGCCCGCGGGAGGGAGGTGCGGGGCCACGGCAGCGGACGGCTGGGAGGCGCGCGGACGGCGGGGAGGCGTGCGGACGCGGCAGGGGAGGAGAAACGGGCGGTGGGGAAAAGATAAGGAGAGAGAAGAGAGAGGAGAGAGAGGGGAAAGTGGATGACAAGTGGGTCCCGCGGTATAGAGTGTGGGATATAGAGGATGGATGAGTGCGGGAAAACTGTATATTTTGTGGTGACTAGGATGGAATATTCCGTTTAGAGGATGAAAATAGAGTAACATGAGTGCGGGTAGTCTAACGGACAGGCAAATGGAAGGAACAGTGCGTGCGTGGTGAGCGAGACGACCTCTCGATCGATCGCACGCATGTGATGCTCGGGAGTCAGGTCTGGTACTCTGGTGTAACAACACATTGGCGCGCGCATCGCCATGTGAAGTTGCAACTGGCGGAGTAATGGGGGGATTGGGATTGATCGCTAGATCCGTCTGCTCCACTTGGTTCTGCCGGTAATACAACTCGCACATGACATGACACTGGAACTCTGCAAGACCGGTCTCAAATTCCAAAATGATCCAACACCACCCGCTGGATCTCGTTCTGATCATCACAGATGGCTCCGATCCACCTAGCATGTAGCCATTCTTCCGACTCACAACGCAAATTCTTATCCGGTCTTTCCTCCATTGAGGGCATGTTTAGTTGCCAAAAAAATTTGCAAAATTTTTCAGATCCCATCACATCGAATTTTTGGACACATGCATGAAGCATTAAATATATATAAAAAATAAAATTAATTACACAGTTTAGACGAAATTCACGAGACAAATCTTTTAAGCCTAGTTACTCCATGATTAGATAATATTTGTCAAATAACAACGAAATTGCTATAGTAACATTTTCCAAAAATTTTCGAGAACTAAATGGACCCTTATTTAGTTGCCTTGGACTCTATTGCTCGGTTACTGGGGGAGTGGGGATGTCACACATGCGACTGAAACTCGTCTTGGTGTGTGTGTGTATATATATATATAGAGACGTAATGAGATCATTCAAACATTTCTTCTCTTCTATACGGGAAATAAATACTGAATAGTTTTTCCTTATCTGTTGATTTTTTTCCTTCACCTATGGAACATCAAAAGAAAAATTGTGTCCATTGGGTAGACAACTTGTGGAGAGAAGGGGAAAACTGTTGCATCGAAAGAAAAAAAATACTCCGTAGAACAGAATGTTCAGTTGAGAAGAAAAATGGTTCGAGAAAGAAGGAAAAATGTTCTATCACAAGAAGACAAAATTTGAATCTCCCTTGCTTGGTGCTAGAAGTTCAGTTCTAGTCGTATATGGGATGTATATATAATAGATTTCCTGTTGATTCCCTCAGGGCTTATTTAGATACTCATGTATCCACCTCAATACATCTATCGTATAGATTGAGGTGGATACATAGGTATCCAAACAAGACCTCACTAGAAACAAGCGATTTTGGCTTTATTTACTTTTAATTAATTAATACTTTGACCAATAATAACTTTTAAATATTTAGTTTAAATAATATAAGAAAACTATGTGTTGATTTGTCATGAAAAGTAATTTTTAGAACTTTGTTAATTTATTATAGATCTATGAATAAATGCTAATAGAAAGTAATGATCAGGCCCCTCACGTTAATTAAAGACAGTAAAAAGTGAAAAGGATCAAGTATTTTTATTTATGTTACTGTGTACATGTTACATCCGTCGCAAAAAAAAAAGAAAAGAAAAAGGTGTACATGTTACATGTTGTTCGACGTTGAGAAATTTCTTGCTCCGAAACGTAGCAGTGACTGGGCCAACAACTTGTGAAAACTGCTTCCGGGTCCAAAGTGTAGGAATATCCTTGCTTTGAAGAACAATAACGATGAGCCACGGTCGTCTGTCCGTGACTCTCGACGTGGCTCCACAGGAGCGGCATCCATCTCTCCATTTCTCTTCGAAACATAAAAACCAATCTCTACTCGCTCATCCTTATCTTGACGCTCGAGCAGCATCATGGCTGCTCATTCGTCCGAGTCCCTTCCCCCACCGCGCACTCGCCAGCTGCGGCGCCGCGCACCCGTCCCAGACACATGTGCCGCTCGCTCCCTCGCCGTCCATCCATCTGTCTCCCATCTCTGTCGTGCACGCCGCTGACCCCACCATGGCCGCTGAGGCGCATATGCCGTGGCACCTTAGGTCTTCCTCGGCCGAGCCAAGGGCACCAATGAGTGCAGGTGGTGCTTTTGGTGCTCGCACGTTGCAGGTCGCCGTCGCCTCGGACCCTGACGGCCGGAATCGACCGGCCTAGCGTTTCTCTCCCCTATATTGCATATGTATGTTTCAAGTGTTTCAGGTATTTCAGATGTGTTGCAATTGTTTCATCTTGATGTTACAAAAGTAGATCGAGGGATGTTGCACATGTTGCATATGTTGCAAGTGTTTCATAGGCATGTTGTAAGCGTTTATTCAAAATATTTCATCTGTTTCCACACGTATGTTGCAAACTTTTTTGATTTGGATGTTGTATACGTTTCAACAGTATGTTCCAAATGTTTCAGTCTTATGTTTTAGCAAGTGATTTCATGTTGCAAGTTGTAAGTGTTTTTTTATGTTTCAGGTGCTTCACACATATGTTACAAGAGCATGTTCAAAATGTTTCATCTGTTTTTTAGTCGTATGTTGCATTCATATTGCAAGTGTTTTATATTGTTCAGTCGGGGGGAGGGGGGGGGGGGGGGCGGCGCACCAGGGGGCCAACGGACGGAGGTGCTAGGGGCGGACAGATGGGGTGCTGCAGGTCGAGGGCACGCTGGGGGCGTGCTCGTCCTCAGCCGCTCATCCTGGCTCCCGTGCCCGTGCATAGAGTCGGAGGGAGAGGAGAGGATCAGGGGAAAGGACCGGCACACGCAGAGACAGGGCGGAGCATGCTCGTGAGTGAGGCGAAGACGGACGAGAGTGGGCTGCGCGGGCGTAGACATCCAGCCGTTAGCCACGTTCAAACTATTCTCGACAAGAGGAGAGAGTCCATCGTGCCTAACAGCAAGCTGCATGTGTCATGTGTGCGACGCTTTGATGTGGAATTGAGGATGCTAGAGTATGTGATGTTTGACATGAGCGAAAGTAAGGATGCAAAAAGATCATCCCCGACGAAGAAACATTCCCGAGAGCCCGTCTACCGCCATTGCGCGCTATTGCTCAATGGATCAGTCAATCTCCTTTTGTATACAACGTGGTGGATCCTTTTGTTTCCGACAACGTGGTGGATCATTATTATACATCGTCAGTGTGTGAAGTGAGCATCGCCAGCTGCAGCCTCTCTTCCTCCTCGTCGTCTGCCACACCCGCCCGCGAGCTCGAGCTCACCAGGAGCTCGCGCGGCACCAGCACGTCGGTCTGGTCCGCGGTGGGCACGAGGCCGATGGCCCCCAGCGTGGCGAGCCTGAGCACGCTCCTGAGCAGCACGGCGAGCCAGAGGTGGCCGAAGTCGGTCCTGGTCACGCGCAGCGCGCGCAGCACCGCCGCGCCGCCGGCCTTGGCCGCCAGCATGCCGAGGCTGTCGATGCACATGAGCAGCGCGAAGAAGGTGCCCTCCACGCCCGGCGGGCACAGCTTGGTGCTCAGCACCATCATCGGCATCAGGCGGACGCGGCCCACCACGCGGGACACGCACTCCTCCAGGGTCACGAACGCCGCGTCGGGGACGCCCAGCGCCAGGTTCCACCGGAGCACGAAGGTGAGGTCCAGGAGCCCCGACACGCCGTACAGGAGCTGCGCGTACAGGAGGATGCTCCGGAACGGGTAGTCCTTGAGGCACTTGTGGTAGACGAGTACGCCCAGCATGGACGCCACCGCGCCGATGGCATGGACCAGCCCGACGAATTCCTGCATCCATGGAGCCAGTAGGTGGGGGTGCAACAATGATTTTCATGCATCTGTTGTATTATTCTCATGAGAGTGATGCCCTAATAATGTTCTGTTTGGCATTTGCGGAGTTTTGTTCTTCAAGAGCACTTGATTTTGCAATTTTTTGTTTCTTCGACAGGAAACTCTTTTCTTTTGAAGAATCATGACAGAGTAGTCATATTGAATTGGTGGTAAAGACTCATATCTTACTGTCTATACTGGGCTACACTTTACTGGTTACTGCACAGAACATTTCTACAGAACAACCCAGACTTGATTATAACTTATAACATTCTAGGCTAAAAATAAGAAGAAAGAAATTTTAAAAAAAGATAGGATAATGTAGTTTACCAGTTCATCATACGCATCTGTTAGGGACATTCAGGACAGCATTATTAAGCAAGCATATTGGTGGGACCACACGAGGGCAGCTTTTTTATCTGGGTTTCTTTCAGTTATTAGATCTTGCTTTTGTTAGTTTCAATTTACTTGAGTGATTGGTGTTGTACCTAGGGTCTGTTTGGATATCCCCACCTAAACTTTAGCTACCTAAACTTTAGGTAGGTATCCAAACATGTGAACTAAAAGTGAACTAAACTTTAGTTCCTACTACAACTAACCATTAGTCCATTAGTTGACAAATGTAGACTAAAGTGGACTAAAAGGTACCCCCTCCGTCCTGGAATACAATGCATTGTGGCTATTATCAGACAAAATAAGAGAGCGGGTAATAGACGCATGTACCCCTCACGTAACTTCCTAGTCTATTAAAATCTGATCGTATTCCGCATGATTAAAGGGTGGAATCTAAGTTCCTTATAGAAAATATGGTAAGCACTCAATTACTTTGTCTCCTGTACAACATTATTTAAGTAAATTTTATTTTTTTGTTCCCTCAATGCACTATATTTGGGGACACCTCTCAAATGCCAGAACGTACTCTATTCCAGGACGGAGGGAGTAGCCATGAGTCTACTTTTAGTCCATGTATCCAAATACATTAGACTAAAAATGGTATATACTAAACTTTAGTACAACTAAATTTTAGTCCACCTAAAATTTAGTTTTAGGTGATCCAAACAGGGCTCTAGACTTCTTATTTTCTTTCTAGGTTTTTGTACTTTACCCCCAATCTCTCGTGCACTTTTGGCGCTACAAGGATAAAGATAAAGCATTGCCTTTGGAGATTAAAAGGTGTGAAGCAAGGAATTAGATGAAAAGTGAAGATCATCATGTGTCGTGTCAAACACATACACTACTAAGTTTAAGTTCGCTGGCACTATTCTACTTAGAGTTCTCAGTTCAGTACACCCCTTCCCGCCTCACCTATATGACTACAGTAATTACATCATCAACCTAACAACTTGTGAGGATCCGGCATGTCTACAGTTAACTTGCAGTTAAAAACACAACGGGTTGCTGGTGGTACAAAACAACAAATATGACTTCCCTACACAGAATATGTTCACTAATATGAATTGCAGATTCAAAATGAACCTAACTCAACTAGTTGGATGATACTTGTAGTCATGCATCTAACCACCTAGGTTCGCTTTCATCTTCAACTCGAATTTGGGTACCTATTTTCTTCTTAATTAATGAAAAACCATCTAGTTCCTCACAGGTTGGTCTTATTTTTCTTTTTTAACCGCGGACCCATTTTTCTGAACAGACTGCATCTTTGGGTCATCCATGCCACAGACTTCAGATCGTGCAGGACCAGGCCATTATGTTGCAGATCAAGATTAACATTGTTCTATTCTCGAAAAGAAAGATTACTATTGCTCTATTCAACAGATCTACTGATTAGCAATCACATCAAGCAGGCAAGGATACGAACTTTTACCTGTGAAAATCCAGGATTAGGTGGTGTCTTGTTAGTGTACCAGTAGAATTGCCCCTCATGGGTGCTGATACTCAGAGCCAGCGAAAGGAACATGTAAAGAGATGGCTTCCACACTACTGGATACCTTATAGTCCGAACCATTCCTTTCACTGCCCCACTAACCTTGTTCAAAACCTGCATTTCATTAGCATATCAGTGAGAAATCATGTTATTCTGTATTCCTCATGTTTCTTTCATCCCTACGACGTTGTGTACATGGATTCTTGTCCTCACTCACCCATCCACACACATATGCATCACCACTCTCTTCAGTTAACTTTAACTTGCTAGGTTCACTTCTGGTTCAACAGAGAAATCATTAATTTATTCAACGATTTACCTGAAGAATTTCAATTGCTGAAGCATCAGAGTTATTTTATTCTAAAACTTTGCTAGGATAGTATTCTGGAAGAATAACGTAGAATAACACAATTCAGCTTGGACAAAGCAAGCCGCATGAGATGGTGCCATATAGAACATCATGTTTGATAAAATGAAGTAGTAATGTGATCATAACTAAATGGTGAAAGATCGCTGATGAACATACCTTCTCTTTAACATTATGTTGACGTGCTTTCAGCTCATATATGAAAAATCCAAGGAAAACCACTGTGGCAGGAGGTATAGCCATAACACCTAATGCACCCTACATCAAGCCAAAAATCATTCAACATATAATTTCTCACTGAACCAACAGACATGGATGGAACTTAGCAAAATAGAGCATTTGGACAGAAATTGACCTGTGCTCCAAGATGATGGACAAACATGCCACTTGTAGCATACCCAACAAGTGCACCTAGAGATGATGAGAATGCACAAAGGCTCTGCATGTCTGGAGCCAGCGCCGGCTTATCAATACTATTCTTTGCAATGCAAGCATCTATTGTTACATCAGCAATGGCGACTGCTGTTGAGATTCCCACCAAGCAAAGTACAGCAGAACTCACTGGCAATCCAATAGTTATGGCAACGATAGCAGCTGAAACCGTTCCAAGTATTCCTACCATCATGAAAAGTAAACAAGGATTTATCAGTGAAGCCTACAGTTGCTACGTGCCAGTAGGGAACCTTGCTGTTTCCCATAAGAAATGTCTACAGCTGCTACAACTATTGATCTTCGGGACAAACCATAACTTGTACAGTCCATGTATTTGGTTAAAATAAACCAAATATGCAGCTATAAACCTGTAATCTACTAAATATCTTTGGAGCCATAATAAAGCAACAGTATTAACAATCATCTTTGCATTTGTCTCCTATTATCACCGTACAATCATGCTACTACAAGAAAATGACTCCAATTAATTCATTATGGCATCGTATGTTACAATCACATCATTCTGAGAATCAGAACCTGAAAATAAAACCTTAATGGCAATGCCGGTGGGGTGTGTGTGTGTGTGTGGGGGGGGGGGGGGGGGGGGGGGTGAGGTATTCCCTCTCAAAAAGGGGTGGGGGGAATGCAAAAGGCAAGAGTTTTAGCTAAGATGTTCCTGCTGCGTACACTCCAATTAATTGCAGAATAATAACAACTTACCACACAAATAAATTAAATGAGATAAAAATTACACAGATGAATACTCACACGGAGCTTTTCAAAATTGTAGGCCTGGAAAGAAGAGTCTACTACATGCAACGCAACTAGATAAGACTTAGATTGGAAAACATGAAAATTGTGCTGAAAATGGTAAACAAGCTGAAAGTGACATGTACTAAATAATCTTACCCCAAAAGGAGGCAAACACTACCTCACTCATATTTTTTCACCGACTAATTAAGATCAAACATCCAATTAACAATGCACACACTGCCAAGGATTCAAACCTACTCCACAATGGTATGTCACAGTCGAAACACTCTCATCCACATTTACAAAATCCCTTTCAGACTCACAAAGACCACAGCCAGCAATGGTTAAGCTGAATTAGAGCCATGTTTTTCAGCTACCACCACAGCAATGGTCAAGCCATTATTTATCAAGAGCATAAACAATTGTAACCAATTAACATATCCAAATCCAAAAGGGCCCTAACAGTAAGCATTGGTAAATCCTTTATACGCAGGCATATAACTGAAATTAACACCACCACATAACAACGGCAACAGATAAAAAAGATGGCTTTGAAGATGATCCGTTTGGGGGGGGTGGGGGGGGGGGGGGGGGGGGGGTGGGGATGCCTTGACGATTGATTCCCGGCCGGCCGGCTAACCTGAGAAGAGGAAGTACGGGCGGCGGCGGTACCCGCAGACGGGAAAGACGTCGGTCATGATCCCCCAGAGCGGCTTGAGCACCCATGGAATGTAGAAGAAGACGGAGAGGAACTGCACAGTGGCCGGTTGCACCCGCTGCACGTCCTTCCAGTAGTAGTCCGACGCCACTCGGAAGAATGAGCCGGCGAAGCCCTGGCTGAGGCCGTACACCAGCACCACCCCAGCCACGAACGTCGCGCCCAGCTCCCGGCACAGCATCCGCATCCACCGCACCGGCTCCAGCACGGCCGCCGCCCAGTCGCGCTCACCGCCGCATGGCCGCGCCCCCGACCTCGGGTCCTGGCCGACGAGGCTATCCGCGTCCACGGCGGCGTCATCTTCCAGCATGGTTCTTGGATTCTTGACTGGTGCCTAAGCTCCCTTCCCTTCTTGATGGTTTCTTGCTAGGCGAGCTCTCGAGCAATGCGCGTGCTCAGATGCAGTGGCGGATCTGGTCTTATCTCATAATTTTTCATAATCTTTTAATTCCTGAGCTCTCAGTCTAAATTTGAATATGTGCAAATTTATAGTGGAGACATAAAAAAGACTCCGTGATCGGAGCAGCGGTAGCGGGGACTCGAGCCCACCCCGCTCCGGTGCTGGATCCGGCCCTGCTCAGATGCGAATGGGGTTGGAAACGGATCTAAGAATTTGAAGCGAGCTTGACATCTGAGATTAGTTTATGGAGCTCGTGGGGATGGAGATGGAGTAGGACTGGGGAAGACATGAGCTCGGGACGGTGAAGTTGACAGTTGACCAGCTTACTAGCAGATCAGGAGAAGGCGTTGACCGACCTTTCGCCAGTATTTGACTAAGAACGTAGTCTGTCCGGCCTAAATAACTGTTGTTTTCACTTTAAAACAACTTTGACTATATATATAAAAAAATATTAATATTTATAGTATAAAATTAATATTATTAAATAAATTGTTGAATTTATTTTTATAATAAATATATATAGAGATACAAATGTTGCACATATTTTCTATAAATTCAGTTAATGCACAGAAACCAAAAAAGCGATAGTTATTTAGGGACGGAGCTCCCGATGCTGTGGAGTCAAGGCCATTTAGGACTTGGACTTCCTGTGGCATCTCCGCCATCTTAGAATAGAATCTGTTACAGGGAATTAAGAAAACTAAATTGCACGTTATTAAAAAGCATTTCTAAAGAAAATTTAGAAAATGTGTTCATTTTATTTATATGAGACCTAAATGTCAGTGGCATCTTTCTTTTTTCTCTCCTTCTCTCTTTCCTCTCCCTCTTGTGGAGGCAACGCAGCAGACCACAGGCTTGTATAACGGCGCGGCAGCCACCGCGCGTTCGCCCACGTGCTCATGACGGCGCGGCTGCCCGCGTGCTCACCCGCACGCTCTTGGTGGCGGCATGCCCGTGCGCTTGCCCACATGCTCACTCATGTGGACCCACGACGTCAATGAATGGAAGAGGGAGAAAGGGGATTGAGAAAAAATGGTGGCCGTTTCCCTTCATTTGAGAGATTAAGAAAATGAAAAAAGAATTTAAAGGAGATTGGAAAGGGATCAGCTGCAATATTTTTTTTGCTTGAATCTCTTTTATTGATGGTTTTAGAGAAATGGGAATGATTTTCCTCAATCTGGTGTAGATGCTCTTACCACGCAGCCGTACCAAATGGCAATCCAAAAAATAGTTCCTTACATGGAGCCATAAAAGTCAGAGTTATTTCTTTTATTGAGGAGCTGGAGCCGCAAAAACACATCTTCTTCCGACTTCTCCTCACAAACTAAATTGTTTCAGTTGTACCAAAGAAGCGGCTCATAAGAGAAGCTGAAGTTGGAGCCATTTTAAGAGGAGTAAGAGCCCTGCTAAACTAGCCCTTAGTTGTGGAAATGAAGATCGAGTCAAAGGCAGCAAAATGCCTATTATACTCATCAGAAGAAATTTGGATATGTCCTTATACTAGGTGGGTTTCACCTAAAAACCACTAAATAAGTGCATTTCCCCATATTATCCTTACTAGCAAATATGCCCGTGCGTTGCGACGGGAAAAATCCATCAAATGTTCATGGAAAACATAACAACGAAATTATTCTACATATTTATTTATGCTAGGAAACGTGTTCGTGCATTGTACGAACCCAATTACGCTCGGAAATCGAACTTCGAATCATCATTAGATAGAGTTATTCTAACTTGTATAAACACGGGCTATCATCTAAATCGTATCATTATCTAAAAAAATCTAAATCCTGTACCCTTTCCTATGGAGGCTCGATTATCTACCATAAATCTACCCATCCTTAATTCATTCTCGTCCATGCACCCGTCATTTTTTTATAAACTATGTTCTCCCAACCCTAAGAACCTATTTGGAAGAAGAGACTATTGCTAGAAATCAGAGATCGGTAAACAAAAAAAAAGTACTCGCTCTGTCTCTGAATAAATAAATTCCTAGATCAAGAATTTGTCTACAATTAAATCAATCTCTACGAGGCCCAGTGGTCCACGACACATTTATTTTTCCTCAATATCTCCTCGCATTTACTGCACCCCCTCCCATCTTCTGATTCAGCGTTGAGTTTCTGCAGTTAGATGTGTGTAGTAAATGCTATAATTATTATCTATTGGAATAATCACCGATCAGTGTGCAACTACTCTAGTTAATAAGGATAGTATGATCTTTTCTCTGTCATTCTCTCTCTGTCCTGTAATATAGTGCATTCTAGGAATTTTAAGACAAATTAAGAGAGAACGTAAAAGACGCATGTACCCTCATTTTATTCCTAATCAGACACTATTATCAATGTGATTAATGGTGATTGGTTGATAAATAGAAAGTATTTAATGCAAAATTGGTTTTATCCTCTAAAATACATTATATTTAAGGATAATTTTTTAATGCTATAATGCACTGTATTACAGGACGGAGAAAGTACTAATCTGTCATAGATTTGTTAGAAATTTATTTATTCACCAGGGATAGAGGACATGAATCTATCTATATGACATGAATAGAAAGTTTGAAATGCCACACGGATGACGAGAGAACTGTTAGTACTTATTAGTGATGGATTAAATTAGGAAAGATGATGTAATCATAACATGGTTACCAGTTTAGCAAAATTGATATGATACTTTAATTTTCAATTGGATAGTATTTCATATGGGATCGTCACGTACCAGACTCACGTCTTTGTGCTTATCTCCAATTTTCCCATTGGTACAGCAATGCTTTTCCTGCTCCCGCGCCCAATCCCTAGAGCTCTTCTTGAGGCGCTGCGTTGCGCCGACGCGCCGTGCCGATAATGGGACGTACTCCATTGGCGAGACACCATCACCGAGACTCCCCCGCCGCCACCGCTGGGGCATGGCCACGGGGCACCGCGGGCAACCGAGGGAGCATACCTGGCTAGCGTGTTGAGCTTGCACGACGACGGTTGCCCGCGGGCTGGGGCGAGAACGCGTGCAGCTGGGAGCACAGCTAGCGGCGCGGTGTCTAATTTTTTTACAATTTGACCCTTTTCTTGAAGAAAATTCACGTTTAGACCTCTGGACGAAGTAAACTCAACTTTGGACCTTGGGGGGTTATGGCGTCGACGTTACACGTCTCGACGCCGTGACTCACGGCGTCGAGCTTTGTGGCCCTATTCGACGTGGCAAATGATCTGGCAAATAGCTCGACGCCGTAAATCATGACGTCGAGCCTGGATTCAAAGTTGTATATACGTTAGTCAGATATATGACCAGAACCAATTAAGCTAGGCTTATTACTTCTTGGTCACAAGTATTTTTCTTGTCGACGACGCCGTACCTATACGTTATTGTTATATTTAGTATATACGTTCAGCGTAGGGTTCGCATCATCGGACGTACTGTACTTACATCGGACGTACTGTACTTGCAAGAAAACATGGCCTACAAATGGCCAGAACATAGAGTGGTCAAATAAAGTAAGGGCATGTTTGATTAGAGGTGTTAAAGTTTAACAAACACTATAGCACTTTCGTCTTATTTGACAAAAAGTTTTCAATTTTAGACTAATTAGGCTTAATAGATTCGTCTCGTAAATTACTCTTAATTTGTGCCGACATGCATGCAATTAGTCTATATTTAATACTTCATATATTTGCCACAACATTGATGTGATGAGAGTTAAACTGAATGATTCACAAACCAAACAGGATCTAAACACGGGCGTATATGCGACTACTTTTTATATGCCGACTCGATCGTGCGTGCGTGGCTCTAATTATCCCCGGTCCCGTTCAATGTTTCCAGTCTTTTCACTGTCGCCTTTTGGTTGGCCTTTTTCTGCATGCATGCATTTCTGTTCTGCTACCTGGCCTTGTTTAGATAGCTTTAAAATTCTAAAATTTTACTTTTCGTTTCATCACATCGAATCCTTGATACATGAAGCATTAAATATAGATAAAAAATAACTAATTACATAGTTTAGTTATAAATCACGAGATGAATTTTTTGGAGCAAATTAGTTTATGATTAGACATTAATTGACAAATACAAACGAAAGCGATATAGTAGCCAGATTAAGTTTTTTCATCTAGACAAAGCAATACGTTCGAGTTCGACACCTCACTCGTTACTGTTGACGGGAACATTCCTGTGCTTCATTTGCCTTGTTGCTTGTTGCTGACCTGGTCAAGCCACGGGAAAAATCTGCAGCCATATAGCCTAGCTCACGTACAAATAAACTCGGGTAATCAAGAATAAATAGCTAGCTCTATCCACACCATTCTCTCCTAGTGGTCAACAATATAACGTGCCTGCGTGTGTTGATCCTCGATCTTCTTATTGGAGGTGGCCAACTGTACGCAGCTACTAGTGATCAGTGTGCTTGTATCGTCTAAATGGGGCACAGTACAGTACTCCTACATGCATGATAATCAACTTGCCTTTTTCTTTTGGCCACCACAAGCAACCGAATTGCCCTGGCTGCTGAATCCCATAGTGTCAGTGTGTACGTAACTTAACTAATGATGATACGCTAGGCACTTATCTAGTCAGTGCAAGTGCAAGACTCAACCAATCTATGGGTTGATTGCTATCTCCACGATTCCATCCAGGCATCCAGCTGGTGGTTATTAGCATGCATGTTCTTGAATTGCATCCGTAGTGCATGCCATGTTCGTTCTCAGCGGGTCAACATGCACGCATGCATGTATGTGTACGCGTTCTGACCGTTTTCCCGTGTTTGCGTGATTCATATATCGCTGCTCATATAGTATATACAACATGCATCCCAGAAATATACTCATATATCGCTGCACATATAGTATATACAACTTTGAATCCAGGCTTGACGCCGTGATCTGTAGCGTCGAGCTCGACGCCATGATTTACGGCGTCGAGCTCGGCGCCGTGATTTATGGCGTCGAGCTGTCTGCCAGATCATCTGCCACGTCGAATAGGGCCACGAAGCTCGACGCCGTGAGTCATGGCGTCGAGACGTGTAACATCGACGCTATGAATCATGGCGTCGACCCCCAGGGTCCAAAGTTAAGTTTACTTCGCCCAGAGGTCTAAACGTAAATTTTGTTCAAGAAAAGGGTCAAATTGTAAAAAATTAGGGCGCGGTGTCGATGGGCGAGGCTAGCAGACTCGGCCGGGGGTGCAGGCAGTGCGTCAGTCACGTGAGCGGAACGCTGTGCGCCAGCCACGGCAAGGCGCGGCTGCACCTAGCTACGTCGGACGTGGTCCTCTTTCAGCTTTGATGGCCTTTTGATCTGATTTGTTAGAGAAAGATAAATTAATATCTATATCTATATCTATATCTATACCTAATATTTAAAAGCGAAAATTTCTGTGATTTTTTATTTCCGCCCCTTTTTCTGTCTGCCATTTCTGTCTGTTCACCTCCGTGTCCTCTGCCAGGTTTTTTTTTCTTTTTTCCGTTTCCGCTTTCCTGCAGTTTGGTAAGTTCATCGATGCGTCCTATTCCTGGCCGGGTTTGGCAAGAAGCTCTAGAACTCATGGATCGGAGTTCTTCTCGTCGCTGCAGTCGTGTCGCTTCTGAATGCCAAGACACGGTGGCGCGGAGGTGGTCCACGGTGACGACGGCGTAGCCTGACAAGGCGACGATGGACGCGCTGTCGGAGCCGTCCGAGGAGGGGAAGCGGCCTGCAGCGTGCCATCGCGAAGCAGGGACAGGGACGCGGGGAGGTGCTAGGCGTGGTGGTGGAGATCCATGAGCGGCACGGCGCCATGCCTAAGCTGGAGCGCGGCCTGCCTGCTGTCGGAGCCGTCCGAGGAGGGGAAGCGGCCTGCAACGCGCCATCGCGATGCAGGGACAGGGACACGGGGAGGTGCTGGGCGTGGTGGTGGAGATCCAGGAGCGGCACAGCGCCATGCCTAAGCTGGAGCGCGGCCTGCCTGCTGGAGCCAGCAGGTGTTCAACGACATGGCCGTGCTGGTGGCCGCACAGGGGAGCTGCCGGACGACATCGAGGGCAACGTCGACTGGGCCAAGTCCTTCATCTGACTGAGTACGCTAGCACCACCAGGTGGCCAGGAAGACCAGAAGAGCACCAGCAAGTGGACCTGCATCGCCATCCTCATCGTCTCGTCCATCGTGCTCAAGAACTAGACCGACCTAATACAACAGCGATGTGGGGCGGCCGCCCCATCCCCAGGTAGCCGCTGGCGACCCACTCGTGCTCAGGTTGCAGGCATGCGTGGCCGCCTGCGACGACCTGAAGCAACACTGAGTGCCGAGCACCCGAGCCGCTAGATGGAGGTAGAAGGCGAGTTCTGTTTATCTTTTTTGGGCCTTAAGTCTATAACTGCATAGATTTGGATCTGGGACAGTTGTTTATTGGATCTGTTGGGCGCTGGGCCGTTGGCCCATGTCGTGACTCACTCTACAGATCATGCGCTCACTCACCACTCCCGTAGTTTCCTAAAAAAAAACACTCCCGTAGTCCCGCCTCCCGTGTAGCTCTGCTGGCTCAGATCAGCACTTCAGTTCTTTTAATCAAGCAGGTTGGTCTTTCATTTTATTCGATGTATGTGTGCTGATTATATGGGCACAAATATTGTTTACTCTTCTTTAAAAGGTGCTACTGGTCCATCTTTACGACTTTATCAATTTCATTAAGTACATATCGTTGCACTATTTATGATTTCAATATAAACATGACACATGAGTGTAAAAACATTTTTATCATTGTATAGTATTTCTCTCATTTTTCTTATATACATCAAAAATAAATAATAAATACATAACCTAAGAACGCTCACCCCGATGGTGACATTTTTTTGTTTTTTCTTTTGTATATAAGAGTATCTCTCCCATGTTTTCCCCATATATATACATAAAAAATAAATAATAAATACAGACTATGTTTCTTTAAACCCTTGATCATTCTCAATATATTTACTAATTAATAGTTCTCACCACTAAGTGGATCAACCAATGGTTCAACTAATTAAACCGTATACTAAAAAATCTTGAGTAGTTTGTCATCCAATCTAAAATAATTGTGTCTCCAAGTTCTACATATATGTCATGTGAAAATCAAGAGAGGTCTCAGCCATAACTATCAACTGACAAACTAATCCTTGATACGTTGACAACTAACAACTTGCCGACTTTAATCAAGTATTTGAATTATATTTTTATAGGTCCTCATAAGAAAATCATGAAACTGATATCTAACTCTACTAACACTGTAACACATGAATAGTATGAAAAAAAGAAAGAAATCTATCAAGATTGTATTTCAATTGGATACAGACCTAATACAACATTGTTATATTATTGTCAACATTAACTTATATTTTGGATGCCATGGTCATTTATAAAACAAAATATAGCTTTTAATTTTATAAAAAGGGTAAAAAATTAAATAGATATGTAACATTCTATACTCATTTCTCATTAACATTTGTAGCTTTTCTTTCTCTTCCGTTGCAACGCACGGGCATATTTGATAGTATATAATAATATGTAATAGAGAAAGGAATAGGCAAAGGAATATGGAAGAACAGAATTGCGTTGATTCAGGACATCGCATGAGAGGGTGTCAGCAGAATGGGTCTGGACTCCACGATTGTCTATGGGGTGGGTTAGGACTAGGATTAGGGATAAAATGGATCGGATACGGACCGATATTACATTTGTTTTCATATTTCTGTTCGGATTTGGATTTGAATACGGATAATATCAAATATGTCGGACAGGATACTATTGGATATCGACATCACAAATATGCGATTTGAGTATTTAGATATGGATACGGTATCGAATGTTGAATATCCGGACTCGGATACGGACAGATCTGAACCTCTCTAAACGAATTCGGTCTCGAATACGGTCAGAAAATATCCGTACCGTTTTCATCCCTCACTGGGATAGAGCAGGTGCACTGGACGAGGACGTACCAAAACAAAGAAACTGCTTCCATGCGGACAGAGCACAATGACGGACCAAATATGGGATATTTGTTGGAGAAAATAGAAAAAGGCGGGTTGAAAGACACTTTGCTCAGATTAGAATTAGAATTCCTATTTAGATAGTCACGATCATATAAATCTATTTGGATTAGGATTCTTCGCTATTTAGATTACCTTAAAACAACTTGCATGTGTCATATGAGCAAGGGTTATATATATAAGTCCAGATAGAAGAAAACTCTTCATTATCTGGTAGTTAGAGGGAGACGGATAAAAAATTGGATGGACAAAAAAATAGGCTGAAATTTTGCCTCTTTAGTATAGGTTAAATATGTGTCACCGACTAAAATGTCATTTCACAATTTTTTTGACACGAACTACGGAGGGGAGAGCTTCCCCGCCTGGATATACTGATTTGTCATCAACAACCTTGTTTTTAAGGAACGAGGCAAAAACCCTGGTTGTGGCAGAATCGTCCGAAATAACTCACTTCTGGAGGTACTTGTCTTCCTCTAGACACTAAGTACCCAGAAAGGGAGCTAACTCAAACAGTTCCGTCAGGCACACCCAACGGAAGAACTCAAAACAATGTACATTTTACATCCAGGATCCTATAATGAGTATAAGCTTACAATATTTAGTCCATTTCATACAACATAGAGTCTCAGCAATTATTTATTACAATACCAGAGTTCAGAATATGATAATTTAAACAACGGAATAAAATAAACATCTAGCGATAAGGTACAAGGATCCGTCTGTGCCCACCAGAAGAATCCTCCATATAAGGACTAGCTTCTCAAGGTGTACCTACAACAAAGGTAAAATAAACCCTGGGTACACAATGTACTCGCAAGACTTACCCGACTAGGGGATATATTCCCCGACTCTTGAGCACATGAAAGGCAATATAGCTTGCTAGTTCTTTTGTTTTAAAGAAAGTATTACTAGCAGTTCATCCTTAGGATCCATTTTTTATTTAGCAGCTGTTTTCAAATTCATTGACTAACCATTCTAGATAAGCACATGTACTATTTTTAAGTAAGAGTTGAGCAATCAGATTCATTTCTTCATCTTTCACATTCTAGTTCTTACTACGGTGCCGGATCGTAGCCAAGTCGTACTGCCACGTGAAAATGACGATTTGCGAATCAATATAGCCCAGCTGGGTACCCTGAAAAATACACACCTCGCTGGTACCCTAGGCACAAACAAGACTAAGTCATTCCACTCCCGTCGAGGGGTCTAGGTCCCCGTCCAAACTTGGACTCCAAGCTTCCACACTTGAGGCCCGCCTCAATGTGGTGCTTAGACCTCCACCTATTCCTGACTCCAATCAGTTGGTCCGAAAAGAGCCAGAACCCATGACAAGAGAGTAATGAGCCTTCCCGCTCCCATAAACAAGTATGTGCTCGGGATAATAAATCTGTGACCCGACTAGAATCCACAGCAACGGATGGTCCTCAATCGACACGGGCAGGGAAAACAGCGCAACCAAGTTGTGTCCCGTGGCATGTGGATATCATAAAATTCTTGCAACGTAAATATATATATATATATATGTGTGTGTGTGTGTATATATATATATATGGGTTATGCATCGGGGCTTACCTTGGGCAGGCGCAGTGTCAGCGGTGTCGGTCACGGGTGGCTCCGAAAACTCCTCCTATACGAGTACCTCCTCCTCATACTCTTCGATCACCTCGTTGTACTCCTGCTCTCCGATGGTCACGAACTCCACCAACTCGTTCTCTACATGCATACGATGGTGATGCAACATTTAGTATTTAGGCAACGACAACTCTTAAACTTGGAATACATCTACTAAACTACTAAGCTAGCTTCAATGACTAAGATGGTAAACTATCTATCCCTTACCTCAAGCAAGGTATCAAGCTCATCATACAAGTGCCTTGTTTTCTAAATCAACATTGTGCTTTTATTTGAATTTATTCATATTACTTATTAATGCATATTTAGGTACCCTACCTAACAGTCTTGTTTAGGGCTATAAAGATTACAGCAAGCACCTAACAATGCCATGAAGCTACCATAAAAATTTCAGATAAAGCTATCACAGATTTACCACAAAAATTCCTACAAATATTATCATAATAATATTAAACATTTTCAAACGATTTAATAGATCTCAGCCTCATCACACACACATACAAATATAGCATGAATTTAGGAACATAACAAAATTGGTTTCACCATTTTTGAACTTCTACAAGATTTTATTTTCATTACCAAAGATCTGCTTCAAATTAAAAATAAAATGCTATTTCTATTTGCTTACAAAAAAGAAAGGCAACCCAGCCCGGCGCGGCCCACGAGCGATGCGGCCCACGCGTGGGGGAGCCCGCCGTTGACCCCTTTGCAGAAAAACCCTCGCATTTAAACAATATTACGCGGCTACAAAAAGCACTATTCTAATAGGCAGCGACCTTGCAAGAACACCCTCCCACTCTCTTGTCTTTGCATTGGGGAGGCCCCCGACGCTCCTGCGCATGTTGATACGACGTCGACCGGCACTGGTCAGGCATGCCAGCCAACAGAGAGCCTTAACGGCTCAACTAGGTGATCGATGCTCACCTATGGGTCGACGCGAGGCACTAGGCAGCGGTTCGAAGGCCGCAGACGAGGTAGTGCGGCTTCTCCATGGCAGCAACCAACCTGCAGCGACGTCGGCCATGTTCCAGTGAGTCACGGCGCTAACGGACAGTAGGGATAGGGGAAAAGCTTCACGGGCTCACCAAGGTCCTGGTCGAGGTGACGGTTCGGCCAGAGATCGCCCGAGCCGGGCTGGCCACATGCGCCTGAACGGTGCGGTGGCGCACCGCGGTGGCACGACCGCGTCAACGACGTCTAGGAGGCGGTAGGGGCACGGTTCGGGTGCGCATGGTGAAAAGAGGTTGGAGGTGAGTCTAGGGGTGCACTCAATTCAGCGCGAGGTGGTCGGGTGGAGGGTTGCCCGCGTTAAAGGCCGATCTCGTCCTTATCGGCATGGCGGTGGGGAAAGCTCCAAATTGGTGCTATGCAGGCTCGGTTACGGCCGTGCGCAAGCTTGGCGGGTAGCTAGGTGCCTTAACTCTCATCTAGTGTGAGCAATTGCTTGGAGATGACCGGTGCTGCAGGTTAATCTTGGCGCAACTCGGTTAGTCCAGGCGACAGGGAAGAGAGGGAGAAAGGTATGGCTCGGCCCGTCCATGCCCTGGCGGGACGCAGCGAGCTAGTAGACGACCCATGTGCAGGCGCAACAAGCCAAGACGACCAAGGCAACATGCGTGTGCAGGCGGGAGTAATGGTGGCAGTAGCAGGCAGAGCTAGGCAGGGGAGCAGCGGTGCAGCGCGTGGACGTGACGTGAGGTGACCGGCAGTAGTTGCGTCACTGCACGAGACAGAGGGAGGGCAGCGGGGCCGCGTGCAGGCGAGCGTGACCGTAGGCGATGGGAGCCGCAGCGTCGCAATGCGAAACTGAGACGACCGCAGCAGCACAGCGCAGAGCAGAGCGGGCGACAACAGCACACAACGCGCGGGCACGGCTGTGCAACGTAGTAGAGTAGCCGCGCGTGAGGGGCAGGGCGGCACGCGGCAACGTGTGTGGGGCCAGCGGCAGGTGACCCATGGCCACAGCGGCCGGCCACGCGCGCACCCGGTGTGCGACCTGGAGCCCAACGCCAAGCCACAAAGCGCGGTGACCGCGCTTAACCAGTGAGCTAGCCCGAAAACGTGCTGTGCACGAATTTAAAGCCTCTAAAACGACTAAACGGTTGCTTCTAACCCTAAACCGACTTCCCTACACTCAAGGTGGTATATGAGGCTACTAAATTGAGCTATAACCCTACACCATCCATTAACCCAATTTCTCAAAATAATTAGCTAAACATGTCAATGTCTAGCTGTCCAGAGACTTGGAAATAATCTAAGTCTTTAAGCTGAATTTGCTTCCAAGTTGCGTTTCTAGGCTATTAGAAATGTTAGCTAGCTATATCATTTCTCAAAAGCAAGCCTTTCATGGTCATCTACGAAGTTTGTACATCAAACTTTATTACGGTGTCATATATATGTTCTATAACATTTTTATTCATGAAAATTTGGTTTTCAACCTTACTTGACATAACATAAAACTTTGTATTGCTTTTCATTTAACATTGTTATTTATTATTTTAAGTTACAAAACTTTATCCACACAATAGATCACATGCAATATCAAATAAATATGATGCTCATGAATGGTTTTGTAAGTTGTTTTATGCGGTAACACCGAGGGTTTTACACTGGTCGTTCCGGTTAATTTTGGAAAACCAGACTAAAAGCAATACAACAGCCCTAGCATAAAGGCTAGATTGTGGCATGTCCACAAATACACCCAAAAAAAGAAATAAAATTACAACACAAAAGCATAGGAACTTATCGACGATGCCTCCAAGTAGATGAATGATGTGATAACGTAATCATCGTCATCCAAGCAACAAGAGACGACGCCGTAGAAGCTTGGCAAGGCTTTTGCCTAAGCCTTATGCTGAGGGGTTGAATGGGTCAACTAAAAAGAAGCTGCACAGGAGGTTCTCCAGTATACTTTATTTAATCATTTTGTTTTGCCAAAATCAACCTTGAGTTCATTAACAAGGCCTCCATCTTGCTGTTGTAGACCATGGCGTCGTCGAGCTCGATGGTTTAACTCTGAACCATAGCACAATGCCGAGTGTCTTGTTGGTTGCCACTGGTGGCTAGAACGGCACGCACACAAGTGAAAATAGCCTTGTAAAGCGGCTCCCCTTTAGCTCAAGCTATTTTTTACTACCTGTTCGGTTGCTTGGTGCCAACTTAGTCCACGTTGTGACAACTCCCTAAGTGATGTTATTCGAGCGCTCACTAGCATAACAAGCTAGACTCACAATTTAGGTGCCTCAAGAATCAATCAAATGGTCCACTCTAACTGGCCACACGCATTCCACTAGAATATCCATTTGCACTCCGCGAGGTGGGATTAAAACCTCTCACAATATCAATCGGTCGGTGGCGAAGAACAAGCACCAATCTTCCTCAATGACCCACTGATTGTTCCAAGCCATCTTGGTAGTGGCAACCACTAAGAGTAACAATAAAACCGTAGCTCAATCGATCACTAGTGCTACTAGATGCAAGAACTCAATGCAAATACATTATAATCATTCCCAATCTCACGGTGAAGGGTGGCTTAGGAATTACAAAACTTGAGGTACAAAATAAATGTTTACTTATTAAATTATCTACATACTTATTAATAAAGATGGAGTTCAACAAGAACTTCTTTGGAATAAGTACATTTGAAAAACAAAAATTTGAGTGAGATGTACTAGAAGTCAGGAGGTTCCTATTTTTGTTCAAGTCTTATGAAGGTACATGGCAAATTTCTATAGTTTTCCACTTTGCTCAAACGAGATTATGAGAGGATAAGTGGTTGGGTAACTTCACCCTCAAAGAATAGTATGCATTTTATGTAACATTATAAGAACTATATAATAGTTGCTTGAGTTTTTAGCACTACACCTCCTAATTTCTTTTCACATAGTTCTATTGGGGCATAAATTAATTGAATGGAATGATTTGGTCAAAGGAGTGGCATTTGTGCAACTCAATGATCCACCTTATATTCTATTAAATGGATCCTCTATAAGTGCATCTATCCCTTTAGTGGGTTTTGGATGATTGAATGACAATACGATTAAAGGACTAACAAGTTTGCTAAGTGTTGAACAAGTAATTTATTATATTACATACACTTGAGATATGAGTTTTTATATCATGTGAAGTGTATCAATGGTTCAATCACAAAGGCAAACTTGATGGTGTTCTATATTGTGTTGAAATGAAATTCAACTAATGGCTTATGTATTATGGGACATCTATGGTTCATATGAAAACAAGCATATTTGAATGGGTATATGAGACATGAGGTCTTGCATATGGAATGGTCTCCTTTAAAGAGCTTGCTATGAAATCAATGTTGATGAAGATGTTTTCACTTTATGGAATTCAATGTAGGCTTATTGTTCATTCAAATCATGGTATGACTTGGATTGGCTTATGAGGTGAAGATAGCAAGGAAATGGCTTCGAAGGACCAAGCGTAGGTGAAGGGCAAGCAACGTCTTGGGCACCGAATGACCATGGTTGTGGTGAAGAAGAAAGTATTTGCATTTAGTCATGTCACTAATCAAGCTAAAGGAAGTTATATTGTGAGGAGAATCAAATCATTGTTGGATCATTTGAAGAAAGTGACTTGATGTCATTGAGTTGATTCTTATAAATGGAATTGGATCAAGTCACATACTCAAGATGGCTACGCCCAAGCAAAAATGAAGATGAACATGTTGGCATCCTCTATTGATGATTATTGCAAGATATGGCAATGTTCGATGAAGGTTAACTCAAGAGGTTTGAATTCAATTTTATTTAAACTTGAGTTTATAGATATGCCGTACTACTAAGAGGGATGCAACATGATGATTGTTGATTGTCTCTATGTGCTCAATTGACCAATCATATATTTCCTAAACAACCCACAAATATTTCCTTGATCAATTCTCAACAGTGAGACCTCAACCAACAATTTTCTTTTCTCAACAAGAAATTCTAGTGTGGGGGCGCCTCTTCCCTCATCCGTCAATAGTGAGACCTTAACCAGCAATTTTCTTTTCTCAACAAGAAATTCTAGTGTGGGGCACCTCTCTCCAACAGTGAGACCTCTACCAGCAATTTTTGTTTCTGACCAAGAAATTCTTGTTCGGCTCAGATCTAATCTAATCCAACCCAATAGTCACACGCCACGACTGAGTGGTTAAGAGAGCCGCAGCTCGCTTCCTTGGCTCCCTCTCGCTCATTCTTTCTCTAAGGAAAACTTTGAAAAAACTCTTGCTCTCTCTCTAAAACTCCCACACTCCCTCTCACTCTTGCTCAAATGCCCATCTTTGTGAGTGGGATTGAGTGAGTTCCTCGTGGATTTCTACCCCAGGAGTAAGATCCATCTCTTGAGCACTTGTGGCACTTATTGATCTCGTGATTTGTATTTGTTACTCTTGGAACTCGCTCCTAGACGGCTATGAGTCGCCGGAGAGCAACCAAGGATTGTGGTGTGCCTCGGCAAGTTTGTGAAGGCTTCAATTCCACCTCCATAAGGGAAGAAATCAATCTAGTGGATTGAGGGAAGTAGTTGAAAGAGACTACGACTAGAGTGGATCCTAGAGTGGTCACTCGTTGCCTCCTCAACAGAGAGTAGGACTTTAGGGAGTCCGAACTTCGGTAAAACAAATATCGTGTCTCGATTGCATTTCATTTGATATTTGTTTTGTCTTGATCTCCTTGGGTTGTGCTAGCTTGTGTGCAGGTCTAATTGTGGTAGCATAACCCTCTGGAGATACTTGCAACTTGTGTTGGAAGTTGAAATCAAAGGCAGCAAGTTTGGAACTTGGTGTGCACAGCTCGTGAATACCGGACATGTCTTGGTGACCTATCGGACATGTCCTGTATGAGCAGCCTGTGCTGAATTTATTTATTTTTTGTCCTAATCTTTGTGTTGCAGGTGTTTGGCTCCTAGGTTTGTTTACCATATTTCATATAGTTTGTGGCTTACTCAATAGGGGTTGTATTACTCTGATTTGGGATTTCCTAGTAATTAGAAATCCCCTTCTAACACTTTTGCATTTTAAGGTGTTGATTTTCCAGAAACGCCGATTCACCCCCCTCTAGGCTACATCCTAGTGTCCTTTCAAGTGGTGCTGGAGCAAGGTTCTCGCTGAAAGCTTCACCGCCGCAAGAAAAGGATGTCGACACCTATCGAGTTGGAGCCTATGCTTCTCCAAAATGATGGTTCAAACTTTCTACCTTGGTCAATTCATGTACTCAACACTTTTAGAGCTATTGGCCCTCTTATTAATGGATGCTAGCATCTCTCATCCTGTAGTTGATTGGAGCAACTATAGAAATTGGTCAAAGGAGGATGAGAGACATGTGAAACACAATGCTCAAGCTATTAATATCATTTTGAGTACATTGAGTGTAGAGGTTCAAGATGAGGCAAGTTTCAATGGACAAACCCCTTCGGAGAGTGGTCATCTCATTTGGACTAGACTCATTAGTTTATATGGAAAGTCCAAATGTGATGATGCATATGAGCTCAAGACATTGGAAAATATGTCCATTGTGTCCTCTTGCAGTGAAGAAGCCTCAAGGAACCTGAAGAGCACCGAGTCAGAGCAAGAAGTGCAAGCCACTGCTGCTGTGGTGACTGGTTGCACATACCAAACTTGGTCGGTAGCCCTATCGGACTTGTTTGGTATGGCAGAGGCAGTAGGACAACAAGTAGTTGTTTGTGATGATGCTCATGTTCGGTGGTGGCTAAGTGATGAGTCAACCTTAGTATCTCATGATACTCATCACTTGTGTCTCATGGCCAAGAAAAACAAGAAGAAGACCATCAAGGAAGATCAAGCCAAGAGTGAGGATGTTGAAGATGATGACAACTACACTCTTGAGCACTTGAGTGATAAGGACAAGCAAATATTCATGAAGCTTGTTGAGAAGCTAGAAGAGCTAGAGCAAGAAAATGAGAAGCAATTCAAGTCACTTGAAAATCAAGAAGAGCTTCTCATTGAAAAGATTGAGGCATTAAAGGATTTGATCAAGAAGCATGAAAAGCTTAAGTGCTCTCATGCTTGTTTGGTCGAAAGGTATGGAAAATCGTCAAATGAGCAAACTTATGCTACTAACTCTTTATCTCATGTTGCTCAATTAGAAGAAGAAAATTCCATGCTCAAGGACAAGATGGAAAAGCTCACTAACATGTGTGAGACTTGGCAAGCAAAAATTACAATGAGCTTGTGTGCTCTAATAATAAGCTTGTCAACTCTCTTGCAATGTTGGAAATTGATCATGAGGTTGTGATCACGTCGGTAAAATCTTACCAACCTCACACTCACAAGTGCACATGTTCACAAATTCCATCTATATTATCTTGTGCTAACAAATGTGTTTCTCAAACAAGCCAATCTTATATTGAGCAAAATCTTATAGAAAATAATGACCTCAAAGAAGAAGTGGAAAGACTAAAAAAAGATGTGACTAAATGGAAGGGTGAGGAGAAAGCACAACCTTCTCAAGATAACCGTGATAGCATGGTGAAGAAGCTTGAGAAGGGTTCAAACCTTGCTTCCTCCAAAATCCAATAAAAGAATCACACTTCAAGCAATGTCAAAGCAACCAAGAGCAAGAAAAATGGAAAAGGATTATGCTATGGTTGTGGATTGTATGGACATGAGTGTGTCATGTGTCCATACAAGAGTTGGGCCGACAAATGTGAGGCGGCCAAACAAAAGGCATCCATCAAGTGGGCAAATCAAATGAAAGATTCAACAAAGAAGGCCCAAATTATTGCAAGAAAATGCTATGGATGGAATGAAAAGGGTCACAAAGTTGATAGGTGTCCCAACAAGCATAAAGCAAACAGGGGTCGCATTTGCTATGCGTGTAGAAGAAAGGGACACCTAGGGAAGGATTGCCCAAATAGTAATTCCCCTAAGCCGAACACATTTGCTTATAATAATATGCTTAGGAAGACTACAAATGGGGTTAGCACTAGCGAGGTGATGTGTTCACCACAAACTAGTACTAAAGCCATTTGGATTCTTAATCCAATAGGACCCAACAATGGTTGGGTACGTGAAAGGTCATAATACCTAGAGGGGGTGAATAGCCTATCAAAATTTCTACAACAACACTTAAGCCAAGTGGTTAGACAATTATGAAGTGAAGTGAGTGTTGCGCTAGCCTAGTAAAAATGTAAGCCACCTATCCACAATTCTAGTTTCTATAGTTTCTATGTCACATACAAGGCTAGGTCACTACCATTAAGTTCATGAGCTCTCAAAGACTAACTAAAGAGCCTCACTAACCAAACTAGACAAGACACAAGCTAGCTCTCAAAACTAGTTACACTAAAGAACTTAGCTACACTAGGAAAGTAAATACACAAGAGAGGTAGTGAGTTATACCACCATGGCAAGAGATAATCAATCAATCAATCACAAGAAATCTCGTAGACAATGATGACACAATGATTTTTCTTTGAGGTTCACTTGCTTGCTGGCAAGCTAGTCCCCGTTGTATCGATTCACCCACTTGGAGGTTTACGTGCTAATAGGCATCACACACCTAACCCACAATCGGGTGCCGCATAACCAATACAAGATGGGATCCACAAGCTATGAGTAATCCACTAGAGTACCGTTTGGCTCTCTACCGAGGAAACATCAAGAACCCCTCACAATCACCATGATCAGAGCCAGAGACAATCACCTTCCTCCGCTTGAAGATCCTCGATGCACCAAGCCGTCTAGGTGGCGGCAACCACCGAGAGTAACAAGCGAAATCCGTAGCAAAACACAATCACGAAGTGCCTCTAGATGCAATCACTCAAAACAATGCACTTGGATGTTCTCTAGTCTCACCAAATGATGAATCAATCAAATAGGAGTGGATGGAGAGGAGTAGCTCAACTCTAAGGGATGAAAAGTATGTCAAAGTGCCAAGAGATGGCACCTCATAGCCATTGGGTCACTTAAGTGACCATCGGACCCACGGGCATGGGGTGTGGAACTGTCCGATGCCCTGCACTGGCCACACACGTGGTGCCACGCGTCGTGTTTGAAAGGATTTGACCATTACATGCCAACAGTCGCCTGCCGTGCGCTAATCACCAGTGTCAGACCGGTCGACGCTCAGGGTCTAATGCCCTCCAAATTTACACCGATGTTGGGCATTCTTAACGTCACTACCAAAAGTAGACTTAGTTTTCTAATTCTGATAACGGCGCCAAAAATGCCAAACCTATCCCTCATGCCACTTAAGCCAAGTTGTCATCCCCAGCATGACATGAGAGACGCGGTATTGAAATATGCATTTGCTCATCAAGATAAATAATAAAAGGGATCTGCAAGCGCACAGATTAATACCGATGTAGCATTTTAACCGGGAAGTATTCCAGGTATCGTTATTTATATTTTTACCACTGGGAAGGGATTTCTAAGTATCATGGTTGATAATGGAATGAGAATATGGAACTGAGTACACATCATTGCATGTATAACCGAGAGTATTTATCAATCTCTTTATACAGGTATAAATGTCACATTAAGTAAAGGTAAAGTGATAATGGTGACAAAGATAATTAATCTGATCAGCTAGCCACATAATGATAAGCACCTCAACAGATATTCTAGCAAGTCATTAGCATGGAATTAGGATGAACTACAAAGATATTCCCTAAGTTATTATTAACTATAAAGTCTAGCATATCATAGTTAGTGCAATTATACTTGGCAATCATGGTGAGAAAAGACTATATCCATGCATAGTGAATATTAGCAAGGAAGATGAAGAACATAGCAATCACTCCCCTGTAATAGTGTTGCTCTGCCTGCCCTATACACGAGAGGGGGACTATATAAGAATCAACGAAGCTGTCACTATCGCGAACTACCCCACAATCCGGCATATAGGGTGCAATCGCAGATAAATACGGTATAGACACCACGTCTACACAATAATTATCATTCACCCACTGTACACATGGATAAACACTATACGATCCTAAGCATGTATATAATTCCAATCTAACTAAGCCAAGCATATAACTATGATAAACTAAGAACAATATAATTGCAAATATAATCAAGTAGAGCAAAGTCATAATCAATATATTGAAATAGAACAAAGTCATATTCATAATATTGAAGAACAATGATGAACAATTGAAGAACAAGAGAGGAATTACCAAGAATCCTCTTGACAGATCCGGGAACCAATCGAAGATTGACTCCTTCTAGTTCTAATCCTATGTAGCTATGCTAACTAGAGATCTAGTTGATGTGGTGGCTCTAGGGCTTGATCAGAGGCTCTCCTCCTGAATTAGGGTTTGAAGTATGAGACGAGGGGGCCTCTCCTCCAGGGTCAGGGGCCTTGCTTATATAGCCCTTTCGGATGAATCTGGGCCGTTGGATCAAACCGACATTGATCGTGCGGTTTTCCTTGATCCTCTAGGTCGGTGGAGCATAATCCTCGAGGCGGAGCCTGATTGGCTGAGCCAGCAGGGCGGGCGCCCTAGGGACTAGGGCGGGCGCCCTGTCCCCGGCTCTGTTATGCCTCCCGTTCGTTCTCGTGGCTTCTGGACTCTTCTAGATGTAAGATAATTACGTGTTCGGTTAATATCCCGTCATTAATCCGACATATGGGCCTTTCTTCCGTATTTCCTGATAACCCCCTGCAGAAATAGATAAACAACAAAACTCGTGGAATTCTGTCAGATAAAACCCTAAGTCTAGGTGTTGGTTTCATGTGGATCCTTTTCTCTATTTATTTGATAGTTATAATTGATACTTAAGGACCGTCAACAAACTCCCCCAAGCTTACCTCTTGCTCGTCCCTGAGCAAGGAGAGACTCAGTAGTTGTTGAAATGCCTTTGAATTTTGACGGTACACATGCTTTCAAATAGAGTCTCATCTCTGAGTTAAAGTAAACTGTCAAGACTTAAAACTTACTCATTATACCTTTCACCATGGGGCTTGCAACCGTCACCTTTGTCTTGAGCGGTTAAAAGATAGAACAGTCTAGTCAAGCGCCATGTCTCTTATTCTTGATTAGCTATAGCTCTTGGAGTTTTTTGCAGATTTTCAAATAAAACTCAGAGATTCCTTGTATGACTCTCTCAGGTCTCTCTTTTGTGGTATTTCTGGATCCTCACCAAGGCAGTAATGATGTCTGCCTTCTCTCAAAGCAAAGTATGTAGTATTTGTGGTATAAGGCAGAGTGACATTGCCTTCTCTCTCATCCTATTCTAATAAGGCTTTTGATATCTGGAGCTCATCGGTGGGAGATAAAGTATACATACTTACAAGACATTTATTGCATAGTCAAACCATGGATCCAGAGAAACAAGCCAATAAGTCAAATCAAGATGTGCATGTGTGGCGAATAAATGGTGTATGGTGGTAGTGATGATAACAATGATGAAAGTCTAATTCTACTTTTGCTCTTTTTGAGGGGATACGTACCTTTCTTGCTTTTAAAGCTCTTGAGGAGAATGAGGTGCTCTATATTTTCTTTTTTTTCCTCTCAGGTGGGTATCTTGTACCCCTAATTCTACTGTCGGACACTTGTCCATTTTTACCTCTCTTCTCACACTTTTTCTTTTTTTTTCATCGAGGTTCCGAGCACTTGCTCCTTTTTATTTCCTCGTATCTTTTTCTTTTCGAGGTTCCGGGCACTTGCCCCTTTTTATTTCCTCGTATAGAGCACTCATCTCCTTAGAACAATATAGCAAGTGGTAGTAACCAAAATAGCTTGAGCATTTATTTCACAGGGGATAACAAGAATGGGAAAATATTTTTGGCTATTCTCTCCCGGATTAGGAGTAGAATAATTTTATGTGGATCTGGAGATGAGAATGAGTGGATATATGTGGATGCGTACTTCCGGAGTAGAAGCAGCATGTATGAGTGATCGTGCAAGTGAATCTTGATTTTAACCGCATGACAAGCTCCTAAGGGTCTACACAGCTTGACTATACTCAATGCTCATAAGCAGTAAAAAGTAAATGTATGGCTTAAAGTCTAGCAAGCATGTATGTATGGTTGTGGTAGGAACTTAAACTCTCATCATACAGGAACTCATCATGTAGCATTTTAAAATTTTCAAAGATAAAATTCTCCAGAATTCTAGCATCTCTAGGAATAGATAAACAGCAGCTCAACCTTCCCATATCATATCCGTTAACAACTTAGACTTTAGATCAAGTTCTCTTCCCACAAGTTCAGGTTTAGAGCAAGCTTTAAATGATAACAGTTATGTGTAAACTTAGAGAGAGGACTTCAAATTTGAAAGTTAGGCAAAGCAACTATTCATCATATCCATGCTAGAGTTTTATTATTATCTAGATTTAGTTTAGCATAGCCACTTTATTTATTTATTTATTAAAACACACTAAGCAAAAGATATAGGTATATATATATATAAGCACAAAATCTTTATTTGGTTTTTTTTCATAGTTATGTATATTTTTATTTGTATAGGGTAGAAGTATATATAAATATAAAGATAAAGATAGAAATACTTAGCAAGATAATGGGGGTGCTCTCCCCCAAGCTGGATCTTGACATAATCTCTTCTGATGTAGCTAGCAGATGGCGGAGGTGTATTTGAAAGTCGGCAGCACCCTGACAGCGATTAGAATGTCCTCTGTCTGCTAGTCTCCTTGAATTCTGTGAAGCTCAAATAGACAACAAAGCTTTGTGGAACTGATTAAGTGTTAGCATAAATATCTAGCCTTTATCATGCTGAGCCTCCTTGATTTTTTTATGTTGTTTTTTTTCTTTTATAAAGCAGAAGAAAATATTTATGTATTTATTATATATATATATATATATATTTTATGCCACCACAGTGAATGTACTTATGGGTTTTATGCCACTCGCATACTCACATGGGGCTTTAGGGTTTTTAACATTTTTATTTTCTTTTTAAGATAGTATGAATATGATTAACTAAGCAAACTATTTAAGATAAAGTAAATAATTAAAAGGAAAGGATAACTACCAAGTTACCTCTTGGCAAGGCGTTTGGTGTTTTTAAGTCCTCCGAACGGGACTCTTATTCGTTCAGTCGTCCTGGGACTTGGTGGATGGCGTAGTCGGTGGTTCCGGCGGCGCCTCCTCTTCATGTACAACTGTCTTTTCTTTCTATACCTGTCTCGGTGCTTTGGTCTTCTCAGGACAGTGTTGGTTGAGTGGTATGTCTTCAGATCTTACCACTTCTCCTTCATAATCTGCCCATCCGTCCTTGATGACCTGTTGCTTCTGATTGTGGTTACGCCGCCTTCTTCTTGTCCTGACCTGCTTGGATTCTTCAAATACATAGTTAGGGTCAGTAAAGTAGAGACGTACCTTCTCAGAAGGGAAGTGCATGTGGACTTCTCCAGTTCTAATGTAAATGATTGCTTTGACAGTACTAAGGAATGGTCTTCCAAGGATGATGGGTGGATCGTATTCATCTTCTCCCATGTCAATAACCTGAAAGTCTGTATGGACAAAGTGATCGTCTATCTTGACAGGGACGTCAGTTATTGTACCTTCGACCTGTCGGAATGTCTGATCTGCCATCTGGAGCTGAATATATATTGGGTTTAAGGGCATGGTTCCGAACAGAAGTTCATAGGTGACCTTGGCCATTATGTTGACGCCCGACCCAGTGTCGCAAAGTGTCTTATAGAAGTGGGACCCATTAATGGAGCAATAAATGCTTGGCATACCTGGGTCGTCCTTCTTAGGCAAGAACGGTGACTTGAGTTGGCGATCTTGACCTTTGTGCACGGCAGTGACCATCTTAGCTGTCTCGGTCCATACTTGCTTCTTGCTCTTGTTCCTCCTGTTGGTCCTCTTCCTTGGTTCATATTGGGGTTGCTCTGGGATTTGTGCGGTCTTGTTCTTGAAGGAAAACGTTTCCTTCCTCCCCTTGATGTAGAAACTGATCTTGGCAGCACTAGCATAGATGACAGCTCCCGCGGTGTTCAGGAATGGTCTCCCTAGGATGACGGGAGCCCTCTCATCAGAACCGGTCTCTATCACTACGAAGTCTGCTGGAGCGTACGAGGAACCCACTCGGACACAGATGTTCTTCAATATTCCTCTCGGGAAACTCAGTGTCCTATCTGCAAGCTGCAAACACATGGTTGTTTCTAATAATGGTTGTGAAAAGAGTTTTTCATAGAGTACCCTGGGCATGATGTTGACGCTGGAGCCAAAGTCACAGAGTGCTTCTGGGAAGTCTCGCATGCCGATGGAGATCGGGATGACGGGGCGTCCTGGATCGCCTCTCTTGACCGGCAGACGGTCAGTACTTACTTCCACGATAGGGTTACTCCAGTAATCTCCTGCATCAAACATGTCTACAAGATTTGCAGATTCTAGTCCTTCCGGTTGTGATGGTATACCGGGGTTAGTAGCAGGAACAACAGCAGCTATTTGATTCAACTGAGATTCAATCATTTTATTAAAGCTAATCTGGTTCTTGATGGCAGTAGAGAAATTATCTATTCTATTATTTATATTTTCTAGTATTTTATCATTAGATGCCAATTTCTTAGACAGGTTGTCCATTAGCTTTCCTTGGTTGGATACTAACTCTCTCAAAGGTGGATAATTATTATTATTATTGAAAGAATTGTTACCTTGGTAATTACCTGAGTAGTTAGGCCTCTGTTGATTCCAACCTTGATTCTGCTGAGGACGGTTGTAGTAGTAGTTGTTGTTATTGTTGATGTAGTTCACGTCCTCCAGCAACTCAGAACAGTGATTGCCCGAGTGTCCAGTACCTCCACACTCCTCACAAGTCATGTGGGAGTTGTAGACGTGCATGACTTCTTTCTTTTCTCCAGCTCGATCATCGAGCTTCTTCATGAGTAGGTCTAGCTTAGCAGACAGCATGTCTACCTCCTTGAGCTGGTGCATACCTCCACCTCTCTTGCATGTCTGAGTTCTTTCTTCATTCCAACCTTGGTTGGATGCCATCTTCTCCACAAGAGCTGTGGCTTGAGGTATGGTGAGTGATAGGAATGCTCCTCCAGCTGCAGCATCCATGGTTTCACGGGCACTGTTAATGAGCCCATGATAAAATGTCTGCATCAGTAGCCAGCTTTCCATTCCATGATGGGGACATTCTAGGATGTAGTCTTGGAAACGCTCCCATGCTTCTGGAACGGATTCATCATGTTGTTGCTGAAAACTTGTAATCTTCCCACGGAGAGCATTGGTCTTGCCCATGGGAAAGAATTTGGCCAGAAAGTTCGTGGAGCAGAGTGCCCACGTAGTGTTCTTCTCCTTTGTAGCGTAGAACCACTGCTTCGCTCTCCCCAACAGTGAGAATGGGAAAAGGCGAAGTAGTATGGCGTCTCTGGGGACTTCAGCCATGGTGAAAGTGCTGCAGATCTCCAGGAAGTGTTGAAGATGAGCACTAGCGTCTTCATGTGGCTTCCCACAGAACTGGTTAGCTTGCACCATGTTGATGAGCCCAGGCTTGAGCTCGAAGTTGCGGTCGATCTCCCCAGCAGGTCCAGTGCGGATGTTGTCCGTAGTGGGAGCTGAGAACTCGCAGATCGACTTGTTCGCCATGGCTTCGAATTCAGTCGACAAATTCTGGATGAAACTTCGGCGGTCTTCGGATTTGGATGAAGCTTTGTGCTGAAGTGTTGACGATGTCTTCTTGAGCTTGGCTCTTGTTCTTCTGAATAAGGCTTCGGGATCGTCAACAAAGTTGTCTGGAAGATGTCTTCTATTCATGCATCACCCTGCAATAAATAATCAAAATGGAAAATACAGGGGTAAAACTGCATAAGAGAATTGATAAGCTCGATCAGATTAGTGATGCAAATGATGACTCAAAGTTTCATATTCATTCCTACTTAGTAATCAACCTTCCCCGGCAACGACGCCAAAAATGCTTGTTGGGCATTCTTAACGTCACTACCAAAAGTAGACTTAGTTTTCTAATTCTGATAACGGCGCCAAAAATGCCAAACCTATCCCTCATGCCACTTAAGCCAAGTTGTCATCCCCAGCATGACATGAGAGACGCGGTATTGAAATATGCATTTGCTCATCAAGATAAATAATAAAAGGGATCTGCAAGCGCACAGATTAATACCGATGTAGCATTTTAACCGGGAAGTATTCCAGGTATCGTTATTTATATTTTTACCACTGGGAAGGGATTTCTAAGTATCATGGTTGATAATGGAATAAGAATATGGAACTGAGTACACATCATTGCATGTATAACCGAGAGTATTTATCAATCTCTTTATACAGGTATAAATGTCACATTAAGTAAAGGTAAAGTGATAATGGTGACAAAGATAATTAATCTGATCAGCTAGCCACATAATGATAAGCACCTCAACAGATATTCTAGCAAGTCATTAGCATGGAATTAGGATGAACTACAAAGATATTCCCTAAGTTATTATTAACTATAAAGTCTAGCATATCATAGTTAGTGCAATTATACTTGGCAATCATGGTGAGAAAAGACTATATCCATGCATAGTGAATATTAGCAAGGAAGATGAAGAACATAGCAATCACTCCTCTGTAATAGTGTTGCTCTGCCTGCCCTATACACGAGAGGGGGACTATATAAGAATCAACGAAGCTGTCACTATCGCGAACTACCCCACAATCCGGCATATAGGGTGCAATCGCAGATAAATACGGTATAGACACCACGTCTACACAATAATTATCATTCACCCACTGTACACATGGATAAACACTATACGATCCTAAGCATGTATATAATTCCAATCTAACTAAGCCAAGCATATAACTATGATAAACTAAGAACAATATAATTGCAAATATAATCAAGTAGAGCAAAGTCATAATCAATATATTGAAATAGAACAAAGTCATATTCATAATATTGAAGAACAATGATGAACAATTGAAGAACAAGAGAGGAATTACCAAGAATCCTCTTGACAGATCCGGGAACCAATCGAAGATTGACTCCTTCTAGTTCTAATCCTATGTAGCTATGCTAACTAGAGATCTAGTTGATGTGGTGGCTCTAGGGCTTGATCAGAGGCTCTCCTCCTGAATTAGGGTTTGAAGTATGAGACGAGGGGGCCTCTCCTCCAGGGTCAGGGGCCTTGCTTATATAGCCCTTTCGGATGAATCTGGGCCGTTGGATCAAACCGACATTGATCGTGCGGTTTTCCTTGATCCTCTAGGTCGGTGGAGCATAATCCTCGAGGCGGAGCCTGATTGGCTGAGCCAGCAGGGCGGGCGCCCTAGGGACTAGGGCGGGCGCCCTGTCCCCGGCTCTGTTACGCCTCCCGTTCGTTCTCGTGGCTTCTGGACTCTTCTAGATGTAAGATAATTACGTGTTCGGTTAATATCCCGTCATTAATCCGACATGTGGGCCTTTCTTCCGTATTTCCTGATAACCCCCTGCAGAAATAGATAAACAGCAAAACTCGTGGAATTCTGTCAGATAAAACCCTAAGTCTAGGTGTTGGTTTCATTTGGATCCTTTTCTCTATTTATTTGATAGTTATAATTGATACTTAAGGACCGTCAACAACCGAGAGGTCTAGAACCAAGAAAACTATCGGACACGGGTCCAACGCTCACCGTCGGACTCAGGGAAGAGCCTAACGCTGCCATGTGTCATGTCTGCATGCACTGCACCATTTCCCACATGGAGGAACAGTGCGCCAGGTCGGTTCGACGCCACCAAACTGTAGGGCTCGATGCTCTCGCGTGCACCCCTCTCAGCTAGGGTTAGTCGTCCGATGCTGCCAAGCAGGGTCCAACGCCCCTCGAATCAGGGTCCGATGCCCCTGTTTCACTTCTTTTCAAGCGCAATCACTTCACCCTTGTGCATGTGTTCAAACTCCAAGTATTCCAACACTTGTGTACGTGAGTTAGCAATATTCTAAGCCAATTCCCAAGGGTGTTAGCACTCATTAGAATCTAAATGCATATGCATTGAGTTAGAACATCTAGTGGCACTTTGATAACCGCATTTCACAATGAGTTTCACCCCTCTTAATAGTATGGCTATCTATCCTAAATGTGATCACACTCCCTAAGTGTCTTGATCACCAAAACAAAAAGCTCCTATCAATTATACCTTTGCCTTGAGCCTTTTTATTTTTCTCTTTCTTCTTTTCCAAGCTTCGAGCACTTGATCATCACTACGGCTTCCACCATCTTTGTGATCATCATTCACTTGCTCCACCAATTGGATTAGAACTAACCTATCTCATATACACTTAGAGCAAGGGTTAGCACTTAGGGTTTCATCAATTCACCAAAACCAAACTAGAGCTTTCAATCTCCCTCTTTTTGATAATTGATAACAACCTTTTCACAAAGCTATGAAATAAAATTCATTTGAATCCATGCTACTTGCCCAAGCATTTTTACCATGTTTAAATGATTTTGGACAAGTTTCATGAACTCGAATTGGTAGCATTAGCTCTCCCTACATATGTGCTAAGAGTTTGGATAGAAGCTTGCACATATGCATTGATTAGAGTTGTGGGAGAGTAATGTCTACCAAATGATGCTAAGGTATAAGAGATGGACCTTTGAAGCGTGATACCAATCGGAGTGCACCAGTAATACCATCCTTAGCACCATTGTTAGTTAGATACCACTTGCAAAGACAAAGAACTAGATACCCCATGAGATCAACATTATAAGCAAGGTTCTAGTACCACTTGTGAAAACAAATGCAAGGCATATCTAACTATCATTCTATGCATGTTATTTTTTCATTTCATCAATCAAGACTACAACTAGCATACATCACACAAGCATGAATATTGAATTTAAAGACTTGTGCCATGCAAGAAAAAATATGAAATGCACATTCAAATGCATCAATCAAGTTATTAGCTTGCTCGCCCTACTTGTGTGCTTAAATTTTAATTGATCCCTTTCCTTTATCATTTCTCTCTCTATATATCTTTGTTTCTCTCCCCCTATCTTTGTGAATTCTTCTCCCCCTTTGTCATCGTTGACCACAAAGATTCAAATTTTAGATAGGTTAAGATTATCAATGTCGATCAATGGGGTGATGATCATTTTCCCAAATTTGGTCCAATCTAGAACACTTGCTAATGATGTTTAACTCGGTTTGATCCAAGGACAAGCTTCTTCACACCTCATTTCAAGGGTTATCTTGACCATGTTGAGTTAAACACTTATAGCTCATTTTCTTGATCAAACACTAGGATTGCAAGCCCACAAACATGTCATATGTTACCACTAGATCAAGTCAAGCATAGATGCAATAGTGGTACCATACAAGCATCAAATTAATTTGATTTTCATGAATGAGCTTATAAAACAAGAGGAATGACTAGATGCATTAAACAAGTCCTTAGCAAAGAATGTATGCATGCCAATCAATTTTTACCTTGGATTGCTTGAAAGAGAGGCATGTCATATGAGTGGAGAGTGCATCAACACATATTTGAGAAATCCATTATGTTCAACTCATTCCTTAGCTTGCAAAACCTTTTCTCATTTAATGGCTTGGTGAACATATCGGCAAGTTGATCTTCAGTGTCTACACTCTCAATTGAAATATCCCTTTTTTGTTGATGATCCCTTATGAAATGGTGGTGGACATTAATGTGCTTTATTCTTGCATGTTGAACTGGATTGTTGGTGAGCTTGATTGCACTCTCATTGTCACAAAGCAATGGCACTTTCTTGAACTTGATTCCAAAGTCATTCAAGGTGGCCTTCATCCAAAGTATTTATACACAACAACTACTGGCGGATATGTATTCGGCTTTGGTGGTTGATAATGCAACACTATTTTGCTTCTTTGATAACCATGAAACAAGTGATCTTCCCAACAATTAACAAGTGCCTGAAGTGCTCTTTCTTTTAACCTTGCATCCCACATAATTGTAGTCCAAATATCCAACTAACTCAAACTTTGCTCCTTTGGGATACCACAAACTAATATTTTGTGTATGGTTCAAGTATCTCAATATTCTCTTTGTTGTCTTCAAATGACTCTCTCTTGGTGAGGCTTGAAATCTTGCACATATGCACACACTAAACATGACATCCAGCCTTGATACGGTCATATAGAGTAGGCTTCCAATCATAGATCGATATAACTTTTAATCCACCATATTGCCACTTGCATTATTATCCAAATTGTCATTTGTTACCATTGGTGTACTAATTGCTTTGCTCTCATCCATGCCAAACTTCTTGAGCATGTCTTTGATGTACTTGCCTTGATTCACAAATGTACTTTTTTCATTTGCTTGATTGGAAGACCAAGGAAGTAACTCAACTCTTCGATCATGGACATCTCAAACTCATTGGCCACCATCTTTCCAAACTCTTCAAAAAAGTCTTGATTGGTTGATCCAAATATGATGTCATCAACATAGATTTGCAACACAAACAAGTCATTTTCATCTTCTTAGTGAAAAGAATGGTGTCAACCTTTTCCGTCTTGAATCCCTTAGAGAGTAGAAAATCCCTCAACCTCTCATACCATGCTCTAGGTGCTTGCTTCAATCCATATAATGCCTTTCTTAGCTTGTACACATGGTTGGGTTTCTTATCATCTTCAAAACCAAGATGTTGCTCAATATAAACCAACTCATTGATGTAGCCATTGAGAAATGCACTCTTCACATCCATTTGATAGATCTTGATGTCATGGGCACAAGCGTAGGCTAGCAAGATTCTAATTGCTTCCAATCTAGTCACCGGGATATAAGTTTCTCCAAAGTTAAGACCCTCAACTTGTGTATAGCCTTGTGCTACTAATCTTGCTTTGTTCCTTACTACTATCCCATCTTAATCTTGCTTGTTTCTAAAGACCCATTTGGTTCCAATCACATTATGGTTCTTTGGTCTTTTGACTAACTCTCATACTTGATTTCTTGAAAAGTTGTTCAATTCTTCATGCATAGCATTCACCCAATCAACGTCCTTCAATGTTTCTTCTATCTTCTTCGGTTCAATGGATGACACAAATGAGAAGTGCTCACAAAATGATGCTAATCTTGATCTTGTTTGTACACCTCTACAAATATCTCTAATTATAGTGTCCAAGGATGATCCCTTGCAATATTTGTTGGTTGGAGTATTGGAACTTGATTGCTTACACTTGCTTGATCATTAGGTTGAGATGATGAGCTAGCCACTTGATCTTGCACATTGTCATGAGATCCACTTGAACTTGCTTGATTTGTATCATCTAGCACATTTGAGTTAGAGAGCACTTGCACTTGATCATCTTCTTCATCATTCACTTGTTTAGGCCTCAATTCACCAGCATCCATGTTCTTCATGGCATTTGAAAGTTGAATGCCTCTAAGATCATCAAGATTCTCATTTTCATCTTGGGAACCCTTGGTTTCATCAAATTCAACATCACGAACTTTCTCAAGAGTACCACTTGCCAAATTAACATAGAGTTTCATCAAACTCTATATGCTTTGCTTGTAGTGGAGTAACCAAGCAAGAATTATTCATCACATTTCTTATCAAACTTACTCAATCTAGTGCCTTTCTTCAATATGTAGTATTTGCAACTAAAGACCCAAAAATATGCAATATTGGGCTTTCTACCATTCAAGAGCTCATAAAGTGTCTTCTCTTTCAATGGGTGAAAATAGAATTGGTTTCTACAATAGTAAGCTATGTTGATTGCTTCGGCCCAAAAGGATTGACTCACATTGTACTCACTAAGCATAGACCTTGCCATATCAACAAGTGTTCTATTGTTCCTCTCAACAAGGTCATTTCATTGTGGAGTGTACTTGGCCAAGAATTGATGTATAATTCCAAAATCATCACATAACTCATCAATTCTAGTGTTTTTGAACTCACTACCATTGTCACTTCTAACTCTCTTGATGGTTGTTTCAAACTCATTGCATATGCCCTTGACAAATGATTTGAAAGTTTCAAACACATCACTCGTATCCACTAAAAAGAATTCCCATGTGTATCTAGTGTAGTCATCCATTATCACAAAGCCATATTTGTTTCCACCAATGCTAGTATATTGTGTTGGCCCAAACAAATCCATGTGCAACTCAAATGCCTTGTTAGTGGTCATTATGCTTTTCTTAGGATGGGTGTTTCTAATTTGTTTGTCGGCTTGACAAGAGCTACAAAGTTTATCCTTCTCAAATACCACATCTTTTAAGCCTCTAACTAGATCATGCTTAACCAATCTATTGAATTATTTCATTTCAACATGACCAAGCCTTCTATGTGATAATCAACCCATACTAGACATAGTGAACAAGAATGTTGACAATTGAGCTTCACTAGTATTGAAATCAACCAAGTATATATTCTCATATCTAATGCTTTTGAAGATCAAGTTAGAGCCATCTACACTTATGATCTCTACGTCATCTACTCTAAATATGCACTTAAATCCAAGATCACACAACTGAGCCATGAATAGCAAATTAAAGTTCAAGCTCTCAACTAGCAACACATTGGAAATGCTCAAGTCATTGGATATTGCAATCTTACTAAGCCTCTTGACCTTGCCTTTGTCATTATCACCAAATGTGATACTATCATAACCATCATTGCCATTGGTATTGATTGAGTTGAACATTCTTGCATCATCGGTCATGTGTTGAGTGCACCCACTATCAAGAACCTAATGCCTTCCTCCGGTTTTGTAATTGACCTACAAAAGAAGATCAATTTTTTAGGTATCCAAACTTGCTTGGGTCCTTAAAAGTTAGTGACCAAGTTTTTTGGCACCCAAATAGCTTTCTTCTTTGAGCCCACAATTAGTGTACGAACAAACTTAGCCTTCACTCCATTCACACCCTTGGTTAGCAAATAATAAGAATCAAACTTGATTGAGGATACATTAGAGTTCTTGTTCTTGCAATATTGCTCTACATGCCCAACTTGCTTGCATCTATTGCAAAATCAACCATTGCCCTTCACAAAACTAGTCTTGTGAGTTGCAAAGGCCGCCTTGCCTTTCTTAGGGGTATAGCCTAATCCCTCTTTGTTGAAAGAAAAATTTTGGCTACCCAAGCACTTTAGTAAGCGGGCCTCACCACCATAGGCATTGCCTAAGGCACGAGTGAGCTCATTTACCTCCTTCTTGAGGGTTTTATTCTCAACCATTAGTGAGGCATCACAAGTTAAACCATCACAACTAGATGAGGTAGAAGTAGAAGTGCTACAAAAAGGGTTAGTAGGAGCAACAACAATAGGCTTATAGTTAGATTCATCAATTATATCACAAGTTAAGCCTATGTGACATTTTACAATTACTTTTTCATTTTGCTCAACAAGAGTGTAATGAGCTTTCTCAAGCTTAGTGTGAACCTTAGCAAGCTTCTCATGGGCATCCTCTAGCCTCTCATGAGATGCATTGAGCTCATCAAAGGCTTGCTTAAGGGCTTTTAGTTCTTTACGTAAGTCTTTGCATTCCCTTCTCTTGATGTCAAAGTGAGTTTTAACATCTTCTAGCATGTTAATTAGTTCATCTTTAGTTGGTTCATCATCATCATCACTATCACTATCACTTTCACTTTCACATCCATCATCATGAGATTGTACCTTAGTGGCCTTAGCCATGAAGCAAGTTGATGGAGTGTCAAAGAGAGAAAGCTTCTCATTTATGGCAATGCTTGTAAGAGCCTTCTTCTTGGTGGTCTTTTCATCATCACTATCATCATCATCACTTGAGAAAGCATCACTATCCTAGGTGACCACATATGAACCACCCTTCTTCTTGAAGGTCATCATGTCCTTCTTCTCCTTCTTGTCCTTCTTGCTCTTCTTGTCATCATCTTCATTTTCACTATTGTAGGGGCATTGAGTAATAAGATGATCCTTGCTACCACACTTGAAGCACCTCCTTGATTCATCCTTGTTCCTTGATGAAGACTTCTTCCTTCTTGCCCAATAGCCCTTCTTCATCATAAACTTGCCAAATCTCTTCACAAAGAGAGCCATCTTCTCATCATCAATATCATCAAAGCTTGAGCCTTCATCTTCATTTAATGTTTCTTGCTTTGCCTTGCCCTTTGATGATGATGTGGCTTTGAATGCCACACTTTTTCTCATCTTTCTTGTCATCTTTCTTCTCATTCTTTTTCTCTCCCTTATCATCATCTCTATGTATCATCGGTCATCACATCTTCCAATGCTCGGTTTGGTGTCATGGTGTCCAAACCACTCCTCACTAGAATAGTGACCAATGTGCCAAATCTTGAAGGTAACCATCTCAAGAACTTGTGGGAGAAGTCCTTGTCCTTCACCTCTTCACCAAGTGCTTTGAGATCATTGACAAGCACTTGTAGCCTATGGAACATCTTCGGTACACTCTCATCTCCCTTTATCTTGAAGCTAGCAAACTTCTCCTTAGGGATGTATGCTTTGGCGCTGTTGGCATTTCTTAGCACCACTACTAAAAATAGAATTACTCCTACTAATAGCAATGGCGCCAGAAATGATATGGTAATTATTAACTTGTCACTATTATAGTAGCCACCTATCAATTAACCTTCATCTCTAATATTAAACTAGGTGGTCATCCCTAGTGAGGAACTTAGAAATGTTTGTTGTTTCTATCTAGCATTACTATAAGAATAACACTAAATCTATTATTTTATGTGACTAAAAAGAATATAAAGATAAGAATAAAAAGAATTATGCAAGCGGACAGATAATTGTACCATTGTAGCATTTTATCCAGAGTATTACTAGGTTGTCGATTTATAATTCTACCACTGGAAAGGTATCACTATGAATACAATAGTATTGATAATTTATAAATATGCATGAGAGAATGAACCAATATCATATACTCTACTCAAAACAGGGATAAGTCACAAGATAATAAATAAAGATATATAAATGATAAGTACTTGATCAATCATCATGATAAATAAATAGTAGCTCAGAGCACTCTAGTTAAGCATAGGTAATTCCAATTAGAATATTAGAAAGATAATTCCTAGCTAGTCTTACTAACATGTCAAATGCTTAGTCTAATTAATTATATCTAGTGATCATAGCCAAGTTATGCCACATAAGGAATATCAACTTAGGAAAGTTGGAAACAGAGTCCTCTCCTTCAAGACCGGGTTCTACCAACATCAATATATACGGGGGATGGACTGCAAAGGACTCAACGCAGTTGTCACCTATGCGATCTACCACATGTCCCGACATATAAGGGCATCCACAGATAAACAAATATCTAAGCACCACGCTCACATAATATCTATCACTCACCCATGGTCCTGTAGGGTGAGCGCTATACGAACATATGCATGGTTTCCATAATTTAGCTACACCGGATATAAAACTAGAGCAAACAATGAACATTGCTTTCAATGACATAAATGATATAAAGCTTAATGTTGACATAAACATAGTAGCAATGATATAATCTCAATGAAATAAAGAAATAGAGTAAAGTACAAGAGATATACCGAACCACGCTCTTGCCAACGTCGAGAATCCAAGTGTTGCTTCATCTCCCTCTAGACCTAATCTAACTAGCCTAAGCTCTAATCTAGAGGAACTCTGAGGAACTAGGGTTGTCTCTGGATGAATTGATCTTCAACTAAATAGCTTGATGACTTGATGCTTCAGGAGTGGGGTGCAAGGGTCCTTATATAGCCCTGGGGGTTGAACGTAAGCCCTTGGATCAAGCTGACTTTGACGTAGGGTGGAGATGCATCCTAGGAGGCGGTGGAGGAATACTCCAGAAGCTCATGGAGGAATCCCCTCACATGGGGCCGGGCGGCACAAGGGTGGGGTCTCATCCTGGCGGCGTCTCATCCTCCCGTTCGTTCCCATGCCTTCTGGTGTCTTCTATAGTATTCTAGTGTATCCTTCGTTGTGCTAAAGTTTCGTCCTTTTTCTCAATTAGGCCCCCCTTCCTACATTTTCTGGGATAATGCTGTGGAAAACAGAGATTCATCCAAACTCGTGGAATTTGTTAGTTTAAACCCTAGACCTATGTATATTCTTGTACTTGAACCATTTCTCTTGTTTATTCACATATAAAATGTTGACGTTATCCACCATCAACAGGCGTCCTTCACTACTTGAGTGCCCTCAAATGACTCTTTCAATTTCTTTTATGCCTCATGAGCCATCTCAATGTTCTTTATTTGCTCAAATGTCCTCTCATCCATGGCATCGTGAACGGCACTAAGAGCAATATTATTGTTTTGGAGCAACACCTCTTCGGCCACGGAGGGAGCTTCTAGATTTGCTATCTCAATCTTGGTCTCCACCACCTTACACACTTTTCTAATGATTGACTTGATGTAGGTGGTCATCTTCGCTTCCAATATGGATAATTTGAGCCATCAAATTGGGGTGGCTTCTTGGTGTTGTTGATTTGAGCCATTTTGACACCAAAGGTTGTTAAGCCTCAAATCACGATGACCACGGCTCCGATACCACTTGAAAGGTCCTAATGGCTAGACAGGGAGGGGGGTCGGTCAATAGCCTATCAAAATTTCTACAACAACACTTAAGCCAAGTGGTTAGACAATCATAAAGCAAAGCGAGTGTTGCGCTAGCCTACTAAAAATGCAAGCCACATATCCACAATTCTAGTTTCTATAGTTTCTATGTCACACACAAGGCTAGGTCACTACCACTAAGCTAGTAAGCTATCAAAGACTAACTAAAGAGCCTCACTAACCAAACTAGACAAGACACAAGCTAGCTCTCAAAACTAGTTGCACTAAAGAGCTTAGCTACACTCAGAAAGTAAATACACAAGAGAGGTAGTGAGTTATACCGCCGTGGCAAGAGATAATCAATCAATCATAAGAAATCCCAGAGACAATGATGACACAATGATTTTTCTTCGAGGTTCACTTGCTTGCCGGCAAGCTAGTCCCATTGTATCGATTCACCCACTTGGAGGTTCACGCGCTAATAGGTATCACACGCCTAACCCGTAATCGGGTGCCGCACAACCAACACAAGATGAGGATCCACAAGCTATGAGCAATCCACTAGAGTAAATTTTGGCTCTCCACCGAGGAAAGGTCAAGAACCCCTCACAATTACCACAATCAGAGCCGAAGACAATCACCTTCCTCCGCTCGATGATCCTGGCTGCACCAAGCCGTCTAGGTGGCGGCAACCACCAAGAGTAACAAGCGAAATCCGCAGCGAAACATAATCACAAAGTGCCTCTAGATGTACTCACTCAAAGCAATGCACTTGAATGCTCTCCAATCTCACCAAATGATGTATCAATCAAATAGGAGTAGCTCAGCTCTAAGGGATGAAAAGTATGTCAAAGTGTCAAGAGAGGGCGCCCAAGCCAGCCTTTCACTTAAATAGACATCCCCAAGAGCTCATAGCTGTTGGGTCACTTAAGTGACCGTCGGACCCATGGACACGGGGCGTTGGACCGTCCGACACCAGGTCCGACGCCCTGCACCAGCCACTCATGCGGTGCCACGCGTCCCGTTTGAAAGGATTCAACCGTTACGCGCCAACGGTCACCTGCCACGCGCTGATCACCACTGTTGGACCCACCTAAGCACGACCGTCAGACTGGCCGACGCTCAGGGTCCGACACCCTCCAAATTTACACCGAGAGGTCTAGAACCGAGAAAAACCATCGAACGCCGGTCTGACGCTCATCGTTGGACTTGGGGAAGAGTCTGACGCTGCCATTGTCACGTCTGTGTGCGCTGTGCCATTTCCTGCGTGGAGGAACAGTGTGCCAGGTTGGTCTAACACCACCGAATGGCAGGGTCTGATGCTACCACACGCGCGTCTCTTAGCTAGGGTTAGCCGTCGGACTCTGCCAAGCAGGGTTCGACTGCCCTCGAACCAGGGTCCAACGCCCCTGTTTCACTTCTTTTCAAGCACAATCACTTCACCCTTGTGCTTGTGTTCCAACTCCAAGTATTCCTACCCTTGTGTACATGAGTTAGCAACATTCTAAGCTAATTCTCAAGGGTGTTAGTAGTCACTAGGATCTAAATGCATATGCAATAAGTTAGAACATCTAGTGACACTTTGATAATCACATTTCACGACAAGTTTCACCCCTCTTAATAGTACGGCTATCTATCCTAAATGTGATCACACTCCCTAAGTGTCTTGATCACCAAAACAAAAAGCTCCTATCAATTATACCTTTGCCTTGAGCCTTTTTGTTTTTCTCTTTCTTCTTTTCTAAGCTTTGAGCACTTGATCATCACCATGGCTTCCACCATCTTTGTGATCATCATTCACTTGCTCCACCACTTGGATTAGCACTAACATATCTCATATACACTTATAGCAAGGGTTAGCACTTAGGGTTTCATCAATTCACCAAAACCAAACTAGAGCTTTCAGTACCAAATTGTGCTTAGATTGTTGATATAGGTACTTGGTGGTGAGATGAAAGCTTTGGGGTGCTTGAGCAAGATGATTAAAAATATTCACTCAAGCTATCAACCTATTCTTATTATACTCTCTCATATGGTTGACCCAAAGATAAATGAATGATCATATCATTTACTTCATCTTTACCATTGGTAACAAGTACCTAAACCCTATAGGATAGCCACTTTGCTTATGGTGTGCTCAATATAATTCACAAATAATCATATTTGTGAAATATTGTAATTGGCTAATTAGATTCATTTGATAATTATTGTGTTTGCCATATGGTGCTTTTAATAGCTCTTTAGAAGAGCAATATATTTGTTGAGATGCAGGAATACCAGAAATACTTGAGCCAAATGAAGAATCACAAGTGTAAAATTCACTAGTTTTGTCTTGCACATACTGGACAATGCTTACCGGACATGTCCGGTATGGTAGGGGGCAGAGCATCAAATTTGGTTGCAACTGAGTTTTGATCCATGTGATTTCATGTGCATAATTTACTCCTAAGCTTGTGATTTATTATGCCCAAGTGGGTTGTGAGTGTTTCTTAACTCAATTTGTATATGGCATATTATTCTATTGTAACCAAAATAGAGAATTGGCTCCCATGTTCTTAATCGAGCCAAGTGCTTGTAACAAGATAGTCAAATCACTTGAAGCACTTATTTAGGGGGAGCTCATTTTCTATTTTGTGACTTGTGACTAACCTTTTCATTTGAGTGTGCTTGTAGCATATTTTGGGAAAAGGAAGTCATGTTTCAAGTATGGTGCTAATATTTGAAAAACCAAGTAGATAATTGAGACCTATGCAGGTTATGTGCATATTAATGGAAGGTTGAGCAACTCATGATTGGTTATAGTACTTGAGTTGTTTCTCTGGTTTCAATTATCCTGTATATAGCTTTGTGCATTCTCAGATCAAGTTTGGGGGTCATACATATCAATAGGTTAGTGCTTACATGAAGAAAGTAAAAAAATCTGAGTTTGAATTGGATATTGTATATTGGAAGAATTCATAAGAATACAAGTATTGATAAAAAGTATGAATAGATATGACATCTTGTGAGTACTCCTTATTCAAAATTACCTCAAGAGTGGACAAGAAAAGGAAAAGAGTGGCAAACATCAAATATGTCCAGAAATTGGAATTCTAAAATAGCTGTCTTCGAGATTGGATTTGGTAGTTCAAATGTTAATAAACAAGCTTGAAACTTGGTGAGCATGATATAAATATTATGTAGTTGCATCTGTACAGTTGGCTTGAAAATTGAATAACAAGAGTTTCAGATTTGAGATGGTTTCTTGTCAGCTTCAGCAGTGCAGTTTCAGACTTGAGCAGTTTTGATAGAAAATTAATTTGACTTATCAAATGGAATCCAAAGGAGCTAAAATTTTTACAGAAGTTATAGGGCTTGAAGATGCACATATCTACCAAATTTCATGCATATTGGAGCAGTAATCTTTGAGAAATAAATTATTTTCACAAGAAGGCAGAATCTGAATCTCACTATACAGTATTGGACTGCATTGGAATATTTTGAAATCAGTTGGTTCTCAAGTTGGTTATGAAGATGAGATTATAAAGAGAATAAGTTTGGTTAGGGATATGAATTGAGAGCATGACAAGGCCATTGGATTATCGAGTGTATTCAACCATGAAAATGGTGATGAATTGAGAAGAATACCTCAAATACAGATTATGATCAAGTCAAGGATAGTTCAAGATGAATGTCAAATGTCAAATACAAGTGCTAAAATCAAGCTCAAATCGAGGAAAGAAAAGGACTCAAACAAGAATTAAGTTCAATCTTCAACTACATCCTCAAATCAAGCTATTGGAAGAAGTAGGAACCAGCTGGAAGTAGAAATTACTATCATCTAGAAGCAGTTGGAAGCAGCTGGATATAGTTGGATTGTGCTCAGAGCAAAACTGAACCCTCATTGATCATATACATGTGAGAATCTTGATGAATTGGCAAACATCTTCACTGAGCTATTAAATGGACTTCATCATTAAAATGGAGAAAGATTTGAGTAAATAGACCTTCATTATTATTTCTCAACTCTAGTGGTCATCAAGGGTAATAAATTCATCCTATTTATCATCCAAGACTATGCCAACAAAAGAGGTAACTCCTAGTTCACAGGTTGCAAATTTTATGAATTTTACCTTTGCCCACTTTGTGAGTTGCATTAGGTAAAGAAAGGACTAGGGACCTAATATGGATCTTGGATGACCACAAGAGCTCTAATTCACCATGAGTCATCAAGTGAGAACTATAGACATTCAAATCATTAAAGTTTTACTTATGATGACCATGTCAATATAAATTTGTGTGGTGCTATCTACCTTGGTGGTGGTATGTTTTCTTTGGCATAATTTTAATGGTTGCAAATTTATTGTGCCTTGACCAAGATGTAGAATGAACTCCTCTAAATTCTTAATTGAATTAAGTGCATGTCACAAGTAATTCAAGTACTTGATGCACATATTAAGGGGGAGCCCATTCTATGTCTTGTGTCTTTTGAGACTAACCTTTTCTTCTAGTGAATTTGTGGTCTCTTGGTGAGAAAGTTTCTCTTGGGTATGCTAAATTAACTCAATCCAAATTGGTAAAACAACTATCTTTCAATTTCAATTGGATTGCTATTTTGTATCTTGTGTAGCTACTCTCCATAATATAGCTCAAATTCGCTTGTTTGGGCTTAATTGACCAAAAGTGCATATGTTCTTGCCTTCCACATATATATGTATGCACTATCTTAAAGGTGGAATTTAGTCTATGTTATGAGGTTTTACAATTAGTGATCTACAAGCCTTCCACATCCAAAATGGTCACTACTTGTCAAATTCTAACTTGTGCAATTTAATGTTATATCTTGTCCATGAAGGCATTCCTAGGTGACATTATGAGATACAAGAATCTGTTCCAATTGGCATCAACTTGTGAAGATCCTTTCAATTGGTGTCAAATTATGAAGATCATACTTTAGTTGGTATTAGTGGACTATCTTTCATTTGGTATATAAAGAAATATGTCTTCAATTGGTATCTCACAATGGCTACAAGAGCTAGCATTGGACTGTCAATTGAGATCAAGCACAAGTTTGTGATATCTCCTTGAAGATCATGATGAAGAGAAATGAGCTTAGATGAAATCATTTTGCATGAAGAAGTGCTAAGCCCATCAAGGCACTAAGATCATGATAATGGTGGAGATTATGAGGCTTAGAACAAAGGTACATCGCTCCATGAACTCTTGTATTACCTTTATGCATCTAGGCCCTTACATGCTAGTGTGTGCATGTGTATGTAATATTTGAGTCACACCATGAGTTTTTTTTCTTATGGTGATGATAGAGAGTTTTTAGATATTTTGTCGATACCTCTTATGGTGAAGGTATGAGTTTGTCTCATGTTCAAAGTGTCATCTAAGTGAGGTATGAACTAAATATGCTAACTTCTCAAGAATCTTGACTTAAGTTGTTGCATACTTTGTTTGGTAGAACAATATAGAAGAGAAATTTTGTATGCTAAATCTTTACCCTACTCTTACCCTTACTTGTCTACCATAGTTTCTTTCTTTTGGTGGAGGGATCCTTTTTGGAGATTGACGCTAAAGGGGAGAGATTTTGGGAGAGAGTGTAAGGAAAGAGATTGATATGCAGATTTAAAAGGGTAAAGGTGAGGCATCTAAGATTTTTCATTGTGTGGTGTGTGCAAGAATAGATTTAAATTAATGACCTCAGTAAGGTTCCTTTATGTTAGTGTGTGATATTCATGCCTTGAATGATGCAATGTTGGTTTCTACTTATTGGGTGAATTCACATGTCATATGCATCATGGATTTTATTGTGACACACACTTGCTCGCTACGAATGCAATGCCCTATAGGGGGAGGCTTTCCATTTGACTTTCAAATTGGCATTTGAGACCATTTTTATGACTTACACTCATATGCACAAATTAAGTTGGAGCTTGTAAGTGCATATCTTTTGTAGGCTTTAATCGGGGTTGTCATCAATCACCAAAAAGGGGAGATTGTAAGTGCATATAACCCTTTAGTGGGTTTTGGATGATTGAATGATAACACGATTAAAGGATTAACAAGTTTGCTAAGTGTTGAACAGGTAATTTATTATATTACATACACTTGAGATATGAGTTTTTATATCTTGTGAAGTGTATCAATGGTTCAATCACAAAGGCAAACTTGATGGTGTTCTATATTGTGTTAAAATGAAATTCAAGTAATGGCTTATATATTATGGGACATCTATGGTTCATATGAAAACAGGCATATTTGAATTGGTATATGAGACATAAGGTCTTGCATATGGAATGGTCTCTTTTAAAGAGCTTGCTATGAAATCAATGTTGATGAAGATGTTTTCACTTCATGGAATTCAATGCAGGCTTATTGTTCATTCAAATCATGGTATGACTTGGATTGGCTTGTGAGGTGAAGATAGAAAGGAAATGGCTTCGAAGGACCAAGTGTAGGTGAAGGGCAAGCGATGGCTTGGGCACCGAAGGACCATGGTTGTGGTGAAGAATGAAAGTACTTGCATTTAGTCATGTCACTAATCAAGCTAAAGGAAGTTATATTGTGAGGAGAATCAAATCATTGTTGGATCATTTGAAGAAAGTGACTTGATGTCATTATTGAGTTGATTCTTATAAATGGAATTGGATCAAGTCACGTGCTCAAGATGGTTTTGCCCAAGCAAAAATGAAGATGAACATGTCGGCATCCTCTATTGATGATTACTAGATGATACCCCATGCGTTGCTGTAGGAATCATGTTGTGTTGTATATTAGGAGAATTTATGTAGGGAAATTAATATTTCTATCTAATAACAATACCATAGTGCGTTGCCTTGAAATCGAGGGACAAATTTAGACAAACAATGGATAATAATGTAAATATGACAGACTAACAACCGTTGTATTGGTCCACTTTTTAAAAGGCTGTGCTAAAAACCTATCATGGTTTAGATAAAAATAGGACAAGAAAAATAAAATTAATATATGAAGATTTGTTATTTAGGCTTTGTCATTTCCTTGAGAGGCAATCATCAATGGACAGGCACAGTAACTCATTTATCATTTATGTGCTTGTGCCTAACGAATATTTCTGAGTAGAAATAGTGGAGGCCATCAGACCCAAAGTGCTTTATTATCCACGAACTACGATCCATCCGTCTTTGTAGAAAAAAACGATGTACGTACACCTGGAAAAAGAGAAAGAAATTGGTCGATGCATGCGTGCACGGAGGGTATCTACACTGGTTCCCCTCTCACCACTCGGCATCAACACATTACATTCCCCATTTCCCATCGAGCCTTCCTACCTCAACATCCTGACCTAGATCAGCTGAACAACCATCACCGCGCTGTAGTGGAGATAGGAGACAACAACAATCGTAGCGTGGCACACTTGTTGGGGTCGATGTCCTCGGCGGTGGAACTAGAGTAGGCAGAGGTGGGTCGACATCCAGGGGTAGACGATGAGAACCAGGCAATGGATAATCCTCGCACTGGCCCTTGCATCCTCCTCTGGTCTTGCTCTAGTGCACCCTCCATCCTCCACCTCCTGCTCTGCAAGGCTGCAGTCATGCCCACGCCCACGCCCACGTGCACACCCATGCCATCACGTGTATCTCCCTTCCCCGATGGCGGCCGCTGGCCCTGTAGCATCACCGGCCTCCCTCGAGGCCCCGCTACAGGTGTCGTCCTTGTGATGGCAGGCGGTCCACAACACAGCTCGATGCCGTAGTGATGAAGCTAGGGAGCGAGCTAGGAAGGCTTGGGGCCGACCTTGGTGTAGGTGTTTCATTTTATAAAAGGAAGACTAGATTGCCTATTTCAAAAGCAGACCTGAAGGGTGCAACATTGAGTGTGCAGGAGGTGAAGTGCAAGTGGTGCTGGAGATGAAGCGCAAGGGACTAATGGTGCCAGGTGAACAGTGCCGAAGGTGAAGGGCATGTGGTGTTGGAGGTGAAGCGCAAGGGACTAATGAAGCTTGGCTTTATGAGGGATGTTTCGATGCGCTGAGAAACCAAAAGGAGACTGCTAACTGTGTTGATGACATGGCTTCACAAAATTGTAGGAAAATAGGCTAGTGGGGTTCTCCTGTTTATGTATAGTAGATTGCAAGATATGGCATTGTTCGATGAAGGTTAACTCAAGAGATTTGAATTCAATTTTATTTAAACTTGAGTTTATAGGTATGTCATACTACTAAGAGGGATGCAACATGATGATAGTTGATTGCCTCTATGTGCTCAATTGATTAATCATATATTTTCTAGACACCCCGCAAATATTTCCTTGATCAATTCTCAATAGTGAGACCTTAACCAGCAATTTTCTTTTCTCAACAAGAAATTCTAGTATGGGGGCGCCTCCTCCCTCATCCAACCAACAGTGAGACCTTAACCAGCAATTTTCTTTTCTCGATGAGAAATTTTGGTGTGGGCAGCGCCTCCCTCCAATAGTGAGACCTCAACCAGTAATTTTTGTTTCAGACCAAGAAATTCTTGTTTAGCTCAGATCTAATCTAGCCCAACAGTCACACGCCGTAGTTGAGTGGTTAAGAGAGCCACACGCCCCCTTCCTTGGCTCCCTCTCGCTCATTCTTTCTGAGGAAAACTTTGAAGAAGCTCTTTCTCTCTCTAAAACTCTCACACTCCCTCTCACTCTTGCTCAAATCCCTGTCTTTGTGAGATTGGAGTGAGTTCTTCATGGATTTCTACCCCGGGAGTAAGATCCATCTTTTGAGCACTTGTGGCATTCATTGATCTAGTGATTTGCATTTGTTACTCTTGGAGCTCGCTCCTAGACGGCTAGGAGTTGCCAGAGAGCAACCAAGGATTGTGGTGTGCCTCAGCAAGTTTGTGAAGGCTTCGATTTTGCCTCCGCAAGGGAAGGAATCAATCTAGTGGATTGAGGGAAGCAGTTGAAAGAGACTACGGCTAGAGTGGATCTCAAAGTGGCCACTCGTTGCCTCCTCAACGGAGAGTAGGACTCGAGGGAGTCCGAACTTCGGTAAAACAAATATCATGTCTCAATTGCATTTCATTTGACATTTGTTTTGTTTCAATCTCCTTAGGTTATGCTAGCTTGTGTGCAGATTTATTTGTGGTGACATAACCCTCTGGAGATACCTGCAACTTGTGTTGGAAGTTGAAATCAAAGGCAGCAAGTTTGGAACTTGGTGTGCACAGCTCGTGAATATCGAACATGTCTTGGTGACCTACCGAACATGTCCTATATGAGCAGCCTATGCTGAATTTATTTATTTGCTATCCTAATCTTTGTGTTGCACGTGTTTGGCTCCTAGGTTTGTTTACCATATTTCATATACTTTGTGGCTTACTCAAGAGGGGTTGTATTACTCTTATTTGGGATTTCCTAGTAATTAGAAATACACCCTTCTAACGGCTTCCACATTTTAAGGTGTTGATTTTTCAGAAACGCCTATTCATTCCCCTCTAGGCGGCATCCTAGTGCCCTTTCATCCTCACTAGTCAGGGTGTTCCCTATGCAATCGATGTATAAAATAGTGAATCAAATGCCTAAGCCTTTAATAAATCAATTTTTTGCGAATAACCTTTAATAAATCATTATGGAAGATCAAGTTGCCTTTAAAAGTTAAAATATTTGTTTGGTTCTTACTAAAAGAGGTTACTTTAACAAAAGACAATCTTCTAAAACAAATTGAAATGGTGATAAAAAGTGTTGTTTTTATGGCAACAAAAGAAATCATCCAACATTTGTTTTCTTTTTTATGTCATGTAGCACGATTTGTTTGGACGATTTTGTTCATATAACTTGTGGCTTGTAAATGCTAATAGATATGATTAGTTTTTTTAAAACATGGTTACAACAGGTAGACCCAAAGTTGCAATATCAAATTTGATTAAGAGCAAAGTGTAAACTTTTGGTCCTTACTTCATATGGAGGACAATCAACCTAATGTGAAACAAACGTGTCAAGTAGTGATGGAGAGTGATGGAGACTATGGCGATGAAGATTTTCAAAAAAAGAAATGGGTGTCTTATTAGCTTGCCTTTAGTCTTATTGGGTCTCTCCGATGACGTGCTTTCCGAAAGTTTCTCTTCATCAACCGAATGCTGAAACTTTGTAAGTGTGGATAATTGAGTGCAAAACTCTTATAGAAGCCGGAATGAAGAATTCTTATCTATATCTATATCCATCTCTTATATTTTAAATCCCCGCTAGCATTCTATCTCACCATACAAAATGTCCACATCAGCATCCACTAGCACATCCATTAGCTATGTAATTATGTCTTTATTCAAGCTATTTACATAAGCAAACCACATCATTTAATAACATATATTTAGCTGTCCACATCAAAGTGCTAAAAATGAAACACTAACATGTATTATAATATTTATTTGTCCATATAAGTAAAGCATTCTATCTCGCCATACAAAGTATCCACATAAGCATCCACTGGCATATGCAATTATGTCATCATTCAAGCTATTCACATCAGCAAACTGTAACACCCTAAATTTTGAAGAAAAGAAAAATAGGGAAAAATGTGATTTTTACATTTATTTTTGTGAAGCATGCAACTTTAGAATAAGAATAATTTTATAAATTTAAAATCAAATATAAGGGTAGAAACATGATTGAGCATTCATGCTGCTGCATTTGGAGTTTTGTATTGAGTGGTTTAAATCAAATTCAAATTTGATTTGAAAATCATTTGAAAAATGGATTCAAAAAATTGGAAAAGAAAAAGAAAAGGAATTTACTTACCGGGCCGTTTTCCTCCCTCAGCCTGAGCTCGGCCTGCTAGCTGCGGCCCAGCTTCTCTCCTTCCCCGCGTGCCCGCATCCCTTGGGCCGAGCCCGGCTAGCGGCCTGCTAGCCGTCTCCCGCACGCGCGGCCCGCGTCCCGCCTGGTGTCGCTGACGCGTGGGTCCCACCGGTCAGTGACCGTTCTCACCTTCCTTTCTTCTTCCTCCGGCCGACGCCCTTTTCCTCTCTCCCGATCCGAATCGATCCTCGAATCTTCTTCTTTCCTTAGTTGGCGAACCCTCTGGACAATAAAAACGGAGCCCTCGGCCCTCCCCGCTCCACATCCCACCCTTAACCGCAGCCAAAACCGCCTAGGGTTAGCTCGCCGCGAGCTCGAGCTCCACCGTCCGCTCCTCCTTGTGGCATTCATTGATCTAGTGATTTGCATTTGTTACTCTTGGAGCTCGCTCCTAGACGGCTAGGAGTTGCCAGAGAGCAACCAAGGATTGTGGTGTGCCTCAGCAAGTTTGTGAAGGCTTCGATTTTGCCTCCGCAAGGGAAGGAATCAATCTAGTGGATTGAGGGAAGCAGTTGAAAGAGACTACGGCTAGAGTGGATCTCAAAGTGGCCACTCGTTGCCTCCTCAACGGAGAGTAGGACTCGAGGGAGTCCGAACTTCGGTAAAACAAATATCATGTCTCAATTGCATTTCATTTGACATTTGTTTTGTTTCAATCTCCTTAGGTTATGCTAGCTTGTGTGCAGATTTATTTGTGGTGACATAACCCTCTGGAGATACCTGCAACTTGTGTTGGAAGTTGAAATCAAAGGCAGCAAGTTTGGAACTTGGTGTGCACAGCTCGTGAATATCGAACATGTCTTGGTGACCTACCGAACATGTCCTATATGAGCAGCCTATGCTGAATTTATTTATTTGCTATCCTAATCTTTGTGTTGCACGTGTTTGGCTCCTAGGTTTGTTTACCATATTTCATATACTTTGTGGCTTACTCAAGAGGGGTTGTATTACTCTTATTTGGGATTTCCTAGTAATTAGAAATACACCCTTCTAACGGCTTCCACATTTTAAGGTGTTGATTTTTCAGAAACGCCTATTCATTCCCCTCTAGGCGGCATCCTAGTGCCCTTTCATCCTCACTAGTCAGGGTGTTCCCTATGCAATCGATGTATAAAATAGTGAATCAAATGCCTAAGCCTTTAATAAATCAATTTTTTTGCGAATAACCTTTAATAAATCATTATGGAAGATCAAGTTGCCTTTAAAAGTTAAAATATTTGTTTGGTTCTTACTAAAAGAGGTTACTTTAACAAAAGACAATCTTCTAAAACAAATTGAAATGGTGATAAAAAGTGTTGTTTTTATGGCAACAAAAGAAATCATCCAACATTTGTTTTCTTTTTTATGTCATGTAGCACGATTTGTTTGGACGATTTTGTTCATATAACTTGTGGCTTGTAAATGCTAATAGATATGATTAGTTTTTTTAAAACATGGTTACAACAGGTAGACCCAAAGTTGCAATATCAAATTTGATTAAGAGCAAAGTGTAAACTTTTGGTCCTTACTTCATATGGAGGACAATCAACCTAATGTGAAACAAACGTGTCAAGTAGTGATGGAGAGTGATGGAGACTATGGCGATGAAGATTTTCAAAAAAAGAAATGGGTGTCTTATTAGCTTGCCTTTAGTCTTATTGGGTCTCTCCGATGACGTGCTTTCCGAAAGTTTCTCTTCATCAACCGAATGCTGAAACTTTGTAAGTGTGGATAATTGAGTGCAAAACTCTTATAGAAGCCGGAATGAAGAATTCTTATCTATATCTATATCCATCTCTTATATTTTAAATCCCCGCTAGCATTCTATCTCACCATACAAAATGTCCACATCAGCATCCACTAGCACATCCATTAGCTATGTAATTATGTCTTTATTCAAGCTATTTACATAAGCAAACCACATCATTTAATAACATATATTTAGCTGTCCACATCAAAGTGCTAAAAATGAAACACTAACATGTATTATAATATTTATTTGTCCATATAAGTAAAGCATTCTATCTCGCCATACAAAGTATCCACATAAGCATCCACTGGCATATGCAATTATGTCATCATTCAAGCTATTCACATCAGCAAACTGTAACACCCTAAATTTTGAAGAAAAGAAAAATAGGGAAAAATGTGATTTTTACATTTATTTTTGTGAAGCATGCAACTTTAGAATAAGAATAATTTTATAAATTTAAAATCAAATATAAGGGTAGAAACATGATTGAGCATTCATGCTGCTGCATTTGGAGTTTTGTATTGAGTGGTTTAAATCAAATTCAAATTTGATTTGAAAATCATTTGAAAAATGGATTCGAAAAATTGGAAAAGAAAAAGAAAAGGAATTTACTTACCGGGCCGTTTTCCTCCCTCAGCCTGAGCTCGGCCTGCTAGCTGCGGCCCAGCTTCTCTCCTTCCCCGCGTGCCCGCATCCCTTGGGCCGAGCCCGGCTAGCGGCCTGCTAGCCGTCTCCCGCACGCGCGGCCCGCGTCCCGCCTGGTGTCGCTGACGCGTGGGTCCCACTGGTCAGTGACCGTTCTCACCTTCCTTTCTTCTTCCTCCGGCCGACGCCCTTTTCCTCTCTCCCGATCCGATTCGATCCTCGAATCTTCTTCTTTCCTTAGTTGGCGAACCCTCTGGACAATAAAAACGGAGCCCTCGGCCCTCCCCGCTCCACATCCCACCCTTAACCGCAGCCAAAACCGCCTAGGGTTAGCTCGCCGCGAGCTCGAGCTCCACCGTCCGCTCCTCCAAGCCGCACACGTTCCTCTCTTCATCCCCGGCTATATTTTTGCCCTAGGTGAGTTCGCGTTCGAGTTCTCTACCCGCAGGTGTTCTCCGTTCGCGTTTTCGTGCACCGTGGCGAGCTTTAGCGTTTTCCGGCGATGGCGCCGCCGCGCGAGTCGCCGTCGGGCTCTATTCCGGCCGGCGCGCCGCCCGTCTCCTCCCCCGATTGATCTGGACCGTCCGATCTAAAACGGACGGCTCATATTAGAAGATACCGGTTCGCTGGTGTTTTTGTTAAAGAGTCCCTGGATTTTTGTATTATCTAACCCGCGGTCCAAAGCGTAAATCGGGAAAATACGTTTTGATCAAATAAAAACGTAATTCGTTTCGGAAAAAGAAAAATACGCTTTCTCATATTTACAGATTTGCCACTCAGATTGTTTTAGCCGTAGAATCTTCGTTTTAACTCCGATTTGATCCATTCAAATTGCGTTAGATTCATATTTGCGAGCTCTATCTAATGATACAACTGTACAGTAGGTTTGGATTAATTTATTTTCGAGTTTCAATTAAAGTATTTATTTTTCTATAGGAAATCTTTGGAAATTCATAACTTCGTCGTTTTAGCTCCGTTTTTCGTGATCTTCGCGTCTGTGTGATCCTAGCGAGTTGTAGATTCGTTTTAAAGACTTTTTATCTTATTTTCTTACTGTTGGTGTATTGTTCTAATTATAGCCTTGTTTGTCTATGCATGATTGCCTCTGGATGTGTGTTGTTGATAATGGTTGATCGAGTATAGACGGTGAGCAATTCGTTGGAGATCAAGAGCCTTACTACGAGCAAGATCTTCAGGACCAGTTTGAGCAAGGCAAGTATAGCATGGGATTATCCTTGTTGTCCTATTCACCTTATGCAATTAATATCATTATGCATTTATTCCTTGTTAAGGATGACTTAGAGATTGATCCTATACCTTGGTACCCATTATGATGCATTGATTAGTATGGCTAGTGCTTAAACATGGACTATGATCATGTAAATTGATTAGAGGAATATGCAATAAACATTAAAATATGATTTTGATTATTGTATAAAGGGGATTAGAGCATGTGTGTTGCTTTTGATGCTCTAATTGCTCTCCATAAGGACTCATCTATAAGCGACAATCCGGGATTTACAGTACAACTGTGGGGGCTATATGGCTCTGGCTTTAGTCATATAGAAGGACCTTTTCTAGCTTGTTAGAGGTAACCTTTTTGGCGTAAGAATGGCTTGACGAATCGGGTATAGTGCGGCCTCTGTCCTTATGTGTATAGGCTGCAGGTCAATGTGCCATTTGGAAGGGGGGCTCTACATCTGTTTGCCGAGTGAATCTAATGCCCTAACTTGTTAGACGAACCTTCGAAAGACTTCATAGTGTTTACCCTGCCTACTCACCTTGGTAGTGTTTTGGGAGTAATTAACCCGGGCATTTGGGTAACACGACTCACAGTGAAAGTGTACAACCTCTGCAGAGTGTAGAACTATTATAACAGCTGTGCTCACGGTCACGAGTGGCCTTGGACCCTTATGGAATAGTTGAATAATTGTTTATGTTTATGTTTTTGCTATTCATTAATCATTTCACATGGATCATATGTTTATTGTTTACATTGAGACCTTTTGATGCTATTGATATGCTAAAATCATGTTAACTAAAAGCTACATGCTGATAAACCAATGATATGCCTTTTTGAGCCTCATGAACCCCATGTTACACTTGTTGAGTACGAGATGTACTTACGCTTGTTTATTTCTCTTATGTGGATAAAAATCCCGGATGGGTAACAGATGGAGGTAATAGCGACTACTACGCCTACTTCCCTGAGGATTACTAGTCTTGCTGTCAACCAGTCAATGTACCTGTGACTGGAGCTACCACGAGAGATTTTTATTTATACTTCCGCTACATTTGTGTTAAGACTAAGTGTTTAAATATCGTGATGTAATAACATTTGCCATGATACTTCTGTTATAATTTGTGAACTTATGTGTGATTGATCTCTGGGCGCACATAAGGGTAAGCATTCCATTTGGTCGATAAATGGGTGTGACAAATTGGTATCAAAGCTAATGGAGGAGTACAACCCCCGTCTCCACCACATGAAGCTCCTGAAGATATGCCACCTCCTCCAATGGGGTGGACTGTGAGGATCTACCACAGGAATGGAGGGGATGCTGTCTCTCATATTCGCCTAGTGGGGATGCTCACTGCTTACTTCGCTGATTGGCATCCAGCCGTGGAGTACGTCTGCTGGGAGTACACTCATCCTCTAGAGAGCACGTACTGGAAGGCAAGGGCAAGCATCTTTGCACACAAGCAAGACAAGAGGGCATATCAGCTGGACAGGATGTTCTCTCATGTGGGACATCGAGCTACCATAGAGGATAGCATTGAAGATGCTGCTTTTGAAGCATGTATGGGTCTTCGCTATCTTCGCTTTAACCTCATGAAGCTTGACATTCATCGCTTCCTTCCTCGTGCACATCCCGAGCTTGGATGGGCTATGACAGATCCAGTGCAGCTAGAGCCACTACCTCGGGTGATGGTGAACTTTGTCTATGACATGATGGACAGGAAGCTGCAACTAGAAGAGATGGTGAGGACACAAGGGAAGACTATCAAGAGGTGCCAAGCAACCATTGATGAGCTACGAGCAAACCAAGGCATGCCCAAGATCTACGAGACATTAGAGCATGAGCCACTTTCTTAGGAAGTAGGAGTCCTTTATGTAATAAGAACGTTCTTAGTAACGTCAGTTGAGTCAGTCGAGTCTGTCGTGTGGTTTGAACCTTGGTGTGCTAGTTGCTTTATTATTATGCTTATGTGTGAGTTGGATCTTTGTTTGAGTGTATGGACTTGTAGGCATGTCTACAAGTTCCATTATTAAGAATAATAAGTTTAATAGTCAAGGAATAATAAGTGGGTTTGATATTATCTCGTTTCTGTCCTTGCTGTTTTCTGGAGCAGTCTCTAATGTTTTTGCTATAGTTTAAAAATGGTTCGTGCAACATTTATGAAATTTTTATGAGAGAAACTAGACTCAAGCATCCTTCAAATGCCACTGGAATCACCTTTTTATCTAATCTGGTTCGAGAGATATAATTTTCACAAGTTAAAGTTTCTGCACAGTCTGGAATCTGGAACAGTTTCTGTTACGCCTTATTTTTCATAGACTTAGCGACAGAATCTGGTCTTAAGGTCTGAATAGAAATTGTGGATAATTTCATAAGCTTTCCAACCATATAAAGCACGCCTCTTTTAGACTTCTGTAGCCCAAGATATGATTGAAATATTGAACTGTCAATATTGCTACTCATCCAGAAAACTTTCAGATCTCATTCTTAATCTTATAAGTGGTTGATAACCTAGATTTCTTAAAGTTTGCATGTTTATGGGTGGCAGATGGCCGGAAGAGGAAGAGGCAGAGGTCGTGGAAACATTCCCCCGAATCCACCACCACCGCCGCCACCAACTATCGAGCAATTGCTGGCAGTACAGACGCAGTTGATGCAACAACTGGTGCAGAATCAGCAGAATCAGCCAGTTGCTGGGATTCAACCACGTGATAAGCGTGGTGAATTTTTGAAGGGTCGTCCCCCAGTGTTCACACATGCTGCTGATCCTTTGGAGGCCGATGATTGGCTTCGTGCTGTGGAGAAACAACTCACCATTGCACAATGTGATGACCGACAGAAGGTGTTGTTCGCTTCTGGGCAACTTCAGGGAGAAGCTCAAGATTGGTGGGAGTCATATGAGTATGGTCGTCCTGCTAATGCTCCTGCAGTCACCTGGCAGGAGTTTAGAGAGAACTTTAGGGCTTACCATATACCTGAAGGGATGATAGAATTGAAGGCGGAGGAATTCAGGAACCTGACCCAAGGGTCAATGACTGTAGCTGAGTACCGTGACAAGTTTGCTCAATTGTCACGATATGCTCCACATGAGGTGGCTAATGACAATAATAAGCAGCGCCGCTTCTTGAAGGGATTATATGATGGACTACAGTTGCAGTTGATGTCCAATACCTATCCCAACTTTCAGACGCTTGTGAACCGCGCTATTGTGGTGGATAACAAGCGCAAAGAAATGGATGCTAAGAGGAAGAGGTTACAGGGACAAGCCTCCAATAGCAACACCCGTCCACGCACTGGCTTTCAACAGAATACTCAGCAGAGACCTCCTTCTGGACAGTGGAATCGTGGTCAGGCCCCATTCCGTGGACAGTTCCCTCAACGTCCCCTATTTCAGCCACAGAGTAGCAACCAACGTCCACCGCAGCAGAATGGGAATCAAGTGCAGCGTCAGGGTCCTTCCAACAACACTCCTACAAAGACCAGTGCTCCCAATACTCCCAATAGGTGTTTCCGTTGTGGAAAAGAAGGTCACTTGTCTTACAACTGCCCGGAGAAGCCTAACCAGCAGACTCCCCAGAGACAGAGCAGCCACCAGAAGCCCGCACTTAACTCGGGAAGGGTGAATCATTTGTCCCAGGAAACTGCAGTGGAGGAGCCAGAAGTTATGCTTGGTACGTTCGATGTCCACTCTACTCCCGCCACTGTTCTTTTTGATTCTGGAGCATCACATTCTTTCATATCACAATCATTTGTTAGAATACATATAATCCATTTGTGTGCCATGAAGAACCCTATCTTAGTAAACTCACCTGGTGGAAGCATGCCAGCATCTTATCGCTGTCTTCCCATTAGTCTCAACTTAAGGGGGGTAGAGTTTACAGTTAGCCCTATAGTATTGAGGACAGCTGGGATTGATCTTATATTGGGAATGGATTGGATGATGCAACAATAAGCAGAGATTCAATGTAAGGACAAATCAGTTGTGCTGACAACACCAAAGGGTGATAGAATTAGGGTTGAAGTAAAAGTGCAAAAACAAGAGACCGCTACAGTGAACCAGCTCAATGATGGTGCCAACTAGGAAGATCCAGTTGTGGAGGAGTTCCCAGATGTGTTTCCGGAGGAATTACCAGGTATGCCACCAGACCGTGACATCGAATTTATTATTGAATTATTACCTGGAACTGCACCTATAGCTAAGCGTCCATATAGAATGGGAGTAAATGAATTAGAAGAACTTAAGAAACAAATTAAGGAATTGCAGGATAAGGGTTTTATTCGTCCTAGTTCTTCACCATGGGGTGCACCAGTGATTTTTGTGGATAAGAAAGATGGAACTCAGAGGATGTGTGTAGATTATCGGTCTCTTAATGAGGTTACTATTAAGAACAAGTATCCATTGCCTAGAATTGATGATCTGTTTGATCAGTTGAGAGGAGCTTGTGTATTCTCCAAGATTGATCTTCGCTCTGGATATCATCAATTGAAGATTCGTGCCAGGGATATACCCAAGACAGCATTTACCACACGTTATGGGTTATATGAGTATACAGTGATGTCCTTTGGTTTGACTAATGCTCCTGCATACTTCATGTATTTAATGAATAAAGTGTTCATGGAATATCTGGACAAGTTTGTAGTGGTATTCATTGATGATATACTAGTGTTTTCCAAGACGGAGGAAGAACATGCTGAACATTTGAGGTTGGTCTTGCAGAAGCTCAGAGAACACCAACTATATGCAAAAAGGAGTAAATGTGAGTTTTGGCTGAAGGAAGTTTCTTTTCTGGGTCACATTGTTTCAAATGGAGGAATATCAGTAGATCCTGGCAAGGTGAAAGACGTATTGAACTGGAAACCACCTATAAGTGAGATCCGTAGCTTTTTGGGATTGGCTGGTTATTATAGAAGATTTATAGAGGGATTCTCCAAGCTTGCAAAACCAATGACTGCATTGTTGGAGAAGAATGCCAAGTTTGTGTGGTCCGAGAAGTGTCAAGCTAATTTTGAGGAATTAAAGAAAAGATTGACTACTGCACCTGTCTTAGTTTTACCAGATTTGAATAAACCTTTCTCTATCTATTGTGATGCATCTCGATTGGGATTGGGATGTGTTCTGATGCAAGAAGGTAGAGTTGTGGCATATGCATCGAGGCAGTTAAGGAAGCATGAGTTAAATTACCCTACTCATGACTTGGAATTAGCTGCAGTAGTTCATGCATTAAAGATATGGAGACATTATTTGATTGGACACAAGAGTGATATATACACTGATCACAAGAGTCTCAAGTATATCTTCACTCAAACGGATCTGAACTTGAGGCAGCGTAGATGGTTGGAGTTGATAAAAGACTATGATCTAGAAGTGCATTATCATCCCGGAAAGGCCAACGTTGTTGCTGATGCCCTTAGTAGGAAGAGTTATGTAAATGAAATACAAGTAATGCCTATGCCGAAGGAATTGTGTGCTGAGTGCAAGCATCTGAACTTGGGATTTACTACTAATGCAGTGGAACTAGTATTAGAGCCTACTCTGGAGCAAGAAATCCGTAAAGGTCAGCAGAAGGATGAAAAGTTGAGAGAGATAGCTGAAAACATAGCAAAAGGAAAATCTCTAGGATTCCGTAAGGATGAAAATGGTACGTTATGGTTTGGGAAAAGGTTGTGTGTGCCCGAAGATAAGGATATCCGAATGGCAATTCTGCGTGAAGCTCATGAGTCAGCTTATTCTATACATCCGGGGAGTACTAAGATGTACTTAGATCTGAAAGAGAAATATTGGTGGTATGGTTTAAAGAGAGACGTAGCCGAGTATGTTGCCTTGTGTGACACTTGTCAAAGGGTGAAAGCGGAACATCAGAGGCCTGCAGGATTGTTACAACCTATGCAGATACCCGAGTGGAAATGGGAAGAGGTTGGTATGGACTTTATAGTTGGGTTACCACGGACTCAAAGAGGATATGATTCAATTTGGGTGATAGTGGATCGTCTGACTAAGGTTGCTCATTTTCTGCCTGTGAAGACTACATATAGCAGTGCGAAACTGGCAGAGTTGTATATGGAAAGAATAGTGAGTTTACATGGAGTTCCTAAGAAGATTGTGTCTGATCGAGGTACTCAGTTTACATCTCATTATTGGCAAAAGATACATGAATCACTGGGGACCAAACTAAATTTTAGTACAGCTTATCATCCCCAGACAGATGGTCAAACCGAGAGAATTAATCAGATATTGGAAGATATGTTGAGAGCTTGTGCTCTACAATATGGTACTAGCTGGGATAAGAGTTTGCCATACGCAGAGTTCTCTTATAACAATAGTTATCAGAAGAGTCTTCAAATGGCACCGTTTGAGGCTCTCTATGGACGAAAGTGTAGGACCCCGTTGTTCTGGAATCAGACAGGGGAAAGTCAAGTGTTTGGACCTGATGTATTAAAAGATGCAAAAAAGAAAGTGAGAATGATTAGAGATAATCTAAAAATAGCACAGTCCAGACAGAAAAGTTATGCTGATACTCGCAGAAGGGAGTTGACTTTTGAGGTAGGAGATTATGTTTACTTGAAAGTATCACCCATGAGAAGTGTGAAGAGATTTAACATGAAGGGTAAATTGGCACCAAGATATATTAGACCTTTCAAGATTATAGAGAGACGTGGTGAAGTGGCATATCAATTGGAATTACCCGAGAGTCTGGCGGGTGTACATGATGTGTTCCATGTGTCACAATTGAAGAAATGTTTACGAGTACCCGAAGAACAGATTCCGATAGAGGAACTCACTGTTAAGGAGGATCTTACATATGAGGAGTTTCCGGTTAAAATTTTGGAGACTGCGGATAGAGTCACGAGAAGTAGAACAATCAAAATGTGTAAAGTACAGTGGAATCGGTATACCGCAGAAGAGGCTACTTGGGAACGAGAAGAGGACCTGAGAAAAACATAGCAACTGTTTGAGTAAGCATCGGTCGAATCTCGGGACGAGATTCATTTTAAGGGGGTAGAATTGTAACACCCTAAATTTTGAAGAAAAGAAAAATAGGGAAAAATGTGATTTTTACATTTATTTTTGTGAAGCATGCAACTTTAGAATAAGAATAATTTTATAAATTTAAAATCAAATATAAGGGTAGAAACATGATTGAGCATTCATGCTGCTGCATTTGGAGTTTTGTATTGAGTGGTTTAAATCAAATTCAAATTTGATTTGAAAATCATTTGAAAAATGGATTTGAAAAATTGGAAAAGAAAAAGAAAAGGAATTTACTTACCGGGCCGTTTTCCTCCCTCAGCCTGAGCTCGGCCTGCTAGCTGCGGCCCAGCTTCTCTCCTTCCCCGCGCGCCCGCATCCCTTGGGCCGAGCCCGGCCAGCGGCCTGCTAGCCGTCTCCCGCACGCGCGGCCCGCGTCCCGCCTGGTGTCGCTGACGCGTGGGTCCCACCGGTCAGTGACCGTTCTCACCTTCCTTTCTTCTTCCTCCGGCCGACGCCGTTTTCCTCTCTCCCGATCCGATTCGATCCTCGAATCTTCTTCTTTCCTTAGTTGGCGAACCCTCTGGACTATAAAAACGGAGCCCTCGGCCCTCCCCGCTCCACATCCCACCCTTAACCGCAGCCAAAACCGCCTAGGGTTAGCTCGCCGCGAGCTCGAGCTCCACCGTCCGCTCCTCCAAGCCGCACACGTTCCTCTCTTCATCCCCGGCTATATTTTTGCCCTAGGTGAGTTCGCGTTCGAGTTCTCTACCCGCAGGTGTTCTCCGTTCGCGTTTTCGTGCACCGTGGCGAGCTTTAGCGTTTTCCGGCGATGGCGCCGCCGCGCGAGTCGCCGTCGGGCTCTATTCCGGCCGGCGCGCCGCCCGTCTCCTCCCCCGATTGATCTGGATCGTCCGATCTAAAACGGACGGCTCATATTAGAAGATACCGGTTCGCTGGTGTTTTTGTTAAAGAGTCCCTGGATTTTTGTATTATCTAACCCGCGGTCCAAAGCGTAAATCGGGAAAATACGTTTTGATTAAATAAAAACGTAATTCGTTTCGGAAAAAGAAAAATACGCTTTCTCATATTTACAGATTTACCACTCAGATTGTTTTAGCCGTAGAATCTTCGTTTTAACTCCGATTTGATCCATTCAAATTGCGTTAGATTCATATTTGCGAGCTCTATCTAATGATACAACTGTACAGTAGGTTTGGATTAATTTATTTTCGAGTTTCAATTAAAGTATTTATTTTTCTATAGGAAATCTTTGGAAATTCATAACTTCGTCGTTTTAGCTCCGTTTTTCGTGATCTTTGCGTCTGTGTGATCCTAGCGAGTTGTAGATTCGTTTTAAAGACTTTTTATCTTATTTTCTTACTGTTGGTGTATTGTTCTAATTATAGCCTTGTTTGTCTATGCATGATTGCCTCTGGATGTGTGTTGTTGATAATGGTTGATCGAGTATAGACGGTGAGCAATTCGTTGGAGATCAAGAGCCTTACTACGAGCAAGATCTTCAGGACCAGTTTGAGCAAGGCAAGTATAGCATGGGATTATCCTTGTTGTCCTATTCACCTTATGCAATTAATATCATTATGCATTTATTCCTTGTTAAGGATGACTTAGAGATTGATCCTATACCTTGGTACCCATTATGATGCATTGATTAGTATGGCTAGTGCTTAAACATGGACTATGATCATGTAAATTGATTAGAGGAATATGCAATAAACATTAAAATATGATTTTGATTATTGTATAAAGGGGATTAGAGCATGTGTGTTGCTTTTGATGCTCTAATTGCTCTCCATAAGGACTCATCTATAAGCGACAATCCGGGATTTACAGTACAACTGTGGGGGCTATATGGCTCTGGCTTTAGTCATATAGAAGGACCTTTTCTAGCTTGTTAGAGGTAACCTTTTTGGCGTAAGAATGGCTTGACGAATCGGGTATAGTGCGGCCTCTGTCCTTATGTGTATAGGCTGCGGGTCAATGTGCCATTTGGAAGGGGGGCTCTACATCTGTTTGCCGAGTGAATCTAATGCCCTAACTTGTTAGACGAACCTTCGAAAGACTTCATAGTGTTTACCCTGCCTACTCACCTTGGTAGTGTTTTGGGAGTAATTAACCCGGGCATTTGGGTAACACGACTCACAGTGAAAGTGTACAACCTCTGCAGAGTGTAGAACTATTATAACAGCCGTGCTCACGGTCACGAGTGGCCTTGGACCCTTATGGAATAGTTGAATAATTGTTTATGTTTATGTTTTTGCTATTCATTAATCATTTCACATGGATCATATGTTTATTGTTTACATTGAGACCTTTTGATGCTATTGATATGCTAAAATCATGTTAACTAAAAGCTACATGCTGATAAACCAATGATATGCCTTTTTGAGCCTCATGAACCCCATGTTACACTTGTTGAGTACGAGATGTACTTACGCTTGTTTATTTCTCTTATGTGGATAAAAATCCTGGATGGGTAACAGATGGAGGTAATAGCGACTACTACGCCTACTTCCCTGAGGATTACTAGTCTTGCTGTCAACCAGTTATGTACCTGTGACTGGAGCTACCACGAGAGATTTTTATTTATACTTCCGCTACATTTGTGTTAAGACTAAGTGTTTAAATATCGTGATGTAATAACATTTGCCATGATACTTCTGTTATAATTTGTGAACTTATGTGTGATTGATCTCTGGGCGCACATAAGGGTAAGCATTCCATTTGGTCGATAAATGGGTGTGACACAAACCACATCATTTAATAACATATATTTAGTTATCCACATCAGAGTGCGAAAAATCAAACACTAATATATACTGTAATATTTATTTATCCATATAAATAAATATAAGTAGTATAATTTCACCTGAGATTCCTGTAGTAACACGCAGGACATTCTTCTAGTTTCTAAAAAAATCAACTTTTTCATTGGCTTCATATTTTCTAACCGAGGAGGCATCACTTTAACTAGTAAATTGGGTTGTAACCCAATTTGCTACAGAAACTAAACTTCAGCACTAGTTGGGCCTTCTTGAAGAAGATAGCATTTTGTTTTGAGGCTAAATGGCCTAACTTGGTTGGATAGGACGCGTCATTAAGCATTTTATATGGGCTAAACTGGGCTGCCAAGGCACATGTACGCTAAGATGATTAAAACCGAGAAGACGATAACTTCTTTATCCGTATATATTTTCTTCAATTTATGCGGCATGATTATTTACTCCCTCCTACTAAAATAATTGATGTTCTAGATTTATCCTAAATCAAACCAATTTAAATTTGACTGAATTTATAGGAAAATACATCAATACTTATGGCATCAAATAGGTCAAATATGGAAATATATTTTATGAGAAATCTAATATTTATTTGGTATCATAACGTATTTTTTATAGATTTAAAATGATTTAGCTTATGACAAATCTAAACCATTAGGTCCTGTTTGGATGAAAGTATTTTTGAAGTATTGGAGAAATACTATAGTTTTATAAAATACTTTGGTTTTCAAAAGCTGGGTGTTTAGATACAACAAATCTTGTAGTCTTTCTCTGAAACCATAGTTTTGTCAAAACTATAGTTTTTTGGAGTTTCAGAAACTTCACCCATGACCTTTTTTTTTCTAAACCACAATTTTGTGTCTCCTTGGCTCATAAAACCATAATTTTATGATACTTCATTTTCGAAAACTATGTCATCCAAACAGTTCCTTAGTTGTTTTGGGACCAAGGGGGTATCTGAACCCTCTTCTCCCGGCCATGGTGGAAATCAAGATTGCGTTGTTTGATGTAGTTCCCTAGATGATTCTCTTCTAGCGGTTTTCTACTTTGGTCACTAATTACATGGAAAATCTACATATACTACCTTTCTAGTGTATTCAATCTCCGGTGAGTATCATGTTACTTGCCACGTTTGTGGAGGAAGAAGACAACTTCATATGACCTCTTTACAAATATCGTTTTTATTGATCGTTGGGTCATTGCATCTTGTTTTCCTAATATTGTATATACTAGCCTGTGAACAGCTTTGCTCCTACACATAGTAGTATTTTTTTAAAAAAAAATAAGTATTGCTCCCAGTATATAAGGTGTAAGGTTCAAAGACCAAGGAACGTATTTAATTCTCTCTCTCTCAACATTAGTATTACTGCATCGATATACATGTATCTAGAGAGCACACCTTATATTATGGGACGTGAATAAAAAGTAGTTACACCTTATATATTAGTACGGAGGGGGTAAAGGGTTAAGATAAGGAGCCCACAGCTAATCGGAATATTTATCTCTGCTCTCACTAATTTGTTCATATTCTAAAACATCAATTAGTCTATGTATTTTTTTTGCACCCATATTCGAATTTCCCTTTTGTACATAGCGCCTCTACGTTTGCTTAGTGTGGGTTTAGTTGAAACATTTGCTTGGACTATGCGATTAACGTAAAAATAGATATAATAATCACCTCATTTCACACACATGAAACGGTGGCACACATCATGCATGTATACATTGAAGTAGTTTCTCACTAGTAGAATATCGGGATGTGGCAGGGATCAACCAGGCAGCCATTTTGGAGATATCCACAATGTTTTTTTAAAAAAAAAGGAACTGGAGGGGCCGAAGTCCCTACAGATAAACTTTAATGAAAAAATGTGCTTAACCTTATCCATAATGATGACTCTCATCTCTCCACATCCAAACTACTGTCTTAAACACCCAATGAGAAACATCAGAAGTGGACCATTGGCCCCATTGGATTTGACTAAGAGCACAAGACGACTCTTGCATCAGCTGCAGACGCCGTGCATCATTGCATATACTCAATATCCAATCATCCATCACCACTAGAACTAGAATATTATATATATATGCTAGTCTGGTCCAGTTTAGGCATTGCTACTTGACACCAGCCTCTGACGTGCTCACAACGTGCTCCAACGCACGCTCGGTTGTTTATCCGAATCACGATTCATGGCGGCAACTTTCCATCCAACTTTGTCACCGGTCTTGCTAGCTCGTTTTATATATGCTCATAGGCCACACTTTCAGACTGAAAATCTCGATCTGTATGCAGCTACATTATATCATCATGCCTATGCTAATCTTTTGTAAAGCCTATATGCACGTATGTAGGTGCATGTCGAACTTCTTTGCTTGATGCATGCGCCATCATCTATTATCTCATTACAACAATATTAAAAGAAGCCGTCATTTCAAAAAAAAAAAAGAAGCCGTCATTTTCATCAAGAGGGAAAACTGCAAAATTACGAGATTAATTGAAAAAATTATAAGAACCTATACCGTTAAATTTTGTGTTGATCTAACGGTTTAATTAGAATAAACAAAAGAGTCCATGCCTTATACAATCATAAATAGTATAATCAGAATAATAAACTAAGAAAACTGCAAATTATGCAATGTAATGATGTAGGCATAATTAGTACAGGGCAAATCCAGATAAAAAAATTATAAACAATTGGGCATGAATTACGAATAAATAAACCTATAAATAAAGAGTTCGTATAAATTATAATTAGCACAAATAGGTAAATTTAAAGTTGAAAACTGCAATAATAGTAGTTTGATTTTCATGTAAATTCAAAAGAGCCCCTAAATAAAAATTTATCATTTTACTATAATATAAGGAAAAATTTAAAAGGTAATCTCTATCACCCTATAAGCTTTAAAACTACCACATTATAGATCTAGAAGACTGTACCTATCTAGATACATAAAGTAGAAAAAGTAGCAATAACTGATTCAATACAAAACAAGTATGGATTAGTAAAATAGACAAAAGTGCTGAACTCAATTCAGCATTACAAATTTGATTTTGCCAATGGTAAAAAAAAAATCATAGGTTACACACATGCACGACTGTTCAACTTAGGAAATGTCTTGCATACCCATAAAAAAAATATCAAAGCACTTCTAATCCCTACGCATCTCCTTTCCTCACCGTGATCAACACCTTACCAACCTAGCATGTTCTCTTGTCGTAGCTCTGAGCTTGCCAAATTGCTTTTTCCCCGTGTTCTTGGTGGAAAGTGTTGTTATCACCGTTGACATCGACAAAGGAAAAAAAAATGGAAAAACATGTTGATACCAACGATTATGCTTCAAACTCGATGGCTTTGATAGTGGTAACCTTAGGTGAGGAATAGGATCCAGTGCGCAAGATTAGGAAAAAAAACACGAAAAAGCTTATCCGCTTTTGAGTTTACTTGCAATCAGTTCATCGATTACCCAATGCACGTGTGGTAGGTAAGCTCATGAGTAGAGAAACTGACATTGTTGATTCGTTTTTCAACTAGAAGTTAGTCACAAGCAGAAACTAATATGGTCATAGTATGGATGCCAGCAGTGTGTAGGATGGTACTAGCTCACTGGAGTCAGCGACAGTTCTAGAATTTGTTTGGGTTGACTTGAGGCACCGATGGATATGATGTTGGCTTAAGCAGACATGAGAGGTGTAATTTTTATGATGAATCTGAACAGTTACTAAGAAAAGTTGGATTTCATAGGGGTACAAAGTTCACCAAGAGAAAACTGAAGGCTACCTTGATTTGACATTGGAAGGAATTGCACAACCATAAGTTAGCTTCCATCTATTGAATTAGTAACAGACTAATATGTTAACTCATATTCCTTCTTCTAAAATCGAAGGATTTTTTGTCAGGGTAGCTCAAACTCCCAGACAAAAGTATAATTAAAGAATTACTATGTTCTCACAACAATATATAAATATTTATATTAAAATAAATGAAAAACGAATTTTCTATGTAACCTATTTCCTCCGTTCACGAAAAAGTGTAACATAGAAATGCAACATAAATAAGATGATGAAAAATGGTATGGACAATGCCTTGCTTTGTATCCCTTATAATCAAACAAATATACAAAAACTATTTGAAAAAAAAATAATGTTAAGGCAGAAAAGAAACAAACGTTACAACGAGAAAAGGTACTATACTACTATAAGCGTTATTTGTGTGGGCCATCTTGCTTGAGGAGCTTCAAATTATTCAGGTACTATGATATACACAACACTGAAAAAAATAGAAGACATGCAAAGTTCAGAAAGAGAAACAGACGAGCGAGCAATTCAGTAACTCCTTGTTGAACAGAAATCATATATAGTCACATAGATAGATTTATGGCCAACGCTTACATTACATCAATCAGAAGACACCTTCAAAGAATTAATCCTATGTTATTGCACCCGTTTAAAAATAAAACCACACCTTACCTCCTGGTCCTGGAGGAATGCTACCTATGCATGTATGCATCACGTACAAATCCTTAGTGTATAGCTGCTCCTACTGGTCAATCGATGTCTTCAAGCGTGGTGGAGGAGAATCCCAGCGTTGACGCAAAGGTGGCCGTGGTGTCGCCGCCGAGGTACCGCTTGAGCCGGTCCAGGTCGTCGGCTGCGTCCATCATGGTCGGCCGCGCGGACGCTTGCTCTTGGGTGCAGAGGATGCCGAGCTCCAGCAGCTCGCCGATGGCCACGTCCGACATCCTCCTCACCTCAGACGTCTGGTCCCGGACCATGCGCACCAGTGCCTGGTCGACCACTGCGTCGGCGCGGCCGTGGTAGTGGGCCTTCACCCACTTGTGCAGGCTCAGTCCGGCGTCGAACATGTCGTCGGTCGGCTTCCTCTTCGTCACCATTTCCAGCACCAGCACGCCGAAGCTGTACACGTCGCCCTTTGTCGTCGGGTTCGAGCCGTAGCCGTACTCTTCAGGCCATCGAGAACCACCCAGGATTCAGGAACGATCAGCCGGAGCAGTGGATTGATTAGGAGAAGGAAGCGTGCCACTGGATGCCACGTGCGTACGTACCTGGAGGGATGTATCCGATGGAGCCGCACAGCATGTTCGCGGTGGAGGCACCGACGTCGGCGGTGTTGGCCACCCCGCCGATGCTCATGACGAGCCGGGAGATGCCGAAGTCGGAGACGAGCGCGGTCATGTCGTCGTTGATGAGCACGTTGCTCGGCTTGAGGTCGCAGTGGATGACCTTGACCGGCGAGTGGTGGTGCAGGTACGCCATCCCCTCGGCGATGTCGCTGCAGATGTTGACCCGCTGCACAAGGCTCAGCTCCGCCGGCGGCCCCGCGTAGAGGCACCGCTCGAGGCTGCCGTTCGCCATGAACGGCAGCACCAGCGCCTTGAAGTCCGGCAGGCTGCACGCCGTGACGATGCGCATGAGGTTCCGGTGCCGGATGCGCTTCAGGACCTGGCACTCGCGGTTGAAGCTCTTGGTCGAGTTCCCCGTCTGGAGCTGCAGCACCTTCACGGCGACCATGGTGCCGTCGTGCAGCGTGCCGCGGTACACCCGGCCGTAGCTGCCCGTCCCGACGAGCCGGTCTTCGCTAAACTCCTCGGTGGCCTCGACCAGCTCCCTGTACGTGATCCGGGGGAACTTGTACTTCATCACCGGCGACGAGCCACCGCCGCGGCGACCACTGAACATGTCCTCCCGCATTGCCGTGACCCGCTCACGGATCTTACGGACGCTGACGGCGCAGAGGATCGTCAGCGCGAACGCCAGAACCGCTGAGCAGACACACATGATGACCAAGAACTTCCGGGACTGGTACCACGAGCGGTGGCGCCCTCCGCAGCGCCTGAGCACCGGACCAGACAGGCGACGGTTGCCGAGGTAGGAGAGACAGCTGAAATTCACGAAAGGGCCGGTGGTGGGGACGACGCCCCAGAAGTCGTTGTATGACAGGTTGAGATATTTCAGCATGTAGCAATTGGTCAGGCTAACGGGGATCTCACCGCTCAGGTGGTTGTTCGAGACATCGAGGCTCTCCAGGTACTTCAGGTTGCCGAGCTTCGAAGGGAGGCCGCCGCCAAGCGAGTTGTGTGACAGGTCGAGCACCGTCAACTCAAAGCAGTCCTCGAGGCTGAAGATCTCACCGTTGAAGTTATTCCAGGACAGGTCAATCTTTTGCACTTGCTGCATGTTGCTGAGGCTAGTCGGCAGCTTGCCCCCAAGCTGATTGCGCGACAGGTTCAGTGTCAATAGTGTCATCTTGGCGATGCCGGGGATATCGTCTGGCATCACCCCGGTCAAGCTGTTGTTGGAGAGGTCGATGACCAACAGAGTGGCACGCCGGCCGAGGCTCGGAGGTATGGTCCCAGACAGCTTGTTTCCCTGCAGGAAGAGATATCGGAGCTCGGCAAGGCTCCCGATGCTGCCGGGGATGGCCCCCGACAGCGCGTTGCCCGACAGGTCGAGCACGCCGAGGTGAATGGCGTCGCCAATGCACGCCGGAATTTCACCTGTCAGGGAGTTGTTGGACAGAGCGAGCCGCTCCAGGCTCTTCAGCCGGCAGAGGGACGTCGGGATCGTCCCGTTCAGCAAGTTGCTCGACAGGTTCATCCACGTCATGTTGATGACCTCCCCGACAGACTCCGGGATTGGGCCCTTAATGGCGTTCATCTCCAGGTTGAGGTGCCAAATGTTGCTCCGGAGCAGCGAGCCCAGCCGGCTTGGCAGCTGCCCACCCATCCCCACGGCGGAGGCCTCCACCTCCTGTAAGCTCGTGCAGTTCGACAGCGCGACGAAGAATGGCTCCAAGTTGGTGTTGCCGTCGTGGCTCCGGAAACTGTTGTTAGACAAATGCAGGTACATCAAGCCCTGCTTGTCTGAGATGATACTCGTAGGCAGCTCGTCGTCCAGCAAGTTGTCCTCCACATCTAGCGTCATCAGATCGGTGCAGTTGGCGATCCACCGTGGAAGCGTCCCTTGGAGCTTGTTGGAGTAGAGGTTGATGACGAGGAACAGGCACCTGGTGGTGCTCGAGATGGCGCGGGGGATCTCGCCAGAAAGACTATTATTGCCGACGTCGACGAGGCCCAACCCTGTGCAGTTGAGGAAGATAGCTGGTGGGATGTTCCCGGACAGGTTGTTTTGCCGGAGTCCGAGATAGAACATGTCCGTCAGCTCGGAAAGGGAAGGTGGTATTCCTCCATGGAGTTGGTTACTGGCGAGGTCAATGGCTCCAATGTTCCGTAGTTTGGAGAGCTCGGCTGGAATCTGCCCCGTCAGCTGGTTGCTGTACACTTCGAGAACCCAAAGGCTTGTTAGGTTGCAGATGGCAAGAGGGATCTCTCCAGAGATGAAGTTGTTTTGCATGCAGAGGAACTCAAGGAGAGTCAGGTTGCCGATGGACGGAGGGATGGTGCCAAAGATGTAGTTGCCGGAGACGTTGAGGATTTGGAGCTGCCCAAGGCTGCCGAGGGCCGACGGAATGGCACCGGTGATATGGTTGGAGGAGACGCCGAGTGTCCGGAGCCGTACGAGGTTGGAGAGCTCGGCTGGAATCTGCCCCGTCAGCTGGTTGACGGACATTTCGAGATCCCAAAGGCTTGTTAGGTTGCAGATGGCCAGAGGGATCTCTCCAGAGATGAGGTTGTTATCCATGTGAATGTACTCAACTTGAGTCAGGTTGCCGATGGACGGAGGGATGGCGCCAGAGATGTAGTTGCCGGAGACGTTGAGGATTTGGAGCTGCCCAAGGCTGCCGAGGGCCGGCGGAATGGCACCGTTGATACGGTTGTAGGAGACGCCGAGTGTCCGGAGCCGTACGAGGTTGGAGAGCTCGGCTGGAATCTGCCCCGTCAGATGGTTGACGGACATTTCGAGATCCTTGAGGCTTGTCAGGTTGCAGATGGCCAGAGGTATTTCTCCAGAGATGATGTTGTCATGCATGTAGAAGTACTCAAGGAGAGTCAGGTTGCCGATGGACGGAGGGACGGTGCCGGAGATGTTGTTGCCGGAGACGTTGAGACTTTGGAGCTGCCCAAGGCTGCCGATGGCCAGCGGAATGGCACCGGAGATGCGATTGTAGGAGACGTCGAGGCTCCGGAGCCGTACGAGGTTGCCGAAAATGGAAGGGTTGACGCCGGAGATACCGTTGTTGTTCATGAAGAGGCTCTCCAGTCGCGTGAGGTTGCCGACGGACGTCGGCACCTGGCCAACGATGCTGTTGTTGGACACGTCGAGGATCCGGAGGTGCGAGAGCTCGCCAATCACCGTTGGAATAGCGCCACGGATGCCCATGTTGGCGAGAGAGAGCCCAATAACGTGCTCCCGGCGCCAGTCGCACCTGACGCCGGTGAAGCCGCAGACGTTGCCGTTGGACTCGTTCCAGTCCGCCAAGGCCGCCGCTGCCGACGACGGCAGCGTGAGCCTCTGCTTCAGGGCCAGCAGAGTCGTCTTCTCCCGCAGCAGGATCTTTCGCCCCCGCCCCCGCATGTCGCCGACGGCCTTCCTGGCCGCCGACGTCGACGCGGCGAGGAAGAGGACGACGAGGATTAGCAGGAGGAGAATGGCCATGCGGACCCTCATCCTCTCCTCGTCGGATGGCACTAGTAAAACACCGGGGGATGATGGCGGTGATCAGACCTATTAGCTAGCTAGATTGCACCTAAGCTACTATTACATGGCAGTGGCATCTGTCATCGGCCGCTAGCTCGATCGAGATCAATCGACCTTGCTATGAAACGACCAAAGTGAGCTGCACTGCACCTGCTGGAGAGTGGAGAGAGTCAAGCATTGAAGCTGCTGCAGGTCTGCCTTCCGTGGGTTGGAACGGCCTAATGGAGGCCGCAGACGTCTTCCCGGATGCCATGATTGCGCGGCGCACAACGCACGGCTTTTCAACCCGGTTTGTGCATGATGAGTGGGTTGGGGCGCGCACGAGCCACTGAGCCAGACGCGGGGAGGGCGGGGAGCATGTGTGCGCGGCCGCGCCAGGGGACAGCGACGGTGGCGAAAGTGACGGGTGCGGCAGCCGCGATGGGCTCCGGCGAGCACAGCGCAGGAGATTGCGGGAAGGATGACAACAGGGCCCTGCACTTCGTTTCAGGTTTGCTGCCGCACTCAGCCCGAGCGCCAGTAGGTCAGTGCATGCACCGCCTCAAATGGCCTAGGCAACAGAATATGTTTCCCTCCAAGCATTTCAGCTTCTTCTTAGACGCTATTAGGATAATAAATAAGTCATGAAAAGATGGAAGAAAAACTGTCCCAATCTTTGAAACACCAAATAAATAAGTCATGAAAAGCTGGAAGAAAAATCATGGATGTGCAGTATACTAGCATCAAGCATCCATCCAAACAGATTCCAATTCCAATTCAAACAGTGACTTTTTACAGGAGGAAACAAAAAAAAAAGGATAACTTTTCAGGGAATCAGGAAAGGATAATAACGAGCATTCCAATTTGTATTTTCGATTTCTCTTGTATATTCAGAGTTTGAGTTGAAAATTTAGTAGGATGCTACATGATATCACATTCTATGCACCAAATTGTTGAGAAAATTTTCATGCCTATTTGCATGGTTTTTTTAAGGCTGAGAGGTGAGGGCTACATATTTTCTTAGGGTAACCCAAACTAATAAGCTGACCTTCTGAAACTACTGGCAAGCACGGACTATCTATTCTGCCGTACCCCCTTAACCACCCATAATCAATTCCAGACTGTATTGATACTGGGTACATGTCTTGCCAGAGTCAGCTGAACCAAACATCCAAATCATACCTTAAAAGTGACCATGGCCCATAGGTTCAGAAACATAGCAACACAGAGAACTTCAGAAGGAATGAGCGAGATTTCCCTCCTGATGTTCCTCTTGAAGATTTTTTTCTCGATTACGCAGGAGAACTGTGTATCGTTATATTAAGAAGAATGAAGATTTCTCAACATCCAAACTTGACTGTTAACTAGTGGCTAGCCAAGGTGACGTTGTCTAAAGTTAGCCTAGTTATCTGAACCAAACATCATAACTGCATCCTCAAAAGTTCACAGGCCATCAGTCAGCATTCCCCTCTAGGGATAGGGACCAAAAATAGAGGAATGCCAGATTTGGTCCTTGGTGTTAGGCTGTTAGCTATCCTATTTTTCACAGGGTAGTCTATCATGTCATTGTTAGTTGATCTCCTCCTGACTCGGTCCAACGACCGAGTCAGGGCCTTGATCGTACCCTGATCGGGGGTATCCAGCCGTTCAACGGGTTGGTGGGCCCCCGTCGCGCAGCACACTATAAGAGAGAGGTGGGGGCCAGTGGCTCGACTAACGAGGTTCGCCGTGAGCCGCCACTCCCACCTATAGTAACCCTAAAACCGATCTAAGGTGGTGCTGTAAGCGACGGGATGTGCCTCACCACCGCCGTCGCCCCAACGAGGTCTACACCGGCCCCCCTCTGGATCACCAGAGCACCTCGCCACGGAGCCGGAGCTGCCTCGACACCGTTGACGGCGAGGTCACGACGCTATTGTCCAAGGCGGATCTACGGTTTTCATACAGAGGTACCAATCCTATTTTTTAACAATGGCATCGGAGCCAAGGTTGCCTCTGTATCCCTAACCCTAACCGGGTAAAAGAAGAAAGAAAAACCTCCGCCACCGCGCGAAGGGGAAAAGATGATAGCACCGCTGTTTCTGCACCGGCGCACGGCAAGAACAGAAAAGATCCATTCGGATCACAGAAGGGGTTCACGAACCCTAAACCCGTAAAAGCCTTCAACGGGGAAGAGAAACAATACCTAGAAAGTATCCCTATCTCGATCTCGAAATCCTAACCCTAAGAGAAAGGGAATGGATCAAGAAATGAAAAGAAATCAAACCGATTTTGAATCGGCTCACGAGAACCGAAACCCTAACCCTAGAAATCCCATGTTCCTGTAACCCTAACGAAAAACATAGAGAAGGGAGGGCGCTCACCAGGGCTCCTCCATCACCGCGACGCACGCGGAAAGGCAAATCGCGCGGAGAGAAGCATCCGGCCCACCGGCCGGTGAGTCCTCGCCACCGCGGGGCGCTAGGCCTCCGGCTCGGGGCAAAGGGCATCGCCCGGAAGCTGCTCGACGGCGGCGCGATCTGCCTTGGGCGAGCGCGCGCGCCGGCGAGAGGCTCCGTGGCGGCGCCGCCACTCCTCCGTCGTCCTCCGGCCTCGGGCCAACTCTTGAGATTGCACTCGCTTTGTGCGGGGATAGAACAGAAGGGAGGAGGAGCGAGGAAGAAAGGGATGAAAAGGGGCTGGTCTCCGGTGCTTCTTTTCTTCACCGGCGCCGGCGAGCACGTGCGGCCGCCGCCGCTGCCTCTCCTCCTCTCGGCTTGCGGCGCTCAGAGAAAACGAAAATGGCTGCTAGGGTTTCACAGGAGCGGCTGTCCGGTTTTCATCCTCCGAAATGGACGCCCGGCCGTCGGATCGGCTTGAACGGCGAGGATCGCTCGCTGGCCATTTGGGCTTCTTTTGGCCCAGGCGGGTCAGCGAAATCTCGGCCCAGGCCCAGGTTGTGGCCTGGGCGCGGGGGGGCTGTGGCGCGAGCGCCGTGGGCCGCCGCAACGCTTGGCCGCCAAGAGGAAAAGCGCGCGTGCGGCTGGGCCGCCACATTGCGCTGGGCCGTGGGCCGTAGCGTGGGCGCGCGGGAAAGATGGGCCGTAAGAGCAGAAACGAACAGTGCGTGTTTTGGGCTTTTGGGCAAATGTACAGTGCCTTGTTAATATTGTTTTATTATTTTCAGAAGTCAGACTTGATAATTTTATGTTGAATTTGAAAGTTTGCATCTCTGTCAAAATTGCACCAAGGTGTCAGAATTTTGCAGAGAAAAGATGAGTAAGTGAAAATGCTTCTGATAATAATACTTTAAGATTATTTTTCCGCTGCAAAGAAAAGAATATTGTCTTCTCATTAAATCTGAACCAACGGAAGGATTTAATTTGAAGAGCAGTTATAGTCATTCAGTAAATGATGAAAAGTTTATCCTCTAATTGAAATTGGAGGAATAATTGATTTATGGTTAATATAAATTATAATATTGTTATTTTCTGACCAACGTTGATGATAACAATATTATAAGTTTATTTATGAGTTTAAGTTTAAAAGAAAATTATGATATTGTTATTTTCTGACCAACGTTGATGATAACAATATTATAAGTTTATTTATGAGTTTAAGTTTAAAAGAAAATTATGATATTGTTATTTTCTGACCAACGTTGATGATAACAATATTATAATTCTATGAGTTTTATGTTTAAAGTTTAAATCTCTGATGAATTTTGCATCAAAGTGACCAATTTTCAGAGAATAGATAAGAGATAATAGATGCTCCAGAGCGAGCAAAATGTAATGTATTTTTATGTTTCCGCTGCAATGATGATGATGATCTTCAAAATTAAATTCGAACAAACGGGAGAATTTAGTTTTGAAGAGGGTTATAAGATAATTGAGTTTTCATATGTTAATTCCATTTCTGCCCAACGGTGATGTGGAATTGATGTATAAGATTGATGGTTTTGTTCTATTTCTGCCCAACGGTGATATAGAATAGAACTTAAAGTTTAAAAGTTTAATGTGCATGTCTTTAACCAGACCAATGTAGGGTTATTTTTATGCTCATTATTGATGATGTTTTTCAGATAAAGAACTTCATGCCTTTATTCTTGAAGGGTGAAAAGAAAATGAGCTGGGTACTTGTGACTCAGAAGATGAAAAGTGTAATTTTGCAGAAAGAAGACCATTGTGTAAGGGACTGCGGTCTCTTTAAAGAATGGCTTCAAAAGAAAAGAATTCTAGGATATTGATCCAAGAAAGAAATAGAACATTAAGAGTTTATTTTAAAAGATGCCTTTTATGCACTCCTTATGAAGAAGAATTTAGTTTTTAGTTTTTATCATCATGATAAAAGATGTAATAAGTAATATAATTTTAGACTTAATCATCTTGATTTGAAATGTAATAAGTGACATGCATGTTTAATTTGACCAACGTCGGATTAAGCATATGTGTTAAAGAGTATTTGGATTTATTTCTAAATTTGTTGATTGAATATGAGCCAATATTGATATTTATGTCCATTCAAGAAAATTATCTCGCATGGCGGGAAAAAGTTTGTAATAGTACCCGTATGACGGGAAAAGTTTAAGAAAATACCCGCATGGCGGGGTAAAGTTGGCATAGTACTTATGTTAATAAATCCTGCATGGCGGGAGAAATTTGACATAGTATTTATCCTGTATGGCGGGAGAAAGTTGTGATGACTCATATGCTTTGAGTGTATCCCGTACAAGGAGAAAGATTAGGGTAGCTCTTATGCTATCCTAGTATAAGTTTAAGGAGAACAGAAAGTTACAGACAAACCTCAAGATAAGAATGACATGCAAGTGTGACTTGCGAAAGTATTAATGATAAAAGACTCTGTTAAGTTTTTGAAGTGAAATGAGGAAAAAATACTCCCAACGAATTAAGAAATAATTTCATTTGCATGATGTAATCATGTGGATGAAGAAAGTAATCAAAGTTTCCTCATTCACAAGAGTTCTGAATAGTTTTCGAAATTGTGGTAGAAAAGTTAGTACCACATTTCGAGGGGGAGAAAGGTGAGATCAATTACGAAAGACAATTAAGAAAGATACTTCTCCATAATTCAGACAATGCGATGCATACTAAAGTGATCTATAAAAGATAAAGGAAAAAGTCTACTTAACCCCCTGAACTATCAGCTAGCGTCTAACTTACACCCCCAACTATAAAACCGTCTGTTTTACACCCTGAACTATTCAAAACCGTTCAAACTACACCCTGAGACGGTTTTGGACGGCGGTTTGCTACAGTAACCATGGTTTTGCTACAGTAACGTCGGTTTTGACTTTTTCTTTTTCTATTTATTTCCGCTGAATCTTTGAAAAATCATAGTAAATCACAGAAAAATCATAAAATAGAAAATCTAATTTTATTGGACTCCACATGAGTAGATCTACACGATGAACATATAATATAGTATGCTTTAGTACAAATTTTTTCTGTAGCTTTAAATTAGTTAGAAAATCAAATTTTATCTGTAATTAATTGGAATAATTCATAGCTACAGCTTCTATGGTCCGATTTTGGTGAAATTTTTATGATGGGGTTATTATTATATGTTTGAACTATAGTAAAAATTTCATACTCATTGGATCATATATAACTTAATTATAGATTTATTTAGGTTTATGTTTAGGTTTATGCTTGTTAAATATAAATAAATCTATAACTAAATTATACATGATCCAATGAGTATGAAATTTTTACTATAGTTCAAGCATATAATAATAACCCCATCATAAAAATTTCACCACAATCGGACCATAGAAGCTGTAGCTATGAATTATTCCAATTAATTACAGATAAAATTTGATTTTCTAACTAATTTAAAGCTACAGAAAAAATTTGTACTAAAGCATACTATATTATATGTTCATCGTGTAGATCTACTCATGTGGAGTCCAATAAAATTAGATTTTCTATTTTATGATTTTTCTGTGATTTACTATGATTTTTCAAAGATTCAGCGGAAATAAATAGAAAAAGAAAAAGTCAAAACCGCCGTTACTGTAGTAAAACCATGGTTACTGTAGCAAAACCGCCGTCCAAAACCGCCTCAGGGTGTAATTTGAACGGTTTTGAATAGTTCAGGGTGTAAAACAGACGGTTTTATAGTTGGGGGTGTAAGTTAGACGCTAGCTGATAGTTCAGGGGGTTAAGTAGACTTTTTCCAAAAGATAAATGTGATCGTCGGGGGAGTAAGACGGTCATAATATCGATACCCCTAAAGTAAAGATATAGCTAAATTTATAGACCTTTTACAGTTCCAACAGAAAGATAGCATAGTCAGCCAGTATTTATACTGGACATGTTCAGAGTTTTAAAGGTGGTGCTAAATGCACCATATGAGTTTTAGCAGATTGAACCCAAAATAAGAAAATTAAAGATGGGACAATCTGGGGGAGCATGGTACAAAGAAACCTGACTCCGCAGGGAGGATGAATAATGTAAACAAGGATCTTGTTACACAGGACCTTATAATCAATTGTCTTTTGGCAATAAAGGTCAAGAAATGCTAGTAGCTAAGGCCCCAGAAAGTCTCAAAGAATAAGAAAATCAGATATTTCTGACGATTAAAGAAGCCATGAGTGGCGTTCACTCGTCCAAGTGGCAAGAAGCAAAGAAAGATGAAATGAAATTGATGATACCAATAATACTTTGGGATCTAGAATAAATTCCTAAGGAGCCAAAACAGTAGGCTGTAATGGGTCTACAAGACAAAATGTGACTCCAAAGGAAATATGTAAAGATGTGGAGCGCGACTTGAATCAAAAGTTTTGCGCGAAGCGAATGAATAGATTACAATGAGTGCTAGTGGTACATCAAGATCTGAGTTACATCAAATGAAAGTAAAGACAACATTTCTAATGGGAATTGTATGAAAATGATTACGTGGCACAACCCAGAGGTTTTGTCATGAAAAGAAAGAATATAAGAGGATGCCACCTGTAGAAATCTCTTATGGACTGGAGCAAATCTCTAGACAGTGGCATTTAAAGTTGAAGAGTCAGTTAGAAATTTTGGGTTAAAGATAATGAGAGGACAATTGCGTATGTACAAAGTTATAGAAAGGGAAATTCATTTCCTAATCTTGTGTGGTTGACACCTTAATGGTTAATAGTGATGTCAATCTACTGCATGAGAAGAAGTTCTTGTCCTCAAGCTTCAATGAGAAAACTCTCGGTGAAATGTATCTCGTTAAAAGAATTGAAATTCATCGAGATAGAAGAAAATGGGTATTATGACTATCGCATAGGCATGCTAAGAAAAGTTTCTAAAGAAATAAAGTACATATGCGGGTAAACCTATGCCTGTTCTCAGGTCAGGGTAATAGTTTTGAGAACTTTAATGTTCCAAAAGCAATGTAAGATTGTTATAGATGGACGTCCTATATGCTTCAGCTGTTGGAAGCTTAATGAGCACAAAGATAAGATCTTACCCTGACACAGTTCACGTATCCGGGTTGTTTTGGCAAAAGTCCAGTCCAGATATAGATCACTGGAATGGAGTTAAAATATCGGCCTCATGCTAAGAAAGAAAGAACAAGTACTCTCAAGTAGTTGTGGGTACAATTGTTAATTTTTGGCGAGATGTTTAGTGAAACCCACATAGTAGCTAACACTCGCAGTTGGAGTTTTATTGTGGAAAAGCTCCAAAAGAAACAATTCTAGTATCATCAGTGATGTAAAGTTATAATATAGCATGATATGAGGCTGAGGAACAGGCAAAATGGTTAAGGAACTTATACCCGGAATTGATAATGGTTATCAACAGCAATAACCATTTAAGTAGTTTTGCTCCTATGATAACGAGTCAAGTGTGCTGCCAAACACATTGACATTAAAGTTATACGTTGTTAAGGAGAAAGTCCGGAATCATACTAAGGGTATTGAACGTAAAGGTAACAAGCAAGTGCTTGCGGATCCGCTTACCAAAGGCTTACCGCCCAGTGTGTTAAGAGAACACACAGTCGACATGGGTTTTATGGTATAGCCTATGATTTCCGGACAATAAAGGGCCCAAAGTTGAAGAATCTGTTTCAGATCAGAAATGTGTATTGTAGCTGTTAAATCTATCGGCGACTGATCGTGACGATGAGGCATGCTCTATACACTGATTTGTGATGGAACAAATAAAAGTGAAAGCAATCAAAGTCAAAGTTTAAAGTTAAAGTATAAAATGAGATCAAGGGGGAGAATGTTAGTTGATCTCCTCCTGACTCGGTCCAACGACCGAGTCAGGGCCTTGATCGTACCCTGATCGGGGGTATCCAGCCGTTCAACGGGTTGGTGGGCCCCCGTCGCGCAGCACACTATAAGAGAGAGGTGGGGGCCAGTGGCTCGACTAACGAGGTTCGCCGTGAGCCGCCACTCCCACCTATAGTAACCCTAAAACCGATCTAAGGTGGTGCTGTAAGCGACGGGATGTGCCTCACCACCGCCGTCGCCCCAACGAGGTCTACACCGGCCCCCCTCTGGATCACCAGAGCACCTCGCCACGGAGCCGGAGCTGCCTCGACACCGTTGACGGCGAGGTCACGACGCTATTGTCCAAGGCGGATCTACGGTTTTCATACAGAGGTACCAATCCTATTTTTTAACAGTCATTTCTGAAAGGAATAACACCCATGTGACATTTGCATGCAACCAGCAAGTTGGAAAGCAAAAAAAATACAGCCTAGATAGTTTTTAGAGGGTAGATAGTCAGACTATCTGAAAAATATCTTAACAGAGGGTTAGAATGTTCAGAGTCTGGGAATTTTGCAAAAGAAAACTGGGAAGAACAAGGCTACCGGAGAATGCAGGCAAAGTTCTGCTCAGTCATAGATATGCTGCAGTCATCTGACTTAAGGGTCAGCCAATATCAGGGGAAGATCATCGATATCCCTGTTGCCATCAGAGATATTCCAGGGTATGGTCCCATGCTCCCATCTTATTGTGCCTAACATGCACACCCACCAGATGGTAACCCAGCATTCACTAGACAAACATGATTCACATATAAGCTTTTAGATGGTTTGGTCCACGCCTCAGCTAATAAATATCAGCCTACTTATATTGCTATGCACGAATTGGTGGGCCACAAAGCTCAACCTATGGCACGTTGTTTATGCCTAGGTGACCAAGAACTGTCAAAGAATGATTAACACTTTGCGGAGCAGAACTGTGGCTAGAAAGATCAGCCTATACATCTAAATGATTCATTGTTAAATGGTTTATAGTATAGGTACATCATGCCTTCCCTTTTTACCAAATCTAGCGGGATATTTGTGGTGTCCATTTTGTCCTCTGATGTTTCTCACTTAAAAACATGCTTAGTTAGCAGATTTATGGCACTATTCCACCTTGGCAGATCCGCCGGTTGTTAAGCAGATCACACGCTTTCTATTCAGAGTTTCACCACATTCCCATGAACAGCAGCAGGACAAATTAAAGATGCTAGTAGTTTATACACTAGTTTCTAAGTTAATTTTATGTGTTCTTTGTTAACGGAAATAGGCACAATTCCGGCATATTTGTTTAAATGGCGTTGTAGGATACTGAAACTTCCGAACCCCTGTGTCGTTCGTACAGGGCGGCTGGGCGGCTCGGGGGCGACCCCTGCCACCACCGCCGGCCCCTGCCTCGCCGGCTTCCCGGCCGCCGTCGCCGCCCCCTAGCTTGCGGTGGCGGCGGCCCGCTGCGGGCACTCAAAAAGGCTTCCCGCAGCAGCTCCCTTCCCCCTCTCCCTTCCTCTCCACTTCTCTTCCTCCTCCGTATTTTGAACTTCTGGCAGCTAGGGCGGCCGCCAGCGAGCTTGGGGACTCGGCCGCGGCGACTGGCGGGTGCGAGCTGCGCGGAGGTGGAGGCGGCGCCCCTGAACTCCGTCCTGCTTGTCTCCAAGTGCCGCCGTCGTCCGCGCCGCTGCCGCCGGTCGTGGCGCTCCTGGGCGAGGTGGCGCGCGTGCGCGTCGACGCGGGGCTCGTGACCGCGGTGCTGGCGGGTCTGATGGCGGCTGCGTGCACGTACGCCGCGTCGCCCCAGCGGCTCGAGTACCTGATGGCGCCACCCACTTCCTGGCCTCCATCCTTGCCGCCAACGGCAGCAGCGGCAGCGGCAGCGGACCCAGACTCGCCATCAGCATGCAACCGGCGCCGTGGATCTGGCCGGGCAGGGGCGGGGCAACCCGCACCTACGAGGGTCGGTGGCCGGGGCCAAGGGACACCCCAACGGCTGTGGTCGAACAAGCTCCTGGGTGAAAACTTTGTCCAGCTTCTCGCTACGGGCCGGCGGCAGTGGCGTAGCCTGCGTCATCCACCTTCCTGAAGGCATCATCGAAGGATCAGTTCGTCGCGTGAGTTCGTCGCATGAGTCATTGGGGCCTATTCTGGGACGAAAGTCCTTCTTGTGCCCTCTTCAACGTTGTTGGCGTCTATGGACGTCATTCCCTCCTTGGAGGCTACGTTGTTGGCCACCATCCGTCGGCCGCTCCTAGCTTGTGTTGTGCTTGCCTGTGCTTCAGCTTCCTCTTCGCTTTGGTCTGTCCACCTCGGGTGTTGGTGTTGCCGCAGTCATCGTCTTCTTCACAGTGGCTACCTATCGCTGGCGGATACGTCGTCTTCTTCGCAGCGGCTACCTGATCGCTGGTGGATACTGTCGTCTTCTACTTCACAGCGGCTACCTGGTCGCTGGCGGATACTGTCATTCTACTTCGCAGCGGCTACCTAGTCGCTTGCGGATCTTCCGGTGGATGCTTTGCCACCACGGCTTCACCCCCTTTGTTGGCGACCATTGCGCAGATGTATTTTCTTTTGCAGGCATAGTCGGTTGGTGTTTTGAGGTGGAGGTTCACCCCACCCCCCCTGGTGTTTTCTTGCTGTTCGTTTGTGTTTTGGGGATTCTGCGGGTAATCTAGGATTACTTATGAGTCCTTTGTATCCGTGTTCCAGCCTTTCTTTTGGCCTCTTCTCTTAATGAAAAACGGGTTAAACACCCGATCGCGAAAAAAAATATTTGTTTAAAAGAAAGTTTAGGTATGTGGAAGTGAACAGATAAAGCAGAGTCTGACCCTCCTAGTTCTCCAATGGTTTCTGACACGTGATCTGTGTAATTAGGCAAAGTAGAGTATAGCTTCTAGTACTAAAATTGTGCGAGAGCAAAGCCTATTCAGCTTCATCAGACTCATACCTTTACACCATTTGAGACAACCCTATGCTATGAGTTCGAGCGATGCCTACGGATAGCGCTCAATTGCCCAAGTGGGATGCTATCTCTCTCAAGCATCTACTAGTTAAATGCCTAATTAGTGATACATCTACAAGACGAACTGGCAGATGATAGTTCTGAGACCTTTACGATGGAAGTGATCCATAGGCCATAGCCGTCGGCATGTAACCGTGTGCCAATTCTGTGCCATCCACTTTAGAGAGAGAAGTTCCCTCAAAAAAAACTTTAGAGAGAGAAGATCGCCTTTTCTTTCTTCTGCTAAGGTCACAAGGAATACAACGTGGTCATAGAAGGTCATTCACAGGCAAAACAACGATGAAAAGATCCATTGATCCCGAAACAAAAGACTGCGGAGAAGGTCAAAGGGATGGTCTCGTTGGCAGCATACCTGCACATGAGAAAATTGCTGCTCCTGCACGCCCATGGAGCTGCGTGTCCCTTATTCTTGTCGAATTGCCTAGCCCAAACCATGAGTCAAGCAGAAGTGCAGTTAGTGCTGGAATTCGGCTCCCCTACTGCCAATCCTCTCGGTCCCCGCTACCCACTGTGGTTCCTAGAGTTACGTGGTGTACCATGAGGGGGCGCTGCCGTTATGGCAGGCCGTCCTGCCCATTTGCACGAGCAGGTGGCGGGCTTGGCTTCCCTCCGCAGCAGAGAATGGGGCGACGGCCTTCGAAAGCTGAAACACGCCGCGGTGGGTCGTGGACGTGGTGTGAGGCTAGCGCTAGCAGTGACCGGCCGATCACGGTGGCAGACGTGGACGCGTGGCTCAGACATGGCGGCACCCTGCGCTTGCGGCCGCCATCTCGCTTGCCACCGCGTTTGGTGCTGCTGAATTTGGGACTCCGATTTCTCGGCAGGCTACAACGCGAATTCGCGATGCAGGGTGAGAACTGAGGCGCAGATGGGCCGGAGACGAAGCAAAGGCGGCGGGGCCCAAGAGCCCAAGAGGAACCACACGGTCGCCGGAGCAAGTTGATGGGCTTTGACGTTTTCCCATTGTATGGCTGTGTCCCGGTAGGATTATCGGGCTCGTAGCGTTGCGCCAATAGGCCCAAACCATACAGATTTGATTTATAGATTTTTACGTACTCTCTGCTCCATCCATTTCAAATTAAGGGTTGTTTTAGGGCATGTTTGTAATGCGGAAATTTTTCCTATTCCTATATTTTCCCGGTAAAATTGAATTGATTCCTGCGAAATTCGTTCACGGTTCCTGTGAAATTTTTGCGTTCTAAATGCCCTTAACTTATCTAAGTAGATACTTGGTACAAACTCTGCATGTTACTACGGGATTTGTAGAAGGCATTTTATTTATATAATAAACGATCAAACCAAAAGAAACAATGTGGAATATGAATAGCATATATTCAGACGCTACAGCAATTTGGCAATACTATTTGAGTGTTGATGCTCTGATGAGGATGTGCCAACAATAGATGGTGGGCCAAAGTGTCTTGAGATGATAAGATTACGGGAATACATGAGTACCCATGTGAATTTTTTTTTTCTCAATCACGCAAAAGGTTTGTGCGTCTTTGTATTAAGATAGATTAAAAATTTAATACAACATGTCTTAGCAACACCCTTCAAAAGAGTTGTACATGGACACCCAAACCCTCCCTAGTGTACCCACATTAAGACAGGAGAGAATTAGGAACTTGGCCTCCAAAAAACTTGCTCTTAGAAATCAGGTCCTTTTTTTTGAATTTGGGAATCAGGCCTCAAAACAAAAATCGCTTAGGAATCAGGCCTTCGGTCAGTTTTGACACTTAATGGTGTTAACTACGGGGTAGAAAGACCATTTTACCCCTGAGTAAAAAAATCAAAAAACAGAGTTTTGTTTATTATATATATATATATATATATATATATATATATATATATATATATATATATATGAGTATATAATCACATTCAACCACACATATATTCTCGCATATGTATGTTTGTAGTATTATTTTAAGGCACGGTCATCCAAAATGTTGTCCGTATAAAAATTATAAGAAAATGTGTTCCTCCATATGTATATTTGTAGTATTTTTTTAAGGCACCGACATCCAAAATGTTGTCTTTATCAAAATTCCAAGATTTTTAAAAATCATTGTAAGTTTTTGCAATAAATTAAATTTCCAAGATTAATTAGCACTAATGCATGCATAATTATTAGAGGTCAAAAATATTTCATGAATCAATCAAACTAATAAGATATAGGTTGTAAATGATTGTTGCATTCATCTACACATAACAGACTCTGCCATGTGTATGGGAAGTGAGGGGCAAAGTGGTCTTTTCGCTCGAGCTACAGTGCCCAAACTAACAGACTTCACTCACAGACATGACGGAAGGCCTAATAACTAAGAAAAAAATTTCAGGGCCATATACCCAAATTCAAAAAAAAAAGGTCTGATACCTAAAGCAACTTTTTTCCAGGGCCAAATTCTTAATTCTCCCTTAAGACAGTACCATGAAAGTAAGACCATTTAATTAAAGATCATACGAATTGCAAGAGGGATTTAAGTAAACAACCAACTGCTAAATTTCTCTTGACGAACAAAGCAAGGAGCTTTTAATGCTCCTAATTAAAATTTTCTCTGAGTGCGAGAGAAAAACTAAGAAGTTACAACATACATACATACATACATATATATATATATATATATATATATATATATATATATATATATATATATATATATATATACACCATACAGTACAAACTGAAAGCAACCCTGGGCAAAAAGCAAATATATTTAAATAAAACCATCATTTTTCAGTACAGACCCACCCATTTGTTATCTTTAGATACTTTGTTTATTTGACACCTTTTAATTTGAAACCTCTGCTCACATCTCCATATAGGAATCCTGCCTCCAAAAGCGGGCTCGTGGATCGGGCCATGTCGCCCAATAACCCGATAACCGTAGGATCGAGTCAGCTCGTCGCCTAAACCGTCCGATGCGAATGTTAGCGGGTCTGTGACCCATTAAACCGTGAAACCGTGCGGAGCTCATCCCCTCGCAAGTTCGAGAAGGGGCTAATTTTTAATAAATATTTTAAAATTAACCGTCCCAGAAAATATTTTGCATCAGAAGCCCCTTTGATCGCGTCAATCCCGCTGGCGCGATCAAATAACATAGTCGCGCCACATGCGTTGGCGCGGCAAGATACGGCACATTTGACGGCGTTTCCGACGTGGAAAAACTTGTCGCGCCACTCCCGTTGACGTTTGTCGCGCCACCGGGATAGCGTGACAAGACTGAACTTTCGAAAAATCATAACTCTTTAATACGACGTTGGATGTAGATGATTTTATATGAAAATTGTAGATCTCGACAAGATCTACAACTTTTTAGTTTTGAGTTTTTTTTGTTTGACGACGTTAAGATGCTCAAAAAAATTATATAAAGTTTCAGCACCAAAATAATTGCGTATTAGCGCTCGTCGCATTAGAAAAATAATATATTTTTTTGTATGAATTCAAATGAAGATACCATTTATATCAAAGTTGTAGCTCTCAATGAAATCTACAACTTTTTAGTTTTAAGTTTTTACATTTGAGATCGTTAAGATGCTCAAGAAAATAATAAAAAGTTTAAGCACGAATATGCTTCTGAAGCTTTATATTATTTTTTTTGAGCGTCTTAACGATCTCAAATGTAAAAACTCAAAATGTAGCTACAACTTTGATATAAAAAGTATTTTCATTTGAATCGATACAAAAATATATTATTTTTCTAATGCGACACGCGCTAATATGCGATCATTTTGATGCTGAAACTTTATATAATTTTTTTGAGCAGCTTATCATCATCAAATGAAAAAACTCAAAACTAGAAAGTTGTAGATCTCGTCGAGATCTATAATTTTCATATAAAAATCATCTTCATCCGACATCGTATCGAAGAGTTATAATTTTTTGAAAGTTCAGTCTCGTCACGCCACTCCCGGTGGCGCGACAAGACAATACTGTCATGTCAGCGGGAGTGGTGCGACGAGCTTTTCCACCTCGGAAACGCCGTCGAATGTGCTGTATGTTGTCGCGCCAACGTATGTGGCGTAACTACGTTATTTGATCGCACCAGCGGCGGGACTGACACGATCAAAGGGCTGCCTGATGCAAAATATTTTCTGAGACGGTTAATATTAAAATATTTATTAAAAAAGATTAAATTTTTTTAAAAAAAATCCTCGAGAAGGTGCCGGTCCCTGCACGGAGGCGGCCTCCCCGCCCTCTCCTCCCAGCCGCGCCGAAGAAGTCGAGAGATCCCGGGAGCTGGCCGCGCACGTGCCCCGGAGCCGAGGCCGAGCACTCGCCTGCCTGGGACACCGGGGGAGGGGAGCCGCCGAGGCTCCCGCGCCTGAGCCTCCCACACGCGCTGTGGTGGCCGGAGCCACCCTCGCCCGCGCCATGGTGACCGAGACCGCTGCGCCGTGCACTCACGCCGGGTTGTACTCATGTATGTCAAGGAACAGGTACGATGGCTTCATCTGGCCAGCGGCTTCTGCGGTCACAGTAGACGGCACAGAGCGCGACGATGGGGGCTCCATTGGGCTGGCAAGCCGGTGGAGCAAGACTGCGAGGAAGCCCATCTAGCAGCCGTCGACCATCAACCGCAGTTGTAAGCTCCCCCAAGGTTCGTCTTTGCCACTGCTGCTCCTTTGCTTCTACTGCTCTGGCCTATAAAATGATTGCTTGTAAGTGTCTGATAAAATGCCAACCATGACTCTGGAACCAAATTCAGTGTGATCTTGGCAATTTGAGTTCACTCACACTCGCTTTAGAGTTTAGACTAGCAGCAATATTTGTTTGCTTGCTCACTAATAATCAGGATGATTTTTTAGTCCTCTTCTTTTTTTATAAACTGGTGAATTTTGGTCTGAAAACATATGAATCGACAATTGGTTTGCTTCTTTGCTCATAAGCCAATGTATTAATATCCAAAACAATTTGTTACTCCGTGGTTAGTTCTCAAGTTTTCGGACATGTAGCCTTCATTTAAATGGATTGTTTCCCATTAAACTTTTCACTCTATATTTTCCCAAATCCCAGGATTGTATTATTTGAAGGATTATAATGAACAGCAGACATGTTCCGCACAAGATGCATGTACCTGCATGTCAGATTTTAGAGAAAAAAATATCCGAGAGAACTTTATCAAACGACACATTACTTACAGAGAAGATGACTTGCAACAGCAATAATCTTTGTTGAATAGCGTTGCTTCAGTGAACAGCTTGCCTTCGAGGCATTTCGTCAAGCAACTGTGAATAGACAAACATAAATGGTTTGTATTGGCCTGATCAATTTACTGTTTCTTCGTATTCCTAGATATTAGTGTGTTTTCAGTGAATTTTATATTCCATACCTGTTGTCTTGGAGGATATAATTTATAATGTATCAGTTTACCCATTAAAACCTTACGTTTGCCAAAGAATGTGAATTCAAATTTTATAGTAAATACATGCGTTCTTTGAGGATTATTTCTGTTATTGCCCTTATTGTCAAAATAGCTTGTACAGTTGAGTTCTTACATAGACCACACGAAATGTGGCTTTACAAGTTCTGAACACAGTGATAACTGCTGGTTATACTAGCCCAATCTAGAATAGGTGCTCTAAGAAAGGCACCTATTATAAAGGAGCGAAGCGACTGCCTATTATACTAGCAATCACTGATAACCCATGGACATCACACAGATCTGAACGTAGGGGCTAGCCATTGATCGGATTCGGGCGGAGAAGCGTCACAGCTAGTGGCTGAAATTGAGCATGGGGTATTGCTTGCAGGTGGGAGCACATGGGAGGCGTCGACGGTGGCAAAAGGCACTCGTGCGACTGGAGCAATGCTTGCATGCCGTGCGCCAATGGACCAAACGCAGCGGGGCCAGATGGACGACGCATGGAGGAGGCACACTGTTGTCTCTCCACCACTACCGCCGGGCCGCAACAACATGCTGCTGGTTAGCCACATCGCATAGGGATGCACCAACAGGCCTGGGCTACAACTACAAGCAAATCCAGTGATCAAATCAGGAGTGTAAGTACTTTCACACTTACATGAATCTAAAAAATCAAACCTTGGTGTTGGCTCGAAAGCTAGAAGATGTATCTTCCTGATTGGAATCCATGAGTATAGTTGATGCTGCTTAGCTGACAAAATGCTTCTTCCCTTAGTGTTAAAATTATCGAAGTAGGGGAAACATCTCGCAAGGTATATAAATGATTTTACCTGATCCAACATCCATTTCAATTCATCTTTAATATTTGTGTCTCTAAAATCATTTGTAAACTAAACATGTTAACTTGCAATCTCAATTTGTCAATCTGATATTTTGGATCTTTATTCCTAAAGTTTACTATCTACCGTGGTAAATAGTGGGTTGAATAGAGTGTGAGTAATGTTCTTAGCAATAATAGGTAAGCATTTTTTTATTTACCAATTATAAAATCTCAGTCCAATTCCTGCAATTCATACTTGGTTTGGTACTATGGTTTGATTTGTAATGACCTTCAAAGTGGGCACTGCTGAAATATCTACATAATGTTTAACCTATTTTCAAGTTGCAGAACTCAATACCTCAATACTATAACATTGATCGTATGCTGCATTCCAGCTTAGTTTAATCAAGTTTATAGACCATTTAATAATTTAATACATTTGAGGGGCAAAGTATATTAAGTATTAACTGAAAGTTCTAACTGGAAATTCCAACGCTGCTGGCCAACAACTCCTTGCTTCTCTAAATTATTTCTCAAATTTATCAGCTCCAGTTTGGGTTCAGTTTGATATAGTTCATTCTTTCGTTGTCAGTAACAACACCACTTTACCTTTATTGGTGATTCTCTCCACTATCAAGTTCTGGGAACATATATGGAAGACTATTTTTTATGCTTATGCCAACTACAACAATACTTTATTATCAAAAGATTTGTGCTATCAGTTCATATGGCAAGCCTTCCTATCTTTTACACAGCTTCAAGCTAAGTTAATGCCTTCTCTGATTATATTTCTATGTTTTGCTTTGGTATTCTTATGCCCATGCCAAGTGAAAGGATCAAGATGCCCAAGAGGGGGGTGAATTGGGCTTTTCTAAAAATTAATTGCAAGAATTAAATCCTACAAGCCGGAATTCACCCCTAGTGCCTACTTGTGTTCCTAGAGATTCTACCGGTAAAGTTTTGCACCCTAGTTTCCAATCCTAGTCTAGCATGGCAATTCTAGGAAAGTAAATCAAGCAATGAATGTAAATACGAGAATGTAAATGCTTAAAAGTAAGGGCAAGGAACACGGCGATGTTTTTCCGAGGTATCGGAGAGTCGCCACTCCCCACTAGTCCTCGTTGGAGCACCCGCGCAAGGGTGTAGCTCCCCCTTGATCCGCGCAAGGATCAAGTGCTCTCTACGGGCTGATTCTTCGACACTCCGTCGCGGTGAATCGCCCAAAACCACTCACAAGATGAGTTGGGTCATCCACAAGCTCCGCCGGATAATCACCAAACTTCCAATCACCACCAAGCCGTCTAGGTGATGGCGATCACCAAGAGTAACAAGCTAGAACTCTCACTTGACCACAACGAGTCTAATGAGAGGGTGGATGCACACTTGCTACTCTCTAATCGCTAGTGAGGAACTCTCAAGCTTTGATTCTCAAAACACAATCCTCACTAGAGCTCTTGCACTCCCTTGCACTCCAAAGGTGTTTCTCAGCTGATCAAATAAGCAAGAGACCTCTAAAAGAGGTGGTGGGGATGTATTTATACACCCCACAGTCGAAACGAACCGTTACCTGCCAACTCAGCAAAATACGGGGTGACCGGACGCGCCGGTCGAAGTGACCGGACGCGCCGGTCGCCGTAACGGTCGAAATTCGGAAATCTCGGCTGAGTGACCGGACGCGTCGGTCAGGGGTGATCGGACGCGTCCGATCGTGCAGGAAGCTTACTGTAACGAGACCGGACACGCGACCGCGTCCGATCGGTGATGACCGGACGCGTCCGGTCGTCGCAGGACCTTACTGGAACGTGACCGGACGCGCCGATCACACCCAGGTCGCGTCCGATCGGAAGGTTTCCCTCAAGTGACACGTGTCGGCCCTGACCACCGCGTCCGGTCCTCGCAAGGGCCACGTCCGGTCGTCAGCGCCGAAACGCAGTCGCGGTTTTGAACTGACCGGACGCGTCCGGTCAAGCCGAGAACCGCGTCCGGTCAAGGGAAAAACCATCTAAACTCTCCAAAACGCGACGCAACTTGAACCAAGTTGCTTCCAACTGAACTTTGAGCTACTGTAGAGCTGCCTAGTGCTAAGTTTGACAAGTGTGCACCACACCTAAACATAAGACTCACCTAGGTCAAGCTACCCGCTCATGCTCCCCTTTATAGTACGGTCAAAAGAGAAAACGAAGATCCTAACGACTATTCCGAATGTAACTCAACACCTCGACATCCGGAACTAACCGTCCTTAATTTTGACGTCACTCCTTTGAAAACCGAAACGATTTCCATCAAGGAGCATGAATACCATGGTGCCCAAAGCAGTTATTACCTCCATGACCTAACTTACCAAAGTTTCTGCAAAACACACGTTAGTCATGGTAATAAAGCGTTGTCATCAATTGCCGAAACCAACTCTCGGGGCCTAGATGCTTTCAATCTCCCCCTTTTTGGTGATTGATGACAACACTAAGATTCAAAAGATAGGAGTTGAGGTTTTCGAGCATGCTTGGTTCACATAAGCAAAAAGCAATAAGCACAAGGGGTTATGAATTGCTTATGTGCCCCAAGCCAAAAGTAGTACACAAAAAGATATAGCTCACAAGAAATCAGAGTAAGGCACGAAAGCACATCCTTAGAGCTATAACCAAACAAGTGACATGATTTAAAACAGTGACTAGATAAACCATTAGACTCAACGTATCTCATACGACCACATGTCACACGAATGCAATGACTGTAAAGTAAACATGATGCATGAATGTAGCACACAAATAAAAGCGAAAACCCTCTATCAAAACTCCCCCTGAAACTACTCTCTCCCCCTTTGGCATCAAACGTCAAAAAACTAGTCTAGGGATCGGATGGGGGAACAGACAGAGTCGTGTCGGGTGCCGAGGTGCGTGGAGTAATCACGAAGTGCAGAGTGTCTTCCTCGGACTCGGAGCTATCTAGCTGACCCTGTGAAGAAGCACGCGACTGTGAAGCGGTCTGGGTCTGAGCAACAGGAACAGGTACTGACGTAGTAGCAACAAGTGGAGCAGTCTCTGTGACCTGAGCCTGTAGTGTGCCAATAGCTGGGGGATCGGTCGAGGCAACTAACGAAGGAACTGTCTCTGTAGTGCCCGTCCCTGTCACAGGAGGAACAGCTGCCTCTGAAGCTGACAACCCTGAAGAAGTAGCAAAGGTAGTGTGCGAGGGCGTCGGCTGACCAGTCAACTCGCTGTATGTGGCACTGAAATCAACGAAAGGTGTGCCTGTCAGCAGGTGAGGGCGAGGCTGGTCTGAAGGAGTGAACCCCGTCTGAATAGGCGTGTAGCTCGGGGACTGGAACGACTGGGGGACCTGCTGCTGTGGAGAGGTGAACTGAAAACTCAGCTGTCCCTGACTCGATGGACCACTGGACTGTAAAGCTGGAGTCAGGACAGAAGCAGGTGGAGGAACCCCAACAGTGACTAGATGACGCAGAAGGTCCAAGTACTGCTGCTGGCTAGCTGCACTCTGTCGCTGCATCTCATACTGTTGACGCTGCATCTTGACTTGCTGGCGCTGGATCTCAAGCTGCTGTCTCTGAAACTCGTCCTGTCGAGCCTGTATCTGTACAAACGCTGCAGCTGTGTCCTGAGCCTGTCTCTGTATCTGCAGCTCCTGTCGCTCCTGTGCCTGGGTCAGTCTCTCAAGGATAGCCACCATGGCTGGATCTGAGCGGGAGGCTGAACCAGAGCCACCGGCCTCGTGGTCGTGAGGCCGAGGAGACCGATACCTGGGGATGGGCTGATAGTCCTCGTCAGTGCTGTCAGAGGCCTCATCCTCAGCTAGATCAGCAGACTGAGCATCAAGATCTGCGAGCTCTGCCTCAGCAAGCCCCTCAACGGTGGCGTCCTGCTCAGCTGCTGTCTCTGGTACCTCAGGTCTCTCGCGCTGTCCTGGCATTGGGGCCTGCTCTCTCGTAACTGAAGCCCATAGCTGACGGATATCATACTCAGGAAAAGCAGTGGTAGTATCGGATATCTCAGCTCTAATCTCTGCAGGAAGCTCAAGTGCAGACCTAATGATGAAGCAAATCCAGTGAGCATAGGGCAGCTGACGATGTCCCTTGAATCCCTCTGCCAGGGTGTCCTGCATCTCACTAAGCATAAGATCCCAAATGTCAAAAGGTGTCTGTGAGAGGAGGTGGTGAACAACCCATAGCTGCATCCTAGTCAATCCCTCTCTGTAGCCAAGCCTAGGAAGAAGAGTGCGCCTGACAATAGCATCCAGGACTCGGGCTAGCGGTGTCAAGCTGGCAGGAGTGCGACGAGACCCTTCGCTAAAAGGCTCACGGAAGCAGGGTCGAATCAAATCTGTAGGAGGCACTGTCCCGCCGTGAGGGTGTCTGGGTGGTGGAGTCTGACCAAAGCAGAGCTGATGAATCTTTGTGTCTGAAGCTGGGAGTCTGAGAATCTCCCGCACTCTAGTGCTGTACAGTCTACGGTCGCGGCCTCGGAATGCAAAGTGTATGAACTCATGGGCCGGATCAATCCACAATGAAGCATAGAACTCTCTCACCCATGTGCCGCAGTATGCACCTGTCCGTCCAAGAAAATCTGACAAGCCCGGTAGAAAGGACAGGTGCGGACGAAGCTGCTCACCCACAACCTCAACGAGTGACTCAATGCAACAGACCCTCTGTGGTCGAAAGGCAATGCCACTGTCAACATAAGCTCTGTAAAAGTCCTCCTAGAGAGGAGTATAGAAACCCTCTGAAGCTCTGAAGTCCCTCTGAGGTGGGAACCACCGACTGACCTCAACGAACCTCAACCCTTGCACCTGACGTGCTGTAGCACCCCTCAAATCAAAGTGCTCGACCAGGGGTGAACCTCTAGCCCTGGGAGGTGGACGTGCTCCACGACGCTGGCCCTCTGGCCTAGGAGTCACCTGAGCTCGTGTGCGTGTGGAGCGGCGACGTGGTGGAGTCTGAGCTGGCTGCTCCTCTGTCCCCTCTAGAGCCTCTGCAGGTGGATCAACTGACATAGCATCTGCATCCTGTGTGCCCTCTGTGCCCTCAGTGGCCTCTGTAGCCTCAGTACCAAGCTGTCGTCCTTCAAGATGAAAGCGACGCTCGCCAATGCGTATACCACTGCTTCTGCCTCCCCTCTCTGCCTGCACTGCTGCATCTGCAACTGCCTGAGCTATCTCTGCATCTGTAAGTGTCTTTTTCTTTCTGGCCATAACCTTGATTCGCTTGCCATACGCAACCTCAGACAGACGAGGAGGACTGTCGTCCCCGTCACTAGGAGCACCACCGGCGTTCTTGCAACGAACCATGCTTCAAACTGACGGAAAACCTCTGAAAGATGGTGTACTGACACTCGAGAGGCTTGGCCTCAATCCGTATCCGCAGGCTTGGCCTCGGATTCAGCAACTGGACCGTGATCACCCCGACACACCGACAAACTCGCTGGAAAGACGGAATAGATGGATCTACTATAAGAAACATATATAAACTACTAGGTGCGAAACCCTAGAGATAGCAAGCATATTAGGTAAGACATGAATCGAAACGCAATGGCTACCTCGGATCGATGAGTAGACGGTGAAAAGGTAAGACGACCTAGTTTGCGAGACTTCCCGAATACGCCGGACGAGCTCTGATTTGCCGAAACACGAGATAATTAGGATAACAATAAAGAAATTTTGGCAAACCCTAACAAGAATATCAAGGAGATGCGTAACAACCTCGCAATGAAGATGTCGCGCGACGAAGAAAATTCGACGACGAACAACGGAGACGTCGCGGCGCGGACCCTAGGGTTAGGGTTAGGGCGACGCGCGAAGGCCACGAACGACGACGATCGTGAGGGTGGTGAGGATTGCGAGGAGGTGGCGCAGGTGATGGAGAGGGTGGCGCGGTTCACCGGCTACAGCAGAGGACGGCGGCGGCGGTGCAAACGCAGCTAGGGCAAAACGGCGGCGCTGGCGACTGCGGGCGGTGCGGCAGCGCTGCGTGGGCGACACTGGGGTGGAGCAGCGCGATGGTGAAGAGGCGCGGCTCGCTGGAGAGGGCAGGGGGCGGCGGAGGTGCGAGCTCTGGCGAAAAGGCGGCGAGGCGGCGAAACAGCGGCGGCGGTTAGGGCACGGGCGTGGAAGATTGAAAAGGATGAACTGGCACCAAAGAAATTTATAAGGAGTTAGATCCGCTCGGGAATCGATGACCGGACGCGGTGGTCGATATGACCGGACGCGGTGGTGCAGCGTCCGGTCACACTCCAGTAAGCACCTGGAGCGACCGGACGCGTCCGGTTAGGACTGACCGGACGCGAACAGAGTCCGGTCGAGGGGTACTCGGGAAAGTCATCGCGAATGACCGGACGCCGTGGTGGATACCGGGACCGGACGCGGTGGTCAACAGCAGCGCGTCCGGTGCAGCGTCCGGTCACTAGATCAGGACTTGGTCTTCTGGATGACCGGACGCGCTGGTGGTCGCCGGGACCGGACGCGGTGGTGAAGCATCATTGCGTCCGGTGCAGCGTCCGGTCCAGCGTCCGGTCACAGTTTTTCGCCCTTCTTCGTTCCAAACTTCGACGCGACTTCTCCCAATCAAGTTCCAAAAGAGACACAAATAAACACCAATTGGAACCTGATATGGGTGACCTCACTCAAACCCTCAAGTTTTTCAAAATAGATTGCCTTAGGCTAGTATTATTTTTAAGAAAATAGGCAATAAGCACCCGAGGAGCAACGTATGGCCATGCAATAGAGTTTTTGAACCCTTAGGAGCGTCAAAATGCTCTCTCTACCCATGGACGAACACAGAGGTTGCTCAAAGCCAAACCGAAAAGAAACGAGAAAGAAACAACCATGCATATGCAATGCAATACAAGAAAGTAAAGCTAGGTTGCTTGTCAAGTTTGATCCACGGTTAGGCTTCTTCACTCCTCCAAAAAAAGGGTTATCGTAACCGTGTTAGCCAAGCCCTAGATGCATTGCGGGTAATTAAACATGGCATATAATACAATGCAATGCAAGGGACAACACAAGCTTATTTTTTAAAGTTGCTAGAATCAAGCACATTGAGTTCACTTCTTAACCTACAAAAGGTGGCCACATCCAAAGGTTTAGTGAAGATATCCGCCAATTGATTTTCACTTCTTACACCTTCTAGTGATATATCATTTTTAGCAACGTGATCTCTTAGAAAGTGGTGGCGGATATCAATGTGCTTGGTGCGAGAGTGTTGTACCGGATTGTTAGCAATTTTAACGGCACTTTCATTATCACATAAAAGTGGCACCTTTTCAAGAACAATTCCATAGTCTAGGAGGGTTTGTTTCATATATAAGATTTGTGTACAACAAGCCCCCGCGGCAATGTATTCCGCCTCGGCGGTGGACAAAGCCACACTATTTTGCTTTTTAGATGACCAAGATACTAAAGACCTCCCAAGCAAATGGCACCCTCCGGATGTGCTGTTTCTATCAATTTTGCAACCGGCATAATCCAAATCGGAATAGCCAACTAGTTGGAATCTAGCTCCTTTGGGATACCAAAGACCAATGCTTGGGGTGTGCTTAAGATATCTTAAGATTCTTTTTACGGCACTTAAGTGAGGTTCTTTAGGGCACGCTTGAAAGCGAGCACACATGCACACACTAAACATGATATCGGGCCTAGATGCGGTAAGGTACAACAAGCTACCAATCATAGAACGGTAGAGAGATTGATCAACCGGTTTACCTCCCTCATCTAGGTCGAGATGTCCATTTGATGGCATTGGGGTGTTGATTGGTTTGCATTCTTCCATCTTGAATCTTTTGAGAAGATCCTTGGTATACTTTTTTTGAGAGATGAAAATCCCTTCTCTCATTTGCTTGACTTGAAAACCAAGGAAGAATGTGAGCTCACCAATCATTGACATCTCGAACTCCTTCGACATCAATTCACCAAATTCCTTGCAATAATCTTCAATTATTGATCTGAAGATGATATCATCAACATACACTTGACAAATGAAGATCTCCCCATTAAGCTTCTTGGTGAATAGTGTGGTGTCGACCTTCCCAATGGTGAAGCCCTTCTCAATGAGGAAGTCCCGGAGGCGCTCATACCACGCTCTAGGGGCTTGCTTGAGCCCATATAGCGCCTTGGACAACCTATAAACATGATTAGGATATCTAGGGTCTTCAAACCCGGGAGGTTGATTAACATAGACTAGTTCATTTATGAAGCCATTTAAAAATGCACTTTTCACATCCATTTGATATAGTTTCATATCATGATGTGATGCATACGCAAGGAGGATACGAATGGCTTCAAGTCTTGCAACGGGTGCAAAGGTCTCTCCAAAATCAAGACCTTCAACTTGAGAGAACCCCTTTGTAACTAGTCTTGCCTTGTTTCTCACTACTATGCCTTGGTCATCTTGCTTGTTTCGGAACACCCACTTGGTTCCAATGACTCTTGCACCTTTAGGATGCTCTTCAAGTGTCCATACTTGATTGCGGGTGAAGTTGTTCAATTCTTCATGCATAGCATTCACCCAATCCAGATCTTGAAGAGCTTCTTCTACATTCTTAGGTTCAACACAAGAGACAAAAGAGTGATGTTCAACAAAAGAAGCAAGCTTTTGAGATCGAGTCATTACTCCCTTAGTAGGACTCCCTATGATGAGATCTTGTGGATGTGCTTGAAGTAGAGGTGAGTTTCTTCTATCAACCACTTAAGGAGGTGGATGGGGAGCATCAACATCTTGAGCTTGTGCCTCGGCTTGTTCATGAGAGACATAAGTGTCTTTATTTTCAACTCTCTCATTCTTGTCATCATCTTGAGGCACATGTGATGAAGATGGTAGATCAACAATTTGTACATCGTCATCATCTTTAGGCTTGATGTCTCCCACCGGCATGTTCTTCATTGCCTCCCTCAAGGGTTCATCACCTACATCATCACAATTCTCAATTACTCCTTGGGAGCCGTTAGATTCATCAAATTCCACATCATATGTTTCTTCAACCAAACCGGTGGTACGGTTAAATACTCTATATGCTTTGGACTTTGATGAGTAACCGACAAGAAAACCAATATCACAACGTCTTTGAAACTTCCCTAGGTGTTGACGCTTCTTGTAAATGTAGCATTTGCAACCAAACACCCGGAAGAATGAGATGTCCGGCTTCTTCCCATTAAGCAACTCATAGGGGGTCTTGCCAAGAAACTTTTGTAGGAAGATACGATTTGAAGCATAGCATGCGGTGTTGATTGCCTCGGCCCACAACTTTTCCGGAGTATTGTACTCATCTAACATTGCTCTTGCAATGGTGATCAAAGTCCGGTTCTTTCTCTCAACTACACCATTTTGTTGAGGAGTATAGGTTGAAGAGACTTCATGCTTGATTCCAATTTCATCACAATAAGCTTCAATGTTTGTGTTATCAAACTCTTTGCCATTGTCACTTCTAATCTTCTTTATCTTGACTTCAAATTCATTTTGAGCTCTCTTTGCAAACTTCTTGAAACAATTGGCCACTTCGGATTTGTCATGAAGGAAGAAGGTCCATGTGTACCTTGAGTAGTCATCCACTATCACAAGACAATAGAGATTACCACCCAAGCTCTTGTAGGTTGTAGGCCCAAACAAATCCATGTGTAGACGTTCTAGCACTCTTGAAGTTGACATGAAAGCTTTGGTTGGATGAGTGTTTGCAACTTGTTTGCCCGCTTGACATGCACTACAAGGTTTGTCCTTTTCAAACTTTACATCCTTCAATCCTCTCACTAGTTCTTTCTTCAATAGCTTGTTGAGAGTGTTCATTCCAACATGAGCAAGCCTCCTATGCCAAAGCCAACCAAGTGAGGTCTTGGTGAACAAATATGTCATCAAGTTTGCATCTTCGAAGGTGAAGTCAACAAGATAAAGATTGTTGTATCTAAAGCCTTTGAATATCACTTGCTTGTCATCTATCTTTGAAACTACCACTTCATTTGGTGTGAACAAGCATTGGAAGCCAAGGTCACAAAGTTGCCTAACGGATAATAAGTTGAAACTCAATGAAGCAACATAGAGCACATTTGAGAGTGAGTGATCATTTGATATTGCAATCTTGCATATACCCTTGACTTTGCTCTTTGAATTATCCCCAAATGTGATCTTCTCTTGACATATCCCATTCTCTTCAATGGAGGTGAACATACGAGGATCACCGGTCATATGTTGAGTGCAACCACTATCAATAACCCAATGAGATCCACCGGTCTTGTAGTTCACCTACACACAAGAGATCAAGCTTTTTGTTTAGGGACCCAAACTTGAGAGGGACCCTTGACTTTCTCAACTAGTGACTTGGCAACCCATATTTTCTTTGGCCTATTCTTGTTTTGGGACCCAAGAACATAACTTTCATCTTTCTATTAGAATCTTTTCTTAGCATGTAATGAGCATTAAAGGCAAAGGGTCTAGCATGCTTGGGCAAGGGTTGTGGTGGTGGAGTTTTGCATTCATGAGCAAAATGACCTTCTTGTCCACACTCAACACATCTCTTTGGCTTGGGCTTTGACTTGCTTTGTTGTTGTTGAGCTTTTGCCTTCTTCTCTTGATTTTCCAAGTACCTAATACCACTTCTATCCATCTTCATTACGGTGTTCATGAGTAGCTCACTTTGCAAATATTGACCTCTTGTGAACTTGCTTAGGCCGGTCTTGAGATGCTCTTTTTCTTGCTTGAGCTTTTTGTTTTCTTCAATGAGTGACTCATTTGTTGTTTGCTTCTCAAGAGCCATCAAATCTTTTAGCTTCTTGTTCTCATTTGCAAGCTTCTCATTTTCACTCTTGATCTTGGCATAATCATCATAGTTGCTTGACTCAACCACACTCTTGCCTTTACTACTAGAACCTTGCTCAATGCTTTCAATGATCAAGTCATCACATGATGTAGCTATATCACACTTAACAACATTGTTAGTAGCATCATGTGTCTCAAGAGCAAGTTTATTAGCAACCACAAGACTATTATAGTCAATTTTTAATGTGGTGTATTTGTCTTTTAGAGAGTTATGTCTAGTGATGAGCTCATCATGCTTCTTCTCAAGTTTATTATGTTGATCTTTAAGCTCTTTATTAGAAGTTTTGAGCTCCTTGAGATTGGAAGACATAACTTCATTTTGATCTTTAAGCTCACCACTAGCCTTTTGAGCACTTTCAAGCTTAGATGAGAGTGATTCATTTTCATTTTGAAGTTTATCATTTTCATTTCTTGTCCTTCTTATGACTTTAGTGTATTTGTTCAACAATTTTACAAGTTTATCATAAGAAGGTGCATCATATTCATCATCACTATCACTATCATCATCATCATCATCATCACTATCATGGTTTTGTACCTTTCGTTCACCCTTGGCCATAAGGCATAGGTGAGTAGTGGACGATGATGGTGAAGGAGGCGGTGAAGGTGGTGATGAAGATGTTGGTGAAGATGATGGCCCCATTACAAATGCGGCAACCTTCTCTTTCTCATCATTGCTTTCATCTTCGGAGGACTCACAAGATGATTCAATATCGGTGAGCCAATCACCAACAATGTATGCCTTTCCTCCCTTCTTCTTCTTGTGAAACTCTTTCTTCTCGCCATCCTTCTTCTTGTATGGCTTGTTTTTCTTCCTCTCTTCTTCTTCATCACTTGAATCATTTTTCTTGCCCTTGTTCTTGTTCTTGTACTTGTCTTTTGGTGGTCTAGGGCATTGATGAGCTAAGTGGCCAAGTTCACCACAATTGTAGCAATCCATCTCCGAGATTGGCTTTCTCTTGCTACTTGTGAAGAATTTCTTTTTCTTGCCGTCGAACTTGATGCCACTCTTGTTGAGCTTCTTTAGCATTTTGGTGGTCTTCCTCACCATGAGTGCAAGTGATTCATCATCAACATCACTTTCACTTGAGCTCTCTTGCACCATCATGGCTTGGCCTTTTTTCTTCTTCTTGTCATGGCTAGCTTTGAAGGCCAAGTCTTTCTTCTTGGAAGATGATGAGCCCTCTTCCAGAGTGATGTGCATGTACATCTCATGAGCATTGATCTTCCCCAATACTTGTGTCGGTGTTGCGGTGGAAAGATCACTTTGATGAAGCACGGTGACAATGTGACCATACTTCTCAACGGGAAGAACACTTAAGATCTTCCTTGCAACATCCGATTGGCTCATTTGAGTGAGCCCAAGAGCATTGAGGTCCTCTACAAGAATATTCAATCGAGTGTACATGTCATTAGCACTTTCTTTGAGAAGCATCTCAAAAGAATTAATTTTCTTTAAAGCAACATGATAGCGTTCCTCACGCTCACTCTTAGTTCCCTCATGGAGAGCACAAAGGTTTTCCCACAATTCATGAGCGTTCTTTGCATTACGCACACGATTGAAGATATCCTTGCCTAAGCCCCGGTAGAGTGCATTTTTGGCCTTTGCATTCCACCGGTCGTACTTCTCCTCGACACCAATGGGGTTTGCGGGATCCTTGATAGCGGGAAGCCCTTGGGTTGTGGCTCTAAGACACCCAATGTCTATGGCTTCAAGATACGCCTCCATACGGATTTTCCAATATGGAAAATCATCCCCCTCAAAGGTGGGAGGTGGTCCTTCCCCGTTAGACATCTTGCTCTAGGCGGTAAAGCCTAAAATAGGAGCAACTCGGCTCTGATACCAATTGAAAGGATCAAGATGCCCAAGAGGGGGGGTGAATTGGGCTTTTCTAAAAATTAATTGCAAGAATTAAATCCTACAAGCCGGAATTCACCCCTAGTGCCTACTTGTGTTCCTAGAGATTCTACCGGTAAAGTTTTGCACCCTAGTTTCCAATCCTAGTCTAGCATGGCAATTCTATGAAAGTAAATCAAGCAATGAATGTAAATACGAGAATGTAAATGCTTGAAAGTAAGGGCAAGGAACACGGCGATGTTTTTCCGAGGTATCGGAGAGTCGCCACTCCCCACTAGTCCTCGTTGGAGCACCCGCGCAAGGGTGTAGCTCCCCCTTGATCCGCGCAAGGATCAAGTGCTCTCTACGGGCTGATTCTTCGACACTCCGTCGTGGTGAATCGCCCAAAACCGTTCACAAGATGAGTTGGGTCATCCACAAGCTCCGCCGGATGATCACCAAACTCCCAATCACCACCAAGCCGTCTAGGTGATGGCGATCACCAAGAGTAACAAGCTAGAACTCTCACTTGACCACAACGAGCCTAATGAGAGGGTGGATGCACACTTGCTACTCTCTAATCGCTAGTGAGGAACTCTCAAGCTTTGATTCTCAAAACACAATCCTCACTAGAGCTCTTGCACTCCCTTGCACTCCAAAGGTGTTTCTCAGCTGATCAAATAAGCAAGAGACCTCTAAAAGAGGTGGTGGGGATGTATTTATACACCCCACAGTCGAAACGAACCGTTACCTGCCAACTCAGCAAAATACGGGGTGACCGGACGCGCCGGTCGAAGTGACCGGACGCGCCGGTCAGGGGTGACCGGACGCGTCCGATCGTGCAGGGAGCTTACTGTAACGAGACCGGACGCGCGACTGCGTCCGATCGGTGATGACCGGACGCGTCCGGTCGTCGCAGGACCTTACTGGAACGTGACCGGACGCGCCGATCACACCCAGGTCGCGTCCGATCGGAAGGTTTCCCTCAAGTGACACGTGTCGGCCCTGACCACCGCGTTCGGTCCTCGCAAGGGCCGCGTCCGGTTGTTAGCGCCGAAACGCAGTCGCGGTTTTGAACTGACCGGACGCGTCCGGTCAAGCCGAGAACCGCGTCCGGTCAAGGGAAAAACCCTCTAAACTCTCCGAAACGCGACGCAACTTGAACCAGGTTGCTTCCAACTGAACTTTGAGCTACTCTAGAGCTGCCTAGTGCTAAGTTTGACAAGTGTGCACCACACCTAAATATAAGACTCACCTAGGTCAAGCTACCCGCTCATGCTCCCCTTTATAGTACGGCCAAAAGAGAAAACGAAGATCCTAACGACTATTCCGAATGTAACTCAACACCTCGACATCCGGAACTAACCGTCCTTAATCTTGACGTCACACCTTTGAAAACCGAAACGATTTCCATCAAGGGGCATGAATACCATGGTGCCCAAAGCAGTTATTACCTCCATGACCTAACTTACCAAAGTTTCTGCAAAACACACGTTAGTCATGGTAATAAAGCGTTGTCATCAATTGCCGAAACCAACTCTCGGGGCCTAGATGCTTTTACTAAGCTTGCACCTTATGCCTTGAGTACTAAAAAATCCATATATGGTACCGTTTTGAGACGTGGGTCCTCCTAAATCTTATTGTAGCTTTGTTAAAATCAGACAGCTGTTCTTCCCTATGATCATCACTGCCGTCAAAACAATTGTGTGTAACATCTGGTTTTTTAATTTTGAACTCATAATTGATATCTCAGTTTCATCTTTTACACAAATCACCAAACCAACTTTGTCGTTTTCACTTTTCACTAACATTTTTTCAGCTCTAAATATTCATTCTCATTCAATGTTATTCTTCGATACAAAATATATGAACATGCACATATACTGGGTGGCTTCTAAAAATGTTTTCTGGATTCCCTAGACAATATGCTCCCAACCATCTAGACTTCAGGTGCCCTTATTGTGCTACTTGAATATAGCCTCTGAAATAAGATCCAACCAATAGAAATTCTGTGTTTGTATTATTTTTTTCTTTAATAGGTAATCCAGAGTAAGATGTAATCAATAACTATTATGTGTTTGTAACTTATTATTTCATACTTTTTCCTGCAGGTACCGATGTCCAAAGCTACTGACTACTCATTTTGAAGATGCACAAATATTTTGGTGACCGGGTATGATACGAGTTCCACGTTATCTTTGGAAAAAAGGATGCACCCTTTGGTGTAGATACAGGCTTCAACAAACTTCTGATATCTGTATATAGCAGCACAGGCCACTACTCTGTACTTTACTACGATCAAGTAGATTAATTAGGAGCTCAATCAAAAGATTTTGATCAATAAGGCTCCTCAACAGAGTAATATTTCACTGTAGAAGATAATGCTTCTATCCTTCTATCAAACCTTGATATATGGAATGGCAATCACCACAGTGTTACCCAGCAATCAAAACCTCGTCTCTATTCTTATTGCCACTGGCCAAATTGGAAGGGAAGGCGTGGCAAATCCGCGCCCGTGTTTCTAGTCTCACCTTATTTGACACCCATTTTCAGTACTGCCTAGGTTGTTCAATCTTGCATTGATTGAGTGCTTGTTGGCCTCGTTGGTTCTTGGAAGATGAAGCTAGGCGGGTACCGTTTGTTGGCCTCGTTGATTACTGGACGATAGGGCAGTAAGTGAAGGGCTGGAAGGAGGTGGTGGAAACTGCACAAAGGGGACATGCAGTGCTAGCCAACGGGAGGGTTTGGACGGATAGATGACGTTAAATTGAGGTGATCCAAGGGCTTAGAACAACGGGAGGGTTTGGACCGATAGATGGTGTTACATGCAGGTGATCCAATATATATATATATATATATATATATATATATATATATATATATATATATATATATATATATATATATATATATATATATATATATATATATATATATATATATATATATATATATATATATATATATATATATATATATATATATATATATATATATATATATAGTATACTCTATAGCTGGCTACAAAATAAGTTATTTTGTAGCCACCTCTATTTACGATAATTTTGTATACTAATTTACGATAAATTGAATACATATTTATGATAGTTGAATTACTATAACACATGGAGATATTTACCATAATGTTATAGTAAATCACATAATAAGGAGTTACTGTAATTTCATAAATTAGCATAGCAATTATCGTAACTCAAAGTGGCTACAGAATAAGTTATTTTGTAGCCAGCTGCAGGGTAATATATATATATATATATATATATATATATATATATATATATATATATATATATATATATATATATATAACTTTACTATGAATATGATTGGTTGCTTGTACTACCTCCGTCCCAAAAAAGAATGCAGTTTTAAATGCATTCTTGGATAAAGTGCCTAAAGTTTAACTAAATGTATAAGTAAAATATTAATGTTTATGATGCTAAATAAGTATAGTATGAAAATATATATCATGACAAATCTAATGATACTTATTTGATATCATAAATATTAATATTTTTTGAAAGATCGTCAAGGCCCCTAAATGGATTTTGGTGTATTGATGCCCATGGAATTAAAAGTCTAATGATATTTGTGAGATGTGGACAAATTATAAGTGATTGTGGGTGCATGACAACACACAGAGGCCCCTAAGTGGGTGCATGACAACACAAGGACGGCAGCCCCATGAAGGAGAGGATAAGGGATAAATAGAGAGAGGGAAAATAAATAAAGGAAGATAAAATGAAAAAGAAAAGGGGTGTTATAGATATTTTGTTATTTTATCCATCAATAGAAGATATTTTATCAAACGTTTTACCAAAATAGATTCTGCTCTATCATTAAAGCTGCTTGTGGAGTTAAAGCAAAAAATAATAGCTCCATTAGTAAAAAATAGAGTTGTATCAAACATATGCTCTTAACTTGTCCTTGTCAAAAGGAGCCAATATACCTATATAATAGTGTTGCTCGACGCATCATGCTAGTGCAGCGTTTAATTTAATATAAGGTGCCGTTGAAGCGGTTGCTTGAGAGGTCAAGGCGAACCAGTTTGGTGCAGCGGCCAAGGCTCGCTACTGGTATCTTCCCCGACAGTCGGTTCCTTTGCAATGAGAGAACACGGAGCTCGGCAAGGCTCTCGATGCTGCTCGGGATGCTCCCTGAGAGCATGTTGCCTGAAAGGTCGAGCTCACCGAGGTTCGTGGAGTCGCCAATGGACGGCGGGATCTCGCCCTTCAGGGCGTTGTTGGACAGCACGATACGCAGCAGGCGCAGGGATGAGAGCACCGATAGGAGCCAGCTCGGCAAATGGTCCCCCGCCCCAATCGCCTGGTATGAGAGCCCTGCATCCACTAAGCTCGTGCAGTTCGACACTGCTGCCAAGAATGGCTCCAGGTTGTTGTCCTCGTGGCTCCGGAAACGATTGTTAGACAAATCCAGGTACATCAAGCCCTTCATGCCCGAGATGATGCTCGTAGGCAGCTCGTCGTCCAACAAATTGTTCTCCACATCTAGCATCTTCAGTTGGGTGCAGTTGGCGAGCCACCGTGGAAGCGTCCCTTTCAGATTGTTGGAGTTGAGGTTGAGGACGATGAATAGGCAGCCGGCGCTCGAGATGGCGCGGGGGATCTCACCTGAAAGATGGTTATTGCCGACGTCGATGAGTTCCAACGTGCAGTTCAAGAAGATAGATGGTGGGATGGTCCCGGACAGGTTGTTTCGCTGGAGGTCGAGAAAGAACATGGCCGTCAGCTCGGAAAGGGAAGGTGGTATTCCTCCGTGGAGATGGTTACTGCCGAGGTCAATGGCTTCAAGGTTCCGGAGGTTGGAGAGCTTGGCTGGAATCTGCCCCGTGAGGTTGTTGACGGACATTTCAAGACCCAGGAGGCTTGTTAGGTTGCAGATGGCCAGAGGGATCTCTCCAGAGATGAAGTTGTTATCCATCTGAATGGACTCAAGTTGAGTCAGGTTGCCGATGGACGGAGGGATGGTGCCAGAGATGCTGTTGCCGGAGACGTTGAGGATTTGGAGCTGCCCAAGGCTGCCGAGGGCCAGCGGAATGGCACCGGTGATACGGTTGTAGGAGACGCGGAGTGTCCGGAGCCGTACGAGGTTGGAGAGGTCGGCTGGAATCTGCCCCGTCAGCTGGTTGACGGACATTTCAAGCTCCTGGAGGCTTGTTAGGTTGAAGATGGCCAGGGGAATTTCTCCAGAGATGAAGTTGTTTTCCATGTAGAGGTACTCAAGGAGAGTCAGGTTGCCGATGGACGGTGGGATGGTGCCAGAGATGTAGTTGGCGGAGACGTTGAGGCTTTGGAGCTGCCCAAGGCTGCCGATGGCCAGCGGAATGGCACCGGAGATGCGATTGTAGGAGACGTCGAGGCTCCGGAGCCGTACGAGGTTGCCGAAAATGGAAGGGATGACGCCGGAGATACCGTTGTTGTTCATGAAGAGACTCTGGAGTCGCGTGAGGTTGCCGATGGACGTCGGTACCGGGCCAGAGATGCGGTTGTTGGACACGTCGAGGCTCCGGAGGTGCGAGAGCTCGCCAATGACCGCTGGAATAGCGCCACGGATGCCCATGTTGGCGAGAGAAAGCCCGACAACGTGCTCCTGCCGCCAGTCGCAGGTGACGCCGGTGAAGCTGCAGACGTGGCCGTTGGACTCGTTCCAGTCCACCAAGGCCGCTACCGAAGGCAGCTTGAGCCCCCGCTTCAGCGCGAGCAAAGTCGCCTTCTCCCGCAGCAAGACCTGTCGCCAACGCCGCTGCATGTCGCCGGCCTTCCTGTCCGCCCATGTCGGTGCGGCGAGGAAGAAGACGAGAAGGATTAGGAGAAGGATGGCCATTCGGACCTTCATCCTCTCCTCGTCGGATGGAACTAGCTAGTGCAGTGCTGGTAACCACGTGTATAGATGTCCAACGGGCCGTGCCGTGCCGGCCCGGCCCGACGGCGTGCCGTGCCGTGCCGGCCCGCGTCGTGCCGCCACGAGCCGCCGTGCTTGACGGGCTGTGCCTGTGGCGTGCTCGTGCCTGGCCTTCGGCCCAAGGCACGGCCCGTGGGCCATCGGGCCGGCCCGAGAGCACGGCGTGCCCTGCGTGCCGCGGGCGGCTCGAGAACAGCGCGCGGGGAAGGGAAGAGCGGCGCGACGGATGGGGAGGGGAAGAGAAGAGCAGCGACGGATGGGAGAGTGGGAGTGGGAGGAAGTTAGGGATTGGAGTGATGAAGATATTATATATATGTATGGATTGTAGTAGGCTGTGTCAAATATTCACATGATTGTTAATTTAACGGGCCGCCTCTTGAACCGGGCCGTGCCCGTGCCGTGCCACGTGCCTGGGTGGCGGCCCAGGCACGGCCTGGTCCCTCGGGTCGGGCCGGCCCGGGCCCGGTGGCCACCGGGCCATGCCGTGCTCGGGCCGGGCCAAAACGCCGGGCCGCGGGTCGGGTCACCGGGCCTCGGGCTGCATGGCAAGTATAACCACGTGGGAGGGCGATGGTCCTATTGGCTAGCTAGTAGATTGTACCTAAGCTACTAGTACATGGCGGTGGCATCTGTCATCCGCTAGCTCGATCGATCGAGATTATTATGCGAGGAACAGAGAGAGCTGAACCTGCTAGAGAGTGCAGAGAGAAGTCTGCCGTCTGCAGGTGCAGGGTTAGAGTAGCTGTGGACTGGCCAGGCAGTGTTTAGATGGTGTAAAAGTTGGTATAAAGTTTCTGTAGCATTTTTTGTTATTATTTGGTAAAATTTATCTAATCATGGACTAACTGGGCTTAAAAGATTCGTCTCGACATTTACAAATAAACTGTGCAATTAGTTATTTTTTTTACCTACATTTAATGCTCTATGCATGCGTCTAAAGATTCGATGTGACGAGAAATCTTGTAAAATTTTTAGAAGTTTGAAGCGATCTAAACACTGCCTAACGAAGGCCGCAGACGTCTTCGCCGGGATGCCATGATTGCGCGGCGCACGACGGACAGCTTTCCCCCCGCTTTGTGCTTGTGCACGATGAGTGGCTGGGTGTCTGCGGAGCATGTGTGCGTGCGCCGCCGCGCCAGGGACAGCGACGGTCACGAAAATGGCGGGGTGTGGCAGCTGTGGTAGGCTCCGGCGAGCACAGCGCAGGAGATTGTGGCATTTCATTTCAGGTTTGCCGCCGCACTCAGCGGGAGCGCCAGGCGGCCATTAGGTCGGTCAGTTCATAAACCGGCTGAAACGGTGCCTGACTAGCACATCTGAAGTGGCGTAGGTAGCCGCCTAGGCAACAGAGTTTCTGAATCCGTTTCCCCTTCTTGGCTCGTATCCAAGCACTTCAGCTTCGTATAAGCGGCACATGGACAATCTAGAATTTCAGGAAGTATCTCAAGCCTTGAAACGCCACATGATAGTCATGAAAAATTGGAAAGAAAAACCAACAACGTGCAGTATACTGCCATCAAGCATTCCATCATATATAACAATACAACTCAAGCAATGACTTGTAGAGGAAGAGGGAAAAAACGTTTTAGGGAATCAGAAGAAGCACATATTTTTTGAAACAAACAGAAGAAGAAAATATCAAACATTCAAATTCGTCTTTTTCAGTTACGGTTTGTTCTAAAGTCATCGTTTGTGCTGAAATCCTGTGGGATGGTTGATGGTAGCATATTCTACATCACTAATACTTTTGGAAACGGTTTTCATGCCTATTTGGTTTAGAGCAACATATTTTCCTAGTAGCATATAGCATGCATGAACTCTCTTTTCTGCTGTAGTTCCTTAAACCTCAAATAACCAATCCAACCAGTAATTATACAACATATTTTCAGCTGAACCAAAGATCAAAACCATACCACAGAAGTGACCATTGGTTTAGAAACATAGCAAAAGAGAACTCTAGAAAGAATGAGCGAGTGAACAATGTTTCCCCTCTTGTACGGTTGTACCTTAAAAGTTTTCTTGTATAGCGCCTAGCCTAGCTAATTTTTCCTAACAATCTGAACCAAACATCATAACTGTATTCTTAAAAGTTCATAGGCAACCTGATAGCATTCCCCTCTCGAGGCCAATGCAGGATTTGGTCCTTGGTGTTAGCTACCCTATATTTCTCTGGATAGTCTATCATAGAATTTTTTAAAAAAAAACAATTTACACCCATGTGATATTTTTCATGCACCCAACAAGTTGGAAAGCAAAAAATATATAGAGCTTAATTAGTTTTTAGAGGGAAGATAGTTAGACTATCTAAACAATATCGTAACACGGGGTTGGGATGTTAAAAGTTAGGAATTTTGCAAAAGAGAACCTGAAGACAGGGCCACCAGAGACTGAAGGCAAAATTCTGCTCAATCATACGTTGCACTCATCTGACTTAACTGTCAGTGTCAGCCAATATCAGGGGAACATCATCGATATCCTGTTGCCATCAGAGATATTCCAGGGTATGGTCCCATCTTATTCTGCCTAGCATGCACACCAACGGAGGGTAACCCAGCTTTCACTAGGCATAAACGTGATTCACATTTAAGCTTTTAGATAGTTTGGTCCATGCGTCAACTTATAAATATCAGCCTAAAACTACTAATGCACAAATTGGTAGGCAGAAAGCTAAACCTACCACACGTTATTTATGCCTTATAGTTGACCAAGAAATGTCGAAGAATGATTAGCACTTTGTGAAGCAGGACTGTGGCTAGAAAGATCTGCCTAGCCCTGCTAATGGGTGAAAACCCACCCCGTACCCAACCCACCCCATAACAAATTAACTCTCTTCTTCCACCCACCCCATCCCATATTTTTATAGTTTCAACTCAACCAATTCTAACCCATAAACTAATTAAACCCACGGGTTTGCTATAAAAATCTATGGATTTGCATAAAAATGTATATATATGTTTGGATAAGACATATGGGCCCCACATCAAAGCCGGACCCTAGAAATAAAAGCTCGCGTTCACATTATAAAATTTTGTCGAAATTGACTAAAATTTGTTGCATATGATTTAATGTAACAAGCAGCTATTTCATACTAGTTGGCATTGCCAGATGAATATGTGGGCCCCACCTCGAAGCCGGACCCTAGAAATAAAAGCTCGTATTCACATTATAAAATTTTATCGAAATTGACCAAAATAAATTAAGCTGGATTCAAAATGTCATGAGGCTAATCCGTGCCAATTAGCATGTGGGCAAGATGGAGCAAAATATGCATGTGGCCCTACATCAAAAGCTAAAATATGCAGGAGGGCCGGAGACGACACTGTGAGCAAGATGGAGCAAGTTTATGGGCTTCCACGTTTTCCTGTGGCTGTGCTCGTGGACTGGGCTGCTAGGGCCAAAAGCCTCGGAGCATATCGAGGTAAGCGGAATAGCCATTTTTATCCTTCAAAACTAATGCTTAATTTTGTATATGAATTATCAAAGTGACCGTTTAAATTTTGAATATGAATTATCAGAATAGCTGTTTCAGCTCTTAAAAGTTTACTTTTGGCGTTAATCATGTCCTTGAACTATCGAAATCGCTATTTCAATCATCAAACTTTGCAATTTGATCCAGTTTCATTCATAAACTATTAAGTGACGTTAAAAGTCCTAAACTTCTCTTTTATGCCCATCTTTATTTATTCCTCATCTATATGGCCCACCACACTGTAGGCGTTGCAGCTTAAGGTCCCTTTTGGTTGGCTTTCCAACCTGCTTTGGCTTTAAAAAAACAAAAGTCAACCAAAGGGGTGGGAAAGCCAACCTGTTTTAGGCCAAAAGCTGCTTTGGGCCTCTACCGGAACACTCTATCGCTTAAACCCACATGCATCCCTCCACCTACGGTCACCAAACCAAGATGTGTCACCGACGCATATCCTAGTGTCCTCAGTTCAGCACGGCTCACAATCCTCTCAACAACAACCATCGCCTTTACTCACGGTTGTGTTGAGCTAACAAAGCATAAATATGTGGCGTGCCACATTCATTGGATGAGGATCGAGGAGCAAGGATGAGCCCAAAGAGAAATTTAAGAACCAAAACATCCACTTTGATAGTTAGTAGATGAAGCTGAGAGCAAAAGTAAAGTTTGATGAATGAAATGGCCACTAGACCGAGGACAAAATTGAATCTAAAAGCGAATTTTAAGGACCGAAACAACTACTTTGGTAGCTCTGGGACAACATTAAGCATATAACCACTTCCTACAACTCTACTACGGAAACAGAATATAAACTATCCATAGTGCACATATTATGCTAAGAGTATGTCACATTGAAATGCTCAACTCGGAACACATTTAGTTTTGGTAATGTGCTTTGAAGCCTGTGCGATATAGATTGGGTCCATTCGGCTGTCATTGCTGCCGCAGCAGCAGCGGCTGTTGCTACAGCATGTACCATGATGCACAGTCTCCTATACAAATTTTGCAGCTGCAGCCGCTGTGGCTGTGCAGCAATGGGAAATGAGCAGGCCCAATCTATTTATCTAGTAGTGTGCTATGATATGGACACAAGTATAGTGCCCGTACGTTGCCACGGTTTCATTTAAGGAATGCACTTAAAAAACCAGACGACAAAAATTTAATTTATAGTTTTTGTCTCACGCAATTAAATACGACCATAAATATGATTTGGAATACATTCATGCATAACAAGGCATAATCAAGTCATGTAACGCATATTACAAATAACTTTGGAATTTCTTAAGTATATCTTTGAGTTCTCCAGGGAAGTTTTCACATTCATTTACATGACTGTTCAAAATATCCACCAAGAATTCCATCCTTAATATATCTGGTATCTGTGAATAGCAAATAGTAAGTTAACTTATCTAATTTGCTATGCATTCTTCAAATAGACAAAAGAAAAAATATATATACTCACGATGTTGATCAGCAATTTTTCCCCGACCTACTTCTTTAGGTAATTATACACAAGGAAGCCTGACAATTTCCTGGAGAAGAGCAAGTATTTATTTGTTGTAGCTAAATAAAATGACTACTTGATAAGAAAGATGAAACAAATTACAAGTTATTACCGGTTATTGGATCTTGGAAGCCATGTTGGAAATTCACGATGCCATTCAAAAATATTATCGTTCCATGCAGGATTTGCCAATTTCATGGCGAGGTTGAAATGAACGGCAATATTAGATAATGTAGTTAGATATGGACTGCACCGATCATTACCTGTCATCTTTAGATTAGGAGCAAGGGGATCCATAATGTACACTTTTTTCTTTCTCATGTCTATTATGAATATAATGTAGAGCCTATCTTGATGATATGGCAATAGAACCTGTAAATAGACACCACTATAAATGCAAAGTAAAATATAGTTTTAAAAGAGTTTACATAACATATATTATCTTACAGTGCTGCAATCTGTAATATCGTAGCACATGTCGGGCCAACATTCAAGCAATTTCGATAGTTCTTCATAGTTTATCTCATCACGACACCGTGGATCTCGTCCAATCTGCGATATATCCTATTCATTTTTGCAAAATTTAAAATTATATTTGATTAATTATACAATTATATGTACAAACATAATAAGGGAAGAGCTATTTCAACTTACACAGAACTTCAAGTCCATGAAGTGGTCCTTTTCTTCTACAATCAACCTGGCTACGTTACATGCAACTGTCCGAACAGCCATGTTAAAACATTTAGGATCCATGGGTTTGTTTTCATCTAAAATATCTCTAATTGTCCGGAGACTTATAGAGATTGGGTATGGTATGGTGCTTAGGACCCATTCTTTGCTAAAAAAACAAGGATGAAGATCAATAATTAGTTGATCACATCTTTTTTATATAGTATTAGTATATTATAAGAGAAAAATACTTACTCTAACCAGTCCTGACGATCGATCAACCATATATATCTGCTCACCCAATGCAACAAATCCTTTCTGTCCATGAATATTCTGCTAGATGGTTTAGGCACATTAGTCATAGTATCAATAATTTCAACATCACTTGGAGTGTCTCCATCACCATCTCGCTGTTCAGGTTCTCCATATACATTACTTGTGTTTAATCTCGAATCCCACAAGATAGCAGGTAGCTTAAACCTAAAATTATTTATATCATCCTGCAAAGTACCTAGATATAAGTAATAAGTTTTAATAATAAAAATCTCAACCACATATGTTTATATGATATATAAGTACCTGAGTTACTTCATCAGAGAGAGAAGATCCCGTCCAATATTCCATGAAGTTTACCATCCACAAACCGCACGATGTTCTGCACATTAATAATTAAGAAATCTCACAGAGTCATTAAGTACGTCTCTGCTGTAGCAATTTTGTCTTGGTTGTCGCATCCATATTTATGTACCAGCTCCGGCTTCTAAGCAGATTGATATTGTTTGAAGTGGCACCTGGTCATCAGACTACACATGAGATATATTTGATATGGCGACGTGCATCAAAATCTTATAACATGTAGCATACCTGTATTAATTATGGTTCCGTTTGAAACTTCGGTTTGCAAAGGCGTCAATGGTGGTATTTGTTTCCTGACATACTGATCATTCCTATGTAGCCCATCCATGGACTCATTAGGATCATCATTTTCCTGGCCACGATGTATTGATGCTTGGCAAATGTATGAAACACCAGTTTCTTGTGATTTTGCTCCTGCGACTTTTAGTTTTGAATTAAAGAACACTCCGCCAGAGACATACTTTTGTATTTATTAATATTAATTTGCATAGAAAAAAATAAACACATACCCAACCGAGATGGTGCCAAGGTGGAATGTATTGTTTCTATCATTTGAACGACTGTGTAACCGGAGATAGGTTCTACATCACAAGAGTGTCACTCAGTTAGATGCACAAACAAACAAGAGTATACATGACAGGTTTTCTATTACCTTGATCAGGAGTCTTTGATATTGCCGCTGTTTTTTTCATTGCACGATATTCACGCTGCTTCCTATTCCGCTCTTCTCTTTGTTCAGTTGTTTCCTCGGATCTTTTACGTGCGCGGTATTCACGTTGTTTTCTATTCCTCTCTTCCCTCTTTATTCTCTCTTCATCAGTAGGTGTTTTCTCTGTTGTTGCAATATATAATGTGTGTCATGAGTTTCACAAAAAAAATCCTAGAAACTAACCAGGAACGATGGTCACGAACATACCCTGTCCGACGGTGTTTGATATGTCGGTAAATGCAGAACGGGGTTGTCGCCGATCCCCCATGACAGACCTGTAGTAGGCAGGTAGATGACTGAACCTGGTGATGCGTGGCGGCTGCGTCCTGGATCCGTCTCAGCGTGATGGAGGCAGGCAGAGCTTCTGGCGTGGGGCCGGCACGAAAAGAGATTAGATTAGATTAGATTACTTCCATATTTCTATAGATTAGATTATATTATTTCTTATAAGGATGGGATGGTGTCGCCTTTCAATTAAGTAATGAAGAAGAATTAATCTATTCCTCCCTATACTTCTCCCAAAGGTACAGTAGGTGAGCCAATGATCTCTCCCCTCTATCGCCGTTGCCTATTGGGCTGATCCCTGCCCATAACAACTAATTTGTTGAAAAAGATTAGTCCCAGATTATGCAGACATGACCTGATCAGGGTTGCTGACAAATAAAAAAAATTAGCAATAAAAAAACCGGTTTTAGCATAATAGGTTGCTGACAAATAAAACCAGACATGACCTGATCAAAATTAGTCCTATAACAATGCAATACCGGTTTTAGCATAATAGGTTGCTGACAAATAAAAAAATTTAGCAATAAAAAAACCAGAATGTAAATCCCACCCAGTTTTCTTAAGTGATATTGCATCCTAGAAAGCAAGCAAAAAGGATTATGCATATTTGTTCAATGCAAATTGGTTTACCATGTCAAGTCACCAAGAAAAGCTCTTCGTCCGCCTGGCCTGGGCTGCGTCCGCCCGGAAGCTCGTAGTCCCTCAGCAATTTTGTCCTTCGTCCGGCTGGCCTGGGCTCCGGCGTGCGGCGTCCGGCCTGCTTTCCGGAGTGCGGCGTCCGCCCCGCCTTCCGCGTGGCGGCGTGCAGCCCGCAGCTCCGGCGTTCGAGCGGCGTCCTGCCTGCTTTCCGGAGGAGCGGCGCCCGCAGCTCCGGCGTTCGAGCGGCGTCCTGCCCGCAGCTCCGGCGTTCGAGCTTTGTCCTGCCTGCTTTTCCGGAGGAGCGGCGTCCGCCCAGCCTTCCGCGTGGCGGCGTGCGGCCCGCAGCCCGCAGCTCCGGCGTGGCAGCGTCGTCCTGCGAGCCGGAGGAGCGGCGTCCGCCCAGCGTCCGGCGTGGCGGCGTGCGGCCCGCAGCCCGCAGCGTCCGGCGTGGCAGCGGCGTCCGGCCTGCGAGCCGGAGGAGCGGCGTCCGCCCAATGTCCGGCGTGGCGGCGTGCGCGGCCCGCAGCCCGCAGCGTCCGGCGTGGCAGCGTTCGGACCTGGGCGTGGCTGTGTGCAGCCCGCAACGGTGTCGCGCGACGTGCGGAGGTGGTGGCGGCGTGCGGTCCTGGTGGTGACGGCGTGCGGTGGGAGAGATGCAGCTGAACCGTTCGTTCCTGGTTAGTTTCTCGATGGGAGAGATGCAGTTGAACTGTTCGCATCTGGGAGAGGAGTAGCGCCGTGGGAGAGGAGTCGGACGGTCTCGCGTGGGCGCGGGAGGAGGAGATGAGTGAGGAGTTTGATCCCAGCGTTTGTGACCGTCGGATACGAGTGAGTGAGAGAAAAGAGAGATTAGAGTTAATCTCATCCTTTGATTTGAATGATTAGATGTTTCTGGGTGTAATTTATTTGGTGCACTTAGTGGAGGCTATGACTGTGATGATTTGTTTATGGGTGGGTTTAGCTAAGTTAATAACTGGTGCATTATAAAGTAGTGGAGATATGGTACTCTGCTTCTACAGTGGAAATAGCAATTGTCTATTGCTTTTTATCTCATTCAAACCAGTACAGTGGAGAGTCACCAAAAAATAAAAGCCCATAGTTGAACATCCATCTAAAGACCCAGTCCGCATCGGCATATCAATAGCAATGCCCTTTATGCCGCCAACCAATAGGTCATGTTATTTCTTTACATCCATCCCACTAGTAATTTGGCCGACAACTACTACTAATGTTTAATTTGTGCCTGTCAACCATTTAATCTAGAGTTGATGAAGTAATCCCTCCCAAAAAAACAAATACCATACGTTCACTGGTATATATTATCATGCGAAAGCTGGACGCCTCGAACTAGCACGATCTTTCCCTTGTCAAAATCAAATAAACAATGTCAATGGTCTTAGCTTTGACAGGTTCCAGGGTGAGACTACTGATATAAGCAGCGGAGGTATATGTTCGATTATGCATTTGCAGCATTTCCATGCTTGACCAATATATGAGCATATCCTATTCGAATCACCTGACAACGAAGTGCTCCGACTCCGAGCAGCGAATAGTGAATCACAGCTGAAGGCAGCAAAAACTAATAAGGAGATAAGTAGTACTTGGACTGCTACTACTGTACTACTACGATGATGATTGACGAAACGGCCGGCAGCCGCACGCGTATGTAAAGCAAGCGCATCTGGCACGTCGTGGCGTCGAGGTCGATCGGGCGGCGGGAACCATGATTGCCTTGCCTGCCCTGCCGCCTGTGATCGATTGTTTTTATCGGTTAGAAAAGTGTTTTTCTCTAGTAATAAATCAGCGAACAATACTTTTAGCCATGACTTTTCAGCGAAGCCAACGGACTCGTATACCATGTTTACTGCATTGCAGTACCCATTCCGTTCTGTTGCATTGTTTCCTCCTAAAGAAACGTAGCTACAGAGTCGCCCATTATGAGCACGTAATCATAGTGTTGTGCACGTTGCTTCTGCTCTAATCCATTTCTGAACCCGTACGTGCATCATGGCGTACTGGATGGATGGAGCACTATCGGAGCTGATCATAAGCGCTCAGCTTAATAAAAAGGCAAAAAGAGAAGAAAAGAAAGGAACACCACTGGTACGCTCAGGGTTGCATCGTCACAGATAATCCTCCTCCTTGATCCTGGACAGATCGACGATCTTCGTGCATCGTGACGCTGCACGCCTGCACCTCTGTTGCGCTGGATCCGGATTGCAGAAAGCACGCCAGTGGGCAATTTGCCCTGCTACTTGGAGCTCCCCCCCACTTGATGACTCGAAGCACCCTGATACTGGCCACATGCCAGATTTGCTTCCCTCCCCCCCCGAACGCACGCACCTCGCATGTCGTCTGCTCGTCGCTGCCCCGTTCCGTCAGAAAAATGAAAATCTCGTCTCTGCACCAGTGCTCCGTGGCTTGTCCACGTGTGGCCGCGGCCGCGAAAAAAAAAATTGTTTCGCTCGCGGCAGGGCTCGAGAGGCCACAGGCCGCGACCGCGGGCCGCGCGAGAACGTGCCCCGACCGGCTGCGTGTGGCTCGGTGCGCCCCAGATGCCGTGCCCCATGTGCGCTCAAAGCCGCTCGCGGTCGGCGGTCGCGGAGGCGGGACACGGAGGAAGCGCCCGGCAACTGGCGGGACTGCCGTCCCTCCTTCGGACCACGGTGGTGTGGTGCGGTGCCCGCCCTGCCGTGCTGTGCAGCTGGGGGACGCCGCGGGGGCAACGTGGCGGTTGGCGAGCGCGGAGGGCCCGACGTGGACGCCTCCACGGGGTCCCGCCTTCGGTTACGGATGCGGTGGTGCCCGTGCCCGGTGGTGGCGAGAGAGAACGGCCGGATGAGTGGATGACGAATTGACGAGCGAGGCCCCGCCAGCGCCAGGCCGTGGGAGGCGAGCGTGCGCAAATTTGAATGCGGTTGTTGGGCTTCTTCAGCCTTGAGCGCGGGTACTGCTCCGGGGTTATTTGCAAAGAGCACGCAAGTCTTTTCCACTGATTTGCCGTCCTTTGCGCAAACACAGTATCAACATTCAGCATAGGCCTCCCTAAAAGAACATTCAACATAGTCCTCACATATTTGCGCAAAACACACATGTAAACCTTACCCTATGAATGTTTACAAATTGACGTCGACAAAATCGCAGCATTTGTCTTAATTTTGAGAAAAGTGCTGCCTACCCTTGAAATAATAGTAGATACTAGTACTCCCTCCATTCTAAAAAAGATGCATTTTTAGAATTATGCTATGTTAAAATATGTCAAGTTTAATCAAATTTATATAAAAATATTAATAAAAAATCATACTAAATAGATAACATTAAATTCGTTATGAAACATATTTTCATAGTATATTTATTTGACGACGTAAGCATTAATATTTTTTACATATATATTGGTTGAATTTTAGACACTTTAACTAATAAATGTATCTAAGATTGCATTTTTTATATGGAGGCAAAAGAATGTACTCATGTCAAGTTAGATATTTGAATCTGGGTGGATATTTTTTTTCTTTGTTCGTATGCAACACCGGCACCATTTGGATCCTCCGGATTTTGAGAATCCGGATAGAAAAAATCCCATAATTCTAGATTCTCATCCAAATAGGCTAGATTTTATAGAGATTTTAACTCACAGATTTTTTGAATCTCGAAGTCCAATAAAACTGTTAGAATTCTTTTTATCCGAATTCTCAAAATCTCTTGGGATCCAAACGGCACCGTAACAGCTTTTCAAATAGCATGGTTGCCATTGCCAAGGTGAATAAATTTTAATTTACAATCCTGACAGCTTTGGTCTCTACAGTTTACATAGTTCATGGATTTTTTTTTATAATAAAGGGTAGCTGACGTATATAAAAATCTGGCTTGGAGTTTGCATTTGACCGGGAATTTTCGCTACTAGGCTGCTATTCCTCGACGCTATAGCTGACTGGGGCCTCGATAGCTCGGCGTGAGGCGGTTGAAGTTTGAAGAAACGTTCAACAAAAACAAAACCTTGAAAACACGACTTTCTCCGAGAGATTAGGTCAACTATTCAGGCCAACCGAGCTACTACCTGCGGTGCACCGCGCCATGCGCCCGGTGGCCGGCAATGACCCGGGCATGTGCGTGTTACTTTCAGTCCAAAAAAAAAAAGATCAGATGAGCTAATCCAGCACCTACTACATCGTTTCCGCTGAACGAAACCAACGAAACATGCGGCCGGGAATTGACCTTTTCCAGCTTTCCTGCACCCTGCACCGGCCTTTTCAGGTCTGCCATGGCCCAGGTATCCAAGCTCGGGGTGCACGCGCCGGGGGACACGTAGTGGAAACCGCGCGCCCGGTAGATTAACAAGAGAGGCGCAATTAGAGAGCCGTTTGGTCTCCCTTAACTCGGCGACCCCCTCCTTAATTCTCTACTTCCCTGCCGCCGAGGCAAACCGTCCTCATCCCTCCCTCCTCCACCTCCACTCTCCCACGCCGCGCGCGCGCTTCTCCTCCCGCTCCAAACAGGAACCGCGTCGATCCCGCGCCGTCCGCGTCCGCGTGGCGTGTCCAGGAGATCCCACGACCCGGCGGGCGGCGCTGCGAGGCTGACTGAAGACGCGGCGGCGGATTTAAGTAAGGGCCTCGCCGGCTCGGGGTCTCCGCGCGATCGCTGCTGGGCTGCACTCTCGAGGTGAGGAGGTTTCTCGGGGTCCTCCCGCCCGCTCCGGAGCTAGGGTTTAGGACCTGTTTGGTGCGTAGCGCCGTCTCGATCTATACGCCGTTTTTCCTTTTCCTCAATTTGAGCTGGGGAGCAGGACGGCTGAGCTTGTCCGGGCGTGGGGCGTGGGTGATCGGGGTGTGCCGATGGGGGAGGTGATTGGGCTGCCCCTGCTTAGTGTTGATCGCGAGCTCGGCTGGATTAGGTGGTTTTGGAATTTTGGATTCGCTCGCTGCGGTTTTGTACGGAGGGAGGACGCTAGGGGTGAATCCGGTCGCTCTTCCTCGTGTTCTTCGCCGGCCCGCTGTGCCACTTGGGATTCTCGCTGCGGATTGTACTGGCAATTTTGGCATGGAGTGACTCGTGATTTGGTTTGGTTAGAACACGACTCGAGCTTGGCTGCTTGCCAAGTTAATCTTGCCAAATGCCATTTGCAGACATTTGTTTTTGCTCCGTGCTTTGGGCACTTCGGTGATTTGGAAGCTTGATTACCCCGCGGTGCATTTTTTAAAGACTAGGTGCTTCGCGCTAGTACATTATTACCTGTATATGTATTCTTTAAAAAAGTCAAATGAACATAGTATACCAAAACCCAGCGGTAGATCCTGAATTCCAAACTAAATGACCCTCCCCATGCTGTCTGAATTTCCCAAGGAACTATTGTTTTATTCGGGCAACGATGCTGGCAACATGTGCATTACCTTTGGGTACAACGAACTTTTGCATCATTAGTCGATTTTGTCCAAGTGAATTCTCGGCAACTTCTATGTGCACTGTCAAATTTTTCCCTTGTCTCTGTCATGGCGGGCATATCCTTGATGCATGTGCATAGCTCATAAGTGGCAAGTATTAAAAAAGGTCCCTGTTTCCCATGCTGCTTCTGGCGAGAAATTATTAGGAAACTGATTCGTCTCACATGCATGTGCATTGTCCTGTCTGTTCTAAAACCATCAGAATCTCCGCGAATAATGTTTATTTGCTCTGTCCCTTGCTCAATTGATGTATGATCCCATGTAGCAGCTGCCATTTGTCCAAAAGATCTTTTTTTTATGCTTTATAGTAGATCTACAATGCATTTATACATTCTGATGCCACCTTCCTCCCCTGTTTCCTAGCCTCCATCTAGTCACTCCCCTTCCCAATTTGCCATTATATCCACACGAGAGGGCTTTGGGGCACTAACTGTAGCTGTTCAAAGTTTCGGTGATTGAAATTGGTAAAATTTCATTTCCATACGCAATTCAGTCACCTACAATTTGTGGTCTTATGGATGACTCAGGGTTCATTGTTTTACTTTTACATGCTAATTTGGTGCCCTTTATTGTTTTTTTCTTTATTATGAGCAGAAAGTTCCTGTTGCTTTTTCAAATTGAAACTTAGATCAGCTCAGTTCTTAATTTGTGGCTTACCCTATTTATTTGGTGTCTGGTTGTGTGCCTTTAGGTACATATTGGTTGTTGCAGCAAGCTGATTTCCTGAGATCCACATTGATGTGGTTTGTTCTGGAAATTTCTATTCTTCATGGATGCTCTTAAGAGCTATGCAAAGAAGGCTGATCTTGCTGATGAGACTCTAAGACCACCACTAGTTCCATCAGAGAAGCACAATGCTTTCCGAGCGAGGGATGTTGCATCCAGGTGCAAAACTGATCTGGCTTATGCCACTAAGATAAGGCGATGTACATCACCAAGTCTTGGCCGGACCTCAGCAACTGAAGGCACACCAGCACCCAAAAGAGCTCAATCAGCAGATAGAAGAAGGCCATCGACACCTTCAACCCCTCCCTCTAAGGTGTCAACACCCTCAACGCGTGCATCAAGGTCCATTACACCAGTTCGTGATACCACTAGAGACTTACACAAGAGTTCCAAGCGTATAGCAAGCACAAAGGCTCCTGATGGCTTGTGGCCAGCAATGCGTAACTTGTCTTCCTCCTTCCAGTCGGAATCTGTGGCTGCACCTACTACAAGAAAAGATAAGGTAGTCACTGCATTGGATTGTAGCAAGGGGCAGGCGAGTGTTCTAACCGAGAGGAAGAGAAGTCCTTTGAGAAGGAAAAACATTGGTGAACATTGTGAGAATGCTCAACCTTCAGAGGAGCCCCCTAAGAGGGTAATTGAGCAACACAGATGGCCAGCCATGATAGCTGGGCAGGCTCCAAAGAATTGCATGTCGAGAAGCATTGACCTTTCTGACAAAGCTACTAGACCAGTCCTATCATCAAATACATCAAGAGGCCTTTCACCAAGGAAGGCACCTTCTGTTGGACCAGTCCAATCATCAAATACATCAAGAGGCCTTTCACCAAGGAAGACCCCTGCTGCTGAAGCTTCAGTCAAACTGTCGAATCAATCATTGGATGAAGTGGCAAGGAGTTTAGCTATTCAGGCAAGCAGAAGAGATTATAAGGTAGATTCACAGACAATAGAGAAATCCAAATCTTTGAGCCGACCAAACAGAACAGTTACTTTTCCTGTTCCAATTCTACAACGCTCATCATCACCAAGCAGAGCATTGCCAGCTACGTCCTCAACTTCCAGGGCCTTTCAGAGCCCATCTCGGACAAGGCCTTCAACACCCTGTCGGTCCCAAAGTGCTGGAGCTATCCAAGCAAGTGTTCCGTCTCCTCTTATTAACTACATGGTTGATGCGCGAAAAGGAAAGAAGAATGCCAGCCAAATCGAAAATATTCACCAAGTGCGTTTATTGCACAATAGACATTTGCAGTGGCGCTTTATAAATGCTCATGCAGAAGATGCTTTATCTTTTCAAAAGGCTAACGTTGAGGTAAAAATTAGCAAATTATCTAGTTGCTCTTACCATTTTTTAATCTAATTTTACTTTAATTGGCCTGATTTGTGTCATTTTTCCTTCTTCTTTCTTGGATTCCAGTACTTCATGCAGTTAGAGGCTTAGAGCAACCTCTGTGATAACATAACAGCAGTTTATGTAATACTTCCTCTTCGCAAGTTAACCTTGCAGCTGCAAATATCTACACAAAATTAAACATAAGCTTTCTGACTAGGGTACTAGGCACTTTTCTTCCAAAATCAATTGGTTTTGTAGTTATAGTACCAACTGTTTGACCAAAATAGCTGAGAGAAACTTTTTACTCTGTAAAATTTGCCCATATCTATGATTTTATATTTAGAATTTTGTTTGTGATAACTCCTTAGAATTGGCACTTTTTTGGTGTACTTGTTTATTTTTAGTTTTTTGAGTGATTTTATTCATGAAATTAGTTTTCCGTCTTCTTATGTGAAACAGAATACCATTTATAATGTTTGGAGGAATACTATAAACCTGCGGGATTCTGTTAATATGAAAAGAATAATGGTGCAACACTTTCAGCAAGAACTCAGGCTTTACAACATTCTGAAAGAACAGGTACATTCCAGATCATTACTTGCTACACGGTACTAGTATAGTATTACTATTGTGCTAGCATGATAATGGTAAAATGTGGAAAAAAAAAGTTCGCATTGTTCAATTGCATTGAACAGCACATTATATAAGTATATATTTATTTATCACATTATCTTTTCAAAGAAGGATGGTACAAAACATAAAAACTATGACTATTTGCAGTACTTTTTTTAGCCCTCGTATTGCTGTAGTTATTACCGTCGATCAAATGCCCAGATCAGCATTTCTAAAATATGCTGTTGTTTTGGTTCAGATTGCTTACCTTGAACAATGGCCAACACTAGAAAGGGAGAATAGTATCTCTTTATTAGGGGCAACTGAGGCTCTGAAAGCAAGCACCCTGCGCCTGCCAGTTACTTCGGGGGCAAAGGTATGCTAGGAACTCTATTTACTGAATTGCACTCATTTTAGTATGCTGTTCTTGTGATTTCTGCCATGGTATTGACTATCATATGAACAGGCTAATGCAATTGCTCTCAAGAATGCTGTAAGCTCAGCTGTTGATGTCATGCAAGTTTTGGGCTCATCTGTTTGCTGCATGCTTTCAAAGGTCAGATAATTGCATGCATTTGACTTTGAATTTGGTATTCACTTTTATGTTGGTTTCTTTGATAAAATGAGGTCTTTATGTCATAGAGTATGTACTCATTCTGCACAGTAGCTATACAAAAGAATGTTTCAGATGCTCACCACATATAGTTGATGTTAACAAAGCAATGAGAAATGTTCTTCTCTGACAAAGAGAGTGACAAACCCACATTCTTAAAGTTTTATGGAACTCAATAGATTATGACTCATCTACTAGCATTATCTTTATATTCAACCAAACTATCTCAGATTGCTTACCTTGAACAATGGCCAACACTAGAATGGGTGTAAAAACAATTAAACCCACATTCTAGTCCCAGATCTTTACAGATGGGTGTAAAAACGGTTCCATTAAAAGCATTTGCTAATCCATTGTACCTCTGAGCCATTAACAGATGCCCCTATTCTCCAAATGATACCCAAACTAATTATCTCGCACTTGTTAGTGCTTAAAAACTTGTTTTACACAGTCTGAATAGGACCTTTACAAAACTCATGACCCCAGGTAGAAAATGATATCCTTTTAAGTATTCCCCTTGTTAAGGTTGTTTTGATTAACATTACAATATCTTAACAGGTCACGGACAGCACATCCTTGGTTTCAGAACTCTCTGTCATGGCAGGACAAGAGAAGGTCATGCTTGATGAATGCAGAGAACTCTTAGCTACAGCTGCAAAACTGCAGGTACTTACATTCTGCCTAATCTAATAAGTGCAGTTGACTGAAAGTTTAGAGGCTATAGTATCCCGCCACATTGGTTTTATACTGGGGCCTTCAGTACCCTGCTGTTTAATTGTTTATCCACTAATTGGGAATCAACCTATCTTCATTACTTCTGCACGATCTTTATCATCAGAAATCAAGGGTCCTAGTAATTTCATAATTGCTTTCTACATTATATATGTGTAACTAATGAGTTGTGATATTTAGATCAGAGGAGAAATAGAGTTGAATCTTCTCTCTCCAGGTTTAGTATGTAAACTATGACTGTCTCCTACCAGTAACTTTGATCGTCTCACCATTCACCTTAGCTTGGAATATCCCATGCAAAATTAACTGTAGCCTATGTACTTAACACCACTGAGTTTGTTATAAGAAAGAAGCCATTGAACTGTATTAGAGGAAGTAGGCTTGTACAATACTTGACCATTGATGTTGAATACTAGTCATGGATCAACTGTTTTACGAGTTTTCTTCTTGAGAGACATGGTCACAGCAGCTTGTGCACAAAACTTAGCTATTCGTTCCCAATTTCTGTTCAGGTGCAGGAGGCGAGCCTACGGACACATCTTGTGCAACAGAGACAAAGGGCTTCAGGATTGAATTTGGCAACCTGAACAAAGATGGCCATGCCATTGAACAGGTACAACTGCGCAAGTTGAACCTGCAACTATAAGAACTGCAAACAGAAAAGAAATCTGTAGAGACGAAACAATAGGAACAAAACAAATGTTAAACATCCCCTGGAGATTCATGGTGTGATGCGACAGCTAACTACCCGCAGTGCATAGATATGACAGGTTTACTGAAAAGACCTCATCATATGTAAATGGTTTTCACCATATAATGCACTCCCAGCCTTTTCTAGTAATTTTTTCCTTATTTTTGTTCCTTGTATAGAGTGGTGCCCTCTTCTTTCCCATTGTATTTTTTGACATTTGGAAAGAAATACATAGATGAAATGGATGGGCTGAGATGTTGATATCATTTTTTACATCTTCCCGTTTTTTGAAACCTATATATAACAGTTTTTAGCTGTGCTCTCTTTGGCAACGTAAGCAACGCCAGCGTTATACTTTGAGTGCTGACATCGTATTAACGTTCAGATTTATCTCTTCTGTACCCGAAAGTACTGGTGCTGAACCTCACATCAGTTTTTATAAGCGGATGGTAACTCACCTGGAGTATGGATTGCTGTTTACTCAATAGATAACACTGGTGCCAGAGACACATCAGTTTGTTGAACTAGAGACTTCGCTTGTTCTGCATTTTGCTTGTGTTGCCAGCAAAGTTTTAATGTTAATGTATCACCTTCAGCATTATCAGGCTCTTCACCTAGACTCACTAAAGTACAATTAAGCAAGAGCATCCAAAAGTAAATCGCATTGCTTGAATTCACGAGCAGATTGTAAAATCTAATTTTGAAACGATGGTGCCCTTTCCTGAATGGATGGCTTGCATTGAATTTACGACCCCCTCCATTGCAAATTATAAGACGTTTTGTTTTTTCTAGATACGTAGATATTGTTGTGCATTTAGATATACTTTATGTTTACATACATAGTAAAAACTATGTATATAGAAAAATCTAAAATGTCTTATGATTTGAAATGGAGGGAGTAGTTGCTATTAGGATTACATTTAGCACGACTGCACGAGTATCATTTGCCATTTAACATTCAAACCTTGTCCTTTGTTCAATTCCTCGTCCCAGAACATTACACTTACACAAAACATAGCATAAGCTTCAAAACATCATCAACAATACAAAAATTCTAAATTGTTTGTTTCTCCCTACGCGCAAGCTCCAGAATTTTTTAATCTTAATAAACAGCTCAGCAGTTGATGCCACACTGCCTGACGTCCGGGCCCTTGGTCCTGACGATGAAGGGGTCGATCCTGACCCAGAGCAGGGAGAAGATGGAGGCCAGCAGCACGGACCAGATGACAACGATGGTGGGCGTCCGGTTCTGGCGCCCCATGAGCCCCTTGAGGAACGGGTAGAGGTGGACGATGACCCAGAAGGCGAAGAAGAGCTTGCCGAAGAGCGGGCCCCAGGACTGGTACCCGTTGTTGATGGCGTCGGAGATGCCGGCCACGACGCCGATGATGTTGATGATGAGCAGCGTGGTGGGCGGGATGAGGAGCGTGGTCCACTTGAAGGCGTAGAGCTCGGCGAACTCGTCGTCCTCGTCGCCCGTGGCCTTGGAGGTGACGGTGAAGTTGGTGTCGATCCCGGCCAGGACCTTGAGCAGGCCCTGCACGACGGCGAAGAGATGCGCGGACACGCCGCCGATGACCCAGAACTGCTCGTTCCTCCACCACTCCTCGATGCTCACCCCGCTCCACCGCATCTCCAGGATGCCCGTCGCGAAGATGGACATGAAGAGCGCGATGAAGAACAAGCTGGCGAACGTGCTAATCTGCAGATTTTTCACATAGCAGGGTGTCAGGGGCTGGCAACATTCCAACCGGTGGTTAAGTTTCGGCGATGAAGGCGGTGGCACTGACCGACGGCATGATGAACTTGCCGGTGAGGAGGCAGACGGCGGGGAGGGTACAGTAGGCGAGCAGCGGGAGCGAGGTGAAAGGGTAGATGGTGGTGTTGATGTAGGCGAAGCGCTCCAGCCACTTGAGGTTGCCGTTCTTGTAGCCGTACAGCAGGGGGCTGTGCCGGCTGAAGAAGATCTCGACGGACCCCAGCGCCCACCGGAGCACCTGGTTGAGACGGTCGGATAGATTGATGGGCGCCGATCCCTTGAACGCCGCCCGCTTCGGCATGCAGTACACCGAGCGCCACCCGCGGCAGTGCATCTTGAACCCCGTCAGGATGTCCTCCGTGATCGACCCGTAGATCCACCCAAGCTGCATGCATTGCAATTCATCACTGACACTGACAGGACGAGCAACGCAGGGAAATCGATGGTTTCATTCAGTGCCTTTACCTCCAGTCCCCAGTCGGTCTTGTCCTCGTAGCCGCAGCTGATGACATGGATGGCCTCCTTGAGGAGCGCAGCAGGGCTCGACGACGGTGGGACGCCGCCTTCCTCCATGAGCGTGGACGTGACGAACGCCGCGGACTGCCCGAACCGCTTCTCGAAGTTCATCTGGGACATGAGCATCTCCTTGTCACTGTCCACTCCTGAAACAAGAAAAGGAAACACAGGGTGTGCAACTCCATCAGTCTTCAGACACACCTAAAGATTTAACTGAATGTTGTGCAGGAGGTCTGAAACTCACCAATGTCCACGGTGCCCTCCGGCAGCCCGTCCTTGGCGTGCTTGCGCTTCTTGCGGCCGAAGCACGGGCAGCAGTCGCAGGTCACCATCTTGGGCCTCTTGGGCCCCTTGGGAGGGTTGTAGCCGTAGAGCGCCTGCCGCCGGAACACGCACCCTGTCCCGACGTACACCGGGCCCTGGATGCCGTCCAGCCCCTTCATGTTGATCTGATTGATCACCAAGAGGAGAGCTACCAGTGTCAGAAGTCAGAACATGACCCATCGATCGATCGCACCCTCATGGTTAATTTGATCTGCAGGAGCCAGCAGGAGGCTTACGTCGAAGAAGACAGTGTTCCTGTTAGCGTATCGGTCGTGCGCGTCGATGCCGTCGAACCTCTGCGGGAACTGCACGTAGCAGACCTTCCGGCCGACCTGAGGGTCCATGAGGAAGCACATGGCCTCCCGGATGGCCTTGCTGTTGTTGATGTAGTGATCACAGTCCAAGTTGAGCATGAAGGGCGCGTTGGTCAGCACGGCGGAGACGCGGATCTGTGAATTCGATCGGCAAACGAAAAGCCGTTTAGTTCAGAGAGTATCGTCAGTCGTCACTCATCAGGCTGGCATCGTTCGTTGCCTAGTGTTTCAGTTCAGTAATCAGTACGTACCAGAGCGTTCATGGCGCCGGCCTTCTTGTGGTGCTGGAAGCCCGGGCGCTTCTCACGGGAGACGTACACGAGGCGGGGCAGCTCGTTGCCCTCGGTGTCGTGGCCGCCGCTGTGGCCCAGGAACACCTGGATCATGCCGGGGTGGTCGCGGGTGTTGTTCCCGGGCCACGGCGTGCCGTCCTTCATGATCCACCCCTCTGCCGGCACCTTCATGGCCTTGGCCACCAGCGCGTTGATGCGGACCTTGAACTCCTCGTACTCTCGCTGCCAGATCAATCAGCCAGCATGATACGTACAGCTTTCTTGCATTGAGAAATGCATGGAAACCATGGATGGATTTGATGTGCAGACCTTCATGGCGCGGCGCTCCTGCACGAAGGTGGGCTGCACCTTGTCCTTGAGGTAGTCGACCTTGAGCGAGAAGTAGAACTCCGGCGCGCGGGGCTCGATGCCGAACTTCTTGCAGAACGGCACCCACTTGCGCGCGAACTCGGCCGTCTCCGACAGGGCCTCGAACGTCAGCATGGACGCGCCGTCGTCGGAGACGTAGCAGGAGACCTTGTCCACGGGGTAGTCCACGGCGAGGATGGAGAGAACGGTGTTGGCGGTCACCAGCGGCGGCTCCTTGAGCGGGTCCACCGTGCTCACGAAGAGGTCCACCGCCGACAGCAGCGATGGCTCCCCTTCCCTCTCGTACCGGAGGGTGAGGCGGTCCAGGTACGTCTCGCGGTCGATGGGGAACCACTTGGGGAACTGGTCCAGGATCCAGGAGATGGCGAACCAGATCTCGCAGATGATGGAGACGAGCCACAGCCCGATGGCGTCCGGGACAGGGTGCAGGATGCGGTAGCGGAGGAAGAAGGCGAGCACGACGAGACGCACCACGATGACCATCCGGTACGGGTTCACCTTGCTCGACGCGATCGACACCTTCCGCGACAGCGGCTGCCTCGCCTCGTCGTCCCTGCTCGTCGATCGATCAAGAGCAAAAGTTCAGGTGATCGATCAGTGCCCGTGTGTTGTTGGGAAATGATCCGCTGTTGTCGTGGAACAGCGGAGCTGGAGCTGGTTGGAGGGATCGGAGGTTTACAGTGGCACGTCGGCGTCCATGTCTTCGGGATCGGCGCCGCCGCCGAGGATGCCCTGCTTGGACTTCCAGTCGTCCATCCTCTCCTTCCAGCTCACTTCTTTCTTCTCGTCCCACTTGGCACTCCCTGGCGAAATCGAATCCATCCATCAGCTATATATAGTGATCTTCAAATCTCGTATGCTTTAAACCAACATTTAGCAAATTTGATCATGAACAGGGACGACGAACCTGGCTCAGACACAGGGTAGGGATGGATGCGCTTGTGCAGGGAAGTCGAGAGCTCGCCGTGGCCATACCCGTTGGTAATCGGAAACTCACCGCTCACCTACATCATTTTTCATTTGCGATCGCGTCAGTCGAGTGGGTGGAACTGGAAGGTTGTGTGGTGCATGCCATGGATACATACCGGCACAGAGCGGGAGCCGGTGATGATGGGCGGGATCATCGGGGTGTTGTTGCCCTCGCCATCGTCGGGGCCCCTCCCGTAGCTCATCTTGCCGTGCAGCATCGCCTCCGTGATCTGGCTGTTCTGCATGCCGCCCTCCAGCTGCTTCTGCTTCTCGTCGTCGATGTTGAACTCGTGCTCCAGGTCGTCGATGTCCTCCTCGTCATCGTCCCCGGCAACCCTCGGGCTCCCTTCGATCGTACGTTCAAGCAGACGTGAATCACCAAGCTAATGTTGACGCCGGCGATCGAAGGCAAGAAATCAGTAGAAGAAATGTACTAGCTAGTACGTACCCTTGAGGCGCTTGTAGCGCGTCTTGCACTGGGGGCAGTTCTGCGTGCCCTCCCGGCGCTCGTACTCGTAGCAGGGCCGGCACACGGGGAAGCCGCACTCGTTGCAGGCGACGAAGAGGTCGCCGTCCACCGTGAGCCCGACCTCGTCGCCGCATATCTCGCACACCTGCCCGCTCAGCGCCCGCAGCGGCTTGGGGTCCTCGTGGCCCCGGATCAGCACCAGCTCGTTCCGGTTGTGCGACCCGGCCACCAGCCCGGCGCTGGCCTCCATCGCACGCGGCACCGACGAGCGGAGGCCGGCGTGCAGTGCTAGCTCTTGGCCTCCGATCCCTCAGGTGCTCGATCGCGATGGCAAGGCAGGGCGACGCAGGTGTGAGCGATGCTCTACCTTGTGGCAGGGCTATATGAATATGAGAGGAGGCCAGGGCCAGGGGAGGAGGTTTTGGCGGGTGGGAGAGGTGAGGGGTGGCTGTTCGATGGAGGGAGTGCGATTTGGTGCGCGCGTCGGCGCGGGGGCGATTCCGCTCGTGGGACGCGCGCGTCGCGGCGGGTGAGGGGGAGCTCGTGTTGGTTTGGTTGGGTGCGGCGTCCCCGTTGCCGCTAAGTGAAGCGAAATCCTCCCCCCTGCCGCCTACGCTGGCTTGCGCCTGATGCTGCATTTCCTGCTGCCGTTGTCAGGCTGCGTCCGGACCAACCCCCTCCTCGACCAACCGAGACTTGGCTTTCCCGCCATCTCATTTTTTTATCTTGCTGGTACTACTTTCTTTTCCAGAAAACATTTCTGAGACTGATCAGCGTGGGGTTTCTTCGTAAATAAATTCGATTGTTTTTGGTTTAGACAAGACACGTAGATGGGATTAGACATTCTCTCTTCCCATGGGACCTTCTATTTCTATGAAACGAGAGATGTTATCATAAAATTTAGATTTAAGTTTATTTTACAGCCTCTCAACTATTGGCTGGGTTTCCAACATTTAGCTACAGAGTACCTTGCTTTTCAACCTTCAAATATTAAAACCATTCAATTTTCAACTTTGGGTCAATTTTCAACATTGTTTTTAAATAGCCATAATAGTATACTAATTTCCCTAGTGAAACAAATATTACATGGCTTTAAACAATTCTAAAATAAAGATTGATGCATATGAGTATTATTTATTGAACACACATGTTTTTAAAGCATCCAACACATGGCTGTTGTTGGAGTTACTATCATTTTTGTGGGTGTATTCAAGAACTGATGACGTAAATTGCAAATTAAGTGTTTTGAGTCCTCAATGGCATTTCATTTGTTTTGTTAGTACAAAACTTGATCAAAGATACCTCTCAAATTGGAAGGATAAAAAGTCAAACATTGTAGGGTTAGTTGTGTTTGGTTCATCTTCTTAAAAGTGCTTCTGCATGCTGCCAAAAAGTAGAACGCCAACCAAACAAGTAGAACCTGAAACTACTTTTGTGTAGTATAATTTTTGCACCACCTTGGACTCCAAACATGCTTTTTTTTCCCTAAGGACATATGCTCTTATGCTGTGGACCAGTTCACTTGAACTTATCAGACATAGTACAGTGTTTTTCTTTCATAACAAATCAATGAACAGTATTTTTCAGCCTGACTTTTCAGCGAAGCGAACAGGGAGTGAAAATGGAGATATGTTTTACAACTATTTCAAGGAAAAAAGAGAGGGTAGATTTTACATTTATTTCAATCAAATAGCTCACAATAGCTTTTCCATAGCTCACAGCTGAACCAAATAGACCCTAAGCCCCCAAGACACTTGGTTGTTGTATACATATCCTAATTGCATATCCATTTTGCCTGTAGTTGTATTGTTAGTTATGATGCGTGTGTGTGTGTGCGCGTGTGTGAAAAATCCTCGTGGTGTTGGGTAGAGCCAACTTCATGAGTAGTTTTCTGTGTCCTCGTCGGTGCTTTCTCCTACCATTTCGTTTCAAACAAAAGAAAAGTTTCTAGTTTTTAAACAAGAAATCCCTTCTCTACTATCTCCCACCTCTTTTCCTCCTGTCCATGTGTCTTTAAGCTATGGTATCAACCCTAGATGCTAGGGTGAAGATGTCTTCCACTTGTTCGTTATTGTTGTAATTCTATACCCCATGTGTTAGTTTTGTTCGTTGTGTATATGTCAGTTAGTCATATTGACCTAAACAATCAAGCGAACCTCAGGTTCAATTATTACTTGAGGGCCAAGGTGCAATCTCGTTCGATCGACATGATTCATATATCTTGGTTACTATGGAACAATACTGTAGGAGTTACACCTTAGCCCTCAACAATTACACGTGACGCTCTGTCTAGGGCCTTGTATGTGCCTTAGAAGGGTACAAAAGGACTTTCGCCTACGGAACACCAACAAAATTTATAGTATTACCCGTTAACCGTGCTCTAGCATGGTTTAAAATCTTAAGGTAAATAAATATTAAAAATCGCATGAATAAATTTAGTAGGTATATCTAATCAAGATTGATTAACTTTATCTATTCTTTCCTAATACAATATCTATTTAGGGTGTATTTGGTTTGCAGACATAGTTGGATGGGATCATCCATCATCCCATCCATGTTTTTAGGGATATGATCATCGAAATAGTTTGTTTGGTTAAGTGGATGGGATGAGCTAATTTTTTTGTTTACTTGGTTGGGTAAGACATGGGCGAGGGCAAGATGAGTCCATTTTTTGTTTGGATGGTTGTATCTTGGATGAGGATAGAACAGCTAATTATGGCATGTGGGCTTACTTGACATTATTTCTTTGTGACCAAAATATAATCGTGTGCTCATTTTGTATATTTAATTGCAACAAATACAGTAATACAATCATGTCACAAATTAGATAAATGGTCGGCAAGATAAAATCATTTGAAGATTCCTAACAACAAAGCTAAGCACTTAATGCTTTGACCACATAAACAGCAACTAATCCACTATACTCCCTTTGTCCTCAAATATAAGGATCCTAAAAATTGTAAACTATGAAAATATAATTTATAACATACCAACTATACTAATTTGATGTCATGACTATTTCTTTATTTCTATAATTTTGATTAAAGTTAACACATTCTGACTTAGGAACCCCGAAGGCTACCTACGGAGGATTAAGGTAGCATGAAGAAGCAAGATGACTCCTAAAGGTCGAGAATGTAGTGGATGCCTTATGGTATACAACAAGAAAACCCAAGGTTAGAGACCACGAGAGTACAAAGGTCCATGCATGTCGGCGGAAGACTAAACCTTTAGGGTCTGAATGTGTTGATGCCAACCTTGGCGGACTAGGCGCTACTGCGCTAGCCTAATGAATTGAGGCAGGTGTATCTGGCGCGGGCTACAGGACCGACCAACGGCTCTGAAGTGGACAAAAGATCATTGTACCCTTGAATATGCCAGGAATGTAGGGTGGACTCTGGAAATACAGAGACATTGTTTGCCTCTCCTATAAATGTCCCATTTGTAACCAATGTAAGTGAAAATTTTTACTTTTTTACCAATTAAGCCCTATTTTATCTTCTTGTTCTCCGCTGTGTTTACCTTCCACCCTTGACCTCCAGCGTTGCCCGAAGGTCCAAGGAGGAAGGTGTAACAGCCACGGGTGATTTAAAAAAAAATGGCCAACGGACGCTAGACCGGCTGGTCAAGCACTCCGGGTGGCACACTCGCGGCCTGGGTTCAATCATCCACGGGGCAAATTACAGTGCCGGAGGTAAAAAAAAGACCCTCTGGTCTATCCCGCGTTACCTAAAACATAGGTTTTGTGGCACCGGCCCACTCACAGGGTAACGACCCCTATGTGTAGGCAGGGTACGAGGTTCGGAGTTTTCTCGTATTGAGTGAGGAGTCCTCTATATTAATGCGAATGCTCGGGGGTGCATACTATCCCTTCAGCGTCTTAGTTTTTTCTTTAAAAAATATAAATTTAGGGGGAAGGTGTAAAACAACGTCGCCTGTAACGGTTGAATTCGCTGGCAACGAAGGTTATCACAAGCCTACTCGATCACTCGTCATGCATGAATGACAGATGGTTTGCTCTCTAAGCATTTGATAGGTTGGTCCGTCGTCGCATGCAGATGCAGCCCATGTTTCAGACCCTCGCCTGTAGCAGCAGCATTGAACGAGAAGCTAACGAGACGTCGCCCTTTTTTGACCCACGGTGATCTGCGGAAACGTGACCAGGCACCTTAATTTGGTAGGAACGTGACCCCTCCAACCACCACGCCATGATCGTGTGCAACACGCACGCATGCCTGCTGCGAGCCTTTGCTGTTTGCATTGTCAGAGTTCAGTTGTGTTGCTGCTAGCTGTTGGATCGATCGGAGAAACCGTCACGAGGAAACCAACCAATGCAAGTGCGTGCGAACACATCCTTCAATTTGTGCATGCGATCGTTGGAGAAGAAACGTCGCAATCGCGAACGCGAAATGTAGGTGCGCGGTTGCAGCATCTTACGATCGACGCAAGTTTAATTTTGATCCTGCGTGCTATTTGTGTGCTGTTGTGGTGCATGGTTAGATCGTCATTATACTACTGTATATTCCAGCTCAAAACAGCCTGAGATTATCGGTCGTACTTTTTTAGCGAAAAAACAGTATTTTCCTCTCACAACATATCAGCAAATAATACTTTTCAGCAAAACGAACAGCGTTGCATGCATGCTACAGTGAAGGTTAATGTGACCATATCATGAATCATGATAGCCTTGTACGTAGAATCTTTGTTCCTCTTGTCCTTTCTAACTCATTCTTGGGCCTTGTTTAGTTCCAATTCTCTCCCAAATTCTACTATGTAAAAAGAAGATTTCCTGTCACATCGAAATGCCGACACATATATAGAGTACTAAATATAGATGAAATCAAAAACTAATTACACAGTTTGTTGTACTTTGCGAGACGAACATTTTGAGCCTAATTAGTCAAAATTTAGACAATTTTTATCAGATACAAATGAAATGCTATATTACACATTTATGATGTTACAATGCATTTGGTGACCATCTAAACACGGCCTTGTTTGGGCTTTATATTTACGTATCTCTGTTCCTCTTGTCTTTTCTGACTCATTCTTCTTTGGGCTTTATATTTACGTTGCGTTCGGCTGCACTTAAAATAAGCTGTAGCCGACTGCTGCTTCTTTGACTCCTCTCATAAATTACTATTTAAGCAGCTGGCTCAGGGACTCTACTTGTTGGGCTACTCTCCCAGAGTCCCAGTTCTCGGCTGAGTATAGAGTTTGCTGACTACAACTCTACTCAGGGGACTCTACTTGTTGATGCCGTCGTCATGCGTAGCTCTCAAGTTCCGTAAGTGCCATATAAGTACTCTGTTTAGAGGTCATTTGGTTCCATGTGTTCTATACTTCTATCAGGGCACCATTGTGCGTGTAGAAGTACATGATGTACTTAGGATGGGTCTCTAAGTTTGTCATCTATCTATCAAGAATCAATTATCTTATTAGGCCAGTGTCGGTGGGAGTTTCATATCCCTGTTTCCAAGAGTTCTCATTTCATCCCATGAAGCTTTTATCTTATTTAATTTAATGCTAGTGAAACTCTTGTTGAAATTGGTCTTGTAACAGATATAGAATAAGTTGCCACATTTGTAGATTGGGACCAGAAATTCAAGCATTAATTAATAAAAAAAATAAGGAAAAACTACACCATTTGATTTGTGGTGGTCGAACGTTCCAGATTAAACCCAGAAATCAATGAAAAAAATCAATTAGTAAATAATAAATTTGAAACTGAAAATTACATGAAAATAGCATGTAGGTTTTTATATGAACATAACAGGGGATAAGACATCTAAACAAAAATCCAAGTGGAATATGTAATAAAAATTACGAAAATTTACTTTTTTTTCTCTCGACTGTGCCACGAGGCACGTTTTTCATTAAAAGAAAGCAGATGTAATAGACAAGTGGAGTACAATGGCAGTAATAGGATATTACCGCCAGGGGAAGAAAGAAAAAGAAAACAGAAGCTGCGCTAAAAATGACACTGAAGCACAGCAGCCACTGTCGAACCAAACTACCTCATTCAAACCTTGGAGCGCCTAACTATCGCCTTTGAGGATTTATGAAAATTTCCTCTGATATCATATATTATAAATTAAGCAAAATGGAGATATATAATTATGCTCGCAAAAAAAAGAGATGTATATAATTAAGCAAAAATAGAGTGACTCAATAGCGTTGGAAGTTTCTTATAATAAGGAATAGCGTTGGTTGGAATATGTATGCCAATCCTTACATCTTGGAACCTCAAACAAGTATATAGTAGTATATAACTATATAAATTTGATTTAGCCAGCCCAATGGCTCACTTTAGCCTGTGGTCCGAATAATTCCCGGTAGCCAAAAAATGTGCCACCGGTGAGATTCAAACCCTGGGCACTAGGATTGATAAACAAACTGCCTACCACCACACTACACCATGTCATGAGTTACAATGATACCTTTATATTTATTAGGTAAAACTTTTGCCATATAAATTTCCTTTCGTTTGATTTTTTGTTGGCCTTCTATCCGATTTTTTTTGTTGCATCCGTTATCCTCATAGGTGGTTTTTTGATTGATTTTTTAAGAATAATTATTATGAATTTTTGAACCCTGATTTTTCTTTACCATAATTTTGATTAGAAAATATTCAAACCTAGATTAACATGTGATTCACCTAATCAAAATGTGAGTAGAAAATTTAAATAGTTTATTTCTAATCTGGTCTAAATAAATGTATCTATACAATCATCAACGACGGCTAGCATGGGAAAACTCAACTCAAGTGAGTTTTCATCTAACTCTTTATGGCATTAATATGCTGCCGCATCAAGGAGGTGAGCCCGGACGCCATCCATAATAGCTCCATATCTATATCAACAACACTGTCTCACCGAAAAGACGAATCTGGATGTCATCGTGGCCAGCTCCGTATCTACACCAATGATACACGCCTAATGCACGTAATGTGGTTATCATAAGATAAATTAGAGCTTTTAAAGTTTATAGAAAGGGTGAAACATAAATACATATATAAAATTCTACCCTCGTCTGCTATTAACATTTGATAGCTTTTTTTCCTTCCGTTGCAACGCACGGGCATCTTTGTTAGTAACTATATAAACTTGATTTAGGAGCCAAATAGATATTTGATGAAGGAGAGAGAGAGAGCACAGCACAAGTTGACCATGAGGGAAAACTAGATGCATATGTTGGGTCTCTTCAAGCGAGGAAGACGCGACGTTCTGTGTGAGTTGGACGTGGCTGGGCGCCTGGGCCAGATGGGCTGCCTAACGAGTATGATATGAGAGGCCCAGGTCCAACGGAAGACGAACAACTTTTGTCTTTTGATGATATATATTTTCTGGAATCTACATTCGATGATGATAGGCACCAAGCGTCAAGCTTTGTCCCAAAACGCACGTGCTTCTGTCCTCTCTGTATTGCTGCTGTTGCTCCCACCCGTTCTCTGTGTTGTTGTTGTGTCCCACCATGACCTCTGCGCGCTGTCGCCCAGCTCCGTGTGGCGTCGCCTTCTGCGCATCGCCGAGCTCCTCGTTGCTAGCGAGCTTCACGCCACCAAGATCCGCGCCACCAGTAAGCTTCGCGTCGTTGAGGTCCACGCTAGTGACCTCCACGCATTGCCGTCAAGTTCTACATGCTGATGAGCCTCCGTTTGTCCAAGTAGCAGGACATTTTGCTCTGAAATGCCTATGTTTCAAATGTTTCAGGTGTTTTCGAGTGCATGTTGCGGATGCTTCAAGCGCATATTGCAGGACATTGCGTTTACGGATGTTGCAACAATGACATTGGACATGTTTCAACAGTGATCCGGACATGTTTCATTAGTACATCGCTGATGTTGCAACGTTGGGCCCGAGTGTCTAGATGGATGGACGCTTCGTCCCGAAATGTGTGTGCTCTTGTCCTTTGCGGGCTGCTGCCGCCTACCCCACCTATCATCTGTGTCATCATTGTGTCCTACCCTGTGCACGCCGTCGCCTAGCTCCATGTGGCGCCGCCTTCTTCAAGCTGCTGAGCTCCATGCCGCCGAGATTCGTGCCACCAGTGAGCTCCGCGTCATTGAGCTCCACACCAATGATTTCCACGCAACGCCATCGAGCTCTACGTCCCGACGAGCCTACATTCAACTAAGCAGAAGGACATGTTGTTCTAAAAAGCCTATGTTTGAAATGTTTCAGGTGTTTTGAGCGTATGTTGTAGGTTGTTGACAGTAGTTATCATCCATCATAAATCGTCAACATTATGTACAAAAATGGTCACCAATAGAAACTTAGGGGTTATTACTGACAATTTCCATGAGTTTTGATGAATTATTATTTTCAGCAGGGATATTCCACAAAGAATAAAAATAAGGATTGAATTGTCAAAAAGGCACAAACTTAACTACGACGAAATATGCACCAGAAGACACCAAAAGGCACGGGACCGAAGTGGAGGACCAGCAGCTGCTAGGTGGGGCCGGCCGGCCCCACCACCATGCCGCTCGGCCTCCCAGTGGGATTCTTCCACGCCCTTCTAGAGTATTCCTCCATCGCCTCTTAGGATGCATCTCCGCCGTACGTGAAGTCGGTTTGATCCAAGGGCTGACGGTTCTTCCTCTGGACTATAAATACAGGCCCTGACCCCCCTGAAACACCTGATCATAAGTCAAGAGTAGTCCAAATATTAGGGTTTCCATATATTAGATAGAGAGAGCTCTAGTTCTTCAATTTCTTAGTATAGGCTTCCTAGCAAGGTTCAAGTAGAGTTAGACGATTGCTCAGAATTCTGGATCTGTTCGTCTGGAGATTAGTAATTTGCCTTTGTATCTCATTTAAGACTTTGTTCTATTTCAATAATATGTTTCTCCTTATCATGTTCTTAGTTTACTCTAGTTATATATTAGATATAGTATTATTTGATGATTTGCATTTGCATATGTTTGTAGAGTACCTAATTCAGTTCGTGTGAGAGTTAGGTAGCTTTGATTATGTAAGCGTGGTACTTAGATATGAAATTCCATGTGAATGCCGACTATGTATCGGGGCGTGTGGTAGATCGCTAAGGTGACAGCTTGGTTGAGTACTTTGAAGTTCATCCCCTGTATATAGATGACATGGTAGAGCCTGGTCTCGAAGGAGAAGAAGATTATGTTTCCAATTCTCCCTAGTAGATGTTATAATTTTGCTTTGATTCAGTTTTACTAATAGATGAAGATACATATGTGTAACACCCCGGGTGTTATAGTGCTAATTAATCTGCCATTTCATCATAATGCATCACAAAGCATCCCTGCTAGGTTAACATTGTTATGCATAAACTAAAATAAGTTTACTTATCTAGGTTGAATGTGTTTCTCTGTGGTGTGATCCGAAACCGAAAACCCTAATTTTGAATGTCACCGCAAATGCTTAGTCCATGCCCTGCGTAATTTGAGGTGTGTGACTGTGTTGCACACTAGTGTCAAGTGTAGGGTATGAGCTCAAGTACAACATGTAAAATGAAGCTCCAAATTTGAGTTTGAATTGGAGTCCCAAAACTTGTCACGAGTTTTCCGATTCGAATTCAAATTCAAATTTAAGGAGAAATGAAAAAGAATTTCAAAAGTTAAATTGGTCAACCAAGAGTGGCATTTGGTCAACTATGTCATGTAGGTCCAAATGATGCCCTTGGGTGAGGTTTTGATCACTAAGTAATCACAAATCAAAGTAGCAACAAATTCCAATTTAAAATCCCTCCGAAAACCCTAAATTTCAAAACCCTGTTTTACCCCTTTTGAAATAATTCAAAATCTAAGCAAAATTTGGGAAAAAGTTCAAAACCAAGTTTGTAGAACTTTTTAACGGCTACAACTTTGGTGTTTTGAGTTTTCAAAGTTTTAGTGTAAAATGTGGAGTAATTTTGAAAATAAACAAATTTTAGATTTAATTCATTTTTATCCCCAAACTAAGATTTTAAAATGGAGGCAGAATTTGAAAAAGTTTTGAACATAAAAGTTGTAGGTCTTGTTGAGATATACAACTTTGATGTTTGGAGATTTTGAAGTTTCAATATAAAATCAAAAGTAATTTCTAAATTACCAAATCTGAAAAATATGTTTTTTTGAATTTAAACTCCAATTTCAAAATCCAGTGAGAATTTGAAAAAGTGTTCAATACAAAACTTGTAGAGCTTGAAATTCTGAAGATTTCATACATTGGAAGTTTTTCAAGTTGCTATACAAATTTGAGAGTAATTTAAAAAATCAGTTTGAATTTCAAAAGTTGGGGGGGACAGCTACAGTACACCGACGTATCACCGCCGACCACCGCGCGGTATGGGCGTCGGTGAGACGCCGGACGGCTTCGGCCAGCTTCCAGGCGCGCCAGAATTGTCAGCGCGACGACGCAGCAGTTCAGCTCTGTAGTCGCGACCTCCTTCTATAAATACCAACGTTCACCGTGACCTTCTCCGTTTTCACCACCGTCGCCACCGCCGCTCGCCGCTGCCGCCACCAAGCCGTCTCCGGCCACACCAACCGCACCACTAGCTCCGCCTCATCCTTGCACACCTCGTGAACCAGTTGAGCTAGCCCAATTTCACCTGGATCGCCGGAGAGCCGTCGTCTTCCACCTCGGGTCACCGCCGTTCCCGTCGAGCTCCACCACCGTGGCCAGCCACCTCCAGAGCCTCTCAGCTTCAACCAATCACTCCTTCATGATCGTGGTACGCCCCTGATGCTCCCTGACCCCTCGCTTTAATCGCTACCGCGTTGTACCGTCGAGTCACCGGTCACCGTTCCCGTCGAGCCGCCACCGTCGTCGGTGAGCTGTTGCCGGAGCTCGAACCATGGTGTTTAGTAGCAAAATGGAACCGTGGGGTAGTGTAGATGGTGATGGTGGAGTCGGTTTATCGACCGAGGCACCGGTCACCGGCCGGCCACCGCGAGAGAGCGCGCGGGCACGCGGGAGAGAGCGGGCAGGCGAGAGGAAGGAGATGACATGTGGGGACGCGGTGTCAGCGAGAGAGAGAGGGAGAGCGGGCGCGGGCGGAGCAGGCCGAGGCTGGGCTGGGCCGCTTGCCGGGCTGGTCGCGAGCGCGGGCGCGAGTGAGCGGGCCGTCTGGTTGGGCCGGACCGCGGGAGAAAGAAAGGATCGGCCCGTTTTCGTTTTTGTTTTTCTTTTTCAAATAAATGAATAATGCTATTATTTGTTTATTTCATTAAAAATTGTGTAGAGTTCCAAAATTCATGAAAATTTTTGTGTAAGCTTCTCAATGTATAAACTATCTAGGAAAAATGTTAAATCATGAATTTGAATACTTTGTGGAGTAGAATTAATTGGTTCCTATAAAGATTAAATGCAACTTCTAGGAATTTTTAATAATTAATTTATTAATCCAAAAATTATGAAATTTATTATGACACTGTTATAAATCATTCTTAACCCATAGAAAAAGTTTGAGCTTGTTTAGATAAAGTTTGATCAACTTTTAATTATGCCCTAATTATTTAAATAGTGAATAAATGTTAATTTGAGAACTTTAAGTGTTGTGTGCCCTTTTGATTGAGTGATGTCCTTAGGTCACTACCCTTTGATGATCTTTGGCACCTTAATTTCATGATTGAGCTCGTTAGTATCTTGTTTAGGTTAAAGCTGGTATCGCTAGAATCGTCGCTACTAGTTAGTAGGTTTTCTGTTTGCGACTACCGTGAAGGGAAGTTGTACTCCAGTCGTAACTCGTAGCATGTTATCATCAAGCATCATGTTTATCATCGAGCATCATGTTAAAGCATGTTATGTATTCGTGTAGTCTCTGCTTTTGAGGAAGCCGAAGTCGTCGAGCAAGTCTCCGGAGAAGAGCGATCGTCAGTGGGTTCCGGACCAGACGGTGGAGTTCTCGAGTCTGAGTCAGTCATCGTGTCCGAGCAAGGCAAGCCCCGGTGCATTTAAACCCTACCTTGAATTTTACAAATGTTTTATTTATATTATGGTTTATTGCATTAAGTAATTAGGAGTTGAGTGATAACCTAATGGCTGCATTATCATCCTTGATTATTACGATATCAACCTTGATACCTGTTTTACTAAAAATGCGTAGTATGCTTTGCTATGCTTAGAAGTTAAGCTTTTAAATGCAATATTTATATAGCCATGACGGCATATTGAATAAATATTGAAATATAAGAATGAATTTGAAAGATCGGGCGGGTGGTTTGGCCACTGCTAACATGCATTGGGAAAGGAGTCTCAATGTAGTGTTTCCGCCTTATCAGTTAAGGTCCGTTCGTTGTAAGCCTGTTGTGTTCGAGACTTTGCAACTAGCCTCATGCCTTGGGTAAGCCCAAAATATTAGTGATTCCATTACGAGAACGTCTAACCTCGCACTGGGAGTGGAGAGATGGCGGGAGTAGCGTGTACCCTCGGGGCTAGAATCGGGCCGGGTTCGAGGAGTACTGTACTCTCGGGTGGCGATGGACACGTTCTGGTTTTGGGAGATCTAAATGAGGGTTGATATATGTAAGATTCGGTTCTACATATGTCGTGAAGTTAGAGATCCCCAGCCGGGTATAATCGGTTCGAATCGTTGTTGCTCCTCGGTTATGGAGACTTGATCACCTGACATGCATCGTAGTAAAGAACTGGAATGGAAAGAAAGAATGAGAAAGGATTTGATGATAATTACTTTGATCTAGATCAGGATCACCTAGAGTTGGTTAATGAACCATCAATGGTAAAAGTAAAATGATGAAGATAAGGACTTACCTTAGTAAGCTTTTCTGCAAAAGAAAAACTTGATTCTGGGCTACCCGTACCTTGATTCCCTAAAGCTAGCATGCCCTTGGAGTCTTTGTCTTAGTCGGGTAAGTCTTGTTGAGTACTCTCGTACTCAGGGTTTGTTGAACCCCTTGTTGCAGGTGCGGTTCATGAACAAGTCTGCTTCGAGCCTTGTTGCATGACCGTCGTGGTTGAAGACAGTGACGACGAGTAGACTGTGTGGCCTTTGGGCAAGGCATCTCATTTGGGTGTTGTAATAAAGTTACTACCGATACTTCTCTACTAATGGTTTGTAATAATGTTACATAAGGTTTAAAGTTTGAAAACTGGTTTGTAACCCTAAGTTATTGTAAGACTTCCGCTACTTTACTCTGTTGAATATTTTGAATCAACTGTTGTAATATTGCAATACTCCTGTGATTGGATCTTGTTCGGAGGAAAGCAGGCCTTTTAAGTTATGGTGAACATAAGTACGGCTGTCAGAGGTCATTATGGCAATGACGAGTACTTGTGGGTCATCGTAATTAGGAGGTTATGTGACAATATGCTAGAGTGAGCAGCAAGACTTAGTGTTTAGGAATAACTAAGGAATTCTTTACTCTAACTGAATCTCGAGATTAGTCATACTATTTTTAGTGAGTCTCTGTTTTCTATCTCTAGAATACCATTATCATGCTACATTCATTTATCATTTATTTTTTACTTGACTTACCCCTGCTAAAGCATAAAAGTGGTTGGTTTATCATAGGTCTGCCTCACGGTCCTTCCTTTGGGATTAAAATAAATAACAATACTCGGGATACTCTGGCTAGAATGCTACAATAGGTGATTTATCTGTGTGCTTGCGGATACTTATGTTTAATATTATTTAGAGTTTTCAAGTGTAGTTATAATTACCAGCGTTTTGAGCTTCATGCTAGGGATGACAACTTAGTACATAGTGATGTAAGAAATGACAACAAGCATTCTTGGCGTCGTTGCCGAGGAAGGAAGAGTAATATGGCAATAGAAATAAATACTTATTGATAAACCATAACCTTTGCTTTAGCAGGCTTACCTTTGTTTGTTTTTGTTTATGTATTTTATGCAGAGTAAGTGTAGGACTAGTTGTGATCCACAATCCTTTATCAATCAGAATCAACCAAATTGAGAAGAAGCTTAACATCAGTTTTTGGGAGCCATGGCTCAGAAGACTCTGCGTGAATTCTCTGCTCCAAGCACCGAGAACATTCGCGTTGGACCAACACTCGACACCAATGATCGTGAATTTGAGCTCAAGCCAAGCCTCATAAATATGGTGCAGGCTAATACATTTAGTGGAAAGGCATATGAAGATGCTAGTGCTCATTTGCAAAATTTTCTAGAGATTTGTAGCACCGTCGTCATCAAGGACATTGCTCAAGATATCATACTACTTCGTTTGTTTCCGTTCTCACTGGAGGAAAGAGCGAAGCAGTGGTTATACACCAACAAAAATCAAATTAATATATGGGAAAGATGTTCCAAAACTTTCCTAAAAAAGTTTTTCCCTGTAGGCAAGACCACTGCCTTAAGAGCAAAGATTGCAGATTTCTGTCAGCACAAAGGTGAACCTATTCCAGAAGCATGGGAGCATTTTCAAGAATATATCTCAGATTTTCCTCATCATGAAATGAAAGAATGGTTGCTCATGCAAAAGTTCTATCATGGATTAATTCAGAAATCATGTGAACAACTTGATGCCACTGCTGGAGGATCATTTATGTCACTCACTCCTGGAAAAATTGAAGTACTTATAGAGAAGATAGCAACAAATCAGAGCTGGACATCATGTAATACTCAATCAAGCCATAAGATTGAAGAAGTCCAGAAGAAGTATGTATATTGTCAACCAAGATGTGATAAAGTTTGAATTCTAACCAGAGCTAAAATGAATATATATTTAGACTAGAAAAACTTCTACTTTCATGCTACTTATATTTCATTGAGTTCGGTCAAACTTTGTTGTATGCCTTATGAGAGGTTTGTCATACTTTTAAAATCAAGATCACACTACACGCATCCCATTCACACTTCATTTTGTTCCACAAAAAAAATATTTTTTCCCCTACACTAGGAGAAAATATAAAAAATATTCCATTTAGGTTTTCCTCAAATAAATGCTCCAAGTCCTTTGTATTATCTCTCAAATATTTTGTATAAAAGAACCATGTGGCTGTGCAAAAGAAAGAATATTATGTTAAAAAAATGGACAAGTGTCCGAAGTATCAAAACAATTGGTACTTTGATGCCCGCCTAAAAGAAAGAAATAAGAAGAAAAGATAGCCCATGTTCTCTTACATTTATTTTTAAGTTCAAAAGAGAGATGCTTTTAAGGAGCATAGTAAAATTAGAATTAGCCACCATAAATATCCACCTCATTCCATACAGTTACACATCTTGATTTGATTGTATGACTTAAGTCTCTTTTGATCCATTGTTTGACTTTATAATATATGTTTGCAAATATGTTTTCTCATAAGAATGTCATTCCTATGAAATCCACATAAGCTTTAGTGCAGGAATGAAGGCATAACATTTGTTGCCTTAGTGAGATCCAAAAATACCACATATATGAGAGACTTGAGTGTGTCATGCAATGAATCTTTGAGTTTTATTTTGAAAACTTATAAAACTCTAGAATGAAGGTTGAACGAAGAATATGAGACATAGTGCTTACTTGATCATTCTATCTCTCAATTGCTCAAAATCAGGTAAAAAGCTCAAAAGCTCCATGGTTGAAAGAAATATGAGTAAGTTTGAAGGATGGATCAATGAATTGCAATTCGGAGAAGAATTCTTGTTTGAATGCAGGTGTACTTTTGAGGAGTTGTACAAAAATTGTCAAACCCTGTACTTTTAATTTCCATCATTTAAGTTGCTTTGCTAAGGGACTAGCAAAGACTTAGCTTGGGAGAGCTTGTTGATGGTAATTATCATCCATCATAAACCATCAACATTGTGTATAGAAATGATCACCAATAGAAACTTAGGGGTTATTACTGACAATTTTCACGAATTTTGGTGAATTATTATTTTCAGCAGGGATATTTCAGAAAGAACAAAAATGAGGATTGAATTGTCAAAAAGGCACGAAACTTAACTGCGATAAAATATGCACCAAAAGACACCAGAAGACACTAGAAGGCACGAGACCGAAGTGGAGAACCAGCAGCTACCAGGTGGGGTTGGCCGGCCCCACCACCATGCCGCCCGGCCACCCCTGTGGGATTCTTCCATGCCCTTCTGGAGTATTCCTCCACCGTCTTTTAGGATGCATCTCTGTCATACATGAAGTTGGTTTGATCCAAGGGCTGACGGTTCTTCCTTAGAACTATAAATACAGGCTCTGCCCCCCCTGAAGCACCTGATCATAAGTTAAGAGTAGTCCAAATATTACGGTTTCTAGATATTAGATAGAGAGAGCTCTAGTTCTTCAATTTCTTAGGATAGGCTTTCTAGTAACGTTCAAGTAGAGTTGAGCGATTGCTCAGGATTTCGGATCTGTTCATCTGGAGATTGGTAATTTGCCTTTGTATCTCATTTAAGACTTTGTTCTATTTCAATAATATGTTCCCCTTTATTATGTTCTTAGTTTGCTCTAGTTATATATTAGATATAGTATTATTTGATGATTTGCATTTGCATATGTTCGTAGAGTACCTAATTCGGTTCACGCGAGAGTTAGGAAGCTTTGATTATTTAAGTGTGGTGCTTAGATATAAAATTCCATGCGAATGCCAACTATGTGTCGGAACGTGTGGTAGATCGCTAAGGTGACAACTTGGTTAAGTCCTTTGAAGTCCATCCTTCGTATATAGATGACATGGTATAGCCCGGTCTCGAAGGAGAAGAAGATTCTGTTTCCAATTCTTCCTAGTAGATGTTCCTTATAATTTTGCTTTGATTCAGTTTTACTAGTAGATGAAGATATATATGCTAGAGTGAGCAGCAAGATTTAGTGTTTAGGAATAACTTAAGGAATTCTTTACTGTAACCGAATCTCGAGATTAGTCATACTATTTTTAGTGAGTCTTTGTTTTCTATCTCTGGAATATCATTATCATGCTACATTTATTTATCATTTATTTATTTTACTTGACTTACCCCTGCTAAAGCATAAGAGTGGTTGGTTTATCATAGGTCTGCACATTTATTTAGTCATATAAACATTTGCCTCACAGTCCTTCCTTTGGGATTAAAATAAATAACGATACTCGGAATACTCTGGGTAGAATGCTACAATAGGTGATTTATCTGTGCGCTTGCGGATACTTATGTTTAATATTATTTAGAGTTTTTAAGTGTAGTTATAATTACCAGCGTTTTGAGCATCATGCTAGGGATGACAACTTAGTACGTAGTGATGTAAGAAATGTCAACACGGGTGCTTCAGGCGTATGTTGCAGGTGTTGTGTTTATGGATGTTGCAACAACGATATTGTTGAAAACCTTAGTTTGGTTTTGGATGATTAATGAAACCCTAGTACTAACCTTTGATCTAAGTGTGTGAATTAGATAAGGTAGCCCAATCCAAGTGGTGGAGCTAGATGATAGTCATAATGAAGGTGATGGCCACAAAAGAGATGATCAAGTGCTCCAACTTGTAAAAGAAGAAAGAGAAAAATAAAAACCAAGAAAATCAAGGCAAAGGTATCAAATAGGTTTTTATTTTGGCACTCAAGACACCATAGAGGATGTGAGTGTGTTTAGGATCAATAGCCATACTATAAAGAGGGGAAATATTTGGCTAAGCGGTTATCAAGTGCCACTAAGTGACATGATTCTTGCATATGCATCTAGGGACCTAGTATGCTAACAATTGACCATTGTAAAATGCTTTGAAAAATGGTAACACATGAGCACATGAGTCGTACACACTGTGGTTAGCAAATTGAAAGTAAGGGTGAAGCGAATGAATAGATAGAAAAAGAAAAGGGGGTGCTGGTCTAGGACTGGACCCTGGCTTGGCTAGGACCGGACCCTGTCCATGCCTGAGTCTGGTCAGTGCTAACCAAAACCAGTGTTGGAGTGAAACCAGACCTGCGCGTGAGAGTCTGTTTGTGCTGACTGTTGACGGCATGGATGCGTGGCGCGTTGAGGAGGACTAGACCTAGGCAGTGAGTCCGGTCATGAGGAACGAACCCGGTTCGAAGGGTTTGGACGCTCTCTAGACTTCTCTGGAAGTGACCGGACCCTGGTGGCGTATTGAGACCAAACCCGACGAAGGTGAGTCCGGTCATGTTGAATCGGTGGCGTGCGGCGCGTGGTGTGTGAGGACCGGACCCAGGCGGGAGTCCGATCATCACGTAGCGACCGAACCCAGGGGGTCAAAGTCCGGTATGAAAGACTGACTTCGCACTGACCTAGTTAGCCGTTGAGATCTAACATGCAAGATTCAAAGCTAGGCCACGTGGGAGCATCAGAGGACCGGACCCTGACGTGAGTCCGGTCGGCTCCCCGAGGCACCAATGGCTCTTTGAGCTTGGGGCCTCTATAAATAGAACTTGGATGCCTTGGGCTCAGTCTCTTGGCTATTTTCACCTGTGATACATCATTATGAGCCTAAGCAAACACCTTCTACTCATCTCCATCATTGATTCATTATCATAGTGAGATTGGGAGTGATTCCTAGTGTATTTGCTTGAGTGATTGCATTTAGTAGCACTTGGGGATCATTGTGGCTATGGATTTCTTATTGCTCTTGGTGGTTGCCGCCACCTAGATGGCTTGAAGCAGCGGAGAAGCATTGGCACGAGTTGGTGATTGTTCATTGCCATCTCCCGGTGGTTGTGAGGGGTCTTGTACCTTCCCCGGTAGAGCGCTGAAAGGTAACTCTATTAAATTGCTTGTGTCATTGAGTTACCTCACTTGTGGGTAGGTTCTTACGACACCAAGTGTTGGCTAGGTGTGTGATACCTATTGTCCATAGAACCATCAAGTGTTGGTCGATATAACGGGGACTAGCGTACCGGCAAACACACGAATCTCACGAGAAAAATCTTGTGTCCATTTTGATTGGAATTCTCCTGGTGACTGATTGGATATTCATTGTGATTGGTTCATCTCTCTTGCCACGACGGTAAAATCTTCCAACACAATCTCTTGTATTTACTTTGTTTACATTCTTGTCTAGTCAAGCTCTTTAGTGTAGAGCTTGTTAGTTTGGTTAGTCAGACTCTTTAGGTAGTCTTTAAGAACTCACTAGCTTAGAGAGTAGTGACTTAGTCTTGTGTGTGATTGGAGATCACAGCAACTAGAATTGTTGGTATAGGTGGCTTGCAACCCTTGTAGAGTTAGAGTACAATTGCATTACGCCATTTAGTGTGCTAACTACTTTCTCCAGTATATTTGTAGATATTTTTTATAGGCTATTCACCCCCTCTAGCCATTTAGGACCTTTCAATTGTACATTTTTCAACAGAAATCCGAGCATGTTTCATATTAGTACATCACTGATGTTGCAGCGGTGGGCCCCAAGGGCATCCGGAAGGAAGCCAATGTCCTCTGCGTGCCACTGCCATCGTCCCACCCTAAAAGGTCCTAATTGGCTAGAGAAAGGGTGAATAGCCTAATTTAAAATCTATAAAACACTAGGCAAACTTGTTAGACAACTAATTGGCTATAAAGTTTTTTGCACTAGCTCTAACAAGTGTTGCAAGCCACCTATCTCAACAATTTTAATTGCTATAATCTCTAAATTAATCAATGGCTATGTCATTACGAGCTCTCAAAAACTAGCTACACTAAAGAACTTAACTAGGTGAGAAGCTACACTAGCAAATGTAAGACAAGCTTTCAAAACTAATTCCACTAAAGAGCTTGTTACAACTAGTTTATGGAAATATGATAGAGAGAGTGGGGTGATTATACTGCCGCGTCGAGGGATGAACCAAGCACAATATGAATATAATCAATCACCGGGAGAATACCAAATGGCAAGAGACAACCGATTTTTCTCCCGAGATTCACATGCTTGCTGGTACGCTAGTCCCCGTTGTGTTGACCAACACTTGGTGGTTCGGCAGCTAAGAGGTGTTGCACGAACCTCGTCCACACGTTGGACATCGCAAGAACCTACCCACAAGTGAGGTAACTCAATGACACGAGCAATCCACTAGAGTTACCTTTCGACTCTCCACCAGGGAAGGTACAAAACCCCTCACAATCAATGGAGCTGACCACGAACAATCACCAACACATGTCAGACCTCCATTGCTGCTCCAAGCCATTTAGGTGGTGGCAACCACTAAGAGTAACAAGAAATCTGCAGCCACAACAATCCCCAAGTGCCACTAGATGCAATTACTCAAACAAATGCACTAGGAATCACTCCCAATCTCACTTTGATGATGAATTAAGAATGGAGATGAGTGGGAGGTGTTTGCTTAGGCTCACAAGGATGTCATGCCTTGGAGCCAGCCAAACACTATTTATAGAGCCCCTCCAAAGAATAGAGTCGTTGGCTCACTCACTGGGCTTAGCTCGTGGCAACCGGACACGCTGGTCAGAGGTGACCGGAAGAAGCCCGCCAGCGTTCGATCGCCAGATTGTGGCCACATGTCCACCACGTTCAAGCATAGCCATTAGATCTCAACGGTAAAAACTCAGACACTCGCGTGGTTAATGTCAGACCAGACTTGCCGCTCACATGACCTGATGCTGAAGCCCTCAGCGTCCGTTCATTTCCAGAGACAAAATTTTAGCGTGAAAATACGACCGAATGCGTCAGGTCAATGATGACCTGACACGCCCTAGCGTTCGGTCCTCTTACTGTTCATGCATGCACGTAAGCTAGGGTGACATCAGCATACGTCACTCGTCACCTGACGCAGCAGCGACGCATCTGATCGCCTAAAGCCGCCGCCAACCAACATGTGACCGGATGCATAGGTGGAACCAAGTCCAGCGTCTGATCGAGCCCGCCACTCTTGGCCAACCGAGTCACCACTCACTATAAATGACTGGACGCAGGGTCTAGTGTTCGGTCATGCCGACGCCAGCGTCCGGTCAGGGTGTAGCACCTCCTTTTCTTTTTCTAAGTCCGCGACGGCTTCACCCTTGCTTTCAACTTGCTAACCACAAAGTGTAAAACTTGTGTGCACGTGTGTTAGCATTTTTCAAAGCATTTACAAGGGTCACATGTTAGCACACTAGGTTCTAAAATGCAATCACCTAGTGGCACTCGATAAACCGTTTAGCCAAATATTTTCCCTCTTTATAGTACGACAATCGATCCTAAGTTACTCACACCCTCTATGGTGTCTTAAGTGCAAAACAAAAATGGCCCTATCACATATACCTTTGCCTTGAGCCTATTTTTATTTTTCTCTTTCTTCTTTTCCAAATGATGAGCACCTAATCATCTATGTCTATCGTCATCTCCATGGACCATCCTCTAGGCTCTAGCTTCATCACTTGGAGTGTACCAACCTTATCTAATTCACACACTTAGCATAAAGGTTAGTACTAGGTTTCATCAATTTTCTAAAACCAAACTGAAAGGATCAAGATGCCCAAGAGAGGGATGAATTGGGCTAATTCTAAATTTCTTGCAATAATTAAGCCCTACACTTAGCTTATTTCGCCCCCTTGTACCTAAGAGTGATTCTATTGTTCTAACGCACAAAAGTTTTGCACCCTAGATTCTAATCCTACTCTAGCATGGCAATTCTAGGAATGTAAAGACAAGAATTGAAAAGCTCAAATGCAAATGCTCAAAGTAAGGAGAGGGAGAGGAACGCGATGATATTTTTTGAGGTATCGGAGAGTCGCCACTCCCCACTAGTCCATGTTGGAGCACCCGCGCAAGGGTATAGCTCCCGCTTGATCCGCACAAGGATCAAGTGCTCTCTACGGGTTTGACACTCCGTCGCGGTGAATCGCCCACAACCACTCACAAGATGACTTGGGTCATCCATAAGCTCCGCCGGATGATCACCAAGCTTTCAATCACCACCGAGCCGCCTAGATGATGGCGATCACCAAGAGTAACAAGCATAAACTTTCACTTGACCATGACAAGCCTAATGAGAAAGGTGGATGCACACTTGCTACTCCCTATGCACTAATGAGGTCCTTAATCTTGGATTCTCAAATCCCAATCACCTCAATAGGCTCTTGCACTCCCTTGCACTCGAAAGGTGTTTCTCAGCTGAACAAATGAGCAAGAGAGCTCCCATGGATGAGTGGGATAAGTATTTATACCCCCTCATGCAAAACATAACAGTTGGAGGCCAACTCAGCAAGTACCGGGGTCATCGGACGCGCCGGTCCTTCTGACCGGACACGCCGGTCAGTTTAAGTTGTCAGAACTAGCTGTTTCTTCTGATCGGACTCTGACCAGCGTCTGGTCATCACCCATCAGATGTGTCCATTCATCTTTTTGCCTCTCTGGATGCTCTCTGTAAACGACCTGACGCTGAGAGCCTAGCGTCTGGTCAACTACAGTTCAGCATCCGGTTGCTCCTGCATTGCTTCTGTGCACTACTGTGCACTGACCGGACTCGAACCCTACATCCAGTCAATGTTTTTCCAGCGTTTGGTCAGTAGAAAACCCTTCCATTCACTTCCAATTCAACATCTTTTTGAATGATTTTGACTCTGATCGATCTTAGGGCAAACCCTGAGCTACCTAGTGCTAAGTTTGATAAGTGTGCATCACACTTAAATCATTAGACTCACCTAGATCAAGCTACTAGTTTATACCCTCCTTAATAGTATGACCAAAGGAAAAACAAAGTTCTAAACTACTCTAAGTGTCTCTCCAATGCCAAACGACACTTAGAACTAGTCTGTCCTTAACCTTGTCGTCCATTCTTTGAAAACTTAAACGATTTCCATCGACAGGGGCATGAATAGCATGATTGCCCAATCAATTTCCATTATCATGACCTAACTTAACTTTCCTTTACAAAACACGTTAGTCATAGTGATCTCGTGTCGTCATTAATCACCGAAACCCAACTAGGGGCCTAGATGCTTTCACAAACTAGGGCTTTCACACCCGTCCTCTACGTCGTCGTCGTGCCCCACCTTGCACTCTGCACGTCGCTACCTCACCCCCACCCATCATATGTGTTTTCATCGCGCCCAACCCCTGCCCTTTGCGTGCCATTGCCGAGCTTCGTGTTGCCGGTGAGCTCCACGTCACCGAGATCCACACCCGGACGCTCTGCCCCGAAATGAGCATGCTCTTGTCCTCTGCTCGCCACTGTCGACTCCCACCTCCTCTACGTCATTGCCAGACCCAAGGGCGTCTGGATAGAAACCTATGTGCAGACGTCCGGTGTAACAACCCTAAAATGGGCCAAGTGGGCCCAATTCACGGAATGGGCCGATGTACTGTAGCTGGGGCAGTGGGCGCTATAGCTGCGGGGGTTACTGTACATTCGAGCGCCAGGTACTTTAGCAGTGTGGTACTGTAGCTCAGACACTGTAGCAGCCAACACTGCAGCCTGAATTGGGCCGAACCGAATTCGGTTTACTATAGTTCAGGTACTGTTCACCGGTTACTGTAGCATCACGAAACACTGTGCAACCGGTGTTTAGTACCATACTGTGAATCCTGTGGGAGTTTGACCGACTTAAATACCAGGGTCAGGGACGCGTAGTAACCTTCGGTTAACCGTTTTGAGCAAAGCGAGGACGAAACCTCAAGCGGGTTGCTACGTAGGTGGGATCACTCCTCGGCAGAGTGGGCTTGGGCCGTGTATGCCGGAACTGGATATTACATCCCGATCTACATTTGTCGAAGGCGAGGCAACGATTGATCACAAGTTCGCGACATCTCTATTCATCCCAAAACAAGTGCACATCTTGCACTTCGAGGAGTCAAACAATCTCAAATTGAACTAGATTTATAGAAAATAGTTGTAACATTTGTATCTCTAAATAGGATTAGTACGAAAATATATGATGTGATTAACCGAATAATGATTATTTGATTACAAATCTTAGTATTTTTCATATAAATTTTATCAAACTTAAATTTGTTTGACTCCTCAAAGTAAGGGATGTGCACTTATTTTGTGACGGAGGGAGTACTAGATTTATATTAGTAGAAAAGAAAAAGGTTAGTGAAGTTGAGCCATCTTTTTGCGAATTTGTATTAGAAAATCATTTATACAGATTTAGTACTTTGGTTACATCATTCTTTAATTGAAAGTCATGGGCCTAAATAGAAAGTTCATCATATGTGGATTTTATGGATCCGCCTATGTCGACCACCGCCAAGGAGCCGAAAGAAGCCTTTAAAAAAAACAACAACCGGGAAAGACGCCTTGCATACGGCAAGTGCAAACACCAAGACTGGGCCGAGGGAGAGGAGTCGTCAAGCTGCAAGGCCCAACCCATGCTATGCCGGAGGCGAGTGGGCTACGAACCAGGAGGTGTAAGTTTCGGCCTGTGCGGTCCAGCAAGGAGGACAGAGGCTGTGACAGTGTGAGTTTTATTCGCAAGGAAAGTGACGTTCGGATTTGGCCTGTGGCTTGCTCGTTACTCCCTCTTATCTATCTAGACTATAGAACAGAAGAGAATGCAACTCTCCACGAGGCAAATGTTTTTAAGTTTGACTAAAGTTATATAAAAAATAGAGTTCTTTTACAATGGTTGAAAAAATACCTTGGTATCTCTAAGTACTTCATCTTTTTTCTATTTTCTAATTAATTAATTGAGAAATATATTATAGAGGGTATTTTAGTAATTAAGGTTGTGATCTTCTAAAACTAGACGTAACCCTCTCAGTCCCTCCACGACATGTTCTGCTCGACCGATACGTGCTGCTGGCCTGCCGCCCTGAAGTCTCGATAGGGTGCTACCGGACCTCGTTTGTTTCGCTGAAAAGCCAGACTAAAAAGTATTGTTGGCTCATTTGTTGTGAGAGAAAAACACTATACTATAGCTGATAAGTTCAAGCGAGCAGGGCCTGGACGCCAGCGCCACTAGGCCCTAGACGCCACTACAACCCACCGCTGCTCAGTTGCACTTCTCGATCGACCCCGCAAAAAGCAGAGCTCGGGCATCCTGTGTTAGGGCCATATCATCATGTTCCTGCTGCAAGGTCCAGTCTTCCTCCTCTCTCTCTCTCTTGAGTGATCTTTCTGTCCATGGCCTCACGTGCTTGCATCAAGTCAATGTCGAGTTGAACATGTTGGTAAAGGACGTTTGCATCCATGTTCCCTGCAGTAACATGATGTTGGATTAACAAATGAACAAGGTTTTTCATCGAATGCCTACACAATGATGTTGATTGGTTACGGTAAATCCCAAGCAGAAAGAAAATGCAAACATATGACCAATTTTTCTCCTAAGAATCCTAAACAATGATGTGTGCTCACCTGTAGTTAGCTGGAACAAGAGGATCGGCGACGTGTGCAAAGGGCAGAGGAGTCGGGCGGCGTAGGTGCAGACATGCGAGATCAATGGCAGTCGTAACCTAGAATAACTGATTTACCCTTATTCAAAAATAAAATACAAAAATAAAAAACAGATCTTGCCCCATGTAATTTGGTATTAGGCCCATCTAATTTGGTACTATTCCTACCTATTTAGTACCTCAAGATACTTTTAGTTGTACCTCCCATTTTTCTACCGTCTGATCTTGTCCAATTAATGGCCCATGTTTTTTCCGACCATTGTATAATTTCTCAAAAAGATATTAACATTTATGATACATAATAAGCATTGTTAGGTTAACTATAAAATATATTTTCATAATAAATCGATTTAGGGACACAAATGTGAATACTATTTACTGTAAACTGATCAAACGTAAATTACTTTAACTGATAGCCTTGGCGATGGTGTGGACGTGTCGTCCTGGGTGCCGGTGCCGTTCGACCAAGGCGTTGGCAGCGGTGATTCTACCAAACACTGTATGGAGAAAATGCCAACATCGCAGCTTGTGATGCAAGGAGTATATGGTGAGAGAAGAGAAGCTTGTGATGCCAAACGAAAACAGAGTAGTCAGCATGTATATGGGTACTACGCCTATAGATAGCTTCGGTTCCAATTACTCTACTTGCACACCATGGAAGGTCTCGGGCAAGTTTAATTTGTCTTACCTGCACAAGCCTCGAGAAGCTTGTCAGGGCTGGCCAGCGAGCCAAATGAACTCTGAACATAACAAGAAAGTTTGCTAGAAAGTATTGTTTACAGAAAAACCAAGATAGTTAGCAAGCTAACCAAGTTCATCCACTGGCTGAACATCGTCACTTGGCAAGGCTAGGCGAGCATGGGCAGAAGAACCAAAGGCGCACGGATTTAGCGTCTATTCGGTTTAGCTGCAAACTATAAAAGAATTGATGTGAGCTGTGAGCTATGAAAAAGCTTTTACGAGCTATTTGTGGTAAAAAAAATTGTCATCTATACTCTTGCATCCCAAATTACAAGTCATTTCAACATTCTTGGAGAGTCAAAACGTCTCAAGTTTGACCAAATTTATATAATATAATAATAACATTTATGATACCAAATAAGTATCATTAGATTCTTCATTAATCATATTTTTATAGTATACCTATTTAATATCATAAATCTTTATAATTCTCTCTATAATTTTGATCAAACTTGAGATGCTTTGATTCTCCAAGAATGTTGGAATGATTTATAATTTGGGATAGACGGAGCATTTGGTAAAATCAACTATATATAACATGCCTCCTCTCTTTATCTCCCTTGACTTGAAACAACTATAAACCATCTGTCTATTATTACCTACTAAATCCATTCTATATAGTTTGTTTGACTTTTTTACCCCAAATATGATCACTCATTTTATTTAAAAATTTGTGCTAAATATCAGTTCTTTTGTTGTGGCTTACTTTATTAACAAAAGTTCTTCAAACGAATTATAATTTGGAACGGAGGGAGTATTTGGAAAAGCTGAAAGCTAAAAACAAAAACAGAGTTCAAGGTACTGTGAAAATCATACCACATGAAAGTGGTTATTTCTGTCAAGACAGTTTCAGAATCCATCTGCTTGGTTAGCATTCTGCTTTTTAGCAGCAAAAACAATTTCGAGAATCAAACCAAATATACAGCCATAGCTTAGGTAACAATAGCAGAGAGGACTCTTATCAATGGACCTTAGGTCATTATTCAACTAGATCAATGTACCACAATCTTATGTTTAGGGGGATTTCAAACAAAAGAATAAAACGCCTGTGGAAGAATAAAGCCCCTTTGAAAATCAGAATTTTCATGTGGCTGGCTATTCAGAATAGATTACAGACTGGGGTAAACCTTAAAAAGAAAAGGTGGAAAAGGTCCAAAAATTGTTGCTTATGTGGGGAGGAAGAAACTACTGATCATATTCTTTTTAATTGCATTTTGGCTAGAACGATCTGGGCATGCTTCAAAGAAGCTTTAGGCTGGGACAAAGTAGGGGGGGTTTTGATGACTGGCTACCGCAATTATGAAATCAAATTATATATGCTGTCCGTGATTTTGTGGTGTTTGTGGACTGTTAGGAACAAAATGAGCATAGAGAAGGTTTTCTTGGGGTCATCTAAAGAGGTGTTTTACAAAATTTTCATTTGTCTGCAGAAATGGCGTGGGCTTTTGAGAGAGGATGATGCCATATTCATGGGCGACAAGATCAAAGATATGGCTACAGGATTTCTGGAAGCTATCCGAAGCTATGGCCTATGGATGTGGAGGGTCTCATCTGAAAGTGTGTTCTCTGCTGGCTGGCGCTCGAGAGCAAGGCCAATAAGCTTGGCTATAGGCCAAGTCCACCAATAAGCTTGGCTATAGGCCAAGTCCACGTAATCTTGAGACAGCACAAGAGACAAGTAATACAATAGCTTGGCTGTTAGTTTGGCTCTACAAAAAGTACTTCGCTATTTAAGTCCCTGAAGTGTATCTGAACTTGGTGATCAACACTAAACATATCTCTATAGCTACTTGTGTTGCTGGTTGCAAAGAAAAAAAAAATTACACAACTAATATTTAAATGCTTTCGACATTCAGGTCAATGGACATATTAAAAAATAATTCAAACAAGCTAATGTGCCGACAAGCTAAAGCAAATAAACTTGCATTCTGTACTTCTGGAAAGTAGAGCAATCGATGATTCCTCCATGCTCATTCAGCTTGTGTTTCTCCATCTGAGGTGCTTTTATTGACTCCAAAAGTACCACATGATTACCGGCATTCCGTACCAGGGGCAGGAGTCGTCAAGCCCGGCGTGGCCTTCATGGACGGATGGAGAGGAACTTGGAGGGGCAGTGGTGGCGGCACCGTCTCTCGCTTCGACCGACAAGCGAGACATCAGGCTAGGGCTATCAGGGATGGGAAGAGGGGTATTGCTACGGGAGGGAGAAAAGAGACGATGCACACAGGATCGAGAAAGGCCCACAGCCTGCGTCCCCAATCGACTAGCTCGGCGCTAAATCGGCTCTGCGGCATGTTTTGTAGCGCTGCAGCTCGGCGCAGCCTGTGTCGTCAAGCTACTTGTCCCTACTCTTTTCTCTCTCTTCCATGTTGGATTATGCTAAGCTGGCTTGGCTTTATTGTACCTCTGCTCTGAACGCTTTCTTTGTTCTCTTTGGGTGTGTTTAGTTGGTGAAAGGGGTTGAAAAGTTCCTGTAGCACTTTTCGTTGTTATTTGACAAATATTATCCAACCATAAAGTAATTAGGCTCAAAAGATTCATCTCGATATTTACAGACAAACTGTGCAATTAGTTTTTTTACCTATATTTAATACTTCATACATGTGTCCAAATATTTGATGTGATAGATGGAAGAGGAAATATTTTGGGTTTGCATGGGAAATGAACACACCCCTGAAGTGCAGTAGTGTGTGGACTGCTTTGTCAGTCTCCTGTGGAAGCTTGTTGGTTAGCGCTGGAACGCCAGGTTGCTGTCTGTTACAGCACCTGAAGACTAGATGTTGCTGGCCTGATGGCTGTGGCTGTTCCTTTCTGTTTCAGTTTGTCATCTTGGCTTAGGCTGTTAGGTAGTGGTTATGTTGCGCCTTTTTATAAGCTGGTGCCAGCAAGCTACGTTTGTAAACTCTTGCATGCTTTCTTAACAAGCAGGGTTTTACCTCCGTCAATAAAAAAAAAACAATAGCAGAGAGGACAACTGCGGATATCAGAACCGGACCGGAATCGAGCGAAGGAGTTCGTGCCTTCGTGGCCGCTGCCAGTGCCGCGTCATCAGCGACCCAGCTACTGACTGCCAACAAACGCGAGTGCATTGCGCCATTGCGTGATGCCGTGGCACACGAAAGAATAAGGAAGGGAGAAAAACCTTCGTCTCAACGCCGTCCAGTGTCCACTCCGACGTCGATCTGCGCGGTCTCGCCCGAGACAGCAGGTCGTGCCGGGTGCGTGGGGGTACACACTAGACTAGTAAAGTCCTGTAAAGCTACCTCGCCGGTCACGCACGGCCACCCGCAGCCCACGTCGTAGGTGCCGCCCCGCCAGGACGCAGCTAGCGCACGCGTCCAATCCAAACCTGCCGGTCAGCGCGCGCAAGCTGACACTCGCGACGGCACGACGTGCGCGAACTCGTGCCTTGTTTTCCACCGACGCCACGGCCGTTGACGTACGGCACGAGGCCACGAGCAGGCGAGGTCGCGAGGAGGGAGAGGGAACGTGTCATGGCAGGCGGCCACATCTGCTGTCGCCGGTGCGACTGCTTCTGTCTCTGCCCGTACGGCTCGACTTGACTTTCAACGTTCCCTGTCCGTCGCTGTTGATCGGTTACGCTGATCGGAACGGCGGTGGTGTTCATCCTCGGCGACCGGATCCAGACGAGCGGACAAGAATCAAGAATGTAGCTGCAAGTCTCGAGTTGGGTTCACCTTTCGGATCGAAGGACGACAGTTGACGTTGACATTAGGCGGGACCCCCTCGTCGGTCTTCCTTGCCCCGCTCTCGTGTTCTTCTGCTCGACCCATAAGTCGAGACCGAGCGGCGGCGAGAGCCAAGAACGCGCGGCCATTCCGCCGTGGGCGTCACACTCACACAGGGCAACGCAAACGACTGCAACAAAATCGCCTCCTCCACTGACGACTTGTGCGCATCCAAATTCCAAAGCAGTAGGCGCCCATTTGGATCGAAGGGAAAACCAGTTACATTTCTGAAAGTCTGTGGAAAACCATTCACAATCATACATACCGTCTCATCAATCAGAAAATAAAAAGGCCAAAGGGGTACAATACAATACAAAATGGAGCCAGACAATCAGATTCTGCAGATCACTGACCAACAATTACTGAATCCGATCCGATTTCTCAATGGCTTGCACAGGCACCAACCAGCCAAGTGCTGTCAGTGATCGTCTCCAAACAAAAGCTGCGGAAGCACCAAGAGTATTGTACTACAACTGTACACGTCGCTACATTTCCTTTTATAACGCTACTGACTTGTCAACATGAAGAGAAGAACTGGCCAGCGCCGGATTGCCTGTCCAAGGAAACTGCTTAAACAAAAGCACAACCGCACAAGTAAACGGACGACTACCAATTGGACAGGCCTTGATGCATGCACGGCACAACGGCTGATCCAACTGGCAGTGGCTACATGAATCAGATTCTTGTAGCTTCAATTAATTGACTATAGCCACGGAGCTCTTAAACAATTGACAACGCCAAATTTGATCGAATATCTGTGATTCTGTGGATCGTTTGTACTGCCATAAACTCAGAATGAAGGCGCCCGGCCTGGCGGCCAGTCCCAGGCCAGACATTTTTGTTCAGAGATGCTGAGTGACCTAGTCACACTGATGGCTGCCGTCCAAGTTGCTCCCTGCTAAAATGCAGAGAACATGGCTTAATTAATAACCTGGTCCATGTATTCTTGTACTAGCAGTGGCCAGTGGGGCTGCAAGAATATTGTGATCGAAAAATATACTTCCTAATCCAAATTGGATTTTACATATTGTATACATACAGGTACGTTCTGCGATAGCAGCCGCAAGCGAGTGCGTACGTCAGAGCTAGCCTATGACCATATTTGCTGCATGAGGTTGGACGCACAAAATTACGATTTGACTTAGGGGCTAGGGAGACGTCGTCGTGTATGGACGATCGGTGGAGGTGGATCGAAACCGCCCGCCTCTTCACTCCCTGCGAAACGCATTTTCATGTGTTTGACACGGTCACCTGAGGCAAATATATTGTGCACTTGCTTATCCGCAGAATTTCATGGACGCCCGGTGCATTCCACGTCGGCGCATTGCACAGCCTGTTTGCTTGAGATTATCAGCCAAATCAGTCAGCCAACCAACCAACAGTGTTTTTCTCTAAAAAAAACCAGTCAGCCAGATCAGTCTAAGCGAACAGGCTAACATCAGCGGCGGAGGCGAGCTTTCACGTGCTCCAGAGGAGAAAAACAAAACACTTGCCGCACCGCCGCGGTTAAGAAGGATCAATCAATGTATGCTACATGGAAACCGCAGTAGAGGGGGGGGGGGGGGGGGGGGGGGGGGGGGGGGAGCCACGCGCGATGCATCATGCATCCACCACCCTTTTGGTCTTGACTAGGAAGAGCAAGGTGGGAAGGCGCATGGAACGAACGGGAAAGGTGCCGACTGCCGACAAAAAGCCGCATCACTCCAGTGTCGGATAAGAGCCTACACACAAGACCTATTTTATGCTGCCGCGCTCCCGACAAGCACACAAGAGTTTCCACGGGCCAACCGTAGTTTAAACCCTTGTTAGCCACAAACATAGCCCGTGCGTTGTCGTGTGGGATTAATAATGATTTAATTACTTATATAAAGAGCAGTGGCGGATCCAGAAAAGGACTGCGCCCCGGGCTACTAATACAAGGCTAAAAATCTTAATAGCCATAGACTGTCGTTAGTGGCGGATTTCCATTCTAGTGTTCTAACATATGTACCCTAAGATATGAAATGTTGCAATTGCAAAAGATTCAATGAACAATAGAAATCCATGCTGTCTGGAGACTGGAGTTAAAATGTTCAAACAAATAGCAGTGAAGTAGCGAGTACTAGTAGGGAGTCGGGATCTGGAGACTGGAGTTATGGATCTCGCCTCAGTCACCTGTGAGGCTGTGACCTGCCGCCAGGGGACTTTCTGCCGGCTATCACGGAGTGGGGGGCGCCGGGAGCCTGGGCGGCTGCTGGCCGGGTCACCGGCGGCGGGCGGGTGCGCAGGCGGCAGGGGCAGGCTGCAGGGGCCGGGACGTGGGAGCCAAATGCCGGACAGCACAGGAGGAGGAGGAACCAAGGAGGGCGCGGAGGCAGGTGGCCGGAGACGGAGCGGTCTGCGGTCACCGTCGGCCGTCGCGACTCGAGCGGTCGCGGCCTCCGTCTCCGCGTCGAGGCTGATAGCGAAGAGCCAAGTTGGGGTTGCGCTCGTGGAAGGCTAGGATGGGAGGCTGGCAGGCTGCTGGGCTTTCCTCGCGTCGGGGTGGGCTACTGGGCTGGCTGGCTATTTTATGAGATTTTTTATGGAACTTGTTCCCAGAGGTTTTGAGTCTCGCCCCGGGCTGCAGCCCGGGTCCAGATCCGCCCCTGATAAAGAGGTAAACTATTACTCCGTCCAAGGCACAACTTGGTATGACATGTCTTCCAAATTACACTTTTGTTATCTATACTTATTTTATTTTATATCATTTATATTTACAATTTCATGATAAGTGGATAGTATATTTAATTACAAATCTAAACGTATCAAGCTTATATGTTCTAATAGTTCAAATTTGTTAGTTAAATTATTGCTCCAAGTTTTTAAAGTTTAGCTTAAATCTTGATATGCGTGCGCCTTATGACGAGATGGACGTAGTATAAACTAATGTTAGTAGATGACATGGTACGACAATGTGAATAACTAATAGTGTGTTTGGTTTGAGAAGCCACTCCATTCTAGATGAGGTGATGTATCATGATTGCATTACTCAAATTTGGTGGGGTAACTTCATTCCTTGAACTAGTATTAATTATCAGCGTGTGAGGATTGAGGTAATAATCCATCAACCTATTTCATTCCATAAACCAAACAACAAATAATAAATGAGTAGATGATGAACTCATTCCTCAATCCTATAAATGTATGTTAGCCAATGGTGTATCTTAGTACCGTGTACTTCTTTCATCCCAAATAAGTGTCATTTTGGGTTATGTGCAGGTCAAACATTTTGAAGTTTGACTAGACTTGTAAAAAATAGCAACATATCTCCAAATAAGTTTATCATAAAAATAACTTTAACAATTAATCTAATGATAGTTATTATTAATGCACATAAATATGTTAAAAGTGATGACTTCTCGGGAAGAGAATGACATTTATTTTGTAATGAAGTAGTATATAATAATTGCATATGCTAGTGAGCTATGATTGCAAGGATAGTAGACTGTTCAGATAGATAATTTTTATACAGTAGTATATCAAGATAGAATCACTAGTGAGGTTTAGAACTATAAGATGTATAGATATATGCATAGATATAGGTATATAAATATAATAATATATTAGATGTAGATATTATTATCTCGATTTACCACGGACGAACGACAAGCCGGATCAGGGATCACAAGTTCACAACAACGTCTTTTCTCGTTTCCTCCATGTGCCGGCGCACGTGAGGGCGATTAGCCGCAGCCGTTAGATTAGTGGATGGATGTTGATCAACAGTACAGCACAGACACGTCAATCAATTAGACAAATATAATATATAATCTCACCCCCTTCCCATCCGCTCTTTATAAACCAATCACTCCCTCCATAGCGCGCCGCTCAATCACACCAGCTGCACACCAGACGCGCACACACACACACCCGCGCACAAATCAGAGCACCAGCTTGGTGAGGGAGGATGAAGGTGGAGGTGGTGGAGACGACGCTGGTGCCGCCGAGCGAGGCGACGCCGCGGCACGCGCTGTGGCTGTCCAACCTGGACCTGGCGGTGCCCAAGACCCACACGCCGCTCGTCTACTACTACCCGAAGCCCGATGCGCCCGCCGGTGCCGGTGCCGGTGCCGGGGAGGAGGGAGAGGGGGAGGGCTCGTTCTTCGACCCGGCGCGCCTGCGGGAGGCCCTCGCCAGGGCGCTGGTGGCGTTCTACCCGCTGGCGGGGCGGCTCGTCGTCGGCCAGGGCGGCCGGATCGAGATCGACTGCACGGGCGAGGGCGCGCTGTTCGTCGTCGCGCGCGCCGACTTCACGGGCGACGAGATGTTCAGGGACTTCGAGCCGTCCCCCGAGGCCCGCCGCCTGCTCGTGCCCTTCGCCGCCTCCGGCGACCCGCCCTGCGTGCTCGCCATGGTCCAGGTGCGCTCGCGCTGCCTTCCTCTTCCTTTGGCTCCCTCCTTGCTTTGATTGCTTCACACCCTCGGCCTCGGGCCGCTAGGCTTGCTTGCTTGCTGGATCAAAATCACCACGTGTGCGTTTTCAGTTTTTAGGCTGGCTTGCTTGGTGAATCAAAATCACCACGACGTGTACAGCCTTTCACCGTCGTGGTGGTCCGGTTCATAATTAAACTGTCCTTCCTGCCGGCTTCCGCTGTGTATTTCGCGGCACGTCGGTCCGTAAAAGATGAAAAAACAAATCGGGGTCAGACGACGCCTAGAACCATAGGATAATCAATTGCTGGCTCGTGGGGCCCACCGAGACAGCGGGGTACTACAAAGGATGGGAGTGGGACAAGCTGGTGGTCGGACACTCGTACTCGTACTGTACCACTAGTTAAGCCCGAATCAATATGTGTCGAGCGACGGATGCTCCAAGAAGCTTTACTTGTACTACATACATAACCCTGCCAAATTGAATAGTTACATTTCTTTTATATATAGATTCGCGACAGGTTCGTGTTGAAAGTTTTTTTTTCGCAAAAAAAAAGGCGTGACGGATACTCCTATGCCGCTGCGCGGCGCGCAAACTCACCACCGGTCACGGCAAGACGTACGGCGTCCGCGAGGGACCAAAGCCAGCAGGGCCGCAGCCCGTAGGGTGGGAACGCATTCAGTTTCGCCTGCCCCGGTCGACGCCGCCCGTCGAGGGCATTTTTTTTTGTCGGATGTCTCGGAACCGCCCGATGGCCGTCGATTGCATTGGCGCGACCCAAGGCGACGAGCGGGCGATGCTGCCGGTTCGATTCCCGTCCACGTCACTGGGGCCCGCGTTGCTGGGCCATGGACGCTTCCGGGCCGGGCTCGACCTGGGCGAGCCAAGGCCCGAGGCCCGGCTGGCGGCTGGCCACCCTCGTGTTTGCCAGCTCGAACCAGCAGCAGCAGGCACGTTACGCCTACTGAATGGACTTCGTCGCAGTTGACGTTTTGTTTAGGCGGTTTCGTAGCTTTGGTTGTGTTTATTAGTTCGCGAAAATCTTTGGCTTTGGCTACTGTAACATTTTCATTTTATTTGTTAATTAGTGTCTAATCATAGACTAATTAGATTTAAAAGATTCGTTTCGTGGTTTTTTCTATCAAGCTGTGTAATTAGCTTTTCTCGTCTATATTTAATGCTTCGTATATGTGTTTAAACATTCGATGTGACGGAGAATCTTGAAAATTTTTGGGAAGTAAACATGGCCTTTGTCATTAATGTGAAGAGCGGTTGGCTGAACATCCAACTGACGATAGGGCACACGGATGAGTAGGTCTCGTCACTGTACTGTTCCCTCCGTTTCGTCCTAGGACCAGTAGGCCATTCGTGATTGCAGCGGCTAAATGCTGCTCGATGCTCAGGACAAAGGACGGCTCGAGCGCTCGGGGTCAATAATTTGCGAGGCGGTCGGTGTAACGAACTGTCAGCTATGCAGTCATCAGTAGTACTGTACGCACTGGTACATCTATTGGGGCCACTTTGACGGTGGGTGATCGTGACAGCCAACGTTGTCAAGTAGACCTTGTTGGTTTGAATTTATCAGCTATATCATTTCAGCGAAATAATAATATTTTTTTCTCATAATAAATCAGTCCCCCTGTTCGGTTGAGCTTATCAGCACGGCTTATCAGCCGTGGAACAGTATTTTTCTCTCACAGCAAATCAGCCACAGTCGACTTATAAGAAAAAAAAAAACAGCCTGCCAAACAGGACCAGTATCAGCATCGGCTGTTTTTTAGCCAGCCGAACAAGGCGTAGGAGTAGCACTCCCACTTCCCCTGTGACTGAAATAAAGTTTTCACTCAAAAGATTCGTTTGGTTCCCCGAAAGCAGTAATAATACATATACGATAGTACTAGGGCTTGTTTAGATACCTCCTAAATTCTAAATTTTTACCCTCTCTTTCCATCACATTAAACTTTGAACATATATATGGAGCATTAAATATAGATAAAAAATAATTAATTGTATAGTTTGGTTATAAATCACGAGACGAATCTTTTGAGTCTAATTAGTTTATGATTGAACACTAATTGTCAAATACAAACGAAAGTACTACAGTACCGCAAGTTGCTACGACTTCGTGCGCACGGGCTATGGGGACAACGCGAGGAGACATGTTCTGCTGGAAGCGGTTATTTTGAGATAAGATGGGGAAGTCACTAAAATTGTTGGGCACGGGAAGACTAGCTACAAATCGGCCAAACACTCCTGATTAGGATGCAAAATTTGCTCAGAATTTAATGATATACGAAAGTAAACTGCAAAGCTTGATATTGCAGTGTCTCTCTGCATTTCTTTTTCCAAAAAAAAAAACGCAACGAAAGGCAAACTAATCATGTCCATGCGTGCGACTCTCCAACTCGTATCTATCCGTATTTCCGGTGTTCCAAATCCCCTTCCCCATGCATAACAGTTCAGAGACCATTGCGTTTGCTTCTAGACTGATCCAATCATTGAGATGCACAAAGATGTGGTTGTGCCCGCCACTCTTCTCCCTCTCCACTCTGCCCGCTGCTCTTCTCCCTCTCCCTCCTTATCCCTTTGCCACGAATGCGACCGCCTCGCTTTACCTCGCACCTGGGCGGCCATGCTTTGCTTCACGGATCAGGAGGAATTCTGGATGTGCTTGCATTGCACAAGCTCCGCTCAAACTGAATGAAGTAATAAAAAGGAAAAAAAAAACCTCCTTGCCACGCCACGCCAGAACCGTCATGATCGATAGTGCCATCGGTCTCAGCCAAACCAAAAAACAAACAAAAACAAAAACAAAATCCTTCCCACGCCATAACTGTCGGGATAGATTGCGGCGGCGATGCTGATGTGTCGAATCGATCAGAATCGCCGCTGCCGTGGGCGCCGGTATGGGGACGCCGCTACGCCACGACGAAGCGCCGCCCGTCGTTGATGGGTGCCTGACGGTGACAACGAGGTTTGTCGCGGAATGGTCCTGGGCGTGGCCGATGTTTTCAAGATGTTTGCAAATTGGCCTAGCGATTGCTGTCATGATGCGAGCAAGCTTTGATTGGATCCTCGGGCCGTGGACTGTAACGGCCAACCGTTTTGTAATACAGAGAGAGACAAGATGATGGGATCGGCACACCTTTGTTGACAAAATTTGGAGAGTGGAGTTTACCTTGTTCTTGTCTTGTTTGCCTCTGCTTTTTAAAGATAAGTGTGTTATTAGAGCGCGCCTTTTTTTTATCTTACCATCATAAGGTTTTTATAGTAGTAGATAAGTTCAGAGCTTGGCGGCTGCAGCTTGCAAGTCAAATCACCTTTGGCGCTCCGAACAAATTGGGACCCTCTTTTGAGTGCCGAATTTTTGTTATTTAGGCCTTGTTTAGATGGCTTCAAAATTCTAAATTTTTACTTTTTGTCCCATTACATCGAATTTTTGGACACATGCATGAAGTATTAAATATAGATAAAAAAATAACTAATTGCACAGTTTTATTGTAAATCACGAGACGAATCTTTTAAGCCAAATTAGTCCATGATTGGACACTAATTACCAAATACAAACGAAACTTCTACAGTAGCCAAATTCTAAAAGTTAGATTGAACAATTTAGAATCTGCTGTCTGGAAATCCGTTTTGCATTGATCTGCTGCTTTTGGTGGGCAGATCGATAAACAATTAAGCTGGTGTGGTGTGAGTCAGAACATCATTCAGAATGTAATGCAAGTGTAACCAGGAAAAAAACTGATCTTTGCAGGTGACTTTCCTCAAGTGCGGCGGCGTGGCCGTGGGCACGGGCATGCACCACGTCACGATGGACGGCGCCGGCGCGATCCAGTTCATCCGGGCGTGGACGGCGCTGGCGCGCGGGGAGTCCCCCACATGGTCGCCGTTCCACGACCGGACCCTCCTCCGCGCGCGCTCCCCGCCGCACGTGCCCTTCGAGCACCCGGTCTACTCCCCGGCGTACCTCAACGGGTCCCCGCGTCCCTTCGTGACGCGCGTCTACACCGTCCCGCCCAAGCTTCTGGCCGACATCCGGTCGCGGTGCGCGCCGGGGGCGTCCACGTACTGCGCGGTGACGGCGCACCTGTGGCGCGCCATGTGCGTGGCCCGGTCGCTCCCGGCCGACGGCGAGACGCGGCTCCGCGTGCCCGCCAACATCCGGCATCGCCTCCGGCCGCCGCTCCCCGCCACCTACTTCGGCAACGCCATCGTGCGGGACCTGGTGACCGTGAAGGTGGGCGACGTGCTGTCGCAGCCGCTCGGGTTCGTGGCGGACCGGATCAAGCGCGCGGTGTCCCGCGTCGACGACGCCTTCGTGCGCTCCGTGGTCGACTACCTGGAGCTGGAGGCCGAGAAGGGCAACCAGGCGGCGCGCGGGCAGTTCATGCCGGAGTCCGACCTGTGGGTGGTCAGCTGGCTCGGCATGCCCATCCACGACGCCGACTTCGGATGGGGCCGCCCCGGGTTCGTGGCGCCCGCGCAGATGTTCGGCAGCGGCACGGCCTACGTCACGCAGGGCTACGACAAGGACGACCCCATCAACGTGCTCTTCGCGCTCGAGCCTGAGTACTTGCAGACCTTCGAGAAGGCCTTCTACGGGGAGTGACCATGCCCGACCAGCCATGGCGAGGTCTATAGAGGAGTCGGACTGTAGAAGCCTAGGAGGGAAGAGCTAGTCCACTGTGGATGCGATGTGATTGTGAGGCCGTCGTGGTAACTTCCATCAGTTCGTGTGGAGAGTTGGTCCATGTGCATCTGCTTGGGTCTGTACTGTATTATGATGGTGCTGCAACTCAATGCTTACTGTGACACTGATGTCTGGGTGTCTGTATAAGTGTGATAAGGCCGGTGTCGATGTCAATTTCATGTCCCAATTTTCAACACACTTATATTTTGGAAACAGTGAGTTTCATCCTCATGAAACTCTCTCTCTTTCTATAAAACTCTTATCATCTCTTTTTTCATTAATACAGTATCATATTAGCGTATTTAATGTCTATAAAACTACGTGAAATCTCCATTGAAATTGGCCTAAGGTGTTGGTTCCAGGTTTCTATTATGCCAAGTCACCAAACACGTTCTGTCCTAATATCTACATAAAAAAAAACTGAATGACAAATTGAAAATGCACGGCTGGAAAAGCCCTGTAGCTTCGGATACCTGTTTCTACTATCTTCCACGCTGTGTTTAGCCAACTCACCAAAATTCTACTGTATGTTTACACGTCACTGAGGTTTTTGCATTTTGTACAGCTGCTTCGGGAAAAGATTGTTTGGGTATTTGATTTGATTGATGGGCCAAATTCTACTGTATGTTTACACATCACTGAGGTATTTGATTGATGGGCCAAAATTCTACTGTATGTTTACACATCACTGAGTTTAAGAGCAAGTATTATAAGGCTGATTCAGCCGGCTGAATTGAGGCCATGTAGAAAAAATACATGATTTGGCAGAGAGAGATAGAGAGAGAAAACGGGCCGACGCTCTGCTCTCAGCCGGGCTGAATACCACCGAATAGCCCGCATCCAGCCAGCAACGGGCGAAAAGCAGGCGCTTCTTTCCCCAGCTGCTGGGCAAAGCATTAAATACTCTTATATTTATAATATTTAATAGAGCTAATATCTCCGTCAACTTGTTATATGCGCTGGCTGTATGACTTACTGCATGTGACATGTCATAAGCATCCAGCCAGCCGTCGGCTGGCTTATTAGCCATGCTCTAAGGGCTTGTTTAGATGGTGAAAAAGTTTGGGTTCGGCTACTGTAGCACTTTTCGTTTTATTTGGCAATTTGTGTCCAATCATAGACTAATTAAGCTCAAAAGATTTGTCTCGTGATTTACAACTAAACTGAGTAATTAATTTTTTCTTTCGTCTACATTTAGTACTCCATGCATGTACCGCAAGATTTGATATGACAAGTACTGTAGCACTTTTTGGATTCGCTTTTTTGAACTAAACAGGCTCTAAGCGGAAACACGCCACAGGCATATAGCACGAACTAGCAACGGGACTGCGTCAGTGTAACGGCCTGTAGTACACACGCTCAGCTTTTATTATGGGCTGTACGGGCTGCTATCAATGTTGCGCGATTCTTCCCGTCCGAATGGCCCACGCGCCGAACGGCTCCCGCGCGACGCACATGCACGGCAGCGACGTCTTCCCGCGCGATGCAGGGAGGCCCACGCGCGGCCCACATGCATGCATGCAAGCGCGCGCTGCCCGCTGGGCACGAGATTGATTTCCGGCAGCGGTAGTTAGGTGTGTTTTCTTCTTTTTTTTCTTTTCTTTTTCTTTCTTTTGTTTTCTTTTTATTCTCTTATCTTTTCTTTCCTTTTCTTTTTTCCTTTTTTCTGGCAGCGTCCAGTAGCTAGTTACGTATGTTTTTTTCCTTTTTCTTGTCTTTTCTTTTCTTTTTCTTTTCGTGCTTCATTTTTATTTTTATTTCTTTTTTTCTTTTTGTGATTTTTATTATTATTTCTATTTTTCTATTTTTATGTTTCTTTTATTTCTTTTTCTTTTCTCTTCTTTCCTTTACTTTCATGTTCTTATTAATTTTTATTTCCTTTCTTTAATTTATTTTTGTTTCTTTTTTCGTTTCATGTGATTTTTCTTTTCTTTTTAAATTTTCTATTCTATTTTCCTATTTTACCTTACTTAATTAATTTTTATGTTTAATTTTTTATTTTCTATATTCCATGATATGTTCATATAGTATAGATATGATGTTCTACGATTTTTTTATGCTCACGTGGTATATAATATCATGTTCTGTGATGTTTTTTGTGATGTTTATATAGTATACTTGTGATGTTCTATGATATTTTTTTTGTGATGTTCACATGTTATAAATGTGATGTTCTATGATGTTTTTTCACATGCTCACGTGGTCTAGATGTGATGTTCTAAATGTATTTTTTTGATGTTCGCGTCGTATAAATGTGATGTTCACGTAGTATATAATGATGTTCTATGATGTATTCTATGTGTTCATGTAGATTTTCTATTTTCTATTCTTACCTTACTTAAGTATTTTTTATGTTTAATTTTTTATTTCTATATTCCATGAGCTGCTATGTTCATATAGTATAGATGTGATGTCTACGATGTTTTTTTTATGTTTACGTGGTATATAATGTCATGTTCTGTGATGTTCATGTAGTATACATATGATGTTCTATGATATTTTTTGTGATGTTCATGTGTTATAAATATGATGTTTTTTTATATGTTTATGTGGTATAGATAGGATGTTCTACAATGTATTTTGTGATGTTTGCGTAGTATACATGTGATGTTCACGTAGTATATAATGATGTTTTACCATGTATTCTGTGTGTTCATGTAGTATACATGTGTTGTTCCTATTATGTTTTTTTTATGTTCTATGATGTATTTAGTGATGTTCACTTAGTATACATATGATGTTCTATAATATATTTTTAATATGTTTGAAAAGTACCAATGTGATATTCTTTTAAATTTTTCTCTATTACGTTTTTTTCCTTATGTTTTGCTCCATATTTCATTATTTTTTGATTTATATTATTTATTTATTTATTTATTTTATGTATATTATAATACCAATTTCATGTTCTTCTAACAAAGACAAAACATTGTTTCTTTAAACCCAGAACATCTTCTCTGCTCAATAATAGAAAATGTTCTATCTTCATTAGACAAATGTTCGTTAAATTTTTTTATCTAAATATATCCATGTGGGATCTTATTTTAAAGGATTTATTGTAAGAAACCCGATGGTGTAATCGGATTTCAGTTTAGATGTTTGGTCTAGGAGTAATAACTTTTAAAAGTTTATCGATGAAAATGGAGAAGGATATGGATGAGGTGGGCCATGGGCAGGCTGCTCCACCCTGACTAGCGCTTGGGCGGGAATCAATTAGATGGGAACCATCGGACGGAGAATACGGTCCGCCCATCGAACGCTAGCAAGCCCTATCAATGTTCTGTCCCGTGTAATGGGCCCTCGGTGGGAGGAGGAAAACTAATCAACGTGCGTCGGCTCCTCTCCCGCATGTCTCGGCTCTTCGCATAGCGACGTGCCGACGTCCACGCTCAGTCGTATGCTCGGCACCAATTGCAGCACCATTGTGAGCGCTTGATTTGTTTTCTTCGCCACGTATCGATGATCAAGCCTAGTGGCGCATGGGTGGTTGAGTGGATCCGTCGCCCACCCAATTTTTTTTCCCGGGAGGTCTCTCAACTGAAATGGTCTGGGCATATAATAATTCTTTTGATGTTGTATTTCAAAAAATTGCAACATTGTACCTGCGTTGTACTTGTGTGGGTATTTGTGTACGTACATGTGTCTTTTGTGAAAGTGCCTCGCATGTTTTTGAGATATTTACATGTACGGTCTTAAAAAAATACGTCTTTCTTTTATGGCCTTAAAAAATACTAGTACCACTGTACATCGTGAAATATATTTTTATAGTGAGCTTATTTGGTGTCATAGATGTTTATACCTTTTTTATAAAGTTGAATAACTTTAAAATAATTTGATTTAGAACAACTTGTCAAGCATGCTGATGTATGTTAGGACAAAGAGAATATTACTTGTAAACCGAGCGCATTCCAGTTAGTGGGTTCTTTATGGTGGAGCTTGTTTATCTATAGATTCAAGTTCTTCACTTGGCAGACTGGAACTCTGTTCCGTTATTAAAAGAAACTTCTTAACTTGGCGTAGGTCTAGATTTACCTGTGTTGTTTTTTAGTGGTATGCAACAGTATGAGTGTATGTACATGTATGGGTGTACCGTGATTCGACGTAGCTGCTGCTGTCTGGACGGGTGTGTGAAGACTGATCGAATGGGCGGCACCTGATGGATGATGGATTGATTGGTCTCACACACCGGCCGGCTCGCAGTTGTCGCACAGGTGAGTGAAGATGGATTTATTGGCCTCACGATTCCCCTGCTCCCTTCTCGCTTTGTTGAAAATTTAGAATGCCGTCTCGTCTCGACGTACGGCTCGCACAGGTGGCGATGGCACATGCATGCAGGTGTTTAGAGCGTGTTAGACAGTAGTACTACACTTCCTTACCAGCATAGGCGGATCCACCAATAGGGCGAGGTAGGGCGGCCGCCCTACCTCCCCTCAAGCGGGACCGCTGCCAGTGCGCAGCGTGGCGAGCCGCGAGCCACCGAGCGTGAGGATGCGTCAACGCTTGGTTGAAGACGCCGGCCAACAGGAGCTTCTGCGGTTCTTCCTTCAGTTGACTGGTGGAGTGATGGGCCTTTGGGGCTGGGCGGGGACTCCATACTGGCCCTTCTGGCCTGGTCATCGGCCCAAGGCGGTAGGCCTTAGGGCACACGGAGTCACGGACAGATACCACTCGACGCCTCGTCCGCTCTCCACTCGGTGTCGTAGGTGGCGGCGGCGCTCCCAGGCAACCAGGCTTGGCTTCCCTCTGTCTCACCTCGCGCCCTCGCGTCCGATCTGCTCGCCGGCCAGCGGCCGCTCGGCTCGTAGGCTGCTCCTCCTGCTAAGCGGCTTTGCTTCAAGCGGACCTGACTCAAGGTCCTCAAGCAGCCACCCATCGAGGCGTCCTGGTAGTGGAGCAAATTCTCTGCTCTTTTTTTTTCCAATGGTATTTGCAACTAACGTTGTTTGATGTGTGTGGTTCTAGCTCCGTAGACTTGCATCCGCACCGGCTCAGTGTCTTGTGCCTACATGGCAATTGATGTCGTTGCATTGCTTAATAGCAGGGTTGTTCTAGCTCCTTCAAGTCTCCTTTGATTAATACCATTTTTTAATTGATTTTTTTAATTAACAGTTTTTATACTATAATTCTCCACTGAAACATATATTATTGATTATTCCTAGGTGATATATATGTTGTCGTTGTTTAGGCAAAAATTCTTAATTTAATTTAGCCCTACCTCAATTTTCGGGCTGGATCCGCCACTGCTTACCAGGCCGAAAGATTAAGCTGAAAATCTTCTTTGAACGTGAGTCGAGTTTTCTGAGAGCTGCGGCGCCGGACACAGTGCCGCTGCGTCAAAGAGGAGTAGGAAGGACGCCGGACCGGACACTGCTGGAGGTGGAAATGGAGGAATATCAAACAAGCATAGAAGTGGATCGGTTAGCTAGCTTTGCCGTCGTCACGCGCATGATGCCGATGCTGCTGACGACCCAATTGCAGAAGAGACCGAACGGCGCAAGGGTAGGAGGTTTCCCGGCTCTGGAGTCTGGAGTCTGGGCATTGGTTCCTCACTTCAGTTGCCTGCATTGCTTCTGTTAAGAGTCGATGGCAGCCCAGTGTTCAAATTGAAAACACAGCCAAGGAACGGACCCTACTAGCTGGCTTGCTCGGCTCGTCAAGCTGAGTTTGGGTAAACCCACCTAGTTCCTCCTGAGCACCTGTTTGGAAATGTGATTGTGAGATCCGAATTTCTAAGCATATATGCTCTTCTAATAAGTTGTTCTGTCTTTTTCAGGAGAGAATTAATCGAACAATCTAATAAATCACGTCTTGGTTTAGTTGCTTATCCTCCTATGTGTGCGTACGCTGTATTTGCGGATGCTGCCGTGAGGAGACAAAAACGCCACTAGATTTATCTATGTCATCATGGATGGAGGAGGGTTTGGTGGGGGTGCATGCATGAACTCAACAACGCCACGCCAGCACCAACGCTGAGCACGGCTCCGCCGCATGCACTCATCAGGTAGAGTCACGTTCCTCGACACAGCCCCACGTGTCAGTCGATCCACAGCGCCTGATCAGCAGTGCTACAAAAATCTCTCGTCAGGTGTAGGCGTAGCCGCGTAGGTCGTCGTGGATGGGGAAGAGGGGTTGGTGAACCATGCACAGCTAGCGTATCATGTGCCAGACTGCTCGGAAGCGTGAAAGAGTGAGACAGATGAAACGACGACGATGGCCGATGTGTGTGGGGCTCATCATAAACAAACGATCGAAATTAGCGGGGAACCTCGGCCGGCCCTAGACTTGGTTAGCTAGTCTCGAGTCTCGGTTGGTATCGCGTCAGGCGAACAACCACTCCAGTTTTGTAGACTCTTGGCAGTTGGCACTTCTTGCCAGTGTCCCGTTTATAGTCCCCGATGGAACAACTCTGTACTCGCTCCAGTGCCTTAATGGTTTGGATGTTAACTTTCCCGATAACAGTACTTGGATGGTGGGAATGGACGAAAGATACGTCTTAACAATGTCAAGCATATGTGGCCATCGAAATCTGCATGAAAATTTATGACGTACGTGTGATCATGGATGTGTTGGTGTTGATTCATCCCTACCAACAGATCAGCAATATCCCAAGGCTTGGTCCCGAGCGTTGATGGTTCTCTACTTGGCAGGTCCAGTCGGATTGGCGCTAGTGGACGGGTCTCCCTTTCCGCCTTTCTTTCCTTTATGTTTGTTGTGTTGGTGTTGGCCACTTTCTCTGTGGTTGTGTTTAGTTGCTTTGTGTTAGCCGTTCTTTCGGCACCCCTTCTTCTTAATGAAATGACACGTGAAGTCGTGTTCGAGAAAAAAAAAAAAGGCTTGGTCCCAGCCCTCGATCACGGCATGTGTAGTAACTTTAATTTGTTCATGCTGGTGATACCCTAGACATTTTATATTTGACATATATATATACAAACAGAAACGCTCGTATATACTCCCTCCATTCCAAATTATAAGGCATTCCAAGAATCTTGGAGAGTCAAAGCATCTTAAGTTTGACCAAAATTATAGAGAAAATTACAAAAATTTATAACATCAAATAGGTATACTATAAAAATATAATTAATGAAGAATCTAATGATACTTAATTGGTGTCATAAATATTATTATCTTATTATATAAATTTGGTCAAACTTGAAATCCTTTGACTCTCCAAGATTCTTGGAATGTCTTATAATTTGGGATGGAGGGAGTATATAACTACTACCCTATAGCTAACTACAGAATAACTTATTCTGTAGCCACTTTTGAGTTACGATAATTGTTATACTAATTTACGAGATTATAGTAACTCTTACTAAGTGGTTTACTATAATATTATGGTAAATATCCTCATGTGTTCTAGTAATTCAACTATCGTAAATATATATTGATATTGTCGTAAATTAGTATATAAAATTATCGTAAATAGAGGTGGCTACAAAATAACTTATTTTGAAGCTAGCTATAGAGTATACTCTCCCTATATATATATATATATATATATTAAATAATACTGAAACGGGACTACTGAACATTACTGAATTTTGTTCAGTATAACAGCTCGATGTAGAATAGTATTCTATACCTAGGGTGTAGAATAGCGCGTATATATATATATATATATATATATATATATATATATATATATATATATATATATATATATATATATATATATATATATATAGTATTCTATACCAAGTTGTTATACTGAACAAAATTAAGTACTGTTCAGTACTCGTGTTTCAGTATTGTTCAGTATTTTCGAGGTGCTGGATGTAGTACTGACTGATACTAAACACGGTTCAGTAGTACTTAATATTTTTTTAGTCAGTTTTAACTTGTGGTGTAGAATAATATGCTACACCTAGAGTGTAGAATAGCGCTGCCGTGTGTATATATATATATATATATATATATATATATATATATATATATATATATATATACTCCCTGTCAGCCAAACCAGCACCACTAGCCATAACGGGTCCGCATGTGTCCAATCGAATCCAATTAATTGTGTGCCTAACCGGTAGAGATAATTAATTAAGGAATCAAATAAAATAATATTATCTGCTACTTTGTTGCCGTCGTTCACGGCTAGAGTCGCTAGAGTATATACACGTATACTCATGGGTGTTTTTTTTTGTTTCAAATTTTACTGAGACGTGTGGTGAAGAGTAGTGCTGTACCTTTTTTTACATATAACGAGTACGTATTTCATACTTTTTAAAGAGGAGTATATACGTTTTTTTCTCTTGAAAGGAGTATTTATTCATACTATTTTAAAAGAAGTATGTACACATACTTTTTCTAGATGGATTACATTTTAAAAAAGTTTGTATATTTACATACTTTTTGGAATGTAGTATCTGTACATAATTTTATAATACAATGTAACATACTTTTCGGATAGAGTATCTGTACATACTTTTTAGAATAGAGTATTTGTACATACTTTCTAGAATAGAGTATTTATACAGACTTTTTGGAATGGAGTATGTATACATACGCCAAAATTCTGATAGTATAAGTGCATACTAAACCACATGATCAGAGTATATGTGCATACATTCACATAATATGGAGATATACAAAACGAGTATGTATTCATACTTCTTTTGAGAATAAAATGTAGGCGCATATGCATACATTCCTGAGAAGGGAGTATGTGTATGTACTTTTTCTGAACAAACCAATGTAATACTGACATGCCAAAATCAAATCATCAACAGTAATAAAAATTCAAAGGTAATTGAGTCAGCCTGCACCCTATGGGCATGCTGCCGGTGGGCACAACAACTCGTGCGGGAAGCTAGGATTGCACGAACGGAATCCCACGACAACGGTGGGCACCGGATGTGGACCGGAGCAGCTTCACTCAGACGGAAACTCTAATTAATGACCTGATGATCTGTAGTCTCACGTTGAAGTCTGATTTGAAACCAGTGGTGAAAAAAAAAATCAATGCTAATGGAATCTGAATCCATCAGATGAGGACTCAAGAATCTGTACTACAGGCATCCGCGTTCAGGGAGGAACAGTGAGAAAAGAAAAGGATAGACTGGATCTGAATCGCGGTGACGAACAGGAGGAGACTCACGCGCGCTTCCGACTTGCTGGAGCAGATCGAGAGAAGCCCGTGCCCGCAGCCGCCAGGGCCATCAGTGGATGTGGGAGTCCGCCGCCGCCGCCATCGGAGGGGAAGGAACGAGGACACGAGGACAGCCGGTGCCGACAACGAAGCTACCATCCCTTGATGAGGAGGCCGCATGCTGATCTAGGTCGGGCCACCAGCCGTGGTGGGGTGGCCGCGCGCCGCCAGTCGGGCAACAGCCGCCGCCGCGAGGCACGCCAATCGCACGGGCTGGCCTCCATCTATTGGATGCTGGTAGACGACACGAATAAATGAGCTCCATCCGTGACATGCAACAGCAAAATAGCTAAAAAATAGGACCGATTTAATTTTGTCAATTCAATTAACGGGTCGACTCACCTAACCCGCTAATGAACCTGGCACCTGTCTGGTGTGCGGAGTAGACTGTCTTTGTGCGGAGTAGAGAAACCACACGTATGTGTACGTGGGAGTAGCTACTCCCAGGGAGTACGGAATATTTTCCATATATATATATATATATATATATATATATATATATATATATATATATATATATATATATATATATATATATATATATATATATACATGTATCCTACAAACAAATTAACGTCACACAGAGATGAGACAATGAGAGACCGGCAAACTGTGATTGCACCTTGAAACCATGATGCAGCGCAAGCACAGCCGACTCAACAACTCCACGACTTATGATTTTGCGCTACCAAACCCACACTGCAACCCCTATAAATCCCTGCCCCTCCTCTTTGCACGGAGTCGCTGCACTCACTTCACGCACCACACTAGAAGGGCTATCACCCTCCGATCGATGTCCGCCGTCGAGATCGTCACCTCCAAGCTGGTGGCGCCGAGCGAGCCCACGCCGCGGCGCGCGCTCTGGCTGTCCAACCTCGACCTCGCCGCGCGGAACGGCCACACCCCGACGGTCTACTTCTTCCGTCGCCGTCCCCACGACGACCGGCCGCAGCCGAGCCCGGACTTCTTCTCGGCCGACGTGCTGCGTGAGGCGCTGGCCGCTGCGCTGGTCGAGTTCTACCCTTTTGCCGGCCGGCTCCGCGCGGCGGCGGGCCGCGACAACGGGCGCACCGAGATCGACTGCAACGCCGCGGGCGCACTCTTCGTCGTCGCGCGGTCCGCCGCCGCGCTCGAGGACTTCGACGGCTTCACGCCGTCCCAGGCCATGAACGACACGTTCGTGCCCAAGTATGGCTCCGCGGGCCCCGACGCACCGTTGCTCATGCTTCAGGTTTCTACATCTGCATGCGCTGACTTTTCGGTTGGTTCGAACAAATCATCACTTTTCTGGATGGAGTTTGCGCGTGCATGGCATAGCTCGAGTGAAACTTTTAATGATTATTAACCCAGCCAATGACGTGAACTGGGATAGTTTGACACTTTTTTTTTTTTGCTCAAACCGATACATAAGAATGAACAGAATGACTCAACGAGATAAGGATCGTGGCCAAGGTGAAACGAAGTTGGTTTGGGTCGGGTTACCAACCATGGTTAACTCAGGTGCCTGTCTCCACTTGCAGGTCACCTTCTTCAGGTGCGGCGGCGTGGCGCTCGGCACGGCGATGCACCACTTCGTCATCGATGGTCGTAGCGCCTTCCACTTCATCCGGACATGGGCCAGCATCGCCCGGGGAGACACCGCCGCCGCCGCCGCCGTGCCCCCGTCGCTTGACCGCATGCCCCTCCGGGCGCGCCCACTCCCGACTGTCCACTTCGACCACACCCACGAGTACGGCGGCCGTGCCTCCAGGCCAGCAACGACCGGCGGAGGCAACAACAACAAGGCGGAGTACGCCAGCGCGATCCTCCGGGTGACCGGCGCGCAGGCCGCCGCCCTCCGCGCCCGCGCGGGTGCGGTGTCCACCTTCCGCGCGCTGGTGGCGCACGTCTGGCGGTGCGCGTGCGCGGCGCGCGCACTGGCTCCCGACGCCGAGTCCCGCCTCTACACGATGGTGGACATGCGCGCCCGCCTGTCCCCGCCGCTGCCGGACGCCTTCTTCGGCAACGCGGTGGCACGCACCTCGGTGTCCGCACGCGTCGGCGACCTCCTGACCGACCCACTGGGCTTCGGCGCGCGTCGGCTCCGTGCGGCGACGGGGCACGGGGACGAGTACGCGCGGTCGCTGCTGGACTACCTGGAGACGGCGGACCTGGCGGCGCTGCCGCGCAGCGGGCTGGCCGGCACGGACCTGCGTGTGATCAGCTGGCTGGGGATGCCGTCCTATGACGCGGACTTCGGGTGGGGCGAGCCAGCGCTGCTGGCGCCGGCGCTCATGTACTACCCGGGGTTCGTGTACCTGTTGAACTGCCCCGGCAAGGGCGGCGATGTCGCCGTGGCCGCCGCGCTGGAGCCCGAGCGCATGGAGCTGTTCAAGGAGCTCTTCTTCGAGGAGCTGGCCATGCTGGAGTGAGCGTGAGGCAAAAGATCCATGCTGTGTACGTTTAACGTGCACTTTATGCACCCGTAATCTATAATGTATATATTTTATATATCTATCGCTATATATATCTCTAATCTATAATATATATACAATATTCGTCCCACACTTTTGCATTTAACCAACCGTCCGCCGCTCTACACGTTGCCCATCATCCGTCTCCTACTCTCCTTCACTTGCTTCTATAGTTCTACGTCGAGTCTCTACCAAGCGTGCCATAGCCACGCACAAACCAAGCTTTGGTTGGATAGTATGTGAGCCTACAAAAAAAAATGTGTGAGAGTTTTTTTACCAAAAATATGTGAATGTGTTCGACACCAATATATAGTTGAGCCTATGCAAGATATATTACTCGTGGTTTTTGGCCGTGTGGATCCTACAATATTGATGTAATATATGAAGCATGTAGACCGAAGCAAAAAAAAAAAAAAAGTGGCGTGCAAAGTTTTGAAGTTGAAAAAAACATGGTTTTCTAAATAAAACATGCAAGCAAAAATCTGATTATACAGTTAAGTTTCGTGTGATAAGATACTTATAATTTATAATAAGTCAATTGATTTTATTCGAATGATATTTTGTATAAAACACTTTCTTATTGATTAGTAATATTATAGGTATCCAAGAAAATTATTTCATACACAAAAGAAGAATACTCTATATTTAATGTACTAATGTTATAGATGGCAAAATAGTCATTTTAGTTCCTCAACTATCAATTCCTCCCTGAACTTTCAAAATGACAGTTTTAGTTTTTAAAGTTTTTTTTGTCAGTTTCATCATTGAACTATCAAAGTGACTATTTCAATCCCTAAACTTTACATTTTGAGCTCAGTTTCATCCATTAACTTTTAAAGTGCATTTTAATTCTTAAAATTTTCTTTTCAACTCAACTTTGTCATACGTTCCAAGTGGAACGACACATTATCATGCCTAGTGAGCTCCAACACCATCCATGTTAGAGATAAAAATAAAATACTTTGATAAAACATCATTAGTGGACGGTCTTAAAACTCTTTAGCAGCTATTAATAATTCTAGAGTGTTATTTTAAATGTTGCCTTGTAATGATACCATATTATATATATATATATATATATATATATATATATATATATATATATATATATATATATATATCCTACTACATTATTTCTTGGGAGCATTTTTTGAGAGGGTGCAATAGGACGTACACAACCCACACCCACACATTCCACACTCACACCACACGTACACACGCGCGTGCGCTTTTGTACACACACAAAGAAAAGAGATAGGGGGACTTCATCCTCCGGTACACGAGGAGAAACACATAGTACCGCCGAATACGCACTACAAATGCTATGTAGTATCCTATGGATACAATGATAAATTAGAACATCAACACATCTACAATTTTTTCCTTAGCTAGCGTTAGACTCAACTAATAACCAATTGTGTATAAAAATTAATATATTTTTCAAACTAAAAAATAATATTTAGTTATTAAAATGAAAAATCAAATTACAATTAAACAATATGATATGGATATTAACCATCTGATTATTCATATTCTAGGATATCTGATATATATTTATATTATTTACTTTAAAGTATGAATGCAAATGTCAAAAGTGTGCTATTTGATTTGATTGTTGGAGATAATGCCAAGGACACTGATGTACTTTTGCAGTATCCAGATAAAACATATGCAACATACATCTAAAATACATGAAACATATGTTGCAATATTCGTTGTAGTCCAATGAAGGCTGGTTGACGCGGCGCGAGGCATGAGGCACGGGGCACGGGGCATGAGAGGGGGCATGAGGTGCGGACGGCGCGATGCACGGGTGAGGTGCAGGGCACACGTGGCGCGAGGCGGGTCTGATGCGACCGTGTGAGGCAGGGAGGTGCACGGGCACGTGGCGCGAGGCGGGTCGGTGCAAGGCCCGACTTTTTTTTGGAGAAAAGTGCGATTCACGGAGCGCTGGAGCGAGTCGGGAGGCGCAGCGGCGCGTGCGAGGCGAGTCTGTCCCGTCCGGATAGCCGTTTTTTTAACTTGGCAGAAGGGTCTGCTGCCTGAGGGGTGCGTACGACGATCAACAGATTGTGGGTCCACGAGTTTCACCTCATTCGGTGTCTGGGACTCTGGGTCCGCACGGCTTCGAATGGCCGCCACGCCCAAGCACGCCTCCTCGCCTCCTCGGGCGTCTGTAGTAATTCCTCCGTCCGAGAAAAGATGCAATTATGGGATGCGTGTCAGTTAAAGTGACTTAAGTTTGACTAAGTTTATAGCAAATAATATTAACATTTATGTCTCCAAATAAATTTATTATAAAAATATATTCTATAACTAATCTAATAATACTTATTTTGTATCATAAATATTAGTATTTTTTATATAAATTTAGTCAAAGTTATAACTGTTTGACTTCTCGAAAAACGAGAATCACATGTTTTTATAGACGGAGGGAGTACTACAAAAGAAGAAGAGGAAGGAATCAATGCTTTTTTTTTAAATTATTACAAGGCTTTTTTTTGGGAGAAAAAGAAGAAATCAATGCTAGTGCACTGTAATCCCGTAACTTCCGTGTTGACAATATCCATCCCAGAGAGAAAGAAAGCCGTTTCGCTCAACTCCAATAAAATCGAATTCTGTAAACCCCCCCCCCCCCCCCCCCCCCCCCCCCCCCCCCCCTCTCTCTCTCTCTTTTTGATTCTTCTCTCTCTCGTCCCTCCCCTTGTTTCGGTTTCCACCTTTCCATCGCAAAACCCTTCCCAGTTCCCCCCGCTTCTCGGCGCCGTTACCAAATCGACCTCTCCCGCAAAACCGCAATGGAGTTCGCCTTCCGCAGCCGACCCACCGCAGCAGCAGCCGACGACGAAGAAAACGGTCATCTCCGCCGCTTCCCCGACCCTCCGCCGTGGCAGCCGCACGGTCACGGTACTACTCTACTTTCGCCATTGCTTCGATGTTTTTATATGGATGCGGGATGCCTTTTTTTCCCCACAGAAAAGAGGGAATTTGGGCGTGCTTGGTTGGGTTCCAAAACTTGCTCAACCAATTACTTTGGGGGTATTGATCGGTTCACTGCCAAAAATTGGCACACTTCTATGGCCAAAATCACGGCAAAGTCACTAGAAACTTCTTCGATCGAAAAGGGATTGCTGCTATGTCATGACACTCAACCAAATACATGTCTACATTTTTGCCCTAACTTTGATAAATCTTGATTTTAGTAAGCCTAAGGTCCCGTTTGAATCTCATTGGATTTTTACAATCTGGATAAAAAAATCTGATGTGTTTTATTGGATAACGTGTATGTATGTACAAATTTTGGATGGGATTTTAGGATTATGAGATTTTTTTTATTGTATGTAAAAATCCACTAGAATCCTAGCCTGTTTGGATGGCATTTTAGGATTCTGAGATTTTTTTATCCGGATTCTTAAAAATCCTGTGGTAGCCAAACCGCACCTAAGTGGCTTGTGATGATTTTGGTCGGGCATTTATTGAACCCAACCAAGCAGGCTCTTTGGCCCTGTTCATCAGGCTTATAATCCGTCTTATTCAGCTTGTTTTTTCAGCCGGAATAGTATTTTTCTCTCACAAAAAATCAGCCAACAATGTTTTTCAGCCGGCTTATAATTCCAGCCGAACGGGGCCTTTATTTCTGTTTAGGTCCTGTTTGGATCCCATTGGATTTTTAGAATCCGGATAAAAAAATCTGATGTGTTATTGAATTATGTGTATGTATGTAAAAATATTGGATGGGATTTTAGGATTCTGAGATGAGATTTTTTTTATCTGGATTCTTAAAATCCTATGGTAACAAAACGGCACCTTAGGCAGCGAAACAAAAAAACCGACTTTTCTTTTATGTGTTTCTTGAGTCATAGATTGCCCCAATATATTTGCATTAGTTCAATCGTTTCTTTGAATTTCTTCGCGATATCGCTTGATGTTCAGAAATTCAGATTGATGGTGATCGTAGAGATATATGATGATCTCATCAAAAAGAATTTGGGTTCTCTTGTGACACCAAAAATGACGATGCATGCAATTTGGTAGAAAGAATTGTAAACGTTTCATCTAATCCTGTTCATCTGACAATAATGCTCTTGCCACCGGTGAGCAGGTGACCCCAATACATCAGGGGTAGATGCCGCGCTGCTGGCGAGGAGGCAGGAACTGCTGTTGGAGCTGCACAAGGGATTCATGCACCAGGAAATGATCTTGCGCGAGCTCATGGAGACTGAGCGCGCCATGGGCCTTACCGCCGGCGGCTACAACTACAATCCTGTGTCAGCACTCCCATGGTCACAGGATTACTCGCGTCGCTGGACGCAGTCGATGCCTTCTTGGGAAGCGCCTCTCCGCCAGCCGTGCCCTTGTGGCTGCGGAAGCTCCAGGGCGGTCAAGGCACCTCCAGTGTACCCACATGTGGAGCAGTCACTGGTACTCAACTTTCCTGAGCATTTTAAAATTACAATACAATCTGAGCTATCTAGCATTGTTGAAAACAGCAGTACTCTGTTAGTTGACCTGTGATGTGAAGTTTACATTTGATCATAGGTACAGGCTATGGACAATCACACCAGCACTTTGTTAGTTGCTTGTTTCCTCCACATTCTTGCAATGCAGGAGAGTTTTTTTTTTTCATTTATCAATGATGTTAAGCCTAAAGTGTAAACAAACTTCATTTCATACTGCATGCACCTGAGCAGACAAGGCCAGGCAATGATGCTGAGCAGCATCAAGCGGGCAGGTCATCTGGGCTGAGGACACAACCATTTGACGGCTATTTCGAACTGTGTCATTCATCGAGCAAGCAGACTCCAGTGACAGCCAAAGCTGGTATCAATCAGATGCGGCCATCATCAGGACACCAACAGGCCGTTGTTTGGGAAAAGATTGGTGTGGAGGCTGTTCATAACATGCAGCCATCGCACGAAATCAAAAACCAGAGCAGTGAGGGTCGGAAGGCCATAGACTCTGCCGTCGAGGATTCTATAAAGAAACCCATGCAACAGCGTCTTCAGTACAAGCCGGCGGATCAGGAGAATGCAGCAAACAATGAGCAGAAGAGTACAGAGTTCAACGAGGTAGGTTCACGTTTCTCACCCTCAGTTTTTGTCCCCGCCCCAACACACACACACAAAAGCTTTGCTAAGACTAATTTGTCCGCAATGTCATATTTGTTGTGAACTTGCAATACATTATATATGTCCTGAACATTGCTTGTTTCACCATCAAATACTTGTTGCGATCATAAGTACTAGGAGCCATTGTTAATCATGTAAAGATTCAGTAAAACATTCCTAGTCTGGAAAAGTTGCTAGCATATGCCTTATGTAAATGGAATAAATAAAGTAAGCCTTTTCAGATTTCTTAGTCCTTGTAGACTTGAAAGAGGTAGGTTGTTTTCAAATTTTCATCTCCTGGTCACGTCTTTCTCTAAACATTGATAGGAGTCCTATAGGTTGTGATTGGTTGCTTGCTCTAGGCCTCTAGTACGTATGAGTCTACATTGCACCTTATGTAGCATAGCTCAAGCCACATCATAAATGTATTCTATGAGCTGGTATTTGGTTGATCTGCATAGGCAAATTGTATTTGGTTGCTCGACTTGTAGTACATGTGGTCACCTTCTTCTTTGGGTGATATGAAAATCTATCACCTCTTCTTCTCCGACATTCCAAGCCAGCTGCTTTTCCTTCTACATCGATCTCAGCAGCACCACTACTATACCTGCAGATTGACCACCACCAGCACCTTTCTTCTCCAAACCGAGCACCACCACCACTCCTTTGTCCATCCTCTCTACCACCATCTCCCAAATCAGCAAGCTGCAGATTGACACCAGCCCAAATCCCAGCAGCAGCAGCAAGCCATGGAAGAGCAAGCAAACACAACTGCCATCTTCTTCCCGACTTTTCTCCTCTTTTAAACTACTCGGAGTACAGTGTACCGAGGCAAATCAGGCAAGCCAGGATCCCTCTATCTCCCTGTTCCTTTCTTTTACTCAGCGACGCGAGCACCTTGGCGAGCTGCTGCACACCGAGGTTGTCGCCCGGGGACACCATCCCAGCACGGCGGCATGGACAGGAAGCGGAGGGCTTGTCAGGGTGTAGTATGGTGTGGGGGCGGAAGGGTCGACATTCTCCTAGTGGGCGGCAAGTGGGCACTGGCACTCTGGCAGTCTCCACATGCACGGACCATTAACAGCAAACTGGGAGGGGCATGTATACTCTGTCGGTCGCCTCCTCTGCCTTACATGGATGTCACGATAAGGAGACGAAGTGAACGGAAGCTAGCACGCTGCACGCCTAATTTTCAATTGCTAGGCAATGTAGGCAAAGTAGGCAAAGGGGTCCTATTTAAACTGCTAAGTCCTATACAGGCCAACCAAACATGAGATCCATATATTGAACTAACTTGAACAATTGAGAGTGTAAGCCTAGATGCACCCCCAATGCATGAACGAAACACAGGCATATTGAATCAACTTACAATTGAGTGAGTTTCCCGAAATCCATGCCAGTGCATAACTGCATACACTATTCTTTCCCAATTTATCATGTTTTCGTTTGCTTGCTTTGAGATGCAGTATTATTCACTAGTGCTGTGGAGTCTAAACAAACATTCCTCTGACACAGCCAACACCTGAAGGAACTTCCGCTGGGGTGAAAAGGAAGCTGAGCGCCCCAAGTTCACCTGTCAAGAAGCAGACGCTCGCTCGCCAAGACCTCAAGGAGGAGGTGCCGGAGAACAGATGGACGTGTACACTCTGCCAGGCCAATTGCAAGAGTGAATCGGACTACCGCAGCCATCTCGGGGGCAGGCGGCACCGGGAGAACGAAGAGGCCAGGCGCGCGAGGAGGTTCTACTGCACGCTGTGCGACGTGCAATGCAACAGTGAGAAGATGCTGGAGTCACACCTCGGAGGGAGGAGGCACCGGGAGACCCTGGAAGGGAGCGAGAGCGATTGAGATGCTGCGGCACGGGAGGGGAGCTGTTAGCGGGGTTCCGGATGGGTTTTAGCTGCTTGTTAAGTTCTGTTCGATTCGATCTGCCATTTTTTGAGGGGCACTATGTAAGGTGGAAGAAGCTGCTATTCCTTGGTCTGCTGCCAAACGCAGTTCGGTGACTTCTCAGTTATCAGGTTTAGAACTTTATTAGTTTCATCCACGGTGGTAGATTTTGTTAATACAACTTTTATCTTGGGCCCAAGAGAAAACAGACTTTGAAATACGTATCGTTTCGATGTAGCAGTTGATTGGTGTTGCTGATTGGCGATGTTTTTATTTTTATATCGTGGTAGACATCTTCCACAACAATAGGATATGATATGGTGCCATGGTAATGTAACACCCTGGAAACCGCAAACACCGAACACTAGCTGAACATACTAAATAAAAAAAACGACGGCACCTCTTTTGTAATTATAAGCAACACGGAGGTGAGAACAAAGATAAGCCACATATAAACCACACTAGCATTAAATAAACATCCAAGAGCAAAAAGAATTACTCTATGAGAATGAGTTTCATGACCACCCTTAGAACAAACGTTCACAAAACCAATTGTCACAAATTAGTTATTTTGTTTATAGGATAGTCTCCAAATGAAGATGTGTGAAACGTGCAGCTAGCTCCCTTCCCATCCTAGCAACCATCGAGTACCCGGAAGGAGTAATGCAAGGGTGAGATGAAACATCTCAGCAAGTAAATTTGTTTTGACAAGTTATTTAAATCACAAGTTGTGTTAAGCAGCGATTTAATAAAGAATTCCATCTATTGGATAAACAACATATAATACCAATGTAAAAGAACAACTTTCAAAATAAACAACAGAGAGGTGGTACACCTTCAGTATAATAATAGCGAGGTCACGTCACTTCAAATACATTTCATAAATGCATATGAGTGCAATGCAAATGCCTCTTGCCTGCATACCCAACAAGGTATGGAGCTGCATCCCATGTGTTGTACCGATACGGTCATGACCATAGGTCAACAACATAACTTCCAATGCATTTTGAATGATGCAATGCACATGACATGCTGCAATAACAACAATATAAACTTCACCTTCTCCAAAGCATGTGGTTTAACCACATGAACCGTGTTTGTATCATAACAACATCATGGATAAAGAAATAAAGCATCCAATTATGATTGAACAAGGAGTATTAGAAGGTTCAGTTCTGAGTGGTTATGACATGGTTTTGAACATGTGATGTAGGTGATGAACATAACAAGTCAAAACAGTAGCGAACCACCGCTACATTCACTTGCCTCCAATGAAGTGATGATCGCTCTATGTGCGATCCGAAGCTCTGCCACCTGCTTAGTAAGCATTATAATATCATAGAGAGAGACAACTCATTTTAACAAATACAAACAATAGGTAAAGCGCTCCTACTCCCCCAACACAATGTACAAGCCAAACAGTCATACAAAGCTCCAAGTCAAATGCAGCAGTGCTGCTTCACTTTTTTTATATTTTAATTCCATAAAGGATATGGTGGCAACCAAATACATTTTCAGAACTACAAACCAAGACCTACAACTTTCATGAATGAACTATATTTTTATCTTGCCTTTAAGATGGCCTAATCCATAGTACAAAACAGACATCAGAATCTGCGCGAGAATTTAGACAACAAGCTTCACATTTTCAAATCTCCAAATCTTTAAGTCTAAAAATTATGAAATTTAACTAGCCATCAGATAACTCCATACTCTACAGCTTTGGTATTATTCATATTTGCATAAAGAGCCAATTAAATGGATCTAAGCAAGACCCAATCTTAACTGCGAATCCTGCTGAGAAAACAATACATTGAGCTTTGAAAATCTATACCCAGAGCTTCCATTATCCAAAAAAAAAATCATGATTCTTACCAATCTGGAAAGCTAAAGGAAAGTACTATAAATCTCTTATAATTTGTAAAGTCACGTAATGCCTCTAAAGTTCTCAAAATCCACCTAGATCTAGTTCTGTCCAGAACTTTGTCAGAGAATAACAGCTAGCTTAGAAAAACCATATCTCTCAAACCATTTGGCCTAAAATCATGATATTTCACGAGATAATAGATCTGAAGGTCCTCTACAACTATGTAGTTCAACAAAACACCTATTTCGTCCTCTAAGTATCCCTAATTGCTTCCCCAAGAAAATCTGCAGAAACTGTTCATCTAAAATCCGAGGAATAACATTCAAACAACTTTTCTCCCTCACTAGTCCACTTATTCCCATGGCCAAACTCCACCCTAAACACCCAACCTATGCAGGGAAGGGCGAAATCCGACTCACCTTGGTCCCCCCACAAACCCTAGGGCAGCGGAAAGAGATGGGGAAAGACCGATCTCCATGGGAGATGCACCTCTTCTTACTCCTCTTCACGACCTCGATCCGATTTGCTGGATTCCCCCAAGGATTTGGGGCTGCAGTGCACAGATTTTTGGGAGGGAAGCCATGGGAGAGCAAGGGAGGGATGGAGGGAGTAACGTGAGCAGCAGAGGAGGCCGGTCTGTGCAGGAAGAACGTAGGAGGGTGTTCTGTCTAAAGGGTTAAGGTGTGTTGGACTGGCTTGAGCTGGCCCAATAGAACACCCTCTTCCAGATTTTTCCTTACCCTTTTTTCCATAGTGTTACATTCTCCCCTCCTTTAAAGAACTCATCCCTGAATTCTAAAAATCCCAAGATAAACTATTCAGGCCAGCAAAAAAGAACTTGTAGATATATCTCTCCATTCTCAAAAGAGTTTTGGATACTTCTTGCACATTTGCCCTTTGAGCTCCCAAGTTACTTCTCACCTTGACTGGTTAGTCCATAGAACCTTAGGATGTCTGATAGTTCTCCTTATGATGAGCTTTGAAAGGTGCATTATGCACAATAGGTGGTAACCATCAAGTCTCAACTACGATTTAATTGGCACTAGATCAGTCTTGTGCCCAAGGTTGTCCCTCATATACTTTCTCAACATAGAAACACGAAAGACATTGTGCACCCCTCAACGAATTTGGCAACTAGAAATGATAGGCCAAGGTGCCTATGTGGGGCTATAAACTTAAATGGATCAATGTGCCTTGGGCTAAATTTCCTTGTAGTACCAAACCTCACAATAACTTTGGTCGATGAGGAGTACCTGATCACCCATTGCAAACTATAGTTCCTGTCCTCCTAACATCTCCATAACTCTTCGGTCTACTTGAGCAGCCAACAAAGTTGTTAATATTTCTTGCACCTTCTTATATGTTTCTTGAACCCAATTTGGACCAACCAAAGACTACCGACTCCAGTTCCCCAACATAACGGAGAGATCCATTTTCTTCCATATAAAACCTCATATGAAGCCATCTCGATGCTAGCTTAGAGTTATTATTATAACAAAACTTTGCCAAAGCTAAATGATCCCCTAGCTACCTTTCCAAAAAAAAAGAACACAAGCATGAGGCATGTCCTCTATGGTTTTAGGTAAAGGGCATTATTTTTCTCAATCTGATAGAAATGTTCTTAGGGCAACAACAATGTATTTACCACTCAGTCCATATAGCTAGGTCCCACAACAGTTAGCAATAGTTATAGCAAATCTCACAATATTTTGTCCACGTCAGGAAATGAATTGGGGGCTCCACGTACTAAAAGGGGAAGAAAAGAGAGAGAGGATAGTGATATGTATGACTTTTGCTGTTGTCTTGCCATGAACTGCTCGACAATATTTTAGATAGATTGTAAAAAAATACTTTAATACTTATGAACCACTCCCTCTGTCCTATAAAAATATCATTCTCACCTTTCAAGAAGTCAAATATTTTTAACTTTAACTAAAACCTTATTTATTTCCTTACCCTAAAGTTTAGTCCATATCCCATCAAATGTTTGGACACATGAATAGAATATTAAATATAGACTAAAAATAACTAATTACACAGATTACGACTAATTTGCGAAACGAATCTTTTAAGCATAATTAGTCCATGATGACATCTCGTCTTGGAGGACCACGGCGAGAGACCGGCCTACGACCGTATCATCCCTGGTGACATGGTATTGATTTAATGTGGCAAAATCAATGTTGTTTTCTCTAGTAGTATATTGATTCTTTCTAGTTTTTAGCATCGGGCGAGGCCAGGCGTCAAGTTCCTCCTGTGGTCTCTCCGGATAAGATCAGGGAGCGGTGAGATGTAGGAAGCCGTGTATTGATCTGTAGAAATTGGATTCCTGAGATTTTTCTAGAGTTATTAATTAATTTTTTTTGTCCACCACCGTTTCAAAAAGGCTGCAGCGATCACTGATCATGGTGCTCTCTGTTCTATACAGGCTGAAATGTGCAGATTGATCCCGTCATCTCGTTGGTAACTCAGTCCCGTTTTCATCAAATCCTCTATTCTGGACACGGCGTTTCTCTCATCTGATTGATCGCGCCTGACTTCCTTCGGGAGACGGCGTTTCTCTCGATCATCTGATGGATCGATCGCTCCTGACTTGCCTCTGCTCATGAATGAGCGAACTCACGGCATGGCCAATCCGATGAAGTTAACACACTAATTCATCCGTGCTCTTCTTTGATTTTGAATGGCAATCTGAGCCGATCTAGTACGTGTGTTGGTGGTATGTTTTTTTCATCCAAATCATTTGAATATGCATATATGACACCAATATTATTATTATTGTTTTTTGTTTATTTCAAGCTGGGTTCACCATGACGACTTTTTCTGTGGAACATGCACGTACTCGTACTGCATGTGCTTTTTTTTAATCTTTTTCTTGATTCAGCGAAAGAACATTTTTTTTAGAAAAGACGGCAAAAGCTTTGCCGCAATTTATATTAGACGAAGAAAGAAAAAAGGCAAGTGCCCGTCCAGTTTTTTTTTAATGAAAACTGGGCCAAAAAATCATATAACTGAAGAGAGTGTCTCATTCATCCTATACAACTTTGGTATAACCGGACAACTAACAAAACTCACGCCACTACTTGCTTCAACTTGGTCGAATCGACCCAAACAAATAACTCAACTAACAACTAACAAGGACTTTAGATCTTGGGAAAATCTCCAGCCAATCTGCAGAAGCAAAGATATATATGATCATTTTTTTATTTTTTTTTTTGTCATTGTGGGTGACTGTTGATCATTGCACCTGGTGTACATTTTTCCCCTGAGTTCGATCCGTGCGAGTTGCGTATTATCGACTGTTACTCTAAATCTGTTCATCATTGGCAGGTTCAGACGTGAGTTATTTTTCTCCTGCGCACTAAAGATCAGGTTGAAATCTCCAAGCATTAGCCATGTCGGAAGAATATGTGGACGCAAGTTCGTGATTTCAGAGGAGAAATGTTCTGACGCCGCGATCAGAATTCCCCCACAGACTGCCACCGATGGCATGGTAGCAACGTTGCTCACCATATCGACGCCGACCGCTTCCACTAAAAGGTTGTGCGTCCAATTATTAATCTTCGTTTCCTATAGGCACCCGATCGTAGCCCCCGTGGAAATGATCATATCTCGAACTGATGCTCGCTTTGCTCTGTCCTCTAACATTGCAATATTGCAATTTTTAGCCGACATAATGACAGATTCCCGCTACTTGATTACAGCAAAACAAATGTTGAGCAAGCAATCCATAATCTCAACCGGGGGTGGCCGAAGGCAACATAGCCGGTAGGCAGGAGTTCTCCCCCAAGTTCCATAGCTTACAAATTCTTCACCAAAGGTCCTAGGCGAGCGGGCGCACATCCACATGATATTTAAAGGTTCGAGACACAACAAGTGCATGAAAGCACCCCAGTAGCCGAGCAGGGCTCTAAAAACAACCACTTGACGAAGATACAATGGGCGTACAGCCCAAACCCCTCTGCCTATAGGGGATAACATTGATCAATATCGACTGAATGGTGACACCTAGGCCACCAGCCCCGGAACCTCTGCCGCGCTCCTCAGGTTGTTGCCCTTCTTCTCAGTCTTGACACCGTGCTCAATAAGAGCCTGGATGGCCTCCATCTTCGTCTTTTCAATTGGCCTGACGAAGTGCTGCGCACAAAGTTCAAAGTCATCAGAACTGGACTGTTTATCCATACCCGAAAGTTCCCCCAACTTCTTAACTAATAAATCCTGCGCAATCTGGATGGCATCCTTTCCTGAATTGACTGTTGCCTTTTGTGCTAATCTAGTGCTTTGCCTTTTGCTTGTACTTGGTGTCAGGCTGGCATGCAGGTTCGTGGGGTTGTGTTGTTGCATGGGAGTCTCGGTACCCACGTCTAGTAAAGGTTGTGAAATGGGCCTCGAGATGGAACTAATGAAAACATCTATAGGCTGTTGGTTCTCTGTTGTGTTGGTCGACAGATGATTGGTTGTTGGCTCTAGTAGAGGTGTAGGTTGTTCATTTTCCTCCCCTACCGAATGATTTTGCACAGTTTCAGTCATATCTATCGAAGGACTGTCTTTAGGAGATTGACTAGGTTGATCATGTGCGTGTACAGCCGAGAACTCATTGAAGTTGTCTACTGATTGACTCGGGGGTATGTCACTACAGAGATGCTGATTGACCACTTCAATCTCATTTGACGCAGCAAAAAAGGGGGGGCGAGGGCTCACCAGAATGTTTTGCTGGTGGTCGAGCACCATTCCCGGTTGCTGTCCCTTGGCGGGGCTGAACTGCTCCATCTGTCGCCCTTCACTGTCATTTCCTACTTCCGGCTCTGTAGATGTGGGAGCAGAGATTACGTTATGCGTTGTATATACTGTATCTGCACCCTCAATATTAATTATAACATTGGGAGCGTTCTCACTTGGAGTGATGGAGCTGGCGTTCATGCTGAGGGTGCTGGCCGCAAATATTCCTCCTGCCGGCTTGATGTGCTGCTCCACCTGCTGCCCCCCAGCTGCTGTAGGATTTGAGTTGGCGTTGAGGGTGGTGATGACCACCTGTCCCCCTATTATCTCTTTGGACTTGATCTCAGTAGAGTATGAAGGATTCAAAACAGTGCAGTTAGAGGCAAAATAGTCAGGAGAGAATTGGGGTGGTGTGAAAAAGGAACCCTTGATGAGCATTATGCTGTCGTCGGGGATGATGTTCTTAGGGGGCTTCAACTCTGTTGCTATTGGATCAGCAAAGGTTACTTTCTTGTGCTTCTTCTCCTGCTTGTGCTCCTTGACCCTCCAGACTTGGGAAGGCACCTCGGGATTCACTCCAGTTGGCCTGCTTCTGCGCGGCGATGACTCCCTGTGCCCGCGCCACTTGTTGGAGATGATGCAGTCTTCAACCCCTCCCCTGCAGCGAGAGCTCCTGGCCCAGGCAAAGAGGCTGCGGTGGCGACGAGTACCATGGTTGCACCTATCGTCGTAAACGTCGTAGTCCCGGCGTGGCTGACACCTGATGTCACGTTCGTGGTTGTGGCCACGCTTTCCATGAAGGCACTCACCCTCCGTATCCGGCACTCCATAGCTCCATATGAACTCCCTATGGGCCCTGCGGTTCGGGGGGCCACCATTCCTTCCACGACCCTGCAAAAAGGAGAGATCTTCTACTACCTCAAGGTGGTTGCGCAGGACATAGGCATGGCCTTGCTTGAGATCGACCGGTGGCTGCTCCCTGTCCGGCTCGGTCACCGTGAGCCAGACCTCCGTGGGGATGTCGCACGGGTCACAGCACCAGGCCCACAGGTCGAAGGACCTAGTGCACTCACGGCGGCGGGTCGTCTCCTCCACGTAGTGGACCGCACAGCTCTTGCCAAGCGCCTTGGCGGCCACCTCCTCCACCCAGCAGTGCACTGGGATGCCCTCGATGCGGACCTTGACGCGGTACTCCCAGCTGACGTTGTTGGCATAGCGGCGCTCGCTCTAGGCAGCGAAGTGGAAGTCACGACCATTGTCACGGAGGACGCCCATGTCCGCCATGCGCTGCCTGACTCTCGGGTCGGAGAAGATGACTAAGTACTGTTCGGGGAAGTGCTTGATCACCTGAAAATCGTCGCGGTGGAGGTTGAGCTGGCTGCGGAGGGCGTTGCTGAGATGATAAGTCTCCATCTTGTGGTTGTTGCCGTTGAGCCAGCAAACTGCCGCCTTGTCGATGAGCTCGTCGCGGCGTCGGCGGATGGCACCGGTGGCCAACACGGTGCAGAAGCCGCGAGCAGGCCTGGCCCTCGGGTCACCAGGGTACCTTGTGACTGCCATGCTTTCTTGGCCACGGTCCACCTCCGCGAAGGAGCGGTGGCCGGTCTTGTGAGAGATTGGGGTGGTGCTGAGCTTGTGCGTGGTGGTGGAATGTCGATGCTCCTATGGAATCACTATTTTATGCCGCACCGGCCAAGAGTTGGATGTACAATCCATAGCCCTGTGACCAGAGTGGTAGCATTTCCAGCACCTTGAAGGACGATGGCAGGAACGAGCTACTCCGTAGGTGATTTGGGGAAAAACAGTTAAAGCATCTGCCTTCTATCTTGCTTCTGAAGAAAACAGAGCCCATTGATTTGTCCGTTGACTGATGGGAGACTTCAATGGTTTTCACCTCTGAATCCTTCTTCTTCCGACGATGTAGCTTGGCTGGCTCCCATCCCTCTTTGCATATGACATTGTCCAATTTATGAGGCTTCAGACGCGTGCTCGTAGATGCATTGGATCCGCTGGGAGGAGCCCTGACCATCGACGCTAAAGATGTAGCCTCAGCGTAGCTAGCTGTAGCCTGTCCGCCATGAATGCCATCCTCGCATTGCACTGCTTTCCCTTTTTGGCTCGTCAGAATCCTGGAGTGGAGGAGGGCATCTTGAATCTCCGTACCTTCGTGGGGGTTCTTGTCACCGTCTTCTGGTTTCTTGCAGGCTGCATCGGGCTGAGAATTGATGGCAAGATTATCCGCCATTGTAGCTGAACACGGCCACTGATTCAAATCTTTGAGCTTGTTCAAGTCCTTTGCCAGATCCGGGAGGAGTGCCCATGCCTGATGTATGTACTCATACTTCTATGTCTAATAAATCATAGATTATATACCCCCTAACGTTATATTCCTAAGATAAGAAAATCACACCATATTCAACCGGAGATCTAAATATATGCACGTATATAACCACTCCTTCCATTGGTATATGGACATACTTCTAATAAAAAAAAGTATGAACGCATACTACCGTACATATATATGGAAATACACTACCTAGCATGCCATGTATCCACATATACTATACTTCTCATAGGGTATATGGACATAATCTATAGTCTATACTTGTCGCAAGGTATATCCACTCCTTCCATTTTATTATACACTAGCAAAACATGCCCGTGTGTTGCACCAGGATATACAACTTGTTGAGTGGTTACATGGACGACTTGCGATTTGGAGATTTATGTAATGGTCGCGTTATCTGCTCTAATATGTCTTGGAATCGAATTTCGTACCACCTAGATATGAACTGTGGTAATTCGTATACCAATTTGTTTTAAAATTAAGACTCCACACAGTGATTGGACACATCATATTAACTCATACAACACGGGAGAGAGATATGTTCCAATATGTATCTAGTATAGATATAGAAAGAACGGCTGGTATTTTCTAATTGAATCAGTAAATTCAAATCGTACAAGCATATTTTCTAAACCGGTTCGGTCAACAAGCCAAAGTCCGAACCTAAAACATGTCGTCCTTTTCTAAACCAAGAAGAGACATATTTTGTATTGAACCAAACATATGAAAAGGCTCCTGTACAGATTACGTGTGCATACGTATTATACCAAATAAACAAGTCCGGCTGCCTTAAGCTTCTTTAGGATTCTCCCTTAATCACGGCATGCATGCAAATATAGCATATATTGTGGATACTTTAATTTCTTTTTGGTGTCTACTTGTGTACCATGACCGGCTGTTTTTTTTGGCTTGACGAGCTGCTTACGGACTCTTATTGTTGTAAAACATGATGACTCTATCCTAGAAGGAAAGGAGAAGGAAAAATCCTAATCCTAGTCCGTTTGTACGGAACCCGAATAATCTTATAATCAGATTCCATATCTGTCTAGACGCGAACTAATATAACTCATATATATATATATATATATATATATATATATATATATATATATATATATATATATATATAAGTTTGGATGGAAGAAATTCTCCATTGTCCGGTAGTTAAAGGGGGACGTACCAAAAAAATGGATGGAAAAAAAAAGAGCCTGAAATTTTGCCTCTTTATTACTAGGTATAGATATATATAAGTCTGGATGGAAGAAACTCTTTATTGTCTGGTAGTTAAAGAGAGACGTACCAAAAAATGGATGGACAAAAAAAAAGAGCCTGAAATTTTACCTCTTTATTATTAGGTATAGATGTATGTGCACATATGTAAACATTGTAGTATGTGTACATGCTCTATTATTGTACATGTATGTGCACATACGTACGTACTCCAGGTATTGTATACTACCTATTTTTTTAATATGACCTTGGAGTATGTGTACATACTTCACGTGTATGTGCACATCACCATACTACATATTTTAATTGCACAGAACCTACTCGCACAGACTAAATCGTGCTTATCCACCAGCAGATGAAACAATCCACGTAAACCACGGAGAGAGAGTTAAAGTAGTGCAGTCGCAGTCAACAAACATATCGGATCCTATTAAGATCCGCTAAATAGATCACCTAGTTAAATTGGATGGCATTTTATGAAGGGAGTAGCTACTCCTGAAAATATAAAAACTGCATATAATATAATATAATATAATATAATATAATATAATATAATATAATATAATATAATATAATATAATATAATATAATATAATATGTATTTGAATAGATGGTCTAATTCTATGAACTATTCGAGATGGATGCACATATTGGGGCAAAGGACCTTGATCTTCAGTACATGAAGGCAGGAATATCTTCTCATGTTTATCCTTATTGATTCTTCTGCTACTACTCAGCAATCCAGATTTGCCATTTCTCGTATTATCTAAAACTCACTGTCTGTATTCAATCATGTCATCTTAGGGTGAACAGCCTCACTGTGGATTCCCAGAGAAGAATTTATCAGTGAATTTGGAGAAATTAGCTGAGAAGGTAAACTTATTTTATGGTATTTTCCTCATTTAATTTTACACATTAATTGCATTTTAGTGATAACAAATAATTGCATTACAGGGTTATCGAGTTCTGGTTGTGGAGCAGACCGAAACACCTGAGCAGCTTGAACTTCGGCGTAAGGAGATGGGTATAAAGGACAAGGCAGTGACGGCCTCAGTGATGGCCACGGCGCCGCCCATAAATCCGGAGCGTGCACTTGCAATGGAGTTCGCTCGCCGAGAGCCCGAGATCCTGCGGCTCTACGCCACACGGACACGGTATGCAATCACATTTTTTGTTTCATTTCGTCCATAATCCAAGGCAGCAGCGACTCTTGAGTTTCCTTGCGTCGACTATCAAAATCGAAGAATCTGTGCCAGCGCTGTACCCAATTTCCATCAAGGAAGCAGGATCGTTCTTGGTGAGCTCAGTTCAATCACTCACAAAACTTCAGCAGCAACTGATTCAATCGAAGAATCTGCACTTGTGTCATTCCTACCGTTACTTGTTCCTTATCGATTCTGTTACCGATGGTCTACTAATCTAGCTGCATCCCACACAAACAGGCTACGACAGCCGACAGGACCCAAGACGCTGCAGCCTCCGCTAGGATGGGAACTGCCAGAAATCACCATAACAGTCAATAAACCCAGGTCATGTGAGAGGGCCAAGTCACCCTCACAGTGGAGATGGAGCTGCACGGTCTGCCAGGTGGACGCAGCGAGCACGAGCTACAGCTGCATCGTGCAGGGAAGAAGCACTGGGCCAACGCAGCTGCCGTAGAAGCAAGAATGAAGGCCATTGGTGCTCTGAAGGCAGCAAAGCCAAAGAAACGACGTCTTCAGTATAAACCAGCAGATCAGGAGAACGAAGCGAACATTAAGGAGAAGAGTACAGAGTTCAATGAGGTAAGCTCATGTTTGTTTTGGTCTCTCTGCCAACCCCCCCCCCCCCCCCCCCCCCCCCCCCCCCCAACCCCTCCTCAAGTCTTTGCAAAGACTAACTTGTTGGTGATGGCATATTTGTTGTGAATTTGTAATACATAATGTCCTTAACATTGCTCGTTTCTTTTTTTTTCCACGACCGCTTCCTTAGGACACGTATTTCAACATTGCTCGTTTTACCATCAAAACCTTTTTTTGCAATCATAAGTACTTAGGAGCCAATGCTAATCATGTAAAATTCAGTTAAACATTCCTAGCCCGAAAAAAACCAGTAGTATACCTTATATAAATGGAAAAAAAAATAAAGTAAGCCTTTTCAGATTCCTTAGTCCTTGACTCCTTGTAGACTTGAAAGAGGTAGGTTGTTTTCAAAATGTTATGGTCAAATCTTTTCCTAAACATTGATAGAAAATCTATAGGGTGTCATTGGTTGCTTGCGCTAGTCTAAGTCTACATTGCCTCTTACGTGGCATAGCTTAAGCCACAGCATAAATGTATTCTATGAGCTGGTTGATTTGCATAGGCAAGTTGTATTTAATTGCCTAACTTGTATTACATGTGGTCACCTTCTTCTTTGAGCGAGTTTCCCGAAATCCATGCCAGTGCATACACTATTCTCCCCAATTTTATTCTGTTTGTTTTTTTAGATGCATTATTACTCACTACTCACTAGTGCTATGGAGTGTAAACAAACATTCCTCTGAAACAGGCAACACCTGAAGGAACTTCCGCTGGGGTGAAGACGAAGCTGACGGCGATAAGTTCACCTGTCATGAAGCCGAAGCCTGTCTGCCAGGCTTACCCAGGTAGCCAGCACCAACTTGAGGAACACCTGGCTGGCAAGCGACACTGGTCTAATGTCGCAGCACTTGCACTGCAAACATCGAGGAGCAAGAGCAAGAGCAACAACCCTCAGCCTAACACGAAAGCAAGGCCTGCAAGGAGCAGGATCGTCGCGACGAACGCGCACCAAGACGGCAAGGAGGAGGTGCCAGAGAAATAGAACAAATGGACGTGCACACTCTGCCAGGCCAAGTGCACCAGTGAATCGGACTACCACAGCCATCTTGGGGGCAGGCGGCAGCGGCACCGGGAGAACGCAGAGAGGCCAGGCGCGGGGAGCTCTCGTGGTTCTACTGCGTGGTGTGCGACCTGCAATGCAACATTGGAGACGTTTTTATTTTTAACTAGTTGAATTCTCCGTGCTTTGCTTCGTCGAAATAATTCCATGAGAACTTTTAGATCATTGCAAAGGATGTGAAAGTGCACTGCTGTTGTGGAAAATAGTTTACCTCTTCATCCATATGAGAACTGTTAGCTGACTATATATAGACCATGAGACGAAGTTCGAAACCTGGAATAAATTATTCAATTAAACTCTGTCGAGGATATATAAAATTAAATGGGAAATTATCATGGTAGAGAACTAGAGACCTAGAAAAAGTAATACTAAACAATTATTTGTTCTTTTTTATAGTCTTGCTGACACAACTCCTGTAATTAACTATATTTGTTTTCTTCTTAATTGAAAGGCAAAGCTCATACCATTACGTTTTTTTTAAAAAAATCTAATATTCTTGAGTCAGTAGCTAGTCTATGGCTGGCTAAGAAAAACATACCCAAACAACATTTGTTCTGCTACTAGTGTTTGTAGTCTTTGGAAGACTCACACATTATGTTTTCAAGGAACAAGCTGAGATGGACATGAAAGTGGTGATAAGAGAAACTATGGGGATGCTAAGAAGGTACTCAAAGAAGATGTCTGATGAAAGCCAAGGAGCTGATCACAGAGATGGATGGCTTGGCAAAAGGACGAGTCTCCTCTAGCTTAGGTTAGAGGACCGGTTCGAGCCCTAGCCCCTAGCTCAGACTGTGTGGAGTCCAATGAGCAGAGTCCTCAAGAAACCCAAGCGTGACATCAACACCAGAGCTAGAATTTTTCTTCCTAGTATATGTGAGGAGCTCTGGTGGCTATGTTTGGTGCCGTTATGGTGGAGTATCTGAAGTTGCTTTGGTGAGTGTGCCTTCGAACGTACTTACCACAACCTCAAATGTGATTGGCTTTGTTTATTATGAAATAAAATGGAAACCTCTATTTTTTTTAACAAGGAAAACTATATGGTGCTTCTTCCATCTCAAAATACTTAATGTGTTTTAAAATTTTTAGGATGGATTAGCACTTAATGGAAAATTATTACCCATATTATCTCTATTTATTGAGGGTGATCCACGCTAATATACGATGACATATAAGTGTTGGGATAAAAGGCACAAAATATGCACGTTAAATCCTCATCTTATAATGAATCATGAGAGAACTGTTAGAGAGTGACCAACTGAGCTGTGTTCCAAGCCCAAAGGGCAAATATGCAGTGTACATATGCAAATAAGCCCTCCAAGTAGAGGGAAAAGACATATACATCCTATACATCTAACACCTCCCTCAAACCAGGTGGATCAACATCACTGAGTTTGGAGAGCAAAAATCTATGTTGAGCCCGCGTCTGTGCCTTGGTGAAGAAATCCGCTAGCTGAACTTCTGAAGGCACATGGTGGAGGGTTACAACCTAATCATGCACCTGCGATCTCGTGTAGAAAGCGTCAACGCCAATGTGTTTGGTGAGTTCATGCTTGACGGGGTCCCGAGCAATACTGATCGCACCAGTGCTGTCAGAAAAGAGAGGAGTGGGTGTAGTGACAGGCACACCAAGGTCCTCAAGGAGCCATCGTAGCCAGGTCACCTCCGTAGTCACAGTCGCCATAGCATGCAGCTCAGCCTCAACACTCGAGCGGGAAACAACAACCTGTTTTTTGGTTTTCCAGGCAATCAAGGAGGAGCTCAGAAAAACACAATAAGCTAAGAGAGAGTGGCGATCTGTGTGGTCACTCGCCCAGGTCGCATCAAAGTATGCCTGAAGCTGAAGAGAACTAGAGCGAGGAAAGAAAAGGCGACGAGAGATAGTTCCACGAAGATATTGTAGAACACGAAAGAAGTGAGCATAGTGAAGATGGGTAGGAGCCGAGACAAACTGACTCAAGATGTGGACAGGGTGAGTAATGTCAGGACAGGTGATCCCAAGGTAAACAAGTCTCCCTACAAGCTAACGATAGCGAGTGAGATCAACAAGTGGTGCACCGTCAGTGGGTCTTAGGTGAACACCAAGCTCCATAGGAGTATCGACAGTGCGTTGATCAGTAAGAGCAGCACGGGCAAGGAGGTCCTGAGTGTACTTCTACTGAGAGAGGAAAATACCATCAGAGGTGGAGGTGACCTTAAGACCAAGGAAGTAACGAAGAGGACCCAAATCATCCATTAAAAACTTCTCACTGAGATGCTACTTCACAAATGCAATGTGCTGAGAATCGTCACCCGTGACGATCATGTCATCGACATAGAGAAGAAGGGTGCGACCATGAGGAGAAGTGTGGATGAAAAGAGTAGGATCGTGGTCACTAGGCTTGAAGCCAGCATCAATGACAACAGAGGAAAGACACTCAAACCAAGCTCGAGGAGCTTGCTTAAGGCCATAGAAGGAACGACGCAACCGATAAACAAGACCATCAGGCACAGAATAACCTAGGGGTGGCTGCATATAGACTTCTTCTCAAAGCTCACCATTGAGGAAAGCATTCTTGACATCCAACTAAGAGATTGACCACTAACGAATGGCTGCAACAACAAGAAGAGTCCGAACAATAGTCATGTGAGCAACAGGAGCAAAGGTCTCCTCATAATCAATATCGTACTCCTCTTGGAAACCCTGCGCCACAAGACGAGCCTTGTAGCGCTTAAGAGAGCCATCAAAGCGAGTCTTGACCTTGTACACCCACTTGCAGGTGATGTGAGTGACATTAGGAGGCAAAGGAACAAGATCCCAAGTACCAGTACGCTTTAGGGCAGCAATCTTCTCAGCCATAGCATGCTACCAGTCCTGATGAGCGGTAGCCTCCCGATAGGTCGTGGGCTCAGCCAAAACGGCAGCAGTGAAACCAAGGCGATCGGGAGGACGAAGGGTGCTATGGTCACGAAGAGCATAGCAAGGAGGAGACTCGGGAGGAGGTGGAGGAGGTCCAAAGACGGATGGGGAAGATTCAAGTGGCGGCGCAGGTCGTGGACGACGAGTGTAGTAGTGAGTGATCTCACGGGAAGGACACACTGGTGATGGTGCAGGAGAGACCGATGGTGGAGAGGTAGGAGGAGATGGTGAAGGTGGAGGAGGTGGGGAAGGTGGAGAAGAAGGATGAGGTGACAGAGGTGGGGAAGTAGGAGAAGGTGGCGAAGAGGATGAAGACGGCAGAGGAAGATACCACTCAGGTAAAGTAAGGAACGAGCGGGACTCAGCAGTACTAGAAGGACCGGAGGAGGAATGAGGATAATACAGTCGAGACTCATCAAAGGTGACATCCCGAGAAATCCTCATCCGATGAGCAACAGGGTCATAGTAACGATAACCCTTATGTTCCGTACTATAGCTAAGGAAGACACACTCAACAGACTAAGCAGTGACTTTGGTGCGCTCATGAGGTGGAAGAAGGATGTAACAGACACATCCAAAGCAACGAAGATGGCTATAGGAAGGAGGGGTGCCAAAGAAACTCATAGGAAGTGTAGCCCTGGAGAACAATAGAGGTTTGGCGATTTATGAGAAAAACAGCTGTAGAAACCGCCTCAGCCCAGAAATGAGGAGCAAGCGCAGAAGAGATCAAGAGAGCACGAGCAGTCTCAAGAATGTGGCGATGCTTTCGCTCAGCAACACTATTTTGAGCATGAGCACCAGAACATAAAAACTGGGCAAGAGTACCCTGCTCAGCAAAGATAGGAGTGATGAGCAGTAGAGATATACTCACTAGCAGAGTAACAGAGAAACAGGTGAGGCGCAAAGAAGCCCACGTGGGCGGCACGCAGGAGGCCGCACGGGGTGGCTCAGGCCGTGACGCGAGGGGCAGAGCGACCAGCGCAGAGGCGTGCGAGCCGCACGGGTTGGGCGGCCGGCGCGGACAACGCGTGGGTGGGCAGGCCCGCACGCGAGCAGGCGTGGAGCCGCGCGGCCGGTGCGCGAGCAGGTGGGCTCAGGCGGCTCTGACTACCCTGCACGCGAGCAGGAGCAGACGGCGCGCGAGCCGCACGGCCGACGCTGAAGCCGCGCGGGTGGGCAGGCTCAGCACGGCGCGGGGGGGGGGGGGGGGGCGGGGCGGCTGTGCAACGGAGGCCCAATGGCGGAGTTGGTAGAGTAGAGGAAGGTGAGTGGAATCTAAACCCTAGCTTTTTATGCCAGGTTAGAGAGTGACCAACTGTATTCCAGGCCCAAAGGGACAAATATACAGTGTATATATGTAAAGAAGGCCTCCAAGTAGAGGGAAAAGACATATACATCCTATACATCTAACAAGAACATCTATCATCAGATCAGCAACATAATTAACAATCAGATGCCCAATAGACAACGATTTATGTGAAAAACCTTATCAATGTGAAGAGTAAAAACAACGCAACCAACTAGCCCACTCCAAGCTCCCACTATAATAAAAAAAATGGATACTCTAGAGCATCTAGAGGATTACACCAGCATCAACAATTCATCAAGTTACAAATTTGGCATCAACTATAACCACAACCTTCTATCAAGAGAAATGACGACAACCAAATAGAGAACTCACAGATTATGTCTCTCTCGGTAATGAGTTTATATCTCACAAACTATTGCTCCATTGTGCACGAATTTTGGTAGACATGTAGATCTAACCACTGCTAAGTTTTAGCTCAATCGTTTCACCACCCAAAACAATCATCTACCAAAATTGCACTGTCGTGAAACTGTATTAACCCGAACAAAACCCCTTTCAAATCCAGTGCTCTACTCAACCAATCTTCAAACCAGCTGAAATATATCATAGTATGAAACATATCATAGTACTCTAAGTGAAGGACGATCTCACCAAGTGGTACAAATCCAACCGTGTAAGTTTCGAATCACTAGCTTGAAGATGACAGATTCAGATTACCAAATCTATACAGATCTGCTTCTCCTTCTTCCTTTCTTCTGTCATGTTGTGGTGTTCTTGTGTTCTGCTCTCTCTGACTCACTCTCGGCAGCAACAGCTAAAGCAATGGAGGCTAGGGTTTGTGATTTTTATTCCTTTCATCGATCAATTTCCACCGTTGATTCAAACCGAAATCAACGACTCACACGAACTAGGCATCTTAGCTGCATCTAGACTGTTTTGCCAGGCTTAAAATCATCCTTCATGTGGAGGGACAACCCAACAGTAGACTACAACATCAAGCTAATATGGACCCAACTTAGAGCATGGTTAATAATAGAGTCAAGTGCTGGGCTATAAGTCAAGTCATAAGAGCCAAGCTATACAATAGTTGTCTCCTATTTGGCTATAATTTTTTTTTATTATTATGTGGTACTATATCTTACTTTCTCTTTCCTATTCCTCTTCACATACACTTTTGTTTTAGTCCACAGATGCCTATGCTTCCGTGCTTAGCTTGTTGCTTACATGCGAGTCAAGCTCTCTTCTCTCTCCTCTCATCTCTCCTCCACATCAGCAAAAAAATGCTCACTAGCTTGGCTATAAATATTGTACCTGCTCTTATCGCTCAAGAGCTAAAACATTATGTTTTTAGAATAATTTCTTTTATTCTAAAGCATAGCTTTTCTAGGACTCTGGGAGTGACTATTTATTATATTGAGATTGCCAAGCCCATCTCTTAATCCTGGAATATCTTATTAGTTAAAAAAAAATCCAGGAATATGGAATAGATTTAAAACTGGAACCGATTCGTCATTATGAAGAGGATTATAATAAACGAAAAGAAAATCGCCAACTACCGTCAACTAACCATTTGTTTTCCCTAAGCTTACTTTCCCCTCGGCGCTCCCCCGCCGTCCTCGCCGGAAAAGCAAAACCGTACCGTTTCCTCACGCCGCTTCCGGTCGATGGAATTCGCTCGCCGAGGCCGCGGTGACGACGACGTAGACGACAGCAACCTCTTCATCCACCTTCCGCCGTCTCACGGTAAGTAGCGCGTCCCACCTCTCACCGCCGCTGTAGTCGACCTCCGCGCTCGTGTTCTTTGAGATTGGGAGGGGACAGCAAAAGACAGAGGGGGAATCTTTTTAAGTTTCCTTTCGTGGGGATGCAAGCGATTCTTTTGGTCTATGCCAAGATTCCAAGGATCTGCACCTAGTATACTGTACCTTGCTGCCTGTTCGTTTTGGAAAGCGAAGCCCCGATTTCCATTAAGGAAGCAGGGTACTTGGGCTCTTGTCATAATCACCAGCATAGGAAAGTTCTAAGATTCAGTTACTATGCTACCCTGCGGCTCTTGGCACAATCACCAGTATAGGATGGTTCTAAGATTCGGTTACTATGCTACTGCACCTGATAAGACAATACTCCTAAATAGCTAGTTTCGTTAAGCTTCAAGCCATCAACGTAGCTTGTTCGCTTTTTCATTTTTTTTTTTAAAAAAACAAACTTGTTCGTCTTTGACTAACATTCTTAGGCCTAGCCTTAGCATATAGTCAGAGCCTCAGAGGCTCAGAGCACCTTGCTAGTTCAATTAGATGTACATGTTGGTCATTTGCTGAATCAGTCGTGTTTATTTTTTTAATGCTGTCACGACGTTGATGATGTTCATTTGGTGATATTATATTGTGTGCTACTATCAAGGATTCCACAATGCTTGTGCCTTGTACAGTGGACCCAATGCTGGTGATTAGGGAAGCACTGCTGTCACAGCTTCAGAAGGATCGTCTTCGCCAGGAGATCATCCAGGCAGAGTTGTCTAAGATAGAGCATGCCATGGTCCTGCGCAACGGTTCATGTCATGGTATTGCTGCTGATGATGTGGAATGGACTAAGCCAGTTCCCTTCACCTTCAGGGAGCAGTCCATGCCACCTTGGCGATGGTCAGTCAGTCAAGAATGTTATGTCGATGTGGATGAGATCCATGATCCAAAGCAAAAGGAGGGAAGGCACAAGAGTGTAGCATTGAAGTCTGAGAAGCCTACCATGGAAGATCGTGTCGGTGAATGCTTGAGACCTTGTTGTTGTAATTGTAAGGCAGGTCAGGAGAATTCAAAACTTGAAGAGCAGAAATCACAAGAATCCAGTGAGGTGGGTGTTTTATCCTTTCTGTTTTTTAATTTTTTATTACCCTCATCTGTTAGTTATTTTTCGTCAATATTTGCTTTTATATCTTCAGAACGATGTTAAGCTGTGATACATCAACACTTGGTAGGATTTATGTATGGAGATTCTAATGAAAGTTTAGGTTTCTTTGCAACCATTTGGTAATGTTCTTAAAGTTCATAGAATTTAGTAGCAAGTTTACCAGGTCTTTTCGCCATTTCAGCTATCAATGGTCTAATCAAACTGCATGCTGCATGTCAAACAAACAGACCATACAGCCCAAGACGACTTCGCCTTCAGTGAAATGGGAACTGACAGGAATAACAATACCAGTTAAGAAACGACACCAGAAATTGAGTTGTCAAATCTGCCAGGTGCAAGTAACTAGTGAGCACAACTTACAAGAACATTGTGCAGGGCTGAAGCACCGATCAAAAGAAGCAAGTAATCAGAAGGCACAATTAACAGAAGAATCCTCTTCCCGCACAGGGCAGAAAACATCCTCAATAAAATGGAGCTGCAGTACATGTCAGGTCAGTGGTACAAGCGAATCAGACCTGAAGGGGCATCTGAATGGAAGAACACACCAACAAAACATTGAAGCGCAACTCATGGAGGGTGATAGCATGGTTAAGAATAATGAGCTGCAGGAACCAGAGTGCCACAAGAGCAATGCACCACAGCATTCAGAGAAGCCACCTTCAGTGTGCAGTTCTGCGATTTGCCTAGCAAACTGTGCTCATGAATTGGAATTAGGAGGGCACCTTTTAGCTAAGCTTCAAGCTCTACTGGACGAAATGCGTAACATGTCAAGGAATTCTGAATGGCGAGAAGCCACAGTGCTTCCGAACATTGCGCCGCAAAATGCAGAGCAGACTTCAGGATCAAATTGTAGCATATTTCAAGCTGATTCTGATTGCCAATTAGACTTGGAGCACCAGATTGGAAGCAAGATACACCAGCTGAATGTCCAGGACCTACATGAAGAAGCCAAGAAAACAGGAGATTTTCCACCAGAAATTGCCAAGAACCAGCAACCGCCCTCTGAATGGGATTGTGTTATCTGTCAGGCAAAATGTTACTCTGCATCTCAATTTGTTCATCACCGCAGAGGCAAGAAACACCAAAAGATGATGGATGCTTTACAAGGAGAAGGTGTGAATGCGAAATCAAGCAATCTGACGACGGAGAAGAAAGTAGCTTCAAATGGTTCTGATAGCAATAGTTCAAGTTCAGAGAAGGTGGAGGAACAGACGGCATTATGGCCGTGCGGGATTTGCAATTTGCAGTGCAGCAGCGAGAGTATGCTTGCAGGCCATTGTGAAGGGGAGGAACACATGGAGAAACAGAAGTTGCTGAATTTTTGCGAGGTCTGCAATTTGCAGTGCAACAGCGAAAAGATGCTTGCTCACCATCTTTCTGGGAATAAGCACCAGAAAAGGCTCAATGCGAATAAACGAAATGCAGTTGTGGCTTTTGTCTGCCAAAATAGCAATGGTGAAATTGTACAGTAAACCACGGACCGTATTTATGAAGTTTATATGCTACTCCGAGTGTTAACAACTTATAACTATTCATTTTGGTGACCGACTGCATTTGTCATCCGTCACTAATTCAAAATACATAGTATAGCATTAGACGTTGACATATGTATGATCAATAGATTTTTGTCTAATCATCTATTTTTTTCTCTCTCCTATAATCTCTTTCTAATTTTATTCTTGTGTAGAAAACTAGAAATAATGTTTTGTGTTGAAAATCTTTTCTTTTTCTTTCTTCGTTAAATTCAATGATATTATCATCATTTTGGTTAGTTGGCACCTTAATTAATGGTTATAGAAACATTCTAGTCTCTGTGATGGGACTGTCACTATGTTATGTTTCGTGCAAACAGTTAATAGTTTCACTACGTTTGAACAGGAGAATTAATGTTGGTCATTAGGCTGGTCACAGTGAGAAATTTCATGACACAATTACCAAGACTATCACATGAGCCTTTGTGTTGGTAACCCTGTTTAGATTGAAGCTGCTAAGCTTTAGCTAGCTAAATCAGTCGCTAAACTTTAGCCACCTCTATTTAGTTTGGTGGACTAAATGAGTCTTTTAATTTCTTTTAGTCAGGGTGTTTAGATTCAAAGGGACTAAAAGGTGAGGTAGTCTGGGCTTTTAGTCCGTTTAGCAACCCCTTTGTGACTAATGGCTAAATGCCTATTTAGTCCTAGTGTTTAGATAAAAATGGACTAAAAGAGACTAAACTTTAGCTGCTAAACTTTAGTAGCGCAATCTAAATACCCCCTTATTTGGATGAAACTTTCTCTATCTTTCTTTCATAATTAAGGCCTTGTTTAGATCCTAAAATTTTTTGAGAAAAATTCATGTAGCATTTTTCGTTGTTATTTGGCAAAATTTGTCCAACCATGGACTAACTAGATTCAAAAGATTCGTCTTGACATTTACAGATAAACTGTACAATTAGTTATTTTTTTACCTACATTTAATGCTTCATGCATACGTCCAAGATTCGATGTGACGGATACTGCGTAAAATTTTTGGGTCTTTTTGGCCAACTAAGCAAGGCCTGCTCAGCAAATTTCCTGATGTGTCGTAGCATTAAATGAGAATGAAATGGCTATATACGACAGGAACCATAGAAGAAAAGCGCGTTTTTTTAATAAAGAAGGTGCTAGTTTCTCTGGCTTCTTAGATGAAACAATTTGCAAAGAAACCATACAAACAGAACCTGAATCACAACAGGCTAAGCCGAAATCCTTCTTCTTCACTGTACCAGGAAATCAATCAAAGGCACCCGAGAGATGGAGCTACACTGCTCATACGAAGATTTGAAACTAGGTATAATTCAAAATTTCGATTTGAATTAACTCACAACCATTTGGAAACTTAATTAATTGAGATTTCAACTTCCAAACCGGAGACTTTCAGAACCTCAGCCGGGCCTCTGGATCGAGGGTTTTGCTGCTGGCACCAATGGCAGCGGACGGCAGTGTCAGCTCTAGCTCCGATTGGGCTAGTAGTCGGCGCGCATTGATGTCATTGCCGTTGGCGCGGGGAAGACGGGGATGCCCGGTGTAGTATTGGTAGCAGCAGCGGTTTTCCAGGCTTCGCGTGTGCGTGGGAACGCACGCGGCGAACGAATGGGAGACCTAGGGAAGGTGAAGGCGAGCCGTCGCGCGCGCAAACGCAACGCACGAGGCAGCGCTGAACGGGCGGATGCGAAGGGAAAGAGCCGCTCATTCACTGGAGCCGAGCGACGGTCGGGTCACAATGACGCCTGAAGCGGTTTTCGACGACGGAATACGCCATAGTCCATACGCGTAGTCCCCCCCGGCCTTTTTAAGTGCCCGGCCTCTGTGTCGCCGAGGCGGCAAAACCATATACTCTCCTCGCTCTGCTGTGCTCCATTGCTCTCCCGACGAGATGGAGTTGTTCGCCGGCCGAGGCCCGACGGCCGCCGCGCGCGGCGATGAAGGCGGCGGATACCGCCGCTTCCCCGATCCTCCGACGCATCACGCTCGTGCAGAAGAAGACTCGTCGATGCTGGTGATCAGGGACGCGCTGCTGTCGCAGCTCCAGAAGGACCGACTTCGCCAGGAGATCATCCTGGCCGAGCTCGCCAAGATAGAGCGCGCCATGGCCCTGCGCGCCGCCGACGCCGAGGGTGCTAATCCGGTGGCGCCCTTCTGCTTCCTCGAGGAGACGCCGCACAGCAGAGAGGCCGATGGTCTGCAACCTGCAGACCATGGTATTGTCGCCGCGGACGTGGACAACGATCTGAAGAAGAAGAAAGATGGAGTGCGCGGGGGTGTAGAACTGGAGTCCCAGAAGCCTGTCATGGAAGATCGCGTCCGTGAATGCCTGAAAACTTCTTGTGGTGCCGGTAACGCGGCAGGTCAGCAAAATGCAGCACTTGATGAGTGCAAACTACAAGAACCCAATGAGGTGAGCAACTTGACATGATGTTTTCCTTTCCATGTAACCTCGTGTTAGGACTCTGCTCTGCTTATGCGTTTGTGCCTTGTGGAGTAATAGATAATTCTCTCTACTTGTTTACTCCTTTCCAGGATTTGTAAGGCATATTAAGATTTTCCCAGCAAGTTTACTGTCTACTTTTCCACACTTTCTCATCTAATGACATAATCAAACTGCTTAGAGAAAGAACTTAGTAGTAGGTCAGGAAAATGCAGCACTGAAACAAGAATCTAATGGGGTGTGCAGCTTGCCATGTGTGTTTTCCTGTTCCAGTATTAATACTATCTGTTCTGCTTATAGATTTATGTGTATCAAGATTTTATGAGCAAATTATCTGTCTAGTTTTTACACTTTCTTATCTATTACGTAATCAAACTGCTTAGAGAACCACAAACAATGCTCTGATGATCTAACCAAACTGAATGTAAAATTAACAGACTACGTTGCCCAAGAAGACAACGTCTTCTTCAGTGAAATGGAGCTGTGACATCTGCCGGGTGGGAGCACCCACCGAGGGCCACTTACAACAGCATTTTGCAGGGCAGAAGCACCAGTCCAAAGTAGCAACCTTGGTATCAAGAAACAATGCTAGCAGGCAGAAAGCAAAGGCAGCTGCTGCGAAGTCCGAAAATGTGCGGCAACATGATGAAAAGCCACGTCTGACTTGGGTCTGCAGGTTCTGCCAATCCAACTCCACCTGCAGATCACACCTGGAGAACCACCTGAGAGGCAAAAGACACAAAGCAAAGATCCAATCCCTGCTGCAAGAATGCAAGAACATGGCAGTGAATTGTGGGTCGCTGAATTCACAACCAAACCTTGTGACACAGGATGAAGAGAACAACCCTGCTTCAACATGGAATTGCAGCCTCTGCCAAGCCAAGTGCAGTCGTCAGTCAGACTTGGCGAACCACCTAAGAGGCAAGAGACACCAGCTGAATTTTCTGGTTCTCCAGGTGGAAGGCAAGCAATATCTGTCAGAATGGGGTTGCGGTATCTGTCATGCCAAATGTGACTCTGTATCTCAGTTTGAGAATCACTGCAGCAGCAGGGGACACCAACAGAAGGTAGAAGCTCTACGGAAGGGAGGCCAAATTGCAAGCTCAAGTGGTTTCAATACAGCTAAGGGTGCAAGCTCTGAGGAGACGGAGATACATAGGGCGACTTACTTTTGCATGCTTTGCAATTTGCACTGCAACAGCAAGAATACACTAGCTGAACATCGGAAGGGGAAGAAGCACACGGACAATGTGGAGAAACGGATGTCGTTGAGTTTCTGCGAGGTTTGCAATCTGCAATGCAACAGCGAAAAGATGCTTGCTCACCATCGTACTGGGAAGGCCCATTTGGCAAAGCTCAACAACTGCTGATTGGGGACGCTGTAGAGCGACATGCCAGCACCATCCATTCATCTTGAAGAGACTTCAATTGGCTTTTCATTTGCCAAGTACTACAACTTATTGTTTGACATGATAATTTACTTGCCATAATTTATGTTACTGCTACTTTATTGCAATGCTAGCATACAGTTTGATCATGAATGTCTAGTCTGTAGTGCTACCGATGCTCAATGTTTTTGGATGTGAGGATGGAGTATATATATTTTAGACCTATAGAACTAATATATGTACATCTGGTTAAATAATGGCTCTGTTCATCTGGCTTATAATCCGTCTTTTTCAGCTTGTTTTTTTAGCCGAAACAGTATTTTTCTCTCACACCAAATCAGCCAACAGTGTTTTTCAGCCGGCTTATCAGCACAACCGAATGGGGCCAATATCTGCTATACTCCAGTTTTTAAAATGCAACAGCCCCCCACACCCATCATTGTTAAAGAGACAATTTAGAAACAAGGTGAGATATTATTTAACCCTCCAAACTTGCAATTCACAGTAAAGGGTACATATTTAAAAAAAACAAATATTCCTTGAGACGATTCTACATGCCAATTGACCATGGTACGCTCCAATTTTAAAAATGCAACACCCAAACCTAAAACTTGCTACACAAAACCAAAAAGCAATTATTACATTTGTCCTCGTGATCATTGCTAAAGAGCCTATTTAAACCCTAAACTGTGAAACCAGAAATTCAATACTCCAAACTTGCAATTCATAGAATTCATGATCATTGCTAAAGCGTTTGTTTGTCTGGATGACTGAAAATACATTCAGTGCACAAACGCATATTCAAAGCAGTCAATCCAAAATCTGGACAGAACCATTCATAAAATCACGATCCTCTTGTCTAACTTGCTTAGGCGCATGGTACAACCATCTGAGTTTGTCAATCAGGCAATGTAACATGCATATAACTATCATATCCCATTGTTTCTGTACAAAGCACTACTGAGCATTTGAGGGATACAGTGGCAAAGCCAGCTACCAGAGAAGCAGCTTATTTCTTAGCCACATCAAATGAGGGCCTAGGCCTTCAATGCTAACCGGTCTTGCCATGGAACCGTCCTCTTACCTTCACTTGCAGGAGAGTTTCCTGTATCCCTACAAATTGACAATTTGACATCAGCTGTCATCATATCTTCATCCACCCCGACCTGATCAAACTTTTCAACTTCTGGATGACCCTGTTGCCCCTGGCGATCATTCCCCACATCATTCTGCAGACAAGAAGGCCCTTTTAATTGCCATAAAAACACTTCTCTTATACAGTTTATGTTAATTCATGAACTCCATCAGTTACCGGAACAGAATCTTGATTTAAGTCAACGTTTGGGTTTTTGCTAGTAGAAGGCACTTCGGTCCCTGCACCATGATCTGCTAAAGCTGTAGTCTTGTTGCTTCCCAATGGAGATGGCGTGTACCAAGCCTGCTTCTTCAACTTGTAATGTTTCTGCTGCGAGCCACCCTTCAGAAAGGATTGGTACTTCCTTCGCAAGAACCTTGCAGCAGAAAGCAGCCACACAGTTAGTGAAGCTGAAAAAAAACAATAATAATGCCAGCATGAAGAATAACAAGATGATATAGGCATATAGCATAGTAACATGGAGCGATAAAGCAAGAGCCAAAGAACTGTCATACTTGACTTCAGCAAGCAAGGCGAGGCTTCTCCTCTTTGTGCTCGCCAGCCTCTTCTTCTTTGCCTCAGTCTCCTGCATCAAATGTTGTATCAGATCCAAGTCTAATCACAGATATACTTAATTGTTGGACTTGACCATGCTATTGGATGGAGTTCTTGAACCCCTGTCCTACGGCAGCAAAGAATCAAACAGCCAGCACCCCCAACATCGGCAGTACAATCACAAACCTAATACGAGTGCTAGCAACCGGAACAGGGATAGCACGAGCCACGAGGAATCCAGCAATCAAGCCGGCGGTGAACCCATTAAGAACAGCTCGAAATAGTAGAGCGGCATGAAAATTGGAAAAGGCGAAGGCGCAGCAAGAATCGACGAGACTGGCGCCGCTCACCTGCAGCAGGTCGTGGTAGTCCCGCCAGAGCGTGCGGAACCTGTCCCCGCTGCCGCCGGAGCCCCTCTCCGCGGGCGCCGCCGGCTGCGGTCTCTTCTTCTTGCCCTTGCTTCTCCGCACCAGCAGCGTCTCCCCGCCGCCGTCCATCTCGCCGGCGAGGCGAGACGAGGCGAGGAGCCCGGCGCTCTGGCTCGCGGCTGAGGCCGGGAGGGCGAGGACGGCGGCGGCGGCGGAGGGTGGGGAGGGGATAGGACCAGATCCAGACGGAGGAGTGGAGGGCGAGAGGAGACCGGGGCCGCGTGGTGGTGGCGTCAGCACGGCACGGGAAGAGTCATCTCCTTTCCTTCCCGGCTGCCCAGCAATATCGTCCATCTATCCGACGCGGTGCGGAGCATCGCGTCGTGCTGGGGGCAGGTCAGGTCAGGGAGGGCAGGGAGCGCGTGAGGTGAGACAACGGGGGCGGAGGATGGCCATTGGATGGATTGGGTTGGAGTCGGAGAGGAGGGGCAAGCTAGCCTGCTGGCTGCCTGGACCTGGAGCCGGAGTTGGGATGTGGATGCAATTGCAACGGCCACCGCCTGTTTTTCCGCCATATCCAGGAAGGACCCATGAGGACATGGTGAAGCTGCGCTGCATGTTTTGGCGCCGTGATTGGTTGTGACTGTTTGTCTTCCTCTTTGGTGTCCATGGTTTCGCCAAATTTGTTTGACCCCTTATTTTTCGCTCTCACACAAGCTTCAGTACCTCCTTATCTTCCTCGAGAAGAGGCGTCCATTGCGGGGCGACAACGGGGAAAAAAACTCAAGAATGCAGTTACGTGTAGGCTGCGTTTAGATGAATTTTTTTTTAAAAAAAACGGCACTGTAGCTCTTTTCGTTATTATTTGACAAATATTGTCTAATCATGGTCTAATTAGACTTAAAAGATTTGTCTCGTCTATTTCGTCTAAACTGTGTAATTAGTTTTATTTTTTATCTATATTTAATGCTTCATGCATGTGTTCAAAGATTCGATGTGACGGAGAATCTAAAAAATTTTACAAAATTTTCTGGAAACTAAACAAGGCCTTGCTTGTCTTATTAAAAAAAAGCTTATTTGCTTACGTAGCTTTGCACTCGGTACGTGCATTTTGCTTACGTCATATCAAAAGATGTCGCTCTGTTCGTCTCACTGAAAAGTCAGGCTGAAAATTATTGTTTACTGATTCATTGTGAGAGAAAAATATTATACCATGGCTGATAAGCCAGCTTGATAAGTTCAAGTGAACATGTCATCGTTTGTTTCTAGGTATGCCCACGCATATTTGCGCAAATGGAATTCCAACTTTCTTCGTGGCCATGATTTTTGATGTAATAGCTCTTGTGAGTTTTGATTAGGGATGGATTATTGGTGGTCATTCTCTCCTAAAATCTATTGAGCGGTGTTTTTATCACCTTGCTAGTACAATCGTGCCGGGTACTTTCACTCTAAGCGGATAAAACATATTTTTTCTATTTTTCACACGGAGTGACCAAAACATGATTCCTCACTGAATCCTTCTCTTTGTCCTATTTATTATGTATCTACCCACGTAGTAATGGGTTATTTACCCGCAATTGCCATTCGATAGAAAAAACCCTTCAAATGCCCTCTAGTTAACACCTGGCTCTTGCTCTGAGGGGGTGATTAAGAATAGTTTCCATTTTCATCATGATACATTGTAGCCTCTTAGTACCCTCCACCGTCAAATACAAATGTCTCTGTCGTTGGTCTTCTCTTGGTGCCATCTCATAATTCTATTCTACCAGTCACATACTATTGCATTGAGGTAGCCACTCCTGATGTCTTCCATCCAAGTACCAAACACCCTCCCACCTACACCACACCATATGCACACACTCCAACACAACAATCTTGTAGCTCTTTTTAGTGACCCAAGCCTAGTTTTGTCAAAACCTCTTGCTAAACCTTGAGAAGATTCCAAACTTATTCTTCTATCAAGTTCAGTTGATGTCTTAGAGTCTATCCAAAAATTTGGCAGTGAGTTTTAAGTCAAACTTGGTTAGCCGAAGTAGTGCTGATTTGAGCAACCAATGTCTCCTACCATCCTCGATTAGGGATGAAACAGGGTTGGCACTCTCCTGAGTTGAAAAAATTTCTCTTAACCTCACCTAGCCATCCCCAACCACTTCACACAATATAGGCCATGTCCTTTGTTAAGTTTGACGTCTAACTAGGACTTTACTAAGACATTATCCACCTCTATTTGCTTTGTAGCTAAACCATGCATGTTCAATGCCATCTCCTTGGTTTAAACAACCCAATTGCCCTTTTACGGAAAGACAAGATTGCCCTAGACCCTTGTTAATCTATGGGACGCATCTCCATAATCTGGTTAACTAGCGAAAATCTAATAAGATGCTTACTGTCGCTGTCTAGAAACAGGGGTCTAGGCAGAGAGACGAGTGAATTTTGTATTTGCGCGTCTAGGCCCGGATGGTGCACAAAGCGAACATAAGGGTGTATACTGGTTCGGGCAAGAATGGCCCTATGTCCAATGGATTCTACTATTGCTCGTGTTGCCTTGCACCAGAGTGCTCGTAGTAGGTGTTTCTAGACACCTACTACGAGCAAGAATCGACGAGACTGGCGCCCCTCACCTGCAGCAGGTCGTGGTAGTCCCGCCAGAGCGTGCGGAACCTGTCCCCGCTGCCGCCGGAGCCCCTCTCCGCGGGCGCCGCCGGCTGCGGTCTCTTCTTCTTGCCCTTGCTCCGCCGCACCAGCAGCGTCTCCCCGCCGCCGTCCATCTCGCCGGCGAGGCGAGACGAGGCGAGGAGCCCGGCGCTCTGGCTCGCGGCTGAGGCCGGGAGGGCGAGGACGGCGGCGGCGGCGGAGGGTGGGGAGGGGATAGGACCAGATCCAGACGGAGGAGAGGAGGGCGAGAGGAGACCGGGGCCGCGTGGTGGTGGCGTCAGCACGGCACGGGAAGAGTCGTCTCCTTTCCTTCCCGGCTGCCCAGCAATATCGTCCATCTATCCGACGCGGTGCGGAGCATCGCGTCGTGCTGGGGGCAGGTCAGGGAGGGCAGGGAGCGCGTGAGGTGAGACAGCGGGGGCGGAGGAGGGCCATTGGATGGATTGGGTTGTAGTCGGAGAGGAGGGGCAAGCTGCTGCTGGCTGCTTGGGTAGGAGCGGCCTGGACCTGGAGCCGGAGTTGGGATGTGGATGCAATTGCAACGGCCACCACCTGTTTTTCCGCCATATCCAGGAAGGACCCATGAGGACATGGTGATGAAGCTGCGCTGCATGTTTTGGCGCCGTGATTGGTTGCGACTGTTTGTCTTCCTCTTTGGTATCCATGGTTTCGGCAAATTTGTTTGAACCCTTATTTTTCAGGTACCGTTTAGATGCCAAAAATTTTGCCAAATTTTTCAGATTCTCCGTCACATCGAATCTTTGGACGCATGCATGAAGCATTAAATATAGATAAAAAATAAAACTAATTACACAGTTTAGACGAAATGGACGAGACAAATCTTTTAAGCCTAATTAGACCATGATTGGACACTAATTGCCAAATAACAACGAAACTGCTACAGTTACATTTCGCCAAAAATTTTGCCAACAAAACGCAGCCTCACTCTCAAACCTGTACCTTGTCTTCCTCGAGAAGATACGTCCGTTGCCGGACGACAGCGGGAAAAAAATCCCCTCAAGAATGCAGTTAGTTGCTTGTCTTTAAAAAAAAGTTCATTTTCCCTCTGTTCGGCTGAGCTTATCAGCACGGCTTATCAGCCGTGGAACAGTGTTTTTCTTTCACAGCAAATCAACCACAGCCGGCTTATAAGCCAAAAAAACAGCCTGCCGAACAGGGCCTTTGCTTACGTAGCTTTGCGCTCGGTACGTGCATTTGCTTACGTCGTATCAAAAGATGTCATTGTTTGTTTCCAATTTATGCCCGTGCATATTTGCACAAATGGAATTCCAACTTTCTTCATGGCCAGGACTTCCGGTGCAAAGGCTATTGTGAGTTTTGATTAGGGATGGATTCTTGGTGGTCATTTTCTCCTAAAATCTATTGGGCAGTGTTTTTATCACTTTGTTAGTAGTTAGTACAATCATGTTTTCACTTTAAGCGGATAAAACATATTTTTCAATTTTTCACACGGAACGACCAAATCACGACTTCTCACATGAATCCTTCTCTTTATCCTATTTATTATGTATCTACCCACGTACTAATTGGTTGTTTACCCGCAATTGCCATTGGGTGGAAAAAACCTTCAAATGCCCTGTAGTTCAAACCAGGCTCTTGGTCAGAGGGAAGCGATTAAGAATAGTTTCCATTTTTATCACGGTCTTGTTTAGTTCCCCAAATTCACCCCAAATTCCACTATGCAAAAAGAAGATTCCCCATCACATCAAAATGTCGGCACATGCATGGAGTACTAAATGTAGATGAAATCAAAAACTAATTGCACAGTTTTGTTGTACTTTATGAGATGAACATTTTGAACCTAATTAATCAATGTTTGGACAATTATTACCAAATAAAAATAAAATGCTACAGTGATTCGGCACAGTGTTTTCCATCACCAAATCGGTGATCTAAACAAGGCCCACAATGCGTTGTAGCCTCTCGATACCCTCCATTGTCGAACATAAATGCCCCCTGTCTTTGGTCTTCTCTTGGTGCCACTATAATTCTACCAATAACAGGTTGTCACAGTGAGGTAGCCACTCCTTATGTCTTCCATCCAAGTACCAAGCACCTTCCCACCCACACATTACACCATATGCACACACTTCAACACAACAATCTTGTAGCTCTTTGTAGTGACCCAAGACTAGCTTTGTAAAAACCTCTTGCTAAACCTTGAGAAGATTTCAAACCTATTATTCTATCAAGTTCAATTGATGTCTTAGAGTCTATCCAAAAGTTTGGCATTAAGTTTTAACTCAAACTTGGTTAGCTGAGGGAGTGCTGATTTGAGTAACCAATGTCTCCTTCTACCGTCCTCAATTAAGGATGAGACGTGGTTGGCACTCTCCTGAGTTGAAAATATTTCTCAACCTCACCTAGGCATCCCCAACCACCTCAGACAATCTGGGCCATGTCCTTCATTAAGTTCGACGTCTAACTAGGCCTTTACTAAGACCTTATCCACCTATATTCGTTTTGTAGCTAAACCTTTGTTGCCCTTTTATGGAAAGGCAAGATCGCCCTAGACCCTTGTTGATCTGTCGGATGCACCTCCCTAACCTGGTTAACTAGCGAAACTCTAATAAGATGCTTTTGGTGTTTCCATGAGTAGTGGTGAAAGTCTCGTTTGGTTTTGGTAATTAAGTGACAATCTTAGGTGGACTAATAAGGTTTCATGTGAGATGAATAGGTCTTTACAAGAGGGGATATGGCATGCTTACAAGTGATGCGAGTGCTTAACTAGTGAAGATGACTTGATCAAGTGGTGATCAAGAGAAGGGGCATATTGGATATGGGACATGACATAGTCTCATATCGCAAGATAGTGAAGATCAAGGTAGGGTTTGGCTACGAAGGACCATGTGCAAGAGTGAAGGATAGGCTAGAGGCTCGAGACACGATGGACTGTCCAGGTGATGAAGTGCAAGCAGAGGGCTTTGCGCCGATGGACCAAAGCAATGGTGAAGAGAAAACAAGGCTAGGTAGGACTTGAAGGCCGGGTGGAAGCTATGGAAAGGACCATATCATTCATGGAGATCAATTCAAGTGAAGATATGTGAAGATATCAAGTGGCTTGATGAAGTGGAGATGGAGGAACTTCATGCTATGACAATGGTCAAGGTGGCATGGTTGCCCACACTTGTTGACGAGCATTGTTCATCATATGGAAGATGATGAAGATGGAGGTTGGATGCTCGCGGGCATCCCCGACATGGAGATCTACTAGAATGTGCATGGCAACAGTATATTTGTAGGGCATTTGATTTCACCAGCCTAAGATTGAGTAGAGAAGTACTTGGCCAGGTTTAGGATAGATAGTCGTAAAATCAAGAGGAGCATTCTTGTTTGTAATTGGTTATCTAGTACCACTAGGTGAGATCTAACTTGTGAGTGTATTTCGATCGAGTGGTATGGAAAGGAAGCAAGAGAAAGCCTTTGCAAAATGTTTTCAAAATGCTAACTTAGTGCTAAAGGTGTTGGTGGTCTTGCGTGACACCATTTGAGAGTTAGCCGTTTGAAAAAGGTTTTGAGGGAGGTCTTGGTGGGCATTTTCTAGTGCCCCGTCGGGGTTGGTACCGGAGATTAGGCTCTGATGTTCTAAAGTTTCTAGTGCAGAGGCACTGGATAACTCCAGTGCTCCTAGGAGGATGAGCACCAGAGGTTATTAGGGTGCACTGTTCCTATCTAGCACATTCTAGAGGAGCACTGGATAGGTTCGGTGCTAGACACCGGAGGAATCTGGAGGTGGCAAAAACCTTCTACAAAAGGTCTTAGGAGCCACCAGAATTCTCCGATGGTTGACCTAAAGGAGGCACCAGAGAGAACAGGTCTGGCTGAGTGTTTCTACAGAGTCCCAAGGGTCACCAGATTTCTCCGGTGAACACCGAAGAAGGTGTACTAGAACTTTAGGCGCGCCAACGGCTGGTTACTGACATGTGTCAGTGACAGTTTTATAGTCCTTGGGGTTACTCCAATGGCTAGATGAAAAAGTTACATAATTTGAGTGAAGGACATGCATGACAAATGAAAAAAATTAAGTTCATGTTCTACCACTATTTCTTCTATGATTATACGATCTAGTGGTGGTAGTATATATGAATTGTCCATGAGTTAGTAGACCCATGTGTTTGATCAAGTTGATGAGTCATAGAAGTGTCAAATTCAACCTCAACAACAATAAGATAACAACTCATGGGGTGTGAAGAAGCTTGATGAGGGATCAAGTAAACCAACTAGTTTAAGCAAATGAGAAGGAAGCTCATGGAAACAAGAATTCAAGAAGACAACAATGCAAATATCCTTTCAATTGGTATCCACACATGTCAATTGGTATCTAGACCTATGTGCTTTGACAAATTCTATCTAGATCATTCTACGGGTGGTATGCACAAGTGATAATAAACTTTAAGTCATCTCCCAAATTTAAGTGGCTTTCTCAGCTACAAGCATTCAAGTGATATTATGTATAGGTGATGTTTATAAAAATGGAAACATTCTTGGTCACATATTTAATTGGTGACAACATTCCCATAAATCCTTTAATGTAACCCTTTATGAAAATTGGTGATAAAGGGGGAGAAATATCTTATTTATCTAATTATTTTTATAAACTGTAAAAAAATCAATTGCTTTCTAGCTATTAACTCTAGTAGATAATTAAAGTACCATTTTGTTGGGTTTTATTAGGCTTGGTCTAATTTTGTTCAATTAAAGTCAAATAAATTCTAAGGTTCAGATTCTGCGTGATGCGACGAGCACAGAGTTGGCCAAAGCAGACAACCACGACATGATGCGGGGTGGGCTGGTTTAGTCACTTTGACCTGATAATGGCGGATTAACTGTGGTTGATGATTGGACTTGTAATGGTCATGGTTATGGCTGCAGTTACTAGTAATTCTTGTTATTACAGCTGTTGTTACTGGTAAATGATGAACGCCTTCCTGGCGTCCAGGTTCGTCCTCTCCCTCTTTGCCTTACATCTGTTGTGCCTATAAGAAGGGTGCTCGTCTTTAGTCTCACGTGAATATACACATGAAGCACCATCGTTCTTCTATTGTTGTTGCTTTCTAGTTTTCCCGTCCCAACTTATGCGCACATGGGCGTTGGGAGAGCAGGCCTCCGGAACCACGCCCATGTCTACGACACCTGCTCGGGTGTGCCGAGCGATCAAGTTTTTGGGGAGCATCTAACGCGGCTGCTCGCTGCCGATCTGTTACATCTACAATCTTCCTGGCGAGAGATCTAGATGTCTTCTTCCAAGCGACCAGCATTAGCGCGCGCAAGTTTTCTTCTTGGTGAATATTCGCGGCAGTGCCCTGCGAACATCTTCATGCATCGATTGTGGTCCACGACTTTCGCACAACATGCTATGTTGACTAGCATGAATGGAGCCACTGGTGCCTTCGGCACTGGTCCCTCCACATGGTATATCACTATACTTACTGAATTCGTGATTTTCACTATTATTACTGTAAGGTCCAAATGGCTAGAGGGGGGTGAATAGCCTATTTAAAATTCTACAAGCTTCACTAAACAACCACGTTAGTATAAAAGATGGCTAAGCTAATTCTAGCACTAGCTCAACTATACTATGCAAGCCACCTATACAATTCTAGTGAAGCAAGGCTATGATCTCTAATACACACCAACAAGACTAAGTCACTAAGCTACTTACTCCTATGTGATAAAGGCTACACTGAGCAAACTACACAAGGACTAGTACAAGAAAGTAAAGAGCAAGTGACTTGATTCTTATACCAACGATGTAGAGAAGTAAAGCACTTGAAGAATCAATCACAATAATCAACCACAAGAGAAATCCTCGGCAAAGAGATGACACAAGATTTTTTACCGAGGTTCACTTGCTTCCCGGCAAGCTACTCCTCGTTGTGGCGATGCACCCACTTGTCGGTTCGCGAGCTAATCGACTATCAAGAGTCGAGCCCTCGGCGGGTGCCGCACAACCGCACACAAGATGGGGATCCTCCAAGCCACGAGCTCCACTAGAGTATCCAATTTGCGAACTCCCGCGGGGAAGGATCAAGAACCCCTTACAACACTTGGTGAGGGCTCCAACAATCTCCAATAGCGAGCTCAATCACCTCCGCTGCTCCAAGCCGTCTACCGTGTCGGAAAACACGGAAGAGTAACAAGAAATCCGCAGCAACTCGAAGATCAAGTGCCTCTAGAATGCAACTCTCAAGCAATGCACTTGAATCTCGCTCAATCTCACTCAAGATGTGCAACTATGCAAAGAGATGAGTGGAGGGGTTGTTCTCTAGCTCAAAGGATGTCTCTAGGTCTCAAAATGTGCAAGAGATACCCTCAAACCCCGGACATCCTCTATTTATAACGAAGAGGTACGCAGCTAGCCATTACGGACGTCACAGTTGAAAACGCGTTGACCGGACGCTCCGGTCAGGGTGACCGGACGCGTCCGGTCACTACACGACAGCAAGAAACAGTGCGCGTCAGAACTAGCCGTTGTCGTGACCGGACGCACTCAACCGATTGACCGGACGCGACAGTGCTAGCGTCCGGTCACGTTCCAGTAAGCTCCCGTCGAGACCGGACGCGCCCGATCGCACGTGACCGGACGCGCCGCGCGTCCGATCAGCACTCCGCTGCACTCTGCTCCTCTGGACGCCTGACCGGATGCTCCGGTTCTGTGAAGGACCGGACGCGTCGGTCGCGCGCCCTTCTTCTGCGCACAGGTGAACTGACCGGACGCGCTGGTCAGGCCAGACCAGCGTCCGGTCAGAAACCCTAGCAGCACCGAATTGACCGGACGCGTCCGGTCAAATCGAGTCCGCGTCCGGTGCAGCGTCCGGTCGCCACAGTGACCGCCGTTCGCCTCTGTTTCTTTTCCAACTTTTGGCGCAGTAGAAAATAGGCATTTCACTTCCCCAAAAAGCGCCGAATCCCGCCTCGCAAGCTCGGCGGAGGGAGAGAGGAACCCAAACCCCTCTCTACCGCTCAAACACCACCGCCTTCGCAAATGTGCTAACACCACCAAGTGTACACCATAATGTGCATGTGTGTTAGCATTTAACAAACATTTTCCAAGGCGTTATGTTAGCTCTCAACTAGATCCTAATGCATATGCTCAAGACATTGATCTATAGGCACTTGATTCTCGAGCTAACCGTGATTGCCCCTCTTGATAGTCGGCTATGTATCCTAAATTCGGTCAATCACTTCTCTACTCATCTTAGACCGGTAAAAGGAAAACTCTATGGTTATACCTTTGCCTTGCGCTCTTAGATCCTTATCTTCCACTTGATCATCATGTCCATCATTTTATGTGCATCTCCACCATGATCGTCATTTCATGTCCATGCACCATTTCTTTGTGATCTTGTGGCCACCACTCCTTGCCACATACACCTTCATCACATGTGTTGCTTATGCCTAACTCAAAACACTTAATCACATGGCATTAGCAACTTGGTGTCATTAATTACCAAAACCAAACTTGGGCTTTCAATTACTTTGATCATATGTTCGTCTTGTTTACTATTGTGATAGATTCAAATCTGATGTCATAAATATTTTAATATTGATTTTTTGTATTAAATTAAGTATAAAAATACCCAAATTTCTAACAATAGTAAGGCCAATAACAATAGTCCTCAGTTTAAAAAAATAACAATAGTCCTAGATTTAAGCAAAAGATATCTCAAAAGGACATGGAAGCATACAGCCACACTACACACTTAAGCTAAACTCACTTCGTACCTTTTGTTTCTTTCATGCACATATAAAAAGGTTCTCAGTTTATTGGAGCATCGCATTCGAAAGCTGTTCTATTTTCCTAGGAATGTATTTAGGGTGTGTTTAGCTCCCCATTTCACCCAAAATTTTTTGGGTTTTGATTTATCATTTTGTAAAATAGAACTAAACACCATGCAAAAATTTTGGCAAAAAGGTATCCATTCTCTATTTTGGATTTTGGTCTCAAGAGGCAAAAAAAAAACCAAAAAGCCAAAAAGTCCTCACTCACCCCATGAAAATTTTGGCATTTTGGATGAAACTAAACACACCCATAAAAATTTTGGCATTTTGGATTTTATCATTCCAAAGTAGTTAGCATTTTGCATTTTGCATTCCATTGGGAACTAAACACAGCCTTATTGTTAAACCTCAGTGGAAAAGGTCAGCGTCTATGATGATGCGAGGTTTGTTGTTGATTTGCCGTGAGTTTGTGCTTTGGATGCTTGGCGCTTCAATTTTGGCCGTTATAGATGTGTAAGCATGTTCGTTTATTTGGTGTGTTATCTGAGTTGGGAGGTTGAGGTTGTTTTGCTACGTATGTTGTCTTTGCAGACGAGACTCTGCTCCTTCCATGATCTGTGACGTCAGAGAATCAATAAAAGCCGACCAAGCTCTTTTCTCCTTAAGGTATCACCGTATGAAGTTTTATTTGTTCTATATGTGCATGAAAGAAAAATATGTTTCCCACCCAATTTGTTTGCATGTATAGAAAAATAAAATTCGTTCTTAAGTTAAACTCACTTCATGCCTTCCAAAAAATGTTAGGCAAAGGGTGGGAAAAATGTTCCGTGCAAATTTTATTAGACGAAGAAATTTAAATATAGAGTTGCCTGATTTTTGAAGGCATAAGGAAAAACAGGGTTGAAACCTGAAACTTAAACAAGTGCACTGTTGACAAGTACTCCCTCCATTCTAAATTACAAGACGTTTGAGTTTTTTAATACATAACTTTTTTTATTCATTTAGGCGCACATCATGTCTAGATACATGTTAAAAAGCAATGTTTTAAAGTGATATCCTATCAATCTCCTATAAAAAAGTACTCCCTCCATTCTAAATTATAAGATATTTTGGATTTTCTAGATTCATTGCCTTTACCATGTATCTAGACATAGATAGTATATATCTAGGTGCATATTAAAAGATAGGTATTTAAAAAAGTCAAAACGTCTTATAATTTAGAGTGGAGGGGTAGTGTTTTAGGAGATGAAGGAGCTGCAGCAGATCTTCTACCTTATCTCATATACCTATAATTTTAAGAGATCTCTTCAAAGAAGCATCATCTTCCTAAGTAAAGGAGACAACCCATCTCCCGCATCCCTAAAGAAATACAGAAGACAAGTCTTAGGTAATCTATTGTAACAGTACTCTCCTGTATCCTAAATTAATTTTAGTGTACTCTCTTAAAGCAACTTATAGGACATGCAATGTGAGATTTTAGTGAAGATGCTCTAAGAAAACCAAAACGTCTTCTAATTTAGAACGAAGGGAGTAGGAAACCAGCAAAAAAAACTCACAAGTATAGCAAGAGGCGAAGCAGCTAAAGTCTGATAACACTGCACGCCACCGACAAGAAGCCAAGAAAACGTCATTGACGAGTTTTGCCACGTAGAGAGGAAACCAACGAATCATCCTCCACCAGTCTTGACTTCACCCCCTCGTGTTTGCCTAAAAAAAATTGAAGTCTCCAAATTTAAGTTGTGGGCTATCTTCAAAGCTGCAATGTGAAACGATTAAATATGCAGCACCAGGAAAAAAAGCATGAAAGAAATGGCTTCGATGAAGGTTATAATGACTTCAGCGACTATATATATAAAATATCTCTACCAAGATGGAGTGGAGTAGACCACATTGCATCAGGATTATTGGAGGAGGATTGTGGGTTCCACTGTTGTGTACAGGCACAAAATGGCACGTAGTAGCCAACTATTTCATTTGGGTGGGTTGATTTGGATATCCTCTAGGTGTGGTGCAGTATTAGTAGGAAACATGAATTCGACACGCACGATCAAAATGCACGCCTTGCTTTGTCATTAATCCGTGGATCTCGAGAACAAAATATAATGTCATCTTAAAGACAATTTATGCCTTCAAGCATGATGACTTCCATGGGACGACATGTTTTCATTGGACCTAGAAATTAAACGAAAAAAACAATCAAATCACTGCAGATTTTTTTTTAATACACACAAACTTAAATCTTGTAAGCGAAAGCTAACTGGGGCCTTGTTTAGATTCCAAGTTTTTTCACTCTCTCTCCATCACATCGAATATTTACATATATGCATGGAGCATTAAATGTAGGTAAAATAAATAACTAATTGCATAGTTTGTCTGTAATTTAGGAGACGAATCTTTTGAGCCTAGTTAGGCCATGATTGAACAATAATTATCAAATACAAACAAAAGTGCTACAGTGCGATGAAAATTTTTCACACCCCATCTAAACAAGGCCTGGGGTAATTGTGTCCACAGGGATCGCCAGTTCTGCCACGAACTTGTCTCCTGCTAGGCTGCTATCAAGGCACCAAACAGTGGTGGTTGCAATTGAACCTAGCCACCTAGGACCAGGAGTGGGGGTTGTCTGCATGATGCATCTAGCACAAGACGATGTGCCCTACTGTGGGCCTGTTTAGTTGGTGAAAATTTTTAGATTAGTTCATGTAGCACTTTTCGTTGTTATTTGACAAAATTTATCCAATTATAGATTAACTAGGCTCAAAAGATTCGTTTCGACATTTACAGACAAACTGTGCAATTAGTTATTTTTTTACCTACATTTAATACTCCATGCATGCGTCCAAAAATTCGATGTGACGGGTACTGTGCAAACTTTTTTTTGGCTTGGGTGGTCAACTAAACAGGCTCTGTGTTTCTGCTTGGATCACTAATGTGTTCATCATAATTGCTCCGATTGAATCTTCTGGTGATGTACTGATGTTGCTTCATCTAAAATCGATTACCACCATTAGGGGCCGTTTATAGCGCTTCCAGTTCTAGGTTCTCCATGAAAATATCGCTCATAGACAGTCAAACCGGTGAAACACAGCTAGATTCTGATGATAATCTAATAAGAATCATTTCTTCATTTACACTACGAGCTAGAATCTAAAAAGCTCCTCCCCATTCAATTCCCACCAACTCTAAAATCAATTCCTACCAGCTCCTAATCCTGCTTCCTAAACAGAATCACTCCATAAGAGAATAAGAGCATAGCTCCCAATACAAGAGAGAATTATGAAAATGGCCTCAAAACCAATTGTGTTTAGGAAACTGACCCTTTTTTTTTGAACTTAGCAATTTGGCCTCAAAACCAAAGTTTCTTTGGAAAATGGCCTTCTGTTAGTTTTCACCCCTAACGGTGTTAACTTTTCAGCAAAAAGACCATTTTACTCTTGAGAAAAAAATAAAAAACAGAGTTTTATGTATTTATTGTATATTTTGACAGCATATATCTTCATTGTAAAGGAAGTACCTGAAGGGACTAAGGAAAGTCCTGGTGGGCCTTGGCAATTTATTGGTCTTCTCCCACTCTTTGATCCTCCTCGCCATGACAGTGTTGAAACTATACGCAGAGCTCTTGACCTTGGAGTTAGTGTAAAAATGATTACATGTGCCTCTTTTTACGCATTATTTAATATCTGCTAAATGGCAAGGAGTTGCTTAATTTATAGAGTTAGAACTGATGCGCATATCCACTTGCTATCCTCAGTTGCTGGGAGCAGTTAATTAGAATTATTTATTGTAATTGACCTAAAGTGGTAATTAGCATGTTAAACTATCAACTAGAGATTGCCATCTTTTTGCTTCATTTCCTCATATCATTATGAATCCTTTCAAATCCTTTGCAGGTGATCAGTTGGCTATAGCTAAAGAGACTGGCCAGAGACTAGGAATGGGCACAAACATGTATCCTTCTTCATCATTGCTGGGTGACAAAAAAGAAGGTGACATTACAGTTCTACCAGTGGACGAGTTGATTGAACAAGCGGATGGGTTTGCTAGAGTTTTCCCAGGTGACAATTAACTATCTATTTGTATCATGGTGTTTCTTGCTCTAACTAGTTTCATTTCACAGAGCACAGATATGAGATTGTTGTGATTTGTGAACATGTTGTGTGACCTTGTTTATGTGAGAACTAAAACTATGGTGGATTTGTGAACATGTTGTGTGACCTCGTTTATGTGAGAACTGAAACTATGGTGAATTTGTGAACTATGCATTTGTGAAATATATGTGGCTTATGTGTGAATATATATATATATATATATATATATATATATATATATATATATATATATATATATATATATAACTATTACGCTATAGCTGGCTATAAAATAACTTATTCTGTAGCCACTTTGAGTTACGATAATTGCTATGCTAATTTACGAGATTATAGTAACTCCTTACCATGTGATTTACTATAACATTATGGTAAATATCCCCATGTGTTATAGTAATTCAACTATCGTAAATATATACTGACATTGTCGTAAATTAGTATATAAAATTATCGTAAATAGAAGTGGCTACAAAATAACTTATTTTGTAGCTAGCTATAGAGTATACTCTCCCTATATATATACACATACACATGCTGTCAAAATATACAATAAATACATAAAGCTTTGTTTTTTATTTTTTTCTCAAGGGTAAAATGGTCTTTTTGCTGAAAAGTTAACACCGTTAGAGGTGAAAAGTAACAGAAGACCATTTTCCAAAGGAACTTTGGTTTTGAGGTCAAATTGCTAAGTTCAAAAAAAAAGGGGCCAGTTTCCTAAACGCAATTGGTTTTGAGGCCATTTTCATAATTCTCTCTACCACCAATCATCTCTATAAAATTCCCCTGAATAGCTCTTTCTTTTTGTTGGTGGCCACCAATATCTCCACCTTAAATAAAGGAAGAGTTGCATCTCCCCTCAATAGCCTGAGGCCCACCACAAATGTCACTTTCAGGCACAAGCGCAACACCACAGCCTGCCGTGACGGCCAGTGCCATGGCATTGGTGTGATGGCGTCCATGTGTCATGTGATCTCCGTGAATAGCTCTAGCAGTAGGCATGGCCACCGCTCTTCGTCGACCTCTTCCTCCCCTTGAGTCGCCAGATCCACACCTAACGGCAGCGCCAAGCAAGGAGTGAGGCGTCGCCAACAACCGAGACGTGTTGTGTTTCTAGGAGATCATCACGGGCAGCTATGACCGATCCCTGCTCCCCAAAAGGGATTTGGCGCCGCCGCTGCGAGCATGCGCCGAACAAACGCCTCACCCAACACAAACCCTCGTCGTCCAACTTCTTGCCGCATGACTGCTTGAGGATCACAGCTAGCCATCTGTGATACTCACGTTGAGAATTATCAACAGTCTGCGTTGAGTCGGTTTGATGAGGACATCGCCACGCTGGACACACCGACGCTATGGTCTTCCCCAAGTTGCAATTCGTCCCTAACTCAACTGTCATGTCACCCTCGGATTCAGCAGACACGTCGTCACTGTTTCGGTCATAATTTTCTCATACGACATCGAAACCGGGCGTTCTTGGATGCGTTGGAAAGGGGGACGACGACGCCGTCGTTTTGGATCTGGTCCCAGCTCCAGAAGGTCCGTGGATCATTCTATGTGACCACGGTAAGGTGCTGCGTCACCTATTTGGGCCAACTTGGCCATGTATCGTGTTGGGCCTTAAGCCCATGTTGTGGGCGCCCAACCCCTGGCCGTCCCCAATCCTAGGTCGAGTCTTAGACTATAATCACAGCCGTCGCTGCTGCTAGACAATTGAGTTTTGTTTAGAGTTTAGTTTTTCATCGAGAAACTAAATCGTTCATTGTAACTGTGGTGACAAATCCTTTTACAGTGATCCAAGGCCCCAGTTCTTGATCTCCTCCACTGTGTCGAATAGTCCTTTGGAACCGAGTTTTTGAACCCTCTATTGATATTCGCATCATTCATATTTGTAATTTCAGATTGTGTGTTTTTACTTTCTTGCTTGTGTTCTTTGATTCGTTTGCAGGAAAAACCTTCTTGGTGAGATTAATCAAGTTGTGCTTGGTTGATAACCAACGGAGCAGTGGTGTAACGGTTGCAGGGTTCGAATCATGTCTGATTTGAAGCCGGATCGCCAACGTCGAGATCTCCACAAATCGAACTTACCGGTTACCTCTCGGAAGATCGGGCATGTACCTCATCAATTGGTATCAGAGCTTTTAGGTTTACCGCGAGGTATATTCTCGTTTGTCTTAGATTCATATTTGTTCATTACCTAGAGTCCACAAAAAACCCAAAAATATTTCAATTTTCGTTGTCCTATCACTCTTTGTGTCTTTGCAATTTCATTTTATATTCGCGTTGTTGAGTTTGTGTCTGTGGTCAAGTCTTGTTGCTGGTTTAGGATTGTATTCGTGGTCGTAGTTCAATCGCTGTTGCTGTGATTTTTGTTTTCCGCCGCTATCCCATCCACCGTTCCCAAACAACAAGTCGAAGTCACCACATTACTCGACTTGCTCCGCTAGCCGTCTTGTGTAACTTCTCGCCGCCGCGCAAACCCTAGATAGGTTGCCAGCCACTCTTATTTTGCCTGCATTGCAACCCTCCTTACATCATCAGACGCATACATACTGTTGTTCGTCACAGGGACGATCTTGTGATCGGTATTGGAGTTTAGGGACGCTTTGCCCTAATTGTCGCTGTCGTGTTGTGCTTTCCGGAAAACATAACTCGAGATACCTTCGGTAAAACAGACATAACTTTTCGCTCGTTTATCAGAAAAATTTAAAATTTTTACAGCAGCTTCTTGACACCATTTGGAGCCAACCCAAACTCGGCTTTGCCCTGTTTGGTTTCATCAAAATTACCAAAAAAATTCAGAAAAATAAAGAAAAAAATTGTTAAAGTTTTTACACGCTTTTCATAGAACGAGTTGTATTTTTGTAGACCACATTCCACCTCAGTTGTAGGTGTCAATTTTTGTGGTTGTATTTTTTGATACTTGTTCAGTGAAAAATATAAACAAAATAGTAAAAAAATAAAAAAGTTTGATTTCTACTAGTGCCTTTTGGAAAAATAAGGGAAAAATTCAGAAAAAAGAAAAATCCGGACTATTTGCTTGTTCTGTGAGTTCTTTCTATCGTCCTTTGTTTTACCTTGTTGCGCTACGTCTCGACACGTCTTAGCCAGCACCTGTGATTTGTACTTTGGATCCAGATTGAACAATCGCTAATCTGCATTCGTTAATTGCTAATCCTTACTGTCATATTGGTGTCTACCCATAGCTCCACATACTCTTCTGTCAGCACAGGTTTATCTTGCAACTGTTATCCACGCTCAACAACAGATTACTTCGTCACTTTGGTTTTGCTCCTATTTGGCGTTGGTAAAAATACAGGCAAGACGATGATAAGCCGCTTGTGATTTTGCATTCCACTTTCACCACCACCACCACTTGTTTCCTTTTAGTTGATAGGAATAATACTTTGGTGTTGTCTTTTTCTATCTTCTAACCATGGCAGGATCTCCGACGGACTTCAATGAGTGTGTGTTCAATGGTGAGCTTACAACGTTCATGACTGAACAACGTAATCTTATGACCGAGCTGACGCGCAATGTGAACAATCTGGTCACCCGCATTGAATAACTTGAGCAACGTCCTCCACCTAATCGTGCTGCTGATGAAGATGCGGATGATTTTGGTGATGAAGATGCGGATGCGAATGCTGACGGTTATGCCCATCGCCACCTCAACTTCAACCGTCGCGGTATGAGAGGTAATAATCATGGTAATAATGATCCTTTTGCTAAAATTAAATTTAGCCTTCCTCCTTTTGCTGGTAATGTTGATCTAGAGGCTTATTTAGATTGGGAGCTTGTTGTTCAATAAAAATTAGATTCTCATAATGTTCCTGCTGAGCATAGAGTTAGACTTGCTACTAGTGAGTTTACTAATTTTGTTTTGTTCTGCTGGAGTGATCTTTGCAATGCTAATAATGCTGCTGTTGTGCCTCAAACTTAAAATGCTTTAAAGCAACGTCTGAAATCTCGTTTTGTTCCTCCTTATTACCAACGTGATTTACGTTTGAAACTAGAAACTTTAAAATAAGGTGATAAAGGAGTAGAAGCTTACTATCAAGAATTTATTGGTTTAGCCTGTTGTGGTATAAATGAAGATGATAATGATGTTAGTGCTAGATTTTTTGGTGGTTTAAACCATGATATACAGAACATACTTGATTACAAAGAATGGTGTAATTTTTCCCAATTGTATCATCTTGCTATTAAGGCAGAACATGAAGTACAGGGACGCAAACAATACCAGCCTTTCAGGTCTAACAATGGGAGGAATTTTCAGCAGCGTTCAGAGCCGGATACACCCAAGATTCCTGTTGCATCACAGCCATCTACACCTCTATTTTCTTCTGGGGTAAGTAAATTGTCTAATGTGCAGAAGAAAGGTGCCACTCCGGGTGCTTCTACTAGCTCCTCCTCGTCCAGCTCTAAAATCATTTGCCACCGATGCAAAGGCATGGGACATGTCATGAAGGATTGTCCCAGTCATCGTGTTTTCATTGCTACCGAGGATAGATATGTAAGTGCTAGTGATGTTGAAGATGATTTAGCCCTTGCTGCTAATGTTGATGCAGTTTCCACCGAGGGCGATCAAGACAAGGAGGCCATCGTCATTGACTCCGTGGCTGCTGCCGCAGACTCTCTTAGCCTTCTTGTGCAGCGTGTGTTGAGTACATGTGTGGAACATGAAGAAGAGATGACGATCCAACGCCACAATTTGTTCCACATGTATTTCATTGTGCAGGGTTGTCGTGTTCTTACTATCATTGATAGTGGAAGTTGCAATAACTTGGTGAGTTCAGATTTGGTTGAGAAGCTTGGCTTGACCACACGACAACATTCGTGTCTATATAAACTTCAATGGTTCAATAATAGTGGTAAGACTAAGGCAACTAAATCAGCACGCATTAGCTTTTTCACAGGTTCTTATCATGATACTGCTGGTTTTGATGTTGTCCCTATGCAAGCTTGTTCCATTTTGTTAGGTCATCCATGGGAATTTGATAATGATGCTTTACACTATGGTAGAACTAATACATACACTATCATACATAAGGACAAGAAAATTACATTGCTGCCTTTGTCTCCTACGGATATTATTAAACATGCTAATGAGATTAAAAATAAACCTCCAACTGACATTGCTAAAAATAATGTGATTAAGTTAAAAGGAGGTACTTTTCTTGCTACAACTTCTGCTACTGCTGAGTTATGTGATAATCCTGATGCACCATGTTATACTATGTTTTGTCAACTTATTATATCTGGTGCATTGCCTGCTGTCACTAACCTTTTACAAGAGTCCACTGATGATGGGATGAAGTCGAGGATGACTCCAATTCTAGAAGGAGGGGATGACGAGGACATCACCAAGATGGAGTCGAGGACGACTTCAATTCAAGAAGGGGAGGATGATGAGGAAATCGCCATGCTGGACACACCGACGCTATGGTCTTCTCCAAGTTGCAATCCGTCCCCAACTCAACTGTCACGTCACCCTCGGATTCAGCAGACACGTCGTCACTGTTTCGGTCATAATTTTCTCATACGACATCGAAACAGGGCGTTCTTAGATGCGTTGGAAAGGGGATGACGACGCCGTCGTTTTGGATCTGGTCCCAGCTCCAGAAGGTCCATGAATCATTCTGTGTGACCACGGCAAGGTGTTGCGTCACCTATTTGGGCCAACTTGGCCATGTATCGTGTCGGGCCTTAAGCCCAAGTTGTGGGCGTCCAACCCCTGACCGTCCCCAACCCTAGGTCGAGTCTTAGACTATAAACACAGCCGCCGCCGCTGCTAGACAATTGGATTTTGTTTAGAGTTTAGTTTTCCATCGAGAAACTGAATCGTTCATTGTAACTGTGGTGACAAATCCTTTTACAGTGATCCAAGGCCCTTGTTCTTGATCTCCTCCACTGTGTCGAATAGTCCTTTGGAACTGAGTTCTTGAACCCTCTATTGATATTCGTATCATTCATATTTGTAATTTCAGATTGTGTGTTTTTACTTTCTTGCTTGTGTTCTTCGATTCGTTTGCAGGAAAAACCTTCTTGGCGAGATTAATCAAGTTGTGCTTGGTTGATAACCAACGGAGCAGTGGTGTAACGGTTGCAGGGTTCGAATCGTGTCTGATTTGAAGTCGAATCGCCAACGTCGAGATCTCCACAAATCGAACTTACCGGTTACCTCTCGGAAGATCGAGCATGTACCTCATCACGGTTGACCTTGCTGCCGCCATCCACCATGGCCGAGAGGGAGAGGTGAGGGATAGAAATAAATGGGGAGGTGGGGAGAAGCAACTAACATTCGAGTCCCACATGCCAAGTGTACATTGACGTTGGTGTATTTGTGATCTGCTGCAGCGACTCTCTCAATAATTCAAGTAGTACCATTGATCACTAATACGTCCCTATTTAAAATGAATTATTGGTGAGCTGCAAAAGATACTCTAAGAGAGTGGAGCTATACAAAAAAATCCCTAATGTCCTTTTATATCAATATGACATGACAAGTGCGTGCACACCATGTGCGATACATGCACGGATACATTCACATATATGAGATGCACCCTTATCGCACATGGTATTATGATTTCAGTCTTGATGGGTGAAGGTACCTTCAAGCCTCTATCAGACCATCACCATTCAAGAGAGATTAATTACTGAGAACCATTCCATGGTTTAGGTTAGTTGAGTTCAGATTCAAATTCCCAATTCAAACCAAGTTAAATGCTACTAAATCCTTTCTCTTAGTTTCATGTCTGATTTCAACATTTAAACTTGTGCTTTTGTGCCGGCACCGTTGCTTACGAATTTAGGGAAGATGCCCCTCTCTCCCATGCTGCAGTGCCTTTTCTGTCGATCCAGTGGGAAATTTGGCGTTGGCTTTGCTGGAAAAGCATAAACAAACGGTACTGACGGTGGAAAGGGACTACATCGGGCGCCAATATACGTGGCTTCTTTCTTCCCTGTGATGCTTTGCCAAGTCGGCTATAAAAGCTCAGCAACGCGCGGGAAGAGAAGGCGGAAACGGGCCGAGCACCAGGCATCATGGGCTCTCAGCTAGAGGGAGACGCCACCGCCGCCATCGCCGCCGATGAGGTCGTCTACCTCCACGGCGTCCTGGAAGCGACAGTGTTCGAGGCCGAGCACCTCCACAACGCCATCCACGGCCGGATCATGGAGGTAAAGACAGGCACGCCTCTGTTCGTTTCTGCTCTGCAATGAATAGCTGCAGCCTGGCTTCTCTCTGTAGTGAGCTGTGCTTTGCTTTGCGGCCATGGTTTGCTTGCGAGCTAATGGATTGGCCGTCAAGGATGCTCTCCCTTTTCGCAGTTCGTGGTCACCTACTGCCACTGACTGTTGGATTATCCGTTAGACTGACGAAACGTGAAAGTGAAACGCATTTTGCACCGTCGCTTGAATTAATTAACAAATCCTCATGACAGCCACTGCAATGACTGATTATAAAAACGAAAGAACCAAAAAATTGAATGAATTTTTATAGTAGAAAAGGAACAGACTTCTGAAAGAAAACAGAGCAAACTGGAAACCTTGTGAAGATCTTGTGCACAGTGACTAATGGCGCCACGTGCTCTGTCGACGGACAGGCCGCGGAGAAGATGCAGGAATCCCTGGGCATGCACTGCCTCCAGCACAGCCGGCTCTACGTAGACATCGACATCGGCGCGGCGCGGGTGGCGCGCACCCGGGAGGTGGAGTTCCACCCCACCAGCCCGGCCTGGAACCAGTCGCTCCGCCTGCACTGCGCCTACCCCGCCGCGGCGGTCACCTTCACGGTCAAGAACCAGCACCTCATCGGCGCGGGCGTCCTCGGCGCCGGGTCCGTGTCCGCCGCGCGCGTGGCCTCCGGACAGCCGCTCGAGTGCTGGCTCGACCTCCGCGGCGGCGAGCACGCCCATGAGACGCACACGCCGAGCCTCCGCGTCCGCCTGCACTTCTTCGACGTGGAGCGTGACCCGTTCTGGAGCGCCGGCGTCCGCCTCCCCGAATTCGTGGGCGTCAAGCCCGCGTTTTTCCCGGAGCGGACCAACTGCAGCGTCACGCTGTACCAGAACGCGCACCTGTCCGACGCGTTCGACCCAGGGGTCCGCCTCGACGGCGGGCTGGCGTACCGGCCGGCGCGGCTGTGGGAGGACCTGTACGCGGCCATCCGCGACGCGCGGCGGTTCGTGTACGTCGCGGGGTGGTCGGTGAACACGGAGATCACGCTGGTGCGCGACGCGGGCCGTCGGGCGGTAGTCCCCGGCGCCGAGGGCGTCACGCTAGGCGAGCTGCTGAAGCGGAAGGCCGACGAGGGGGTGGCCGTGCTGGTGATGCCGTGGCAGGACAACACGTCCGTGTCGTTCCTCGGCAACGCCGGCCTGATGAAGACGCACGACGAGGAGACCCGGAGGTTCTTCGAGGGCACCAACGTGTGGTGCTTCCTCTGCCCGCGCAACGCCGACGCGTCGCTGACCATGGTGCAGCACGTCGAGACCAGCGTCGAGTTCACGCACCACCAGAAGACTGTCACGCTCGACGCAGCCACGCCAGGCACCGACGAACGCCACGTCGTCAGCTTCATCGGCGGCATAGACCTCTGCGACGGCAGGTACTGAGAAAAATACATTGATGCAATTGCTCTGGCTGCTACCACAGGGCTCGAAGCTGAGCTAACGATGCGAGGCGTTCGACCAGGTACGACGACGAGAAGCACACGCTGTTCAGGGACCTCGACACGACGTACCTCCACGACTTCATGCAGAACAACTACAAGCACGCCTCCCTGCAGCTCGGCGGCCCGCGGGAGCCGTGGCACGACGTGCACTGCAGACTGGAAGGTCCCGCGGCGTGGGACGTGCTCGCCAACTTCGAGCAGCGGTGGAGGAAGCAGGCGCCGGAGAACATGCGCGGCTGCCTGCTCGATCTGAGCCCAGCGACGTTCCCCGACCCCGTCAGCTTCGACGGCAACGATCCGTGGAACGTGCAGGTGTTCCGGTCCATCGACGACGCGTCGGTCGTGGGGTTCCCCTCCGACCCGGTCGAGGCCGCCGCGATGGGGCTGACGAGCGGCAAGGACGTCACGGTGGACCGCAGCATACAGATCGGCTACGTCGAGGCCATCCGGCGCGCGCGGCGGTTCATCTACATCGAGAACCAGTACTTCCTCGGCGGGTGCGCGTCGTGGGCGGAGGAAAGGGACGCCGGGTGCCTGAACCTGGTGCCCGTCGAGATCGCGCTCAAGGTCGCCGCCAAGATCCGGCGCGGCGAGCGGTTCGCAGTGTACGTCGTGACGCCGATGTGGCCCGAGGGCGCGCCGGCGGGTGAGGCCGTGCAGGCCATCCTGCTCTGGAACAGGCGCACCGTGGAAATGATGTACGGCGTCGTCGCGAAGGCCATCGAAGACGCCGGGTTGCGCGGCCAGGCGCACCCCTGCGACTACCTCAACTTCTTCTGCCTCGGGAACCGGGAGGCGCCGCTCCCCGGCGAGTACTCGCCGCCGGAGACGCCGGAGGAGGACACGGACTACTGGCGCGCGCAGGTGAACCGCCGCGGCCCCATATACGTGCACGCCAAGCTCATGATCGGTACGCGCTCTCTACAACTGTCTCCTGCGTTGTCACCTTGGACATCTGTCCTCGCAGCCTCATCTCACTGTCTCGTTGGTGACACACTATGCGCGCAGTGGACGACGAGTATGTCATGGTCGGCTCGGCGAACCTGAACGAGCGCTCGCTGGCCGGCAACCGGGACAGCGAGATCGCGCAGGGGAGCTACCAACCGGCGCACCTGAACGGGCCGTGCGGGCGGGCGCGAGGGCAGGTGCACGGGTTCAGGATGTCGCTGTGGAACGAGCATTTCATCATGGGCCGCCATGCCAGTGAGGACGCTGACGACGGAGCCTTGTTCCTGGAGCCAGAGAGCTTGGAGTGCGTACGCGCCGTGCGGCGAGCGGCTGAGCGGCTGTGGGATTCGTACACGCAGGACAGGGTGGAGGACCTGCCGGGGCACCTGCTCCCGTTCCCGATCACCGTGTCGGAGTTCGGCGAGGTGGCTGACCTGCCGGCCGACGGTTGCTTCCCGGACACGAGGGCGCCGGTGAGGGGGAGGAAAGCGGTGAAGCTCCCGGACATCCTGACAACCTGATATGCTTGTTTAATTTACTTTGTACGGTTATGTCAGCGGTAAGGGCCTCCTGAAGAGTGTTTCTATGTTCATTAGCTATAGCATATACTAACTATATGCCGTTAGATGATCGCCAAAAAAAACTATATGCCATTAGAATTAAGAAAGAGAGGATGAAATAGTTTATTAAATAAGAAACTCTGTCTACGCACGAACCAAAATACGAAGAGACGTGATATGACGAAGAGAGAAGACACATATTGGTTGTAGAGGGGAGAACGGGCAAGGAGCCCCCGCGTCGCTCTCCGTACGAGCGGCACGGGCGGCGACCAACACCACCAACCAGCGCCGCCCCTCCCCACCTCCCCAGCGCCTCGCCGCCGCCGGAGGCAGCCACCGGAAGCCCGCGCGGTTCCCAAGGATGGTGGTGGCGGGGATCTCGTCCCTCCCCTGGATCCGAAGCCTGCAAGTCGGAGGTGGCGGCGGTCTTCTCCGGCGTAGGGGTAGCGGATCCGACGACGCCCGATCGGATCCGGCCAGCCCGCGGCCAGATCCGGCGATGACGGGGCTCCTGCTAGCGTCTACGGCGGCAGCGGCTAGCCGGGCCGGCCTGCCCGCGTCAGCGGCGGCCGGGCTCGCGCATGCCTGCGTTCAAGTGGCGGCTGGCGGTCAGTCCAGGGGCCTCTGCCTGGGCGGCGGAGTGGCCGGTCATCGGCCAGCCCACGTCTTGCACCTCCCCCCTCCCTGCGGGGCGGCTTGCGGGGGATCTGGTGCCAGCGACTGGCGTCGGCGTCGGGGATGGTGGTTGGCAGCGGGAGCAGCAATTGAGTTCACCGGTGGTGGAAGGGGTTGGGGGGCAATTGTGGGCGGTCGCAGTCTCCGTGAAGGCCGCTGCATCTGGGGTTTGCTCTATAGTGGAGAGGTTTCTATGAGTCGCACAGTTTGGCCGTGGGCAAGCCAACGGTGGGGCAGCGTGCCCGCTATCTTCTTCTTCGCTTCCGTTTTGCAGGGTCCCAGCAGCGGCGCGGTGCACGCAGTTTGGCCGTAGGCTTGCTGGCGGCAGGGCTGCATGCCCGTGGGTGCCGGTGCGCGCCTCCCACCGTTGCGAGCGAGTCCGAGAAGGGCTCTACACGGTGTGGCGGCGGCCGGCATATGTTTACTGGTGCGCGCCTCCTACTGTCACGGGCAAGTCCGGAAATGGCTCCGTGCAGTGTGGCGGTGGCCGGCTAACCACCGCCACCTGGGGACGATCGCTTTCCGGTGCGCGCCTCCTACTATCACGGGCTAGTCCGTGAACGGCTCCGCATGGTGTGGCGGCGGCCAGAAAGCCCTCGCTAATTCATCCAGTTAGGGATGAATGTCGGTGCACGCCTCCCTCTGTCGCGGGCGAGTCTAGGAACGGCTCTGCGCGGTGTGACGGCGGCCGACAAACCCCCCTTCTGAAAGCTCTATGTTTGGTGTTGGTAATTAGTGACAATGCCTAAGTACTAATCACAAATGCTTAAGTATGGTAGCAAAAGGTAATTGGTACAACTCCAAGTTGATGGCAAGGATACATGGTGATCATGATCATATGATGCCATAATTGGAGAAGAAATGGTGGATTGGTGCAACCCTATGGAGCTCAAGGCAAAGGTATTTTGCTAGGGTTTGTTTTTGGTGATCCAGACACCTAGTGGATGTGATCACGTTTAGGTTTAGTAGCCGTACTATGAAGAGGGGAAATGGCGTATCATTTCATGTCCCGCATGTGCCTCTAGATGTGCATTTCATAATCATATACATTTGGATAGAGCGCAAACTCTTCGCCCTATGTTCTTAACTTGAAAATGAGCTAAAACGTGTGGTAAAGTGATACACATACTTAAAATATCTCATATGTGAAAGGGGCAAACAAGTGGAGCAACAAAATCTAAAAAACTGCCTGAGATACACGTGACAGACACTGGCACTAGGGGCAACAGACGATGGCTCTGGCGTCTGTCGGGCAACCCTAGCTTCGGCACGATTTGGACGCGCACGTCAGATGCGTGGATGCTCGAGCGATGGACGCTGACGTCAGCGTCTGTCGATCAGTTCACAAAGGGAGGCTTCGGTGCACAGGAGTGACGGACGCTGAGCCGCGTCTGTCGCAGCTCCGCGCGGCTTCACCCTTTCTGGACCGCGTCTGTCGCGGTGGGCGTGCGTCCGGTGCGTGTGTGTCAACATGTCCTCGTGTTGAGTTGATGACCGTTGAAGTTAAGTGTCCGTTGGAGATCAATGACTTTTATTTGAAGTGGGACACGTGGCAGCAATCCACTGTGGGTGGCACAGGAGCGACGGACGCTGGCCGCGTCTGTCGGTGTAGCGACAGATGCATCTGTCGCTCGCGAAAAACGCCCAGTGAAGCCCAACGACTCTATTCGAATGGGTATGTCTATATATATATGTGTTGGCCGGCACTTGGCTCTCTCTCTTAGACATTTGACATACTTGTGAACATATTGAGCTAAGCCAAAGCATTCTCTCTCATTCCAACTCCTCTCCTTTGCATTTGATTATGATCTTTGAGTGAGATTGAGTGATTTAAGTGCATCGATCATTGATTTGCATCTAGAGGCACTTGGGGGATTGATTTGTTGCGGTGTTTCTTATTACTCTTGGTGGTTGCCGCCACCTAGACAGCTTGGAGCAACTTGGAGGCGTGGCAAGTGTTGGTGATTGTTTTTCACCACCTCTCGTGATCTTGTGAGGGATTTGCAGCTTCCCTGGCGGAGTGCCACAAGGTAGCCATAGTATATTGCTCGTGTCATTGCAACTCCTAGCCATTTGGTAGGTTCTTGTGACGCCTTTTGAGAGGCTCGGTGTGTGACCGATTAGCCACCGAACCACGTGGTTGAGGGAGACACAACAGGGACTAGCGTGCCGACAAGCACGTGAACCTCGGGATAAATCATCGTGTTTTCACTTCGTTGATTCTGATTGATTTGTCTCGGTGGATTGATTATCTTGAATATCATCACTTGGAATTATTGATTGGTTGGCTCAATTCATCACCCCTCGATGAAATATTTCTTATTCTACTCTTGCATTACATTTCAAGTACTTAGTTGTGTTTTCTCTAGTGCTTAGTAGTTAGAGTAGAGTAGCTTTAGTAGTTAGAGTAGAGTAGCTTTTTTAGTTTACCTTTTGCGGTTTAACTTGTGCGGTTGTGTGACATTCATTAGAATTGTGTATTGGATAGAGCCCCTTTAGGCTAAGCAAAACTTGTATCATGCTATTTGTTATATTGATAAACTTGTTTAGCATACTTTGTAGGAATTTTTAATAGGCTATTCACTCCCCCTCTAGCCATCAAGACTTTTCACCTTCCTGTCCAAGCGTCGACGCTCGGTGCTGCACAGCTACCACCATCTCGCCGTGGGTCAACACGAGCACTAGCAAAGGTTTTGGGCGAAAGCTCAGCTCAGATTAGTCTGGGCCAGTGACGAGAATCTCCTTCTTGAAGGCGTCATTGAAGAACTTCTTGCTGTCGTCTCCTTGATCAACCTGCTCAACACCTCGGCATAAGGCTCCGGCGAAAGCCTTGCCAAGCTCTGCTTGGCTGACGATGATTACGTTGCGGGGTCTTTCACCTCTATGGAGGTATCGTTGAATAGCTCATATGCCTTGCTGTTGTTCCCTCGTTAGTGTATCTACTGTTGTGCAATCGTTTGCCCTTTGTGCTGGGGCGTGATTGCTGATTTCTTATCAGTGGATAGGCCACATTGTATAAAAGTGGGTTGTAAAACTTTATATCAGGCCGTTCTGGGCCAATATATACAAAATCAGGTGGGGAACGCCTCCCTCGTTGACCTTCAAAAAAAAAGAAGACACATATTGGATAAAAAATTCTTTTGAAAAATCCATCGAAAATCTAGTTTCTATATGCAGTGTTCACATGATTTGGAAAGTATAGAATTTATCTCATAGTTTTTGGTTAGAAATGCCTTAAGACTATGAGGGAAATTTTTAGTGGGAGTTTTATTCCTATTTAGGTTCCGTTTGGTACAACTATGCTTTGTAGTTTTTTTTGTTTCGGCTCTCCGAATTGCCCTAGCGTTGGAGTTGAAATTGTTTTGGCAAAACGTTTAATAAAACAACTCATGATAGATAAAAAAAGTAAAATATCCATAATATCTTTATATTTTCTCTTCTCCTATTTCTTCTTTCTTTTCCTTCTTTCTTCCTTTTATCTGCCCACCATTCCTCCATGCCTCTGGCTTCCTCTGCCCCATGCCACAGTGGCTCCGCTCTAGTGTCCCACAGCCCGGCGCCCTGATCGCACCTAGGCGCTTGCTGGCACGGAGGGGTGTTTCAAAGGACGCGTGCGCAACATCGGAGGAGCTGAGCAAAACTGCATTTTTTTTTGCCTCCACGGATCTTTTTCGGCTCCGGAGAGCGGAAATTGAGGGGTAGAGTGGAGTGGAGCGCTAACGAAGAACCCTATTTGGCAAAAAAATGTGCCAAACAACTCTCGAAGATGTTGGAGAAGCTATATCAAATAGGACCTTAATGAAGTGGCGCATTAAAAAAAATAATGACGTGACACAGAAATTATGAGGAGGGAGAGAAAATGAGTTTTATCTAGATGACACGCATCAAACAACATTTTCCAATTGGAAAATGAATGGAACTCCACCAGTAGTGTTTTATTTCATCCCCACATGTTAGAAACTGAGTGAAACCCTACTGGAAGTATTTCATATAATAAAATCATGTAGTATTTGAAGGTTTGAATATATAAGCCTATAATAAACCGTGAAATAAAATTGTGGGTTTTGTTTTATGTCAGTCACACCTCACCCTTAGAAATAATGCAAGAACGCCCTTAAGACGGGTGTCATTTGGCACGCGCGAGTCGCGACACACCCAAGCGGGGTGCGGGTGTGAGCCAGCCATTTGTTCTGCGGCCCGAAATCGGCGGCTTCGGGGCAAACACGCCCCAATTCTCGCGGTCTCACCGGCGGGAAAACCAAAAATCGAAACCCCACCTCACCGGAGTACGGGACACCGGCCAAAAGCCCAAAACCCACCTCTGCCCCCCTCCTCTCCCCGAGCCTCCAGGACCTGTGGCGACCGTCTATGGAGCGGATCCACGTAGCGGTGCGCTCGCGGCCGCTCCCCCCGGAGGACGCGCGGAGCAGCCCGTGGAGGATCTCGGGCAACACCATCGCTCACTCCGCGCAGTCGTCCACCCGCTTCGAGTTTGGTAAGAAGCCTCCGGCATCCGCCCTTTCGCTCCCCATTAGCTTCGCCTTCCGCCCGCTTGGGATTGCGGGGTTTCCTGATTCGTTGCGCTCGCCCCTCGTTCTCGCAGACAGGATTTTCGGCGAGGAGTGCCGCACTGCCGAGGTCTACGAGACCCGCACCAAGCAAATCGTCGACTCCGTGGTGCGAGGGTTCAATGGTAATCTCGGTTCTTCTTTTCGCTCTGGTTGTTGGTACCGTTTCCTTGGGCAAACAAGTTGGGTCCATTTGCATTTCAAAGGTATACTGTGTGTCTGTGTCAGGCTATTTGGTTTACTTGTGTCAGCCCCCGCTTGCTATATTCATAATGGGCATTTTATCGCGGACTATGGGTGCGGGTAATCAGTGGAGAGGCAACACGCCCCTGGAATTAAGTGCTCCGGCACTGTAATAAGCACGTTGATGCACTGTTATATGCTGATGATGGTTGATGAGAGGACGTAGCTCAGGTGAAGTACGTGCTTATTATTTTGTAGGATATGATGCTTCCAGCACTGTAATCAGTGGTTGTCAGCATGCCCCAAACCAGCAACACCCCCTGGGATTAAGTGTTCAACGATCAGTTTGATGAGGAGTTGAGGACCCTTCCCTTGCCTTTATTTAACACGGAGCAGACAAATTATCACCAATCAAACTGAGGCAGCAATAGGGGGAGGAGACCACTTGTTTCGAGCCCTTATAAGGAGTAGAACAAAGACCAATCTTGTCATTGATATGATGCCTCTGCCAGTTTGCACCTGTGTTCCATAACCTACTTGCACTAGGTAGGATGAAATCCACATATTCTCCATGATTTCGTCAAGAGCAGACCATTATTTCAAGTTTGAATTACATTGTCATGTTGGATTTTAATTTATAATAGTATTATGGCTACATTTTCATGAACCTAGATTTTTTCTAATGGAAGAACTGAGGTTGGTTCTAGTCTTGTAGGCTTCTAGCTGTCACTAGTCATTATATCTAGGAGCCATGGGAAAGGCTCTGGTTTTCACTCACTCTTGCATTCTTTGTTCAGCAAGTCCAAGACTCTTTTTTTTATGCTCTGACTGTATGTTCTTATTAATCCCTTTATTTCTTTCCTTTTTTTGTGTGTGATTGTATCTGGTTTAATTAGTTGATTTCTTAGTTCTTCGCACAAATGAGTTTTCTCAATAACTCAGGCAATTTGATTTCGCTGAGTGTATATGCATTGGAATGAATTAATCTCATTCATATTGGCAGGCACTGTTTTTGCATATGGTCAAACTAACAGTGGGAAGACTTTCACAATGAGAGGATCAGCTAATGAACCTGGAATAATACCGCTTGCAGTTCATGACTTATTCCAGCGCATTCAAGAGGTTAACTACACGAATCTCAATGTTCAATATCATTCTTTATTATGCTTACTTTGGCATACACTATGGGAATCAAGCAAGAGATATGTTAACTTCTGCATGCTGATACAGTGTTCATTTAGTTCCTTCTTAATCTGTTTATTGTATGATCTACTATGGAAAACATTTTGAATGTATTGTTCCTTTATGGTATTAGGACTCGCTTAATGTGTTTTACAAAGGTCGTGTAGCATAGTCCTGGCCACCTTTTCTTTAATCATCTTACATTCTGCATTATTATATTGAACCTTGGCTAGGGTTTTTATTCACATGCTGTGTATTCTATTTGACTCACTTGTTTTAGCTATTGTGTAGCATATGGACAGAGAATTTCTTGTGAGGATGTCCTATATGGAAATTTACAATGAAGATATTAATGATCTTCTTGTGCCAGAACATCGAAAACTGCAGATTCATGAGAGCATTGAGGTAAACAACCCATCTTTTTATGTGATATTGATCACTAACCATCTTTAAATAGTAGTCTTATTGTTACATGCTGGTACTTTTGATTGAAGAAAGGGATCTTTGTTGCTGGTTTAAAAGAAGAAATTGTTACATGCGCGGAACAGGTCATGGATTTCATGTCTTTTGGAGAATGTAAGCCTTCTTGAATGTTTGCTGGCTCAGTTACTGTATAGTTTATTCTTAATAAACTGCTAGCACAACTGCAGCCCACCGGCATATCGGGGAGACAAACATGAATCTTTACAGCAGTCGTTCTCACACTATATTTCGCATGGTAAGCTTATATTCTGTATCATTTTCCACTGGATCACAATTCTGATTATTATGCTGCTAAATGTTCAGGTAATCGAGAGCAGAGAAAAAAGTGACGACAATGAAGCTGAAGATTCTTGTGATGCTGTACGAGTATCTGTTTTGGTATGTGCAATTCTCCCCTCTTAATTGCTACTCTCTCCCGCAGATAATAATATGTTTTTTATTGGAATACATGCAGTTTATCCTTAAAATTTTGGTTGTCCATACTGTTATGAATATTTCAGATTGAGTAACGGTATTTGTAGATATGTGTTGAATAATGCTTGTTAGTTCCTATGTTCATATTTATTTGATGTCTTAGGCTTGTTCACAGTTAACTTAAAAAAGCATAAAATGAGTAGTTGAGCACAAACCTAAAAGTTTGTCTCTCTTTCTAGTTTCTGACTTGTATCAGTGAACAGGGAGATGTATGTCTTGTAAAATGTTCCAAAAACCCAGACTATTCTGGAAAATGAACCATATCTATCCTTGAGTTGGTACAACATCAACTGAAACGAACACTTCTGTAAACCCTGAAATTTCGACTTCAAATTTGCTTTTTAGGGACCATTGTCCAGAACGTCACTTATTTGTGAGTGAGGCGAGTACTTATCCAACTATTGATGTATGAGATTCAGATTTTCATTTTGCATCTACTTATGTTAATAATGTACATTTCAGAACCTTGTTGACTTAGCTGGCTCAGAACGCGCTGCAAAGACTGGTGCAGAGGGTGTGAGACTTAAGGAGGGTTCTCATATTAACAAAAGTCTCATGACTCTTGGTACGGTCATAAAGAAACTTAGTGAAGGCATTGAGGGTCAAGGGTAAGTTATTAACTTTTTGACTGGCGACCCTACCTGTTTTTCATTACTACTTTAGTAATGAATTTCATTTGCAGGGGACATGTGCCATACCGAGATAGTAAACTGACAAGGATATTACAGCCTGCTCTGGGTGGAAATTCTAACACAGCTATCATCTGCAATATAACACTTGCACAGGTATTCCATATTTCTTTATCTGCTGTGTTTGGACTTGGATGATGGAAGTAGAATTGTATCGCTTGTCCCATTTCTGCAAAGTTATGTACTGAATTATAAAGTACTGAAGCTTCTTTATCATATATTTGTAGTATGTTTTGCTTATTGATTGATGTTGTGGAAATTAAGTTAAAAGGTGTCACTATCTTTTCTTTGTACACTTTTCATGTCCAGGTAATAACCCAAAGTAGTTATTTTGAATTTCTGTCTTTCAAATCAATTGTTTCATTGCTTTGTAAAGTCACGTGCCATACAGAAGCAAAAAATTAGTCACTCAATGTGCCATTGGGCAACAACAAAGAACAAAAATTATAGTCTTAGAACTAATACTTTTGTTATGTGTTTTGATAAAATATTTATTTTATATTTTTGTAGGTCCACGCTGATGAGACAAAAAGCAGTTTGCAATTTGCGAGTAGAGCATTACGCGTAACAAATTGTGCATGCGTTAATGAGGTATTAACATGTTTCTGTTGCCCACTAGTCACTAGATTACTGTTTCTATTCATCTTCCTATAATTGCATAAATCCTTTCATTATATATGTTTGCAGATTTTGACAGATGCTGCATTATTAAAACGCCAAAGGAAAGAAATAGAAGAGCTTCGAGCAAAACTTAGAGTACGTATAAAAAATGTTTCTTATAAGCAATAAATTCGTACTGCTTTAGAATTGAAACTTACATTCCTTCTGTCCTTAGAAATCTCAAAGTGATCATTGGGAGGAAGAAATTCTGGATCTGCGGAACACACTACTGCAGGTTGCTTTGTCAAGTGTTTCTTATTTCTATCCAGTGATTCATGACTATGTACATCATGTAATCTGGTAATTATTTTTTAGAGTGAATTGGAAAAGGAAAGAATAGCTTTAGAGTTGGAGGAGGAAAAGAAAGCTAAAGAGCAGCGTGACAGACGCTTGATTGAACAGGCAAAGAAAATTGAAAATCTTAGTTCACTGGTTTTAAATTCAGACAGAGATGACAGGAGTACTGCTTTTAGTAAGGTTAGTATGTAACAGTCGTACAAGGCATATGAACTACATGGTTGCTCATTGGTTCTTTCTTCTAGTTTTTCTCCATAGGTACTTTCTTTTCTGTTGATATCTTGAAGTAAAATCTGTTTAGACTTTGAACTTTACAGAAATGGCCATAAGATGTGTGCTTTTAAACAGAGGGCCAACAATGTTTGTACTCTTTTAGTCTACTAATAGCTTTTTTCTTCTTTTCTTCCTTGAACAGAATAAAAGAAGGGTAACATGGTGTCCTGGACCAAATGCAAGACAATTTGGTGTTGAGGTATCATTGTAAATTTGTAGGAATGCTTTTCAATACCTTCAACTTGGCATTCTAAAAGTATACCAGTGCATCATTTGTTTTTGGATGGCTGTGGAACATTGTTGGTGCATTGATTCCTTATCATAATTTAAATGTTAGTCAGAAAAGTTTCACCCAAAATATTTGTCTAGAAGTTTTTCCTCCTGTGAGTGCTTTTGCTTTTCATCCTTTCTCTTAGGCTGGGTGCGTGGTGGTGTCATTTTGCAGGGTGTTTATATGGTTTTTGCTGCACACATGCCATAAATATTCATATTCTGTTTACTTTCACATTCATATCTTCTGTCAAATTGTGAGAGTATTGAAATTTACACATAAGATGTGTTCTGAGTATTTCTACATAATACCCAGGATTTAGGACCTGTCCAGGAAGGCTCTACAAGCAGCACAATTAGAAATGAACAGGATATGGGAATGCCACCACTTTTTGAAGAGTTAATGCAAGAAAGTAATGATGAGCCTTGTGCTAATGCTTACTCATCTGGTGACGTGTCCAAAGACAGTGAAGATGTCTCTCTTCCTGACTCGCATGCTTTGCTGCATGTTACCAACCGAAGAAAGCCAAATGCAGTGGTGAGGTTTTGTTACTTCTTAGTGTTAAGTTGTTGGCCTTCTATAAATATAAGATAATCCAAGTTTTTTGTCTCTCTCTAAAAAATATCTTGCAACTTTTTAGCTACATATCTGACTGCTGAGTATGTGCTTTTGCCAGAAAAAATCAGATCAACAGCAATTCTGGGGGAGAGCTGGTGAACTATTAATACCCCAGGACCCCTGTGATGGGAATGATGATCTACGTCACAAAAACACTGTTCCTTGTGTAGTTAGTAGCTTATCTGCTCGAGAATCTGAAGCCATTCTTGTCATCAAACAACTTCAAGATCAGGTACTAATTTTCCCCCTAGTATCATCCTATTCTGGAATGAAAAAACAAACAGTTAACTAATTGAATATATCCCAAGCAGATCAAGCTGTTGGAGGCAGAGAAGAGTTCTATCCAGACTAATTTGGATGCTGTTCTTGAGCTGGCAACTCAACAGAAGGTTTCATTTAATGAGGAGTATGAAGAGGTGAGTTATGTTAAACAGAAAGTATCCAACTTGGTGACTGATGTGTACTGCAAACTAGTTCCATTATCATTTAGAAGTCATTTATATATTTTATAAGAACCAATTTTGTCTATTCCATGGGATTATGATATTTCTCTATACTTTTGCTGGAGAAGATTAAAATCAAGAGTTAACCTTTTAAAAGACTGTGATTTATTTACTTTTGCTATCTCTTCAACGCTTCTTACACAATTACCATGAGTTGTCCTCATCTTTACCCATCCTGTGCAAAAGGTTGAATATCTGAAGCAAAGGAATCAAATGGCTGTTTTGAATCACAATTTGTTAGTTGAGTGCCTAAGTACAATTTACGTAGCTTAGATTATCATACAACTCATAATTTGTGAGTTTTAAAATGCAAAATTAACATTCTCTCTCTCTCTCTCTCTCTCTCTCTCTCTCTCTTCTAATCCAACAGAAGTACAAAATAAGGTTTTAGGTAATTAGGCTGTAGTTATCGAATCAGATTTTCCTTATGCCCAGGATCCAATTAACCCCTAAGATTGTTAGTTTGGCATCTTAGTCGTCATCAGCCAAAACTCCTAAGGTTGTTAGTTTGGTATCTTAGTCGTCATCACCCGGATCCAGCAGATTAAACATGGATACATGACACTATCATCTATGATCAATCTAATTTAAACTCCATATACTTTTCTGAGTTGCACTTACCTTCGCATTTTCCATTCCAATATAGTAGAGAACTAGAGATATAAAAGGGCATGCCTAGTGCTGAAAGCTCTCACACATGGTGGCGTGAAGGGATTTTCTATACAACCTTACCCTTGCTTAATTCTGGAAGGAGGTTGGTTTGAACCTAGGACCTCCAAAGCCACAGGTGGAGAAACGCTACATTGTGCTAGGCCCACCCTTAGCTAAGAATGTCACAAGTAAATTATGTTGCCATCACCTTTCTTGTTATCTAAAACTAGCAAACATGCCCGTGCGTTGCACGTAACCCAATACGTATTTGAATCGGACTTTGTGTCATCGTTGGACGTGAGTTGTTCTAACTCGTATTGTTGGAGTGTAGGCCCATTAGAGGCCCATGTATGGTACAATATACAGCCACCCTTAGGGTAGGCCCAAGTAATGTGAAATCAGTTTCCAACATGGTATCAGCAGCCTAGGTTTCCCTTCCCTTTCCTGCAGCCGCCGCCGCACCTTGCCGGCGCGCCGCCGCCGCCGCCCATGGCTGGCCGGCCTCTTCCCCCTCCCTCCCCTCCCCTCCCGTCGAGCTCGTGCCTGCGACTCGTCCTCCCTCCGCCCTGCTCCCCCCGGCGTCGCGAGTACCGGCTGGGGCGCCCGCGCAGCGGAGGCCGCGTCCGGGCGTCGGCGCAGCTACTGGCATCGGCGCGGCTCCTCCTCCGTCCGCTCTACGCCCCCATCAGCTCCTCCGCAGACGGCGGCCAGAGCTCCCCAATCAGCCCCGCTGCCTCGCACCTCTCCTCTTCCCCACTATGCAGCCCCTGCCGCCGCCGCCCATGGCCCGACTGCTGGCGCCGCTGCCACCTCCGGCCCTCCTCCTCCGCCGCCGACACACCTTCCAGGCGCCGCCACCACCGTGGCTGTGGGTGCCGGGGCCGCTGTCGCGGGCGGCCGGGCCGCCGCTGCGGTTGCTGCTGTTGTTAGCGCCGCCACGGGCGACCACGCAGCCGCCAAGCGAGCCGCCGCCGCCGCTGCCCTCCTCCTGGCGTCGCCGCGGCCACCCAACTCCGCACTCCACGCAGCGGGTCCTGACTCTGTCCTCGCCGCCGCCCTTGTCGCTGCTCGAGCTGCCGCTGTGGATAGCCACACACGGGTTCGTGCGGCCGGCCTCGCTTGGGAACGCGAGCGCGCTGCGGCCGCTGCGCTGGACCGCCAACTCGCCGAGACGGAGCAGCTCCTCCACCTCCCTGCCTCACATGGCGTCGCGGCCCACTCCTCCGGCTCGGCGAGTCGCCGTGAGGGGGGACATATCGCGGCCAGGCCGCCTCCACGGGGTGAGCTTCGACCGTCGGCGGCTATGCTCATCGATGCTTCCCGGGGGGGACCCGGCGCCTTTGGCCTACTCCTTCAGCACCACTGCTAGCCCTCCGCCCGCAGTTCCTCTTGCCGCAGGGCTGTGTTCAGCCAGTCCTGATTGGATCGCTGACTCGGGTGCCACTTTCCACACCACGCCCGATGTGCGTCTACTTTCTTCTCTCCGTCCTCCCCACCCTTCCTGTCCCTCTTCCATCATGGTCGCCAATGGCACTTGCATTCCTGTCTTCTCCGTGGACACTGCCAGTTTCCATGGCTCCTTTCATATCCCTGATGTTCTTGTGGCTCCCGGTATGGTTCACAACCTTCTCTCTATTCGTCGTTCCACAACTGACAACTCTTGTTCAGTTGAGTTTGACCCCTCTGGCCTTACCGTGAGGGATTTGGCCTCCCGGTGTCCTCTGCTCCGATGTAACAACACTGGGCCTCTCTACATCCTTCGGTTTCCGGCGTCTGTTTCACCTTCTTCGCCCTCCTCAGCCGCTTTCGCCGCTACTACTTCCTCCACCACTTGGCACCGTCGCCTCGGCCATCCTGGCCGGGATGCCCTGATGCAGCTCAGTCGTAGTCCCAACATTCGGTGCCCTCGGGCTCATGATGAGCACTTGTGTCATGCGTGCCAGCTGGGCCGTCACGTTCGCCTTCCCTTCCAGTCCTCTTCCTCCCATGCCACTCGTGTGTTTGATTTTATCCATTGCGACTTGTGGACTTCTCCTGTTCTCAGCATGTCTGGCTATAAGTACTACTTGGTGGTGGTCGATGATTTCTCCCATTACTCCTGGACTTTTCCCCTGCGTGCCAAGTCCGAGGCGTTCCCCACTCAGCCACTTCTTTGCTTGGGTATCCACTCAGTTCGGCCTCACCATCAAGGCTGTCCAGTGCGACAATGGTCGTGAGTTTGATAACTCAACCTCACGTACCTTATTCCTTTCTCACGGTGTCCACCTGCGCATGTCTTGTCCATATACCTCCTCTCAAAACGGCAAGGCAGAGCGCATGATCCGCACAACCAATGACACCATGCGCACCCTTCTGCTCCAGGCATCCCTACCCGCTCGCTTCTGGGCTGAGTGTCTGCACACCTCCACCTATCTCCTTAACCGTCTTCCTTCTACTGCCTGCCCAGCTCCCACGCCTCACCGCGCTCTATTCGGTACCCCTCCTCGGTACGACCACCTTCGCGTCTTCGGGTGTGCGTGTTATCCTAACACCGCCGCCACCGCTCACCATAAGCTGGCTCTCCGGTCGACCCTCTGTGTTTTTCTCGGATACTCTCCGGATCACAAGGGTTACCGATGCTTTGACCTTACCTCTCGCCGTGTCCTCATCTCCCGCCATGTCGTGTTTGTTGAGTCGGCATTCCCTTACTCCACCACCTCTACATCCACACCACCCGCTGACCCTACGGAGGCTTCTTTGTTTCCCACTGACCCGGTGTGCTCTCCTGATGGTCCCACCTCGCCCCTGCTGGCCTTGCACTAGGACTTTCCTCCGGTACCTGACACGGCCACGGCAGCACTAGAGCTTCCACCATCTCTCCCTGTGGCTTCGCTGCCTCCCATTGTGCCCGATGCTGCCGTTCCGATCGCGGGACCGAGCGCACCGACCCCACCTCCTCCCAGGCGCTTTGGACTCGTCTACCAGCGTCGGCGGGCGCCGGGTCCGCCCTCACCTCCTCCCGGGCGCTTCGGCATCGTCTACCAGCAGCGGCGGGAGCCCGCTCCGCAGATTCCACCGGTGTCGCTGCCTCCATCGCCGCCTTCGCCACCAGCGCCGTCGTCTCCAGTGCGTGCTCCGCCGGCCCAGCCGCGCCCTCGCGCCGACCCGCCGGTGTACCACCCGCCTCTTCTTCACCGGGACCCTCGTCACACTCACCCGATGGTGACGAGGCAGGCGTCTCGCCCGCAGGCCCTCACCGCCGCCGCCTGCGAGACGGGGATCTCTCCGGTACCCTCTTCCGTCCGTGCGGCCTTGGCGGATCCTCACTGGCGCCGCGCGATGGAAGAGGAGTACGCGGCCCTCCTCGCCAACCAGACGTGGGACCTAGTGCCCCGTCCACCGGGCTCCAACATTGTTACCGGCAAGTGGATCTGGACGCACAAGAGGCGTGCTGATGGTTCCTTGGAGCGCTACAAGGCTCGCTGGGTCCTCCGCGGCTTCACTCAGCGGCCCGGCATTGACTATGATGAGACCTTAAGTCCCGTGGTGAAGCCAGCTACAGTCCGCACCGTCCTCTCACTGGCTCTCGCGCGCTCCTGGCCTGTGCATCAGCTGGATGTCAAGAATGCATTCCTCCATGGCACTCTGACTGAGACGGTCTACTGCAGTCAGTCGGCCGGTTTCGTGGATTCTTCTCGTCCTGACTTGGTCCGCCGGCTCAACACATCTCTCTACGGGCTCAAGTAGGCACCCCGGGCTTGGTACTCTCGGTTTGCTACCTTCCTGCAGACCCTTGGGTTCACGGAGGCCAAGTCTGACACCTCCCTGTTCATATACCACTATGGGGGTGAGACTGCTTACCTGCTCCTCTATGTGGATGACATTGTTCTCACCGCCTCCAGCGAGTCTCTGCTCCACCGCATCATTGCCTCTCTCCAGAAGGAATTTGCTATGAAGGATCTTGGAGTGCTCCACCACTTCCTCGGCGTCACTGTTGAGCCCCGATCTTCAGGCCTGTTCCTCCACCAGCGGCTGTTCACTTGTGACATTCTGGAGCAAGCAGGGATGACTGACTGCAAGTTCTGCTCTACCCCGGTTGACACTCAGGGCAAGCTGTCAGAGGCTGGGGGTACGATGCTTGGGCCAGCGGACTCTACCGCCTACCGGAGTCTTGCTGGCGCGCTCCAGTACCTCACCTTCACACGGCCGGACATCACTTATGCCGTACAGCAGCTCTGCCTCTACATGCATGCTCCGCGGGAGCCCCACCTTGCTGCTATGAAGCGGCTTCTCTGGTACCTCCGTGGCACCCTTGGCTACGGGCCGCTCCTTGGCCGGTCCTCCGCTGACGAGCTGGTTGTCTACACCGACGCTGACTGGGCGGGCTGCCCGGACACTCGCAGGTCCACCTCCGGCTACGCTGTCTTCCTCGGGGGCAACCTTGTCTCTTGGTCGTCCAAGCGACAGCCGGTGGTCTCATGCTCCAGTGCCGAGGCGGAGTACCGTGCCGTTGCCAACGGCGTGGCCAAGGCCGCCTGGCTCCGCCAGCTCCTGGCTGAGCTTCACCGCCCTCTCGCCAGGAGCACGCTCGTCTACTGCGACAACGTCAGCGCGGTCTACCTCTCCACCAACCCCGTGCAGCACAAGAGGACCAAGCATGTGGAGATCGATCTACACTTCGTCCGCGACCGTGTGGCCATCGGCGACGTCCGGGTACTTCACGTCCCGACTACCTCACAGTTTGCGGACATCTTCACCAAATGCCTCCCTTCCTCGACCTTCTCCGAGTTTCGCTCCAGCCTCAACGTCTCCAGTGGCTAGTTGTGACTGCGGGGGCTCCTGTGTGTGTTGTGCACTTCTTGTTTTCTTTCTTGCCCAGTCTTGAACTCCGCTGCGCCGGTAGTCCAGACTGCGGGGGGGTGTTGGAGTGTAGGCCCATTAGAGGCCCATGTATGGTACAATATACAGCCACCCTTAGGGTAGGCCCAAGTAATGTGAAATCAGTTTCCAACACGTATGAGCACGAGTCATGAATCTGGGTCACATACAGGATATGGAGGGCGCAAGGGCAGTTATAATGTTTTGCCCTAGGATACATATGGGAACTCGAATTGGAGTTATTTATTAGTCTTCTTACTTCATTTTATTGATCTACCTTGCATTAGCATTATATGTTATCAACAAGCTATGCTCCATACAACACATTGATTTAACATGTCACTTTTATTAATACTGTATTTGTGGTATTCCACATTGAACTCCTAATGAGGTGTTGCTCTTGTGTGTCCCTTGCACTATATATATGCCCTCTGGGTTGTGCTCAATACAACATTCAACTCCAGATGTCACGCTCTAAAATCCTTTAGAAAATTCTACCTTCATTATTTTTCCAAGATTACAAATTTGTTCTTCACCTTGAAGCTGTTGTTACATTCCATATGTTATTTTCCTATTTGCAGCTTCAGCAGATCGCTCTGGCTGCAGAAGAGCAAACAAAAGTTGCTAATGAGAACCTGTCCACACTATCTGCTACTGTAAAATCCAAACAGGTACCCTGATACCCTCTTCCAGTTACATTGCATTCTCTCTTTTCTTTTTTTTTTTTAAAAAAAAGAAAGAAATCATAGCCGGCATTTAGTTTGTTTCCATCTTCCTGCAACCATTTCATGTTATAGCCCGATTTATTAACTTGACTGGGTACACATTTTTTTTGGCAACTTCCAGGAACTAGCCTATGAATTCCTCTGTAATTTATTGACGGAGACTCAAGGAATAAATGTGGAGTTGGATCAGTGGAGAAACTCAGTTGACGGTGCTCTTTCTTTTATTGATGAACTCTGTCAGAATCTCTGCATTATGGCACAAGGAATTCGTGTATGGTTTCTCATTTTACATGATAGCATCTCCAGATTGGACTTTGAATAATCATGCCATTTAGTTAAGTTGGCTGTTTTATTCAGTATTCAGAATTGAGTGCCAGCAAGCATTTTATTCTGGTTTCCCCTAGTTTTCACCTGGACACTAGTATCCTACTACTGCGAAGAAATATAGTGTGAATTGCTACCATGATCTTTGAGGGTTGTGAACCAAGTGCATTTCTATGTTAAATTTATGACTTGGAAAAATACTACATGCAGTCTGGTCAAAATGTCTCATCAATGGAACACTCTGTCACGCTAATTTTTTATCATGTAGAATTGTAGATTACTAGATTTGCATATGCTTAGTGTAGTACTGCATTTATTTAACTGTCTGAACATAGTTTCCAACTTCCCATCTTAATGCACATATATAACTGATGTGTAATTTGGGTTTCCATAGGAAGTAAAGCACTCTGCTCATGAAGATAGTGCATGGTCCGGTTCTGTGATCAGGGACTATGAGAAACTGTCAACCTGTTTGATGGACAAAGTTTGCAAACTTGAATTGGAGAAGGTATTTTAAAATTCCTTTTTTTTCCCCTAAAGCGCTTAAGTTTTAAGCAGTTCGTTTCAACCCCCCCTCCCCCCCCCCCCCCCCCCCCCCCCCCCCCCAATGTTACTCTGATTTGAGCGCAGAAACTATTGGAGGAACAGTCCCAAGATCAAAAAACTGAGATTTATAAGCTGAAGGCCAATCTGGAAAGCTGTGAGAAGGCCATAGATGTTCGTCACTGGCTAAGTTCTTTTCAGTGATTTAATTCTTAGTTTCTGTCACCTGATATATAACTTTATTACCCATGCACTAAAATATTTTACTTATACTCAGGACTGTACTCTTCAACATGAACTGGAGAAGGATGCCATTCTCTTAGAGCTCCTAAACCTCCAGAAGGAAGTATCAATCTTGTCATCATCTTCTTTGATGAAAGAAAAGGAATCTATCCGAAAGGAACTTGATAGAACTAAAACAAAGTTAAGAGAGACCGAGAACAAACTTAAGAATTCCATTCAGGAGAAAATAAAACTTCAGGTTACCAACAGGCAACATGCCATTAATATTATATAAATTTAATTTCCATTTAAAAGCCAGCTGTTTCTGACGTATAGTTGATACATGTTCTTTTACTAGAGTGAGAAAGCAGAGGCCCACAAAGAAATTAAGAAATTGCAAAGCCAGAGAACTTTGCTTGAACGTGATTTACGGAAACGCGATTCAGCTACTGTTGACAAAAGGCATGAGCTGAATTCCATGCCACATGAACTTTCTGGAGCTTTTGAGCACATGCAGGTATGTGTTATTCTTTGCAAACCCCACATTTTTCTAGGAACTACTGGGCTGCTGTTTGCAGCAGTTTGGTGTACATATTGGGGTCTTGGTCTGGCATTGCTATCAGTTGTAGGTCCATTTTCATATATCGCTATAGATGTTTAAGACTTGTATTTTTTCCTTTGAGATCATCTCTGCTGGACAACCGAGCAATAGCTTGGCTGGTAGAGCCTCTAGTTGATTGTGCGCCCACCTGGGGTCGAACCTAGGCGCTCACATTTTGTGTGGATAATTCCCCAAGGGTTTGGTACCCCCTCTCCCTTTCTCTGCCTTAAAGAGAGGGGTAGCACAGAGTCCATAAAGAGATAGACCTTGATGACCAAGAATCTCATTTCTCTTTTTTTTCTTTTAATATTCAGGAGGACTACCAAAATCTTGAGATGCATGCTTTGGATATGGATGCGGAAATTTCTTCTTTACAAGAAGCTCTAGTCGCTTCAATTGCTGAAAAGGACGAAGCATTGTCTAAAGTAGAGCTTATGACATCTGAACTAGAAGATCTTGCAAATAAACTGAACTCAACGGAATCAGAAAGAAACTCCTTTAGCAATGAGATCGCACTCTTGGTATATATAACATGTCTTTGCAAATATATTTGATCTTATTGGTTCTTGTGCATCCATTTTTTTCTACCCATTTTTTTCAATCTTTTTGTAATGCAGACCAAAAAGTTAAATGCATCCGAATCTACCCTTAAAAGTTTGGAGACTTCTCTCAATTCTGTATCAAGGGAAAAGGAAGATTTGGGAATGGTAAAACTCTATACTTTTATCCATTTATAATTTTATATGTTATGTGAAATAATTTCATTTTCTAAAATGAATGCAGCAACTTACTGATGCCCTTTTGGACATGGAATCTGAAAGATCAATTTGGACAGCAAAGGAGAAAGAATACCTAGAAGCTAATCATAGATTGAACATTTTCCTTGATGAGAACAGCAAACTTTCAGAAGATTTGATAAAGGTACCTTTGATAGGGTTGCATGTTTTAGTTCCCCTAATGTACACATATACCATGTCGATTTTGCCTATCTTGGCATTGCCCGGAAGCATTCCATAAAGGCCTTATGTTGAATGTGATTCCATGTTATTTTTCACTAATAATAGCATTGCCAATATGGTCTACGGATGGGCTTTGGGTTTAATATATGTATTCTATACTATTTTGCCACTGATAATCCAAAGAATTTATGTATTAAGTGATATATTGTAATACACTACTAGGTGAGGCAAGAGCTAGGGTGTTGTAGAGAACAGTGCAAAATTCTAGAGGATAAACTGGCGCTTTCCATGGAGAGTGACATGAATGAGAAAGGAATGAAATGCAGGTCAGTCTTTTCATTGAGCCTTTTCCATCAAGGCATCTGTGTGTTTCTGCGCTTTCAGCGAGGATTAGTAACATTTTATGTATGAGCTTGTACCTAGGATGTTTCTAATGTTTTTATTTCATCATTTTTTAACATGAATCTAGGAAGGTTTCTTAGTTTTAGAAAGAAGCCCTGTTAAAAAGAGATAATAAAAGGATTGAATTCACTCATCATTCTGGTTGCTTGGGACTTGCGAGTTGTGGAATCATAGGAATGCTCGTGTCTTTTAGGGTGCTAGTCATTGTGTTGTTCGAGAAAAAAATGGGAGGTACTTTCAAATCAAAATATATAAGAACTTAGTTATGCTTTTCATCAAAACTGTACATTTTTTATTGACGTGCTCTGAGTTGTTGGGCATTATTTCAAATGTTTCGAGGTAATTTTAGAAGTCACAAACAATCAGTGGGTTTATAAGAAACTTTAATATGTTTGCAAGTCAATCAATAACTGGTTCTGGACAAGAAGTGCATATTTAACGTAATTGGTCTAGTAGAAAAGAGTGTGTTTCTTTAGATGAAAGAGTTTTTGCATTGCTTCACTTTTTGTTTACAATAGAAATGTCTCATGCATCAGTGGGGCTTGTAAAGAATCCGGTCAAATTGTGGAGAAAGGAAGAACAATATCTGGTGCTGTGTGTGAAAATGTAAGTTTTATATTATCTGTTTATTTTGCTCTACTTTTCTTTGGGGCTTCAAAGTTTTCAAGCACTATGAGACATGGAATATATTGGGATATCTGCAGATATGGTAGATTAAGATCGTTTGTAACCCTGACTTGCCTTATCTCTAAGATAGGCTTCCCCCCTAAGCAATGTACTATATAATCTGCATATGAGGCTCAGCAATATACAACCAACAATTCCACCAAATCTATTCTGCAAAACCAATTAGTTTTTCCCATCTCCTGTGTGTCATTGTATTAAGAGAGATTCAATAATAATCACTGAGGTGCTATTTTGTTTTCAGTATTCCCAAATTAACGACAATTGACCACATTTTCTCGCTAATACTGTTGGCTATACAACTCGGACGTCACTTATTGGGCTTTTCTATACTAAATGCTACAGTTATTTTTTTTTTTCCAAGGAGTGCAAATTTGGCTAGGTTTCTTTGTAGATTTCTATTGACTCCAGTTTGAACAGGAGCTTCACAAACAACTATTGATGATTACTGAAGAGCGCAATTGTTTACTCTCTGAGACACAGCAGCTGAGATTCTTGGTTGCTGAAGCAGAGGTTTTGAAAGAGAATTGTGACAGAAAGGCAAGTTAGCTTTATTTGTAAATAACCACAGGTCACCTCAGTAATACTAACTTGTTTTTTCTGTTGCTTTTTCTTTATGTAGTTAATACATGCCAAAGATACAATAGATGAGTTGAGCTCTAGGATATCTGTCATGGAAGTCAATATGAAAAATGTAAGCACTGCTTAACTCATTGTTGTCTGCTTCTCCCTCCATTCCAAACTTAGGGAAGTTTGACATAGGAAAAAACTAAAATGTCCTACATTTTGGAACAAAGGGAATATTAATTAAGGTTATAAGGAGTTTTGATTTCATTTAATGTTGCAGGTTGCTTTGTGTGTTTGTCATTGCAATGCGTTTTAACAATAAATTCATAGCATGTGCAAGATTCAATGAGATCCTGTAAAAAGAGCATCTCCATGTTTTATTGCTCGTCACATTTTTATAATAGCATGCAAGTGTTTTTTTACATATCTTCAAATACTATCTTCATTAGCCGAACATAAAGTTCTGGACATGAAGGTATTAATTTTGGATCAAACTTTAAACTGTTTTACGGAGATCTTTTTAAAATGTAGTTTTTTATTTGTATAATTTCCAAAAGAACTTAAATCACATTTCCCAGGAATACTTCTAAAATTTTTTTGCATCGCATTTAACCCAAAGGGAGTGAATGCATTAGAAATAGTGAATCGCATGCACAATCAATTCGACCCAACAGCCTAAGCCGATGAGGAAGGTGGCCAAAGTTAACTTATTTAAGCCCTGTTCGGCTGGCTGTAAAAGCGGCTGATGCTGATTTGTTGTGAGAGAAACACTGCTGAATGGTTGGAGCGAACAGGTAATCGTGTTTGGCCTAGAACTGCTGAACTCTTGATATTGTATTGAGTTGCATGCACGAGCAGTTCAACCCAAAAGCCTAAGGTCTGATGGGGAAAGTGCTCAATTCATTTTATATTTCAACAAGAAAGACACGCAACCGTGGATTCATTTTATATTTCAACAAGAAAGACACCCAACAGTGGATTCCTATCTATTAATAGAATGACATAGTTCTCCTGTATTTTTTTAAGAAAAAAACTGTGTGGTATCTTGCTAAACTTCAAAAACAGTTTCCTGCGTTGTAGTTTTATGTGGAAGTGCAAATTTCATAGCATGCTCGTGTGTGCAGGATGCTGCGGCTAATAACAAAGAGAAGACAAAGCTTCGCATGGAGATTCGATGGCTGCGCCCACAACTTGACGCCCATCGTGGTCGGCTCAAAGAAGCGATGGATGAGATGAAGACCATGGATGCCAAATACCAACAAGCAAGCACCATGCTGAAGAAGGAGCTTTCTCAGAATGCTCGCGAAGTCCTGAGGTTGAGAGGGATGCTTAAAGAATTACAGAGCGCATCAAACTGAGCTTATAGATTTCTCATATCTATTTTTTCAAAAAAAAAAGTTCTCATGTCTTTTGCGTAGCTGATAGCTCACGTAGCAGAAATGCAAGTATGTCGTCGGCCCAATGGAAGCACCCGCTGTTGCGTTTGTAGGCTTCGGGCCTTCCTAGCCTGGTACCGTGGTACACTGGCTTTCTTATTCAGGTGGGGTGCGGTTCCAAGCGTCAGCTACTTATTCCAATGCGCTGGCGCTACTGTAAAGAATTATGATGTACAGTACTTTGCTAGGAGTACAATGCTACCAATAGAGTTATATGGATGCATTTTGTTGTCCAAAGTGTACCTTTTTTTCCCCTTTCTATTTAGTCTATAGTGTAACAACTTACAACTAGTACGATAAGTAGCAGGAAGATTGATTTCTGGATTCTAAGTATTGGACTCCCTCCGTCCCAGAAAAAGTGTCGTTTTAGGTTTTTTAGACATCGTGTTTAACCGTTCGTCTTATTTAAAATTTTTTAATAAATATTATTTATTTTGTTATGACTTATTTTATCATTAGAGATACTTCAATAATGATTTGTTTATTTTATAATTTGCACAAAATTTTTGAATAAGACGAACCGTCAAACACGATGTCTGAAAAACCTAAAACGACACTTTTTCTGGGACGGAGGGAGTACGCGCATAACGTTTAAGCTTGAGTTTTCTAGAGGTTAAGTGACCATATGAGTTGGATGTTGAGAAAAAAAATTCTAGAGTTATGCATCCATCCTGATATCATGCACCCAGGCTCGGGGCTCATCTTGTATTTTGGATCAGCTCTTGACTTGAGTAATAATCAGTAGAAAAGCGGATCTTGTATTTGTTTGCCAGTGCCTGGGAAATTATCGTCGTAGCAGTTAAAGGTCAGAGCACGCGAGTGGTATACGGTATACCAATCATTTTGAAGTCTGGACACCGTTGTTTGGTTCTCGTCTGAAGAGGGTGTAAGCCTGTAAGGGCGTGCTCAACGGTTTGCAAATCGCCAGCTTACCTGCAATCTCATCGGCCGCAGAAGAGAGTGTACCACGCTAGCGCGTCTGAAGTCGCTAGTCTCGCACGGACCCAAAACAGCTCTCTCTTAGCTTTACGATGATGGTCTGCTTATACTCATCCCAAACAGATTCTATTTGTTATTCCCCCTGTTCGGTTGAGCTTATCAGCACGGCTTATCAGCCGTGGAACAGTGTTTTTCTCTCACAGCAAATTAGCCATAGCCGGCTTATAAGCCAAAAAAAAACAGCGTGCCGAACAGGGCCATTGTTTCTCGGTTAGCGATTTGGTACACCCCGTCGAGGACGCCCTGCTAGGATTATTGTCTCTCTTAAACGAGATGGCAGATAGCCAGATACCCAAAGCAAAGCTGCAGTTCAATGTGAAGCGTCTTGGTATGATAGGACTATCTGGTACTCCGTACGTAGGATTAGAAAGCTGGTCGGTCCGACATCACTCTCCGTCCGTTGTGTCCCATTGCCAGTCTTGAGAGCAGAGCAGGAGCAGCCGAGCAGGTACCAGAAGCAGACACTTGCCTTCGGACACGCACACGCCTGGCGACCACGCCTATCCAATCACCTCTCTGGAGTCTGGCCTGCCTACTCAATGATCCCATCTGGCGAAGAGAAAGGGCAGGGCGAGACAGACGAACAGAGAGCGTGCCACGCCGGCCGTCGGTAACCGCGCGCGTGGGGCGGACGCCCATGAGTCGCGCAATCACGATCGCATCAGGTCACCAGGGACCGCTCGTTCTGTTCTGTACGGCACGGGCACGCGGCGCACTGACATTACGCCCCCCGCGCGATCCCGGCCATCCGATACGGCGTCGGCGGCCGCGATGTAGCTCGCCGGGCAAACTGAACCGGCCGAGCCTGGCGCCGGTAGCACAGTAGCCTCGGGGGTGGGGCGCGCGTTCGGCATGCTTCGGTGCACCAACAGCAACAGGTTCATGATTGCTGGGTACGAGAAAGAGTGTGTGCAGATCGTGCACGGCCACGGCTCGGCTGAGGTTGACACGCAGGGCCCTCCCCTCCTACTCCCAGTCCCAGTGGCACCTTGCCTGCCGGGCCCGCGTGTCTGTACCAATATATACTGTACCAGCGAACCAGTTCGCACGTGGGACTGCTTGCTGTGCTGGTGCTGGCTGGCGGTTCTCAGTTTGTCACGGTAGCGCGTACTAGTGTTGGCATTGCTCTACCAGTACAACGACACAGAATGACGAAAAAGCAAAACGTACCGAGCCTGCAGCACTGAAGCGGATACTCATAACTAATAATAGCGGGGTTAGGGACACAAACCCAATGGTGAAGGAACCCATCGATCAATGATGACTGAAATTTTGCGAGATTCCAAGGCGGCGATCCAATCCATCAGAGTGGGTGCGGTGCACGCATGATTGCGCATCATGCCACGGCAGGCTGCCAGGCTCCCTCGTCTTCCAGGAACCCGAGGATCCCGTCAAGACGACGATCATGAGCCACACCGCGAGGACCATCGATCGGTCTGGCGTCCAGTTCGAGCCCTAGCTTGACCGCCCCGGCGACCGGAGTAGCAGTAGTAGCAACAAGTTTCGCGCCGGCCCGGCCGGCAACGTCAATGATGTGATTCGCTGTGGCGAGGCCGGTGTTGGACTCTGTTCCTTTCCCGAGGCAAGACGAAATCATGCGGACGCGAGCACGCAGGTCGCGACTCGCTAGGCGACACGGACAGACACGGACTTTGGTTTGGTTGCCATGCAGGGTCTTGTTGCCATGCCTGCCTCGTCCCAGAATGCTCTGTTCACTGTTCTTCTCCGGTCCACCCTGTGACATGCGGCACTGTGCAGAGTGCAGAGCTCCAAGCAAGCGCGCACGTACAGAGTACCCGTACACACGCAGACACGTACGCCGATCCGAGACATGCACGTACCGATGCACGTCGATCGGCTGTAGACGCAGACGCACGCACGGCGTGACAGCACGCATGAGCCCGTGCTGACAAGTCTCGACACTCGGCAGAGGAGGTCGACGGGTCCCCGGCTGCCCGGTCCACACTCCACGGTCTACACCGCACCGCACGTGTGAGCACAGCGCCGACCGCCGGCGACGGACACCTCCCACCCACTGCATGCGTGTACCGCGCCCCACGGGCCACGGGCACCCGGGGCCAGCTGCTAGCCCGTGGTGACCGGTCGCCGGCACGGACAGCCCCAGCGACGCCCGCCACACGTGTGGTTAGTTGGGGCCTGGGCCTGGGGACGATGACGGTAGGTGAAGTGCCTTGTTTGTTCACTTCATTCGTTCATCGACCGATCGCGCTTTGCTTTCGCTGTGCATGATCAAGCTGCACACCTGAAAACTCGACTGTAGACTGCCCCGGCTGCAGAAATCAGAATGGGCTGTCTCGTGTGTGTGGTGTCCGATCGGCTAATAATGACCGTCGGGGTGTCGCCGTGACTCTGTTCCACGTACACATGGGCTCAAGCTCGACTTGAAATCAGAGGAACTAGAACTAGGGCTGTGTTTACTTCATAAAAAAAAAGTACTGTGCAAAAAAAATTTCCCGTCACATCAAACTTACGATACATGCGTGGAGTACTAAATGTAGATGGAATCAAAAACTAATTGTACAGCTTGGTTGTACTTTGCGAGACGAACGTTTTGAACTTAATTAGTCAACGATTGGACACTATTTATCAAATAAAGCCAAAATGTGCTACAATACTTTTTTAACAACTTTTTGCAGAACTGAACACAGCCTAGAAGTAATGCGTGTTTTTCAGTTTGGAGATTTGGATCCCCTTTCGAAATGCAGAAAATGTTTTTCAGATTCGAAAGGGCAATCTATCTATCCAGACCAAAACGGCCCTTCGTTAAAGCAGAAACGACGATCCCCCGCCGATGTACAGTTACAGTGCGTGTGGGGGCAACATTCTGCTGGCACGTCGTCCATATCGGAGCCTACTAGAGATTCTAGAGGTGGCAGCCACAGCTAGGCTGGTGAGGTCCCCGGCCGGCCGGCTTGCGTCGCCGGCGTGATCAAGCAGGACTGCAGGGTCCCGTCAATGTCCATTCAACAGTTGCTTTCCTTCCATGGCATGGATCATGGTGGAGCCCGTCCGGCCATCCCCGTCCAAGCGGCCGGGCGCGTGCGTGACCACCAACCGGCGTCGGCTTCTGCTTGTCCCGGCTGTAAACTCCAGCCACCTCCTAGGATCTAGCCAGCGGCCTTGGTGTTCAACACAAGCCGAGCTTGCCATGCTTTAGGGTAGCATATAGGAGGACATCGATCGATGTGTGTGGTGTGGGCTAGAGAGGCAGAGCTTTTACAGGGCACAACCGCACAAGAGCTCGGCGAGGTCGCTCTCCGTCCACAATTGTACAGTACTACATGCAAGTTGAGCAGGAGGCCGCCGGTCTGTAGCTAGGGTTAGGTTGCCATGTCTGAGACACAGCACCTTTCTGCTAGTAGGAGTAGTAGCTAGCTTCCTCAGTCACCCCACGCAGTGCATGCAGCTGGCCTGATGTGCCACTTCAAGATTCGGTTGGAACGGCCGGGAAAGAAGGTGGGCCTGACTATGTTAGCGAATAGGGTGAATATCTGTGATGTTCAAAATTATATGGGAGGGTCCTGCAGGGAGGTTTGTATTAGTGGTTGAGTTTTATTTATCAATATGTACCGGAAAGGTGAAAAGTCTCAGTGAATAATGCGCATGCAGTAGCTATTTTTTCCTTTTAATAAGCATACCGAGCTGGCTCTTGAAAACATTTTACCATGCAGCCGTTTTCCCACGTCGTTTTGCACGTCCACATGGGGCCCGTGCCGCCCTGAACTAGCATCGAAAAAAGGGGAGGGGCAGTGGATGCTTAGCCGGAACTGGGAGGAGGAGGAAGAGTAGGAGGAGGCACTGAGGCAAGGCAACAGAAAGCAAGAAGGGAGATGCAACACCTGGTCTACTTTTGAAACATCTAGATGCAACACTTGCAACATACGTCTGAAGGTAGATGAAACACTTGAAACATGCATCTGAAACACTTGAAAAAACATATAAAAAACACTTAAAAGCCATTGTAAAATATACGCAATATCCAGATAAAACACTGCAACATAAGTGTGAAACATATGCAACTTCCAAATAAACATACTTGTAACATACATCTAGAAAAAACAGATGAAACATTGGGAACAAAAGCTTGCAACATACGTATATAACCATGGCAACATATGCAACATCTCGATCTACTTTTGCAACATCCACATAAAACATTTGCATCATACCTCTGAAGCATTTGAAAAACTTGAATATACGCTTGCAACATGCGCTTTTAGCATAATGTCACCTTGTTGCTCGGACGAATGGATGCTCGTTGTTGCGGAGCTTGACGCGGGCACAGAGGCCGGTGGCGGCGCATGGAGCTCGCCGCTGCAGCAGCGGTGCGGTCCTCCTACGATTCTCCAACGCCTGCTCGGCTTTACTGCTCGCAGCCTAGGCTCGTGCCCGTTGGCGTGCCCCTATAACCCTATTTGTTGTTACTCTAGCGCCGCTGCTCGCTCGACTGAAGTCATCCAGCGCCGTCTGCTCGTAGGGGATGAGGGCATGACGCAGCCGGTGATGGGGTGCAGCGCGGTGGGGGAAGGGCACGGCGCGACGCCGCGACGGGGACGAAGCACGGTAGGAGAAGGGGGCGCATCGGGGTGGACGAATGAGTGGCTTGGAAATACTCAGCCATGCTGCGACGGGTGGGTGAGGGGAGTGAGAAATTTTTCTTTTTTTTAGAGGCCGGTCTGCGGCGTAGGCAGTAGGACTCGGAGGCACGTCTGACTGGACGGACGCCCGTGACATAGCATTTTTTTTTGACATTACTCAATGTGTGCCGCTTGCCTCGTCATTTTCTACCTTGGACTAACTGATGACATCACCCGGACCCGGAGCGCATTACGATCTCTTATCTGAATTTTTGGCACAATTACCGCTTGTTGAACTCAGCTGATTATTGAGATCGACGGCCGCACAGCATTTTGTGTCTTCCGTTCCGTTCCTCTACGGCTGCGCTTCCTCTTCCTCGAGGCCTCGGTCCCGCGAGCAGCTCGTGAGCCACCATCCGTCAACCGTGGCGCACGGTTCGCGCGCGAGTCTTTGGCCTTGCTCCATCCCCTTCCCCTGGGGCCCCTGCGCCCGGGCACCCGCTCCAGGAAACGTCCCAGTTCCTAGACGGCCGGAAGGGGAAGCCAGAAGAGAGAAGACAGCCCTCTGCGTCGTCTCTGGCATCGGATGATCTCTTCTTGGCGCTCGCCACGGCACAGCGTGCGTGCCTTGTTTAGTTGCCTGAATTGGGCCGGTCGAAACACTGTAGCACACTGCGTGGCAATGTAGCATTTTATTTTTATTTGGTAAAAATTGTTTAAACATTGACTAATTAGGCTCAAAACGTTCGTCTCGTAAAGTACAACAAAACTGTGTAATTAGTTTTTGATTTCATCTACATTTAGTACTCTATGCATATGCCAGCATTTTGATGCGATGGAGAATCTTCTTTTTACATAGTAAAATTTGGAGAAATATTTGTGTTCTAAACAGGCCCCAGTGCCCACCCGACCCGACGTACGCGCTCGGCCATTTACATTTATGGCCTGCCCTGGCTGCCGTCTACGCCAAGCAAACTACTCCTGCGGGGCTGCTGCGGCCCTCGAGGACGCGCCAAGCCAAGCACAACTGCGGGCAGAACCTTGTTGAGCGCTCCGAGGCAGGCGTCCGAGTCGCCGAAGGCCGAAGCGACGACGCGAGCGAATCCGAGGAGGACGTACGGCTGACGAGCGCGCGCGTGCTTTTCGTCACGCCGGCGGGCCGGCTGCTGCGTGCTTCTTTTGCATTGCACCCATCCTTAACGGAGGATCGATCGGATCGGAGTCGAAGATCCTTCTTCCCGTGCACCCGCGCCCGCGCTAAACCTGCCAGCCTGCCACATCGCAGCTCGATCGATCGATCTCAGCTCGGCAACTGTACGTGGTGGTCGACATGCATGGCATATTAGCGTGGCAGCAAGCAATGGCCCATGCCCCCGTGCACGGCCGGGGAGTCCTCACGTCCCGTCCACGCGGGAGGATGCCGATTATCGGACGCCGCCATGCAACCCCTCTTGTAATTGCAGCAGCCTCTTGGCATCCCCGCCGACCCGCGGCCGCTTCTCGCTCCACCGTTGGACAAAGGGTTGACAACTTGACGTACATGCTCCCGTTGACCCACGCTGCACAGGATAGGGTGGGCGCGGGCATGGCAGCGTGCGGCCTAGTCAGCATGCATGCAGGTTTACTTTTGTGTTAATTGAGTGTTGACCTACCCCGCTTTGTATATATAGGGCCTCGTTTAGTTTAGTGAATTGGGGAGAAAAACACTGTATCAGAATTCCTGTAGCATTTCGTTTGTATTTGGTAAAAATTATCCAAATTTTGACTAACTAGGCTTAAAATGTTCGTCTCGCAAAGTACAACAAAACTGTGCAATTAGTTTTTGATTTCATCAACATTTAGTACTCCATGCATTTGCCGACATTTTGATGTGACGGGGAATCTTCTTTTTGCATAGTGAAATTTGGGGGAGAATTGGAGGAACTAAACAAGGGGCAGATTACATCAGTCACAATTAATATAACGGGTGGTGTGTTGTGTCTCGGGGATTGCATTGCACGTCACACCGAGTTTCTTCCTGCTCGGGTGTGTACTGTTGTTGTGTGAAGCTAGCTTAGATAGTCATATACACTCCGTACTATATACAGGATGGATCGTCGAATGGTTTAAATTTTGCGATGGTGGTCGGTGCGAGCCCCGCGCCGGATCCTAGTTTAATCGATCCATCAACGGCAACCACGCATATGCATGGCGCTGCACTGCATGCATTTGGTCTTCCCATTTCCCTCGGGCGATCGGCCGACGTGATTCGCGGCGAACATGCTCAGCCGTGTGCACACGAGAACCCCGGCATCTGCCGCTCAAACTGCATCTCGCAACGTGCTTTGTCGACCCTCTGTCTCCATCTTTAACCTACCTACGAAGTACGATACTCGTTTTATTTGCATCAGTTGCAACTAGCTAAGTAACTTCATAGCTAGTACCCCGTACTACTTCTTTTATTTATTTATTTATTTATTTTCCTCAACTTATACATCGATCTGTATATATCTTCTAGACGGAATTTTTCGAATTATATATGCACTTGAGCGGAAAAATATATACTATATATTAGCTTTCGATGATCGTACGAACACTAGCTAGCTTGCTGCTGGGCCAAAAATGCATCATTGCAGTGTCATGCAACTCGTACCTAGCTTGATTGATCCAGATTTGCTAGCTAATAAGTACTGATTAACATGTCATATGGCTGAGAGTGTCGATCGATGTGGTCCTTGCAGCTAGCCCTACAAAGGGAATCATCAGAGGCCGGGTTGCGCTTGCTTTCAGTGTGTTTAGGACGGTGTACTCAGCACGGAGCTCCGTCCCTCGGCCTCACATATATTTACTTGCTGGCAAGTGACAGCATGCAACCTTGCTTGCTTCGGAGGGAGAGGTGCATGTTACCTATATTTTTGGTTGCGGCAACAGTGAGGCGTTACCTTTCTCATAAGCTAATCATTAGCAGTTAATGATGGGCCGGGAGAGCATCTTCATTAACTCCCTGATAGGTCACTTTGGCCTAAAAACGCCGGCCGCCCAGGCCCTCTCCACGCCAGAATCATTTCATTTGCATACATTGAAACTTGAAAGGGAATGAAACGATGCAATAGAGTAGAGCTTGGACCACGTACTTGGTGTGTTGCTTCCACGCCACTAGTGCATGCAGTGCCCACCTCATCACCTGGTTATCAATACCTGATTATTTGCCAAATCACACACTTCAGCAGTGGTATAATTGTGGCATTTCGAATGTCGGTGATGACACATATTGTGTGCATTAAGAGTACACACATACTCCTTCAGGTTCAAAATACACATGGAATATTTTAAGACATCGATCAACACAACGACCTAGCTAGAGGGTTCATATTTGACTACCAATACTTTGTATACTAATAAAATTATTTCTATGGTGAGTCTAGTAACATGCCACACGCTTGAGTTTTTGCTCAAACTTGACTTACAATATTTGTGCAACTACTTAGTTGAAAAAAGTGAACGAGTACCACTTCTTTGTTTTTTTCTTTGCGAAGGGGAGCGATTATAGTACTTGGCATAGTACATTTCCAAATTACATATAAAAAACCTGAAATAAAAAAGACATAATATTATGTGCAGATGCTTCCATTGTCTTCTACCTTAGTGGACTTGATCAATGCAACCGATATTCGAGACGAATAAGCTTCGTCGAACATCGAAGCAAGAGTATTATCCTCATGTCGAATCCACTAACCAACCCTAAAAAGGAGAAAGTAAGACGCAAATCTATGTAAATCCTCCTATATTGACGATGAAAGTAAAAAGTGATTACAGAGAATTCTAAAATGACATACATTAGGTACGTAGGAGAATGCAGTAACTTGATATTTAAAAGAAACACACACAACACACTCATATGCACGGTGTGCTTCATGCGTTCATGTTGTGTGGGTACATGCATGATTTATTAGTTATTACTACCGACCTAGTATATATAGCATCTAGTACGTCTTTTTATTAGAGATAGAGAGAAGTTGTATATTATCTATAAGATGTAGATAACCTACCCTTGGTGTCTAAAAGGTCACGACCCCTTTGGAATGTAGAACGATTTCTATCTTATGCATTTTTTGTATGATTATATAATTTATGTAAAATTCCTGCAATCTAGAGGGGGTCTTAATAATACTGACATGATTTTACAGTTCCACGAGATGCAGTTCAGCTTCATTGTAACGCGTTAAGGGTAGCTCCAATAATGTTAAAATAGATATCTCATATAGATTATTTTATCAGTAAGGAGAGAGTATGATTAGCTAGCTCTCCATGAAGAGCTAAACTTATATACTCTCTCATGATTCATGTGTCTATGCTTATATGTTTTTCTATACTAGCATGTTGGATTATTTTATTTTTATTGTTTTTAAGTTTGTATAAGCTAACAAGGTGACTCTATTGTTGAGGCTGGATGCTCTAATAGTCCTAAGCCAAGCATTTCTAACTTTGATTACCATTTCAAAAAAAAACTGTACATGTTAACAACATAAGATTTATGTTTTTAGATTTGCTATGACAAACAATTTCATAATATATAACTTGTATATGTTGTAAACTATATGAGTTTTTTTAAATTGATAATTAAAGATGTAAATGGTTGGTTTAAGACAAAGCTATAACAGGAGGTGGATAGAGGGAGTACAAACTCAGAGAGCACAGGCACCATGAGTTGACTCCACCAGCGTCGAGCATGTATGATCCCATGTGTACCCATCAACCAATCCCATGCATATGCATGCATAGAGGTACCTCGATCTGCATGCGGTAGAGTATCGGCATCTAAAAATGGTACCTTTTGGCAAAGCCGGTACCGGCGCGCATATTAGTTTATTTAGCCACAATGTTCTTCTTCACCAGCCCCGGCCCGTCCGTCGTCGTTTGACCAAGATTCTCCCCGGGCCGCCTCGAATTCGAATCGACCTGACGACGCGCGTCGTTCACGCGTGAGTGTGCCCAGCGCCGGATTGCATGACCCGTCGTCGATCACCAACCATATTGATTGTGGCCACGCGCGAAATCTCGCTCGAACGATCCATCGTCATCATGCCGATCCATGAACGAAGGAAACGAGACAAAAACAGATCCATCGGCACGTAGTACGGCTCGCCCCCTGCCCACACGGATCGTCGTCTCGCATTTGTTGCGGACCATGCCGTCGACATGCATGCATGCAGTTGCAGACTTTGCCACCGGCTCGCGTCTGGGGCGTTGGGTGAGCGAGTCAGCGAATGAGACGCAGCGGCTGCTTTCGCCGCGCCCGCGCGAGTCGGCAGCTAGCACGCGCCGGCGGCCGTCGACGGCGAGCGAGAAAGGCATACAGCAGGGTCGTCGCGCATGCACAGAAAGGTGGTGGCCGGAGGCGGCGGCGGTGGCGAGGGGGCGTGATCGTGACGAGATGCACGATCGAGCTAGCTAGGTCGGCCGGGCGACTTCCATTGCCATATGCATGGGCCTAACGAGAATATACTCCCTCCATCCCAAATTATAAGGCATTCCAAGAATTTTGGAGAGTCAAAGGATCTCAAGTTTGACCAAATTTATATGATAAGATAATAATATTTATGACACCAATTAAGTATCATTAGATTCTTTATTAATTATATTTTCTTAGTATACCTATTTGATATTATAAATTTTTGTAATTTTCTTTATAATTCTGGTCAAACTTAAGATGATTTGACTCTCCAAGATTCTTGGAATGCCTTATAATTTGGAATGGAGGGAGTAGGAGAGAGGTCGGTCGCCGATGCAAATAGAATAGAATTAATCAACAAAGGATCATGCTGCCTTTTGCGCCTAATCTTTTTGGTTAACCTATTGTTTTCAGGTGATCCTCTCCCTCCTCCGATCCGTATCCTTGTCAGAGCCCATCCTGGATCGGAGCGTGACGTGCCCTCCGCCATCGCCTCTCGATCGACCTTCTCAGTGAAAGGTGAGATGCGCGCATCTGGCCGCCCGGCCGGCTTCGTTGGATTAACCCGCAAGCTTTCTAGGGCATCCATAGGCCCGTGGATGGAAGAAAGCTTTTCGTATGTAGCTGATGGGGTGAACTCTAGAATATGTGGTCATCACAATTGTTGCGTACGCTACTAAAGGTCGGTTACCTTGCAGAATCTGGCATCAACTGCTGGTCTTTAAAGGTACGGAGTAAGTTGAAAAAAAAGAGGATCCGTGAGCCCTTTTACGTGGCCACAAAACTTAATTTATCGTCTATAGAAGTCTAAGACGAGGAGGCAAAATGCTGAGAATGGATTTATTTTGACTCCATCCGATCCATGCATGATCTGTATATTGAGTTGGCAAAAACCTATAATAATACTGTAATAAAGAAATGATGAATCTCACCGAGCGTACGTACTTGCACTATATATTCAGTTCCAGCGAAGAGCTCTGTTTTGAATTGCATCTACGTACGTCTAGTACGTACGATACAATTGACCAGGACTTCAGTCTTCAGATGGGGATGGAGCTCTTGGCGGAAGTGACGTCGTCTTGTACTGCATAGCTTTGTAAATCTGGTTCTGGTCGTCAGTTTGACATGGCTGCCCACTTGCCCAGTGGGCAGTGGCCAGTGCCCACGTCTGGTAGCTGCGGTGTCGTCCGCTCACCCCGGATCGGTTCACCAACCAACTTCACTAGCGGAATTTGTCATGAGATTTTGACAAGGGAGATTTCTGAGAAACTCGCATGTTTCTTCTCTCAATCGACACGTTAGCTAGCACCGCGAGGAACAATGGCCATCAAGAAATGTCAGATGTTACCAAGTAGTACCCCAGGATTCCATAGAAATTGTGTAAGAAATTTTACCGAGATCAATTTATTCTCACAGGAAGGAAAATATAGGAAACATAAAATGAATCTTGCATTCTAATAAAGGGCCCCCGAAAAGGATAAAGATTTCGCATCTTCTCTGAATGATTAGCAATGTTGAGAACTCGGAGAAACCATCTAGAAGAGAGTCTACGTGAGGGGTCAGGGGGGAGAGGAGGATATTGCGGTCCGAGTACGACGTCACTGCCTCGGCCTCAAAATTCTCTTCATCAGTCAGGGGAAAAAAAAACATGGCCCTCCTGCTGTGTAGCGCGGCGCACACAGAAAGGAACGTGTGCTGTGTGAAGTGCGAAGGCAGTGCACCCACAGAGATACAACAGTCACGGATGGCACCACCCACCGGCCACCGCGCACCCTGAAATGTTCTCTATTAATTAAAGCCGGAGGCAATGCTAAAAGCGAAGCGATTAAGGCTATGTTCATCCGGCTTATAATCCGTCTTTTTCAGCTTATTTTTTCAGCTAGGACAGTATTTTTCTTTCACAACAAATCAGTCAACAGTGTTTTTCAACCTGCTTATCAGCACAGCTGAACGGGGCCGCAATTAGATAGGCTAACTGTGGAGCAAGCACTGCCATACAGTCCCACGGCGAAATCATGGTTCTGTTCGCAGAGCACAAATCAGAGCGTTGAAGTGAAGAAAAAGGGGCAGAGGGGGAGCCGGGGAGGCACCGCCGTATAGGGAGGGCGAAAAAGGCTACTCGTACGTAACGCCACGGCACAGCCTGGGGCTCTGGGCAGGGCAGATGCCCGTATTGACATTGCAACAAGCAACGAGAAGGGCGGCTTTGGCAGGCCGCGGAGGCCAGAGAGCAGCAGCTCAGCAGAGGGGAGAGAGAAAGAGTTGGGTGCAGTGCAGAGACCAGAGACGGAGCGATCGAGAGAGACGCCTCGTTTAGTTGCCCGATTCGGGGGTGGCAAACTTTGCACAGTGCCACCCTCGAACACTGTAGCACTTTTGTTTTTTATGGTAATAATTGTCCAAATTTTGATTAATTAGGCTTAAAATGTTCGTCTCGCAGAGTACAACAAAACTGTGTAATTAGTTTTTGATTTCATCTACATTTAGTACTCCATATATGTGCCGACATTTTGATGTGATGGAGAATCTTCTTTTTGCATAGTGGAATTTGGGGGTGAATTTTGGAATCTAAACAAGGCCAGAGGGGAGTTTAATAATATCCCATCACTCACACGCCACGCCATCATTGGCCTGCCCGCCTCCTTCCTCCTTCCTGCTCGTCGCTCGCCGTTCCTCCTCCAAGCCCCGCTCCGCTCTCCCTTAATTGACGCGTGCAATCCCACTCAGGCACTCACCAACCTCCTCTTCGTTGGAGCAGCAGCAAAGCTCCCGGCTGCTTGCTTGCTCGTGCCGCGGGTGCGCGGTGCATGGGAGCACGGCTTTGCTGAGAGGAAAAGGAAGCAGAAAGGCGCGCGGGAGCCAGCCGGCCCGGCCGGGGAAACACAGGGGAGCAGGGAGGATGAAGTTCATGAAGCTGGGCTCCAAGCCCGACGCCTTCCAGTCCGACGGCGCCGACGTCCGGTGAGCACACCCACACGCCTCCTTTCTCTTCTCCCCCGGCCCAACCTTCTCTCTATCTTCCTGCTCAGGCAGTCAGGCTCAGTGCGGTGATCTTTGCTGCCTTGCCTTCCAGTATGTATGTTCTATGGCGTCTACCCAACGCTGCTCCCTAGGATCGCCGCATCTTCTCCATCTTGTAAAAAAATTTGTGCTTCTCTTTGTCGGACGCTCGAGTCCTGCTGATTGACAACGAACCTGCTCGGCCGAATGATGCAACAGTACTGTTCACTCGATTAGGGGTGGCGCCGAAAACTCGTCTCTTTTATTTCCCATCTACTCATTTGGAGGGATTCCTTTCGAGGAACTAGAAGAACAATCTCTGTTTTGTGAGATGATGGTGAAGGTGGCGGGTGCTAAACATGGGGGGTGGGTGGTTCGAAACCTTCTTGCATCGCCATATTCTTGTTTGGACTCTGGACTGTCCTGCTTTGGTTTCAGAATAACCAACTCTTTTGTCCTTTCGTGCCTCGTTCCTTGATTTCGACGTGACATTGTACTTGGATTTTTTTTTTGGGTTACATACTCCCACATACTCTTTTTTGATTGCCAATACCACCAAATTCGTTCGTACTTGCCGTTTCCTCCAAAAGCTTTGACCTTTTTCATTCATTCATCTGAACCCGCCGCTTGAACGGACTATAACAATGCTGTATTGCTATTTTCTTACCAGTTTCCGCGTGTTTTTTTTTTTGGAGTTGGGGGTTGGGAGTATTCTCTGCACTCTATTTATCTGTTGTATGCTGCGATTTTTCTGAACTAGATCTATGTATTTTTTTTTTCAAAATTTCGCGCTGGCATTCTTTGTTTCTCTTGGGATTAGTTGTTTGTGTCCATCCCCTTGTCGTCATACTACTTGCTAGCTGTTCAGCGATTTATTTTACCGTGATGGGCAATCCTCTGATTAAAAAATTACTCTCGTCGAGATGCGATTCATCATTGGGTCATTGAGCTGAAAACCTAGTTTATTTTCATCACTGTTCTTGTTTATAACAGGTTTCTTGGTGTCCGTTAGTGCTGTGCTTGCGTTTGAATCGGATTGTTCTATTTTATTTCCTGGCTACAAAATATGGCTTTGTTGTAGGCTTTTTTTATCTGAATTTGTACTTGCTTTATCTGCTCTTTAGTGTAGGTCAGATCTTAGGGGTAGAAGCATTATGCTTTACTCTTGTGTTATTATATGGTAGATACCACTACGTCTTGCTGTTTGATCTGGGCAACTTTGGTAAAGTTAGCTGGGCTAGTTTATTGTTAAGGAAAATAGAAAACGATGGTCATCTCACCATCTTCCTAATCATTGATCAGCGTTCACTTTTCCTTCAGTTAAAGAATCCACCGCAAGTTGCTTCGTCACCCACTTATCTTTTGAAACAATCCAGTAGTATTTTTGCACCACTGATGAGTGCAAAGTGGCAGTAGTAAGTGGCACTTTCGTGGTGGATCTTGTGGTGATATGCTTTTGCGATTGGTTAACCGCACGAAGGAAATACAAGATCTCAGTTTGGGCCATCCAGATTCTTGGTAAGTGGGGGAAAGAGTTGGTGTTAAGCTCAAGCGAACATGAGAGATTTTGGATCTTAGTGTCTAACCCATTGCGTGCGTGTGCTGTTTACCAACTCTAATGACGCCTTTGGCCAACAATAGTGACGCCTTTGGCTGCTTTTGTTAGCTGAACTGGAATAACTGGAAAGCGGTCTGTACAGTCAAGTGATTAGTGAACAGTTACTGCATGTTTGCCTCCATTATTGGCTGGTAGTGCAGGTCTTTAGAGTCTAAGATAAGCTTTACACATACATTGTTGTCGATATGCCTGACTACTGAAGGTGTATCAAAAGCCATGCATTGGTGGGACACGCAAGTCGTTCGGCTGTGCTGATAAGCCGGCTGAAAAACACTGTTGGCTGATTTGTTGTGAGAGAAAAATACTGTTCCGGCTGAAAAAACAAGCTGAAAAAGACGGATTATAAGCCAGATGAACAGGACCTTAATAATCTCTGGTAACTTTTAGATTCATAAAGTTTTGGCATCAATCTTAGGCTGTGCATGACTGATGTATTGATGTGAGTAATCTGAAAGTGAATTCTCTATTCTGACTAAACTACTTATCTTTCCGTGACTTATGAGAAATATATTTGAGTATTATTCTGCAATATGCCTTTTGCTTACAATTTGTTGCTGATGCATGCAGATATGTGGTCTCTGACCTTGCAACAGATGTTGTGGTGCATGTTGGCGATGTAAAATTTTACTTACACAAGGTCGGTGCCCAGTATTTTCTGCTATTGAACTGATTTAGAATTGTGTCTTTTTTTAGAATAATGACAGGTTTTCTAAGTCAGCACTATTTAAGATACATATTTGGTCATTTCCTGAGCCCTTCTGGCCTAAAATACAAATTTGAGGGGTTATATGTCATACTCTAGCAATAGAACGTTCTCACATTTATGTTTCGCTCAAGACTGTTGTTGGGCTGTCTCTTTCCTTTATCTACCAGATACTACTTCAGATGTTCCTTTTTACTGTTAAAAAAAACATTCTGTGACAATAGTTCAGCTGAAAATTTAACTGAAGGAAATTTTTGTTACTGTGGGACTAAATAATCCAGCCACCAATTACTTGCTGCATCTTATCTGCAATTCGCTTATGTTCTACTTTGGATGCTTTTACTTTTGTGTTGGATATATTATTCATATACTTCATCCCAAATTATAAGACGTTTAGCTTTTTTGACCCCAAGTTTGATCACTCGTCTTATTCAAAAAATTTGTGCAAACATAGTCAAATTTAAATCATTCTTGAAGAACTTTTATTAGTAAAGCAAGCCACGACAAAAGAAGTGATATTTTGCACAAATTTTTGAATAAGACGAGTGGTCAAACTTGGTGTCAAAAAAGTCAAACGTCTTATAATTTGGGATGGAGGAAGTACATAACAATGTATGAGTGGTGATTGCCTTCTATAGTTCTATTACAGAGATGACTATAAGTTTGAAATATCTATGTTTGATCTGGTTGTCATATACAGTTTCCCCTCCTTTCCAAGAGCAGCAAGCTTCAACAATTAGTTCTTAAGGCCGCTGAGGAGGCGACTGATGAGGTTCGCATAGATGACCTTCCTGGGGGAGCAGAATCATTTGAAATATGTGCCAAGTTCTGCTATGGGATGGTGGTCACCCTCAGTCCACACAATGTTGTAGCAGCAAGATGTGCAGCGGAGTATCTTGAAATGACTGAAGACATGGAAAAGGGGAACTTGATATTTAAAATTGAGGTCTTCATAAATTCTAGCATACTCCGTAGCTGGAAGGATTCTATCATTGTTCTCCAGAGTACAAAGGCCCTGTTACCATGGTCTGAAGAGCTGAAGGTTGTGGGTAGATGTATCGATGCCATCGCTTCGAAGACATCTGTGGATCCTGCCAATGTAACCTGGTCATACAGTCATAATAGCAAGAAAGCAGGAACTTGTGCTGAAATAGTCGAGTCAGCAGGAAAACCATCAATAGCTCCCAAAGATTGGTGGGTTGAGGACTTGTGTGAATTGGATGTTGACCTGTACAAGAGAGTCATGGTTGCTATCAAGTCCAAGGGGAGAATGTCACCTGAATTGATAGGAGAGGCGCTTAAAGCCTATGCAGTTAGATGGCTGCCAGACTCCTACGATGCATTGGTTGCCGAGGATTACATGAGAAGGAATCAATGTCTGGTCGAGACAATAATATGGTTGTTACCATCTGATAAGAGTTCAGGTTGTTCTTGCAGATTTCTCTTGAAACTGTTGAAAGTGTCTATACTAGTTGGAGGTGGGGAGCACGTGAAGGAAGAGCTTATCAGAAGGATCAGCTTCCAGTTGCACAAAGCTACTGTTAAGGATCTCTTATTGCCTGCTACTTCACCTAATGATGGTACATATGATGTTCGGTTGGTGCATAATCTTGTCCAGAGATTTGTTGCAAGAACTGCGCTGTCTCATAATGGTGGTTTCATTGAGAAGTCTGATGAAAAGATGATTGAGCTCAACTTTGAGCAAGAATCCACTTTGTCGGTAGGAGAGCTTGTTGATGGCTACCTGTCTGAAGTAGCTTCAGATCAAGACCTTTCATTGTCAATGTTTGTTGAACTAGCGACAGCCGTGCCAGAAGCGGCTAGGCCTGTTCATGACAGCCTGTACTACGCAGTCGATGCATATCTCAAGGTATGTTCAAAAGATAAAAAGGCAAAAACTTCATGCATGTAGTTTGATGTTCAATGGTTGGTACTGTACATTGGTTGATTGTTCATACTATGAATGATAAAATTGTTCTTTCTAATCAGGAACACCCAGACATAAATAAATCTGAGAAGAAGAAGATTTGCAGCCTGGTGGATGTCAAGAAGCTCAGCACAGATGCATCCATGCACGCCACACAAAACGACCGCCTGCCTCTCCGGTTGGTGGTTCAGGTCCTCTTCTTCCAGCAGCTGAGGGCCGGCTCAAGCAAAGAACTCGCCCTGATTGACAATGGAGAACATGCTTGCTCACGGCCTATGCAGGATCAATGTGATCCCTGTGAAAGGCGGATACCGAAGCATCCAAACTCACTAAATAAGCAGATAACAAGCCTGAGCGCGAGGGAGAGCCAGCACCACCGGATCAGCGAGCACAGGGCCAGCAGGAATAGTTTTAAGGACCAGATTGGGGGCATCCTGCTGCAGTCGCGATCCAGGAGGATCTTCGACAAGCTGTGGAGCAGCAAGGGGCAGGGTGAGCATGGCAGCAAAGGCTCGGAGACGTCTGGTAGCTCGCAGAGCCCACCGTTGTCAGCAAAGCCTGCAGAAGTGAAGCCCTCCCCTCATCCCCCTCTTAGGAACAGGAGGTACTCTGTTTCTTAGTTTTTTTTTTTGGCTCTCCTAGTTTAGAGCTCTGGTTTAGGTGGTTGTACAGAAGAAGGTAGTCAGCTGCTGCTCATCCTCTTTTTGTAAGCAGATCAATCTGCTGTTCTCTATGTGATCATCCATGCTGTAGCTTTTACTGTAGTGTAATTTCGACTGGGAGCAAATTCAGAGCCTGCGTTCTTGAAAATGTTTCTGTGGCAAAGGTAAAAAGAAAAGTCAACACAAACCCCTTGTATCAGATCACTAGACTTAGAAAGACATGGATCACATCACACAATAGTGCCATCCTGAATCAATCAATCTTACAAAAAGAAGAAGAGACAACGTGGAATTGATTGATAGCTTGCGGGGAGAGCGAAACAACCGATCACATTCTCTTTGGTTGGATTATAGCTAAACAAATCTGGACCTGCTTCTATCTACACAGGTAATAAGACTATCCGTAGTGGGTACTCTAAAACGATACTCTAAAGCTTTAGAGTATAAATATAGAGTAAAAACTGCTGCAGTGGGTACTCTAAAACGATACTCTATCCTTTCTCTCACTCTATATTTAGAGTAGTATTGTGCTTACTCTATACTCTATAGTGGCGGGCCCCACTAGCTAAACAAAGAAAAAAATGCTATAACTCACGAACCAAAAATCCAAATTAAATTTCGATTTCACCATTAAATTCGTCTCAATAAATCCTTCAAAACTAGATCACACATAGATATATTTAGATAAAGTGACAAGTAAGTCCCATAGTAGATAGAGTGGATAGAGGATGATATAGAGAATGAATGAGTGCGGGAGAATTGAGTATAGATGAGAGAATCTTGATGACTAGGACGTATAGAGGATGAATATAGAGATCCATGAGTACGGGTAGTCTAATAAGTGGGAAACTACATATACAGTGTATAAAAAAGAATGAGATTAGTGTTAACCATTTTTTTTCCATATTTAGTACTAGCAGGTATGAAAACTGATGAACACAGCAAGATTCAAATAATAACAATGGGTAAAAGCCAAGACAGATAAATCTGGAACACTTCCGTTGAATCAGATAATAATATGGAAGACAGCCCCTTCCACTGGGCACAGGCGCAGAGCTGATATATGTTATTATCTCTTTGCAAGTTCCACATCACCAGGCCTGCACATTTCGCAGCCAACATAACAGTTTATCTGATTGCTAGTTCACCAGGTTTAGACTAGTAACCACCCCTCAGAGCAAGGACAAGATGGAGGACAGAACCACCCTCGATGTTGTAGTCCTTTGCAGTCTTGTCATCCGCAAGCTGCTTACCAGCATAGATGAGCCTGCAAAGGCGACAAAAATCGCTTCATCAGCATCATATGTCAGGAAAGCATAATTGGTTTCAAGTAGAATAATCATTTTGAAGAACAAATAGTAGCACTTGTGGATATAACCAAAATCTGCAGGGTACCTTTGCTGCACGGGAGGAATGCCTTCTTTCTCTTCAACACGCTCCTTGATCCTGTCAATCGTGTCAGTGGGTTCGATGTCGATCTCGATCTCTTTCCCAGTGAGAGTTTTGACCTTGATCATGGTTCCACCCCTAAGCCTGAGGACCAAATGAAGAGTCGACTCCTTTTGGATGTTGTAGTCAGCCAGTGTGCGTCCATCCTCCAGCTGCTTGCCAGCGAATATCAGCCGCTGTTGATCTGGGGGAATCCCTTCCTTGTCCTGTGACAGTGAACAAAATAACATGTCAACTCTTTAGTGAATTGCAAGACGTGACCACTAACTAACATAACATAATGATGATATCTCCAAAGCATGATCCCGGTCATGGTAGGAAAAGTTTTACAAACCAATGACCTATTTGTCATAGTCCAAGGTTGCATATAAACTTTTCAAATAGGAAATTATAAGAATACACTATACATAGACTACTGAAAAAATCAGAGATAACTTGAGAGCAAAACGGTAGAGAGAATTTCTAGGGAAATAAAATAAAGGATGCCTAACAAGACATACACTTGGCCCTTAATTTTTTTAAATCATTGAACTCTATAATAGGCTGCATCTAAGATGACTACTCTATCTAGCGCATCATGCACAGATATGCATGGAATTAGTGGAAGCATCTATTCTTTTTAGAAGATTAACTAAAAATGTCCAGATATATATAGCAATAAAAACAAGAGAATATATTCTTCCTCGCATCATAATGGATTTAATAAGTATTGCTCTGAGTACAAGGAACTGATTTTTTTATATTATATACAAGCTGTATCAAATTCTATTGAATGAACCTCACTTTTAAAGGATACTAGCATAATTGTTGCAACTCTAGATGTGCTTCAGTTGTATTGTGAAAGAAATATAAAGATATGATCCAGTTAGGCGCAATTGTATTTAATTAAAACAACAAAATTACACATCGCACTGAATAAATAACAAAATTGCACATGGTACCGGACATAATATAGTGCTTCTTTTGCTCAAGCAGTCAAAAACACAACCTTTCGGATATGCTATATTTGCTCAGCCTAGGAATCCAAACTACCTCAATATATAATCCCACAACTAAACTTCCACATTAATCTGACCGGATCAATCCATGTAACATCGGGTGAACATCACAACAATTAGGGTAAACTTGGATCGATCGAACCCTCGACTCGTCGCATAGATAGGTCAAAGCAACTCGCCGGTAGCATCAAGAACAAGGATGGGGGCACGCACCTGGATTTTGGCCTTGACGTTGTCGATGGTGTCGCTGCTCTCCACCTCGAGGGTGATGGTCTTCCCCGTCAGGGTCTTCACGAAGATCTGCATCTTCTCCTCGCCTCTTCCTCCCTCGCTCTAGGGGTCAGGGGACTAGACGGCGCCGAACTCGAACTGCGTGAGAACGAAGCCGAAGAACGCCCAAGAAATTCTTTCTTTCCTTCTTTTCTTGGGTTTCTACTCGGGTTGGGCGGATTTATAGGGGGTTGGCGGCAGCGTGACCGGGTGCTCCACCACTCCGATTCGAGTTGGAATATACGGAGCAATAACGATTTTTTATAATTGAATGTCCCTCCAGTCCATTTTAATTAAATGATACTCCTTACATAGTTATTTTACCTTTTTTTAAATGAAAAACAGTGAAATATAGATTCTGAAAATCAGAAATAATTTGTGTTTTTCTATAAAAATAATTTGATTCTTGTGAAATTACTACATTCCATCCAAAAGGATCTTTAACCTTAAAATGTTATAAAGCATGTAGCAAACATTGCAGAAAATCATGTTATGATATTATATTGACATACAGTGGCGAACCTGGGGCCTGACAACCTTAGGCGCCTGCTCGGCGCCGGTACATTGTTGACATATCTTCATCATATCACACCCTTTGTCTGAAGCTTCAAAATATACGACCTCATTGGCAGTCTTAAGCATCGCCCGGGTTCTATATGAGTGCTGGCTCTGCATTGTTGACATACACAAAGAATTTGGAAAACCGTTGAGGCGCTAGGCATTCAAATGTGACGATCGGATAATGTGTGCAGCTCAAGTGTCGCCTATATACCATGTATAGTTAAGCTACCATGCCAATTTCTCATATACGGCTTGACAATACAATGTTCCTTTTTTTTTGAGGGGGGCAATACAATGCTCCTTGTATTGCATATCACATTACATGCCTTGATCATATGGACGATATTTTGTTTGCTCTGGATGAATTTAAAAGTTCTTCATTTTCTTCTTCCAATAACTATTATACATATAATCGGCTTATAAAAAAATCCATATCCATATCTACAAGAATAAAATAGTATAACTTAAATCAAAAGTAACAAAGAGACATAGTTTTATGGACTTCTCTCATATGCAGTCATGCATGTGTTAAGCAGTTGGCACTTTTGATATTCTGTTCAATTAGAAAAGTTGAAGCTTCATAAAAAATATATTCTAGTCTATGGCGAGAATGTTCCTCAATAAAATAAAAACCTATAGTTTCATGGGAAAAAGCTATAGGTTAGATTGAGAAAAAGGATCGCTCAAAAAAATATTTTTACTCAATAAAAAATACAGCTTCAAACAAAAATATTACTCACTAAATAAAAAATCTAGAAATATATGTAATTTAGTTTAGTGTGACTCCCGGAGAAAAACTCACATTCATTTATTCTGTTTCAATGTGTGGTCAACACAATTAACATCGTTTATGCTGTAGTCACAACATAATAGTTCATTTATTCAACTCAGCATGTAAGCAATCTTTTTAAAAAATCGTTAGCAACATTGAGATGCATTTTTTTTTAACCAAGAAGCTACTTTAGGAAAAAGAAAAAGAAATTTCTTCGTTGCCATCCAAATCTGATTCCTTTATGACCATTGAAAATTATGAGTTTCTTTTAATGCCATAGATTCTATTTTTTATCCCTTAGGCCAGTCTCCGTGGCGAGTTTCACGGCGTTATTTCCAAGACTGCCACATCACACGAAATGAAATGAAACTCATATGAAACACACGTCCACAATAGAGAGTTTCATTCTCTAGTTTCATAGGCATTTAATTTCATGACTCAGAGTGAGTTGGTAATCGTGCCAAGAGAGTTTAATCTAGATGAAACTCATTTCTTCTCTCTCTTCTTAAATACATTGCCATGTCATCAAATATGCCTATGTGGCAGCCTATTTAATACAAATGAAACTCTCATGACACTCCCACTGAGACTGGCCTTATTATGTCAGTATAGATTTGGATGGCAATGAAGGGAATACATAATGATAATGACATACATAATTTTCAGTAACAATGAAGGGATCAGACCGTCATATTTGGATGATGCTAGAAATGATCATCATCGATTGCTTGATGATGATATGTAAGAAACAAAGCAGTCTTGATGATGATATGTAAGAAACAAAGCAGTCCACCCCACCAGCACAAAATTCTTTTTGGAAAATAAAAAGATGATAATAAGAGAGAAAAGAGAGCTGCGGGTTTCAGATTCGCTTCAAAGTCGGTGCTTACATTCCACGCAACCCTGAAACAAGAAAAGAAGGCATTTGTGTGCAGAACCTACGCATGTTGGCATCCACACGATATGAGCACCGGCACCAACCACCACTGTTCTGTGCGTGGCACAGAGTGGTGCTGGTACGTGGAGCTATGGAGGTAACAGCCATTGACAACAAAACTACAAAGGTGTAGAGGGTAATATCTTCTTCATTCATACATCACTAGAACAAGTCACTGAAAGCTCTAGCCAGTATAAAACTTTTTGCAACAGCTGTTCCATACAGTGTAGTGCTCAATCTCCAACCAGTGGACCAAAAAAAGCAATTTCCATATACAAATGTTCCATAAAGTATCATCAAGAATTGCAGATATGTGAGGCACAGAATGCATTGGAAAAAGACACAAACCCTCTTGCAAACTGGCAATGTTCAGGGGGATTTTTTTCCCCCTTCCGGTCTAGAAATAAAACTGTGAGTTCTTCCTATCACTCTACCAGAAATTCTTATTCATCACGCTGTTCATGATCAAAAACAGATTACTATAGAAACAGGCGTGGAGTTGCCATGATGGAGCAATACGTCAGACGCTGAACCCTTCGGCTCTCAGGCATTGCAGGTGGGCTTTGATGAACTTTCCACAGGCATCCTCGCCATTCTGCACGATGCAGTCGTCTCTCAGCTTCTTTGTATCTGGGCAAGCGCAGCAGATCTTCTTTTTTGGCTTCGTCTCAGGTGCAGGAGCTGTTGTGGCAGGTTGCTGCACTGAATCTGAAGCCTCAGTTTGCACAGATGCAGTGTTCCCCATATCTGGAATGAATCGAAACCAATGAATGAATGAACGAATCAGACAGGATGGGCAGCGGTTGGATGGTCAGCAACATGAGATTTTGATGAATAGAAACTTTATGCCATATGTGTTTTACAGACTTGAAATTTCTAGAGAAAATTTTTATATGATTACTCTCAGTGGATACTGTATACACTAGAACCAACCTAATACAGTAACATGGATCCATTTAGCGATAGAAGACTTTTCAGAGGCATGCAAAAATGGTCACCAAACAGGGACACTGGTAAAACAGATCTAATTTGGCTATGTGTCAATAGTGTCCAGACAACTCAAGTTGTTATGTTATGAACTACTCCCTCCGTCCCATTGAAAGTGTCGTTGGAAAAGCGTGCCCTCCTCACAAACACGTTTCCCGGGCGACACTTTCAATGGGACGGAGGGAGTAGACAAGTTATGGACTTATACCCAAAACTAAAAATTTACAACAAAAAGTAAGGAAAACAAATAAACAATGACAATTTAAGTAACCAGGCAAAGAAGAAAAAATAATAACAATACGACGTTTGTATTGTATCCAATTACACTTCGTTCAGGAAAGTCTTCACTCTAGTCAGCAATAATATTTAGATTATCAGATATTCCACTGGTAACAGAGGCATGCTATATTAAGGCCCAGATACTTTGGCATGTATCTTGCAATGCTTGATAAAAACGCTGTTTTACTACTTGTCCTGCTAGTGCAATTGTGAACCACCTTAGAATTGGAGCGAAACTACACTTTGATGGGGTTCAGCAGAGCTCATTCTTCGCATATTTGTGAAGAGCCCTATTAATGGTCTGCTCGAAAAAGATGAGAAATATCCATAGGCACTAAGGAATTCCTACAGTCTGGTTATTGTGCTCGTCATTCAAAGCTGTTGTAGTTGGTCTGTGATGTGAGTTGCTTTTGTTCTAAACCTGGTTTAGATGAGGTCGGTGGAGAGAGTTGCTTTTGAGTGTTATGTTTTGTGTGCTACTAGATTGTAAAACTGGTATCCCCAGTGTCAGATCTTGGGCTTTCGTTAAGCTTTCAATAAAGCCGGGTGAATGCCTTTGATCTAAGTTCAAAGACTGTTTGGTTGGCAAGGGTACCTTTCCAAATTCCTTCACACAATCTAGCCTAGAGCCCTAGACATTTGTTCTGCAATACCACAGAGCATTTGGATGCTGAAATTTTGCTTGTATGGGTTCAGTGGCAAATCCGTAGCCTTCAAGCTAATCCCCCGGCAGAATCCTGAAGACAAAATCGAAGCGACTATTCTCTCCCGTATGCAACTACCAACGTGAAAAGCAAACCAAATCATAAACCTTTTACCAAGAACAAGCATTATTTGCCACCACTCTGCTAGTCTAACGACACAGGTGCTTTGGCTGCTTGCTACTAGCAATGAACTGGAGCGAGGAATTAGGGTTATTACCAAATGGAATTACCTGGAGCCGAAGAAGGCCGGCGCAAACTCGAATCCGTTACCCGGATCTGACTCTAGAACAATCAACAATCTCTCGAAGTCGCAGGGAAAAGCAAGGAATCGCGCCGCCGCACGCGGAGACGAGACTCGAGAGGGTTCTGGAAGAGACGGTGTGGCGTGGAATAAACGCGCCGCCGTCTCCGCCGTCACGCACGGCCCAGGCCCGTCTCAGGGATTCATCCGATCTGAACCGTTAGTTTCAGATCAAACGGTGCGCAGTCGTTCCACCGAACCGTCCATGGACTCGCTTGGACACGAGTTGAGAGACCGCCGACGCTGAGGACGACGACTCGCGAACCAGTCCGTTCCTTGCGCGGCTGCAGACGAGGGAGAGGGGGAGGGATCATGGTGGCGCCGGACGTGAAGGCGGAGACGATGAAGCTGATGGATCAGCGGGGTGGCCTGGAGGCGGAGATGGACGCCATCATCGCCCGCCTCACCGCGCCCGGCGGGCCGGGCATCACCGGCGGTCTCGTCGACGCCGAGGTATCCTAAGATCCGCAAAACCCTAACCTAAACCCGAAATTTCTTCTCACTCTCGCAGTTTAGGCGCTAATCGTTGTTTGTTTTGGCTCCGGTTGGTTTAGGGTTTTCCCAGGTCCGACATCGACATCCCGAACGTGCTCGCCCAGCGCCGGAGGCTCGCTGGTATCCATTGCTGTGCTCGATTTTCCTTGCGGCGCAATATCTTACAGTTTAGCTAGCTATGTGTTCACTCGTGACAGGCGTTATTTAACGAGCTGTTTAGTTTCTCAACTTATACACATCTTTCTATAATTTGGTGCTTTTTTTTTTGGGGGGTGGGGGGGGGGGGGGGGGGGGGGGCGCAGGAAAAGGGTATCTTAGGGTAATTGATTGAATGGGTTGGTCCAGTAGGCAGTGTATTGAGTTGCTGCGACAGTCAGTTCTGCTTAACAGGGCACTAGGCAGCCTGTGGCCTGATGATGCAGTCTGGTACAGTACAAATGCGATGCTCTTGCTGTTGTCCACAGCTGAAAAATTAATAAATGTCTACAAAATGCTAGGATTCTCATCCAAAGGTGGGTGAGGTATAAGCCTATTGGCATACTACCTCCGTCCCTAAAATAATGCAACTATGGGTTGCGTGCCATGAAAAGTGATTCATGTTTGACTAAGTTTTTAGTGAATAATATTCACATTTATGGCTCTAAATTAATTTATTATGAAAATACATTTCGTATTTAATCTAATGATATTAATTTGATACTATAAATATTTATAATTTTTTATCTATAATTCGTCAAACTTGATATACTAAAATACGACACTGTTCTAGAATTGCATTCTTCTGGGGACGGAGGTGGTAGAAGATAGGGACTAGGTTGTGCTGGACTCATGAGCTTACAGGGTAGAGTAAAAGAAAAGCATCTTTGCTGTTAATTGTATTGAAAATGTGGATTGGTTGTCTTATGTATCTGCTTCAAATACGTTTCCTTTTTTTCTTTCCCTCCTTGTTGGTGGTTCATGTTGGGTTTTATCTATAGACTAAAAGGCTTTGTTGGTGTTGTATAACATCATGCATGCCATTTACATTGTTTGATGCTTGTTGCAGAATTGCGAAATGATCACAAGGATGTTACAAACAAAATTGATAAAAATCTGGAGATTTTACACTCAGCAAAGTTATCAAAGAATGAGCAATCAAGCTCGTGGAGGTCTGGTAAGTATAGAAACAGTATCTTATCAAATGACAATGTCATTAACGGTAGCATGCCGCAATCTGTTGAATCGTTGTCCAATTTAATCTTCTTAAATACCAAGAATCTAGACTAGATTGAAATGTAAAATAATTTGAGTAGATATGATCTTTTATGATATTCATTTTTATAGATCTGCAAATGCCATCAAAATTGTGTCTTGGAGACAATGAAAGTTCAAAACAGTAAGTTTCATGATTGCGGAGTTTCTTACCCCTACTTGATTATAACACTGTTTTTTTAGGGAACGCAACTGTAGCCTGGTTAAAACCTATAATATTATAATTTCTTATATGCTTAATAATTCTGCAACTTATGGCATCGTCAATAAGAAGTTTAACAATATGAGAATGGTTTTGAAGGAGTAAGGGTAGAAATATAGAATAATCAAGCTATAACAATATTTAGAAAAAAATCAAGTGATAGTAATGATCTTAAATTTTAGTATTTGCAATAGCCATGTTCTTATTATGGTAAAGCTCTGTTTACTAAAAAATGTGTGTTATACCCGAGGCATCCAGTTAACCAAAGATGGCCCAGAGACTTGTTGAAATAAATGCAAAGTTTCTGATCTCTATGATATTTGATTTCATGCAGATACAACAGGTCCTTCACACATTGGGTCGTCTCAAAGTGAACCTATGGAAGAGGACCATGTGACCAAATTTCCTTTTGCCATGATTGATGAAATCACAGATGGTTCTCCTGCTTCTGTGGATGGTTTGCAACTTGGAGATGAGATAGTAAAGTTTGGGAATGTGGAAGCTGGTGATCAGTTGCAGGAAAGGCTCATCTCTGAAGCTCTTTCCAATGAGGACAGTCAAGTATCTTTAGTCATCATTCGTCAGGGGTCAGCAATGAATTTAACAATTACACCAAGAAAGTGGCATGGAAGAGGACTTCTGGGGTAAGTTTTTACTATATCTGGGTAGTGGGCATCAATCCTTTTATTACCTTTCTACTCAATACAAAGTTTCATAGCTGAACAGCCCTTTTGAAGAACTTCATGGATGTGCGTCTTCTAGTTGTGTTTATTTGGTTGCTTTGACTGCCATGGTAGGTCTTCCAGTTAGTCATGTCCACTTGTTTAGAAATCCACGTGGAAGCTGCATGTCTTCCAATTTAATGCTACCAAGTTGATACCAGATAAATGTGACATGTAGAGTCCCAAGTATGAGATCGCTAGCTTTAGTGCACTGCAGAATGGTTGTCAGATCTCTATAGTTTCCTTTAGATATCCCTTAAAAAATGTAAGTTTTCACAAAACTTGTTTGGTTGGATTCTTAAAGACTTGCTGAGGGAATTGGAATAGCACTATAAACTTGGAAGGTTAGCAACATTGGACAATGCACACCTGTTACAACTTGCAACAAGCTAGATTTTTTTGGGTACTATTTTATCTTCACACTAAAAAACGAGTATTAGTTAGTAATGCTGTAGGATTTGATTGACAAGGATATATGCGAATCTTCATCGTACCAAAGACTACTAGACCGCTGATTAGTAAGACAGCTGCCTCTTCCATGTCTGCTCTTTGTTTGTTTTACTGTACTTATTTTCGCCATCTGATGCCAATGTCTCAACACCTGGAATCAAAGCAAATGTTCGCTAGGTGGCAAGCTTATTTGTTTACTCGTGAACACGCTACAAGATCCTTCTTGTTCCCTTGCTGATGACTTTGTTAACTCCAAGTTGGTTTCTGGTTCTTGCAGGTGCCATTTTCGAATGCTATGAGTCAACGCTCTTGTTAACTCCAAGTTGAGTGCAGAATGAGCTGGTCTATCATGTCTGCACTTGTGGAGACGGCTCTAGCGATGGCATTTCAGCCGCAAAGTTAACTGAATGTGTGGCATCTTTCAAAATACTAATTGCTTTGCTTGTATTTAAGCTGTGTAGCGCTTGAAACATACTGGTGTACCAGGCTGCCTTAACTTTGTTGAGATTTTTTACTTGTACATCGTCAGCATCCATTCTTATCCGCGCGTATAGCACACTGGCTTGAGAGCCTTCAATGTTATTCGTACGGGCGGGACTTTTTGTGGGGTTCAAAAGTTAAAAAGGCGGTATATGCGTATGGGCCAAATGACATTGGTATCATCTTCTGGCGATGCAATTTCGGTCCATGAGCAGGTTAGAGAACAGTTGCTATCACCTTTATACGTTCAGTAGGGATGTTTCTATCAAACGCTTGATAATGCCAATTGCTACATGGAAATATATGAGGTCAAACAAAACTTCGCTCGTCTGAAAAAAGTACAATGCGATGCTAGTGGCTGGAGTATGGACAGAAGAAAAAGGGAAAGAAAGCCTGCCATTTGTTTGTCAATATCAGTCGTTGAAAGGCTTTACGTTTCACCTGCTCTCCGTCTTATAAAACACAGAATGCCCAACCAGAGAAAGAACAGGCTGCTTGCGAAGTGAGAGAAGGAACATGTCGGTACCTTTCTACTTGTACGTGTATATATATATCAATTCAAATTGAGTATACTTGTTTAAAAAATGCCCCAATCTGTGCATATAATAAGGCCACAGCCACCTTAGGCTCCCAATATGGATATAATATAGGTAGCTGCACCACCAACCGTTCGCCTGAAAATTTCATACAAAATCCATGGCATCTGTACGGCTACTAGGTAACTAGCTAGGGTATGATATGATAGTGTGTAGATTCCCTATTATTAAACACATGTACAGGGTTAAACTAAGGCACCAGCTTAAGACGGATGAACTAACTGATGGGAAAAGCTAGCCTAATTGATTCTGCTCCTAGAAGACGAGAAGTAATTGCTTTGCCTTGTACTGTGTTGCTAGGAACCCCCGCATGAAGCTAGCTTCGTCTACTGTTGTTTTGTCAAACCATATCATACAGGGCACCGCAGCAGTCAGCTACTGGCTCTAAGCTAACCTCTTCAATAATGTTAGTTTTTAGCAATGACTCATAGTATAATTAGACCTACATGACACTCTCACATGTTCTGGAATATGTGTATGAGCCTAGCTCTTGATTGAGAGCTAACTTTTCTCTCTCCTCTATTGAAATATAAAAAATACTTAGAGCTAGCTTACGAGTCACCCATTCCGAGTGCTCTCAAGCCCTCTATCTAGAGTGCAGGAATTTCACGAAAACAATGTATATAGGAATTCGGTGGGTTCCTAGCTACTCCTTGCTTTTTAAATTATAGGTCGTTTTAACTTTCGTATAAATCATGTCAACATATGAGATTGTTGGATAATTTTAAATATCAAAATCTGTGAACTTACAATAATTAGGGGACCGTAAGCAGTTTCAATTCAAAAACTTTTCAACTACAAAGTTTTATAGATCCTGTCGATGGCTATAATTTTGACATAAAGTTTGTCTTCATTTGAGCTCGTATGAAAAAGTTATGATTTTTTTTGAAAAAGTCAGTTCATGGACTGAGATGAGACTCAAAACTAAGTTTACGGTCTGAATTGACACCACTAGCCAAGTTTAGGGACCGAAAGTGAACACTTTGGAAGTTCATGGACTGGGATGATATCGTTGGCTAAGTTTAAAGACCCGCATATATCACTTTGAAAGTTACACCGTCGGTCAAGTTTAAGGACCGGTGGTGAATTTTGCTCTTTACTAATTCTAAGTCAACATTTTTCATGTCCTTAATATGTGTCCGCAAACAGAGATGTGTTCACAACTACTTTTAGAATGGAAGCTAGCTGGTGAAGGGGGATCCACCAAAAAGAGGTATGTAACAACTTCGGGTTATGATTACACGTACCAAAACTCTATATAAGAGAGAATACAACAAACGAAAGATGTTATTCTTTTAGAATGATGCTCCATATAATGTGGGACACTGCCATATAAAATGTGTGTGTGTACAACAATGAATGAGCAGTTAAGCACCTAATCCGATATATAGAAAGTCTCTTCATCATTATTTATTTGGCAACCTTGCATTGTTGCTAGAGGCTAGAGCAACTATGAGAGGAAATCATTTTGCATGAGATCATCAGATTAAAAAGAAGTCTATATATGACAAGGAATATCACCAGAGGCTCCGATGGAGCTTATCATTATATATATGACATGAACAGCTAATTGTTAGGATCTTTGGATACATCTAGGGTAGTAAATCAGTGGGGAATACCGTTCTATTTGGAATAATCACATGGAACATGAACTGGAGAGAGAGAATGATGGAGGAGAAGAGAAATGCAGTGGCCATACCTTCGGTCTTGACAGATGAGGTAGATGACGGTGAAGTGCGGTGATGGTGATGAGCAGTGGCGACCGGCAGTGGTGCTTCCCGTCACTTACAACACTCCCCTCTGGATCGGTTAGGGTTTCTAGTGGGGTGGCGGCGAACCTCGTTCTTTGAGCCCCTGGCCCCACCTCTCTCTTATAGTGTGCTGCGCGACGGGGGCCCACCAGCTCGTTGAACGGCTGGACACCCCCGATCAGGGTACGATCAAGGCCCTGACTTGGTCGTTGGACCGAGTCAGGAGGAGATCAACTAACATTCTCCCCCCTGATCTCAAATTATACTTTAACTTTAAACTTTGACTTTAATTGTTTTCACTTTTATTTGTTCCATCATAAATTAGTGTATAGAGCATGCCTCATCGTCACGGTCAGTCGCCGATAGATTTAACAGCTACAATACACATCTCTGATCTGAAACAGATTCTTTAACTTTTGGCCCTTTATTATCCGGAAATCATAGGCTATACCATAAACCCATGTCGACTGTGTGTTCTCTGAACACACTGGGTGGTAAGCCTTGGTAAGCGGATCCGCAAGCACTTTCTTGTCACTTATATGTTCAATACCCTTTTGGTATGATTCTGTACTTTCTCCTTAACAACGTATAACTTTAATGTCAATATGTTTGGCAGCACACTTGACTCGTTGTTATAGGAGCAAACTACTTAAATGGTCATTGCTGTTGACAACCATTATCAATTCTAGGTACAAGTTCCTTAACCATTTTGTCTGTCCCTCAGCCTCATATCATGCTATATTATAACTTTACATCACTGATGATACTAGAACTATTTTTTGGAGCTTTTCTACAATAAAACTCCAGCTACGAGTGTTAGCTACTACGTGGGTTTCACTAAACATCTCGCCAAAATTTAACATTTGTACCCACAACTACTTGAGAGTACTTACACTTTCTTTTTTAGTACGAGGCCGACATTCTTAACTCCATTCCAGTGATCTATATCTGGACTGGACTTTTGTCAAAACAACCCGGATATGTGAACTGTGTCAGGGTAAGGTCTTATCTTTGTACTCATTAAGCTTCTAACAGGTGAAGCATATAGGACGTCCATTTATAACAATCTTACATTGCTTTTGGAACACTAAAGTTCTCAAAACTATTACCTGACCATGGGAACAGGCCTAGGTTTACCCGCATAGGTACTTTATTTCTTTAGAAACTTTTCTTAGCATGCCTATGCGATAGTCTTAATACCCCTTTTCTTTTATCTCGGTGAATTTCAATTCTTATAACGAGATATATTTCACCGAGAATTTTCTTATTGAACCTTGAGGACAAGAACTTCTTCTCATGCAGTAGATTGACATCACTGCTAACAATTAAGGTGTCATCCACACAAGATTAGGAAATGAATTTTCCATTCTATAACTTTATACAAATGCAATTGTCCTCTCATTCTTTTTAACCCAAAATTTCTAGTTGACTCTTCAACTTTAAATGCCATTGTCTAGAGATTTGCTCTAATCCATAAGAGATTTCTACAGGTGGCATCCCGTACGTTCTTTTCTTTCCATGACAAAACCTCTGGGCTGTGCCATGTAAACATTTTCATACAAATCCCATTGAGAAATGCTATCTTTACTTTCATCTGATGTGACTCAGATCATGATGTGCTACTAGCATTCATTGTAATCTATTCATTCGTTTCGTGCAAAATCTTTTGATTCAAGTCGTGCTCCACATCTTTACATATTCCCTTTAGAGTCACATTTTGTCTTGTAGACCCATCACAGCCGACTGTTTTGGCTCCTTAGGAATTTATTCTAGATCCCAAAATATTATTGGTATTATCGATTTCATTTCATCTTCCTTCGTTTCCTGCCACTTGGACGAGTGAACGTCTCTCAGGGCTTCTTCAAATTAGGTGGGGTTACCCTCCATTTGAATTTCACTAATATAGACTTTATAGTCATCAGGAATATCTGATTTTCTTATTCTTTGAGATTTTCTGGGGCCTCAGCTACTAGCATTTCTTGACCTTTATTGCCAAAAGACAATTGATTCTATAAGGTCCTGTGTAACAAGATCCTTGTTTACATTATTCATCCTTCTTGCGGAGTTAGGTCTCTTTGTACCATGCTCCCCCAGATTGTCCTATCTTCAAACTTTCTCATTTTGGGTTTAATCTGCTAAAACTCATATGGCGCATTTAGCACCGTCTTAATAACTCTGAACACGTCCAGTATGAATACTGGCTGACTATGCTATCTTTCAGTTGGAACTATAAAAGGTCCATGAATTTAGCTATTTTTTTACTTTAGGGGTATCGATCACTTTAGTATGCATCACATTGTCTGAATTATGGGGAAGTATCTTTCTTAATTGTCTTTCTTAATTGATCTCACATTTTCCCCCCTCGAAATATGGTATAAACTTTTCTACCACAATTTTGAAAACTATTCAGAACTCTTGTGAATGAGGAACTTTGATTACTTTCTTCATCCACATGATTACATCATGCAAATGAAATTATTTCTTAATTTGTTGGGAGTACTTTTTCCTTATTTCACTTCAAGAACTCAACAGAGTCTTTTATCATTAATACTTTCGCAAGTCATGCTTGCATGTCATTCTTATCTTAAGGTTCGTCTGTAACTTTCTGTTCTCCTTAAACTTATACTAGGATAGCATAAGAGCTACCCTAAACTTTTCTCCCTGTGCGGAATACACTCAAAGCACATGAGTCATCACAACTTTCTCCCGCCATGCAGGATAAATACTATGTCAAATTTCTCCCACCATGCAGGATTGATTAACATAAGTACTATGTCAATTTTACCCCGCCATGTGGGTATTTTCTCAAACTTTTTCCGTCATGCGGGTACTATCACAAACTTTTTCCCGCCATGCGAGATAATTTTCTTGAAGGGACATAAATATCAATATTGGCTCATATTCAATCATCAAATTTAGGAATAGATCCGAATACTCTTTAACACACATGCTTAATCCGACGTTGGTTAAATTAAATATGCATGTCACTTATTACATTTCAAATCATGATGATTAAGTCTAAAATTATATTAGTATTGCAACTCTTATCATGATGATAAAAACTGAAAACTAAAATCTTTTTCATAAAGAGTACATAAATGGTATCTCTTAAACTAAACTCTTATTGTTCTATTTCTTGGATCAATATCCTAGAATCCTTTTCCTTTTGAAGCCATTCTTTAAAGAGACCACAGTCCCTTACACAATGGTCTTTTTTCTACAAAAAATTGTACTTTTTATCTTCTGAGTCACAAGTACCTAGCTCGTTTCCTTTTCACCCTTCAAGAATAAAGGTATGAAGTTTTTTATCTGAAAAACATTAATCAATAATCATCAATAATGCTCATTTAAACTTTTAAAAACTTTATGTTCTATTCTATATCACCGTTGGGCAGAAATAGAATAAAACAACATTCTTCTACGTTAATTCCACATCACCGTTGGGCAGAAATGGAATTAACATATAAAAACTCAATTATCTTACCACCATCTTCAAAAATAAATTCTCCTGTTGGTTCGAATTTAATTTTGAAGATCATCATCATCATTGCAGCGGAAATATGAAAACACATTACATTCTGCTCACTCTGGAAAATCTTTTGTTTCTTATTCATTCTCTGAAATTTGGTCTCTTTGATGCAAAATTTATCAGAGATATAAACTTTAAACATAAAACTCATAGAATTATAATATTGTTATCATCAACGTTGGTCAGAAAATAACAATATCATAATTAACTTTAAACATAAACTCATAAATAAACTTATAATATTGTTATCATCAACGTTGGTCAGAAAACAACAATATTATAATTTATCTTAACTATAAACCAACTATTACTCCAATTAAAATTTTTCCCGTTTGGTTCCAATTTTAACTGGAGGGTAAACTTTTCACCATTTACTGAATAACTATAACTTCTCTTCAAATTAAATCCTCCCGTTGGTTCGGATTTAATGAGAAGATAATATACTTTAACTTTGCAGCGGAAAACATTAATTAATCTCATAATTCTATTTTCCAGAAACTCTCATATACTGTACTGTTCTCTGAACAAAATTATCATTGGACAAAAGTTGTACAGAGATTTCATCAACATTTCATTCAAATTCTTTAAAATAAATCAAAATCCATTTCTGAAAAAAATAAAACAAAATCACAAAGTTCACTTTCATTTGGCCCGAGCCCCCATCGTGCGTCGCTGGCCCTCCCACGGCCCAGCAGCACGCGTGCCGTTGGCTCTCTGTCTGCTGCGGCCCAGCAGACGCTCGCTTTGGCCCAGCATCGCCTGTGGCCCAGCCGCAGCAGCAGCTCAGCGCTTTGGCCCGGCCCGCTCACGCGCACTGCAGCGCCCCTGCGCCTAGGCCGGCGTGACCCAGCGGCCACCACTCCGGCGCGGCCCAGCTCGGCTCGCGCAACTCACGCCCGCGCCCAGGCCGCAACCTGGGCCTGGGCCGGGAAAGTGGCCACCCGCCTGGGCCGCTTTTGGTCCGATTACCCTCAGCCGTTCATGTATATCAGACGGCTCTCCTTTCTTGTCGGCTGAACAAAACGGCCAGCCGTTGCCTCCCCTGTAACCCTACCCTCCATTTTCTCCTTGCCTTTCTCTCTCACGCCTCAGAGGCGACAGCGGCGGCAGCCATGGTGGCCGTCGGCGCCTGTTAGGAAAAGCGCCGCCGCTCCTCCCCTTCTTTCTTTTCTATTCCTCCTCCCCATCTCTCTTAGCACAGACCGAATCGGGGTCTAGGACGACCGCCGCGCCCGTCAGCTGGAGGAGAAGGGCGGCGGCGCCGCGGGTCCTCTCGCCGGAGCACGCGCTCCCCATAGGGTGAGCGCGGCGCCGTCGAGTGGCCTCGCGTCGGCGCCCTGGTCCCGTGCGAGTGCCTCAGCGCCGGTGAGCCCACGTCTCAGAACTTTCCCGCGCGCCGGCGGAGCGGCTGCACGGTGTGCTACCCGCGCGACTGCCAGGCCGTGGCGGTGTTGACGGTGGGGCAAAACCAGGTAAGTTCCTCCCCCTCTCCATCCTTTCCCCTTCTAGGGTTAGGGTTACGCTAAATCTCTTTGACCCGATTCAAAATCGGATCCCTCTTTCTCTTTTCTTTTCCCGGTTAGGGTTAGGGTTCGGGTCTTTTCTGTTTTTCTTTTACCCGACCTAGATCTACTACTTAGTCCGGCTCTTGATACCATTATTAGGATCTTTGGATACATCTAGGGTAGTAGATCAGTGGGGAATACCGTTCTATTTGGAATAATCACATGGAACATGAACTGGAGAGAGAGAATGATGGAGGAGAAGAGAAATGCAGTGGCCATACCTTCGGTCTTGACAGATGAGGTAGATGACGGTGAAGTGCGGTGTGGCCATACCTTCGGTCTTGACAGATGAGGTAGATGACGGTGAAGTGCGGTGATGGTTATGAGCAGTGACGACCGGCAGTGGTGCTTCCCGTCGCTTACAACACTCCCCTCTAGATCGGTTAGGGTTTCTAGTGGGGTGGCGGCGAACCTCGTTCTTTGAGCCCCTGGCCCCACCTCTTTCTTATATTGTGCTGCGCGACGGGGGCCCACCAGCCCGTTGAACGGCTGGACACCCCCGATTAGGGTACGATCAAGACCCTGACTTGGTCGTTGGACCGAGTCAGGAGGAGATCAACTAACACTAATTCGGTCACAGGTCTTTCGGCGGCAACACCGTTTCGGGGTGCACCAGCTCGATCGACCTGCAGTAGTGGCCGGGTCAGGAAACAACAACATATACAAACGCACACAGCCTGGCCATGCGTGCATCTTATCGATCAGAAATCCCTGCTTGCACCGTCTGGCTCTGGCCGGTACAGACGTCCGGGGTCCGGCCAGGTCGAGTTTTCATCTCCGCTCGTACGAGCATCACTGGCGTCGTCTCGTCTAACATTACTCTCACCGGACGGGCGACTCGATCGGTAGACGGTAGTGGCACCCGGCAGACGTGCTCCGACCTTGCATGGCGTGGTCTCGTCACTTTCGTGCATGGGGCCGGCCGGCCGGCCGGCCGGCCGGCCCCGAAGGATACGATCTCTCTATGCACGTCTGCTGATGACCTGACGAGCTAATCGCGGTCCGGCGCACGGCATGATTAACTGCATCAAAGGTTTGTGTAGCTCCCCATGACGACGACGGTTTCGACGTGGCACCTACCGCGCGCGCGTCCGCATCACATCACCCCTCCTTTTCCGATCCTCCCGCGGGCACCTGCACTACTGCACCTCCCACCCACCGCAGCCGCGCCCGCCACTCTGCAAGCTGCGAGCCTGCGGCAACAAGCTGCGGCCGCTACCGCTACTTAACCGGCTCATCACCTGCTCCCGCCCATCCGATCGTCTCTCGCTTTCGCCCACGACGCGTCGTCACAAGCTCACTTTACGCGCGCGAACGAGAGAGCACAGGCACGCCTCGCTAGCTAGTAGCTCGCTCCACACCGCGCCATGTCGGCAGCGGCCGTGGCTCCCCGTGCGCCCGGCGCCGCCGCCCGGAGGCTCTCTCTGTCTCCGAAGCCGCCGGGGGCCAGGGACAACAAGGAGCCTCCTCCCCAGCGCGAGGACGCCGCCGACAAGGCCGCTAGGAGGAGGCTGCTGCCGTCGTTGTCGGCCCCGTCCCCGTCCCCGACCAGGGGCGCCGCGGCGTCCATGCTGCTGCGCCGCGCCGCAGGCGCCGCCGGTGGGCGGGGGAGCAGCAGCTACGTGCACCCGTCGTCTTCGCTCAGCGTGTCGTGCGCGTCGGAGGCGTCCACCGAGTCGTTCTGCAGCCGGGCGTCCACGGGCCGGATCGGCCGCCGCCCGGCGGCCCCGCCCGTGGGGGCTCCACGGCGGCGGGCCGCGGGCTCTGCCGGCCCTCCCTCCGCGCGGCCGGCGGGGACGTCCAGCAGGAAGGTTGCTAGTAGCAGCGTCGTCGCGTCAGGCGGTGCGGCGGCGGCCACTGTTCAAGTTCAGGTGGTGGTGCCGCCGGTGGTGGGCTTGTTGAACGGAGAACCCACCGCGGCGTCAGCGGTCGGGCCGCCGAGGTGCCCCTGGGTTACCCCTAACACCGGTAGGTGGTCAAAACAAATCATGCGCTTTATGGCTATTTTCGGTAAGGTCAAGACAAAATAAGTGCCCATACATTTACTAGCTTATTGTATGTAATTGTATACAAGACCTACAACCATACTACCAACTTTAGACGACTGCTTTTCACCTTTGTCATGATAGGCATCTACTATATATATTCTTAGATTATTATATCTAGACGAACAAATAATAAGTTATAATTATCATATAAAAAATACGTACAATACAATGTTACATACATCTAGATAATGAGAGAGTACATGTTTTTGGAGAAAATGCGACTAGTTTATCTAGTGGTATTTCCATAACCATGTGTGCTCTTCGGTGCTTCAGTTGCTCTACGTATACATATTTTGACAAAGCTCTTGCCGACGTTTCGAGAAAAAAAAAATCTCGAAGCGAAGTATCCAGTCAGTTATAACTGGTGTGGGCAGTGCGGCACACAAGGTGTTGGTTGAGTTTCCCTAATCGATTGGCTATACAACAAATCCCACTTTCTGAACTCTTGTCCTAGCTCCAATTTAGGTGCTTGCTATTTATATCAGTTCTTAAAATATTTGTTTGGTGACTGACCGATGCCTACTGTGTTTGCTACAACACACTAGGATATTTGGTTGGAAGACTATGATATCTTAAAGTTTAGATAACTCTAATTACATTTATACGTCGTTTTCTATGTCAGTTTCTCAAAAGATTTTATTACTACCTTAGATATTTTTCCAGTTTATTTTCTTTATTTCAAAGTTGGATTATGATTTATGAGTGCTTCATTCTCACTTGTGATGTTTGCTAAACTATTGTATATAATTGTCATGGTACTTTTAGGATTGAAGACCGAGTTGTTTGTTGCTATATAAAACTATTCATATGGAAATTGACACTTTTGGCCCTTTCCTTGTCTTTTCTCATAACTAGGAAAAACACACATTTGATTCTCATTCTTTGAGGGTAATCTAAAAAAAATGTTATTCCATCTTAAGAATTTAGAGATGCTAGACCTTTCCTTGCTCTTCTCTCTCCAAATGTAAATGGCGCCGCTAGAGCCAGCAGGCACAGGCTATATAGTTTCATTAGCCTAGGCTTTTCACGTTTTTTTTTCCGACGGTAAAGAGAGTTGTATTGACTGCTCATAGGGTAAATAAGTAAACTACATTCACCGGATGATACTATGTCTTGATTCTTGAATACAAGATGTTTTGTGACCATGCAATGGATGATAAGACGCCTCGGCCATCTTGGACAATCGATATGTATGACGGTTAGACCATATATATATGACATCACAGTAGATGTTTGGTGGCATAAAAAATACAATAAAAAGATGCACTCAGAATATTTGGTGGGCTGTCGGTTATCGAGCAACTTGTCAATGTTTTATCTTCCAAAGGGATTCCATTACACACTAACTACATGTTAGAAGTACTATATTTATGAAAACGTAGTTCATCCAACCCTTTTAAATTTACAACTGTTTAAATTACTCTGAAGTGTGAACTGAATATAAAGTGGCAATAGTGCCTTTTGCAATTAAACCATAGTAATCAATCTGCCAAACTGGCTACTGGATAGAATATAACCAATTTTAGGCACCCAATGGACGATCAAAAAAGTATGATGGCCTCTGAATTAGTACATGATTAACTGGACCTGAATTTCCAAACTCCATTCCAATTTCACCTAAAAGTGTTACCTCAAAAAGGAAATTCTGCTGATCCAAAAGCATTGTAGTGACCATATCGCGACCTTTTCTTTACAAGGATATATGCTTAATCATTGTTGTTCTCTTAGTTTATGCATAGCTTTACTTTGCATCTTTTCTTCAATACGGTTAGCAGCTGGAAGCCATGATTACTATAGATAATTTATGTAGTGCTATGCTTGCAATCTTTTCAATGCTACTAGTTCTTAGGAGCCTTTTTTGCTTATTTGTTCCTACTCATCAGTCAGTCCTACTCCTACCTGCTAGGCTTCTACCAGTGCTACCTTTGTTCACACACCTAATTGCCTGTTCGGCTGGGACCCCTTACTTCCATGAACAAAAACAGATACATCCAGCTCCTAGCCTCAGGTTTCAGCACTGTGAACAATAAGTTCAAATACTATATATATTATTCTTTTAGAAGAATAAAATGCTTACCATTGATCTTTGTTGGAATAATGAAATGCTTAATTTCCTATGAAATATTCCAATGTAAAGCCATCTAATCTGAAAACCTTTAATAAAGGTATTCAGCCTTCTCCTAGAATGGCCAGTTGCTTTCAGCTGACTGTAAGGAATTCATTGATTTGACCTTGCAACAGATCCCTGCTACGCTGCCTTCCATGACCAAGAGTGGGGAGTTCCAGTACATGACGACAAGTATGCTCTAAACCTGATCAGATCAGCTAATCTTTTTTTTTCCTGAGATGTATGGTCAGCATGCAATGGATTGAAAAGTTACAATTTTTAGTGCTAAACTGCAGGAAACTGTTCGAAATGCTGACTCTGTCTGGTGCACTGGCTGAGATGGCATGGCCTGCAATTCTCAGCAAGAGGGACACCTTCAGGTAATTAAAGCACTCATCACACACATCACTCAAGATTTTAACTGCTCACCCAAACACCTCAGATTTCCTAAAACAAACTCACAAGCAATTGCACTCCACAGGGAAGTGTTCATGAACTTTGACCCTCAGTTGGTGGCAGAGCTGAACGAGAAGAAATTCTTGGCGCCAAGCAGCCCTGCTAGCTCCCTGCTATCGCAACACAGGCTGCGCATAATCATTGAGAACGCACGTGAGTTACTGAAGGTAAGGTGATCATGCATGCCATTCTATCCTATCCATCTGCCCCGCAACTAAATTTTGATGAGCCGAAACATTATTAGCAGTAATTAATATCTGTTCATTCATCTGTAACACTTAATGATCGATCTCTGTTTTTTTTTCTGCAATTACATACGCTGCTGCTACTCACAGGTCATCGACGAGTTCGGATCGTTCGACAGGTACTGCTGGAGCTTCATGAGCAACAAGCCAATGGTTGGCGGATACCGGCACACGCGGGAGGTGCCGCTGCGGACAGCCAAGGCCGACGCCATCAGCCAGGACCTGATGCGGCGGGGGTTCCTCGGCGTCGGGCCGACGGTGGTCTACGCCTTCATGCAGGCGGTCGGCATGGCCAACGACCACCTCGTTACCTGCTACCGCTTCGAGGAGTGCTGCGATATTGTTGAATCTTCCGCGGCGTCTGAGGGCTACGACGGTGACAATGGCAAGAAGCCGGCGGCGGCGGCGAGCGACCAGGAGGTGAGCATGCTGTGTGGGCTGGTGCAGTGCGTCGCCTTGGAGCCATCGAGAGCCGCCGCTGCCACTGTGATCAGCATCTCATAGCAGGAAACTTCAGTTACCTGCATGCTGGTGACTCTAACGAAATGAGTAGGGAGTAGGAGACTTGATCTGTGTGCTGCTGCTGCATGCATGTGTAGATATCGGTCGTTTGAGGTGTACATGCGCGGTTGTTGGTTTCAGGTTTGATAAGTGCGTTTGCTTGAGTTTTTTTTGATGATCAATTTGGGTTGTTGCTTTAGAGTGTGCGTGCCGCACACAAACAAACCACAACAACATGGACTGAGTAGGTGTGCTTAGACGAGCACAATGCGTTTGCTTGAGTGGGTGGAAAAGATGATGAGTGTCTTGGTAGGACAAGAGGTTTAATTTCAGAGGATGTGTTCTGTTCACACATCACGCATTACGTGTTAAACTAAAGGCAGATCTTGTAAAGTTGCAAAGATTGTTCTTTAACTGATATGTGTAAAACAGAAAAGTTTCGTCCTCAGATTTTGCTGGATTTCGGACGCGTGACAAGGTGGTGGAAAGAAGAGAGACTAGCGTATGTTATTAAACGACGTGATTAAAGCTAAGTCGTTGCGGTGTCATTCTCATCGCTTTAGATGACAAAGGGAAAGCATGGAAATTGAAAACGGGCATCAGGAGCAGGGTTAGGGCGCATTCTTCAACTCGAGTTGCACCAATCGGTTACGAAAGCAATGCTGCTATATATCAAATTATCAATCATCATGAAAGGAACTGAGGAATAAAAAATTATTTTTGTCCATGCACGACAAAGGAATATTGAGGAATAAACCATGTTTTTTTTGCACGACAACGTATTCTTTCAGCTACGTGCATCTTAGTAGCGTGCACAGCTCTTGGTGTGAAATATCCGCAACAAAAACTCAGCACTTGATTTGGATTGTATACAGAAATTATGAAATTAGTAAATAATTAAAATGTTTGGGAAAAAGAAAATAGCTTGAAATCTCGGCGGGACCTCCTTCCTTATCACTTATCAGTGCTGAACCAGCCTGGCCGGTCCTAAGACAGGTAGCTGCTGGCTGCCTGAGGCGCCCTCCTGGGAGGCTGGGATGCCCTGCGCTACCCATCGAAGAAACCGGCCTGGCCGGTTTGGGACCTGGCCAGGCCGTTCTGCCTGCGTTGCTGTCCGCCTAGCCGGCTTGGCCAGTCCCCTTGTTGTCTGCGGCCGGCTAGGCCTCTCAGGCCTGACAAAACCGGCCTAGCTGGTTTGGGACCCAGCTAAGCCGGTTTTCCTGTTGTAGTTCGAACCGAACTCTTTCCAAATCAGTTTTGGACGTATTTTTGCATAGTAAATTTAGAGATTACGATTTGGACTTGTTTCTTATTGGTATAAGACCACCCCCTCTATATATATCACGGCCGATTGAAGGATCCAACGCTAAATCGTCTTTTTTACATCTATTACCCTACTTTTGCCCTTTTCTAAACCCCCTGCTGTTCGTTACATCTCTCTGCGAGATTCATTGGCATTCTAGGTGGCATTGTCGACCCTAGAAAAATCCTAGGCGTGCTCCTCCCTGACAGGTCCTCTCAGGATGCGTTCCTAGGCTTTTTACTGCGAAGGACATGGTCTAGATCGTCCTAATCGATCTCTAGATCGGTTTTGTCGATCCCAGAGTTGTTTGCTGCGTGTGATAGGTAGATTGCAACCTAGGGTATGCTAGCCCATGCTAGTGTGTGATCTGAATCTCAATCCAGCATCAACACACTTTTTGGTGACTCCGCTGAGGACAAGATCAATCAAGAGATCAAAGACGCCAAAAGATCAAGAGAAGAACATGGTTGACCTCATCTCCAATGAGGATAACATCATCCGTCCTACTACTATTGATCAACTCTCAGAGGCTCTTTGCAAGGAGTTGGAAGCAAAGAACGCTGCTAATGTGGAGACTGCACTAGCAGGCTGCTCATTCAAGACTCATTCAAGTAAGGTGACTGAGCAAGACAAGCCTATCAATATCTAGACTTACACCTTCAAACTCCCATCTTCCTCTACACTTAAAGTACCACCATCTGTAAGTGTATCTCCTTACAATGTGTTTACTTCTGAACAAGTTAAATTGATGGAACAAATGATGGAGGATCAAGGGGCTAAGTTGATTAATGAGTTTAATAACATTCACCATTATGCTAATCTTAAGAAACCGGTTAATGTTGAAACTACCGTACCTAGTTACTCTCTACCGGTGTCATCGGCTCCTAAGACCATAGATGTTCCCTATGGCATACCGATGAACGTTCATAAGAGTCAAGTAGGTCCTTTAGCAGTGGTGGTGGGTTCTAATGCTTTAACTGCTAATGCTACATATACTACCCCCATCACTAGTGTCACTCAAACATGCATTGTTGAATATTGAATTGATGATGATCTTAGTGAGCTAGTAGGTTTTAAAGCTCCTTTTACTAGTGTTGCTTATGGGCCTAGAATTGCTCTTGAGGGCATAGCTGAGCCAAATCCTGTCCCTCCTTATGTTTTTAATCATCCTTCGAATACCTGGCAAGCGAAGCAAAATCATGAGAGACCAATTAATGAAATCGGCCATACTAATGTTGGATCATTGGCTAGATCGACTTTTCAAGTCAAACATGCCAATCCTCAACATGGTAGATCGAATTTGCCAAAGGTGAAAGAGATTCTCACTGAGCATGAAGCTTCCGTGATTAGGAAGATATAAGAGAATCTTGGAGTTGATATTCCAGGCGATACATCAGTTTATCAAAAGCCCTATCCTTCTTGTTTTGATTGGGATCCATCTCCTCCTAACTTTTGTTTGCATGAGTTTATCATATTTAGTGGGGAAGATAGTCGGAGCACTCGGGAGAATGTTAGTCAATATTTGGCTCAATTAGGGGAAGCTAGTTCGGTTGATGCTTTGAAAGTTCGCATGTTTCCTTTGTCTTTAACCGGAACTGCTTTTCTTCGTTTGCATCTTTGGCTCCTGGCTGAATCAATTTGTGGTTTGATTTAGAGAAGAAGTTTCATGAACACTTTTTCTCTGGTTCTAATGAGCTTAAACTTTCCCACTTGAAATTGGTTAAGCAACAACGTGATAAATCCATTGTTGACTGTTTTAAAAGGTTTAAAGACACCAAGAACCAATGCCTCAATGTTTTTGTTGCCAAAAAAGGTTTGGTTTTCAATGGTTTGCGCTCTCACTTGAAAGAAAAGCTTGAGACTCTTGATTTCTTTAGTGTGAACCAAGTCATGCAGCGTGCTTTGGCTATTGAAAGTAGAAGTAGAGGGACTAGAGACTATCATAAGCAACATCGTCCTAATATGCATGCCATAGAATACTATTTGGATCACTACTGGATTCGAGCGGTTTGCCGAGTGCCTGGGACACTCGGTAAAGCGCCAAAAACACTCGGCAAACGCTTTGCCGAGTGCTGCACTCGGCAAACTGGACTCGGCATAGGCTTGGTCGGCAAAGCACGCTTTGCCGAGTGTCAAACATCGGGCACTCGGCAAAGTGTTTGCCGAGTGTCAAAGACGTCACACGGCAAAGCAAGACGCTAACGGACGAAATCCTAACGGTTGGTTTGCCGAGTGTCAACCGTTCGACACTCGGCAAAGCGTGCACAGTTTGCCGAGTGTCATATGTTTGACACTCGGCAAAGTTTACATAGTTTGTCGAGTGTAACACTCGGCAAACTATGTAAACTTTGCCGAGTGTCAAACATATGACACTCGGCAAACTATGCACGCTTTGCTGAGTGTCAGAGAGCTGACACTCGGCAAACTGTGTTCCCAGGCATGCCACGTGTGGTCAGTTTGCCGAGTGTCATGGAGTAGACACTCGCAAACTGACCAGAATCAATATTTTTTTTGTTTGTTCCATTTGCGACACAATGCACAAATATAATATATATCGTATTAAATCACCACAAATTTATCACAAGAGTCATAAATCACAATCACAACAAGCTCACAAGTTCAAATATGCCACAAACACACATGTTCACATATATGACATGTTCATAACCAAAAGTCCAAATATGCCACAAGTTAACTGAATCTAAAGGAGGACATCACAATTTAACTGAATCTAAAGGAGGACAACATCACCTTATAACCTGCAAAACAACGTACTCATGCTCAATATTCAGCAAGAAATAGAGCCAACTGAAGTTTGGTACAAATCAAACTTGCTGTCACTAACCAGCTACCATTTGAATAAGCTACTGCTACCATTTGATTCTGCTATGAATCACATATCAATCACTAGATCTCTTTTTAATTTAATTCTAACACAACCAGACATGACATAGAAATATTAACTTTTAGATCTGAACTAGTAAGAAATCCTAACCTCAATAATCCATAGGATTGCCTAAATCAATCACAAGCACACCATGCAGCTCATCCATAGCCTGAAAAATGGATCCACAGGGGCAACTGAGTAGTAGTAACAGCATAGATCTCAGATTAGGACAATAACTTGAGTTTGCAGTGTCATCATATAAATTCAGACAAACTTATATCACTGTCCTTACTGGAGGAGATAAGATTCATAGGTGTTATCCTTACAGGCACTAAAAGGCACTGGAATCACCAACCCACAAACTGAAATAAGTGCAAACATTTCTAGTGGTTAGAGTGCTGCTTGTGTCGACATGCTGATCAGCATTTATTTATTATTTAATATGTGCAGACAATATGTATTCACAGCTCATAAAAAACATCAGACAACATGTTATCACTAATTAGTCACCCTCACACATCTTCTATTTTTTAATCAAATAATATCAATATATATCACTAATTTATGTTGCAGAAGCAACCTAAGGTAACCAATAGGTGTTGAGCATTAGCACATTGTGAAAGCAAGAAACAGTGTTGCTAGTCTGAAATAAGGATTAACACTGAGGTCACACTGAGCAGATTAGCTTCACAGGCTCGTACAACAGTTGCTCATCTCATTGTTACGAAAGTACTAATAACCATGGAATAGTAAGTATACATCACACACCATCTATCTCAGCATGGTCTAAGGGAGCCTCACTGCCATTTGGAAAGAGCTTTACCTTGAACTGAAAAGGAATGCAATTGAGGGTTCCAATGTTGCCTATGACTGCATATGGACCACTGCAGCTTTCAAGCCTCCTCGTGTCTAAATCCTAAAACGCAATGCTAGACTATCAACTTAATAGATGAAAATCTATTTAACATAATTTTAAACAGATCTCCACACATATACAGGTTACTGTACAGTACTCTTGTTAGGAGGGATGATTTCCTAAATATACCTCTGTTGGCAAACCGTGTGAACCAAGATATGAAAACACTAGACAGCAGCAGTACAATTGCTTAAATAAATCATAGCCAAAGTTCTAGTCCACCAAAATTTAGGTTCTTTAATAATTTAGAAAGCTTATGTATTTGTCTACAACTTTGTAGTTATCAACAAGAGCTAGTTCATCGGTTAACAAGGTCGAAAAACATAAATGTTGCCACTCCAGCTACGAAAGGTTGGTGTCTAGCTAACACCCGCAGTTGCATTTAATAAGGGCAAACAGGGAAAAATATCCACTAATTAATGACTCCTTGGTAATCACCCTCATGTCCTAAACGACTTCTATTAACGATACGGAGGGAGTATGTTGCAAGTGTATGTTCTAAATGTTTCATTTGTTTCAGACGTACTAGTCCGTCCCAGAAAAAGAGTCGCTATGAGAATCGTGCTGGTCAAACTTTCTCAACTTTGACTAGGTTTGTAGAAAATGCGTGCATCATTTATATCTCTAAATAAGTTTATTATGAAAGTATATTTAATGATCTATCTAATGATGTTAATTATGTACCATAAATATTAATATTTTGTTAAATATATTTGGTCAAAGTTAAAAGTTGTTGACTTTTTGGAAAGCGAGAATGACTCTTTTTTAGGATGGAGGGAGTATGTTGCATGTTTCATTTGAATGTTGCAAAAATAGACCTGGATGTTGTATATGTTTTAGGCGGGGTAGGTGACCCACGGGTTTTCCGCGTGTGTGCGTGAAACGAAGCGGGCGTGGATGGTTAGGGAAGGAAGCAATGGTGGGGTCCACGCATGGGGGGGGGGGGGGCGAAAAAGTGGCCGGCACGCATGCGGCATGATTATTCGCGCGAGCTGCGTTCAGACGGACGCCCGGGGCACTGCCTGTACCACATTTTTTTTTATCAAATGTGCTACGATACATAATTTCTGCCACAAGTGCTAGAGTCGATAATGATTCGGTTTCATAGTTCGGTCATAAGTCTAGACTTGGACAACGATTGAGATTCTATTGACCTAGCAGTCATTGGTGGAGCTACGTTAAGGCGAAACTGGGTTGTTCCCCCCAATAGTCCAACCCTCTTCTTCCTCGTCTCCCATCTCCAGCACACCCATCCAAAAAAAAGTATCTCCCCACTCTCTCTCTCTATTATTAGACCTAAACTATGTGTAGAAAATAGATAAGATCTATTTCGTATCCCCTACTACGGCTGCTTCTTTCCATTGCTACGGCTGCGGCTATTTCCTGTGCATTACATGTTGTTAGTTTGTTCTACAGTATATTATAGCAAAAACTGCAGCAGCAACGCTGCAAAGAGTGCAGTATTCAACCCAGTAACCCACTACCCACATACGCCATAATATATTCGTAGAAGCACATCGTTAAGAGTAGCCGCATAAAACAGCTTACTGTTACTTGCATACAGACTATACAGTCACACAAACGAGGACACTAATAATTAACACATTTACAAGCACATTTACATTCATTTGATAACCATCAGGACGATGATCAACGACTGCACGGGCAAACCTGTGCCTCCAGCAGGTTCTTATTGTAAACTTGTAGCAGCACGCAGTACAGGGCACATACAAATAAGACACAATCACATGGTACCAGTAACCAATCTGTCGAGATAAGCACACATGGCTGACCGAAAGCAATGCATATGCAGGCTTATGCGACCGGCAGCGTCTTGGTGAAGCAGCCGTTGGCGACGGTGCAGTTGGCGAAGCAGGTGGCCGGGTTGGGGTTGAGAACACAGGTGATCCCGCAGATTATCAGGCAGTTCTGGCACGCGGGAGGGCAGAAGTCAGCGCCAACGTCGCCATGCTGTTCAGCAAGAAGGCTCAGCTTCTGGGTGAGCTCGCGCTCCAGGAGCTCCCGCAGCAGCGCGCCGGCCGCGGCCTCCTGATCGTCGGCGGACGATGATGCAAGGCAAATGGCCGGGCGCGCCAGGTCTGAGCCGATGCACAGGAGCAGCATGCACACGGTGGCAATCTTCAGAGCAGCCATTATTGCAAGTGAGTGACAGATTGACGATCCTAGCTAGTGATCGAGATCGTCAGATACTATGATCGATCGACGGTACGTATAAGATAGAGAGATGCGAAATGGAGTAGTAAGGCAGTGCTATTTATATAAGTGCAACTGGAATAAATTTATTATCAGTCACGTAGGTAACTGAAGCTTGCTGGGGCTCTTAAAAAGGGTCCAAGCTCAGTTTAATTAAATGGGATGCTGATTTCGTGCAAGGCGGCGATGAATTCATGTTCAGTCCTGGAAGTAATTCAGTATCAGATCCGATGATGCATGGTTAGTTGCACCAAACTCCAATGATATCAAGCTAGCGTACGTACTAGTGAATGAAACAGGGCCGTCGTCGTAGGTCGCTCGTTCTTATAGAGTTAAGCTAAGTTCCGTATCAAATGTGTCATCTTATGGATTATCGATGCGTTTCAGTCCAGCTTACTTGGCACCCTGCAGTGAAAAACACTGAATATAATCTGTGTCTGGGAGAGATCACTGGCTTGACCAATGATGAGTCAGGCATAACAAAACAAATAAACGCTACGTCACAGTATGTGCATTACTTTATTTGTTCTAAGATCCACAAGTTTACTATGTGGGGTACTGTTTGCCGTCCAACTGCAAGCAAGTATGGTTCATGTTCCAATGCTTTCATGGAAGCTGGGTTCATCGTGAAAGAAATAATTCACTTTTATGGAAAATATCATGATAATACCTCCGAGTTAGCTCAGCCACAGTACCGAGATCTTGTAGATTTTGACGGGCTAGAACTAAACAAAGATGATTATTAGAGAATTCATGGAACTTATGAGTTGAAAACTTTGTGGTACTTTCGCAAAAAAAAAAGAAAACTTTGTTGTACATAGAGTTGTAGACATGGAAATATAATTGCCTGTGATTTATATTTAGGTTCATTTCAATTTTTCAAAATAAAAATAATTGACTGGCGGTTATGCTACTATACTGCCTCAGGAAAATATTTTCTAGAGGTGGCTCTTTAGGTAAACCGCCTGTGTAAAAAAATTTACATTGGCGGTTCACATAAATCAACCGCCTGTGTCAATGGGTTTACACCGATGGTTGGCTTAGGTGAACCACCAATGCGCATGTGTAAATGTATTAACACTGGATTAAGCGAATCACCTGTGTAAATGTATTAACACTGGCACATCTCAAGCAGACGCCTATAATGTTCACTATTTTCACTGCCTTTCACACTAGCGGCAGACTTAAATGTCAGTAGAAATAGGTCTAGAACCACTAGTACCGAACAGCTGAAAAAACTATCGGAAGTATTTAAATGAACATTGTTGATCCAAGTCTACTATGATTTCGAATATCGCCGATCACAGCAAGAGTGCCCAAAACTGCTAGAATGGTTCGTGGCCCACATTGACCACCCTCTAGCTACGCCTCTAAACATGTGCAGCTTTCTAGAAAGCTAGAGGAACAACTGAACAAGGCACATAAAAAACCTAAGTAGGAATACTCTCATTGTTGATTTTGTAGCATACGTAGAAGCATTGCGATAAGGATATAATACACAGATGATGAAATATATACTCACTTTTTTTAGATAATGGAAAATTCCAGCTTCAGCCCTCTTCAAAGAAGAGGCATCAGTCCAAAGTTAAACAAATACACTTACTTTAAACACTTACAACAGTCAATGTTAGTTCAAATTCATTATTCTATTTGATGCTTTATTCGAAACCTTACTTAAAGTACCACCCGTAAATAAAAATGCCTATTATTGATTAGTTCGATGAAACTCATCCTTAAGTATAAGGATATAGTATATATACCAATGTTCAACCATCCATGGACAGTCGGTAAACGAGGTGGTGCTACATCCTCCAATTGCACTATAGAAGAAAAGTCAATTCAAATCATTTTTTTCAAACCCCAGGTTGTCCCATTTTCTATTAGACAATGTGCAAAACATCCATTATATCACCTTAATTATATCCTGTAATTCCATTACATTTTTCATTACTCGAGGTTGTCCCCTTTTGAATTATACTTGAATTAAAGCAACATTCTTATAATTTATTTTTCTTTTGAGGGACCCGTGCGCCGCCCCTAATCTACACTAGAACTGTACCATAGTCATGTTCCTAGTTACCAAGTCTCACTTGATCAAGTCCTTGGATTGCCACAAAGGTATAAGTGGTCTTTAGCTTTAGTTTTTAAGTGACCTAATTTACCCTTCTCTTAGACATCATGATCCCTTCACCAAATAATCCTGACCTTGAGTAATCTTCAACGCAAGCATACATTCTTTGTGTGGACCCCTGCAACTAAATCATCACTTCAAGCCTTGATTTCTCTAGTGACAACACTTTTCCTAGCATATGCCGGACTTCACAGAATCCTTTTGCACTGAAGTTGATGTGTGTGATGCTAGTATTGGTGTTGTGCTTACACATGAAGACAAACCTCTTGGTTATGTTAGTAGGGCTTGGTCTCAAGACAAGAGGTCTTTACAGATGTGAAAATCATACATGGCTATTAACTTGGATATTGCATAGTCGAGATCCTGTCTCCAATATGGTGAATTCATCATTTTCACTAATAAAAAGGCTTAGTTGATCTGTGTGCTCAGAGATTGCATACCACATGGTAGTAGAAATTCTTTACCAAGTTCTTGGGGTTTCTAATATAAGAGTATTTGCAAGAACAATATGGAAAAGGTGAAGTTGATGCTCCTTCTCAACATCCTTCTCCTTGTCAATTGTTGCCTCTCTTAGTTACTATGCATCAGTGGTTGAACTTGTGGTTTCTACTATGATCGAGATCCTATGATTCAATATCTTATTGCCTGGTTAGCCCTTTTCGTTTCATTTTAGGGACATTATACATTGTCCCAAGGTGTTAGTTATAAAGTTAAGATTTGGTTGCACAACTACACCTTTGCATCAGAAAGTGTTTCAAGCCTTTCATAATAGTACTATGGAGGGACATTTAGGTTTTATTGTTACCTACAAAAGGACTAAGCAGCTCTTCTGATGGCCTCACATGAAGCAACAACTAAAACTTGGGTGCAATCTTGCTTTATTTATAACCAAGCCAAGCCTAACCGTAGAAAATCACCTAGCTTGCTGCAACCTTTACCTATTCTTTCTCGTGATTGGAAGATGGTGTCTATGGACATCATTGATATAGTTTACCTTGTTCCAGTACCTAGAACTTCATCTTTGTGGTGGTTGATAAGCTCACTCAATATGCCATTTCATACCACTATCTCACCATTTCAGTACTCTCTCGGTTGCTCACACATTCATGGATCATGTTTACAAACTCCACGATATGCTCCAGTCTATGATCTCTAATCGTGATCGTTTTTGCACAATCGTTTTGTGCAAGCTACGTTAAAGCGTAGTGGTACAACCTTGTGCATGAGCATGAGTTTGGTGTACCAGCCTCAGACGGATGGATAAATAAGAACATGTTAATCAATGTGTCTAGACTTATATGTGATGCTTTGTTATGATTTCCTAGTTTAGTGTCTTCTGGGTTGCCATTATCTAAATACTAATACAACACATGTTTCCACACAACATTATAGTTAATAAAGATCAAAGCATTGTATGGTCACTGATGGAGATGTGGCCTGATCGATCTTTCAATAGGTATGATAAATTCCATTTGTGGATACTTGATGTTCACGATCTAGGCTTGAAACCAAGATTTGTACCCCTGCAACCGCTATCTAGGCTTGAAACCAAGTATGATTTGTACCCCTGCAACCGCTAAACCCACAACTCCGTTGGTTATCAAACACCCACAATGCGATTGACCTTGCTTAGAAGGATTTTCCTACAAGCGAACAGAGAACACAAGCAAGAATGTGAAGAACACAATCTGACATTGCAAATATAGATGAAGTATATCAATCTGGTATAAGGCTCAAGTATTGATTCGAAAGGACTAGTAGACACAGGCGAACAAGATCAAGAACAAGAGCCTCCTCTAATCTGCAGAATTTAAAGAAGATTGTCTGCTAGTTCACAATTCCTCTCTTATGCTGGAAGACTGCAAATAGTCAATTCTGTGCTTTCCTCCCTCCCAACCTATTACATGTGCTCACTGAAATTGCCAGTCAATTTGTGGATATCATTGACAAACATAGGAAGAACTGTCTTTGGAGAGGGAGTATTTCAGAAAAAAGGTATAACTTGGGAGCTTGGAAGATTGTCATGAAGCCCAAGGACAAAGGTGGCCTAGGTATCATTAACTTAAGTCTCCAAAACGATGCTCTCCTGCTGAAGCATTTAGATAAATTCTATAAGGAGGATATTCAGTTGGTTAAACTCATCTGGCAGAAATATTACCTTGATGGAGTTCCTCATCTTAGAAGAAAGAAGGGTTCATTTTGGTGGAAGGATATTCTTAGATTCCACATTCAGTATAGAGGTGTTGCTTTCTGCACCCTAAACCAAGGTGATACTGTCAGCTTCTGGGATGGTCTTTTATTTGGTGTTATTCACTCATAGAAGTATCCCATTCTGTTTGAATTTGCAAGAGTACTAGGAATTTCTCTTTGGAAGTTTAGAAATGCAAAGTCTTTATTAAGCTGCTTTAGAATCCCAATGTCCAGACAGGCAATAAGTTCTTGGAACTGCAGGATGAACTTCTTCTAATGCAGCCTATTCTTCTTAATGCCAATGATTGCTAGAGTTTCATTTGTGGACCTCAGAATTATTCATCCAATAAGTACTATCAGTACCAATTTGCACCTCTACATCCTCCTAGAGCTGTCACATGGATATGGCAGGCCAGATGTGGTCCAAAGATCAAGTTCTTCACTTGGCTTCTGCAAAATGATAGGCTCAACACTAGAAATATGCTAAGAAGAAGAAACAAGTTTTAGAGGAAGGCTACTATTGTGTTCTATGCTAGAACAATGTGGAGGAGACTATTGAACATTTATTCTTTGACCATCCTCCTGCTGTCACTAGATGGTTTCCCTAGGTATTATTTGGGAGGAGGAAGCTAATATGCAGGAGAAACTTGTTACTGCTAAGGGGATCTTAGCTCTGCCATTTATGATAGGTTCTTGGTGTATTTGGAATGAAAGAAATGCTCTAATCTTTGATAGAAGGATTCCTAATCTTGGTTCCTAGAAGTCTGCTTTTAAGAAGGAAGTAACTGCGCACCTCTTCAAGATCAAGCAATGCCACCACTTCTCCATCTAGCAAGGGCTCAATGCCTTGTAATGTTTGTTCATAGTTTTTTCCTGTTTTTTCATCCCTTTCTTGATTAGTGTCTATTGACGTTCTCTACAACAAACATAAACCATCAATTTAATCTACATCTATCCTTAAGATCAATCACCACCATAGGAAATAGAATTTAAACTAATGAATTCCATAAGTTTTGGTGAATTATATGCAGGCTAATTTATCTAGAAAATGGGCCATGTGGGCCATACTATGTCAGTAATACATGATTATCCATGATGAAACCGACTCCAAGGACCATTAATCCACCATCAAAGACAAACAGCCAAAGATCAATGCGACTGGATGACAGGTGGGGTCGACGACGCACCACCTGGTTGGGCGCGACCAATGGGCCAGGGATGTCGGTCTCTCCTTCGACGTGAAGGCTCCACGGCCTTTGAGGATCAATCTCCACCGTGATTCAAGGTCGGTTCGAATAGAGGGACGAAATGGAGCTATGCCATGTTTTCATGGGCCCACAGGGTGCCGAGTGACCCCTATAAAAGGACCCTAGACCCCCTCTAGAAATTAGATCGCAATTGAAGAGAAGAGTAGTCCTCTAGACTAGGATATATTCTTGTGCATATAAAATACTAAGCTAGAGAGTGAGGGAAGAGTTTGGAGAGGAAGTACCAGGTTTGACGGTGCTACTCCTACGACTTGTACCTTGGCGGATTCAAGTTCTTCGAACCTGCATTCGAGATAACTCTGGTATTTGATTTCTGATTTAAAGTAGTTTTATGCTTTGGTGTTTATCAGGAGCACAATTCTTTTGAGTGCTTTAATCCTTGTTAAGCTTTTGGATTAGCTAGAGTAGTAATTGTTAGTTTAGCGTGGTGCTTAGACTATTGATTACTTGTGGATGCACCCTACATTCTAGAACGTGTGGTAGGCCACATAAGTGATAGTTACGTTGGTCCTTTGGAATCCATCTCCCATTTGTAGGACTAGTAGGACCCATGTTGTGACGGAAGTAGTATATTTTGCTATGCTCTTCTTGAGTAATTTCTCTTGGTAAACACTAGAATACAATGCTAGCTTAAGTTAGAAGTTAAAGGCCATAGAAGTCCTCTCTATACTCCTATTTATCCTAATAACCTTGTTGCTATCTCTGGCTAAGTTAGTTGGTAGTTAAACTCACATGTTTCCCTGTGGATATGTTAAGTCTTAATACTCATTCGAAAAGATACTACGATATCCGTGTGCTTGCGGATTTTCTGTGTGCCACCATAGGTGTCAATAGTGCCTAACTGCTACTTAGGCACTTTGCTACAAGCGTCCGAGTGTTGTAAGTTGTACTCTGCCCCATCCCTTTATATAATTTAAAGTCACCAGGGGTTTATACCCCACGGTTTTTGTTAAAAGAAGGGCCCCAATTGGAAAATTGGTTTCATAGCATTGAAAGATCACAAGATTTAGAAAATACCATCGAAAGAACTCCACTACGTAAAATACCACTAAAAGATGGAACCGTTATCTGAAAGTAGCATTCTGTCATATTTGAAGGTAACGGCGTCAGCATCGTCGATTCATGAACATGGACATCCAACTCCTAGCAACCCGAGCCGGACATGGACAGAGCTCACACACGAGCACCTCCTCCTCAGCTTAGCTTACATGGCACCTTCACCACCGTAGTAGAGCTCGCACGCGTGCCTCCGCTGCCCTGGCCGAGCTCCCTTGTCCACCGCCACCTCCCTGGCCAAGTTTGCGCTTGCACCACCATCACCTCCCTGCTAGTCGAGTTTGCGTGTGTGCCATTGCCACCTCTGCAAAGCTCGCACGCATGCCACAAGAAGTTGTAGAGTTGGTCTCTATTGGCGGTCACTATTGTATATTTAGAACCACCAATTATAGTCCAAAAACAGAAGAAGTAAACAAACTTTGACACGTATGCATATACTTTAACCTTGTTCTACTTGTTTTCGGAGAAACATGTTTTGCAGGACACATACCCGGAAACAAGTAAAAATACACAAATAAAGAAACAAAGCGCAATGCTGAAGGCGTATTTTTAAAAGTGCGCAATCAAAAGAATTGGAGAAGCCCACCTTCGTGCAAACACCTGGGCCAAGCACCACCGCAGGAGGGGCCTAGGCCCATCCACCAGCCCACCAGCCAGAGGCGGTGGCCAGGCAAGCCAGCCTGGGTGCGTCCGCACACCAAGCGGCGTGGCCCAGGCCCAGTCTCCTCTGGTGGTTGTATGGCGGTGTGTGGAGGCGGTTCACTGAGGTTTCCATAGTTATCAGAGCTAGACCGTCATGACTCCACTATAAAAGAAGGGCTAGGGTGGTCTCCACAAGACACACCACACAAGAGCCTCTCTTCCTCCATTTGTATCTTTTTACCTTTTAGTAGCGTAGTTGGAGCTTGGCAAAGCTTGTAATTGAAGATCAAGAGTATCTTGAAGAGAGTTGGTATGATCAATACAATGTTCCTCATTGTAATTCGTGTCATGTTCTTCATCTTGTACTTGTTCTTATCATATCATTATAGCTATGTTATGAAATTAGAACTAAGTTCTTGTGCACAAAGAACTTTATGCTTAATCTCTCATACAACATACATGTTTAGACCAAGACCTAAAATGATGTAGTAGGTTCTACTTTAAGATTAGTTTTGGTCATTATATTCTTGCGGGTTCATTGTCTGTCCTCGAGGCGAATGCTCTAGTAAGAGGACTCCTGATAAAGACGGAAGTTTCTAGCCACCACTAGAGTAGTAGTCAATAGCATAGACGTGCTATGTACGCTAGAGGCTACCTTCGTTTTCTTCGTATCCTTCAGTTGAGGGTTAAGCGGCAGGTGGTGACAGCCCTGTCCGTCCTTCATAATCCCCCATGTGCGGATACAGTGTAGAGCTACATGCCGGTATCGACCGATAGACCAGTTGTAAGCCGGTGCCCGAAATGAGTCTATAGTGATCAAAGCTAACTTAACTTAGGATCTCTACTATTAGAAATTCATGTATTTGTATGATCTGCTAACATTAGCATAGCTATACAAGATAAGACTACTCCAGTTTAGGTTTATTCTTTTATTCTTTAGTCTTTCTTTTGTCTTTATCCTTGGGATTGGCTTGGGTGTGTGTGTCACACTATCCAATATGTATCATGATTCACCCCTGCTATGAACTTTGGTCTGTTATACAGTCATGTTACCTTGACCATGTCCCTACTAGAGAATTTATACCATGCCTTCCTTTGGGAAAATATAAATCAACTGGTGCTCCAAAGAAGACTTCTTTCACAACATTGCCAATCATGTTAGCTAACACCTTATTGTGGTTTGTGAAGGATTTATGGACAATCTTGTGGACCAGATGAGCAATGGTCCTTACTTCAACGTCTTCACTTTGACCATGCAGGAGAACGCTTGGCAGGGGAGTCTTCTGGACAACTGAATCACGCGTCCAACTGTAAGACAACAGACACTTCTCTCTGAACTCCTCTGTCGCTTGCTTAGTGAGCACCTTCTGGTCAACAGGCAAGTCTTCAAGGTTAACCTTGAGGATCATTTGATTATCCATGTTGATGATTGTTATCGACTTCCGATCAAACGATTGTTGTCCCACCAGGCGTGCCAAATCTGTGTCGACGGCAAAAAAGTGGGTGGAGCAGGGGAGTCATCGACATAAAGCAAGATGAGAGAAACTACATGGAGCAGATCCTGAGCTCTCTCCAGGCTTAAGGGGTAAGCACCGGACCGGATGGTCGTGACCGAGGGCGTGCCAGTCAATTTGACCATGCAATTGACAAGGAGAGAAAGTTGATCAGTAATTTAAGGTGGAACGTGCCGGTGTTGGTCTAGACAGTTCCAAATATATGGCCAAGTGGCCAGCAATGTATGGCTATCGACTAGAGAGTTGATATCCAGCATGTTCATGATGTAATGTAAATAAAACAAGCATATCGGCAATTATTATTTACTCAGTTGCATAGATCTTAACTTAGCCCATGATCATGAAAAACATGTGAGAGATGTAAGGCTAGACGTGTAAGCATACATGTGAGAGACATACTAGCTTTAAACTAGGATAAGAATAAATAAAAGAGTGTAAATAGCCAGTACATCCTCAATAAAGTGGGCTATCAGCTAAAACAACCAATTCCAATGATCGTGTCGCACGGCTTATGATCACTCATCCGTTGGATACAAATAAATCTACAAATGGCTAGACTCAATCTATTGTACCATCAATAGGTTAAGTCATCTGATGTAGCATTGATGGTAGGACCCTAGATTAGAGACCAACAATTGATAGATCTACTTATATCACAAAGGAATCATGAAAGCATGCCATACGCATTAAAGCTCAAGCCATCGGCTAAATAGCCGATGGAGACATAGCGGGTGGCTGAAACCATGCTCTTCTTAACAGACAGATCTACTAACCTCCAATGTCTAATATGACACGCCATCAACAGATCTAGTCATCTGATGCAGCATTGATAGCGGAATCACATCGAGTACTGGCGATCAGTGGATCTATCTCCTAATAGAACATGACTTCAAACACTCGCCATGTACGATCAAGACTGAGATAGATTGGTCACTAAAATAGGATCTAATGTCAGGGATTGAATTCAACCATGATAGTAATCAGCAGACGATAGATCAAAACAGATAGGACCAATGAATCTCAATCTAGATCATGTTGTTGGTGATATTATGTTAAACCGTAAACTAGTTAACACAATATCGATAACTTTAATCAATGTCAACATTTACAAGAGATCAGTCGTCTGTTGCAGCCTTATAAAAGTTGATACGAATCGATAACTAATCTATACTGTGATCTGTAAGAGATCAGCCGTCTGTTGCAGTCCTACAAATAACAATATAGATCGATAACTAACTTATACCGCGACTCGCAAGAGATCAGTCGTCTGTTGCAGCCTTGCAAGTAACAATATAAGTCATGACGGATACTCACAAACAAGCCGAAGGTTAGGTCGTCCGATGCAACCCTGCTTGTCTGAAGAACTCGCCGGAATCTACTCTACTCCTACTCCTAAGGGGTGGCCGAAGCCGAAAAAAGTAAAGGTACTAGATTTGTTTGATTGATGTGAGATGTATTTTACAATAGCCGGGGTTTAATATTTATACTCGAGGTTTGACTATGAGTCCTGGTCGAACAAGACTGGTTACAAAACTTGGAAAAGAAACAAAACTTCCTAAATTACGATAACTTGGACCTTCTATGAAGTCCGACGTGTCTTCTTGCTTCATGTCTTGCCGTCTTTGCCAATAGGGCCCATTTCTTTGAGACGACGACGTCACCTTATCCAGTTGATGACAATTTAGCCGATCTTGTTGAATATTTTGGCTTTCCTTATAATTTCTGACCTCAGGGTCTCCTCATCCTGAACCAAATTTCAGTGTCAACAAATTTCGTGCATGGAGACAATGGACCCAAGAATTGGATGGTTATAGGAAGCAATCCACAAACCAAACCCCACTGCCTCCGGTGAACTTCACACATCGACAAGCAGCAAATATGTAACACCCGTGGTGTTATAGTAACTAAAAATCTGCCATGTCATCATTTGCACTGCAAATCATCCATGATTAGGTTAACAATATTATGCATCAACTAAAATGAGTTTAACTTCTTAGGTTGGATGTGTTTCTCGTTGTGTGACTCAAAATCCGAAAACCCTAATTTCGAATGTCACCGCAAATACTTAGTTTATGCCCTGCGTAATTTGAGGTGTATGACGGTGTTATACACTAGTGCCAAGTGTAGGGTATAAGATCAAGTCTAACTTATAAAATAAAGCTTCAAGTTTGAGTTAGAGTTTGGAATCCAAAACTTGTTACGAGTTTTTTCGATTCGAATTTGAATTCAAATTGGAGGAATTATTAAAAGAATTTCTTAAGTCAAACTGGTCAACCTAGGGAGCCATTTGGTCAACCATGTGAGGCTTGGCTCAATGATGCCCTAGGGTGAGGGTGTGATCCCTAAACAACCACAAATTAATAGAGTATCAAGTTTCAATTCAAAATCTTTCCGAAAACCCTGAAAAGCAAAACCCTAGTTTTACCCCTTTTTGAATAAATCAAAATCTGACCAAAATTTTGGAAAAAGTGTAGAACCAAGTTTGTAGATCTTTTCAAGGGCTACAAGTTTGATGTTTTGGGTTTTCAAAGCTTCAGTGTAAAATTTGAAATAATTCTGAAAAGATTCAAATCTCAAATTTATCCCCTTTTGATTTTCCCTATCCAATTTCAAAATGGAGGCAAAATTTGAAAATATTTTGAATAGCAAAGTTATAGGTCTGTCCTAGATGTACAACTTTGGTATTTTGAGTTTTTGAAGTTTCAATACAAAATTCAAAGTAATTTTGATTTTACAGAATTCCAGAAAATGTCCCCTTTTGAATTCAAATTCAAATTTATAAAACTAAGCCGAATTGGAAAATGTTCATATTAAGAAAGTTGTAGATCTTTAAAAATGGAACAACTTTTGTATTTACAGATTTTCAACTTCTATTGAAGATTTGAAAGTAATTTGAAAATTTCCTCCAGTGGCATTTCTGTAATTTATTTAAAATCCTTCCTCCAGTGGCATTTCTGTAATTTATTTGAAATCCTCGCCAACCACCAAACGCCACCTCCCGCCGACGCCGGCGATCTTCGTTTTGCTTCCAGGCGCGCCCGCGACGTCCAGCAACCGCCTCATCACGGTCAGTTCGCCCCGCGTGTCGCTCCCGCGTCGACCGGTCATCCTTATATATACCTCCATTACCGACGAACTCCATTTTCTCTTCCTCCTCCGTTCTCACCGCGACCGGCCACCGACATCCGCCGCTCAAATTCGCCGTCGCTGCTGCTCCACCGCCCATTCGCTCTCGCCTCCCGCTCCGCCGGGTGTGTGCGCAGCTCCTGGAGCCATTGAGTTCGCCTCGCTTCGTTGGCAACCGCCTGCAAGCCGCTGTCTTCTCCACGGCCGGCAGCAATGCCACTGTGACCGCCTCACCGTGGACCGGCCGTTCCAGTGCCTCTCTGTCGTCACCAAGTCGCCCAACACGATCGTTGTGAGCCCCTGCACGTGATGCTCCCCTTACTTTAATCGCTACTGCTCTGTAGACGTGTTTTGCTCGTCGAGCCGCCGGCCGGGTCGCCACCGTGGCCGCCATGGCCGCGGTCAAGCCCCCTCCGTGTTGTAGATGGTCCAATTCGTGCCCTAGACTTGTTCGCAGGGTTCAGGTGGTGCTGTTGGGGTTGTTGATGCGACTCCGATGCTCTGGAGGCTCGTCGTCGGTGAGCTCGCCGTCGACGGTCACCGCGGCAGCGCGTCCGTGCGTGCGAAGGAGAAGAAAGAGAGGGAGTGTGAGCGGGGCCGGCTTGTCAGTGACGGGAGTGAGCGGGCACGAGCGGAAGCAGGTCGGCCTGGCTTTGCTGGGCCGAGCCGGGGAGCGGGCCGCGTGCGCGAGCGTGGGAGCGGAGAGCGCGGGCCACGTGCGTGCGTTGCAGGCCGGGCCGAGAGAGAGAGGAAAGGGAAGCAGCACGCAAGGAAATTTTGTTTTTCCTTTTTCAAAAATGTAAAATAATTTTCAGTTTTGTTTATTTTGTTATAAATTATTTATAGTTCCAAAATTTGTGAAAAATTTTGAGTAACCTTTATATACTGTGTACTATTTAAGAAAAATAATGAATGTCAATTTTAATTACTTTTTGTAGGTTAATTAATTAGCCCATTTAATTCTTAAGTGGCCCTTACATGATTTTTCTAGGCTTATTTATTTATCCAAAAATCATGAAAATTGTGTTACCATCTAATTATGATATAAGCTTCCTAAATTAAAAATTTTAGCTTAATTAGGCTAAGTTGATTTTATTCTTAAATTATACTTTATTAATTAATTAGTTAATTAATTAATTAGGCATAATGATTAGTGTTGTTTGACTTTATGATTGAGTGTTGACTTTAGGTCATTAACCCTTAATGACCTTTAGCTTTCCTAATTGGTTGCTTAAGCATTCTTAATCATGTTTAATGCTTAATTAGTGTTATTTCATGTGTTTAACAAAATCCTTTAATACAGTGTTTAACGTAATCGGACCCTAGGTTAGAGTTAGGTTGGAAACTTTGGTCGTTCAACTATACCGTGAAGGAAAGCTATACTCAAGTTGTTAATTTTGTTAAGCATCCATCAAGCATCATGTTTAATACTTCATCATCTTAAAGCATGCATTCTCGTCACGTGTAGTCCCCGTGAAAGAGGAGGGTGCCGAAGCCGAACCTGTTCCCGAAGAAGCGTCGACGTCCGTGGAAGTAGGGTTTGACATCTGTGGTACTGATCCCGAGCCTGAGTTTCCCGCCGACCAAGGCAAGCCCCGGTTACATCTAACCTTTCCTTGTGACTTGAAAAGTTTTACTTCACTTATATTACTGCTCTATTGCATTAAGTGCTAGGAGTTGAATGATAACCAAATTACTGCATTATCATCCTTGATATTTCAATACCATCCTTGTTACTGTTTTTATTTAAAAATGCTTAGTATGCTTAGCCATGCTTAATGAGAAAACTTTAAAACTTTTAAGTAAAGTTTGAAGGGTTGTTGGACAACCACTTGATGAATATTAATGATGATAATCTGGGACCGGTCGGTGGGCTTGCATCGGGAAAGGAGTCCCCATGTAGTGTCTTCGACTGAGTCAGTTAATGACCGTACCGTTGTAGGCCCGCCTGTGTTTCGAGACTTTGCAACTGATCACATGCTCCGATAAGCCTAAGACCTCGGTAACGCCAACATGTGAATGGCCAACCGTGCACTGGGAGTGGAGAGATGGCGAGAGTAGTGTGTACCCTCATAGCCAAGGGCTGGATTGGAGGTGTACTGTACTCTCGGGTGGCGCTGGACCCGGTCACATTTTGGAGGATCCGAGTGAAGGTTGATTTATGTAGGTTAGAGTCCTACATATCTCATGTGGTTAGGGATCCCCAGCTGGGAATAATTGGTTCGAATCATCGCTGCTCCTCAGTTATGGAGACTCGATCGCCTGACCTACATCGTAGTTAAGAAATAGAACTTTGGTGGAGAATCAGAAGGAATCTGAATGAATTTTATGCTTTAGATTAGAATCACTTACATTTTGTTGATCAATAATACTGAAATAAAACCGTGATCTTAAGGATTCACAATTAGTAGCTTTTATGCAAAAGAACTTGACTTCCTGCTGGAACCTCACCTTGATTCCCCTAAGCCTGCATTCCTGAGTCGTTCCACTGATTTTGTCGGTTAAGTCTTGTTGAGTACTTTTGTACTCAGGGTTTGTTAAACCCCTGTTGTAGTGCGTCTCATGAGCAGGTGTGTTTTGGACCCTGTTGCATGACCGTCTTTGCGGCAAGCGACGACGAGTAGAGATGTTTGGCTCTTAGACAGAGCATCGCGTTTGGTGCTGAAATAATGTTAATAATGCTACTCCACTACTATGGTTGTAACACTAAACTTAAGTTTTGTAAGTTTGGAACATCAAGTTTGTAAACTTATGTTATGTAAGACTTCCGCTTTTGTACTCTGATGTAATTTATTATATAAACTGTTGTAATACTGTGATGTCTCTGAAATGTGATCCTGCTCAGAAGATTGTGGATGAGTCGGGTTTCCCGAGGACACCCGACAGGCTTCTTAAGTTCTGTGGTACACATGTACAGTGGTTAGAAGTCTTTAAGACAATAACAAGTACATATGGGCTATAGTAATTAGGAGGTTCTGCCACAGCTGGTATCAGAGCGATCATTGATAGAGCTATTGTAGTATTGCATTTTAAAACTTCAAAACGATTGGGTCAAATAAATGTAACTGACTATTTTGGTCCAAATTGCTTATTACCTATCTCTATTCCTCTTGTAGATCTTTAGTCATGTTTAAAGACTTTTGGTGGAATAGCATATTAAAATTGCCCTATAAATCAAGTTTATGTTCTGTTACTCTTGTGCATTTAATTACAAAAAAAATCTTTAATGTTAGTTCATACGTTAAATCATGCATCATGCTTAATGGATATGTTAATTACCTTCCCCATTATTGAGGTTTGAGTTAAGTAGTATCAATCCTATTCATGCTAAGCTTCAGATCCTCCCCAGCTATCCTTACCGAATTCTACCTTTTCCCGCTACAGGATGGCACGTACTAAGTTGACGCCCCGTAAGTCCACCGGACCAAAGGGAGTTCCTCGTCGCTAGCTTGCTCCCAGAGATGAAAGTGCTAGCGGCAGCAGGCCTGTCCATCAGACGGAGATAGAGAGGCTTTCTACTGAGTTAGCCCAGGCTACACGTGATAGAGCTACTGACGCTATCCAGGTCGGAGAGTTACAGAATCAGTTACGAAGGCTCATTGGGGCTCATTTGAGCTGTGAGCGGATGATGGGTCATTTGGTGGCGGAAAGGAATGAGGCATGGCACCGAGAGGATGTTGCCAGGGAACGTGCTGAGGAGTTACAATTCTATGTTAACGATCTGGAGGGGGATAACCAGGTTCTCCACGAGGGAGTACATTAGCTGTTCTATCAACTGCATCCTCCTGGTGCAGCTGAGCTAGACCCTGTTATCCTCGCGGATGGTGGTGAATCTGCAGAGGAGTCAAAGAAAGAAGAAGATCCGGAGGAGATAGAGCTTGTGGATGAGAGTGACGATGAAGGAGGTCACGTGTCAGGCGTGGACACTGACCGGGAGAACTGAGTTGGTCAAGTGCAGTGTGTAGCTAGAAGTTTGTGTTTGTTGTCAGCCTTAGTTAACCGGGAAGTCCGGCCTGTGTGCGGACCAGTGTAATAAATAAATGAATCTGTGTGGTGTGTTTGTAATAACTTTTATAAAAGTTCAATAAAAAGTTTGTGAATGAAGTTTGGTTTGTTATCAACAGATGGCTCATAATGATGATGGTACGGGAACTTCACAGGGTGGGAATGGTGTCCCTAATCTACCACCCGTTCCACTAAATATGGCAGAGGCTATGTTTGCCCTTGTCAATGCTACTGCAGAAAATGCTAGGTTACTGAGGGAAGTGGTTCAGAATAATCACAATGCACCACCAGGCAATCGGGGTCAGAATAACCACCGAAATGAGACCACTTATGTGGATTTCACTGACACCCAGCCCCTAGTGTTTACCAGAGCCGATGAACCGTTAGAAGCAGATGACTGGCTCCGCACTATGGAGCAAAAGTTTGAACTCGTAGATTATAGTGAATACCAGAAGCCGGTGTTTACAGCCCAACAACTTCGGGGTGCTGCCGGGGCCTGGTGGGGAAATCACCTTGCTGCACAGCCAGCTGGTCACCGGGTGACCTGGGTGGAATTCCGTACGGCTTTCCGAGCTCACTTTTTTCCAGAAGGAATTATGATCAGAAAGTTGAAGGAGTTTCTTGCACTGAAGCAGGGAGACCAGAAAGTAATGCAATATGTGGACAGGTTCAATGATTTATCACAGTATGCCGCTGACCAAATCAACTCCGATCGAAAGAAGCAAGCTTGTTTTATGAGGGGTCTGAACTCGAAGATTCGCACTATGATGACCGGCTGCCTCAATGTGACATATCAAGAAGCTGTTGATATTGCTCTTTCGTCAGAAGAAAAATACCGGAAGCATAAGGAGGCTAAGAAGAAGAAGGTGTCGTATGGATCATCTGGTAGCAAACAAAAGCGCCAGAAGATAGTATATCATCCCCAAAACCATTTCCGTCCTCCTTTTCGTCCACCACAATTCCAAGCCCGGCAACAGGCATTTGTTCGTCCTGTTGCAGCTCTATCCTATCCACGTCAGCCGAATGCTCCTAGCATTCGTCCCCCACTTCAGCAGGGCAACAATATCAATAATTATCCCTGTTATAATTGCGGAAAGACGGCATTTCTCGAGGGAATGTCCATACCCGAAGCAGTATAATCAGAATTATCAGAAAACTTTTGTGCCCCAACAACAGAACCAGAATCAGCAAAGGGGCAATAACCAAAATGCTCAGAAGAACAAGGCCGAGAAGAAAACTGGACGAGTCTTTTATACGCAGGCCGGGGCAATACCAGAGGGAGAGCCCGTCATGATGGGTACATTTCCTGTCGCAAATCACCCTGCAGTTATGCTTTTTGATTCAGGTGCATCACATACATTCATCAATCGCACATTTGTTATGAAACATGCAATTCCAATTGGGGAAACGAAAGAGAACTTCTTTATACAGTCGCCCGGGGGTCGTCTGTGTACTAAATAAATGGTACATCAGGTACCTATAGAATTGGGTGAGCATACTTTTCCCACGTCCATGATAATTTTGAAGGATCAGGATATAGATGTGATCCTAAGTATGAACTGGGTGTATCAGCGCGGAGCTGTAATAGATACTTTGAATAGAACAATAAGACTGAACTTACCTGATAGTAGTTCTCAACTTCTTATCCAACTTCAAACACCGAAAAGAGCAGTCGAAAGAGTTTGTGCAACTTGTGAAAGAAATCAGTGATATTCCTGTAGTTTACGAATTTCCAGATGTTTTCTTAGATGATCTACCTGGATTACCTCCTGACAGAGATGTAGGATTTGTAATTGAGTTGAAACCTGGCACTGCCCCAATATCTAGAAGAGCATACAGAATGCCACCGAAAGAATTAGCAGAACTCAAGATACAGTTACAAGAATTGCGTAACAAGGGTTTTATTCAACCTAGTTCTTCACCATGGGGATGTCCAGCCATATTTGTGAAAAAGAAGTCAAAACTTTGAGGTTGTGTGTTGATTATCGCCCGTTGAATGAAGTGACTATCAAGAATAAGTATCCTCTTCCTCGTATTGATGTACTCTTTGATCAACTTGCTGGAGCCAAAGTATTTTCTAAGATCGATCTCCGATCTGGCTACCACCAAATAAAAATTCGCCCTGAGGACATTCCAAAGACTGCTTTCGCTACTAGTCTACTAGATATGGTCTTTATGAATATCTAGTCATGTCCTTTGGTCTTAATTTATCTTATAAAACTTTTGGAATGCATTATATTACAAGATGGATGGAATTGATGATGCTGGATGCTTTAAGAATAACTTCAGCACATCAACTCTTCAGCTCAGCAAGATAACGAAGGCAGGATGGTGGAACTTACTTCCACTAAACGGGGATGAAATTCTACTTAGGTATCACCTACAACTACGCACAGAGCCTGCATTATTAAGTAAGACCTTTATCTACTTCTCTAGTGCTTGCAGTTCTCACAATAGTGAGTTTTCCTATCCATTGGTGCAGCACAATGGTAACAGAAGTACTGTTTGCACCTTCAAAAACAGAACGAAAACAAAATTGTTAGTCAGATGATGGAGATCAGATGAATATCAACAACCAAAATTCAATATATACTTTTGCGCTTATAGGACTAGTAAAATTGATATTTAAAATTGCTGGGACAACTTTGGCAGTCACAAAATCTAATAGGCACAAAACTAAAAACACAAGCCCAAATCAGACTTCAGAAGTAACCAAAAAGATCAAATAAAATCATGCAGAACAACAAAAAACCATGCTAGAACTCGATAGAATGTTACATTTTACCCGACCCAGGTCCACACTGCATGGCAAACAACTAGCTCTTAGAAACTAGTTTCCATGAGAAATAAAACCTAGTTTCACTTAAGGAACTTGTTCACAGCCCAAAAGGAGATGGACATGGAGGTTTTTGCTTTAAACACAAAAAATGGGAACCTGTTGAATATTCCCTTTGGTACATACCAATAAATATACGTACATACCAATAAATATACCTTAGCCATTCTTGCTGCAAAATGTAGGGTGTAGATACAAACTATAATTATATATTTCCTATTATAACATCATTTGGCTTCCCTCATTTTCAGCATACAAGAGTACATGACTGTTTACCTATTTACATACAAGACAAAAATAAGAGGACAGTTTTAATCATTCTCCCATGTCATTCACTGAGACTGAAAGTGATAGTTAATATAAAACATATATACATAAAATCGTGAAAAGGACCTTCAACAGTTCCAACAGGACCAAAAGTAAAGGCAAGATATGTTTGTGGAAAGGGTCAGCAATCAAATCAGCTGGTAGCTTTATCATTGATACCACTAAATGCTGAAGCAATCAGTGGCAATACAATATCATTATTAACTAGTGTACTACTCATAAATAGTAGGCATAGTTGCATGTTCAGCTTGCTCCACTATGGTGTCCTTCTCAAGCACCGATCATCAGCTAATACTTATGTCATCACCAACAAAATTTGATGTATATGGTAAAAATAATGGAAAAGACAAATTTGACATGTCTAGACTTCTAGAGTGAAGGGGAGATTGTATTCCATAAGAATTATTGTTCCTTTCACTCCTCTCTTATCATGAACATCAATTAGACTTTCTCGTCTCCTGTCTATAAACATACGAACAACCTTAGCCAACTTTGTACAACCCCCCTACCACCACAGCCCATTCCACCCCATACTCAGCCTTTTTGTCATGTTTCTATACATGACTGCAGTCTTAGAGAAGAATACGAATTGGAAGAAAGACATGATTAGATAGAAAATTACCTGCAATTTATTAGCAAGCACCCAGATTTTCGCGAAACATACATCCTGCACTTGGGGCACCTCTTCCATTTCTCCTTGTCAGCAAGCTTCTTAAGCATTAAATCATTTTCCCCCTTCTCATCATCCCCAAGCTTCTTAAATTCCTTGCACTTGATCCCATCGTGCCATGGCACACGGCAGCGAGCACAGAACAGCCTGTGACAGTGGGGGCACTCTGTTTCCCTGATCTTAACGGAGCCATCATTTAGTAACAGTGCCGAGCAATCCTTGAACGGACAGTAGAACTTATCATCACCTAGTAGCTCCTCGCACAGCACGACATTCCACCGGTCAAATAGTTCAGGCGGGATGATATCCCGGCACAGATCCATCTCAATAATCCCCGTCTCACACGCGGGGTCAGGGCACCCGATCACGGCTACGTTCTCGGTGACCTTGCCGGCGACATACCTTCCGACGCAGCTGTTGCAGAACGCGTGAGCGCAGTGGCTCATAACAAACTTCTCCGCAGCCTGAACCCTCTCGAAGCAGATGGCGCAGTTGAAGCGGTTGCGCTTGGACCGCTTCGTCTTGGGGTCGCTCGGGTCGTCTTCCACATTGCGTCGGATCAGAAAAAATAGGCGAGATCCAAGTGAATCGTAAGCATCTAGGTATCGAGAATTCAATGTTCAACTCGAGAGTGACAAGTACCTTCTAGTTGAAGCTTGCGCTTTCCTTTGCGATCCAAAGGAGTTTCCTTAGGGGTGGCGGAGGTATCGACCTTAGAGGTGGAGGAGGCACCGGCGGGGTGAGAGGAGAAGGATGCGGAGCAGGCGGTGGCTGTCTGGGCGCGAGAGGTATCAAGGGAGAGGAGAATGGCCTCCTGAATCTGGACCTCCTCGGGGCTGTAGGACTCGGTGAAGGAGGCGAGCCCGTCTTCCTCGTCCGAGGAGATGTAAATCGGGAAGTACGGGTCCGCGGCGCCGGCGGTGGAGGCCTCCATTGCCGGCGAGGGGTTGTGTTGAAACTGTTGGTCAGCCACCCGTGGTCCTTTTAGACTGTGTTTAAACGCAAAATGCAAAATAATAACTACGTTGAGGCATCGAGGCTGTGTCTAGTTTTCCATGGAATGGAAAATATAAAATGCCAACTACTTTAGAATTATGAAATACAAAATACCAAAAATTTTATGGGTGTGTTTAGTTCTATCTAAAATGCTAAATTTTTTATGTGTGGGTGAAAGCTTTTTGGCTTTTTTGTCTCTTGAGGCCAAAATCCAAAATAGATAATGGATACCTTTTTGCCAAAAATTTTGTATGGTGTTTAGTTCCATTTTGCAAAATAATAGGCCAAAATCCAAAATTTTTTGGGTAAAATGAGGAACTAAACACAACCTGAAATGATGAAATGCAAAATGCCAAAAATTTTATGGGTGTGTTTAGTTCCATCTAAAATGCCAAATATTTCTTGGGGTGGGTGAGAGCTTTTTAGCTTTTTTGACTTTTTTTTTGACCTCTTAAGGCCAAAATCTAAAATGAAGAATGAATACCTTTTTATCAAAATTTTGTATAGTGTTTAGTTCCATTTTACAAAATAATGGATCAAAACCCAAATTTTTTTTGTAAAATAAGGAACTAAACACACTCTTAGATGAGAGAGATCACAAAAACAAGAAGTGGGATGTTCGAAAAAAAAAACAAGAAGTGGGGCCGGTAGGTCAGCCACCCGCGGCATCGCCGTCACGGGCTCACGGCGGCGAGTGTGGGACTGCAAATCCAATACGACGCTCGTTCGCTGCGAGCGAACATCGTTCGTGGTGATGGTCATGGTCCCAATCCCAAGAGGTGTGATGCAGTTTTCTGATTTTTTTTCTTGCTTTTTCATTTTGTTCATATTAACCTACCCATGTTTCTTCTATGTAATTTGAATGATTTCTCAGGTTTAAAGTTTGTACAGAACAAATTGTGCTGGATAAGTTGTTTATAACTTTATTTCCAAAAGACGTTGATCGACAAAACTTTTTTATATAAGTTATGTTATTCGTAAATTTATTATTATATAAAAGTTGCGTTAGGAAAAGTTGTGTTGAGAGATTGTTATACTTTCATCTTTTTTTTCTTCTTCTTTTCCTTTGCTTCTTCATGTTTTCATATTAGTCTACCCATTTTTATTCTATATAATTTGAACAAATTTTTTAGGCTAAAAAGGGTCAAGAATAAATTATTTTAAATAAATTATGAATAAGTTATAGCATTTGTATAAATTATTATATAAATGTTGCTAGAAAAGTTGTGTTGAGAAATTGTCATAATGAAGATGCCCACTAATAGTCATATGAACAAAAGTTGGGTTGCAAGTCATGTAATAAAGTTTTCATCATAAGTTGTCTATATAGAATAATGCCAAAAGCTATATTGAGAAAGTTATGATAAGTTTTGTTCCTCGAAATGTTATGCATAAAAATTATAACTTTGTAGCTTTCTAAAAATGAAAAGTTGAGGAAATGAATGTTTCCTAAAAAGGAAAGTTAGACTTCCATTGATTTCTAATCCAGTGAACGTTTGATGATTAGTGAACCCAAACTGCGCACGCAACATGGAGCATCCATTACATAGATGAACGGACCAAATCAAATGCTATAGTAACAGTCGAACTAACAGGTGAGCACAATCGGTACAGTGATTTAGGGAACAATGATTCTTCTCTCACTTGGTGATCGCTGCAGTGATTTAGGGAACGATGATTCTTCTCTAAATCAGCACAAACAAGTAAGCGAGATAGCCAGCAAAAAGTACGATTTGAGTCATTTGCCAGCTCAAGCTATCTCATACCACAAGGGCACGTTTGGTTCTCCTGCTCTGCTCAGCCTGCACATGCAGAGGCATATGAAGCTGCCTGAGCAATATATTTGGTTGGCTGCATGTGTTACATGACTTACACGAGCGGATGCAGACTGACAGGATACGACGCTCGGTGGATGCAAGGGTGGCAGATGCACATGTCAATCTCACAAACCAGATGTGTTGCATCTACTCGGGCTGCTTTTGCGCTCATACAACCTTATCAAATCTTTTTTTTTTAAATACGGTACCACTTAGCCTACGACTCCTCATCTAGGATATACGATGCAACCTTCATCTGAGAACCAAACACATCCTAAAAAGCTGCCACAATTAACACTAGTTTTGATTGCAACAAATGAGTGGAAGATGCAGAGCTAGTAACCACTCAGAAAACAACAATCTTTGCAAGAATCAATTCAAAATTGTTTGCTTGTCTTAAGTCCGATCCATAAAAATGCTAATACAAACATTCGACACTACTACAGAAACATTATCACAACTGGTTCTTCACCCCCTGGTCACCACATTTTTTGTGCTTCGGTGGTAATAGTCAACGGTGATAAGAGGTTCATTACCACCGATTTGGGACTGATAGTGAAAATTATTATCACCACCAATTTGTACTATGAGCCAATGATGATAAAGTCATTATCATTGTGGCTCGTAGCACAAACCGGCAATGATAAGTCATTATCCACTTTCCTAGGTTGATATTAAGAAGGACAAAAAGGAAACTTGACCAATGTAATGGAGGTATAAGTTAGGTGCACATGTACTCGCAGGTGTAGGATAGAAGTATATGGATTCTTTGTCTTGCTGGGCACAAGGCTTTGGTGAAATCATCGATTGTGCTATTATAGTTTACTATCAACTCATTATAAGAAATAGGGTTCAAGAAACCTACGTTCTTACTCCCTTTCACCCTACATGTGTGTGCCTCCATCCTACAAAAGAATGAAGTTATACATCCAACTCAATGGTATAAGATATACAATGGCATTTAGTGACGACACTTACAAATTCTACAAGCTTAGGATTGGTGTGTTGAGGACGGCTTGTTGGCAATAGTGAGATAATTCCTCAATTTTGACCTACAATGTGCTCGGACCAATGTGAAAATATGCATCCTTATATATTGCCCCGACGAAAGCCCTAAGTTTAGTTTTGGTAATTGAGTGACAACTAGTAGACTAATGCTTCGATGAGTTGTGTTTCAGCTAGGGTCCACATGAGGTGATGAGCAAGGCTAGGAAATGGTGGTGTCGGATATATGGGCCAGGGGTACCTGCACCACCCGTATATTTGACTACGTCTGTTTATCATGCTAGAGGCCACGACGAAGGAGGCCCACGAAGGCCACACGAGTTCACCAACTTGGAGATCAAGTGAAAGCCCTAGTATGGTTTTGGATAATTGATGAAACCTTTGCTCGAGGACAAGCAAAGAACAAGTGTGGGGGAGCTTGTTGGTGATCCTTAACTCCTAAAATCAACCACCAAATCTCGCATAAATTCACTCGTATCAACACCAAACTTAGTATTAGGGATTATAACTAACAAATTCCACAAGTTTTGGTGATTGTTCATTTGCAGGAGGACATGTGTGCAAATACATAAAAAGGGCTAAGAAAATACATTGCATAAATAAGAGAAATGGAAAAGGGCCACTTACTAGATGTTGGTATTTGTTAATGCAAACAGATAAATCTGTAAGTGCACGGATACATTTGTAGCTTTCACCCAAGAGTATTCCAAGGTATCAATTTTCATAGAGAACGAGAAGTGTACTAGAAGGATCAAGGTGGTCCAAAATAAAGGTAAAAGAGTATTTTGTGGGTAGAGAGGGGTTTTTAGGATTTTCCCAAGATAAGCTAGATAACTAAGGATTAGACTTACTATACTCACTTACTTTGGAGCAGCCGCAGTACCTTTTCGATGCTTAAAAAGGGTGAGAAAGAGTGGTTGGGGGAAGACTGCCAAAAGCTCTATGAAAACACCAATCCGAACGTGGTGGATTATAAAGGCCTAGTCAGAGCTGTCACCTCTGGGGCTACCGGTAGGGGGAAGGCTGCCAAAAGCTCTACAGAAACACCAATCCGAATGTGGTGGATTATAAAGGCCTAGTTAGAGCTGTCACCTCTGGGGCTACCACAACTATTAGTGGGATTGGGCGCAAACTTAGGTAAACACTAGCCTAGACACCACGTCTACACTAACGATTACTACTCTAGTCTAGATCTTAAGACTAGAGCACTCGAGCGAGCGAAGTTCCCGTAAGTAAAGTAAAGTAAGAGCTGAACTTAATCAAATAAAACCTTAAAAATACCAAAAGAAGAACCTGGATATTACTCACAACGAGTCAGCTCTGTAGAGGCATAAAGTTGAGGAGGATCTGATAAACCCAGCTCCTCCTTAGCTCTCTTCATCTCCTCTCCTCATATTTTCTCTATTACAACTAAGTGTCAGCACCTAGAGGGACACTACAACAAAAATATGTGAAGAATGAAGCTCAAGGTAGAGTGTGTGGAGTGTGGTGGGCTCCCTCCTCCCTTTATAGCAATTGGTTAGGTGGTTCCAAGGGAATATTCAGCGCATACACCCCCGCACTGCCCTCTAGGGTAGTAATTGCACCGCCACGTGAAGGATGGCTTGAGAGGCGATCGTGGGGGTGCGGCTGCCCCTGGTGGAGCCGCCTCGGTGCTACCTTCATCCGGTGGGCTGCTAGATGGCCCTGGGTCTTTGTCCTCGGGTGCTTGGGGCCCTGATTCTTCAGGTAAGTGGGCCTTTCCCTCTTTTGCTATGCACAGGATGAATTATGCTTTGTGTGTCTGTGCATTTTGATTTAATTTTCCATGTTTTTCATCTATATCTCCCTGCACACGATAAATCACCAAAACTCGTGGAATCTGTTAGTTTATAAACCCTAGCACTAAGTTTGGTGTTCATTTTAGTGGATTTTTGGCAGTTTAAAGTAGGAGTTAAGGACCGCCAACAAGCTCCCCCACACTAGTCCTTTGCTTGTCCCTAGCAAAGTTTAATATAAAGTAAATATAAACATAGCTATTCAAGATATTGGGCTAGCATAAGGATTATTCCAAAACTTTACCTCATATCTGTGGGATATATGGAGTGGCTAACATATCTTCATGAGTGGTTGGGAGGTGGAATAGCTCTGGGACAAAGTCATCTCATCCCATTTTCTTATCTTAGTAACTTAGAGTTTTTAACTTTTTGAAATAAAAGCATAGTCACATATACTCCTCAAATGGTACTCTCAAATCACTCATTGGCATATGTTTCCTCACCAAGGCACATCATGGCAATGCCTTCTTTTTGTTTCTACTTCTAAAAAGCTTATGTGGAGTTTGGGTAGGAAAAAGTATGAAGGCATATTTGCATTATGTATTTTGCTAAGTCAAACAATGGATCCAAGGAGAAAGATGTTATACAATCAAATCAAGATGTGCATGTGTGTGGTTATGTGGTGGATACATGGATTAACGAATTTCATTATGTTCCTTGAATCACATCTCTCTTATTTGGGATGTGGAAATTTTTGTGAGGACATGGGCTATCTTCATTCTCATCTTTCTTTTTCCTCTCTTTTTTTCTTCTTCTTTTTTTCTTTTTTTTCTTTTTTCTGATAACCTCATGTCTCTTTTTGCAACAAAACTTTTGAGGGAAATATTTAACAAGGAGCATTTATTTTGATGGAACCTAACAAATATATTTTTGTTCACTCTCAGTGTAAGAGCAGAATATTTTTGGGTGGTTGTAAGTGGAAGGCAGGTTTTTGCGGCTACTCCTAGTGTAGGAGTAGTGTAACACCCAAAATTTTGCATATTTCAAAATAGATGAAATTTGATTTTTATATGCTTATTTGTGGGCATTTAACATAGGGGAAATAATAAATTTTATGAAATTAAAATCAAATATAAGGCTAGCTACAAGTTGTTGCACTCATGCTGCTGCATATTTAATTATGTGATGTTTGGTTTTTGCTCAACTCAAAAAGGAGTTCAAAATCTCTTGAAATGAATTTACAAATCTATTTCATAAAAGAAAAAAGAAATCCTTTATTTTTTTCTCTCTTCCCTGGTTTTGGCCCGCTGGCCCAACCAGCCCGCTTCCCCCTCGCTTCCGCAGGCCCAGGAGGGCACTGCCCCTCTTTCTCCTTCGGCCCGGCATTGTTGGCCGCGTGCCCATCTTCCTAGGCCGGCCCGCAGGCCAAGCCGCGGCGCGCGCCTCCTCCCGCCTTGGCCGCTGACGCGCTAGGCCCGCGCCCTCTGTCACTGCCGCGTGGAGCCCGTCACCGCCGTCTCCCAGCTCTCGCCATGAAGGAAGGAGACCTTCCTTTTTCTTGCCGCCGCCGTGATTCTAGGAATCTGCCCGCTCCTTCCCTTCGTAGAGCGACTCCGGGGCTATTTAAGCCGAGTCCCGAGCCCCTCCGCTCCTTTGTGCTTCCTCTCCGCCACAGCCCTCGCCCGAAGCGGCTTCTCACGCGACGCCGCCCTAACCGCCCGCCATCCCAAGTTCCACGCTGCTCTCGCTCCATTCCCGCCTCCCTCTTCTATGCGGGTGAGTTCACATCGAGCTCCTCCTCCGTTTTGTACCCGCGGTGTGTCAAATGGTGGCCAAAATCGTGATTTTAGAAAACGCCGGCGAGCTTTGCCGTTTCCAGCCATGGCGCCGCCGTCGGCCAGGCGGCAGCTGTTCCCCGTCCTCCCTCTTTTAATCGGGGCCGTTCGGATTAGATCCGACGGTCCAGATCGTTGGATACCCCTTCGGGGGTAATTTTGTTAAAAAGCCCTCGGAATTTCTTGAATCAAACCCGCAGTCCAAAGCGTAAATCCCGAATACGTTTTCTTCTTTTGAAAGCGTAGTTGATCTCGATAAATTCAAGAATACGTTTTCCTTTATTTACAAGTTTGCCACTGCTTTTGTTTTAGCCATAAAATGCTCATTTTAACTCCGTTTTGACCCGTTCAAATTCCGTTAGGTTCGTTTTCGTGAGGTCTACATGTTAGTGCTATTATACAGTAGGTTTGTAATATTTAAATTTCGGATTTGTATTATAGTAATTATTTATCTATAGAAAATCTTAGTAAATTCATAACTTCCGCATTTCAACTCCGTTTTTCGTGATCTTTATATCTGTGTGATCGTAGCAACGTGTAGAATAGTGTTGTAAACCTTTTATATTGATTTCTCTCTGTTGATGTACTGTTCTAATCTAGTCTTGTTTGCCTTGCATGGATGATCTTGGAATGCATGTTGTTGATTGTGGTTCGAGTAGACGATAATTGCTACACGGGTAACGAGATCTTCTACTGTGATAATCCAGACCAGCAGGAGTTCTACGAGCAAGGCAAGTATAATATGGGATATTCCTTGTTGTACTATTCATTATTTAATTAGTCATTTGCATGTGTCGATTTGCTCAACATAAGGGTATCCTAGTCTTTGATTATCTTATACCTTGTTACCGATGGGTTAAACTTGCATATGGGTAGTTGCTAGTGCTCCACTTAAATACTATGAATACGGACAATGACTACTAATTATACGCAACCCTTGTTAAAACTTGATTTTGAGAAATATGATCGTAGGGTGAGAGAGCTTGTGTATCACGATGCTCTTGGCCCTCCATAAGGACTTATTCATTGGCAAAAGCTGGGACTTACAGTACAACTGTGAGGGCCATATGGCTCTGGCTTTAGTCAAGTATGAAGACCTTTTCTAGCATGTTAGAGGTTACCTAAAAGGGCGCAAAAGGGGTCTGCCGACTCGGGTATAGTTTGGCTCATGTCCCTATGTGTATAGGCTGCGTGTCATTGTGCCATTTGGGAATGGGGGACCTATATCTATTTGCCACCAAAACCTAGCGGCCCTAACATGTTAGACGAACTTTTGAAAGGCTTCATAGTGTACCCTGCCCACTCACCTTGGAAGTGTTAGGGGGTCGACGGGCCCCGGGCATATGGGAATCATGACTCACAGTGAAAGTGTACACCTCTGCGCAAAGTTTAACAAACTGTTATAATAGTCGTGCCCACGGTTACGAGTGGCCCGGAAAACTGATGGAATAAATGAATCTTTGTTGATGATGTTAATAATAATGATTAATGATGATGTGTTACTTATTCATGATACTACTGTCGTTACTTGGGGCTTAAGCATAACCATAACTTAATTAATATTAGGATGTTACTTATAAAAAGTGAACTGCAGTACAACCAGTGTCAACCTTTTGAGCCTCATGAACCCCATATTATCTTGTTAAGTACGAGATGTACTTATTCTTGTTTATTTTTCATTATTGGATAAAAATCCCAGATGGGTACAGATGGCAATGACTACGACGAATACTTTGAGGACAACTAGGTTTGTTGTCAACCAGTCGACCAGATCCTGTGGTGATGGAGACGCCCTTGGAGTGTTTAGTTTATTTTATCAGATCTTCAGACTTTGAGATGTTTTTATTTATGTAATGAACTATGGTTCACTATTGTAATAAGGCACTGAGTATGATACTTTTCCTTTACAATTTGTTCTATATGTTCTACACATATGGTTTGCATCCAAATTTTGTGGTTACAAAATATGGGCGTGACAAGTAGTGCAAATTTTTTTTTGATGGTGTGTGCATGATCTTGATTTTAAGAGCATGATAAATTTCTCAACACAGATCAACAAAGTTTGACAAAGCTCAACACAAAAATAAGTAGCATGCATGGAAGGTTTTTATTATGATACTTAGCCTTGGTAGGAATTTTTCTCACCATTGAGGAGTGTGTGAAGTTATGGATTTTGACATTTTATCAAAAGAAAGTTCTCGAGTACTTTGAATAGAAAAGGTTGGATTTCCATGTCAAAGCCATATCTCACTTCACAACAACTTAGTCCATATGTTTTTCCTATATGATATTTTTCCCACAAGTACTAAGTATGTGTAAGAAATAAGGATTATGCAGGCCAATCTCAAAGAGCTATATTCATATCACTTTCAAAATTTTAATTCTAAGTGTGCAATTTGGTTCTTTTTAGTATGTATGTTTAAATGAGTGGAGAACAGGGAGCAAGCATATGAATAGGTGAGAAAAATCAAGTTTCCGATATGCATGCAAGCTCCTACACTAGTTTATGATGTGCTTAAGCACATTTTGTTCTTGACGGGGGTGTTGTGCATCCCTCACACTTCTTTGGAGTTATATCTGGCTTTTATTCATAGACAAAAAGTGGTGAAAACAAAGAGGACTTTTCTGGTGAGAAACACCAGAGAGTCAAAATTTATCGAACTAATAGATTATCCTAAAATCTAAAAGGAACGAGAACATATATGATGAAACAAAGAAGCATTGTTTTATTTATTTATTTATTTATTTATTTATTTATTTTATTATCATTATTTTTTATGACTTTAGCATAGTGAGCAAGGAATAAAGGTAAAGCAAGGTAGAGACAACCAAGACAAAATCAATGAATGAAGCATGTCATGAGATGTTTTTAGAGCAGTTCACTGCCACACTAGAATTTTGCAGTTTGCAAAATCAAGTTTGGATGGTAGAACTCTCCGTTGAATGTGCTTCATTGTTGAATGATGTTTGGTTGGATTTACCTTGGGTTTCAACCCTTCGTTCTTTTTGCTCAAACCTAAAAGGTTAGTGACAAAAATAGCCGAAGGAGCAATTTCACAAATATGTCCTTAAACTCATTTTCAAAAGTCATGTTATTAATTATTATTATTATTTTATTTAATTTTATGGAAAGTGGTGGAAGCTTAGAGGGGAAGCAACGCAAACGTTTAAGGAGAGGATGCTAGATGAGGGGCCTTGGGAAGAAGGAGAAGATGCCGATGACATGTGGCTAAAGATGGCAACATGTGTCCGGAAGGTGGCTTCGGAAGTGTTTGGCGTGAGTAGGGGAGGCAAATGGGAAGCGAAAGACACATGGTGGTGGAATGACGAGGTGCAAAGGGCTATTAGGGAGAAGAAGGAGTGTTTCAAGCGTCTCCACCATGACAAGAGTGCAGCCAACATCGAGGGCTATAAAATAGCGAAGAGGGTTGCAAAGCGAGCTGTGAGTGTAGCAAAAGGTCAGGCGTATGATAGCCTTTATCAGCGGCTAGGCACGAAGGAAGGGGAGAAGAACATTTATAGGATGGCTAGAATCCGCGAGAGAAAGACAAGAGACATCAACCAAATAAAATGCATCAAGGATGGGACAGATCGACTTCTGGTGAAGGATGAGGAGATCAAGGACAGATGGAGAGAGTTCTTCGACAAGCTGTTTAATGGGGAGAATGAGGGTCCTACCCTTGAGTTGGACGACTCATTTGATGATACCAACAGACGCTTTGTGAGGAGAATTCAGGAGGCAGAGATCGGAGAGGCTTTGAAGAGGATGAAGGGAGGTAAAGTGATGGGCCCTGATGGTATCCCCATTGAAGTGTGGAGATACCTAGGCACCAGAGCGATAGTATGGTTAACTAAGCTTTTTAACCTTTTTTCGGTCTAACAAGATGCTTGAAGAATGGAGGAGAAGTATATTAGTACCTATCTTCAAGAACAAGGGAGATGTTCAAAGTTGTACTAACTACCGTGGGATTAAGCTGATGAGCCATACGATGAAGCTCTGGGAGAGGGTTATCGAGCATCGCCTAAGGAGAGTGACACATGTGACCCAAAATCAGTTTGGATTCATGCCTGGTAGGTCGACCATGGAGGTGATTTTCTTATTATGACAATTGATGGAGAGATATAGGGAGCAGAAGAAGGACTTGCACATGGTCTTTATTGACCTCGAGAAGGCATATGACAAAGTACCGAGAAATGTCATGTGGTGGGCCTTGGAAAAGCACAAAGTCCCAACTAAGTATGTTACCCTTATCAAGGATATGTACAGGGATGTGGTGACGTTTGTCCGAACATGTGATGGCGACACCAGTGACTTTCCAATTAAAATAGGACTGCATCAGGGGTCAGCTTCGAGCCCTTATTTATTTGCTTTGGTGATGGATGAGGTCACAAGGGACATACAAGGTGATATCCCTTGGTGTATGCTCTTTGCTGATGATGTGGTGCTAGTTAACGACAGTAGGGTAGGGGTTAATAGGAAGTTAGAACTATGGAGGCACACGTTAGAGTCGAAAGGGTTCAGACTTAGTAGGACTAAGACCGAGTACATGAGGTGTGATTTCAGCACGACTAGGCATGAGGAGGGAGACGTTAACCTCGATGGGCAAGTGGTGGCCAAGAAGGATACTTTTCGGTATTTAGGGTCGATGCTACAAAAGGATGGAGACATTGATGAAGATGTCAGGCATAGAATTTCAGCCGGCTGGTTGAAATGGCGTCAAGCTTCTGGCATCCTCTGTGACAAAAGGGTGCCTCAGAAGCTAAAAGGTAAGTTCTATAGGACGGCGATTCGTCCGGCGATGTTATACGGTGCTGAGTGTTGGCCTACAAAAAGGCGACATGTCCAGCAATTGAGTGTAGCAGAGATGCGTATGTTGCGTTGGTGTTGTGGGCACACAAGGAGGGATAGAGTCCAGAACGACGATATTCGGGATAGGGTTGGGGTGGCACCAATTGAGGAGAAATTGATTCAACATCGGTTGAGATGGTTTGGACATGTCCAACGGAGGCCTCCTGAGGCGCCGGTGCGTAGTGGAGTTCTAAAGCGGGCCGATAATGTAAAGAGCGGTAGAGGTCGACCTAAACTAACTTGGGACGAGTCCGTTAAGAGAGATCTTAAGGAGTGGAATATCTCCAAGGATTTAGCTATGGACAGGAGTTCTTGGAGAATGGCAATCAACGTGCCTGAACCATGACCTCTTTTTCTCTTGTGCCCTTTATGTCCCTTTATGTGTCTCCCTGTTTCTCGTCTCTTTTGGGTTTCATCTCTTGCCTACCCCAACTTGCTTGGGACAAAAGGCTATGTTGTTGTTGTTGTAAGTAAAAGAATTTGTTTTTTAAGAACAATTTTATTAAAGGAAATGATGAAAGAACAGGTTATCTCCTGGAAGCACTTGATTTAGGACAAAAGCTAGTCCTTGGGAAACCTTTGAACTACAACTCATGTTGGTCAAGTGGTTTTCCCCTCTAACACCAACCTTCAAGGACCCTATTTATAAAACTTATACCAAGACACCACAGGATTTGCAAAATTTATGATAGACAAAAGCATCTACAACAACCCTTTTAAAGTTTTTATGGGTAGAGACCAAGAAGGGCCTGTAGATTTTGCAAGTGATGGCAAAGTTATAGGTCAATTTAGGAGATTTCTCATATGAGCATGTAATTGATGGGATGGTTAGGAAATAGCTTCCATGCTCATTGATAAAATCTTCCATTTCAGTGAGAGGGGGAACACTTTCTTTCCCATGACAATTCAAATCCTCCATGAGATTTGGATAGGTCATGGTTGTTCAGGAGATTGACATAAGCTCACCCCTAGGATCAATAACAGATTTGGATGAGACGTTGAATGTAGGCATAGATGGAGAGATGATAGAAATGGCTTCTATATGAATTAGTTCTCCCTCTATGAGTTCGCTTGATATTCCATCCTTGGATTTTTCCTGATGTTTCACATAGGAATTCGAGGCATCAGATGATGTTGAATTGGGAGGCTCTAAGGTGTTCCCAAGATCAGCATCAAGGAAAAGGTCATCCTCAATTTCAAAGGGGCATGTAAAAGGATGGGGTTCATCATCCCTAGAAGTGTGATATGTTCCCTGAATGGGAGGTCCTTTGGCAACAGGATCATAGGAAAAATTCAAAGGAATTTTGGATTTGATTGTGTGTGCCTCCTTTTGTTGGTCGGGGCTTGGCTCAACTTATTCTTTAGGAAACTCATCATAGATGCCAGTGTAAGGGGTGTTTTCAAGGATTTTCTCAAGAATGGCCTTCCTCTCACTAATGGTTTTGTGTGTGAACAAGCCTCCAGAAGATATGTCAAGACGGAGAGCAGCTTCGTTGCCAAGACCAAGATGGAAGTGGTAAAGAAGGACATGATCAGGCAAGGAAAGATTTGGACCGACATTGATAAGGCTTGTGAACCTAGCCCAAGCTGCTTCTAGAGTCTCCTCCTTCTGTTGAAAAGTAAAATTTCTATTCGAAGAGCGTCAATTTGAGAAAGAGGGAACAAAGCAAGACAAAATTTATCTCTAAGTTCATCCCAATGTCCATTTACGCCTCCTACGGTATGAGCATACCATTGTTTTGCTCTTCCCAAAAGGGAGAACAAAAATAATTTCCACTTAATAATCTCTTTTGTCATGCCAGAAATATTCAGGCAAGAACACAGTCGCTCAAATTCCCAAAGGTGGGTATAAGGATTTTCATCTTCTTGCCCAGAGAAGGATTGCTCTCGGACCATGGCTGTGAAAGCAGGACGAAGCTCACAGCTATATGTAAGAATAGGATGTGATGATTGTGGTGGCTCCAACAATTTGCCCTTTCGGACGAAGAATTTATGGTTAGGAGTGGAATCCATGTGGTAAAGGTGGTGGTTGTGGTAAGGTGATTATGTTGGTGGTAAAAGGAAAAGGACACATGGACGAACTTGGTTTGATTCTAGAATAACTAGCGTTCCCCGGCAATGGTGCCAAAAAGCTTGTTGGTATTTGTTAACGCAAACAGATATATCTACAAGCGCATGGATATCGTTGAGAAAAGTGTTTTTATGGGTAGAGAGGGGTTTTCTAAGGTTTTCCCAAGATAAGCTAGATAACTAAGAATCAGGCGTACTTTACTCACTTACTTTGGAGCAGCAGTACCTTTCCGACCCTCAAAAAGGGTGAGAAAGAGTAGTCGATGGAAGGCTGTCAAAAGCTCTACAAAAACACTAATTCGAACTTGGTGGATTACAAAGGCATGGTCAGAGCTGTCACCTCTGAGGCTACCACAACTATCCATGGGATTGGACTCAAACTTAGGTAAACACTAGCCTAGACACCACATCTATGCTAACAATCACTACTCTAGTCTAGATCTTAAGAGTAGAGCACTCGGTTGAGCGGAGTTCCCATAAGTAAAGTAAAGTAAGAGCTGAACTTCATCAAATAGAAACCTTAAAAATACCAAAAGAAGAACTTGGATATTACTCACGATGAGTCAGCTTCGTAGAGGTATAAAGTTGAGGAGGATCCGACAAACCTGGCTCCTCGTTAGCTCTCTTCCTCTCCTCTCTTCCTATTTTCTCTATTACAACTAGGTGTGAGCACCTAAAGGGACATTACTAAAAAAATATGTGAAGAATGAAGCTCAAGGTAGAGTGTGTGGAGTGTGGAGGGCTCCCTCCTCCTTTTATAGCAATTGGTTAGGCGGTTCTAGGGGAATATTCGGTGCATACACCCCCGCACCGCCCTCTAGGGTAGTAATTGCACCGCCACGCAAAGGATGGGCCTGAGAGGCGCTCCGTGGGGGTGCGGCAGCACCCTGGTGGAGCTGCCTTGGCACCACCTTTGTCTGGTGGGCTGCTAGATGGGCCTAGGTTTTGTCCTCGGGTGCTTGGGGCCCTGATTCTTCAGGTAAGTGGGCCTTTTCCCTCTTTTGCTATGCGTGGGATGAATTACGCTTTGTGTGTTTGTGCATTTTGATTCCATTTTCCATGTTTTTCATCTATATCTCCCTGCACATGATAAATCACCAAAACTTGTGGAATTTGTTTGTTTATAAACCCTAGCACTAAGTTTGGTGTTCATTTTAGTGGATTTTTGGCGGTTAAAAGTAGGAGTTAAGGACCACCAACACTAGACAAACCTAGGCCCAAGCACGAGAAGACTAGGCTTAGGCCCAGCACATAATCGGCCAGCCAAAGGCGGTTGGGAAGAGGTGCTACTAGGGTTGACCAACCCTAGGGGTCGCATGACCCCCTCGCCATGCCTCTCGCCTCTAGCTTCCACGTGGTGCCTCCTGGTTACTCCCTCAAGGCGGTTGCTCGGTGGATCCATGGAATATTTTTCTGGAAATCGATGTTAGAGTAGTACAAATAGAGGGAGAGGCTCTCCACTCTCACACACCACCACAAGTGAGCAATCTCTGCTCACATCGAGTGCTGTAGTACGTGACTAGAGTAGTAATTGATAGTATAAACATGGTGTCTAGACTATAGGTTACTTGAGATTGCACCCAACCCCACAGATAATTATGGTAGCCCTAGGTGGTGATAGCCCTGATGGCCGACGTAGTCCACCACATTCGGGTTGGTGTTTGTAGGACCATAGTCGAAGCTTCCAAGCCCCTTTCTCATCCCTGAATGTTGCTACTATTCTGATGTCCCAAAGTGTTATGGTGTGATCGCTATGTTTTACCCATTGCTTAATTATCCCCTATGGTCTACTCTAAAATAGAACCATAGTAATAGAGAAGTATATAGGAACCTTCAACTCACCCATTGTACTCTCAACTTAGCTTGTCTTCTCTTGTATCTTACTATGGAATTCAGCTGTGTGTCATTATCCATAATTCCAATCTTATCACTTACCCCCACATTAGTCTAGTCAGTATACTAGTTAGTAGATACTTGATGGTTAATTATCACCTTCTTTAACCATTGTGTCGGTACCAATAGTATAGGGGTACCCACAATCAATGATTAAGACGAATGAAACACTAATGTGCAAACACAGCAAAGCCAAAAACAGCGGACGATACACCTCAACCACGTTCCGACTCGCACGAGGCCGGCTCGACGGGACACCTCGACTGCGTTCCGACTCCAACTCGTATGAGGCACCCTCGACGGGACGCCTCGACCACGTCCCGGCTCATATGAGGCCCGTTCGATAAGGCATCTCGACTACCGGCAATCTCCGACTCGCACGACCCCGGGTCGAATCGCTCGACCTATCTTACTCACCTACTCCGAGGCAAAAAGTTAGAGCATTTAATGCGACTACCTACTTCCTCCTACCGTCATGGCCACAACTGTGACCGACGTGGGAGCAATGCCGGTGTCAGTTCTCACTTTTTACTGCCCATCCTAGGATGGGAGGTGAAGACCTGTCACTATACACACCTTACCGCGCACTGTTTTGCCAACAATCACCCTCGAGGAAGGATACGACAAGGTCCGTATCCCCCGATCTCGGGGATTCGGCCTTATCCGTCCGTCCTCGACCCGTCCTCAACCCAGCCTCGACCCACCTCCGGTCAGCAGGGAGGAAAGGCCGACGTGGCACAGGACTCAGGGTCTTTTCACCGTCTCCTCCCCGACGTCACCATGGTGTCTAGGGATGGCTGGCCATTCCTGGGGCACGTCGCTACAGCCACCTCTACAGGGATCGACAAAACTTCACCTCAAGGCACCCCCGGCGTCCCGGCCTCCTCTTACCCTATAAAAGGGTAGGCCAGGGTCTACAAGGGGCGACGGACGAAGCAAGTAAAAAACCAGAAGCCAAGTGCTAGCAAGCAAAGGCATACAACCCACAGATCAACCTCGCAAGCAATCACCCTTGTACTCTTTCATTTTCCTTTGAGACTTGGGCTCGGTTCCCTCTCTCACAGCTTGTAACCCCTACGCAAGCACTTCGGTGCAAGGAAATACCATACTTCTCCCTCCCTACTGGACGTAGGGCCTTCTTTTGCTCGAACCAGGATAAATCCCCGTGTATTCTCCTTACATCACCATCCAGATTAGGGACACGCAGCACTTACTCGTTGGCTTAGGACCCCCACGGGACCGAACGCCGACACATTGCTTCCCTGTGGATAAATATGATACCCTGGAATACTCTTAGGTGAAAGCTACAGCAGTATCTGTGCGCTTGCAGATTAATCTATTTGTGTTAACAAATACCAACAATGATGTTGAGTATCAAACATAGGGGTAGCTTAAACCTCTAGATTAGGGCCATGATAGTGCATTAGATCCCCTGATTGGTTCTCCTAATCAACCAGGGGCTTGGGGCTAGACCCATCATGTGCGCTCGCATGCACCCTCTGGCACATTAATGAGTGGCTTGGTGGGCCTCAAAAGTCCCTCTTTGGAAGAAGGCATTAACGACTAGAAAATGAGCCAAGAGGATAAGTACTCACCCAAGGGCTCAGCTAGGCCTAAGTGGTTGCTGACCTTGGGAGGCGGCAGTCGACCTAGGGCCACTGTGCGTCCCCCACCTTGCCCAGGCTAGGCTCCCCATCCCAACTGACACCAGGAATATTACTCTAGAATTTGTCAAGCACCCAGAGCATAACAGGCGGGCAAAGCCATAGGGCACTCATCCCTACTGGGGCTCTGTTCTGTCACTCCCATTGATAGGATGCAGATGGATAGAAGGGGGTGAATAGCCTATAAAAGTTTCTCTACAAAAACACAACATTAGAGCAAACTTAATTAGTACAATATGAGGTCCTAATAGCGACTACTCTACACTAGCTCTAATTTCACCCAATGCAAGCCCCCACAATTCTAGTAGCTTGAATTCTATTCTAGAGCACAACACCACACAAGCAACTACTAGAGCTAGCTACACAAGAGAGCTACTGACAAAAGCAACTAACGACTAGTTACTAACCTAACTAATCTACTCTACTCTAGCAAGCTAAACAAGCAACAACTACACAACCAAGCACAAGATATGAATGAAAAGAGCAAGGATATCGTTTGCAAACCAATGAGGGTAAGTGATCGACACAAGATTTATCCCTGAGGTTTGGTTGCTCGCTGGCAACCTATGTCCTCATTCTAGCAAGTCCCCAAATGATGATTCACCTGCTAACTAGTGTGAAAAGCTGGACCCACAACTTGGAGACTATGAGTGTTGATGGATCAAATCTCATATTCAAGGGCTTTGGGCACGAGAATCTCTATTTAGTTGATTTTGGTTCTAGCGATGGTAAACTCTCAACATGTCTCCTCCCCAAATCAAGTATGAGTTGACTATGGCATAAAAGATTAGCACACATTGGCATGAAGTAATTGGATATGCTTATCAAGCATGATCTAGTCAATTGTCTCAAGAATGTCACATTCGAGAAGGATAGATTGTGTAGGTTCATCATGTCAAGACAGTAAGCAATTCAAGTGGCCAATACACATCTAAACAAGAGTATGATGAGTACTAGTAGGACATTGGAGCTATTGCATATGGATTTATTTGGACCTACAAAATACTCAGAGAAACAAGTATGGTTTTGTGATAGTTGATGACTTGTCAAGGTTCACATGGGTATTCTTTATGAATGACAAGAGTGAAATTTCAAACATCTTCAAGTCTTTCATCAGAAGTGAGAATGAATTTGAATTGAAGATCAAGAAAGTGATGAGTGACAACGGAAGTGGGTTTATTTAATATCTAGTAAGCATGTTAGTTAAAAAAACTCATTGGAACCTTTGTATAAGAAAAGTTTGTTGAGAGAGGCAAAGGTGTCATGATCCAGAATTTCCCAAATATGTATAGGAATGCCCTTCTCCTTTTTACACCTAGAATGTTACCAAGCTGATGTAAACATGAATTTCTAGAACTCTAGAATATTGTGATTGGATTTTTGAAGGACTAGTTCACATTTGATTTTGTGATTGGATGACCACCTCCTTTTTACATTCTCCTTTCATGTTGCACTATTGGTGGTTCATAGAATGATGAAGATATTTATTATTAGAGATTTTCTATATGTTTATTCAACATTTTAGGAATTTATTGATTAGGATAAAATAAATGCCAGATTTTCTGGAATTAGACTATTCAAGATCTTGGTTTGATTCCTTTGTATCCTTAAAACTTGATGACAACCAAATCTACCATTTGTGTTTTAAGTCTCTTAAGGCCAACCTATTCTAGCATGTAAAATTGAGCCATTTGATCTAGCAAGTCATAATGGCACTCCAAGACTTTCCTTGGAAGAAAGGGAAATGGATCTGATGGGATCGCACTAATTAAAAACAAATATTATCTCTAATAAATCTATGGGACAAAGCCTAAAAGTAATTGGTACATGTTGTTCTCCGTGTATAATACATCAATTATTCTCTTGATTTACATGAACATTGATATTTCTTAGGATCCACACTATAGCTTGGAATCAGCAAACTTAACTCCATCACATAGTGGAGTGGCTTTTAATAATCCATCAATCAATATTCACATTTAATAGTTAGTAAGCATGTTAGTTGAAAAAAACTCATATTGGAACCTTTGTATGAGAAAAGGTTGTTGAGGGTGCCAAAACTGTCATGATCTAGAATTTCACAAAGATATAAAGAGATATCGTTCTCCTTTTTAGACCTATAATGTTACAAAGATGATGTAAAATGTGAATTTGTAGAACTCTAAATTGTGTGATTGGATTTTTGAAGGACAAGTACCTACTAATTATAATACATAAATGTTGCATATCGGGGTGGTTGGTAGATTGATGAAGAGATTTCTATTATTAGAGAGATATGTTGTATGTATATTCTACATTTTAGAAAGTTATTAATTAGGATACAATAAAATGCTATTTTTTCTTGAATATTATACTATTTAATGCGAGATCTTGATTTGATTTGCTTGTGTCCATAAAACATGATGACAGCCAAATATACCATTTTTGTTTATTGTCTCTCAAAGCCAACCTATTCTGATGTGCAAACATTGACCCATTTGATCTAGCAGGTCCTTATGGGCACTCCAAGACTTTCCTTCGAAGAAAGGGAAATTGACCTGACAGGATCCCACTAATAAAAAAACAAATAATGTGACTAATAAATGTAATGGGCCAAAGCCCAAAACTAATGGGCTCAATAATATAAATAGAACCTTTCGGTATGGATAACACTAATATATAAACATATGCTTACTAGTTTAGTGGAGGAAACCCTAGGTTGCAACCAAAGTCCTCAACTATTTTTTTTAGAAAAGGGAATATATTAATATCCCAGCTTCTGCATCGAACAATGCATATAGCTATTCCTTATTACACCACAAGCACTTCAAAACCATAGAAACACAAACACAACGCGCGCACACCGAAGCTTTCGGACCTAGTTGCCTCATCAAAGATAAAAGTGTCACACACGTCCTCCAGCTGCCAGTCAGAACGCCTCCTCACGCCGGAAACAGCCGCCACAATGCAAGACTGTTCGCCATCATACCACGTAGGTCATCTTGGCACCCCAAATCTACCGGCCATCACCTCCCACGCTAGCCTCCATGCCAACTTCATGGGCGCCTTCCACATGAGCCTCTCGCTAACATCGTGGTCTCAATTGGTGTACGGTCCTACCAAACCATCGCCCTCCACTGCTAGCAGATGCGAGGCCCTCGAATCACCACGCCAACGCCCTCCTCCTGACCACCATCCTCCGTCGTTGACACCGCAAACTTGAATCCTCAACTAGGCCACCACCTTCCTCGCCACGATGGTAGCCGCCGCAATAGACTGACCGAGCACGAGCTTCCAAAACGATGCCTCCAAGGAGGGACATGACGCCACTGGCACCACCGTCGCCTGACCAGAAGGTCCAAGTTTTCACCTATGAAGACAAGCCGCACAAAGGGTGGAGGACCGATCGATTGACGCTTCCAAGGAAGAAAACGACGTCTGGAGATGTCACCGTCAACAGCCCAAGAGGGGCAAAGCTTTCGCCATGGCACCTCACCCCATGCACAGCATTGGCCATGGTTTGTCCACTGCTCCAGCCGCTGCCGTAGATCCGACCACCGTGAGCACAAGCCCCACCATTTTAGGCGTCGCCCCAAGCCCTGGGGCGCCAAATCCAGCCACGAACTCGACGCCCCATCCTAACACCGTCGCCTCCGTCCTCAGCTGCTCGGGCCTCCAGGCTGGCCACCACCAGCCGTCTTTGCCATGCGGGAAGAGGGCACATAGAGGAGAGAGCCCTGCCGCCGCCCCCCACGCCTGCACGAGCTCTGACTGCCGCTGTCACAGCCACCATCGGTCGACGCACCTCCCGGCTAGTGTGAACCAAATCCAGCCGCCGGGGCTCTGGATCTGACCACCCGGGCCACGAATCGGGCAGCCTAGGCTGGCACAATGCCGCCATTGAGGAAGGAGGTGAGGGAGGCAAGGGAGAAGAGCTCCGCCACCGCAAGCGCCTACCCGAGCCTTGCCCGGCGCCGCCGCAGCCGCAGGGGGCGGCCCAGCCGAGCCTCACGCTGCCCTAGCTTGACCGCGCCCCGCCGGACCGCGGCCACCCGCGCCACCACGCCGCCATCGCACGAGAAGATGGCCCCGCCGCCGCCATCCCGGCGAGCCGCACTGGCCTTGCCGGTGGCCTGCTCCGACAGCGGCGTGGCAGGAGAGGGGAAGGAGGGAGGGGGCGGCGGCGACTTAGTGGCCACCCGGGTCGCCCGCGTGGGGGCGACGCGGGGGAGAATTAGTAAAAAGAAAGATAAGCCCTCAACTATAGTGGCGGCGGAGCATCAAAGGAAAATAGCAATGCGAGCTATCCCCTTCTTCCTTTGGAAAGTATTGATGATGAAGAAATCCATAGTGATATCTTCTACGAGAAACAAAAGATTCGATCCGAGAGTGGTATGAAATCAAATCCCTTCTCATTCTTTATTTCATCTGTCCCCACCTTCTCATTCCTCATTTCATCTACAAATTCTAATCCTAAATTATTTTTTGGTTCAAACATTTAAGGGGAAACAAGTAGCTGGGAGCTCTCTCTTAAGTTTGATGAATGATTAAGGAAATATGACAACTTTCATTGTGGAATCTGCTGGTTAGATCTACCAAAGCATGAAAAATTTCCAATGAAATGCATTCGTCAGTTTTGCAATGGTTGTATAGGTACTTATGTAACCACTAGGGTTAAAGAGAATGATGTACCTATCAAATGCCCTATGTTGGAGAGCAAGTGTAGCTTCTTGGAACCGGATGTGTCCAATGTTTTCCTAAACGCTAAACGGTAAACAGTCGGTCACCCTTCATTTAGCGTTTAAACCGTTTAAACGGTGTTTAAACGGAGTTAAATGGCCTAAACGGTTTTGTACAATAACAATCAAATATACATATTTATGTAGGTAAAAATAAAATTTGCTAGAACCCATACATATTTACACATGTAAAAATTAAATATTCTACCAAATAATCTTGTTGAAAGAAATCTAAATCCCACAACACTTCATATAATTACAATGTTAATTAGTTTCATGTCAATTGGGATAGACGTAGTCCTTTAATTTACTTAATTATGGATTAAATGGTTGCTTAGCTCATTTAATCACGTTTAATCTGATTTTGTTTAGACCATTTTAGACGGGATTGAACGGTTTAAACGGGTTTAAACAGCCCAACCGTTTAATTCACCGTTTATGGCCTAAATAACACGGCTGACTTCTGTTTACCGTTTAAACGGTGTTTAAACGGGCTAAACGGGCGTTTAGGCGAACAGTGGATGTGTTATAATATTGTTACCAAGGATATAATCAAGAAATGGAGCATCTTGCTGGAGGATTCAACATTTCAATTGTCTAACCAGGACGAATTCAACACTAAGAGTTTCCATGGAACCTCTGAAGAGAATGAAATTGAACCATGCTCGTCGTAATAGATGGCAGATTTGCCCAAACCGTAATTTTTGTATTGAAAAGGTTGATGGTTGTCAACTAGTAAAGTGCAGGTATTTCTCATTACGTTTTCTGCTATAAGTATTAACATATCATTTTTTTCTTATTTTTGTTTTGGCAATAGAGCAGTAGTACTTTTTATTCAAATCCATACACTGGTTATTAGTTTTCTGTTGCAGTACTATATATAAAGACCTTAATATTGTTAGGAAATGAGAAGGTACACCTGTGACAGATTATGAATTATCTTGAGGACTTACTTGATTGCACTACATTTGATCGAAAATATTGTTGTTCTGGCATGGAGTTTTAAAATTTGATACAGTTTCCAACATTATATTGATTGTTCAGGTTCCTTCCAAGAAATAATATTTGAGCATAGATGGGAATATTAAAATAGAAAACAAGACATTTAATAATCTATCGTCTAGTTTACGTTGTCTAATCTATTGTCTTCATCTAGTTAGTATATATAATTATCCTCAAGATAAAGATTCTTTCAGAACTAGAAATGAATGTAAACTATTTATTGTAACACCCTAAAATTTGCTTCTTTGGAAATAGAGCTAAAATAATTTAATTATGTATTTTTGTGCTCATGAAAATATAGGAAAATAAAAAATTTCGTTAAATTAAAATTCATCTTAGGATGTAGCAACATTGGTGTGCATACATGCTAATGCATTTGTGTTTTTGTATTGTTTAGTTTTGACCAAGGTACAAAATCAATTCAAGCTGTTTTTATTAAAATGCGTTTAGTAGGTCAATTTTCCTTCTCCGGTATACCTTTATCCTTTTTCTATAATCAAATTCCTTGTCTCTTAGCTCAAGTTTCATTGGGAGCTTTCTAAAATATTTTCTTTATAACCCAAATCAGTCCTTTGAGTTCCTTGTCCGTCAATCAACCTCTACAAACTTTTCGAGAATTTTTTTGACTTTTTCTGTAGCTTGTTTCCAATTGTCTGTGAGCATAATATAATTTTTAGATGCTCCGAAATTATCTTGTAGTGATCTCCAAATACTTTATTTGGGTTCCTTATATTCCATAATGTCTCTGAGAATTTTCCCTGAATTTTCGGAGTATTTTTCATGGCTTAAATAATAATTCTGGACTTTTCTAGAATTATTTTATCCATGAAATTAATTAGTTCCGAAAATAATCAAATCTCATTTTTTTCCAACGCTCAAAACCTATGTGCAATAATCATGAAGGCTTATGTCATTATTTACTAATGGGCTTAAATGATTTAGGCCTATTAGTAAAGACGGATGGTGTAACATCAATTAGTACCAATAGTTGATGTGAAGGTGAAGAGTTTTCCTCTCTATATATATGTACCAACCTCATAGGCAAAACACACCAAAACTACCGTAAGGGGAGCCCCTAGTTTGAGAAATTCCTCGTATAGTAAATTATATTTTTCTCCTCCTTCTCTTGTCGTCGTCTGCCGGTCCGTCATCATCCCTGCCTGTTTCCCTCCTGCCGGCCAGGACCCTACCCTGCTGATCGGCATGGCATGGAGGTCCTCAACGTCATGCACAAGGTTGAAGACAAAGTAATTACTTGTCAGCCACTGGTTCGTAATATCTCCATCGTTTCTTTGTTTTAATTCCGATTCAGTTTGTTCAAGTTGTGTTAGATTCTTGCCGACTAGCTCTACACAGTAGTGCTAATGTTTTTCATGTCACATATTTTTTTATATAGTTAAATATTAAATTGATTAATATACTTGCATCTAGTTTTATAATTAAAATCAATATAGATTTTATACTTATGTATTTTACATAAAAATATTAACATAATTAATTGTTAACATCAATGTGTTTTTAAATTATAATTTGCTTAGAATAAACAAGGTCATATAAAACTTATTTATATGCTCTCACATGCACCTTTGTTTTGTAAATGTTAAAGTTTAATTTTGATTAAATTATATGATGACATTTATAACTAAAACATGATTAGCTATAAAAACTAAATATGCTTGATTAATCTGAATTAATACTATTCACATAGTTTTTCTTAATTAAAATAAATCAAGTTCATAGTTGTTTTCTTTATAATATAAAAACTCTCAATAGTATTATTGTTTAGCATGTTTTAATTTATGTGTTCAAATGAAATATTAATCTATATGTAATTAGTTTTCCAATTAAAAGCAACATAGGTTTTTCGTCTTGATCTTTTATAAATAGAATATGATTAGTTTTATCTTGTTTTTGTAATTCAAAATATAATTTAACTTAATTCAATTTAGGTATTTCTCTAAAGTATCTTATACATATTTTATATAATTATTAAAATCAATGAAGCCGATAGTTTTCTTTTTCTCGTATAGAGTGAATCTTACGGTGGTCGTTTCTTTTTCATCGTAGCTCCGATTAGAGTGCTTTTCGCGTCTATGTGTTCGTAGCAATGCATAGATTAGTTTTTAAGTATTTTTATTGATTGGTGTACTGTTCTAATTTAGTTATATTTTGTATGCTATGCATGTCTGTTCGGATGTTTGTGTGATGCTTTATGATCTTACCCAGTCGGTGAGCTTTACGTGTTGATCAAGGAGTTCTTCTGAAGCTTTGACTAGAAGAAGGATCATAGTTTAAGGTAAGTATAGCATGGGATCTTTCTTGTTACCTATTCACATTAATGTCATAATAATCATATAGCATGTGTCTTCCTTGTTGCCATTAAGGATATCCTAGCTTTTGTACATTGTACCTTGACACCCGTGGGGCATTGCATTGGGTAGTATAATGTTAGTGCTCTTTTTGAATAACCATGATCTTGTAATTTGACTAATGGAATATGCAATAAACATTAAAAGATGACTTTTTAGTAATTTACTTAAAAGGGGCTAGAGCATTGGGCTATCTTATGATGCTCTAGTTTCTCTCCATAAGGACTCATCTGTAAGCGAATATCTGGGACTTATAGTACAACTGTGAGGGCTACATGGCTCTGACTTTAGTCATATAGAAGGACCTTTCCTAACTTGTTAGTGGTAACCTTCATGGCGTAAGAATGGTTTGACGAATCGGGTATAGTATGGCCTCTATCCTTATGTGTATAGGATGCGCGTCATTGTGCCATATAGAAGGGGGGCTCTACATCTGTTTGCCGAGTGAATATAATGACCCTAACTTATTGGACGAACCTTCAAAAGGCTTTATAGTGTACTCTGTTAGCTCACCTTGGTAGTGTTTTGGGCCCTGCAACCCCCGGACATATAGGCTACATGACTCACAGTGAAAGTGTACAATCTCTGTAGAGTGTAAAACTGTTATAACAGCCGTGCTTACGGTCACGAGTGGCCTTGGACCCTTATGGAATAGATGATCATTAATGATAATTATGTTTATGTTATTCATTATTCATGTTTACCTGATCATGTGGCTATTTGGGGTTTATGTTAAACTTGTTGCTACTCAATTGCTAAAAGATGACTCACTAAAAGCTTTCGCAGTAAACCTGTGTCAAACCTTTTGAGCCTCATGAATCCCATGTTATATTTGTTGAGTATGACATGTGCTCACTCTTGCTATTTTAACCACACTAGTTAGGCTTATGATCAACCAGTCAGTTGTCCCTGTGGAGTTGGAGCTTCCGCCTGAAGATCGGAGTATTTTTTCGTTGTCTGCTATCTAAGGTTATATTCTTTGTATTAATACATAATATTATAAGTATTATCTTTTGATATTACCCCTTATTTGTGGTCATATGTGTGATTTGACTTCCTAGGCTCACATATGATATGTATCTAGTTTTGTCCCTAAAACCGGGTGCTACATTTATAGTAGATCCTTCAGCTCCTATAGTGAACATTTATTTCTAGTTAGAGAGGGGGGCTTACCATTTAAGTATCCAAAAAAGAGGGAATGATAGTAGAAGCTTCTATGCTATTTGGATATATGCGATAAAAAATGTGAGCTAAGTGTAGCTTCATTGATTAGGTTCCTTGTGGTAGAACTTATGTACCGTCGACTCTCAATCTCTTGGAGGTGCTTTTAGTGGTAGAGTGCGTGCTTGCATTTTTATAGTGTTCAATATGCATGCGTGTCGTATGTGAGTTTGTGTATGTACTGTGTATCACACAAAAAATGAAGCAGAATATTACTCTATTTTTAATTCTACTGAAGATAAGTCATTTGAAAAACTAAAATGCCTACAATCATTAATCCATACTCTAATTTTTCTTTGTTTCTATTACCTATTTTTCCTTAAATGTGTTAAGCTTTTGATATTAAATTGTAGGGAAGACATAATAGTTTCCCCCTTGTAGATAATATGTTAAATATAAAAAGAAATATTTACAAAAGGATAAAAGTGAAGTATGCACCACAAGCACAGGAACATGAGTGGAGCTTTGTTAGATTTCAAGGAGTGAATTTACTGGAGGCTTTGGTCTGGGGTAACTAACTCTTGCTAATCTTCCTTTCCAATCAAGTATTAGTGCCTTTTTTGTGGTGATCAAAAGCACATATTCTTGGATTGACCTGAGCTGATTGTTGTGCAAGGATGATTAAATTCCATGGGGACATGTGACCAGATGTCCCACCAGTTATGAATTGAGAGGAATACTGGTACCAAGGATATAATTTTGGTACCACTTCTCTATTTTTTGAAGGATAATAAAATACCAATAAAATCATGTTGCATTTACTCCGAACAGTACGAATTGTACATTCGAATTCCATGAGTATACAACTATACATGCACAAGCAAATACAGGATGTGTGTTGTCATTTTCTTCCATTATTCCCTAATAACTAAAACAAGACATTCTACATGGGTCCTTGCCTACACAAATATTTTAATTATGTAAAATAATTTTTGGTGGTCACTTAATATCCTTAAGATTAAGTTGAAAAATAGTTCATAGCATCATTTGTGTATCCAAATTTTGTAACTTTTTTCAATATGACTTGAATATAAACTTCATTGGAGCAGACTATTCCAATTTCCAAGAGTAAGTCTACATACCACAACCCTATACACAATTGAATACTTTCCAAATCATTAAGGAGAGCAATCTGGCTCAAGAGGGTTTCCTGTCTTCCCGTTGGGTTGCACGCTCATGTGCTCCTTGCAATAAGGAACACCACAAAAAATGCTAAAAAAGATCCACCTAAAATTTATGTTGTTTCCATGACATGTCCATGTACCTCACCATAAAGTTTTAAATATGTAGTCCAATATATGGATTGAGTCAAACAAGTTTAGATTTTCATGTAGCAATCCATTGAGGAGGAAAATAGTAACGGTTTGCCCATTACTCTTTTGTGCTCATTTTGTTTTTTTGTTACTCAACATATACATTTCAACTTTGGATTTGAAACTACAAAATGAGGTGGTTGCATATCATGCAACAACAAAAAAAAATTGGATGGAATTTTCCAAGTTTGAGGTGCTTCATGAGCAGGATGGCGTGACTTCTAAGGAGCACCAGGGATCTTCTCAAATCAGCTACTTATAAAAAACTATCACGGCACGAAAACTTGTATTATTTGATGTTATTTGACCAAAAAGTTCTGATTGAGTGCAAAAGAAACTAATTTATGGAAGCATATTTTAAAATACATTAGCACCGCCAAACACCTTTGCAAAAATAACAATGTATTACTGGTTTGACCTTGGAAGTGATCTAGTCCCTTAAATATATATCGGCCATCCTTACAATATCTTGCAAAATATCAATAATTTTTTGCCATTATCAATTGGAAATTGGTTGACTACACGAGGAATTCCGATAGATGTAAACATTTCATGGTTAGTGCACATTAGTTCTTGGCTTTCAACTCTAATTAATTGACCATTACAAACTCTTTATCACTCCATGATGCACGTACACAACATCTACGTACTGCGAATGAGCATAGCCACCTTTCTTACTTGTATAAAAAAAACCCCTCTCTGTATAGTCTGTAGAGGTTGTGCCTTCTATATTTATCAACGTGTTCGTTCACCATAACTGTTTTAGTGATGCCATGATGTATATTCATTGAAACAATAAAAAATCTTAAATCTATATATGCCCATGTTTCACCTGCTGACAGCTGTTTCTCGAAAATGTGCTAAAATGGGATGGATCAACCTTGCAGCTTAAATTACTAGCCAACAGTTTTGCATTTTTGAAGTTGAACACTTGGTGAAGATTTTTTACTGCCATTCACCTTCTTACAACTGAGCTGAGAAAAAGAAAAAATGACCGAGGAGGCATGAAGCAATTAGTTTTTGGGTTCTAATTTGCATCATAAGCAACAAAGTGTGAAGTATTAGGGTGAACCGTTATTTGAACTTTTATGTCACTACTTGGTCAATAGAATTAAGATGTCAACAAAACTATTGGAAAATATGACTTGATAAAGAGTAAGTTCACCCAGAAAATTGGACGCCGGGTCATCTCTGCAGTTCAGGGTTGATTGTGAATCTTTTCAAGCCAAATATATCTTTTGACACTATTATTGTTAATCTGTTAAAAGAAGTATTTTGACTAGATAACTTTTTCTACCATTTATTTGTCATACACAAGTACAGAAAGTAGAAATACATATTTGGAGAAAATAGGAAGCTTTTAGTAGATAGAACTGTATGTAAATGCTTCGTATTGGAACAAATGACTATGCTTTTCTTCTCCTCTTATTCCATATGTATCTATTCTGGATATTATATAGGAAAATTATATGGCACCCAGGGGGGTGACACCACCCTCGTTAGCTAAAATATCAAAAATCATTATGTAGCACCTAAAGTTAAGTGCAGCGCAACAACTCAGTTCGAAATTCATCTTTGATAAGATTAAATAAACAAAAGTGTCACTGTCAGTACATTATGAACAATGCCAGGTTGACTGCTTGTCTATTTTGTTTCTTGATATCTACTTTGAATTTCAAACTAAATTGTTGTGGCTATGCTTAACTTTATGCATGATTTTTGTGATGATTTTTAAAACATTGCAACATGGTATTTTAGCTAGCGAGGGCGCCAACCCACCTGGGCGCAAATCTGCACTCTATTTCTTTATTTACATATTGAGTTCACTTCATGTTTTCATTAATGTCAAAACTTTCCTAACTTGTATTGATTTGTTTAAAACAATCAGAGTTACATGTTTGTATATTGTATGTTTTTATACTAAAATATATATAGGAACTATATATCGTGGAGAATATCTTCATTTATTTATATTAATTTATTTTGTAGGTGTGAATGCATCTTTTGCTATGCATGTGGCCTCCCAGTAGAGTACTGTACCGCTGGTTCCTGCCCATTATTTTAACATTGTAGACAGGTCAAGTATATATTATTGACCATTACATTTTCAGGCACTAGCAAGTGTTATAGTATATTGTGCAGCTAAGTACAATGAGAAGGAGCAAATTTAATTTTATGGATATATTTCTTGATCAGCTCAACATGCATCCTAGGACATTGTTACCTTGCTAGTTGTAGTTCCAATTATTCGTTGAATATTATCTTGTAGATTTTATTGGATTTGGAACCGTAGTTAGCTTATTAGCAGCTCAAAAGTTTCTAGTTCTTCGGTTATATGTAATCTACAAAGAAATATACTCAACTACTTACTTTAGTATAGAATCTAGTCTAAAAACTGGCTTCTTAAATTAAAATTTGTTTTGAGTTCTTGATTTTACAGTTTCTTATTATAAGCTAGCTATTTACGATTCTATATAGAAGATGACAGTAGTGGAGGCATTCTTTACTCAGGTCATTCTATGTGGAAGACTTCCATTCAAGGGATTTCATCTGTTGATGGAGCTGTTGTGTACAAGGTTGTTGGCGGTGACAGATGGCATCGACAAGTTAGTGTTTTGCTATGTATGCTTATATAGCTTTGAACTATACTTCATGCTGGGTGCTGGAGCTTGTCATGGATTGCTATTTGCTTTCCTGATGTTGAATGTGTGTGATTTATATTTATGATGTTAAACCCATAAACATCGTGGATTGAATCCTTGAGGTTTGCGATTTATTGTTCAATCCTTTAATGGTGATATTTTTTGGTTTTGATGGTTCATACAAAGGGAGCGGCTAAAAGGGATCACAACTAGGGATGTAAGTACAATTTTTTTGAAAGAAGCATGTAAGTACACTTTTATTTTGGGTCAGTCCAAAACACATAAAAAATGAGCTACTGGATTTCAGAGCGAAAACTGGAAAAAGAGATGAACTAAGGCGGTGACAAAGTACCCCTTTTTCTGCGAAGAACAGCAATGCACCCTATTCACAACATCCAATATTTATTGGGTGCAAAGTGCAATTCGAATTTCAAAGCAAACCTTTCACTCAATTTCCACTTGAAGTCCACTATGCTCCACACAATTCTCTTCCTCGCATGTATTAGCCTTTTATTAGTAGTGGTAGAGGTTAATTTTTTCCTTACGGAAATTTGTTGGCACACTAGCATCATTTCGGCGATTTCCCTTATATATGCCTAATCTAACCTCATGGGGAGTCGGGGACCATGATCAGCTTGGTTCTTGGTGTAGCATAGAACCTGATCATGTATTGTAGACAAGTGCAGAGTTCTATTCAGTTTGTGCTATGCTATATCTGTTGCATATTGTTAACAGGAAGTCTGTATGTTCCTAAATTTAGGATACTAGATCTGATTGGAAATTAACCAGACAACAACCCAACAGCTATTGAAGCGAAATTTGAACAGTTGTCGGCATAATTCAAGTTAAGGTTCATGTCTGAAAACTGTTGGTTCACACTTGATCAGGGATGAGGTAAAACAGAAATTAAACTTGGTCAACGGTGAAGAATTCTAAGACATCGGTTGAAACAATTAGCGCTTGCATATTTTGCAGTAGTGGAGCTCCTTGGACATAGGGGATGCGCATGAGTAGCAGAAGCAATGTCCACACCTAAAAACCCAAATCCAACAATCTTATTTAAGAAATCGTTGAGCAAAATTTCACAATTTTCAGAAAGAGGAAAGGCTAGCACATACCTGCACTTGATAAACATACATCCCTCAGACTTCTCCACGTACATCTTGCACTGGGGGCACCGCTGCCACCTCTGTTCGCCAGCGAGCCGCCTCACCATCACATCCTCCCGGCCCCGCTCGTCTTCCCCGAGCCCCTGAAACTCCTCGCAGCCGATGCCGTCGTGCCATGGCACCATGCACCGGGCGCAGAACAGCCGGTGGCAGTGCGGGCACTCGGCTTCCACGATGGCACCGTTGCCATTGCCGTCCTCGGCTACAAGCCCTGCGGAGCAGTCTCTGAACGGGCAGTAGAGCCTCTGCTCGCCGAGCGTCAGCTCGCACAGCGCAACATCCCACCTGCTAAACAGCTCCGAGGGGATGACGCCGCAGCAGTCCGCCAGCTCGATCGTGCCGTCTCCGCAGCTGGGCTCGGGGCATTTGACGTGGACAACGTTCTCACCGATCTTGGCAGCGATATACTGGCCGATGCAGGTCACGCAGAAGGCGTGGCCACATGAGCTGATGACGAACTTGCGACTGTTGGGCAAGCTTTCCATGCAAATCGGGCAGTAGAATTCATCGCCCGGTGGTGGAATCGATGATGATGATTGCCCTGCATCAGCAGAGGTGGAGGGCCTTTCTGATGCTTCTGTCATGTGATCTTGCATGAACAAATCGTCGAGCAGGGAATCAACTGATGTGTCCTGTATGACCATTTCTTGGAAGGCAGAGAACAGAATGACTTCCTGCAGTTGTAATTCCTCAGCCAGTGCATCCCCAACAGGAGACACCCTCTCCAACGCCATCGCGGCACTGTCTTCGTCGATGATAGCAGAGCTGATCTATTTCCTCTCTGCCCCTTTGGTGTGGTTGTTTCTGGTTGGAAGAACTGATGTTTTTGAATGTCACGAGAATCAACTGTTTATGAGTTGCCAGGTGAAGGCTTATATTATATATATGAATGATCAGGGAATCAGTCTCCTGGACTTTATAAAAAGCATGGAAAGAAGAGTATAAGAAAATTCCGGACAGCAGCAGGTATCTTGAACGAAAATAAAAACGCGCAATGTTGTTGTCTAGTTGTCTTGACTCAACTTGTTGAAGTCTTGTACGCGTAACGTGCAGATGGAATCAGGTGTTGTTCTATTGTTTGCAGACAAGAAATAAAGGAGTTGCGAGGTGCAGACTTATGATTACAAATCAACCGCCCGAAATCTATAAAATTAAGGTAAAGAAAGTTCTATTATATACAAAATTGAAGGCAACATGTTTTTGTTTACATGGAAGATAATGTATACATGTTGTCTGTCAATGTCATGACATGACCTGTTGTAGTTGTACATGCAATTTGCAGCAGAAACCAAGAAACTTCCTTATACTACGTAATGAGTCCGCCGGTGCAGATTATATTGGAAATATCTAAGCCATCATCAGTGCTCAAGTTGAACGGCAATTGCATGGAAAAGTATAGCAATGGAATTGCTTGACTCAGATTGTTAGGTCTTCGCGTGAGAACCACAGCTTTATTATAAGCATATGCAGGAAGCGCTTATTAGTATCGGATTCATCCTATTAAAAAATTAGAACAAACAAAAGTATAGGATGCCAGTTTCTAACTTGTCACGCAGGCCCACCCAGCCATTGGATTTTGACTATCAATTGACAGACCAATCTGATGCATAGACAAATTAGCCTGAGTCGTAGTATCTAGAAAATATATTCGAAGTTCAGTAGAAATTTCATTCACAATGCAAGTTGGAGCGGAACACACACACCCAGGTGCCTTTCCCACTTCTGAGCAACTTCCTGAATGCTATTACAAAAAAGGTTGCAAGGCCAAGTCTCACTGTTGTCATGTCATTTCATAAACAATAATTTTACTATTATTACTGCTAGACTTGCATTGATCCATTGCCACTTCTTATACCAATTTGATTGCCAAATCAGAACTGCAGGAGCCCATGCATTTTAACCAAAATAAAGTGTTGTCCTCCACCTTCTAAAAATATGTTCAATCAACAAATAATGTTCGAAAGTGTTATCCTCTACCTTCTAAAATATGTTCAATCAATAAATAATGTCTTGAAATTTATATAATTTTAAATATGTTTTATTAATTTTTTAAATGCATAATTAATTCTATGGTGATTGAAAAATGAGCCAATTTTGCTAGCTTCATTTATGGCTCGTGCTACTTAGTAAAATGTTTCTTACATAACATCATTGCATATATTCATATGGTACACTAAATGTAATCCTCTCCTGGTGGCCTAGCGCTCTAGAACCTTTGAGCCATGATCCACAGATATGGTCTTAGAGTCACTCATAGATGGTCCATCCACTCTTTGGATTGCATAGAAAATATCAAACACAAGCAATGAACAGACCTCCAATGACCCAAGCACAACCCGCCAACCTTTGAGTTTGGAAGTCCAAGTCTCCTTCACAGATGGTCTAACAATCCCTCAACAACTGTCACACCTATTTTTAAGGACAAAAATAGGATGCATAAAAGACTCATGTGCGCCCCAGAAAACGATCGCACACACAAGTTGACAAATTACATAGTATCATCACAGTGCTTATTACATAGCGAATAAGTATTTATCACACAGTCTCATACAATAATTGTAGCAACTAATAGTAGTTCTCTAGTGGAAGCTCCAATCACAGGGATACAGTTGACTGGTTGACATCAAGCCTAATACTCATTTCGATAATCATCATCATAATCTTCATCTGTGGTGGTGGGAAATAGCAAGAGTGAGTCTATGTCGAACTTAACAAATATAACACAGGGTTCATGAGGCTCAAAAGGCTAGACACTGTTTGACTGCATTTAGCTTTTATTCAATATATACTTAGAGTAGCATCAAGGTAATTCAAATCCCATTAATGAACAAATGATCAATTATAATAAGAATAATGAAATAGCATTAACATGGCATAATAATAACAACATCAATATTAAGCATGATATATCAATGGTGATCATTTATTCTGTAAGAATACCCAAGGCCGCTCGTATCCATGAGCACGACTAGTATACCAGTTTTTAACTCTACGCAGAGATGTACACTTTCACTGTGAGTCATGATTTCCAAATGTGTGGGGAGATCAAACCCAAACACCGAAGAACCATATAAAGCCACTTAAAGGTTCGTCTAATAAGTTAGGGCTATTAGATTCACTCGGCAGGCAGATGTAGGAACCCCTTTTCAAATGACACAATTCCTTCTCGGCCATACTCATAGACTAGAGGCTGTCCTACACCCAACGTGTTAAGCCATTCTTACGCCAATTAAGGTGACCACTAACAAGTTAGAAAAGGTCCTTTAAACAACTAAAGCCAGAGCTATATAACCCTCACAGTTGTACTGTCAATCCCGGTTAATGCTTACAGATAAGTCCTTACGGAGAGTAACAAGAGCAACAAACAAACAACACAGTGCCATAGTCCCCTTGTAACAGGAATTAAATCATCTTAATGGTTGATTACACCATTCATTAGCCATATTACAAGATCAATGTTCATAAGTCAAGCACTAGCCAAGCTACCCAAATGCATAATTCCATAGGTGACTCTTGATGCAAAAGTAGATCTGCAAACACAAAGGGCTAATACCCGAAATCGATATCCAAAGCGTGCCAGTCGATTTGACCTGTTAATCGACAAGGATGAAGATACGAGCACTTTGGTCCTGACAACAGCGATACACCCAGAAGTCACGGCCAAGAGGTACTCACGCGGAACTCGAGGATCGTCGAAGATTGCACTGGAGCAATGCAACTCGCCGAATCGATGAGAACTCGTAAAAAGGAAAAATATGCAAATTGACGAAGTCGCCGAAAGTAGATGTAAATAAGAGTAAAAGTTGTTTTTGATATCTTGATTGATTGATTATTACATTGCCCTTCACCCTATATTTATATCCTGATCTACAGAAACGTAACCAAATACGACTAGGACACTAAATCCAAATCTATGAAAACACATGACTTTGATACAACTTAGACTCTAATAAACGTATACAAGGAAATTAACTCCTATCTTATTCCATAGTCCGCCTCAGTCACGATGGTATTCTCATCGACCTCCTTTTCATCGGCACAATCCCTATTCCATCGGCAGCAGCCTTCAAGTTCCTTCCATCGGTACATTCTCTGTTTCATCGGCAGCAGTCTTCAAGTCTCCTCTCACCGGCATCACTCCCTATTTCATCGGCAACAAGCTTTAAACCCTCTTTCATTGGCATCGGCAATAATACCCTTAACCTTATCGGCAACACTTCAATTTGAATCCATACGCTGCCACCACTCATAAGCAAGCTCATTTTCATCGGCTATCAATCTACACAGTAATCTTTCCTCTGCTGATTAGCCCTTCCTGATCATCTTGACACGTGCTAAAAACGATGTCAACACATGCCCCCCAATTTCGGAGTATAAGATACTGATGCTCCGAAATTTACTCCAGATAATGCTTGCTATTACCTATTTTTCAACCCATTCTCCAAGCATAACATGATCTGTTACCAGATTTAATCAAATCTAGATCTACTCCATGTATCTCAGTAAATATCGCACATTTTCCAACTGTTTTTCCTCAATTACGGTTGAGATACCAAAATAACAATCCATCGGCAAGATCTTATCACAGCAACATCACCATTTTAAAACTGAAAGATCCTGTATCAAGATATCCTTCAAGTCATGATTACTTGCCATCAAATCTTCTGTACCATCCCTTGATTGTCGTGCGAACAGTTACCATATCCATCTGAACCACCTCGATCCATCCGCGCACGGCATAGAGATAAGTCAAGAATACCCCTACCCCAAATGGCCTATAAATAGATTTCTCCGGACTGCTCATCTTCTACCTTCAAACTTCAACCTTTGGCATTCTCACTCCGGCGGCAACCCTAACCAACAACCGCGCATCCTCAACCCACCAGAGCTCCTTCCATCGTCATCTTCAAGAACCCAGCTCGTGCCCTCATCCTTCTCGAAGCAATGGCGGTCAACTTCAATGTTCCTGCGGTTCGTTCTTCTTCTATTACCTTTACTTTGATCCTTTTGGTTCCTTGCGAGTTCTTACAGTCGGCATTTTTCTACTTCTTCCATTTTCTTGATCTTCCAAACTCAGGAACTACGCAACACACTGGTTATTCCAACCAACCAACCTCCCCTCCATTGCCTAGGTCCAATGGGCGACCCAGATCCAACCGACCTGATCAATGCAGAGGCTAATCGTATTCCCTTCAAAGCTCAAAATTTCTCTTTGAATCTGTGGAAAGATACATTCCGATCTTAGCCCAAACCCACCAAAGGGTGGAAAAACTGGTACTTGAGGGTCAACAGATCAATGCAAGTGTTCTGGGCAGAACGAAAGATAGATCAATGTATCAGGCTATCCATTACCGATATGCAAAGGAATGAATCCATGATGATAGCTGCCGCTCACTTTTGGTCAGATACCACAAATACCTTCATGTTCGGTCATGGCCCATGTGCCCCTACTCTTGCCGATGTATATATGCTCACCGGCTTGGATATCTCAACTGTCGATGAAGGCCACATTTTTGGCAGAAAAGTTGAGTATAGAGTAAATACACGCAACATCGGCGGCTGGACAGGATACATCCAAGAGTACCAAAAGACTGGTACTGTCAATCAAAGGGAACACGCCATATTCCTGAACATGTGGCTGGAGAAGTTTATCTTCTGTGGTCGATCGGTAGGACCAACCAACGCCTTCCTCCCAGCAGCGGAACTCTTGGCCAACGGTGTCAGATTCCCACTTGGCCGATACCTCCTGAGCTCAACCTACCACCTTCTCCACCAAGTGTCTCAGAAGCTTCTACTTGGTGAACCCATCGGCAATCTGGGAGGCCTGTGGTGGTTCATCAATATGTGGTTAAACGCTCACATGCATAAGCGTTTATAGTGGAATTTCTTTGCCCAAGAATTCCCACGAGAGATCGTCGAAGATTACGTCCTTGGAGATGACGAATCGGCAACACGCCCTCCTCTCAACTTCGGCAAAGCCATAATCGTCCTTCCTGGAATAGAGGCCAATGAAGATCAAATCGGCAGGTTTTTTCAGAATTTCTACCATGGTCTCCCTCGTGATCTCAGGGCTTGGGTACCCTATATCGATGAGGATAACAAGTTCCCTCTTCTTTTCAATTTTGCCGATAGTGATCTGAACCAAGATAATGATCTTATGATGGCTATTATCACCCCTAGAGCAATCCCAGTAAACACATTTGGTAGCGGGAAGAATTCCAATATTACTTATGAATTCTACAATCCATCGGCAGTGTCTCGCCAGCTGGCCTTTGGGCAACTGCCAATCAAGCTATGCTTTGCCGATGTGATCAAGCCCAGAGAAATTATTACCGCTGGAACTGAATGGAGTAGGGTAGTAAGACTTGCTCCCGATGTCGATATCTCAAATGTTGATCTCTCCACCTGGTCACCAGCGTCTTTCATCACAGAGTCATATAAGCAATGGTGGCAAGAGTGGAAAGAACAGCTGTTTTCAACATCTGTTCACACATATCGGCACATGATCGATCCCGACTATGTTGTTCCTGACGATGCAGTAAGTTCATTTTAACTTTTATCTCTCTCCCCCCTTTTATATGTATATCGGTAGCTAATCTTCCCTGAAACAGGCCGATGATCCAGTTCCATCAATAAGCAAAAGTGGAAGACCCTTCAACCTCCACCCTATTTCTCCAGTCTCAATAATCGGCTACAACGCCCCTACCTTAGAGGTCTTAACCTTCCAGAGGACTCGCGCCAAAACTATCACCTCCAGACCAAGACTGGCAATATCCAGGGCCACTCCAATGGCTGCTGCTTTAAGCCTAATCAAGGCTTTTAAGGTAATATCCTTGCTTACTTTGTTTTCTGCCGATACACACTATATTAACATATAACTATCAGGGTGTGAGAGCTGCAGCTGGATCGTCATCGGCAACTCTTCTAATATCAAGCACCACGACCTCTACCCCTCCTTCAGAGGTATTCTCTTATTTTTATATTTTTTCCTGTTAAATATCCAATCTTATACCCGTTTTTGTAGCAACAAACGGGCACATCGGCAAGCACGCCAAGCATGCAAGCTCTCCAATCAACACATGTCGATGCCCCCAGCTAATTGTCGCTGAGACCCAAACAAAGCGCAAAGCTTTAACCGATGCTGAAGCTCAACAAAAGCGACAGAAATCTACACCAGTCCCTGCGTCCGCTCCAACACCTGTCAGTCAACCTACTGATATAATTGAACAAGCTGCTTCTTCTGCACAAGATACACCATCAGTCATTATACCCCAAGGGCCGACTACTGATGATGTCGTAGAAGACATTCCATCGGCATCCTCTGCCGATCCTTCGCATGATCCTCTTCAAGCCGCTCCCTCAAGCCAGGCTCAAGAAATTGCCCTGAAGCAGGTAAACCGATTAACTGTTTGGTTTATAATATCCCCAGATACCACAGATAGAATTTCTAAGTCTCTTTATTTCACAGGAACAAGATTCTCCCGATAGCTTGTTTTCTTTTGCTATCGACGTCTCCGATGATGACGGAGAAGAGGCGAGTTCTTCCCTGGCATTGGGAACAATATCGGCAGATACCTATGGCAAACTAGAAGTTCTCCTGAATCTGCTGCAACAAGATACTGCTCAACTGGTGATCGATTCAGACCCTGCAAGAACCATCTTCAAAACGATCCGCGGCCAAGTCCCTGCCGATGTTGAAGAAACCATCTTCCCAGCAGTCCATCTGGAGAGCAGACAACTTCAATATCAAAGGGTTGTTCATCGTATTGCCGACAGAGCAGCTCAGGCTCAACTTAAAGAAGAAATGCTGCAGCTGAAGCAAACTGCCGATGAGAAGCACAAAAGCATCAGCAACTTGCAAGCCTCCGGTGCTGATCTTAAGCAGAAAATCTTAGATCTATCGGCAAAAAGGGCAGCTCTGCTAGCTGAACTAGAAAAGGTTGAAACAGCCCTGACTCAAGCCAAGCAAGAAGAAGACCAGCTTCCTGATGCTATCAAGGCCCTTCAGTAGGAACGAGATGCCCAAGCTCGCAAGGCCTTGGTTCTCAAAAAGAAACTCAAACCTGTGGAAGGAAGTGCCGATGAAGATGCCAAGGAATTGAAAGAAGCCGATGAAATTCACCTGCGTGCGATATCGGCTATCCAAGCTTTGTTAAATTAGCGCATCAGCAATAATTGATACTTTGTTTTAACTCTAGCCGATAAGATTATTATCGGCAATTATACTTTTATGCATCTATCCAGATACTAGGGTAATATTTCTTTAAATATTTTCCATTTAATACTCTGGGAAATACAACTCCTTCGAGAGTTTCAAGAATATATGCATTACCAGGAACAGATTGATTTATCCGATATGGACCTTCCCAATTAGGTGACCATTTGCCAAACTTAGAACTTTTAGTCCCAATCGGTAAAATCAACTTCCAAACCAATTCTCCATCGACAAATTCCTTTACCTTCACCTTCTTGTCATACCATCTAGCTACCCTTTTCTTATTCTCCTCGATGCTAACTAAAGCTTTTAACCGATGACCTGCTATATCTTCCAACTTATCCTTCATAAGGATATCATAATCATCGGCTGTCAATTGATCTTGAAAGCGTATTCGCCTAGAACCAATTTTAATCTCCCAAGGTAAGACTGCATCGTGTCCATACACCAACTGATAAGGTGTTACCTTGGTTGCACCATGACACGCCATCCAATATGACCACAAAGCTTCATTTAATACTGTATGCCACTTCTTAGGATACTCTTTAATCTTGCGCTTAATGAGCTTGATAATTCCTTTATTAGATGCTTCAGCCTGACCATTAGCCTGGGCATAATACGGTGAAGAATTCAAAACTTTAATCCCCATACCTATAGCAAACTCATCAAATTCACCCGATGTAAACATAGTGCCCTGATCGGTAGTGATGGTTTGAGGGATGCCAAATCGGTAGACAATATGCTCCTTCACAAAATCAATCATATTAGCCGATGTCACCTTTTTTAAAGGAATTGCTTCAACCCACTTTGTGAAATAATCGGAAGCAACCAGAATAAACTTATGCCCTTTACTCGATGGTGGATAAATCTGACCGATGAGATCAATAGCCCAACCCCGGAACAGCCAAGGCTTAATTATGGGGTTCATAGCCGATGCGGGTGCCCTTTGAATATTACCAAATTTCTGATATTCCTGACATCCTTTAAAATATTTAAAACAATCCTCAAGAATAGTCGGCCAATAATATCCATTTCTTCTGATCATCCATTTCATCTTGAAAGCTGACTGATGAGCCCCACATACTCCTTCATGAATTTCACCCATCAGGCCTTTTGATTCCTCTATGCTAACACACCTGAGTAAAACTCCATCTATGGTACGGTAATACAATTCATCATCGAGGAGTACATACTTGGTAGCTTGGAACCTTATACGTCTTTCAACCTTTTTAGATGGATTCTTTAAATAATCTATAATTTCTTTTCTCCAGTCATCGGTATCAGCTGCTGACATTAACACTTCTTGAACAGGTTGATATCCTGAAGCATGCTGAGCCAATCGGTTAGCTTCTTCATTATGCATCCGAGAAATATGTTCCAAATAAAAATTCCTGAACCCTTTTAACAACTCCAAACACTTTTCATGATATGAAATTAGAATTTCACTTCGGCATTCATAAACTCCAGTCAACTGATTTATAACTAGCATTGAATCACCAAAGACTTCAACAGCATCAGCATTTACTTCCTTAAGCAATTCTAACCCTTTTATTAGGGCTTGGTACTCAGCTTGATTATTTGTCGATGTAGCAACAATCGGCAATGAGAACTCATACTTCTTCCCCTGAGGGGAAATCAACACGATACCGATGCCTGCCCCTTCACCACAAGTAGACCCATCAAAGAAAAGTGTCCACGGAGCAATTTCCAGAGAATCCACCGTGTTGCAATGTTGAGTAACGAAATCGGCCATAACCTGTCCTTTAACTGCCTTAGCCGATTCATAACGTAGGTCAAATTCTGATAATGCTAAAATCCATTTACCAATCCTACCATTCAGTATCGGCATTGACAGCATATACTTGACCACATCATCTTTGCATATGATAGTACATTCAGCCGATAGTAAATAATGCCTCAGCTTAATACAAGAAAATTATAAACATAGACATAATTTCTCAATGGCCGAATACTTGGTTTCAGCATCTATTAACCGTCTGCTCAAATAATAGATAACACGCTCCTTCCCTTCAAATTCTTGAATAAGAGCTGAACCGATAACAGTATCTTCAGTTGATAAATACAATCTGAAAGGTTTTCCATGTTGGGGTGGAACTAACACTGGAGGATTTGTTAAGTAACTCTTAATTTCATCTAAGGCTAATTGTTGTTCATCCCCCCATTTAAATTCCTGATCGGCTTTCAATTTTAATAATGGACTGAAAGCCTTGATCTTACCCGACAGATTAGATATGAATCTTCTGATGAAATTAATCTTACCGATCAAGGATTGTAATTCAGTTTTATCGGCAGGAGCAACAACCTTGTTGATTGCCTCAATAAATTTCCTACTAATTTCAATACCCCGCTGATGCACCATAAAACCCAAGAATTGTCCTGCCGATACACCAAATGCACATTTATTAGGATTCATCTTTAATCCATGCTTCCTTGTGCACTCCAATATCTTCCGTAGATCGGTTAGATGCTTTGTGATGTCTCCAGACTTAATCACTATGTCATCAATGTAGATTTCTACCAACGTACCGATATATTCATGGAAAATAAAGTTCATAGCTCTTTGATAAGTAGCACCGGCATTTTTCAAACCAAATGTCATAACTATCCACTCAAATAATCCCACATGACCTGGACATCTAAAAGCAGTCTTGGAAATATCTTCTTCAGCCATGAATATTTGATTATAACCCGCATTACCATCCATGAAACTGATAATCTGATGCCCTGCTGCAGCATCAATCAATAAATCAGCAATCGGCATTGGGTAACCATCCATCGGTGTGGCCTTATTGAGATTCCTGAAATCAATACAAACACGAAGTTTCCCATTTTTCTTGTATACAGGAACCACATTAGAAATCCACTCTGCATATCGACACTGCCGAATAAACTTTGCCTCAATTAATTTAGTTATTTTGGCCTTAATATCAGGAAGTATATTAGGATTGCAGTGGCGTGCCGGCTGCTGATGTGGCCGAAATCCAGATTTAATAGGCAACCGATGTTCAACTATAGATCGGTCTAATCCAGGCATTTCAGTATAATCCCAAGCAAAACAATCTTTATATTCCTTTAACAAATCAACTAGTTGCTGTTTACACTTAGAATTTAACTTAGAGCTAATAAAAGTGGGCCTTGGCCTATCGCCTTCACCAATATCTACTTCTATTAAATCATCTGCCGATGTAAATCCTTGACCTAATTTTTCATCATCGGCACATCTATCTATTAAAATTCTTCTTCAGAACCGACTGCTTGGATCGGTAGAATTTCGTAATCGGCAACCTTGAGGAACTCTTTTTCCCAAGCTTCTCCTGATATGCACCTGGTTCGCTCATAAGTGTCTGATTCTGCTGATGCGATGATATAAGAAGAATCACCAGGAACAACTTCAATTTTATCTCCAATCCATTGTACAAGACACTGATGCATTGTAGAAGGAACACAACAATTAGCATGAATCCAATCCCTTCCTAAAAGCAGATTATATGCACCCTTGCTATTAATAACAAAGAAAGTTGTCGGTAAGGTTTTACTGCCGATGGTCAACTCAACACACACTGCCCCTTTAGCTGGTGATACGTTGCCTTCAAAATCCTTTAGCATCATATCAGTCTTAGTTAAGTCTTGATCCCCCTTACCAAGCTTCCGATACATTACATAAGGCATAATATTAATTGCAGCTCCTCCATCAATAAGTATCTTAGATACAGGCTGCCCATCAACTCTGCCTTTTACAAACAAAGCCTTGAGATGTTGTCTCTCATCATCGGCAGGCTTCTCAAAAACAGCCATCATTGGATCTAGCATTAATTGAGCTATTTGGTCAGAGAAAACAGCCTCTTCTTCGCTATCAGATAGAGCCAAAAATTCCATCGACAACATAAACACCATATTGACATCTGCCGATGGGCCTTTATTTTTGTGTCTTATCTGCCACTGCTGATTACCAGATCTCTCATTGGAGGAACTTTCTTCTTGGCATAAGTCTTTTTGACGCTCTCGCTGCATTTTCCTTTTCTGTGTCTTTGTCAAACCCTCTGGACACCATTGAGAAAGTTTAGTTTTCCACACTGGCTGATAAGTCCTGGTTGTCTCCACACGACGTATATTAGGATCCCTGTAAAATATTTCTTCATCAGGAACTCCTGCATTTGTCATCTCTTCAAGCTCCTCTTGGTTTCTCGGAAAATATGCAACGCGTTTACTAAGCCTTTCATGTACACTGAGCCTGCCCCCCAACCGATCATATACTGATGCTTTCCTTCTGATCGGCTCATTAATGGACAAACCTTGATTACCATATTGAAACCTCCTTACAGGACTATTAACTCCATAATAACCATTGCACTCTGGGCAATCTTCAACAGTAGGTAACTTAATACCTTCTTCCCAACAATGAATAAAAAACGGACACCTCCAATGATCCTTATGCCGATTCCACTCCTCTTGACGTCTTTCCTCTTGCTGTTGCCGATACCGGTTCCTTCGCTGACGCCAGCCTTCCTGTTGTCTTTGATGAGTAATCACAATGCCAGATCGAGGAGGCTTTCCAGAACTGCCACTTTCTGTCAATAACCCCTTGCCTTTTGCATCATCGGTAGTTATCCGATGTTGGGGATCTACTGATGCATTCTTTTCAGCAGCTTTCGATGTCAACACCTTGATTTTACCCTCAGCATCTGTTGGGCATTCTTAACGTCATTACTAAAAGTAGACTTAGTTTTCTAATTCTGATAATGGCGCCAAAAATGCCGAACCTATCCCTCATGCCACTTAAGCCAAGTTGTCATCCCCAGCATGACATGAGAGACGCGGTATTGAAATATGCAACTGCTCTTCTAAATAAATAATAAATAAGATCTGCAAGCGCACAGATTAATACCGATGTAGCATTTTAACCAGGAAGTATTCCAGGTATCGTTATTTATATTTTTACCACTGGGAAGGGATTACTAACATCAATGTTGATTATGGAATGGAATATAGGAATGAGTATCAATCATTGCATGTATAAGTGTGAGCATTCATCTATCTCTTGCATACAGGGGTAAGTGTCACATAAAATATAGATAAAGTATGAATGGTGACAAAGATAATTAATCTGATCAGCTAGCCACATATAATAATGATAAGCACCTCAACAGATATTCTAACAAGTCATTAGCATGGTATTAGGACGAACTATAAGGATATTTCCTAAGTTATTCTTAACTATAAAGTCTAGCATATCATAGTTAGTGCAAGTACACTTGGCAATCATTGCGAGAAAGGACTACGCCCATGCATAGTGATATTATCAAGGAAGATGAGAAACATAGCAATCACTCCCCCGTAATAATATTGCTCTGCCTGCCTTACACACGGGAGGGGGACTATATAAGAACTAACGAAGCTGTCACCATCGCGGACCACCCCACGATCCGGCATATAAGGTGCAATCGCAGATAAATATGGTCTAAGCACCATGCCTACACAATATTTATCATTTACCCATGGATCCGATGGATAAACGCTATACGATCCTAAACATGTATATAATTCCAATCTAACTAAGCCAAGCGTATAACTACGATAAACTAAGAACAATATAATTGCAAACATAAACAAGTAGAGCATAGTCATAATCAATATATTGAAATAGAACAAAGTTGTATTCATAATATTGAAGAACAAAGATGAACAATGAAGAACAGTAAAGGAATTACCAAGAATCCTCTTGACAGATCCAGAAACCAATCGAAGATTGACTCCTTCTAGTTCTAATCCTATGTAGCTATGCTATACTAGAGATCTAGTTGATGTGGTGACTCTAGGGCTTGATCAGAGACTCTCCTCCTGAGATTAGGGTTTGAGGAATTGAGAATGATGGAGTGCCTCCTCCAGGGGCCAGGGGTCCTGCTTATATAGCCCCCTCAAGTGAACGTGGGCCGTCGAATCAAACCGACATTAATCACACGGTTTTCCTTGATCCCTTAGGTCGGTGGAGCATAATCCGCGAGACGGAGCCTGATTGGCTCTCAGGCCAGGGTAGGCGCCCTAGGGAGCAGGGCGGGCGCCCTGCCTCCGGGCCCGTTCGGCCTCCCGTTCGTTCTCGTGGCTTCTGGAGTCTTCTATATCATAGAAAATCGGTGAACACGTTATTATCTCTATGTAAACCCGACGTGTGGACCTTTCCTCCGTATTTTCTGATAACCCCCTGCAGAAACAGACAAACACCAAAACTCATGGAATTCTGTCAGATAAAACCCTAAGTCTAGGTGTTGGTTGCATTTGGATCCTTTTCTTTATTTATTTGATAACTATATTTGGTACTTAAGGACCGTCAACAAACTCCCCCAAGCTTACCTCTTGCTCATCCCTGAGCAAGGATAGACTCATTATGGATCAGAAGTTGCTGCAACGCCTTTGAACGTTGACGGTACATATGCTTTCAAATAAGGTCTCATCCCTGAGTTAGAGTAAACTGTCAAGACTTAAAACTTACTCATTTTACCTTTCACCATGGGGCTTGCAACCATCACCTGCATCTTGAGTGGTTAAAAGATAGAACGGTCTAGTCAAACGCCATGTCTCTTATTCTTGATCAGCTATAGCCCTGGAGTTTTTTGCAAATTTTTCAAATAAAACTCAGAGATTCCTTGTATGACTTTCTCGGGTCTCTCTTTTGTGGTATTTCTGGATCCTTACCAAGGCAGTAATGGTATATGCCTTCCCTCTCAAAGTATGTGGTATTTATGGTATAAGGCGTAGTGACATTGCCTTCTCTCTCACCCTACTCTAATAAGGCTTTGATATCTGGAGCTCATAGGTGGGAGATACAGTATACATACTCATAGAACATTTATTGCATAGTCAAACCATGGATCCAGAGAAACAAGTCAATAAGTCAAATCAAGATGTGCATGTGTGGTGAATGAGTGGTGTATGGTGATGATGGTGATAACAAAAGTCTAATGCTCTTTTTGAGGGAATACATACCTTTCTTGCTTTTTAAAACTTTTGAGGGGAATGAGATGCTCTGTATTTTCTCTTCTTTTTTTTTCTCTCAGGTGGGTATTGTACCCCTAATTCTACTATCGGACACTTGTCCATTTTTACCTCTCGTCTCACTTTTTCTTTCTTCGAGGTTCCGAGCACTTGCTCCTTTTTATTTCCTCGTTTTTTAGAGCAATCTCCCTCTTTTGAAAATATAGCAAGTGGTAGTAGAAATGACTTGAGCATTAACTTCACAGGGAATAACAGGAATGGGATAATATTTTTGGCTATTCTCTCCCGGGTCAGGAGTAGAATAATTTTGGGTGAATCTGGAGATGGAAATGAGTGGATATATGTGGATGCGTACTTCCGGAGTAGAAGCAGCATGTATGAGTGAACGTGCAAGTGAATCTTGATTTTAACCACATGACAAGTTCCTAAGGGTCTACACAGTTTGACCACACTCAATGCCCATAAGCAGTAAGTAGTAAAAGTGCGGCTCTTAATCTAACAAGCATGTATATATGGCTGTGGTAGGAATTTAAACTCTCATCATACAGGAACTCATCATGCAACATTTTAAAGATTTTCAAAGATAAAATTCTCCAGAATTCTAGCATCTCTAGGAACAGATAAACAGCAGCTCAACCTTCTCATATCATATCCGCTAACAACTTAGACTTCAGATCAAGTTCTCTTCCCACTAGTTTAGGTTTAGAGCCAGTTTTAAATTATAATAGTTATGTCTAAACTAGAGAGAATAAATTTGAAAATTAGGCAGAGCAACTATTCATCATATCCATGCTAGAGTTTTATTTTCAAGATTCAGTTTAGCATAGCTACTTTATTTATTTATTAAACTAAGCAAATATATATAAACACAAAATATTTATTTGGGTTTTCATGATTATGCATCTTTTTATTTTAATAAAGCATAGGTATAAATGTAGATAAAAATACTTATCAGGATAAATGGGGGTGCTCTCCCCCAAGCTGGATCTTAACGTAATTTCTTCTGATGTAGCTAGCAGGTGTAGAGGTGTATTTGAATGTCGGCAGCACCCTGACAACGATTAGGATGTCCTCCATCTGCTAGTCTTCCTGAATTCTGTGGAGCTCAAATAGACAACAAAGCTTCGTGGAACTTGATTAAGCGTTAGCATAAATATCTAGCATTTATCATGTTTGAGCTTCCTTGATAAATGTCACTCTCTATTTTTATTTTCATTTTTATAGAACAGAAAAAATATATATTATTTATATTTTTTTATGCCACCACAGTGAATGTACTTATGGGTTTTATGCCACTCGCATACTCACATGGGGCTTACTATTTTCAACATTTTTTTAGACAGAATGAACATGATTAACTGAGCAATAATTAAAGGGAAAATGATAACTACCAAGTTTACCTCTTGGCACGGCGTTCGGTGTTTTTAAGTCCTCCGAACAGGACTTCTTTTCTTCTTAGTTGTCTTGGGATTTGGGTGGCGTAGATGGTGGTTCCGGCAGCGCCTCCTCTTCTTGTGTAATTGTCTTCACTTTCCATACCCGACTTGGTGCTTCGGTCTCCTGTTGTGTATCCTCGGGCCTTATGACCTCTCCTTCATAGTCTGCCCATACGTCCTTGATGGTTTGCCTCCTTTGGTTACGGTTACGTCGCCTTCTTCTTGTCCTGACCTGCTTAGAATCTTCAACTATATAGTTAGGGTCATTAAAGTAGCGGCGTACCTTCTCAGAGGGGAAATGCATATGGACTTCTCCGGTTCCAATGTAGATGATTGCTTTGACGGTGCCTAGGAACGGTCTTCCTAGAATGATGGGTGGATCGTACTCGTCGTCTCCCATGTCAATGACCTAAAAGTCTGTATGGACAAAATGATCGTTAATTTTAACAGGGACATCGGTTACTATACCTTCGACCTTTCGGGATGTCTGATCTGCCATCTGGAGCTGAGTGTATGTTGGTTTTAAGGGCATGGTCTCGTACAAGAGCTGATAGGTGACTGTGGCCATTATGTTGACGCCTGATCCAGTGTCGCAGAGCGCCTTCTGAAAGGAGTATCCATTGATTGAGCACTCAATGCTTGGCATATCTGGGTCGTCCTTCTTGATTAGGAACGGCGACTTGGGTCATCGGTCTTGACCTCCTTGAACTGCAGTGACCATCTTAGCTGATTCGGTCCATCCTTGGTTGTTCTTATTCTGCTTGTTCCTCCTGTTGGTCCTCTTCCTTGGTTCATGTTGGGGTTGCTCTGGGATTTGTGTAATCTTGTTCTTGAAGGAAAACGTCTCCTTCCTCCCCTTGATGTTGAAGTTGATCTTCGCAGCGCTGGCGTAGATGACAGCTCCTGAGGTGTTCAGGAATGGCCTTCCCAGAATAACTGGTGACCTCTCATCGGACCCAGTCTCTATCACCACGAAGTCAGCTGGAGCATACGAGGTACCAACTCGGACACACATGTTCTTTAATATTCCTTTAGGAAAGCTTAGTGTCCGATCTCCAAGCTGCAAACACATAGTTGTTTCTAATAAAGGATATGTAAAGAATTTTTCATAGAGTACCCTGGGCATAATGTTGATGCTGGAGCCAAAGTCACAGAGTGCTTCTGGGAAGTCCACCATGCCGATGGAGATCAGGATGACGGGGCGTCCTGGATCGCCTCTCTTGACTGGCAGAAGGTCATTATGTACTCCGACAGCGGGATTACTCCAATAGTTACCTGCATCAAACATGTCTACAAGATTTGCAGATTCTAATCCTTCCAGTTGTGATGGTATACCAGGATTAGTAGCAGGAACAGCAGCAGCTATTTGATTTAACTGAGATTCAATCATTTTATTAAAGCTAATTTGGTTTTTGATGGCAGTAGAGAAATTATCCATTCTATTATTTATGTTTTCTAGTATTTTATCATTGGATGCCAATTTCTTAGACAAGTTATCCATTAGCTTTCCTTGATTAGACACTAACTCTCTCAGGGGTGGAAAATTATTATTGTTGTTGTAAGAGTTATTACCTTAATAATTACCTGAGTAGTTACCTGAGTAGTTAGGCCTCTGTTGATTCCAACCTTGATTTTGTTGAGGACGGTTGTAGTTGTTGTTGTTGTTGATGTACCTTGCATCCTCAAGCATCTCAGGGCAGTGATTGCCTGAGTGTCCAGTATCTCCACATTCCTCACAAGTCATGTGAGAGTCGTAGACGTTCATGACTTCTCTTTTGTCTCCAGCTTTATCATCGAGCTTTTTCATGAGTAGGTCTAACTTTGCAGATAGCATGTCTACCTCCTTGAGCTGGTGCATACCTCCACCCTTCTTGCGTGTTTGAGTCCTCTCTTCGTTCCAACCTTGGTTGGACGCCATCTTCTCCACAAGGGCTGTAGCTTGTGGTATGGTGAGTGATAGAAATGCGCCTCCAGCTGCAGCATCCATGGTCTCACGAGCACTAGTGATGAGCCCATGATAGAAAGTCTGCATAAGTAGCCAGCTTTCCATTCCATGATGGGGACATTCTAGGATATAATCTTGAAAGCGCTCCCATGCTTCTGGAACGGATTCATCATGTTGTTGCTGAAAACTTGTAATCTTCCCACGGAGAGCATTGGTCTTGCCCATGGGAAAGAACTTAGCCAGAAAGTTTGTAGAGCAGAGTGCCCACGTAGTGTTCTTATCCTTCGTCGCGTAGAACCACTGCTTCGCTCTCCCCAATAGTGAGAATGGGAAAAGGCGAAGTAGTATGGCGTCTCTGGGAACATCTAATATAGTGAATGTGCTGCAAATCTCTAGGAAGTGTTGGAGATGAGCACTTGCATCTTCGTGCGGCTTCCCACAAAACTGGTTGGCTTGTACCATGTTGATGAGCCCTGGCTTGAGCTCAAAGTTCTTGTCGATGGCCGTGGCAGGTCCAGTGCAGATGTTGTCCGTAGTGGGAGCTGAGAACTCGCGGATCGTCTTGTTCGCCATGGCTGCGAACTCTGTTGACAAATTCCGGATGAAACTTCGACGGTCTTTTGAATTGGATGAAGTGTTGCGTCGAAGTGTTGACTTCTTGAGCTTGGCTCTTGCCCCTCTGATTAATGCTTCGGGGTTGTCAACAAAATTTTCTGGAAGATGTCCTCTATTCATACATCACCCTGCAAAACAATAAGAATGGAAAAATACAGGGGTAAATCTGTATGGGAGAATTGATGATCTCAATCACTTAATGATGCGAATGATGACTCAAATTCCGTATTCATTCCTTGTTAGTAAATCAACCTTCCCCGGCAACGGCGCCAAAAATGCTTGTTGGGCATTCTTAACGTCATTACCAAAAGTAGACTTAGTTTTCTAATTCTGATAACGGCGTCAAAAATGCCGAACCTATCCCTCATGCCACTTAAGCCAAGTTGTCATCCCCAGCATGACATGAGAGACGCGGTATTGAAATATGCAACTGCTCTTCTAAATAAATAATAAATAAGATCTGCAAGCGCACAGATTAATACCGATGTAGCATTTTAACCGGGAAGTATTCCAGGTATCGTTATTTATATTTTTTACCACTGGGAAGGGATTACTAACATCAATGTTGATTATGGAATGGAATATAGGAATGAGTATCAATCATTGCATGTATAAGTGAGAGCATTCATCTATCTCTTGCATACAGGGGTAAGTGTCACATAAAATATAGATAAAGTATGAATGGTGACAAAGATAATTAATCTGATCAGCTAGCCACATATAATAATGATAAGCACCTCAACAGATATTCTAGCAAGTCATTAGCATGGTATTAGGACGAACTACAAGGATATTTCCTAAGTTATTCTTAACTATAAAGTCTAGCATATCATAGTTAGTGCAAGTACACTTGGCAATCATTGCGAGAAAGGACTACGCCCATGCATAGTGATATTATCAAGGAAGATGAGAAACATAGCAATCACTCCCCCGTAATAATGTTGCTCTGCCTGCCTTACACACGGGAGGGGGACTATATAAGAACCAACGAAGCTGTCACCATCGCGGACCACCCCACGATCCGGCATATAAGGTGCAATCGCCAAAACTCGTGGAATTCTGTCAGATAAAACCCTAAGTCTAGGTGTTGGTTGCATTTGGATCCTTTTCTTTATTTATTTGATAACTATATTTGGTACTTAAGGACCGTCAACAGCATCCAACATATTTGCTGGAAAAGGATGTTGATCAATTTTCATCGGCTTTTGAATCTTGAAATTGCCAAATTTTATTCTCCCAAACTCAATAGCTAACTGTAATTGTTGTCTAAATACTTTGAACTCATTTGTACTGTGTGAAGTTGCATTATGCCATTTGCAATACAGCATATGCTTCAACTCTTCTGCCGATGGGATCACATGATTAGGTGACAACTTAATCTGGCCCTCCTGAAGCAAAAGATCAAATATCTTATCGGCTTTGGTGATGTCGAAAGTAAACTTTTCTGGCTCTTTGTGACCAAAGGGACAAGATATCGGCTTTTTATTCTTAACCCACTCAGCCAAACCGATAACTAGTTCTTCATCCGAATCAGAATCTTCTACTTCTTCGACAAATGAAACTTTCTTATTTCAATTCCTTTTAGGTTCAAAAGCTCTAGTGTCTTGATTAGAAATCTTTTGCACTAGATGACTTAGGCTTTCGAACTCCTGAGAAGCATATCTGTCCTTAAGGTGTGGCAACAATCCCTGAAAGGCCAAATCGGCAAGTTGCCGATCATCCAACACCAGGCTATAACATTTGTTTTTTACATCTCGTAGCCTTTGCACAAAGCCTTCCACCGATTCATCATTGCGCTGTCTCATTTTTACCAAATCGGTAAGCTTCTTTTCATAGACTCCAGCAAAGAAATATTTATGAAATTGCTTTTCCAGATCAGCCCAAGTAATAATAGAATTTGGCGGTAGTGAAATAAACCATGTAAATGCTGATCCAAATAGATATGATGAAAACAAACGAACTCTCAATTCATCTCTACTAGCTGTCTCTCCACATTGAATAATAAAACGATTAACATGCTCCATGGTTGATGTATCATCTTGCCCAGAGAACTTGGTGAAATCTGGCACCTTGTACCGATTTGGGAGAGGAATTAAATCATATGCCGGAGGATACGGAGTCTGATAAGAATAAGTATTAACTTTGGGCTTGATCCCAAACTGATCCTTCATAATTTCTGCTATTTTATCGGCCCAAAAAGCATCAACTTCTTGTTGACGACATAGTTGAATTTCCACCGGAGGTATTTGCTGATACCCTTCTGCATATCTTTGTGGCTCACGATCTTCAGCAATTGGTATATTTGCCACTATCTGTGGTCCATTAACCTGCTGAAAAGGGTTCATCGGCTGAGCTGCCGATGCTTGATTCTGAAAACCAGCATGCATATGACCTTGATGAATACCTGCAACTTGCTGATTTGGCTGAACTGTATGTTGAGAGGTAAACTGTCCTGGCCAATTATTAGCGTTCATCGGTACAAAATTTGTCGATGGTTGGTAACTTGTTGGCATTGCTGGATAATTACAACTAACTTGAGGTAAAACCTGGACTCCAGGTTGACTTACGATAGGAGCCTTCTGTTGCATCGGTAACAAATTTGCCGATGGACTTGAATTAGATGTTTGACCCAAAGACACCTGGAAACCTCCTAAAGCTGGTTGCACAGTAGTTGTTGTAGTATATTGAGGTACTTGAGCTATCGGTGAACCGGCCGACGGCATAGGAGCTTTTCCCGTTGCATCAAACACTTGAGGTGATCCATGGTTAAAAACAGATGGCTCTGAAGGCATACCATATCCCCACCAATTAGCAGGAGTCTGATTATTCTGTGGTACAGGACCTGATAAAGCCGATGCTGATAGATCTGTATTAAGCTGAACTCGTCCTGATAATGCTGAATCCGGACGCATCGGTGTAGGTTGTACATTAGATAAACCTGCTGATACTGGAGGAGAAGAAATCTATGTACCCACAACGGCCGGGGGAGCCGATGGAGCAATAGCAGATGCTGATTCTGGTTGATGATAAGCAGGCCCAACGTAATGAAGTGATGCTTGCCCTTCTTTGAAAGTTCGAATCACAGCATTATGAACAGTATTGGACAGCACATTGGAGTGATTAATTAAAGCATGATTCACTGCAGAATTAACCATCTCTTGAAGTTTACCCGGATTAGAATCAAAGGTAACTTGCCGAGGCAACGGCAAGTCTTGCTTCTGGACGACTTGTCCACTTTTGTTCAAGCTGAATGACTTCAAGCAGAGCTGTCTGTATTCTTCTATAGCCCTCTCCATAGCCTGCTTCTGATCTTCCTTAAGATCTTCTTCTGTTACCGCGATGATGTTCCCCGCATCGATCTCAGGATTAAGCATATTGACTAGATCTGTCCCACCGAGCGTGCCAAAAGATGTGTTGATGCAAAAGTAGATCTGCAAACACAAAGGGCTAATACCCAAAATCGATATCCAAAGCGTGCTAGTCGATTTGACCTGTTAATCGACAAGGATGAAGATACGAGCACTTTGGTCCTGACAACAGCGATACGCCCGGAAGTCACGGCCAAGAGGTACTCACGTGGAACTCGAGGATCGTCGAAGATTGCACTGGAGCAATGCAACTCGCCGAATCGATGAGAACTCGTAAAAAGGAAAAATATGCAAATTGACGAAGTCGCCGAAAGTAGATGTAAATAAGAGTAAAAGCTGTTTTTGATATGTTGATTGATTGATTATTACATTGCCCTTCACCCTATATTTATATCCTGATCTACAGAAACGTAACCAAATACGACTAGGACACTAAATCCAAATCTATGGAAACACATGACTTTGATACAACTCAGACTCTAATAAACGTATACAAGAAAATTAACTCCTATCTTATTCCATAGTCCGCCTCAGTCACGATGGTATTCTCATCGACCTCCTTTTCATCGGCACAATCCCTATTCCATCGGCAGCAGCCTTCAAGTTCCTTCCATCGGTACATTCCCTGTTTCATCGGCAGCAGTCTTCAAGTCTCCTCTCACCGGCATCACTCCCTGTTTCATCTGTAGCAAGCTTTAAACCCTCTTTCATCGGCATCGGCAATAATACCCTTAACCTTATCGGCAACACTTCAATTTGAATCCATACGCTGCCACCACTCATAAGCAAGCTCATTTTCATCGGCTATCAATCTACACAGTAATCTTTCCTCTGTTGATTAGCCCTTCCTGATCATCTTGACACGTGCTAAAAACGATGTCAACAGTGACGAGGAATCAAGTTATCAATCGCTAAGTTAAAATCTCTAAGGTTGCCAAGGAGGACACAAGCATATGATAGCGATTATAGTGAATAGGTTAACAAGGATAGTCCCATGTTATACTTGCCTTGATCAAAGCTTTCCTATTGGTACTGCTGGTCCAGCTCAAAGTAGTACTCCTAATCGTCAAGAAACTGCTCACCGTCTATACTCGATCACCACGTAGCAATACACAATCATCCGAACAATCATACACGAAGCAAACAAAGAGACATAATTAGAATAGTACACCAATAGTAGCAAAATGGTATAAAAAGTTTTTAGAACTATTCGACACGTTACTACGATCACACAGACGTAAATATCACAAAAAAATGGAGTTAAAACGTGAAAATATGAATTTTCTAAGATTTCCTATAGATAAAAAATGCACTAATATAAGCTCGATATTTAAATGTTACAAACCTACTAAACAATAGCACTAATGCGTAGAGCTCACGAATACGAACCTAACGCAATTTGAACGGGTCAAATCGGAGTTAAAACGAGCGAGTTATAAGCATTTGAAGTATAATAGCAATTCTATAAATAATTAAATCGTATTTTAATTAAACCGAGCCAAAATACGTTTTCAAAAGAAGAAAACGTAAACTCTAGAAGGTGCAAAGGACTGCAGGGCTCAACTGGGTGGACGGTACCTCTTGTGAAGGTTCGGCGACGATGCGTGTGAAAGAAAGAGTAAAATAGAAAGAGATAGGGGCGTAGACAGCTTCGTAACCTCAATGTGGAGCTCGGCAGCGGTTCACGACAGGCGGCGAGGCGGTAGACGGCGAGCACGGTTGCGGCGGCTTGACTTCGAGATCAGCAAGAACCAAACGGCGACAACTAGGGCAAAACGGTGGCTCATAGTTGCGAAACGGACGCGGCTAGAGATCCTGAGGGCTTTATAGGGCTCCAGGCGTGCGGATCACGCTGAAAATCCTATGAAAATCGGATTTGGCGACGGGATTTTTCCTCAGACAGAGTCCGGCTCACAGACGACGGAGGTAGGAGACGACGCTGACACGTGGGGTCACCTTGTCAGTAGGATAATCAGAGGGAGAGAGAGATGCTGCGCGAGCCTCGGCTCGCTGCTAGGCTTCGGCCCATTGGGGTGCGGCGAAGAGGAAAGAGCGGGCCTACGGTGGGGCAAAGCCCAAGCTGGAGGCAGGGCAGGCCAACCTGGCCACCAGGCCGAAAAGGAAGAAAGGGGAGGCTATTCATTTTATTTTTTTATTCTTTTGATTTCAAAACAATTTTCAAAATGAATTTTGAATCCAAACTAAATGCAATCAAAACCACAACACACAGTAAAACAAATGCAATAGCATGAATGCATCATCAAGTTCCTAACCTAATATTGAATTTTAATGCTAGTGGAAGTTTTGCGAGGTGTTGCCTCATCCTTAGTTTGCACTGCCTGTCTCCAGACTCGACTATGGTATGTACTAGTACTCGCTAGGTCTTTGTTATTGTACACCCAGTAGTCTTCGATAGGTCTTTGTTATTGTACAACTATGGAATGTAACTAAAGTTATGAATGAAGTTGCTGTGATGATTGTTACTGTGTCATTTATATATAGTTTTGCCTTAAAAACAATTAATAACTAAATGGCGATGCTTGTTACTCTAATTTTTTAAGTATCATGGTATTTGCCTTGGCTACATAGATGTGAGATATAGCACCTCACTGAGATGGTGCTAGGGTGGAAGTATTTGCCTTGGTTAATTTGCAAATTGGTTTGCCGTGTTTGCAAATTATCATTATTGCAACTCTCGTCGTTGTTTCATACGGTGATTCAACGTTAGTGTTAGATCGCAAAGTGCAGGGAATCAAATGGTCCACATCGTCTTCCCTACTCCGTCGCCAGCGACTCGTGTGGGTGGCCGTGGATGTCATGGACCTCGACTGTTGCCTTCCCCGCCCGTGTTTATTAGTGGAGATGATGAATAACTTGTATTAAGAAATTAGAAACATGTGCAAGGGAATCTAAACCGCATCATACGAGAAGGAAGGTAATTGTAATGAGTTTACAAAGGAATTGTATTTGTGTATCATTGTATTAAGGAGAATGAATAGTTTATCATATAAATCCCCGTCACCTAGATATATACATATCAACATTGATCTGCACATAATCTATCACATTGATATGAAGAACCTATCACACTCATTGTGGATCTTACACTCCTCGCTACAGAACATAGCCCACTCCTCCCATCCTTCCCATCCTTTGTGGAAGCCACAGCCTTCGCCTCCGCACTGATGTCCGTCCTAGCGACGCACCGGCATGGCTAGAGGAGGCAGAGGACTAGACTCACCTGGCGCCCGCCGCCTAGCCAAGTCCTGCAACACGAACATGGCCTATTGTAGGCGTCATGTATATATCTCATTCTTCCACATCACATTTGTCGCCGGGCCTGCTTCATCACCTTTGACCTTCCTCAACCACCGCTGGGCAATGTTGTCATTGTCGGCACCGCTATTGGACCTATGGTGCACAAGGGAGAGAACAAATGCAGCAACATCATGGCCTGCCACGGTGGAGCGCTCAAGCATGTCGAGCCGTGGCATGAGCGTGCTATAGTCTTCCATGAAGACGGCACGCATCCTAGTGTAGAAGCAGGCCTTCAGGTTGCCGACACTAGCAAGCTTGGTGATGAGCTTGGCGCGGTACTCATGATCCTAGAACTGGTTCTAGGTCCCAAGTTGTATCCCACATAGCAACACCCATTGCAATGGTCTGCTTCCTCCCACTACGGTGTCGCCGCACACCCTATGCGTCTGCGAACAGGTTCCCCGCAGGCTGCCAAGATCTTCTATGGGATCCACTACAGCCGCATCGACACGGCTAGCAATCTCAACAGCCACATCCATCGGGAGCTTCTCCATGGAATGAGGACACGCACGGTGGCTGCAAAAGACAGATCCTTGGGTCGGGGAGCGACATCACGAAAGAGCAGAGCACTAGAGAGGAGGATCAGAGCGGAGCAAGGTGAGTTCCAAAAAACCCTCTTGGGATTTATAATCACTCCATTCTTGAAGGTTCCATGACATGGGGATCTTGAACATCTCAGGGAAGTCAATCGTCATCCTCCGTGTGAATCGCATAAACCATGTATGAAAATGCGAAAAAAATTCAGAATGAAAGAATCTTTTATCTTACTATCTTACGATTACTAATTAGAGGCCCCCAATGGACAATGGTGTATACCATGTGAACCACATAAATCATGTATGTAAACCATGTGAACCCTCTAATTTTGCATGTAAATTACCCACCTCTGACATTGCAAAAGATAATTCAAAGCAGTCGATAAGAATAAAATAGGCTAGCGGTTCGTCACTTCGTCTCCCTTAAAATCATGGTTAGCGCTAGAGGAGCCAAGCTGCATGGTTGAGTCAATTTTCTCCATCCAACTTCCAACACCATTCCATCACCATTACTTCCGCTGGGAGAAGCGTGCTCCACTAAGATCATGCGAGATGTGGCCTCGCCTTAACTCCTGCTCTCGCTCAGTGCAATTGAAGGGAACTCCAATGGGTGCCTATCTTGCCCATCCTTCTATGAAAGCAGAGGCTAAGGCGGCGAAGCAAGTACATGATTCCTTTTCTCTCAAACTCATTGCACTTACCTATCTTCTCGTTCTATCTTCTTCGTCCGGCGCTCCACCTCGAAACCCCATCTTTCACATCTCATCCAATGGCAGATCAGGCAATGAAGCCCCCAATGGAAGAGTCACTGGAGGTTGTCCCTGCTCATCCATGCTTTCATGTGATGCTGCGACGGGACGGGGAGGGCAGCTCATTGGCGCCGCCACCGGAGAGTCGATCCCCACTTCTGGCTATCTTCGACAACGATGATGGGGAGGCGAATGATGTCCTCATGTTGGTGGAGTATCTAGACATGGCCACCTCCGCCCTCCGTGAGGAGAGCTGGGAGGCGAACCAGCTACACCTCATCGTTGTCGCCATAAAGCAGGAAACGGCCGCGGCAAAGCTTGCCACCGCTAAGGCCTAGGTGCACCTCGCTGGTAAGGCATTCGGCATGATATGATCTTGCTCTTTCACTACATGTGATGTCGTGTCTTTAGTTGTAGCATTTTCTTATCTCCTTTTCAGCCGTCCAGGAGCAGCTAATCATCGCACAAGGCGAGGCGGCGGAGGCGATCCGCCTTTGCCAGGTAGCCGAGGACAACACTCGTGTCTCCTCCCAGATGGCGACCGAGAGCAACAGGCGCTACCAGGACCTCCACATGGTAGCAGGCAACGCCGTCCGCATCCTTTTGCCTCCTGTGCCTACGGGGACGACCATGGCGGACCGCCTCCACACCGTGCCACCGTGGGTCATGGAGGTGGCCATGTACTGCATTCGCCTAGGGGCCACTTCGGCCATGGCCGCCACTCAGCTTCGGCTGGGTGAGGACCTAACCGTGGTGGAGCCGGGGTTCCTGGGAGAGATGAGCTATCGGCAGTGCCAAAACCTGATCGGCAAATTCTCCGCCATGGGCAATGGCGTCTTGGCCATGGTGGATGTAGAGGACATCATTCGTAATACTCCTCACAAGTAGTTCGATTGTAACATGCCTCTGCATTCTGAATAAAAAAGCTCATAATATTTAGTAGTTATTACTTTGAGTTCATCTCTGTTTGCTGTGACCTGAACGTTCCATTTGTGCGCCATAGAGTTCGCAGACCATATGACACGTCCGTCATTAGTAGGTGCTAACATCTCCCAATCACCACCATCGGTAGCCTTCACCGCCACTTTCGTCAATTTCCAAGCCCGTGCGTGAGTCCTACGCGTCACTTCCATGTGTATTTACAAAGTTTTGCAGAAATTTGCATTCTCGCGTCTAATATAGTTGCTTAGAAAGGATGCTTCCCACCGTATATTTCTCCTCCTCAGTGCTACTATTCCTCATCACCGCCCCTGCTCCCCAGTGTTGAATTGTGTGACCGCCCCTACTCAGCGGTGTGCCAGCCGCCAGTCACCGCCAACAAGCTAGTGCTCCGCGTTAGTATGCCTCAGCGGCAGGTAGACAACACAGATCCACCGGTGACCAGGCTGGTACTCATCACCACTGTTGCCGCTCGCACTCAATGCCGCAAGATCCAAAAATAATGGTAATGCTTTCGCACTTCCCTTATGCATTGTTTTTAGATTTTTATTCTCTTCTTCACTCATCTGAGTACGAATGAAGCTTCCATCTGATTATTAACGAGCTTACTAACACATTCCGCAGCTTCCATTGCTGTCCCCGCTCTGCTAGATCCTCATTAAGATGGAGGAGGAGCCCCCAACAAGAGGAACAAAGTGGCCATCCTCACAGACCATGTCTTGGTCCTCATCCTCAGCCACCTCACCGCCCGCTCCTTGTGCAGCTGCAAGTGTGTTTGTCGCTCCTGGAATAGTCTCATCTCAGGATCTGAGTACCATAAGGAGTTGCCCTAGATTCTCACCGGATTCTTCTACCACAGTTGGAAATGCAAACGCAACTTCACCAGCGTCAACATTGAATACCCCTCCTTGTCCTTCTTGCCCTTTTCCATTCAGGACGTCGTGATCTCAGATTGCTCCTGGGGTCTCATCCTCTTCTAGTACTCTGGGTTTTGTTATGTTGTCTGCAATCTGGTGACTAAGAAATGGTTGCTACTTTCGGATAGCAACCATTCTTGTGGTTCAGCTCGCTTAGGGTTCGATCTGACAGTCTCCTCGCACTTCCATGTGCTTGAATATGGGGGTCAACGATGATGACTCCTTAGGTGCCAACATCTACTCATCTAAAACTAAAGCATGGATCTTTAAAGAATCTGAATGGGGTGAGGTATTGTAGTATCCACATATGGAAAGGTGTGTTTGTTAATGGTTTTATGCACATGCTGGAGTTCACCCAGATAGTTGCTGTTGATATGGAGGGAAAGATGTGGAGAAAAATTCGTAGGCCAACTAGTGATGCAATCTCCATCCATGAAGCTCAGGGTCAGTTGTGTTTATGTACTACTGATACTTTGAATAGATATGAGCTTTCAATCTTGAAGACTATGGTACTAGTAAATGGACAATGAAGCATAAGGTGACCACGCTAGAGCTATTTAGAAAGAAGAATATTGAAATTGGTACCGAGGTTTGTGATATGGCCTATAGAGTGATTGCAGTTCATCTAGAATGAAATTTGATTTTTCTTGTTGGGGAGGACAAATCACTGCTTGCATATTACATGAACCATAGTAAAGTTCATGTCCTCCCTGCCCGGGCCATCGGCTATCGTAGAAGTACCTAGAAACTATTATGTATGAGCGACAAACCTCACTATCTTCCTTATGTTCCCTTATTCATAGAGTCATTAGCAGAGCAGTAAAGGTGCATATGCTATATTTTGTTATAATTATGTCATGCATTTGTTCAGGTAGGTAATTGTTTTGATTCTATATATAGGACAATTTGGGTTTCATAACTAACGGAATGGTGTGTTGAATATTATTAATTGTGCTGCTTTATGCTGGTGGAGTCTGAGTGCTTTTGAATAATTTTCCTGCATTGGCTAGGAGGAAGAAGAGGGGTTCCAAGGTGCATTGCCTAACAATTCGAAGGATGCACTAATTATATTCATTTTTCCTAGCAAGTAGGAGTGCCACATAGGAGGAGCACAGCTATGTCGTTTTGTTATATAAGCCTATAGAGATCAGTACCTTTAGATCTATGTACCGCTTGTGTTAGGACATCAGTTGAGAAAGATATTGTGGTAAGCGTCTATTGTTATTGTAAGAACATGGTTTATGGATACAATGATTATATTTGTATGCTTTGTGTTCAGTAAACTATTAAGGGTCATTTATTGTTTTATTATCACCACCGCCGTTGGTGGTGCAAACGTCCAACATCGTCGCTATACATATTATGCTGCAGGGATAAAAGTGTATCATCGCTGAATCATTTAGTAACCCAACACCGACTAAACGATCATCAAAGGCAGATCGTGGTGCAAGGCGACAGTGACCATAACCTTTGTACTAGCGGATCATATGTTGAAGCGATGGTGGTGTTAACCTCTACACAAGCGTCTTGGTCGTCGAATCGATAGTGAACCCGCACCGCTGACAGTCGGGTCGAAGTACAAGGCGATGGTGCTGGTGACCACTACATAGGCGGTTGATGTGCCCACATGACGGTTTTGATAGCCTCGACATAGTCGCCATTGCGATGGTGTTAGTGTACATCCACAGTCGGGTCATGCTCTAATACAATGAAAGTAAGGACCTAATCATGGACGGATCATAAGTCAATCGGCGGTGTTAGTGTACACCGCAGTCGGTCCTAGATGCCGACGGTGAAGGCTATGACCATCACTGTCGACAGCTTACCGCCGAGAATGAAATTGGGCTGCGATGTAGGTTATGACATAGCTGTGAAAGGTGCGAGTGTAGTAGTGCATGAAACCATACCAATCAAATGGATATGAAAAGTGTGTTCTTAAATAGCCTTATTAATGAACTAGTCTATGTTGATCAACCTTCCTGATTTGAAGACCATAGATATACTAATCATGTTTGTAGGTTGTCCAAGGTACTATATGGGCTCAAGAAAGAACCAAGGGGCATGGTATGAGTGCCCTCAAGATTTCCTCATTAAGTAGGGCTTCAAGATTGGAAGGGTGGACACCACACTATTCACCAAGAAGCTTAATGATAATCTCTTCATTTGTCAAGTCTATGTCGGTGATATTATATTTGGATAAAATTATTTTTCCTTGATGAATCACATTAGGGGTACAATCTTGGATGATGGAAAAAATACTTGGCACATTCAACAACCTTTACGATACAGAGGTTGTGATTTCAGCAACTAAAATAGATATTAGCTCATTCTGAATTTTATGACCAAGATAATGATAATGAATTTCTTTGTTTTGAATACGTCCGAGGTGGTCTTGCATTACACAGTCAAATTCTTCAATCATCTCGGCACAAGCTAAGAAATTTCCATTATTATCATTGTAAAGTTGCTCACTGCTTCCTATAAAAGCCAAGTTACGTTTGCTATGAAATTTCATAATTACAACTATTATTAATAAAACTTGCCTCAAATGTTCTTTCTCCTTTGTGATTTGTTGTTGCAATTCTTTGTCGATTGTTTGCTTTTTCCTCAGCCTAGCTCTCAATTGATTCCAAATGTTCATATTACTAATATGATCGGCACTATTTTCATGGTCTCTAAGCTTCTCACTAACATTCCTCTAATTTCTAAACCCATCATTTGCTAAGGTACTTGGACTCTTGCTAGTGCTAGACTTGAAGATCTTATAGCAGAAACAAAATACTTTATCGACATGCTTTAAAGAAAATGACCATTTTCTATCATGTAACTCTCCATTGCTTAATTTTCTAAAATAATGAGCATACGAAAAATGTCTTAAGGCAACCTCAAGAGGGAATTCCATGTTTTCTTCTCTTATATATAGGCGCTTTCTCAAATAAAATGTCTCATTCTTTATTATAAAGATTATCCCACTTTCTTGGATCATAAATACCAAAGTGTAAACTCAACACTAGCAGATTGTTCTTGTGCACCCAATGCATTAATTCTATTCTCATCAGGGTCACTTACATTGTTATCATTGACATTGATGTCAACATTTTATTCTTGATTCTCATTAGTTTCTTCATCCACAACAACTATCACCAACTCATCAGGATCATAAAAGCGGTTGTATCAACTCTTGAAAAAATTTATCAATAGCCCCTCTCTGTGATTATATCAACTCATCCACACATCATTTTCTTTTTCTTTTCTCTTTACTAGATTCATTCTTTTTCTTTTCTCTTTACTAGATTCATACTATCTAGATGACATTATACCATGATCCTAAAATGTAAATAAATGAGCAAAAGATGACAAGTGAAAGTGTATGTAAGCTACAAACAAATTAATCACCAATATGAGCACAATGATAGTGCTTAATTTCCAAAGAAGTGCAAGGGGCCTTAAGTAGCAATCACTAGCCATGGTACAAGCATCAAGGATGATGGCCAATTAGGAGGAGGGGCTGAGGATGCAGTCACCGAGGCACCGACATGTTGTTGCACTCCTCTCAGCCCTCTACTATGGCGGTGCGGTGTAATGTCATGATTGCATGATTTGGTTAGTCATCTAGCCTGTCATCGTAGCAAGGATGCAAACTAGGGCCTACATGACTTTGGTACTCCACACGTGCTAGGATGATGTCGATGGATGTCACGGATGACGGATCGGATTCAAATCACTAGGGCCAGAAAACAATCAGTGTGGATGATCCCATGGGGTAGCCGTGTGGACACCTACTCCGGATTCACAACACGTGTGCATGAGAGGTGTTAGATGGTTATGCATGCACACATACACGTGTGCATGAGAGGTGTTAGATGGTTATGCATGCACACATATTGTGAATCCATAGTAGATGTCCACAACTACACCATGAGGAGCATCCCACTAAATGTTTTCCTAGGGATAGCCCTGAGAAGATAGGACATGGATGGTATATCATGTCATGTGGCTGACAAGCAAGACCAAGGCATAGGGCTAGGATGACATCCATGTGCATGCTTAGGGGCACAACTCCATAGGACAACAAGCATGCTAGCCAGGGTGGTTGGTTAGTGGGATCGTGAGTGTGGTCTAGGAAAGGGAAAAGGATGGTACAATTGCAGGTAAGACGGTCGTAGGTGAGAGAAAATGAGGCAGGGCTAGCAATATGGGGGAGTGCAAAGGATCCATCTTGCCTCGATGCATGGCAGCACGGGCCTAGCTAGCAGTGCCAGAGAGAGAAGGTAAATGAGGACATGCGCTAGATTGAGGGCATAGACCGCTAGAGCGGATCATGTATAGGGTTGTTGGGACAATGGTTTAGGGAGGTGAGGGAAGTGATGAGTTGGGATAGTGGTTTAGGGAGGTGAGGGAAGTGATGAACAATGAAGTTCGGCTCATGATAGGTTTTTTTCCTATTTTGCATCCCTTTCATATTTTCTATCCTATAAATGTCTCATAGGTATACACATATATGCATAGGTTTTCTTTGAAGAAAGATATCACTAGGTGAGAGTCAATCATATAAGATCCATAAGAAGTAGCTCATCATGTATTCCCTCCATTCCAAATTATTGGACCTTTTTGGCTTTTCTAGATACATAGCTTTTGCAATGCACTTGGATATACACTATGTCTAGATACATACTAAAAGCAATGTATCTATAAAAGCCAAAATATCTTATAATTTGGAACAGAGAGAGTATTAAATAGCATGCAAATGCAAGGCCTTATAGGTCTAAGCTCAAAATTAAATCAGATTTAGTTTTGAGTTGCACTCTTCACTATTATTTTCTACTGTTCACATCACCAACATAATTTTGAATTTTTGAAAGCTTAATTTTATATGGTTGTGATTTGGGTAGAATGCCATAGTGGAAGTGCTAGGATTCATCTCAGCCCACACGTCATCATGAAGCGTGCTGAATCCACTGGACAACAGGTCACAACACATTATTAGGCTTGTCATTCCCATTCATGACTTGTGGTTAGTACAAAAAGGTTCCCAAGATTGATGCAACAAAAATATGGTTAGTAACTAACCAAGCGAGTCTGCTATTTGAGATCCACCCCCAACATCGCCCTGCTACATGCCGAGCCTTAAGTCATCATCCATAGTTGTCCACATTTTAGCTCATTCCATCATCACTTATTAGTTTCATAACATTATAACCACTATAAGATCATGAGTGGTGATGAAATAACCACCCCTCATCTTCTACCGATACTAACTGTAAGGAAAATGGCACCTAGCTAGGGCTATTAAGTGATTTTGGTGACGAGTCACAACATGTTCAATTTGACAAATGTTGTGTGTTATTAGTATATAAGGTTTAAGTCCTATGGATGCAAGGATGGACTTGGATGAGGTAACAGTGAAGATCAAGTGATCAACATCGCAAGCAAAGGATTAGGAGGTGTCTTAAAACCCCTAGAAGACAAGCAAAAAGTGAAAGACATCAAGTGGAAGAAGCTCGGATGAAAAGGCACGGAGAAGTAGAGTCTAGAGAGCACGGGAGTGCTCACACAGGATCACCGGAGCTTCAAGGTGGCTCATTAGAGCTCTCCTATGATAAGCACCAGACCTAGTCTAGGCAGACACAAGGCTGAAGAAGGCACCCAAGACAAACTTCTAATGGCACTAGAGTGCGCACTACTAGAGTTTAGGGTCATGGCAGTTGAAGGCACAATGGAAGGCAACAAAGGGCACTAGATTCATTCAAGGAGGTACCAGAGCTTAGTGTCAGATCCTTGGAACAAAGATTGTGCACAACAGATTGTGAGCTTGAAGGGGCGTATCCATTGGATCACCAAATACCACCATGAGAGCTAGGTTCTGCAACAGTCTATGTGTCGAAGCTTTGCGGAGCTCTCTGATGCTCGCTGCAAGTGTGCAATTCGAAGCTAACATCTAGTTTTGGATTTTGGAGCTATATATACCCCTTTGCCCCACCAAATGAGATATGTTAGAGTGTGTGTCAAAGTTGTATGAGGGTTGGGGCTCTCATTCAAGTGCTCTAGCCACCAAAAGTGCTTAAGAAAAGATTAAGTGGTTAGTGTTAGTGCTTTGCGATGTGCTTAGGCTAGATAAGACCACCAAATATTGCTTGCACTAGGCTTATGCTTAGTGTTTAGTGAGGTTTCATAACTCTTGCTACTCGGTGCTTGTGCCCAGCAAAATTTTACCCTAAGGGGCTTATAATCTTGCGAGATCACACCAAGTCACCAACCACGTTTGTGGTGTAGCCGCCGATGGTGTACCACGGGAACGAGGCCCACCGTGTTTTTGTCAAAAGCTCAATAGTGAAGATGATGTCGAGCAGTGTGGGAGAAAGCCACACAGAGATCCCCATGTGCGTAGAGAAGGCTCGTGAGCTATCTATGAAGTTACCCAACCAGGAGTTTGACCGTTGTGAGGAGCTCTAACAAGGACTAGGGGGAAGCATGAGCTTATCAATGCCTTGGGAAAAATTGTCATTCTAGGAGTTTACATTCTCTGACTCATTTATGTTTCCACACCTACTTGCAATTCTAGTCTCACTTGCTATGTTAGTTGATATGATTGGAACTTAGGTGCAAAACTCTTTTCGGTTAGAGATAGCAACACTTAGCAAAAACATAATGCACATCTAGATGGCATCTTGTATAGGTTTTGATAACTACTCCATTCCTAATTATGACACATTTTGGTTTTGTAGATATATAGTTTTTTCTATACACTTTGAAACCATAATTAGTATCTAGTCCTACACAAACAAATGATTAATTAGGCTTTTTTCTCAAAACTTAGAATTGTATATTTTATGGAGGGAGTATCTCATTCCTGCTGAACAAACTTGGAAACTTACACAAGATGCCTAGCCTAGTTTTCCGATCATTGGGGTTGGGGGTTTAATTCAACTAGCGACCTTATGCTCACCGCCCAAAGCGCCATGTGGCCATCGTGACAGATCCACTTGGCTTGGTACCAACCTGGTTCCTAGTGTTGTCCAATGACCCATGAACGCGTCTACGTAGTTTTAGGCAACTGAAGAATAACAATTCCAGTTTTTAGCATGAGCACAGAGCTCCGAGGTGTGGTTCGCTTGCCTCTATGATGCCGCTCCGTAATTCTTGGATCACATTGGCGGCGATTCTAAGTTTCCTCCTGATCCTAATCTAGATCCTTGCTAATTTCGGCGAGATCTTCCCTGCTTCGCCGTGGACTCCCCGTCTGCGGTATCCACGCCACGCAAGTGACGCTCCAGTCACCGATGGCCACCCGCAAAACACCGGTTAGCTAGTTCCGCGTCGGTGTCCTCAAAACCTAGTTTCCCATCGGGGACTAGCGCGAGCCGCTTAGGACCCTAGTTTTGGGATCAGTCTTGTGCTTGATCTGCTCAGGGATCGGTAGCACATCTCTTTCCCCCACCAAGTGTGCCTCGATGGCGGCAACTGGTGGCGGTGGATCACATTCAGGGGAGGCAGCGTCCAATCATGAGGTCGCAGATCTCCTAGAAAGGCTTAACCTGACTCGTGATGAGGGTGAGTTTGCCGCCTTCAGTGACGACGACGAAGAAGATGCTGATATGGTGGTCAAGTGGACGGTGATCGACAAGGTCTTGTCATCGTATTCCTTGCACATCACCACTATTAAGAACGCGATGAGGCCGGCATGGAGCAATCCATTCGGCCTAAAGCTCAGATCAGTCGGGTGCAAGACCAACAACTTGTTCATTGCTGATTTTGGGACCCAAGAGGACAAGGAGAGAGTCCTTGAGGGATCGCCATGGATGGTAGGACGCCATGCAGTGATTCTACAGGAGTATGATGAGACTCTGAAACCATCTTATGTGTGCTTTGATAAGATGGAGATGTGGGTGAGGATCCTTAACCTACCCTTTGGGTGGATGAATGAGAGGAGAGGGGCTAGAGCTGCAGGCCTGATTGGTGTCGTGGTCAGGATGGACGTCGGTGGAGATGGTGAAGCCATCGGGCCATATCTGCGTGCTCGTGTCTCGGTGGAGGTGGACAAACCGCTTCGCCGTGGGGTGATGCTTAAACTTGACAAGACGTCCAAACCTGAATGGTTTGAGATACAGTTTGAGAAGCTGCCTTTCTACTGCTTCTCCCGTGGCATCATGGGGCATACTGAGATTGAGTGTCCAACACCAGCCCCAAGGAATGCCCTGGGTAAGCACCCATACGATGTCCTGCTATGGGCACCGGAAGAAAGAAAGAAGAAGATGCTGAGTTTTGGACAGGCGGTAGAGGAGTCCTTTGGGAGTTCTATGGGAACGAGAAGGACAGTGTCATCTCAAAATTCCTTAGATAATTGCTCTTCTAATGGTGCCTCGAGGACGGTGGGGGAGGATGTTGACGATGATGCCACTTCACCACTAAAAGGTAAAGGAGTGGAGCAGTCTGGGAAGAAGGGAACGGGAGGGCTAGAACCAAAGGACCTCTTTCACACGCATGGAGGTAAGAAGAGGAAACCTTGCGACAATACCCCGGACCTCAATCTACCGCTTTGGGAGGCGCCCATGGTGCCCTCGGGCCTTGTCACCGACTGTATAGCTCAGCTTGGCTCTTCCTCAACCAAGCTGGGAACGACCTTGAGGTACCGAAGAAGCAGAGGGTGAACAAAAAACACTTGAGATCGGCAGCGGTCATAGGCAGCGACCCCCACCGGGTGCAATGAGTCTCTTATGCCTGAACTGCCGGGGGCTGTGGGCGGTTCGAGACAGTTCAAGAAATCCGCGGGCTCGTGCATTTGTATAAGCCCATGGCACTTTTCTTATTGTAGACTAACATGAGTGCCCAGCGATCCCAAGACTTAAGAAGAAGGTTGGGTTTATAGAATGCATTTGGAGTGGCTTGCTCGGGTCTTAGTGGCGGACTAGTGATGATGTGGAGATCGGATGTCACTTTGGATATCAAGTCTTATTCCAAATATCACATTGATGCATGGGTGACAGAGACCGATGGGTTTGGAGGAGTCTGGCGTTTCACTGGTTTCTATGGAGATCCCTCTCGTGCATGTAGGAAAGAATCATGGCGAATGCTAAGATTCCTCCGTAACAAGACTGATCTTCCGTGGATATGTGTTGGTGATTTCAATAAAATTTTGCATGAGCATGAGCATTTTCGGTGGAAATGGTAAAGAATAGTGGATGATGGAAGGGTTCTCAGATGTGGTGGCTTACTGTGGCTTCATAGACTTAGGCTACTTCGGCCTGCCCTACACATGGGATAACAGACAGGAGGGCTACACAATGTGAAAGTCTGGCTAGATCGCACGTTGATGGATGGGAAAATGCTGGACCGATTTGGTGATTCCACAGTGACGCATGTTCAAACAGTGGAGAGTGATCATTGTGATCTTCATATAAAACTACAGATGAATGGCGCGATGCAAGGACGACTTCAGCGTCCTTTCAGGTATGAGAACATGTGGAGAAGGCATGAAACTTACAATGAAACTGTATCTGTAGCATGGATACCAGGTTGCTCGTCTCTGCTAGCTGTCCAGGACAATCTTAACAGCATGCAAGTTGTGCTCAAAACCTGGGATTGCATGGAGAACTGCGGCAACTTCGGCAACAACTTGAGGTGGTGCGACATAACTCTCTTGGATTAGGCCCATCCAGGGAAGAGCACGCCATTATGAGTCGTCTGTCCGAAGTGCTGGCGAGAGAAGAGGTGATGGAAAAGCAACGCTCCCGTGTTGATTGGCTCAACTCGGGTGATCGTAACACGGGATTTTTCCATGCGAAAGCGTGACAAAGAATGAGAACAAACAAGATCACTGCTCTCAAGTGTCAGGATGGCACGGTTTGCACAAATCAGTGTGAACTTGAGTCCCTGGCTGCTGAGTTCTACCACCATCTTTTTTCAGCTCAAGATCAGTCTCGGCCTAAGGAAGTGGTGAATTTTGTTCCAAGAAAGGTGACTGAATTTCATAATGAATTTTTAAGTTCTCCTTTTGCTGAATCAGAAATCAAAATAGCTCTGTTTATGATGAAACCTAATAAGACACCAGGGCCAGATGGCTTCACTGCAAGTTTCTATCAAAAACACTGGAGTTTAGTGGGAAATGATATTTGCCAAGCAATACTAAGTTTCTTGAATGGTGGAGACATGCCTTCGGTGGTAAATAATACAGTCCTTGTTTTAATCCCGAAGGTGAAAAATCCACAGGAGCTTTCACGGTTTAGACCGATTACTTTATGTAATGTGTTGTACAAGATTTGCTCTAAAGTGATTGCTAACCAGTTGAGGGCGGTGCTTGATGAGATAATCTCAATAGAGCAATCAGATTTTGTCCCGGGACGTTTAATCACTAACAATGTGCTGGTTGCATATGAACACATCCATTACTTAAAAAGGAAGAAAGGCAAAATTGGAGCTTGTGCAGTGAAACTGGACATGGCCAAAGCCTATGACAGGGTGGAATGGACTTATCTCCGTAGCATCATGATCAAGCTAGGATTCAATGAGAACCTGGTTAATTTGATCATGAAGTATGTGGAGACGGTACGGTTCTCGGTAAGGGTGAATGGGCAGTTGTCCAATGCCTTCTACCCTACCCGGGGAATTCGACAAGGTGATCTGATGTCCCCCTATTTGTTTCTTCTATGTGCTGAAGGCTTGTCATGTATGCTGAAATTTTTAGGACCTCAATTCTTAGCTAAAGGTGTCCAGGTGGGTGTCCATGCCCCTTGGGTCTCGCATCTGCTTTTTGCGGACGACTGCCTGGTGTTCACGCAAGCTAGTGAACGTGCAGGGCAACGTCTTGTAGAAATTTTGCAGACATATCAGGAAGGATCAGGTCAGATGGTGAACACAGCAAAATCAGCCATCTTCTTTAGCTCGAATTGTGATGACAACATGAAAGATGAGATGAGGCAGTCTACTGGTATTCTCACTGAGGCACTTGGTGAAAAATACTTAGGCCTGCCCACAGCGGTTGGGCGCAACACCACTGATAGCTTCGAGCCGATCCCAGCAAAGGTCCGGAGTCTAGTCAGTGGGTGGAGTGAAAAACTCCTGAGCAGTGCAGCAAAAGAGGTCCTTATAAAGTCAGTGGCACTGGCCATTCCAACTTATCCGATGAGTTGCTTTATTCTCTCCTCTAGGACAAGGAAGAAAATCACTTCGGCTATCTCTATTTTTTGGTGGGGTGGATCGGCGGACAGCCGTGCCATCCATTTGAAAACGGTGGCAGGACTTAAACCTTCCTAAATGCCACGGAGGGATGGGCTTCCGAGATATCAAGCTATTTAACTTGGCGATGTTGGGGAAGCAGGGTTGGCGCTTGATGACCTCACCGGATACCTTATGTTCCAGAGTTCTCAAAGGAAAATATTTTCCGAATGGAGATTTCTTGTCAGCGAGGAATAAGCGGAGTTCGTCCCACACTTGGCGAGCCATTTTGGCTGGCCGCAAGGCTCTGCAGTGTGGCCTCATTCATCAAATTGGTGATGGTGAAAATACCAATGTATGGCAGGATCGTTGGATACCGGGTGCTATTGGTGGCAAACCGATCTGTCCAAAACCAGGTGCCTCAGCAATCCGTGTCTGTGACCTCCTAGCACCAGACGGAAGAAGCTGGGATGTGCCAGCCCTTCATCAGAATCTACTATACATGGATGCACAGGCTGTCAAAAACATCCCATTGGGGAGGCGGCAAGATGATTTTTGGGCATGGTCGGGAGAAAGACATGGCCTCTATACAGTCCGATCAGCCTACAGAATGTTGGCTGCACTAGATGCGCAAGAAAGGGATCATGGCGAGAACCGAGCTGCTCATTCGGTGGCGAGTAATGACCCTTATTGGCAGAAACTCTGGAAGGCCAAGGTACCACCAAAGGTTAGAGTGTTTTGGTGGCGAGTATCTCATGATTTCATTCCATGTCGGGAGAATCTTCATCGTCGTCATTTGGAACCGATTGGAACATGCTACTTCTGCGGAAATGAAGATGAATCAACATTCCATGCTTTGACACAGTGTACATCAGCAGTCATCTTCTGGGACAAGCTGAAGTCTCTGACAGGGGTCAAGCTTCCACGACTCCATCTGGGGACTTGGATGAGAGATCTATTTGACAATGCTTGCTGCCCAAAAACTGATAGAGGTATAATCCTTTGTGGCATGTGGTCGCTTTGGTGCAGCCGGAATGACAGGCGACATGACAAAGCACCAATCGATCCTTGCTTGGTGATCAACTGGGCATTGGAGACATGCTTACACCTGTCTTCAGAGTCTGGAAAAGGCGAGAACACAAGGCTGCGGACAGACAAATGGAGTCCGCCGCCTCAAGGGACGCTGAAATCAACTCAGATGGCGCCTTCTCACTAGACCGCGGCACAGGAACAACTGGGGCTGTTGTTCTGAGATAGCAGTGGAAGCTTTCGTGCAGCATCGGCCCGCTGGCTGGGTCATGTGGGCTCAGCCTTGATTGCTGAAGCCGAAGCAATCCGGGATGATCTGCGCCTCATCCCGGCAGGAACCGGAGAGCCCATCGTAGCGGAATCCGATGCTCAAGAGGTGGTCTCGCTGTGGAAGAACAGGACCAAGCAACGGTCTGAAATTTCAACAATTCTGAACGAGATAGAGGAGTTAGCTTCGGTCTTCACTTCTTTTGAAATGATTCATGTAAGGCGGGAGGCAAATTTCACAGCGCACTCTTGTGCCCATTTTGCATCTTCTTCTCTAGATACTCATGTTTGGTTCCTCCCCCTCCCCCCCCCCCCCCCCCCCCCGGGCCACCCGCGGTTCCTGCAGCGCTGCTTGCAGTCTGATTGCAATGATTTCTCTTGAGTAATGAAGCTTATGTTCCCCAAAAAAAAAGAATAGCACTTCCCATTTGTTTAGGCAAATCTTAAGCCCTGCACCTTTCACTGAATTGAATGTTAGTATGATCAGGCCGAAAGGGATGCTACTAAAAGCATTGTGGAACGGAGGTAGTCCTAGTGCTGATCAAAAGAAAACAGCTGCTCAACTTCGTAAAAACACTCAAGAAACATTTACGGGTGACATTAGTTCTGAAATCGATGGCTCACATTGCTTTTAAGCCAATTAATTGGAGGATACCGGTTTCTAGCTCTATGCATGACCAGCTATTACATTTTAAAGATCGGTTGACGGCTGACAGATCAAACCAGATGCATGCATGCCCAAAAAAAAAGAGATAGAGATCCGTATAAGGAAGTGCTCCTGAAGTCCACAGGAATTTCATTTACATATTGGTGATTTCATATAAGGAAGAGCACCTGATACTTTTCGCGTAAGAAAGTCATCAGTTTGTTCGTTCAGATGTCGCTATTGGATAAGGCTAGAGTACTAAGACTAAACGAAGTTGCTAGGCACAGACGTCTCTTCATGGCTCAGTCATAGAACCAGGGCAATCCGGCAATATAAAGGCTGTTTACATGGAGGTCAATGTACATGTGCACCTGTTGCTTTTTCTTGACATGCCCTGCTGAAGTTTAGGAGCTAGTTGCAGCAGAAGATAAGAAACTTCACAGTACATATTCACCCGTTTCTCCTCTTTCGAGAAGAAAACTTTATAATCAACTAAGTCAGTAGAACTACATTTTAGGCATGACAGAAGAGAACCATACGTGCATGCAAATCAAATTTAGAGGGATCCATCGATCATAAAGTTAGCTATTGGAATTGTAAGTTCATTAAGTTCATTCACATGCTCAGTGATTCAATATAAGAGGAACACATCTAGTTCTCACTAAGGTAGTAGTAGTACCTTACGCATTCTTCATAAGAAAGTCATAAGCTCTCTCTCATAAGTACCTTACATTATCCAAGTTTCTGACGTTTCATTTTTTTTACATTATAATACACTGCTACCTGAATTATATATGCTCCATCGTAAATACTTTATGTTAACTAACAAAGCTCCACTGATACTGATTTGCCAAATAATAATTGCACGAGCCAACGTTAACCAAGTCAGTAGCAATTTACTGGATTTAATATTGTCTTGAGAACTTCCCTCACGTCACACACGTGGAATTTTGCAGCTTCAGGTCATTCACCAGGTCCTCTTGCACCTACTACAACGATGGTTTCCTCGTGACATTGGGGACGCGCAGAGATAGCAGAAGCGATGCCCACACCTGTAAATTGGAACAACGAAGAAACTCACTCATGTGCTCGTTGCACATGTAATTTTTCCCTGCAAAGAGCAAAATACAGTACCTGCAGACGATGTACACGCAGCCCTCGGTCCTTTCCACGTACATTTTGCACTTGGGGCACCTCTGCCACTTGCTCCGCTGCGCGACCTTCCTCAGCAGCAGGTCATTCCTGCTCCGCTCATCCTTGCCAAGCCGCTGGAACTCTGCGCAGGTGATACCATCATGCCATGCCACGTTGCACTGCGCACAGAACATCCGGCAGCAGTGTGGGCACTCAGCTTGTGTTATCGCTGCATCACCATGACGGCGTTCATCAACCAGCAATGCCGAACAGTCGTTGAAGGGGCAGTAGAACTTGAATGCACCTAGCGCCGAGTCACAGAGAGCAGCACCCCACCTCTGGAACAGCTGCAGCGGGATCACGTCGCGGCACACTTCTGGGTCCAATGCACCATCCTTACAACCCGGTTCAGGGCAGCCAATGGACAACACACTATCCTCGACCTTCGCAGTGATGTACTGGCTCACGCAGCTGACGCAGAAGAGGTGTGTGCACCCAGAAACGGGGAAGAGCTCCCTGACGTCAACTGACTCCATGCATATGCTGCAGTAGAATTCACTGCTGGCAATCGCATTCCCACCAGGGCAGCATTGGCCTAGCTCCTGAAGCATAATATCCAACGTTGCTTTCTGTTTCAGTCTGTCCATGTCTTCAGTTGAGACCAAGGTGCTATGACCCACATCGATCATCCGATTTGCCTCTGACTTCCACAAAGATTTACATGTAGCTACCAAACACCGGAGGGACCTCTGCCACTTATTCTCATGCACGACCTTCATAAGCAGGGGGTCATCTCGGCCCTGTTCATCATTCCTGAGCTGCTGGGACGTCTGGTGCTTATTCTCATGCACGACGACCTTCCTAAGCAGCGGGTCATCTCGGCCCTGTTCATCAGTCCTGAGCTGCTGGAAATCTTCACAGGTGACGCCGGAGTGCCATGCCACCTTGCACTGTGCACATAGCATCCGGGAGCAGTGTGGGCACTCGGTTTGCCTTATTACTGCCTCTTTAGGGCCACGTTCATTGACTAGCAATGCCGAGCAGTCCTTGAAGGGGCAGTGGAACCCGAATGCCCCCAGTGCTGAGTCACAGAGTGCATCGCCCCACCTCTCGAACAGCTGCAACGAGATCATGTCACGGCACACCTCTGGGTCCAGTACACCATCATCGCAACCCGGTTCAGGGCATCCAATGGAGAACACATTATTCTCAACCTTAGCAGCGATGTACTGGCTCATGCAGCTGACACAGAAGAGGTGTGTGCACCCGGGTACGGGGAAGAGCTCTCTGACATGCACGGTGTCCATACATATGGCACAGTAGAAGTCACTGCTGGGCACTGCATTCACACCACGAGAGCATTGGCCTAGCTCCTGAAGCATTCCATCCTCGAACGGTTCTTTCCCCTTGCCACTGTTTATGTCTGCAACTGAGATCAAGGTGCCATGGCCGACATTGATCCCCTGAGTGGTCTCGGGGTTGCACAACGATTCACAAGAAGGCACTGCACACCTAGGCAGCCCCGTGGCCTCTATCTCAGGTGCATATTGCCAGAAGCAGGGAATGCAGATGACATGGTCACAGCTGTCAGGTTTCCATGAGGCTTCAAACGAAGAGATGGCCAGTTTGCAAACCACACAGACCGTCTCTGAGTGTGTCGAGAACCCGAAAGCCTCTTCGACCTGCAGATCCTTAGCCGGCAACACTCCAACTGCATCCATTAGGATGGAAATCAGGTGGTCCAACATTGTTGTAGCTGTGCTGCTCTCTCGATTGAACTGAATCAACACTCAGCCGAGGCCTGTGTACCAAGGGAAGGAGTGAGCATGGTCCACCATATCAGACGAATGAGAAGGTCATATGTCATAACACACATGTTAATATGAAATGTTCAAAACACAACAGCCAGCGAGACAAAAACAAAAACCCCCCGAATTCCCATCAAAATCACGACCCAAAGTAGAACCACTAAGCTGAAGCTACAAGGGCAACGCGAGCGGGCTATAGCTCCTCTCAGGCACACCGTCGGACACTTGGTGTGCGATCCTTGCGCACACCAATTTGGACGCACGCAGGGCACAGGTACCGGCACCTACCACACCGACTCGGAGTGATGACTGATGAACCCGAAACCCCCCATAGATCGAGACCACAGATTTATTTATTTTATTTACACGTATAACGGCACGCAGAAGGGGATTCTTGCGTTCGTACCAGCAGAATAGGGGCCCCTCCCTCAGCGTGCCTGCTCCCAGCGGCGGCCTCCGGGAAGTTTCTGAGGCAGGTCGGCGGCGCAGCGTTGCGTTCGTACCAGCAGAATAGGGCCCCCTCCCTCAGCTTGCCTGCTCCCAGCGGCGGCCTCCGGGAAGTTTCTGAGGCAGGTCGGCGGCGCAGCGCACGCGTCCGCCGGTCTGCCCGCCGCTTGCGCAGTCCCGCGCGGCGGCGATCGACCTAGCAACCAAGGACGCGATCGGTGAGCGTTGCGGAAAGCGAGAAGGTGGACTGCGGCCGACGCGGCGGGCGGGCCAAAGGCCCAAAGCTGATGAATGGGGATTCGGGATCAGCGGGCGCACGTTCGCAGGGGTTTTGGGACGCCCTAATTCCTTTCGGGTTTAGGTTTAGCGACGCGATGGAGACGCGTTGCGTGCTTGCTAATGCGAATCCTCTCGCCCGGACGCCGGACCCGTGTTTTCAAACACGGCTCCGGCGTGGCAGCCAGCCAGGGATTTATGTTGTGGTAATTACAAGATCTCAAGGATTACATACTAATATCGCAAGACAGGGTGAATGCGCGTCCGTTGCTTTATTTGACTTCCTTTAGGGTGTCACTTTGTGACTTGTGAGGCAGTCTCAGTGGGAGTTTCACTAGAGTTTCATTTGCATTTAATAGCCTGCCACATATGCATTTTTGATGACATGTCAACGTTTTAATGAAGAGAGAAGAATTAGGTTTCATGGGGATGAAACTCTCTTGGCACAGTTACCAACTCTCTATAAGTCATAGAATTAAATGTCTATGAAACTATGGAATGAAACTTTCCATTGAGAATGGGTGTTTCATCCGAGTTTCATTTCATTCTATATGACATAGCAATTTTGGAAATAACAAAATAAAACTCTCCACTGAGACTGGCCTGAGAGATGAGCAGAGAGAAGAGACAAGTCCAAAGCGATATGTGGTACACAAAAGCATATGCACCCGATTTTCCATGCACGGAAGCACACATATACCTGCATTTTGGCCAATAGAAATTGGACAACGCAACGGGACTCAAAGACCTCACCGGCTGTGCTGTGGACTGGTTCGATCTGGTCACGCTACACGCCCATCTACCGTCTTCGGCTAACCTTCACATCAGACATTCTGACTGCCATGTTACATTGTTACTGTTTGCACATCTCCTGCTATAGATGAGGGACCTCCCGGCAAATTAGTCGTTGCGTGTGTGATTGGGTGCGAAGGATGGTACGTGAAACATGGACCCAGAGCCGGTCCATGTTGCCGCATCGCGCAGGTATGCCATGTCATCAACATTGACTGGGTTGCGCATCTCAATTTTGGTCCCTAATTTTTTTTTGTGACTATTTTGGTCCCTAAATTGCTATGGAGGCCGGTCATTAGATTCTAAAGGTGCGTTTGCTAGGGATTCATATTCTTTTAAAAACGTCTTGAACCTAGATTCTCTCTGGAAGCGGTTTTATATGGTGAATCAAAGTCACTTCATGAGATTGTTTAATTGGTACGCTAGATTCCGATTCATGAAAAGATATGTTTTTTCTTTAAAAAATCATGAAATAAAAATATATCTCAAAAAGATTATAAATCTTTTGTGGGCTAACAACAACAAATACAATCCACTTCAGCCTGTTGCACTAAAAAGGATTATATACACAACTAAAAAATACAATTGTTAGCATATGAGACAAAGAAACGGAGGTGATTCGTATGTGAAAAATAAGAATCGTTCTAGTTGAAATTAGGGGCGGGCAAAATCTCACCAAAACCGATTAATCGAACCGAACCAGACATTTAACCCAAAAAGTTAGTTAACTAAAATTTTTGTGATCTATTTGGTGAAGACTTTGGCACTATTTGGTTAACTTTATTTGGTTTTGAACTGGCATTGACTAAATTAACCTTTTAACCAAAATCCTTTCTGATTGTTATATTGAACACTAAATTGTGTCCATTTGCATATTTAAATGTATTTCTATGAGACTTTATTTGTTCAAACCATTCTTTTTTGTTTTTCCTTTCGTTTTATTACATGATTCATTTCTAGTTAGGTGCTTCCTAATACTATTATGTTGTTGCATTATCTCCTGTAAAAATATAATATGTATTCAACCAATTAACCGAACCGATTTAATCGAACCCGATTTTGGTCGGTTATCAGTTTTTTACAACAAATTCAGTTAACATTTCACCAAACCCAAAATTCTTGATAAATGATTTAACCGAATCGATTTCACTGAATTAACCGAATTGTGTGGTTTAGTTGTTTGGCACCAATTCTTGGTTTCAAGACCAGAATCCAAAATGTTTCTATGTGCCAAACACTCCCTAAATACCAGTTGATAAATCAACCCAAGCACGTGCATAAACCAACTAAAACTGACAGAAATTAACCAGACCTCTCAGTATGCAGCATGCTTTCTAAAGAGCTACCGATATGTTCTTGTTGGTAACCTAATTAAGCCCATCATGGCTTTTCTGCTGGCCAGGCATGTTTGCTATAAACTGGTTAGGCCGGTTTTGGCTAGTCTGAATTTAAATTTGGAACTCGTGTAGAATTTAAGTTGTAAACACTTTCAAATAGGATAAGAGCACCACATCCTATATAAATATACGATGGGACACGACGGATTAAAGATATCGAATCAATAGAAATCAAAATACATTTAGTCTTTTTTTTTATCTCAAACCCTAACTTTCCCAACCCCTGTATTTTCTATTTTGCAAGCTTCTCAACAGCCTGTAGACATTATAGGTGGTTTACGACAACCCTAGGTGCATCTTCCTAACAAGTTTCTTTACGAGAAGCGTTCACAGGTTTTCACACCAAATGAGTCAAAAAGAAGGCCTAGGCTGTTTCCTTAGGTTTTTCTGCAACTGCGAGGTGATCCGTTTACGACTCAAGTGTGCTATCTCGCTTTGGCGTGGTACATTAACTACGTCAATGGTTCCATTACAGTATTACACTATTACAAAAGGTTACCAGATTAAGAGCATCTCCACTAGATATCTCCTATACCGAGCTGCAGCAGATATCCTATCTCATCTTCTATACCTATAAATTTTAAGAGATCTCCTAAAAGAAACATCATCTCCCCTAAAATAAAGGAGACATCCAACTCTCCCCTATCCCTAAGGAAAATATCCTAAATTGATTTTAGGGTGCTCTGCAATATGAGAAATCTTGTAGAGATGCTCTATAAATCTCATTCTTGTGAAGCCATTTCCCAAGTCACACTTAATAATGATTACTAAGGTCAGTCTCTGGGAGATTTCATTTAGGTTTCATTTGCATTCAATATTGTGACACATCAACACATTTGATGACTTAGCAAGTTATAATTATTATAAAGACAGAGATAGAGAGAGTTTCATCTTGATGAAACCCAACACAAAAGCTGACAACGCCATGAAACTCACCACTAAGACTAGCCTAATATACTCCATAGCTAACCAATTTGCTACTAGTGCAACAAGCTAGTGCTAACTGAAACTGTCGTAACAGCAACTTATCATCTAAACACATACTAGTTAAGAATTTCTTTCCTACAGGTAGAGCTTGGCAGTTCACACATACTACTAGTTATTAAGAATGTCTTTCCTTCAGGTAGAGCTTGGCAGCTCCAGGTAATTCACCAGGTTCGCTTGCAGGTTTTGCAAGCATGGTTGTCCCTAGACATTGGGGATGCACAAAGGTAGCAGAAGCAGTGCCCGCACCTGTAAATTGGAACAAAGAAGATCATCATTTGTATTCAATGTAATGAATGTTTAATTTGTGAGCAGTACCTGCAGATGATATGAACACAGCCCTCTATCCTCTCCACATATATCTTGCACTTGGGGCACCTCTGCCACTTGCTCTTTTGTGCGACCTTCCTCAGCAGTAGGTCCTCCCTGCCCTGCTCATCCTTGCCCAGTCGTTGGAACTCTGTGCAAGTGACACCATCGTGCCATGGAACCTTGCACTGGGCACAGAACATCCGGCAGCAGTGTGGGCACTCCACATTTGTTATCACCGCCTCACCATGGCCAGGATCATGAACCAACAGAGCAGAGCATTCCTTAAAGGGACAGTAGAATTTGAGTGACCCCAATGATGAGTCACAGAGCGCAGCTCCCCATCTCTGGAACAGCTGTGCCGGGATCACATCACGGCACACGTCTGGGTGCAACACACCATCCTTGCACCCTGGGTCAGGGCAGCCAATAGACAACACATTCTGCTCAACCTTTGCAGCAATGTACTGGCTCACACAACTGGTGCAGAATGTGTGTGTGCATCCATCAATGGGAAAGAACTCCCCGATGTGCACTGTTTCCATGCAGATGGCACAGTAGAACTCACTGCTGATCTTTGCGCTCGCACCTCGAGAACATTGACCAAGCTCTTGAAGTGTACTATCTAGTGGTTTCTTCCCTTTCTGGTCCATGTCTTCAATTGAGATCAAAGTGCTCTGAGGCACACTGATGCCTTGATGTGTCTCTGTATTGTGCAAAGAATCACAAGACGCCACGGCGCACCTGGGCAGTCCAGTGGCCTCCGTCTCAGGTGCATATTGGCAGAAGCAGGCAATGCAGATGACATGGTCACAATTTTCAGGTTTCCACGAGGCTTCCAATGATCGGATGACCTGTTTGCAAACTGCACAGACATCCTCCGACTGAATTGAGAACCGGAGAACCTCTTCAACCTGCAGATCCTCGGCCAGGGCAGAATCATCAGCTGCCATGGCGACCAGATCCAGCATTATTGTTGTTATAGTATTGCACAGTTGCTCTCTCGGTTGAACCAAATCGACACCTGGCCAAGACCTCTATTCCAAGGAAATGCAAGAGTGAGGAAGGTTATCTTCATGAAATCAAAAGTGAAAATATCAGAGCAGGCTAACACTGAACAAAAAGAAATGGCCAACTGCATGAAAGATGAAAGTAAAGATAAAGTAAGAAGCAACTCTAATATAACGCCCTTCTACCAGCACAACTAGTGAACAGAACAGCCAAAGAACAGAAAACAGATGGGGCGAAGTCCTCGCACCAACATCATCAAACTCTGGCGCGCTCTGCGTGCAGACATTGACTAGGAAGAAGAATGCCTCCTACATTCTGCAAGCACCCGAAGCCCAGCGCACTGACCCACCAAAACTATTTTTACCCACAGATTCCCTTCAAAATCATGGCTTCAACCGCTAAAGGAAGGTATACACAACGGAAAAGAGAGCGGGCATGCTCTTTCCAGGCATAAAATCGAACACTTGGCGTGCGCTGCGTGCGCGCACCAACTGGCACGCATCCTACATTAAAGCAACCACCAGCGCCAGCCACAGTCACTCCCTGAGACAAACTCGCTAGAACCACCAATTCCCCTTAAAATCACGCCTCCATATCATAGACAAACTTGGGCCTGAACGATCTGGCCGTGGGTTCTTTCGTGCGTACCAGTACTACGGCGCTTCCGTCTTCTAGCTAACGTCGGGCTACGGAGGCTTGATCGCATCAGCGGCGCCGCATCGTCCGCCCGCTTGCGCGTAGCGGCTATAGATCTACGGACGAGGGGTTGGATTGGGTGGCACAAGAGGATGTGCTCGAACATGCGGGGAGAAGAACCGGCGTGGCGGAGGGGGAGTGATGGCCTAATAAAAGCAGTAAATAAAGCTGATCGCCTGTTGCCGAGGTTATCGGGATACATGGAGTCACATTTCACTTTAATGCAATTTATCTACGTCTTAATCCTTTGGATTTAGCACTCTCTAGAAAGATTCGTAACCTGCGTTACACGTGACATGAATCGTAAAGCGGTGTTTTGTCAAGGTTCGTATGAAAATAAAATATGGAAGGTGCCGGATTTTTTTTTACTAACGTGCATGTGTTCCATAAGGTCAATCTCATATTTCCAGCGGGCGAGAGTTTCATTTATATTTAATAGCATGTCATATAAGTGTTCTTTAAAATGTGGCAACATTTTTTATAAAAGATAAAAGAGAAGAAATAAGTTTCATTACTATAAAACTCTTAGGCTATCCGCACTCGTCCACCTCTATTTCTATCTCTAAAAAGGAATATTCTATCCCAGTCATCGAGATTCTCTACTCTATATCAATTTCTCCTGCACCCGTGTTATCTCTATCCCATACTCTATACCTACTATTCCATATTTTATTCCCCTCTCTCCCCCCTTCTCTCTCCCCAACTCTCTCTTTTTCTCCTACTACAGTGTTTGGCGTACGTGCACAGTGCACCTCCAGGCGTAGCGCGCGTACCGGCCGACCGCTACGCGCCCGTGCGTGATACAGGCGCGCGGTGCGGGCGCGCGCACGCTACGCCTGGCGTAGCGGCCGGTTTGACGGTCCGCAGTGCGGACAGCCTTAGTTACCAGCTTAAGATGAGCCATAGGAGTAAAACTAAATGTCTATATGAAACAAAATAATAAGTTCCCAAAAAAACAAAATAATAAAACCATGTATTGAGAGTGATGGTCGATGTCTAATGTGTCAACACACAGAACATGATCGTTTCCTCTTGTTCCCACATCAACTAGCGCTCCTCCACAGACAACCTGCGCTCATTGATTGTTTTGGCTCTTGCCACCTCAAATCCTTCAACTTCGTTTCCTCCTCCTCAGTGAGCAACTGTTGAATGGCATTCTTGTATGAACCTTCATCTCTCCTCTTATTCTTGAGATGTTTCTTTACACACTTCCTTCCCATCAGCCTTTGTCCTTGCGATAGTTGAGATGAATCAAGAGTTCGTGGGCTTCCCATACCTTCTTCTTGTTTGGCTCCATCAATAAGGGTTGGATTGGATGCGGTAGCATTGCTAGCCTTGGTGAGTTCCTCACTTTGAGGTAGCAATGAAGCAAAGGAAATCTTTTCTTCTTTCCACCTGAACAAGTGAGTTGTGCTTCCAACAACTACATTCAATATGAAACAATGGGGTAAAGAAGTTTGCACACACACACAAAACATTTAAATTGACCGAATTAGGATAATCTTACACGTTCTTAGTACGGGATGAAAGCATCTAGGCCCTGAGGTTTGGTTTCGGCAATTGATGACAACGCTTTATTACCATGACTAACGTGTGTTTTGCAGAAACTTTGGTAAGTTAGGTCATGGAGGTGATAACTGCTTTGGGCACCATGGTATTCGTGTCCCTTGATGGAAATCGTTTCGGTTTTCAAAAGAGTGACGTCAAGATTAAGGACGGTTAGTTCCGGATGTCGAGGTGTTAAGACACATTCGGAATAGTCGTTAGGATCTTCGTTTTTCTCTTTTTGCCGTACTATAAAGGGGGGCATGAACGGGTAGCTTGACCTAGGCGAGTCCTATGTTTAGGTGTGGTGCACACTTGTTAAACTTGGCGCTAGGCAACCCTAGAATAGCTCAAAGTTCAGTTGGAAGCAACTTGGTTGAAGTTGCGACGCGTTTCGGAAAGTTTCGGGCTGTTTCCCACTGACCGGACGCGGTCTTCGGCAGCACCGGACGCGTCCGGTCAGTACGTTACCGCGGCTAGGGTTTCGGCCCTGACCACCGGACGCGGTCCTCACGAGGACCGGACGCGGTGGTCAGTGGCTGACACGTGTCACTTGAGGGAAACACCCGTCGGACGCGACCTGGCTGTGATCGGCGCGTCCGGTCACAGTCCAGTAAGGTCCAGAGACGACCGGACGCGTCCGGTCATCACCGACCGGACGCGGCCTCGCGTCCGGTGCGATCACAGTGAGCTCCCTTGCACGATCGGACGCGTCCGGTCACCCCTGACCGGCGCGTCCGGTCGTTCAGTTCAAAATCGGGTTTTGACCGTTACGGGCGACCGGCGCGTCCGGTCAGCCCGTGTCAGAACATAACGGTTCGTTTTCTTTGAGGGGTGTATAAATACATCCCCTCCACCTCTTTTAGAGGTCTCTTGCTCATTCAAACATCTGAGAAAACCCTTTAGAGTGCAAGGGAGTGCAAGAGCTCTAGTGAGGATAGAGATTTGAGAATCAAAGTTAGAGTTTCCTCACTAGTGATTAGAGAGTAGCAAGTGTGCATCCATCTCCTCATTTGGGCTCGTTGTGGTCAAGTGAGAGTTCTAGCTTGTTACTCTTGGTGATCGCCATCACCTAGACGGCTTGGTGGTGATTGGGAGTTTGGTGATCATCCGGCGGAGCTTGTGGATGACCCAACTCATGTTGTGAGCGGTTTTGGGTGATTCACCGCGACGGAGTGTCGAAGAATCAACCCGTAGAGAGCACTTGATCCTTGCGCGGATCAAGGGGGAGCGACACCCTTGCGCGGGTGCTCCAACGAGGACTAGTGGGGAGTGGCGACTCTCCGATACCTCGGAAAAACATCGCCGTGTTCCTTGCCCTTTACATTCAAGCATTTACATTCTCGTATTTACATTCATTGCTTGATTTACTTTCCTAGAATTGCCATGCTAGACTAGGATTGGAAACTAGGGTGCAAAACTTTTTATCGGTAGACTCTCTAGGAACACAAGTAGGCACTAGGGGTGAATTCCGGCTTATAGGTTTTAATTCTTGCAATTAATTTTTAGAAAAGCCCAATTCACCCCCCCCTCTTGGGCATCTTGATCCTTTCAATTGGTATCGGAGCCGTGTTGCTCCTAATTTAGGCTTTACCGCCTAGAGCAAGATGTCTAACGGGGAAGGACCACCTCCCACCTTTGAGGGGGATGATTTTCCATATTGGAAAATCCGCATGGAGGCGTATCTCAAAGCCATAGATGTCGGGTGCCTTAGAGCCGCAACCCAAGGGCTTCCCGCTATCAAGGATCCCGCAAACCCCATTGGTGACGAGGAGAAGTACGACCGGTGGAATGCAAAGGCCAAAAATGCACTCTACCGGGGCTTAGGCAAAGATATCTTCAATCGTGTGCGTAATGCAAAGAACGCTCATGATTTGTGGGAGAATCTTTGTGCTCTCCATGAGGGAACTAAGAGTGAGCGTGAGGAACGCTATCATATTGCTTTAAAGAAAATTAATTCTTTTGAGATGCTTTCCAAAGAAAGTGCTAATGACATGTACACTCGCTTGAATGTTCTTGTAGAGGACCTCAATGCTCTTGGGCTCACTCAAATGAGCCAATCGGATGTTGCAAGGAGGATCTTGAGTGTTCTTCCCGTTGAGAAGTATGGTCACATTGTCACCGTGCTTCATCAAAGTGATCTCTCCACCGCAACACCGACACAAGTATTGGGGAAGATCAATGCTCATGAGATGTACATGCACATCACTCCGGAAGAAGGCTCATCATCTTCCAAGAAGAAAGACTTGGCCTTCAAAGCTAGCCATGACAAGAAGAAGAAGAAGAAGGGCCAAGCCATGATTGTGCAAGAAAGCTCAAGTGAAAGTGATGTCGATGATGAATCACTGTTGACGGTCCTTAAGTATCAATTATAACTATCAAATAAATAGAGAAAAGGATCCAAATGAAACCAACACCTAGACTTAGGGTTTTATCTGACAGAATTCCACGAGTTTTGCTGTTTATCTATTTCTGCAGGGGGTTATCAGAAAATACGGAAGAAAGGCCCACATGTCGGATTAATGACGGGATATTAACCGAACACGTAATTATCTTACATCTAGAAGAGTCCAGAAGCCACGAGAACGAACGGGAGGCGTAACAGGGCCGGAGACAGGGCGCCCGCCCTAGTCCCTAGGGCTCCCGCCCCCTCCTGTGGACCAATCAGGCTCCGCCTCGAGGATTATGCTCCACCGACCTAGAGGATCAAGGAAAACCACACGATCAATGTCGGTTTGATCCAACGGCCCAGATTCATCCGAAAGGGCTATATAAGCAAGGCCCCTGACCCTGGAGGAGAGGCCCTCGTCTCATACTTCAAACCCTAATTCAGGAGGAGAGCCTCTGATCAAGCCCTAGAGCCACCACATCAACTAGATCTCTAGTTAGCATAGCTACATAGGATTAGAACTAGAAGGAGTCAATCTTCGATTGGTTCCCGGATCTGTCAAGAGGATTCTTGGTAATTCCTCTCTTGTTCTTCAATTGTTCATCATTGTTCTTCAATATTATGAATATGACTTTGTTCTATTTCAATATATTGATTATGACTTTGCTCTACTTGATTATATTTGCAATTATATTGTTCTTAGTTTATCATAGTTATATGCTTGGCTTAGTTAGATTGGAATTATATACATGCCTAGGATCGTATAGCGTTTATCCATGTGTACAGTGGGTGAATGATAATTATTGTGTAGACGTGGTGTCTATACCGTATTTATCTGCGATTGCACCCTATATGCCGGATTGTGGGGTAGTTCGCGATAGTGACAGCTTCGTTGATTCTTATATAGTCCCCCTCTCGTGTATAGGGCAGGCAGAGCAACACTATTACAGGGGAGTGATTGCTATGTTCTTCATCTTCCTTGCTAATATTCACTATGCATGGATATAGTCTTTTCTCACCATGATTGCCAAGTATAATTGCACTAACTATGATATGCTAGACTTTATAGTTAATAATAACTTAGGGAATATCTTTGTAGTTCATCCTAATTCCATGCTAATGACTTGCTAGAATATCTGTTGAGGTGCTTATCATTATTATATGTGGCTAGCTGATCAGATTAATTATCTTTGTCACCATTATCACTTTACCTTTACTTAATGTGACATTTATACCTGTATAAAGAGATTGATAAATACTCTCGGTTATACATGCAATGATGTGTACTCAGTTCCATATTCTCATTCCATTATCAACCATGATACTTAGAAATCCCTTCCCAGTGGTAAAAATATAAATAACGATACCTGGAATACTTCCCGGTTAAAATGCTACATCGGTATTAATCTGTGCGCTTGCAGATCCCTTTTATTATTTATCTTGATGAGCAAATGCATATTTCAATACCGTGTCTCTCATGTCATGCTGGGGATGACAACTTGGCTTAAGTGGCATGAGGGATAGGTTTGGCATTTTTGGCACCGTTATCAGAATTAGAAAACTAAGTCTACTTTTGGTAGTGACGTTAAGAATGCCCAACAAGCATTTTTGGCGCCGTTGCCGGGGAAGGTTGATTACTAAGTAGGAATGAATACGGAACTTTGAGTCATCATTTGCATCACTAATCTGATCGAGCTTATCAATTCTCTTATACAGTTTTACCCCTGTATTTTCCATTTTGATTATTGTAGGGTGATGTATGAATAGAAGACATCTTCCAGACAACTTTGTTGACGATCCCGAAGCCTTATTCAGAAGAACAAGAGCCAAGCTCAAGAAGACATCGTCAACACTTCAGCATAAAGCTTCATCCAAATCCGAAGACCGCCGAAGTTTCATCCGGAATTTGTCGACTGAATTCGAAGCCATGGCGAACAAGTCGATCCGCGAGTTCTCAGCTCCCACTACGGACAACATCCGCACTGGACCTGCTGGGGAGATCGACCGCAACTTCGAGCTCAAGCCTGGGCTCATCAACATGGTGCAAGCTAACCAGTTCTATGGGAAGCCACATGAAGACGCTAGTGCTCATCTTCAACACTTCCTGGAGATCTGCAGCACTTTCACCATGGCTGAAGTCCCCAGAGACGCCATACTACTTCGCCTTTTCCCATTCTCACTGTTGGGGAGAGCGAAGCAGTGGTTCTACGCTACAAAGGAGAAGAACACTACGTGGGCACTTTGCTCCACGAACTTTCTGGCCAAATTCTTTCCCATGGGCAAGACCAATGCTCTCCGTGGGAAGATTACAAGTTTTCAGCAACAACATGATGAATCCGTTCCAGAAGCATGGGAGCATTTCCAAGACTACATCCTAGAATGTCCCCATCATGGAATGGAAAGCTGGCTACTGATGCAGACATTTTATCATGGGCTCATTAACAGTGCCCGTGAAACCATGGATGCTGCAGCTGGAGGAGCATTCCTATCACTCACCATACCTCAAGCCACAGCTCTTGTGGAGAAGATGGCATCCAACCAAGGTTGGAATGAAGAAAGAACTCAGACACGCAAGAGAGGTGGAGGTATGCACCAGCTCAAGGAGGTAGACATGCTGTCTGCCTACTCATGAAGAAGCTCGATGATCGAGCTGGAGAAAAGAAAGAAGTCATGCACGTCTACGACTCCCACATGACTTGTGAGGAGTGTGGAGGTACTGGACACTCGGGCAATCACTGTCCTGAGTTGCTGGAGGACGTGAACTACATTAACAATAACAACAACTACTACTACAACCGTCCTCAGCAGAATCAAGGTTGGAATCAACAGAGGCCTAACTACTCAGGTAATTACCAAGGTAACAATTCTTTCAATAATAATAATAATTATCCACCTTTGAGAGAGTTAGTGTCCAACCAAGGAAAGCTAATGGATAACCTGTCTAAGAAATTGGCATCTAATGATAAAATACTAGAAAATATAAATAATAGAATGGATAATTTCTCTACTGCCATCAAGAACCAGATTAGCTTTAATAAAATGATTGAATCTCAGTTGAATCAAATAGCTGCTGCTGTTCCTGCTACTAACCCCGGTATACCATCACAACCGGAAGGACTAGAATCTGCAAATCTTGTAGACATGTTTGATGCAGGAGATTACTGGAGTAACCCTATCGTGGAAGTAAGTACTGACCGTCTGCCGGTCAAGAGAGGCGATCCAGGACGCCCCGTCATCCCGATCTCCATCGGCATGCGAGACTTTCCAGAAGCACTCTGTGACTTTGGCTCCAGCGTCAACATCATGCCCAGGGTACTCTATGAAAAACTCTTTTCACAACCATTATTAGAAACAACCATGTGTTTGCAGCTTGCAGATAGGACACTGAGTTTCCTGAGAGGAATATTGAAGAACATCTGTGTCCGAGTGGGTTCCTCGTACGCTCCAGCAGACTTCGTAGTGATAGAGACCGGTTCTGATGAGAGGGCTCCCGTCATCCTAGGGAGACCATTCCTGAACACCGCGGGAGCTGTCATCTATGCTAGTGCTGCCAAGATCAGTTTCTACATCAAGGGGAGGAAGGAAACGTTTTCCTTCAAGAACAAGACCGCACAAATCCCAGAGCAACCCCAATATGAACCAAGGAAGAGGATCAACAGGAGGAACAAGAGCAAGAAGCAAGTATGGACCGAGACAGCTAAGATGGTCACTGCCGTGCACAAAGGTCAAGATCGCCAACTCAAGTCACCGTTCTTGCCTAAGAAGGACGACCCAGGTATGCCAAGCATTTATTGCTTCATTAATGGGTCCCACTTCTACAAGACACTTTGCGACACTGGGTCGGGCGTCAACATAATGGCCAAGGTCACCTATGAACTTCTGTTCGGAACCATGCCCTTAAACCCAACATATATTCAGCTCCAGATGGCAGATCAGACATTCCGACAGGTCGAAGGTACAGTAACTGACGTCCCTGTCAAGATAGACGATCACTTTGTCCATACAGACTTTCAGGTTATTGACATGGGAGAAGATGAATACGATCCACCCATCATCCTTGGAAGACCATTCCTTAGTACTGTCAAAGCAATCATTTACATTGGAACTGGAGAAGTCCACATGCACTTCCCCTCTGAGAAGGTACGTCTTTACTTTACTGACCCTAACTATGTATTTGAAGAATCCAAGCAGATCAGGACAAGAAGAAGGCGGCGTAACCACAATCAGAAGCAACAGGTCATCAAGGACGGATGGGCAGATTATGAAGGAGAAGTGGTAAGATCTGAAGACATACCACTCAACCAACACTGTCCTGAGGAGACCAAAGCACCGAGACAGGTATGGAAAGAAAAGACAGTTGTACATGAAGAAGAGGCGCCGCCGGAACCACCGACTACGCCATCCACCAAGTCCCAGGACGACTGAACGAATAAGAGTCCCGTTCGGAGGACTTAAAAACACCGAACGCCTTGCCAAGAGGTAACTTGGTAGTTATCCTTTCCTTTTAATTATTTACTTTATCTTAAATAGTTTGCTTAGTTAATCATATTCATACTATCTTAAAAAAAATAAAAAAATCAAGGAGGCTCAGCATGATAAAGGCTAGATATTTATGCTAACACTTAATCAGTTCCACAAAGCTTTGTTGTCTATTTGAGCTTCACAGAATTCAAGGAGACTAGCAGACGGAGGACATTCTAATCGCTGTCAGGGTGCTGCCGACTTTCAAATACATCTCCGCCATCTGCTAGCTACATCAGAAGAGATTATGTCAAGATCCAGCTTGGGGGAGAGCACCTCCATTATCTTGCTAAGTATTTCTATCTTTATCTTTATATTTATATATACTTCTACCTTATAAAAATAAAAATATACATAACTATGAAAAAAACCAAATAAAGATTTTGTGCTTATATATATACCTATATCTTTTGCTTAGTGTGTTTTAATAAATAAATAAAGTGGCTATGCTAAACTGAATCTAAATAATAATAAAACTCTAGCATGGATATGATGAATAGTTGCTTTGCCTAACTTTCAAATTTGAAGTCCTCTCTCTAAGTTTAGACATAACTGTTATCATTTAAAGCTTGCTCTAAACCTGAACTTGTGGGAAGAGAACTTGATCTAAAGTCTAAGTTGTTAACGGATATGATATGGGAAGGTTGAGCTGCTGTTTATCTATTCCTAGAGATGCTAGAATTCTGGAGAATTTTATCTTTGAAAATCTTAAAATGCTACATGATGAGTTCCTGTATGATGAGAGTTTAAGTTCCTACCACAGCCATACATACATGCTTGTTAGACTTTAAGCCATACCTTTACTTTTTACTGCTTATGAGCATTGAGTGTAGTCAAGCTGTGTAGACCCTTAGGAGCTTGTCATGCGGTTAAAATCAAGATTCACTTGCACGATCACTCATACATGCTGCTTCTACTCCGGAAGTACGCATCCACATATATCCACTCATTCTCATCTCCAGATCTACATAAAATTATTCTACTCCTAATCCGGGAGAGAATAGCCAAAAATATTTTCCCATTCTTGTTATCCCCTGTGAAATAAATGCTCAAGCTATTTTGGTTACTACCACTTGCTATATTGTTCTAAGGAGATGAGTGCTCTATACGAGGAAATAAAAAGGGGCAAGTGCCCGGAACCTCGAAAAGAAAAAGATACGAGGAAATAAAAAGGAGCAAGTGCTCGGAACCTCGATGAAAAAAAAGAAGAAAAAGTGTGAGAAGAGAGGTAAAAATGGACAAGTGTCCGACAGTAGAATTAGGGGTACAAGATACCCACCTGAAAAAAAAAGAAGAAAATATAGAGCACCTCATTCTCCTCAAGAGCTTTAAAAGCAAGAAAGGTACGTATCCCCTCAAAAAGAGCAAAAGTAGAATTAGACTTTCATCATTGTTATCATCACTACCACCATACACCATTTATTCGCCACACATGCACATCTTGATTTGACTTATTGGCTTGTTTCTCTGGATCCATGGTTTGACTATGCAATAAATGTCTTGTAAGTATGTATACTTTATCTCCCACCGATGAGCTCCAGATATCAAAAGCCTTATTAGAATAGGATGAGAGAGAAGGCAATGTCACTCTGCCTTATACCACAAATACTACATACTTTGCTTTGAGAGAAGGCAGACATCATTACTGCCTTGGTGAGGATCCAGAAATACCACAAAAGAGAGACCTGAGAGAGTCATACAAGGAATCTCTGAGTTTTATTTGAAAATCTGCAAAAAAAAAAACTCCAGAGCTATAGCTGATCAAGAATAAGAGACATGGCGCTTGACTAGACTGTTCTATCTTTTAACCGCTCAAGACAAAGGTGACGGTTGCAAGCCCCATGGTGAAAGGTATAATGAGTAAGTTTTAAGTCTTGACAGTTTACTTTAACTCAGAGATGAGACTCTATTTGAAAGCATGTGTACCGTCAAAATTCAAAGGCATTTCAGCAACTACTGAGTCTCTCCTTGCTCAGGGACGAGCAAGAGGTAAGCTTGGGGGAGTTTGTTGACGGTCCTTAAGTATCAATTATAACTATCAAATAAATAGAGAAAAGGATCCAAATGAAACCAACACCTAGACTTAGGGTTTTATCTGACAGAATTCCACGAGTTTTGCTGTTTATCTATTTCTGCAGGGGGTTATCAGGAAATACGGAAGAAAGGCCCACATGTCGGATTAATGACGGGATATTAACCGAACACGTAATTATCTTACATCTAGAAGAGTCCAGAAGCCACGAGAACGAACGGGAGGCGTAACGGGGCCGGAGACAGGGCGCCCGCCCTAGTCCCCAGGGCGCCCGCCCCCTCCTGTGGACCAATCAGGCTCCGCCTCAAGGATTATGCTCCACCGACCTAGAGGATCAAGGAAAACCACACGATCAATGTCGGTTTGATCCAACGGCCCAGATTCATCCGAAAGGGCTATATAAGCAAGGCCCCTGACCCTGGAGGAGAGGCCCTCGTCTCATACTTCAAACCCTAATTCAGGAGGAGAGCCTCTGATCAAGCCCTAGAGCCACCACATCAACTAGATCTCTAGTTAGCATAGCTACATAGGATTAGAACTAGAAGGAGTCAATCTTCGATTGGTTCCCGGATCTGTCAAGAGGATTCTTGGTAATTCCTCTCTTGTTCTTCAATTGTTCATCATTGTTCTTCAATATTATGAATATGACTTTGTTCTATTTCAATATATTGATTATGACTTTGCTCTACTTGATTATATTTGCAATTATATTGTTCTTAGTTTATCATAGTTATATGCTTGGCTTAGTTAGATTGGAATTATATACATGCCTAGGATCGTATAGCGTTTATCCATGTGTACAGTGGGTGAATGATAATTATTGTGTAGACGTGGTGTCTATACCGTATTTATCTGCGATTGCACCCTATATGCCGGATTGTGGGGTAGTTCGCGATAGTGACAGCTTCGTTGATTCTTATATAGTCCCCCTCTCGTGTATAGGGCAGGCAGAGCAACACTATTACAGGGGAGTGATTGCTATGTTCTTCATCTTCCTTGCTAATATTCACTATGCATGGATATAGTCTTTTCTCACCATGATTGCCAAGTATAATTGCACTAACTATGATATGCTAGACTTTATAGTTAATAATAACTTAGGGAATATCTTTGTAGTTCATCCTAATTCCATGCTAATGACTTGCTAGAATATCTGTTGAGGTGCTTATCATTATTATATGTGGCTAGCTGATCAGATTAATTATCTTTGTCACCATTATCACTTTACCTTTACTTAATGTGACATTTATACCTGTATAAAGAGATTGATAAATACTCTCGGTTATACATGCAATGATGTGTACTCAGTTCCATATTCTCATTCCATTATCAACCATGATACTTAGAAATCCCTTCCCAGTGGTAAAAATATAAATAACGATACCTGGAATACTTTCCGGTTAAAATGCTACATCGGTATTAATCTGTGCGCTTGCAGATCCCTTTTATTATTTATCTTGATGAGCAAATGCATATTTCAATACCGTGTCTCTCATGTCATGCTGGGGATGACAACTTGGCTTAAGTGGCATGAGGGATAGGTTTGGCATTTTTGGCGCCGTTATCAGAATTAGAAAACTAAGTCTACTTTTGGTAGTGACGTTAAGAATGCCCAACAATCACTTGCACTCATGGTGAGAAAGACCACCAAGATGCTAAAGAAGCTAAACAAGAGTGGCATCAAGTTCGATGGCAAGAAAAAGAAATTCTTCACAAGTAGCAAGAGAAAGCCCATCTCGGAGATGGATTGCTACAATTGTGGTGAACTTGGCCACCTAGCTCATCAATGCCCTAGACCACCAAAGGACAAGTACAAGAACAAGAACAAGGGCAAGAAAAATGATTCAAGTGATGAAGAAGATGAGAAGAAGAAGAACAAGCCATACAAGAAGAAGGATGGCAAGAAGAAGGAGTTCTACAAGAAGAAGAAGGGAGGAAAGGCATATATTGTTGGTGATTGGCTCACCGACATTGAATCATCTTGTGACTCCTCCGAAGATGAGAGCGATGATGAGAAAGAGAAGGTTGCCACATTTGTGATGGGGCCATAATCTTCACCGACATCTTCATCACCACCTTCACCGCCTCCTTCACCATCATCGTCCACTACTCACCTATGCCTTATGGCCAAGGGTGAACGAAAGGTACAAAACCATGATAGTGATGATGATGATGATAGTGATAGTGATGATGAATATGACGCACCTTCTTATGATGAACTTGTAAAATTGCTAAACAAATACACTAAAATCATAAGAAGGACAAGAAATGAAAATGATGAACTTCAAAATGAAAATGAATCACTCTCATCAAAGCTTGAAAATGCTCAAAAGGCTAGTGGTGAGCTTAGAGATCAAAATGAAGTTATGTCTTCCACTCTCAAGGAGCTCAAAACCTCCAATAAAGAGCTTAAAGATCAACATGATAAACTTGAGAAGAAGCATGATGAGCTCATCACTAGACATAACTCTCTAAAAGAAAAATACACCACATTGAAAATTGACTATGATAGTCTTGTGGCTGCTAATGAACTTGCTCTTGAAACACATGATGCTACTAACAATGTTGTTAAGTGTGATATAGCTACATCATGTGATGACTTGATCATTGAAAGCATTGAGCAAGGTTCTAGTAGCAAAGGCAAGAGTGTGGTTGAGTCAAGCAACTATAATGATTATGCCAAGATCAAGTGTGAGAATGAGAAGCTTGCAAGTGAGAACAAGAAGCTTAAAGGTTTGATGGCTCTTGAGAAGCAAACAACAAATGAGTCACTCATTGAAGAGAACAAAAAACTCAAGCAAGAAAAAGAGCATCTCAAGACCGGCCTAAGCAAATTCACAAGAGGTCAATATTTGCAAAGTGAGCTACTCATGAACACCGTAATGAAGATGGATAGAAGTGGTATTGGGTACTTGGCAAATCAAGAGAAGAAGGCAAAAGCTCAACAACAACAAAGCAAGTCAAAGCCCAAGCCAAAGAGATGTGTTGAGTGTGGTCAAGAAGGTCACTTTGCTCATGAATGCAAAACTCCACCACCACAACCCTTGCCCAAGCATGCTAGACCCTTTGCCTTCAATGCTCATTACATGCTAAGAAAAGATTCAAATGGAAAGATGAAAGTCATGTTTTTGGGTCCCCCAAACAAGAATAGGCCAAAGAAAATATGGGTTGCCAAGTCACTAGTTGAGAAAGTCAAGGGCCCCTCTCAAGTTTGGGTCCCTAAACAAAAAGCTTGATCTCTTGTGTGTAGGTGAACTACAAGACCGGTGGATCTCATTGGGTTATTGATAGTGGTTGCACTCAACATATGACCGGTGATCCTCGTATGTTCACCTCCATTGAAGAGAATGGGATATGTCAAGAGAAGATCACATTTGGGGATAATTCAAAGAGTAAAGTCAAGGGTATAGGCAAGATTGCAATATCAAATGATCACTCACTCTCAAATGTGCTCTATGTTGCTTCATTGAGTTTCAACTTGTTATCCGTTGGGCAACTTTGTGACCTTGGTTTCCAATGCTTGTTCACACCAAATGAAGTTGAAGTTTCAAAGATAGATGACAAGCAAGTGATATTCAAAGGCTTTAGATACAACAATCTTTATCTTGTTGACTTCACCTCCGAAGATGCAAATTTGATGACATGTTTGTTCACCAAGACCTCACTCGGTTGGCTTTGGCATAGGAGGCTTGCACATGTTGGAATGAGCACTCTCAACAAGCTATTGAAGAAAGAACTAGTAAGAGGATTGAAGGATGTGAAGTTTGAAAAGGACAAACCTTGTAGTGCATGTCAAGCGGGCAAACAAGTTGCAAACACTCATCCAACCAAGGCTTTCATGTCAACCTCAAGAGTGCTAGAACTTCTACACATGGATTTGTTTGGGCCTACAACTTACAAGAGCTTGGGTGGTAATCTCTATTGTCTTGTGATAGTGGATGACTACTCAAGATATACATGGACTTTCTTCCTTCATGACAAATCCGAAGTGGCAAGTTGCTTCAAGAAGTTTGCAAAGAGAGCTCAAAATGAATTTGAAGTCAAGATAAAGAAGATTAGAAGTGACAATGGCAAAGAGTTTGACAACACCAACATTGAAGCTTATTGTGATGAAATTGGAATCAAGCATGAGGTCTCTTCAACCTACACTCCTCAACAAAATGGTGTAGTTGAGAGAAAGAACCGGACTTTGATCACCCTTGCAAGAACAATGCTAGATGAGTACAACACTCCGGAAAAGTTTTGGGCCGAGGCAATCAACACCGCATGCTATGCTTCAAATCGCCTCTTCCTCCAAAAGTTTCTTGGCAAGACCCCCTATGAGTTGCTTAATGGGAAGAAGCCGGACGTCTCATTCTTCCGGGTGTTTGGTTGCAAATGCTACATCTACAAGAAGCGTCAACACCTAGGGAAGTTTCAAAGACGTTGTGATATTGGTTTTCTTGTTGGTTACTCATCAAAGTCCAAAGCATATAGAGTATTTAACCATACCACCGGTTTGGTTGAAGAAACATATGATGTGGAATTTGATGAATCTAACGGCTCCCAAGGAGCAATTGAGAATTGTGATGATGTAGGTGATGAACCCTTGAGGGAGGCCATGAAGAACATGCCCGTGGGAGACATCAAGCCAAAAGATGATGAAGATGATGTGCAAATCATTGATCCACCATCTTCATCACGTGTGCCTCAAGATGATGACAAAAATGAGAGAGTTGAAAATGAAGACACCTATATCTCTCATGAACAAGCCGAGGCACAAGCTCAAGATGTTGATGCTCCTCCTCAACCTCCTCAAGTGGTTGATAGAAGAAATTCACCTCTACTTCAAGCACATCCACAAGAACTCATCATAGGGAGTCCTACTAAGGGAGTGATGACTCGATCTCAAAAGCTTGCTTCTTTTGTTGAACATCACTCTTTTGTCTCTTGTGTTGAACCTAAGAATGTAGAAGAAGCTCTTCAAGATCCGGATTGGGTGAATGCCATGCATGAAGAATTGAACAACTTCACCCGCAATCAAGTATGGACACTTGAAGAGCATCCTAAAGGTGCAAGAGTCATTGGAACCAAGTGGGTGTTCCGAAACAAGCAAGATGACCAAGGCATAGTAGTGAGGAACAAGGCAAGACTAGTTGCAAAGGGGTTCTCTCAAGTTGAAGGCCTTGATTTTGGAGAGACCTTTGCACCCGTTGCAAGACTTGAAGCCATTCGTATCCTCCTTGCATATGCATCACATCATGATATGAAACTATATCAAATGGATGTGAAAAGTGCATTCTTAAATGGCTTTATAAATGAACTAGTCTATGTCAATCAACCTCCCAGGTTCGAAGACCCTAGATATCCTAATCATGTTTATAGGTTGTCCAAGGCGCTATATGGGCTCAAGCAAGCCCCTAGAGCGTGGTATGAGCGCCTCCGAGACTTCCTCATTGAGAAGGGCTTCACCATTGGGAAGGTCGACACCACACTATTCACCAAGAAGCTTAATGGAGAGATCTTCATTTGTCAAGTGTATGTTGATGATATCATCTTCAGGTCAACAAATGAAGATTATTGCAAGGAATTTGGTGAATTGATGTCGAAGGAGTTCGAGATGTCAATGATTGGTGAGCTCACATTCTTCCTTGGTTTTCAAGTCAAGCAAATGAGAGAAGGGATTTTCATCTCTCAAGAAAAGTATACCAAGGATCTTCTCAAAAGATTCAAGATGGAAGAATGCAAACCAATCAAGACCCCAATGCCATCAAATGGACATCTCGACCTAGATGAGGGAGGTAAACCGGTTGATCAAACTCTCTACCGTTCTATGATTGGTAGCTTGTTGTACCTTACCGCATCTAGGCCCGATATCATGTTTAGTGTGTGCATGTGTGCTCGCTTTCAAGCGTGCCCTAAAGAACCTCACTTAAGTGCCGTAAAAAGAATCCTAAGATACCTTAAGCACACCCCAAGCATTGGTCTTTGGTATCCCAAAGGAGCTAGATTCCAACTAGTTGGCTATTCCGATTCGGATTATGCCGGTTGCAAGATTGATAGAAAAAGCACATCCGGAGGGTGCCATTTGCTTGGGAGATCCTTAGTATCTTGGTCATCTAAAAAGCAAAATAGTGTGGCTTTGTCCACCGCCGAGGCGGAATACATTGCCGCGGGGGCTTGTTGTGCACAAATCTTATATATGAAACAAACCCTCCTAGACTATGGAATTGTTCTTGAAAAGGTGCCACTTTTATGTGACAATGAAAGTGCCGTTAAAATTGCTAACAATCCGGTACAACACTCTCGCACCAAGCACATTGATATCCGCCATCACTTTCTAAGAGATCACGTTGCTAAAAATGACATATCACTAGAAGGTGTACGAAGTGAAAATCAATTAGCGGATATCTTCACTAAACCTTTGGATGAGGCTACCTTTTGTAGGCTAAGAAGTGAACTTAATGTGCTTGATTCAAGTAACTTTAAAAAATAAGCGTGTGTTGTCCCTTGCATTGCATTGTATTATATGTCACGTTTATTTTATCGCAATGCATTTAGGGCTTGGCTAACACGGTTACGATAACCCTCCTTTGGAGGAGTGAAGAAGCCTAACCGTGGATCAAACTTGACAAGCAACCTAGCTTTACTTTCTTGTATTGCATATGCACGGTTGTTCGTTTGTCGTTTCTTTTCGGTTTAGCTTTGAGCAACCTCTGTGTTCGTCCATGGATAGAGAGAGCTTTTTGACGCTCCTAAAGGTCCAAAAACTCTATTGCATGGCCATACGTTGCTCCTCGGGTGTTTATTGCCTATTTTCGTAAAAATAATACTAGCCTAAGGCAATCTATTTTGAAAAATTTGAGGGTTTGAGTGAGGTCACTCATATCAGGTTCCAATTGGTGTTTATTTGTGTCTCTTTGAATTGGAACTTGATTGGGAGAAGTCGCGTCGGAGTTTGGAACGAAGAACGGCGAAGAACAGCGACCGGACGCTGGACCGGACGCTGCACCGGACGCAGTGATGCTTCACCACCGCGTCCGATCCCGGCGTCCACCAGCGCGTCCGGTCATCCAGAAGACCAACTCCAGACCTAGTGACCGGACGCTGCACCGGACGAGCCTGTGTTGACCACCGCGTCCGGTCCCGGCCACCACCACCGCGTCCGGTCATCCGCGATGAATTCCCGAGCTCCCAGCGACCGGACTCTGACCGCGTCCGGTCAGTCCGCACCGGACGCGTCCGGTCACTCCAGGAGCTTACTGGAGTGTGACCGGACGCTGCACCACCGCGTCCGATCATAATGACCACCGCGTCCGGTCATCTCGCGTCGAGCGGATCTGAGCCCCTCATAAAACCCTTCGTTTTCAATCTGTTTTTCATCGACCGCATCCGCCGCCGCCGCTCGCCCTCAACTCGCCGTCTCACCGTCCTCCACCACGTCCTCGCCGTCCTACTCGCCGCCGGCGACTCCCCTGCCGAGCCCCTGCCGCGCCGCGCCATCCTCGCCTTCACTGCCCACGCGCGCGCGCTCACCGCGCCCGTGCTGCCCGCAATCGCGCGCCACCGCCGCCGCGCCCGCTGTTCTTCCTCGCCGCCGGCGAGCCGTCCACCGCCGTGGGCTTCACTGCGCAGCCACCACAGCAGCCTCACCCGTGCAGCCCTAGCTCTAATCCTCCGTCTTCGACCGAGCAATCTAGGGTTTGCCCTAACCCTAACCTAGGGTTTGCTCGAAACCCTCGTTTTTAGGTGATGACTCGTTCGTTTTTCGTTCAAGTCTCGTCAATTTCGTTGTTAGGGCTAACCTTGACCGTGTTCATCCATTGATTATCTCGCTCGATCCTTTCAGTGCTCGATCGTCGAATTCGGGGATTCTCGCGACCTAGGTCACCGCTTCCTCTCACCGTAGTCTCGTCGATCCGAGGTAGCTTCGCGTCACGTTTCACTTCGTATCTCACATGCTTGCTATCTCTAGGGTTTCGTATCTTTAGATATATATACATGCTTATAGTATATCTTTCTATTCCATACGTGCAGCGAGTCAGTCAGTGTGTCAGGGTCAGATCTGTTCGCTAAATCCGAGACCAAGCCTGCGGATACGGATTGAGGCCAAGCCTCTCGAGTGTCAGTTCACCATCTTTCAGAGGCTCTCAGTCAGTCGATCAGCATGGTGCGTTGCAAGAACGCCGGTGGTGCTCCAGGTGACGGGGACAACAGTCCTCCCCGTCGTGATGAGATTGCGCGTGGTAAGCGCATCAAGATGATGGCCAGGAAGAAGAAGAGGACGCCTTCAGAGGCAGAGGTTGCTCAGGCCGTGGCAAACGCTGCAGAGCAGGCAGAGAGAGGTGGCAGACACAGTGGCATACACATAGGCGAGCGTCGCTTTCACCTTGAAGGTCGATAGATCGGCACTGAGGCCACTGAGGGTACCGAGGATACTGGACCTTCCGAGCAGATGTCAGTAGATCCACCCACAGAGCCGACAGAGGCTACAGAGGCTACACAGGCTACCGAGGCTCCACAGGCTACAGAGAATACAGAGGAGCAGCCAGCTCAGTCTCCACCACGTCGCCGCTCCACACGTGCTCGTACTCAGGTGACACCTAGGCCAGAGGGCCAGCGTCGTGGAGCACGTCCTCCTCCCAGAGTTAGAGGTTCACCCCCGGTCGAGCGCTTTGACCTGAGGGGTGCTTCAGCACGTCAGGTGCAGGGGTTGAGGTTCGTGGAGGTCAGCCGTTGGTTTCCACCTATCAGAGATCACAGAGCGTCAGAGGGTTTCTATACCCCACTTCAGGAGGATTTCTACAGGGCCTTAGTTGACAGTGGTATTGCTTTCAGACCTCAGAGGGTATGTCGACTCGAGGCATTGGTTGATGTTGTGGGAGAGCAGCTCCGTCCGCACCTGTCCTATATGCCTGGTTTGTCGGATCTTCTTGGACGGACAGGTACATACTGCGGCACATGGGTCAGAGAGTTCTATGCTTCACTTTGGATTGATCCTGCCCATGAGTTCATTCACTTTGCATTCAGAGGCCGTGATCACAGACTTTACAGCTCCAGAGCTCGAGAGATCCTCAGACTACCAGCTTCTGACACGAGGATCCATCAGTTGTGCTATGGACAGACTCCTCCTCCCAGACGCCCTCACGGCGGTGCAGTGCCACCTACCGATCTAGTTCGACCCTGCTTTCATGAGCCTTTTGGCGAAGGGTCACGTCGTACGCCTGCCAGCCTGACGCCACTTGCCAGAGTCTTGGATGCTATTCTCAGACGCACTCTACTTCCCAGACTTGGCTATAGAGAGGGACTGACACGTATGCAGCTTTGGGTTGTTCACCACCTGCTCTCACAGAGACAGTTTGACATCTGGGATCTTATTCTTAGTGAGATGGAGGACACCATTGCTGAGGGCTTCAAGGGTAATCGTCAGCTGCCCTATGCACACTGGATTTGCTTTATCATCAGATCTTCTATCCAGATGCCACCAGAGATCAGGGCGGAGATTGCAAACACTACTACTGCTTTCCCTGATTATGATATTCGTCAGCTTTGGGCCTCTGTTACTAGAGATCAGGCCCCAGCGCCAGGACAGCGTGAGCGCCCAGAGGTTCCTGAGACAGCAGCAGAGCAGGACGCTACAGTGGACGAGCTTGCTGAGGCAGAGCTCGCGGACCTTGAGGCTCAGACTGCTGACATACCTGAGGATGTGACTTCAGACAGCACAGATGAGGACTACCAGCCCATCCCCAGGTACCGGTCTCCTCGGTCTCACGACCACGAGGCCGGTGGCTCTGGCTCAGCCTCCCGCTCAGACCCAGCCATGGTGGCTATTCTTGAGAGGTTGACCCAGGCTCAGGAGCAGCAGCAGCATCAGATTCAGAGATAGGCATAGGATACAGCTGCAGCACTTGCACAGATTCAGGCTCGTCAGGACGAGTTTCAGCGACAGCAGCTTGAGATCCAGAGGCAACAGGTTGAGATGCAGCAACAGAGTCAGCAGCAGTACATGGATCTCCTGCGCCACCTTATCACAGTCGGGGTTCCTCCGCCTGCTTCTGTCATGACTCAGGCTTTGCATTCCAGTGGTCCGTCGAGTCAGGGACAGCCGAGCTTCCAGTTTACATCTCCACAACAGCAGGTTCCCCAGTCTTTTCAGTCCCCGAGCTTCACTCCTATTCATATGGGGTTTACACCGTCAGACCAGCCTCGCCCGCATCTCCTGACAGGCACACCTATTGGTGATTTCAGTGCTTCCTACAGCGAGTTGACTGGTCAGCCGACACCCTCGCACACCACTACGTTTCACACTTCGTCAGGGTTGTCAGCTCCCGAGGCAGTCGTTCCTCCAGTGACAGGGACCGGGACTACAGAGACCATCCCTTCTTCAGTTGCCTCGACAGATCCCCCAGCTACTGGCGCACTTCAGGCTCAGGTTACTCAGACAGATCCACTTGTTGCTACACAGTCAGTACCTGCTCCTGCTCAGACCCAGACCGCTTCACAGCCGCGTGCTTCTTCAGAGGGTCAGCCAGATAGCTCAGACTCCGAGGGTGATTCGCTACACTTCGTGATTACTCCGCGCACCTCGGCACCTGACACTACTCCGTCTGTCCCCCGTCAGATCTTTAGATTAGTTTTTTTTGGCGCTTGATGCCAAAGGGGGAGAGAGAGTAGTTTCAGGGGGAGTTTTGTTAGAGGGTTTTCGTTCTTTGTGTGCTACATTCATGCATATCATGTTTACTTTTTAGCATTGCATTCGTGTGACATTGTCGTCGAGTCGTAAACCTTGAGTCTTAATGTGTTATCTTGTCACAGTTTTAATAAATGTCACCGTTTTAGTTATAGCTCTAAGGTTGTGCTTCCGTGCCTTACTCCGATTTCTTATGAGCTATAATCTTTATGTGTACTAACTCTTCATGTCTTATCTTATGAAGTACACTCTTTTGGCTTGGGGCACATAAGCAATTCCTAACCCTTTGTGCTTATTGCTTTTTGCTTATGTGAACCAAGCATGCTCGAAAACCTTCACTCTAATCTTTTGAACCTTAGTGTTGTCATCAATCACCAAAAAGGGGGAGATTGAAAGCATCTAGGCCCTGAGGTTTGGTTTCGGCAATTGATGACAACGCTTTATTACCATGACTAACGTGTGTTTTGCAGAAACTTTGGTAAGTTAGGTCATGGAGGTGATAACTGCTTTGGGCACCATGGTATTCGTGTCCCTTGATGGAAATCGTTTCGGTTTTCAAAAGAGTGACGTCAAGATTAAGGACGGTTAGTTCCGGATGTCGAGGTGTTGAGACACATTCGGAATAGTCGTTAGGATCTTCGTTTTTCTCTTTTGGCCGTACTATAAAGGGGGGCATGAACGGGTAGCTTGACCTAGGCGAGTCCTATGTTTAGGTGTGGTGCACACTTGTTAAACTTGGCGCTAGGCAACCCTAGAATAGCTCAAAGTTCAGTTGGAAGCAACTTGGTTGAAGTTGCGACGCGTTTCGGAAAGTTTCGGGCTGTTTCCCACTGACCGGACGCGGTCTTCGGCAGCACCGGACGCGTCCGGTCAATACGTTACCGTGGCTAGGGTTTCGGCCCTGACCACCGGACGCGGTCCTCGCGAGGACCGGACGCGGTGGTCAGTGGCTGACACGTGTCACTTGAGGGAAACACCCGTCGGACGTGACCTGGCTGTGATCGGCGCGTCCGGTCACAGTCCAGTAAGGCCCAGAGACGACCGGACGCGTCCGGTCATCACCGACCGGACGCGGCCTCGCGTCCGGTGCGATCACAGTGAGCTCCCTTGCACGATCGGACGCGTCCGGTCACCCCTGACCGGCGCGTCCGGTCGTTCAGTTCAAAATCGGGTTTTGACCGTTACGGGCGACCGGCGCGTCCGGTCAGCCCGTGTCAGAACATAACGGTTCGTTTTCTTTGAGGGGTGTATAAATACATCCCCTCCACCTCTTTTAGAGGTCTCTTGCTCATTCAAACATCTGAGAAAACCCTTTAGAGTGCAAGGGAGTGCAAGAGCTCTAGTGAGGATAGAGATTTGAGAATCAAAGTTAGAGTTTCCTCACTAGTGATTAGAGAGTAGCAAGTGTGCATCCATCTCCTCATTTGGGCTCGTTGTGGTCAAGTGAGAGTTCTAGCTTGTTACTCTTGGTGATCGCCATCACCTAGACGGCTTGGTGGTGATTGGGAGTTTGGTGATCATCCGGCGGAGCTTGTGGATGACCCAACTCATGTTGTGAGCGGTTTTGGGTGATTCACCGCGACGGAGTGTCGAAGAATCAACCCGTAGAGAGCACTTGATCCTTGCGCGGATCAAGGGGGAGCGACACCCTTGCGCGGGTGCTCCAACGAGGACTAGTGGGGAGTGGCGACTCTCCGATACCTCGGAAAAACATCGCCGTGTTCCTTGCCCTTTACATTCAAGCATTTACATTCTCGTATTTACATTCATTGCTTGATTTACTTTCCTAGAATTGCCATGCTAGACTAGGATTGGAAACTAGGGTACAAAACTTTTTATCGGTAGACTCTCTAGGAACACAAGTAGGCACTAGGGGTGAATTCCGGCTTATAGGTTTTAATTCTTGCAATTAATTTTTAGAAAAGCCCAATTCACCCCCCCCTCTTGGGCATCTTGATCCTTTCACGGGACTCCACTCAGGTGCCAACACTCCATAGCCTGAAACATTGCTCGAAATTTTTTACACTCTCTTTGAATTATGCCAATGCCTATTAGACTCAAAGGTCTTGTTGGCATGGAAGGGATATGTGATTCATGTCTAATACGCTCGCCGCGCCGGTGGTTTTGGGCTTCCGCTTAGCGCTAGACGCTAGCCCGGTGGAGATTTAGGCACACGTGTTTTTCTTTCATAATAATGTTCAAAGTCAATAATTCTAGTATAAAATTGGACATAAATTTAATCGTGATTCAACTTCCAATCCAATCGAAATTTAACACTCCCAAATAGAAATTTTTTAGAGAAGAAAAAAATCTCAAATTGCATATTCACAGGGGAAGCCTAGTCCTACAATGGACCTCTCAATATTGAAGGGGAGATGCCAAATGGCTGGATGGAAACAGATTGGATCCGCATGGAATCAGATTCTGATATCACCTTTTACTATATTTTAATTTGACTTCGAATATAGATATCGATATTTTTAATGCGAACACAAAACGAATGTCATGGATTCAGATTTCTATTGGGATGTTTACTCAATTCAACTTAAAGTGCATATTGTTAAATTCAAAATACATGAATACAATTTTACTACTAAGTTCAATGATAAACAAAGTGAAATAAAAATCAAAGTACACAATACACTTCTAAAAATCTCCAATATCGAAGAGAACTAAATTATAATGGAAATAATGAATAATATTTAATAAAATGATAGGTCAAGTGAAGAAATTGAGATGAAAATGGCAGGCAACAAGTAACCATTTTGCTTTATCAATGTGTTTTAATTTTAAAAAAATATTACACAAGTAGAGCTTAAGATTAAAGTATGTGGGTATATAACATAGACAAGAATAACTCATAAATAATATAGCTTTTAAATAAATATTTAATAACTAAATATATCAATTAATCAATCATTATTTATATAATATTTATCATGAAATTATAAATTATTTAAAATAACTTACAACAATAAATATATGAATTCAAGAATTAAAATAATTTACAACAACAAATGTACTAGTTTTAAACTAAATTAGAAAAATACTAAAATTAATTTAATATTTATGTACGGCTAATAATATTATATTAATATTAAAATTTATTTATAATATACTATTAAATAGTTTCAATGCATCATTAGTGATATTAAAATTAATAATTAGTCACTGTTATGGATAGAGACCTTTTAAATATATTTAATATACATTGCTCTCCGCAGATACAGATAAATATTGGATATTTCATATTTTTGTCAAATACGAATTTGTATTCAAATAAAGAAAAATATTGAAAGACAGATTCAGATACATCCATTTAGTATTCGCATTACACCAAAACTAGGGGCTGATGTCACGACTCGTGAGACACCTACGTCAAGTCTAAGAGCCCGTTTGGATTCTCCATGCAGTATAGGAATACCGATAATAGATAGTGATTTTGAGATTTTAGATTTTAGATAGAAATAATGTAATTTGTGTGGATTCCTAGATCATACTCCACATAGTGGATACATTATATAAGCTAAATGTCTAAAATACCCTTTAGATGGTTTGTGGATAAGGTTGAAGCAAGGACAAAATTGTCGTTTCCCACCCTATAATCCCCCATGAGTTTATAGAGAAAGGGATATATGGCCTTGGATCCCTCAAACACGTACCATAATCCCCTAGAAGCCCTTGTGATTTTTTTTAAAATTTTTATTAGACTTAGTTTTTATTATAAAAAATTAAAGTGTCACTTGTCATTTTATTTCCTTCTTCTCGTTTTTGTCAACCTTTTGGAAAAAAAAATCACAATTGTAGCGTGTTTAGAACACGGAAAAACTCTGGAGGGAAGGAAGCTGTACCTATGTGCGTGCCCAGCTTCTTCCTATAAAATAATCGCAAAAAAAAGAAAGCTTCTTCCTATAACTCATGAGGAAGTTCCGCAATCTCACCACGCCTCCATGCTCCATCCCCACCCGACGCAGCTGCCGGCCCAGCCCCTTCCGGCGCCGCCACACCAGCCCATTCCCTGGCCGCTGCCAGACCGGCCCATTTCCCCTCCACTGCAGCCGCCGTTGCCCCAGCGGCCCAACACCTTCCACTGCTGCTGCAGCCCCCCTTGCTCTGCCTCCACCCTGTCCAATCCAATGGTGCAGCCTCCGCTTTGAGGCCAGGAAGGCAGGAATCCCACCTCTCCAATTGTGATTTTCTGGAGTGAACCCGCGGCCGCGAGCTATGGAGAGCGTGGGATTATTTTTTTTACTCCTGAGTCCTGAGATTGCTCTTAGCAGTTACTAGCACATTTGTAAAATAAATAAAATGCAGGGCCATGGTATGGTGGAAAAAGGAAATGGAACATGTAACTGCCATATTGCATGCACGCTGCAGGCATGGCACAAGTAGGGACACCGATACTCAGCCTGTTCGTTTGGGCTGATCTGGCTGACTGAAAGTATTGCTGACTGGTTTTCTGTGAGAGAAAAACACTGCTGACTGGCTGGCTGATAATCTCAAGCGAACAGGCTGACAACTAGTATGATATGGTGGAAAAAGGAAATGGAACATGGAACTGCAATGTTGCATGCACGCTGCAGGCATGGCACAGTAAGTAGGGACACCGATACAATAACGCATCGGTCCGGAAAGCCGGCTAAGACCCACTCTACATGTTGAATGGACTAGGAAGATGGTTAAGACACACTCTACGTGTTGAATAGGCCACACCTATGAATAACTCTTGCGTTTTCGTACTCGCTTCATGCAAAAAGGATGATCACAGGAGTCATTTACCAGGCTTAGGCTTTTAACATGGCTAAGCTCTCTCGTAGCTTCCGGTATGGTACTGAACTTTGTTACTACAGTATTTTTGTGCTGCTACAGTGCCTTTCAAATTCGGCCTGTCTCGCAGCCTGTCTCCTGCTACAGTACTGGCCTCATTCTAGTGGGGTCACACATTTCCCTCAAGGCGCACAGGAGTTTTGGTCTGCGATGACTGTAGATGTAGCGGCAGCCTGCGCACGCAGCATGCTTACCGTAGTGGGTACTCTAAAATGATACTATAAAGCTTTAAGTATAAATATAGAGTAAAAACTATTGTACTGGGTACTCTAAAACGATATTCTATCCTTTCTCTCACTCTATATTTAGAGTGGTACTGTGCTTACTCTATACTCAATAGTGGCGGGCCCCACTAGCTAAACAAAGAAAAAAATGCTATAACTCACAGACCAAAAATTCAAATTAAATTTCGATTGCACCATTAAATTCGTCTCAATAAATCCTTCAAAACTAGATCACACATAAATATATTTAGATAAAATGATAAGTGGGTCCCACAGTGAATAGAGTGGATAGAAGATGATATAGAGGATGGATGGGTGCGGAAGAATTAAGTATAGAGGAGAGAATCTTGCTGACTGGGACGTATAGAGGATGAATATAGAGGTCCACGAGTGTGGGTAGTCTTTATCTCCTACAGGCTACAGCTGGCCTGCAGTCCACACACCCTGCTACTGTCTAATCCCATCGCATGCAGTTCTATGTTCTCGCCATCCGGAGAACTCAAATAATTTCATATTTAATAAAATCTACAAAGAAAACACTAATTTCATGATATTAAATATTTAAATTAGCTGTAAATATATTGTCATGATCTATTTGGAGACATAAATATTAAATTAAATCAAGCTTAAGAAAACTTAACTTGCTAAAAAATTAGAATTTTATTCTCTTTTAGGATCAATGGAGGGAGTATGCAATACCACTCCAATAAAAAAATAGACAGCTATGTCCTTTGTCTAGAAAAAATGTAATTCTAAAACAGTATCAAGCCAATTTATTTTGAGTCTAGTTAAGTTATATAAAAATATCAAATTAAATAAGTATAATTAGTTGTATTATAAAATACATTTTATAATACACTCCCTCCATTCTAAATTACGAGTTATTCCGATTTTCTTGGAGAGTCAAATCATCTCAAATTTGACCAATATTATAGAGAAAATTATAAAGATTTATAAATAGCTATACTATAAATATATGATTAACGAAGAATCTAATGATATTTATTTGGTATCATAAGTGTCATTATTTGTTATATAAATTTGGTCAAACTTGAGATATTTTGACTCTCCAAGAAAGTTGAAAATGACATAATTGGGATGGATGGAGTGCATATTTAACGTCATAAACATCGACACTTTTGTCTATAAATAAACTTAGTTAAATATTAGATAATTTGGCTAAAGATAAAACTAGAGTTAATTGCACCAATTTCAGGATGGAGATTGTAATAAATTTCTATATTGGAGTATAATATAGCTATCAGGTTACATACTGTATATGAGTAGCATGGTCCACGCTGCTACGGCGCATTGGTTAATCAGCTCATCATCATGGTCATGGGTCTCTAGCTCTGTGCATGCCGCATGCGACACCGGTCTATGCTTCGTAGGTCCCGTTCGGCTGTGCTGATAAGACAGCTAAAAAATATTGTTGGCTGATTTGTTGTGAGAGAAAAATACTGTTCTAACTGAAAAAACAAACTGAAAAGTACAGATTATAAGCCGGATGAACAGGACCTATAGTCGTAAAGGAGACGAGGAGAGAGACAGAGGTGTGATGAACTTTTTTTTTTGACAATTGACAACATGGTGTGAATATTAGAGGTGAAAATGGTATGAATATTTTCCGACCGTATTCGAGACCGAATCCGTTTAAATGGGTTCAGATCTATTCGTATCCGAGTCCGGATATTCAACATCCGATGCCGTATCCGTATCCGAAAACTTAAATCACATATTTATGACGTCGGCATCAAATCGTATTTTATGACACTATCCGTATTCGAATCTGAATCCGACCAAAAATACAAAAATAAATATAATATCGGTGATATCCATCCATATCCGATTCGTTTTCATCCTTATGTGTGATGAACTTTGGCGCCCTCTCTTGGTCCGCCTTTAGAGAAACGTAGCTCATCGTCCCTTGGTCGATGCGTTGCCCGCCCACGACGACACGACGTGCCCCCGAATCTGGTGGGACCTCCGATCCTGCGTGCCACCCCGCTCGCTTTACAAAAAAGGTGAGGTTCTTTGCGGTGCCCACTTGCATGCATGAGCATATATGGGAATCCCGTAACTGCATCATTTTTTTATGATCCAGCTTGTAAGTACTTTCTCCGTCCCTAAATATTTGTCGCTTTACGCTTCACGAGAAACAACTTTAATTAAATATACATTAAAAAATATTAATATTTATGGTATATAATTAGCATCATTGGAAAGGTCTTTGAATCTAGTTTTTTAATAAATTTATTTGGAGATACAAATGTTGCACGCACTTTATACAAATCGAGTTAAACTTGTAGGCACAAAAATCAGAAACGACACACAATTGGGGACAGAGGGAGTATTTGAAGTTCCTCGGCCACCTTATTGCTAGCTACTCCATCCATTTTAAATTATAATTCATTTAACTTTTTTTTAACCCAAGTTTAATCACTCGTCTTATTAAAAAAAATTATACAAACATAGTTAAATTTAAGTCATTCTTGAAGAACTTTTGTTAATAAAGTAAGCCACAATAAAAGAAGTAATATTTTGCATAAATTTTTGAATAAGACGAGTGGTCAAACTTGGGATAAAAAAGTCAAGCGAACTATAATTTGGAACGTATTTAGTAGTTTTTTTAGGGATATTACTAGCTAGCTAACAACACTCCGTAATTGAACCAAAGATCGCATACAACCCTGAGCCCTGCTTGGCAGTGCACATGATATAAGAACTTGATGGTCCTACTGTTGGAATATATGAGTTTGGCCCAATAAGAATTTCTAAAAATTTATAAGAAAATCTTAAAGGCTCATTCATGTGAAGTAAGCGAAAGGAGTGGGAATCCTTTAATACCACCTTGCTTGGGAAAATAGAGGTGGGTAGCCATGTTTAAATATAGAAGTCCTCTCTACTTCCTGAAATTTATTATGAGGAGGAGAAAGGAAGCCCACGCACGCTTGCTTGCCTCGTGGGGCAGGGCAGAGGGGAAATATCCAACATTTTTGGCAGTATGCATATATTAGGTATACACATGGTGTTAGTTGGGCGCCAACCCAACCCTACCACACTTCACCAGGGCCTTCCCTATGGTCATCGAAATTGCTATTCACTGGCATCTTCTGCACCCCTTAATCGCATATAGTGGCATTGGTGTCGCGTCCGCCACACCTCTGGCCCCAATCCTCTTGTCTCTTCCAAACACTCCTCGCCTGCCCCCAATCCTCTTGTCTCTTCCAAATCCTAATCGCCGTAGAAACCCTGGGTCGACTACTAGCACACGGACGATACATACAAGGGCATGAAGGTATGATAGCATGTAGCCACAGGTAGATTGACAGCTTTGGTGGGAAAATACCCAACTTTGATCGAATCCTAGATCCATCGCCAGAAAAAAAAGATCTGGTCTTTGATGACGAAAAATGAGGTTCGTTCATTGCACACTAGCGTTCTCAACGAAGATTGTAGATCAGAAACGCCTCTCACCCTCAACAAAGCTTTCCAGATCGAGAGGATCGTGTGGACTAGATGTTGCATTCGCCCGTTGATCGATCCAATCCTCGCGCGGGCGTGCAGAAGTAGAATAATCATCCGCACTTGCCGCGATACAGTAATAAAGCCAGAGCCAAGCCTGATGAGATACCCTCGGTCCGGGGATCGAAAACAACACAACACATGCGCCGTGTCGTTGCCGTGCCTTCTGGATCAGAACTCACTAATACCACCGCTGCCAAAATGCCAAACGCGTACGCCAGAAAAGACAAGAAAACCTAATCGGGGCCGTGTTTAGTTCGCCGGAATCGGCGTTTGCTGAGTTACTGTGCAGCACTGTAGCATTTTGTTTTTATTTAGTAATAATTGTTCAAACATTGACTAATTAGGTTTAAAGCGTTCGTCTCGTAAAGTACAACAAAAATGTGTAATTAGTTTTTAATTTCATCTATCTTTTGTACTTCATACCTGTGCCGACATTTTGATATGATAAAAATTTTCTTTTTATATAGTGAAATTTGGGAGGCAAAGGCCCGGATCAGATGGCCAGCGGACCGAAGCATCGTGTACTCGGATGCTCCGTGGGCCCGGGAATCTGCGTGTTCGCTCCTGATAGGATACTGACGTCAGGATGGCCGCCTGCGGCCAGCACATGTGCCGCCGCAAAGGTGCAGCAGCGCTGAGCGCGTGGTGGGTGTTGCACCGCGTGTTGCACTCACGTCCGGACGTCCTGGGGCCTTCAGGTACGGTCTCAAACGTCCTGGCATGCAGGAGACGTTCTGTGCTTGAGAGGGGATGGATTTGGTCCGCACAAGCACCTCCACTGAATTTCATTTCGGGTATGTACCAACCATATAGCACCACTACTAGACTAAATCTTCTGCATTTTTTGGTCCGCACAAGCACGAAGCACCTCCATCGGCATCGTCTAACATGAAGTAGTAGGAATAATCACGTCCATGGTGAAGCCTTCACAAGCGACTAGAGGGAGATATCGCTATGCAACAGATCCTCGAATGCATCCTGGTCGTGGTCGGTATCTCACGCACGTTTGTTGCTGTAGTAGGTGTAGCATTTAGGTATATTTTTATAGCCACGCTCGCAGGACAATATCAGCACGATATCTGACTCATGATCGTCTCTGATCCCATGCTTTTCTCACAGAGCGCAACCGACGATGCTTGTGGGGTCATGCGCGAGGCTCCCCGATGAGACGCCAACAAAAGCATGGAACTCGAACATACGTGTTTGTATATAGACCGAGACTCTGCCAGATCCCACATAGGGTGTCTTTTTTGGCTCCCGTTCAATTCCTAGTCTGGCTAGTTTTATTTGAGCCAGGCTAGACTTAGTCAAATTGATACAGGCCAACAGGCACTTGCTTAGTTGGAGTGATTGCTTAAACCTGACTAAGTTTGGGTATGTTTGGTTAGCTGGTTTTGTTGAATAGAATCACCTCCTCTTTCAGATGGTAAAGTTACCCCGTGAGGCATTTCATCGAACATATGCCGTGTGGTGGTGACGTAGCTCCGGCAGATGGAAAAGCATTGCACCGGCGGTGGTGAGCAACCCTCGGCCGTAGCAAGCGCACCCTACGCAAGCTCCGTCGAGGCCCCCAGCCGTCCTCGTGAGAGCTCTGTCGTTGTGAGACCTCCATATGAGCTAGGGGTTAGTCACCCAACCAAACACACCCATATATGTCAGAGGCCGGCCACTCCTACCATACTACTGCCAGGGTGCATTGCCGCTGCCTGGAGAAGAGAGGCTTGCGGCGTCGTCAAACGTCACGGGGATCGATGGCGCTCGAGGGTGAGGCACGACCGGCACGAAGCCAGGTACAAGTAGCTTGGCTACGAGTCACCGCCATGGAAAGTACATGAGCACTGGGAATATCTTGGCGAGAGCGGCATCGACATTAGAGAGATCCGGGATGATGCCAATCTTCTGCACGGGATTCCCACAGGGTCGATGGTGAGGATTGAGGAGCATACTTATGGTGAAAATCCACACGCTGAAATTTTATTTAGAGGCTGAGAGGAGATACTAAATTAAAGGCAGTATGTAGATCCCCCTACAATGTTAGACGGGCATCCAGCTGCCCCTGATCGCCGCCGACAAGGTCATCGGAGGGCCTCCACTCCAAGAAGCGATGTCGATGGAACCCTATGCAGAGAGAGAGAGAGAGTGTGTGTGTGTGTGTGTTAGTTGCGTTGGTAGTGCTAGTGTGTAGACGTCCGTCCAGACGCCCGTGCTGCACTCTGTTTTCTCTGTGTGTTCCTACACTCCACACCCGCGATCGAGCCAGCATGCCCCCGCCAGCGCCGCCCGGACGTCACTCACGCCACCAGACCGCATGCGGGGACCACTCCTCCGCTTCTCACGCGTATTGCAACATGTGCAACACCCGATCTACTTTTGCAACATCCAAATGAAACACTTGCAGCATACGTCCGAAATAGCTAAAACATTTGCAACATACGTCTTAAACGCTTGCAAAATATTAGGAAAAAACTTGAAAACACGTGTGTAGCCATTGAAAACGTATGCAAACATCAAGATAAAACACTTGCAACATACGTATGAAAACACTTAAAACACTTGCATATATATGCAAAATCCCGATCTAGTTTTGCAACATCCAAATGAAACACTTGCAACATACGTCTGAAACAGATGAAACATTTGCAACATACATTGAAACATACGTGTATGGCCATTGCAACATGTGCAACATCCCAATCTACTTTTGCAACGTCGATATAAAACACTTGCAACATACCTCTAAAACATTTGAAACATACACTTGCATGCACTTTCAGCGCAATGTCACCTTGCCACTTGGACGAATGGAGGCTCGTTGTTGAGGAGCTCAACGCCAGCGCGGAGGTTGGCTATAGTGCATGAAGCTTGCGGCAGTGCAGAGCTCGCCGGTGCGACAATGACGCGGGCAACTCGTTGGCAGGGCGGCGTCACATGAAGCTCTTTCCCTCGCCTGCTTGCTGAGGATCCGTCAAGGAGGCTCGCTGGCTCGATGGAGCGGTCGCGGCGGGTGGATGGCGCGGTGCTGGGAGGAGAAGGACGCAAGATGAGTAGGAGGAGCTGGGCGGACGTGTGCGCGCATTGACGGGCATCGTTGCTGGAGGCAAGACAGCACAGGAGGCCTCTGACTCTGAGTACGGGTCTAGACGTAGTAGGCTAGAGCCTATGACTGTAAGGCTGTGAGGAAGGAGCGGTGTGTGGTGGAGACAAGGCCACGTGTGACATTTGCCATAGGCAGGTTGCTTGGGCCGGTTCGCAGGCCAGCAAGTAAGCATCTGGCGGATGGACACCTGACCTAGGAATTATTGTAGTTGCGCTCCAAAGGTGCTCACTACTAGTAGATATACTTGGAACAAGATTTACATCTTACATCATTTATTCTAATATGTTTTGAAATCAGACTTTATATATGAATGAGCGTGCACTATTCTACACTTTTCATAGTATAAAGTATTTTTATGCTCATTTTTAGGCCTTAGGTTGTTATTTTTGTGTAGACAGTTCTAGTACTCCAAATGTAATGAAATTTTTGTGGCATGCTAGATTAGATGCTAGTAAGCTACTGTAATTTTATCAGATTTTTCTATGCTACCAAAGGAAGTATTGCTTTTCAAACATAGTGTCAACTAGGTTTTAACTAACCTTGTTAATGCAAGATTAGTTGATAAGATTTGCTTTGGTGTATCTTTGAAGCATCTTAGATTGCTGGAGTGACTTGGCATGGTAGAGAATGTTTATAGTAGTATACGAGTACATGTTCTTGGATGATGTAGACTACCTTGTAGAAGAGTTGTATTTCCACTTTATGCAATAAAGTAAACCTGTTCATCTACATCTCATTCATCATGATCATTACATGTCATCTCTGCAATGCACCTAGGCATGAGCACTTATACATTTGCATCATACAGGATCGCAAGAAGTAACTCCTGTAGCAGTTCTCGAGGAGCCGGAAGAGCAGCTCGAGGTGCAAGAGCAGGAGGTGCCCGAAGCCGACGAGGAGGTCAGTGAGGATCTTCCAGAGTGCCCCAACCACCGCCCGAGCTCTTTCGAAAGAGGCAAGTCCCAGAGCATTTCTCTCCTGGTTTACAAATATTTTATTAATGCTTTACTTTAATTGATGCATTACGTTTAGGAGTTGTTTGCAACCGTTGTTGCATTATACCTTGTTTACCCTTGTTCTACCATATCCTTGTTACCTTGGTATTCGCAGTCAAGAAATGCTTAGCCTGCTTAGACCGGTAGAAGTCGGGTGATTTTCTGTCACCTGCGAGCTATAGGTGGTTACCTGGATCTGCTTGAAAAAGTATGTCATCTTAGAATAACTAAGTGTTAATTTGAAATTGAGACCGGACGGAGACTTGCAGGGTTTCGGACTGTAGTGTTTTCCGTCTGTGTCGATTAAGGACCGACCATTGTTGGGCCTCGAGTCATGTTGAACGCCTGCCTCACATTTAGCTGGCCGAATAATGTACCTTTCGACCGCGAAGCTAGGAGATTATTCAGGCCGAGTGGATTGCCCGCAATGCACTGTACCGGAGCAGGTGTGGTAGGACACGGGGGCGCGATGATAAGGCCAGAGAGCAGTTGGGCGGCCCCCGGGTACATGTGGTTCCTGGCAAACTCGAGACTTTACCTGGATAGTTGACTCGGTGACCAATATCTCACTTTAGCGGGTGAGTGAGATTTGTGTGAGGAATAAATTACCAGCTGGTTAATAATCGATTCGAATCGCCATCGTTCACTAGATAGTGAACACTTGACTTGAGTTACTTCATCGTAGTAATATTGATGGAACACTTGGACAGTTGACATGATGGAGGTTGTTAATGATCATTGGTTATCATTACCTATTTAATTACATGTTACTCTAGTACAGGTGCAAATGTAGTTGACAAGTTAATAAAGATTTAACTTGATGCAAAGTTTCTGGAAAAGATTCTTGAAATACTAAAAATGCCTTTTTGCAAATGAGTCAGCTACCCCACCATAAAACCTGTCATAATCCTTGGTGTCATTTATTTTCGGTTATGTCGGGTAAGTCTAGCTGAGTACCTTCTCGTACTCAGGGCTTTGTTCCCACTTGTTGCAGATGGGCAGATGTATTACAGCTACTGTATCAACTGCCTTTATCCTGCGATGGGTGAAGCTTAGGACCATGGGCAGTGGTCATTCCCTACGTCTCGTCTGATGCTTTTGTTGGAGATGGTCATTAGCTGGTACTTTATTTAGAACTCTGTGTGAGTGTGTGTGGTTTGAACTAAATGTTTCCGCTACTTTTATTTGAACTTGGTTTGTAATAACTATGTTTAAACTCCGATGTATTTGCGATGCGAACTTTGATGTAATTTGTGATGGTGACCGCTAAACTTATTACGATCTTGGCTGGTATGTAAGTTGGTTTGAAATTCGTCGTGATTTCACGGACTACCGGGTTATACGGGCTTAAGTTTGCTAAATCGTCTGATTGATGGATGATTTTCTTACTTAATTTCGTATAATTGGTCGGTTCTGTTACAGCTGGTATCGGAGATCATATCCAGGTCTGTTGCAACCATTGCCTATGCCGTCAACATCTTGGGAGATCATATCAATGGATTTCATTGAAGGACTTCCACTCTCTGGGTCTGTGTTGACACTCCTTAATGTCGCTTAAGCTAGGTTGTCATCCCTAACATGACGCCAGGAGCGTGGTTGTACTTATGATCATGACACTTACTCTAAAAAATATACTATAGGTTATCCGCAAGTGCCCAGATAAAATACACTCGTTGTAGCATTTCACCCAGAAATATTCCAAATATCGTTATTTATACTTTACCACTTGGAAGGATAGGGGGAGAAAATAATGAGAGCTATAACTTTTACACACACATATGATAAGAGAGTAACTAGATCATTATCTTTACTCATAACAGGGATCAATTCTCAAGATAAAGATAACAGGATAATTGATAAGAGTTCAGTCTATAATAGTCTTTAGAACATTCCAAATCTATATCACTAGCATTGATTAGAAAGAGAAAATAGAGAAACAACTCCTAGGTCATTCTAATTATAGGTCATAGAATACAGTGATTAGTGCAATTACGTCTAGCAATCATGGTTAGACTACTCCATATCTACACACAAGAAACATTTCTAAGGTGAATTAGGAACAGAGCAAGATATAACCTTGAAACCGGGTCCTACTAGGCCTATATTCGGGGAGTGGACTATAGAGGACTCAACAGGACTGTCACTCCCGCGATCTACCACTTGCTGGCCCGGAATATAGGGTGCATCCGCAGGTAAACAGAGTATAAACTCCACGCTTACACACTGTCGACCACTCACCCCTCGATTGTTAAGATGAGCGCTATACGAACATGTGCTTGAATACAAAGATAATCTAGCTATGCTAAACATATAATCAAAGTAGCCCATAAACATTATAATTAAAGAACACATAAACATTTAAGATCGAAGTCATATCTAGATCAAAGACAATATTGACAAGAACAATAAGAACTAGATTAAGAACTAGATGAACTAGAACAAGAACTAGATGAACTAGAAGATGAACACGATGAACTAGAACAAGAACATGATGAAATAAATGATCAAGAATGTTGATACAAGAGAGAAGTACCAGGCTATTACGGAGCCTCCTCGTGACACGATCCGGAATCCAAGCGATGCTTGTCTCCTCTAATTCTAGTTCTATCTAGCTATGCCCTAGAATTGGTGGAGCTCTAAAGATATTAGGGTTTCTGATTGGAACTTCGCCTTCAAGAGAGATTGAATTAATGCCCCAAGGGGGGTCTGGGTCTGATTATATAGTTCGGTGGGATGAACCGCAGTCCTTGGATCAAACCGACTTGGATTGATGGTGGATTTGTGGAGTAGAGTCCTGTTGGAATACGTTGCATGAAGGAGAGCGTGATTGGGCTCTATGATAGGCCGGCCGGCCTGGGGGTGGGGCCGGCCACCCCCCCGGCAGCCGTTTGCCTCCCCGCTTCGTTCTGGTGTCTTCTAGAACCTTCTACATCCTTCTAGTGCCGAGGTCCTGTCCGTTTACGCAATTAATCATATCGTGGTAGGTTGCTCCTCGTTCCAGATCCTATTTTAATCCTTGAAATATAATAATTCACAGAGCTATGGAATTATGTCACTTTAGTCCTTGAAACTTATGGTGGTGATGGTTCTAGGATGTTGTAGAGACTTCTCAAGTTGAATTCCACCAAAAATATGATATCTTTCTCTCTGGAACTCTAAATATAGCAAGTGATATGTCCGTTTCGATTATCTCGACGAGCTCTTCGCAATGGTGCATTCTAATTCATCACTTGAGATACTTTTATATGGTGAAATATTGAATATCCTGTAAAACAAGTGAGAACACCAACACTCGTGGAACTCGTTAGAATCAAACCATACAACTATGCTTTATGGATGAATTCTTATCAAATTAGGCAATAGTTGATGGTCTATTATTGACATTAAGGAGCATCAATAGTCTGCTAATGCGATCTTGGTCGTGGTAGATAAGTCCTCTAAATTTTCCCACTTCATCGCCTTGAAGCATCCATTTACTGCTCAGTCGGTTGCTCAGTTGTTCCTGGACAATGTGTACCGTCTGCACGGCTTGCCTAAGTCTATCATTTCAGACATGGACAAGATCTTCACAAGCTTATTTTGGCAATCTCTGTTCAGGGCTGCAGGCTCTGCTCTTCGCCTAAGCTCATCTTACCACCCACATACAGACGGGCAAACAGAGCGGGTCAACCAGTGTCTCGAGACATTCCTCCGCTATTTCGCACACTCTTACCCCTCACAGTGGAATCATTGGTTGTCTCTCGCTGAGTACTGGTATAACACTTCCTTCCACTCCGCCTTGGGTAAATCACCGTTTGAGGTGCTATATGGATGCCCTCCTCGTCATATGGGTTTGGGTGTGGATTCTGTTGCTCCAGTGCCGGATTTGCAATCTTGGTTATCTGATAGGGCACTGATGCAAGACCTCATTCGCCAGCATCTACTTCGAGCCCGGGAGCATATGAAACGGCAAGCTGATAAAGGACGGTCAGAACAGGTCTTCTCAGTGGGGGACAAGGTGTTTCTGAAATTACAGCCTTACGTTCAATCATCTCTGATGCGCCGTGCAAACAACAAGCTCTCATTTCTTTTCTTCGGGCCATATAAGATTCTTGAGAAGCTCGGGTCTGTAGCTTACAAGTTGGAGTTGCCACCATCCTCAATGATACACCCAGTTTTTCATGCCTCCCAGTTGAAACTCTCTCCTGGTGATCAGCAGGTATCCACTGCCTTGCCTTCTGACTTAACAGCCTTTCAGGTTCCAGTTTGTGTGCTCCAACGACGCTAGTCTGCTGGAGATCGTTCTATGGAGCTAGGCCTCATTCAGTGGTCGAATTCACCACCTGAACTGGCAACTTGGGAGCCGCTTGCTACTCTTCGTCAGCAGTTCCCAAGAGCGCCGGCTTGGGGACATGCCGGCTCCAAAGCACCGGGGAATGTCAGCAGCTCTAGTCAGGCTCCAGGAGAAGAAGCACCAGCCTCAGGCTCGCCTCCAAGCTTGCCCTTGACACGGCCCAAGAGAGTCAGAAGGCCCAACTCCCGCGTAGTCGGCCCGGCCTGGATTAATCCATGAGTTAGCTAGTATAAGTATGAGAAGGAGAGTAGTGAAGGGGAGGAACAAAAATTGTAAACCCTAAATTCAATTCAAGCACTCATCCGTACTTAATTTCCTGTTGACTTTCTATTTTTCCCTTTCCTTTCGCTGGCACCGCTCCGGTGCTAACATATACTTATTTATATTGTTCGTTCAAGGTATAAAATATGTACCTAGTATAGCAGCAACAATGTTATTATAGTAATACTTTTTGAAGTAACTAATAGAAACTTATTTTATTGTAGCCCGTTTAGATTTTTCATCTAGCGTCCATATGGCAGTTATATAAATATCGCATAGCGGAATGATGTTTTATATTATTATTCTAATTCCACAATATTTGTGAATTAATAAGTTCGCCAAATATAAAACGAGGTCATATTGCACATTTCAGACTGCTAATGGCTGGGTCTATTGCACTCTGGGGAGAAGGCGGGACAGTAGTACTGACGGTGGGACACAGTAGTACTGAGTGGCTATTGTCGCGTATTGTTGCCGCCTAGCAGTCTTCGACGGCCCACAGGCGGCTATCGAGGCGGCGGTGCTGCGGTGACAGCGCCAGCAAGCCGCGCGGTGCCGTGGCAGAGTTTCATATGTTGCGTCATGGACTCGTGTGTTTCGGCCTTTGGGGCGTGTTTCTCTTTTTTCTCCCCTTTTTTGAGGGTGAGTGTGGTTGCTCAGTAATGGCGAGGTTAGTATGCAGTATGCACTCTGCAGCGGTATGCTCTCCACGCTCCTTCTGAATCTATGTTGCATATATATATATATATATATATATATATATATATATATATATATATATATATATATATATATATATATATATATATATATATATATATATATATATATATATATATATATATATAGACACACACACACACACACACACACACACACACACACACACACACACACCATTATAAAAGCAATAACCCAAAACACGACTGATATATATACGTCTGAAAATGCACTTCTATGTTTACCAACACTATAAGGTAAGTTACTTCTAAATTATTATCCATCTCAATCATATTGAAAAACAAGGACACTCGTATCACTGTGTGGAAGTGTGGATTCATAGACGCGTTGTACCGTTGGTACATGCAGCAGCACCCCAGCAGGCACAGCAGCCGTGGGGCTGAGCCGGCCTAAGAAAAAAATGAACAGAACCCCAACCGCATGTGTAACTGTAATACAAGTAAGGACCATCTTAGAATCTCGACTTGGTAACACAGAGGGGGGGAAATACTAAATTCACTAAACTTGATTTTTAATTTAATTGTTTTTAGCTCTAACCAACAATTGACATGTATGATGGGACCACGGGAAAAAACCTGTGTCAACCGCTCATTGGATTATGAAATAAATATGCATAGTTTTACTTTAATAAAAATGACAAAGGTGTCATATGTCGACCACTTAGAGAACTATATCGTAGTATAAAAATATCTAAGCACCTACTATTAAATAAAAATCTATCATTGAAAAAACAACGTACATAACACAACTCAACCTATTCTAGCCTGTCATGATGTATAGCCTCTATAGACTTTAAACGAATATATGCTATTCTGACTGTAACAAATAATTTGATAGAAAGCTAGTGAGTGTGGGAATGAATTCGATAACATGACTTCACACTTTGAAGGTGTGCAAATTCGAATTGGTCCATTTTGTCATAGAATTTCCTTCGAACCATACTCGAAAAAAGTCACTCTACCTGGTACACCTAGCAATAATCAGTACCTTAGGCCGAGTATATTCTTAGATGAAATAAAAAATCAACAGAATCCCATCCCATCCTCAATTCATCATAAAACCCTACTTTCTCCCAAGTCCAACCCTAGCTACTGTAGGGCTATGCGGCACCACTAGCAATAGCAAAGATCTCCGAGGTAATTAGGCTAGTCTCAATGGAGGTTTCGTAGAGTTTCACGGATATTAAATACGCTGACATGACACTGCATCACTTAGGAGAGAGATGATAAAAGTTTCATGAGAATAGATATAGTTTCATAGGGATAAAACTCTTCTATACTATTTTTTAAAATATGAGTGCGTTGAAAACTGAGCCATGAGACTCCCACAGCCTTGTGGGCCCGTCTCCTCTATATAAGCCCTCTTCTACGGGGTATACGGTACCACCAGGACCAGAACGGGTGAAGAAGCCCAGCCAGCCAGTAGGATAGCCCTCCCAGATCTGGCCGGCCAGCTGCCTTCTTCTTCTTCCCCAATTCGGGAAAGACGACGATGAGAAGATAAGCTTGTGTACCATGGTTTGGTCCTTCTCTCTAGCTATATCCCCTTGCGCCCGCGCGCGCGCTCTCTCTCTTCATGTCCAGTTCTTGTTGCGTCTGCTTTGTACGGTCGACGACGGGAGGGATGGGGGCGCTGGCTGGAGCCAGGAGCTAGACGGTGCGGCTGACAGAAGAGAGTGAGCACGCATCGGCCAGACTGCATCTATACTGCTGCTCCTGGCGAGATAAAGACGACGGATGGATGGATGCCGAGGCGCAGCTGCTGTTGCGTGCTCACTTCTCTTTCTGTCAGCTCTCTCTCCTCCTAGAGACTTTTCCGCCGTATGCATCCATCGCCCCCTCCCACTTGCATCCATCGCTGCGCGCCGATGATGCGTCGTTGTCGTCGTGCAGGAGCAGCCGTTCTCCTCTCACATCGGTCGCCGTGGTGGCACTGTTTGTTCTGAGGAGCCTGCAGGCCTGTTCGTGTCCCTACCTGAAACCTTATCTTGTCTCCCGCTCGGATTCCGATGACCTCTGCTCTTTGGAATAAGGTACTCTTGGAAGCCGGTGAACGCATGTACGCCATGGATCCTTGCGCTGACAACGTTTCTTTTCTTTTATCGGTGATGAGGCTCTCGTTGCCATCTTTGTGTCTTCGGAAGATGGAATTTTAGCAGGCTTCAACCTTGGTGTAAGGGACGCGTGATGATTTGGTTAACTTAACACCTGTCTTTGCTCACCTCCCTAGGAGTCTGCTTAACGGAAAGCACTGTTTGACTAGTCCTTGCTAGGCCTCCTCCCTCCCTCTCTCTCACTTATCTACTCGTTTCCTCTTCCTTTCCGTAAAGATTTCACAGAAAAACTATTGGATCGTTTCCCCTTTTGTTGTGCTCATCTCATGTGCTTCTGTGACTGTTGAGAGATAGGTGGGCGAGGCCGCCATGAACTTGGTGGTCGGAGGCAGATCTGCTTGGATGCAAGTGGAACGGGACGGCCCCGGCAGCCGGCACGGCACCTACCTCCAGCGGCGGCCGCCGGCGGCTGCTTCTAGATCTGGAAACTAATGTTTCTTCTCCATCCAGCCGGTGAGTTCGTGCTTCTTCCTCTCTCTCTCGTCCTAAAGCGTGTGCATGCCTCCTCGTATCTGGCCTGCAGCTAGTAGTATTGTGCTTATATTGTGGCTTGCCTTTTTTCTGGAGTTATATCATGGATGGTTAATTGATTTCGTCTCTGAGGATGATTGGGGATTTTGCATCTCATGGTACTCCTACTTGTGATATGAGCTAGCTGAGTGTTTTCTTGCTGTTAATTCGATGTTTCATTCATGCAGTTGTTGATCTGGTGTTCCCTCTAGCCTTTGCGTGCGTGGTCGTTCTTAATTTTCCTGAATCGGTGTCAATACGAGATAGTATAGGCTTAGTTACCCTTGGGTCCAAGGTTATCTACCTCTTGCCCCCCCATAACTTGCTTAATTTATGGCCGTTTTTAGTCAGTCAAGTATATGATCTCCCATGTGGAAAATATATATAATAGCACAATGCAACACATGGTCGTTTTATTGTATGCAGAATAGAATGCTCATTGAACCCATTGATTGATTTCCCACTTCCTATGTACTACTACCGAACTTACTAGCATATGTATTTATGTTTTCTATCTATTATCTAAAAAACGGTAGTTATGTCTTCAGGGCTTCTGTATCATTTGTTATATCCTTCGGTTCTGCTTCTGCATCATCTCCCTCTCCACTCTTTGAAGTGTGAACTACCACAAATTAAAGCTGTTGTAACTCATTAGTTTATTACAAAAGTTTCAGCCAGACTCATAATATATTTGTTTATTTTACATTGATCGTGTAAACCTTTGAAGTTGTGTCTGATGTAATAAGTGCAAAGCTGTAGTTGTGTTGCTGTATGCTTGGCACATTGAGTTTATATTATTGCTCATTAGTTTGTTATACAGAAGTTTCAGCTAACAAAAGAAAATATTTTGCCTTGGTCAAGATAAATTAAATGACAGTTATGAATTGCGGATAGGTCTAAATTTTAATTGTATGTGATATTGTGGTATGTTACCTATGTATTTGGGTAGCACATACTGAATCGAGGTAAAATTCGCTGCTTATGATGGTTGCTGTTATTGCTTTACAAATTCTCTTGACAATATCTAACAGATGAAGTTTCTTATTGCAATATCTAACAGTTTCAATCAAAATTAACCAGTGTTCATATTATTTCCTCTCGCAAACTATAGCAATACATGAGATTATTCTATAGTGAGAGTTAAGTAGTGACTAATTCTTTAGCAGAACAAAAAGAGGTGTTTGGTGCAGTCTATGATCCTGAAAGTAACTGGAATCGTCTCATTTATATAAAAAATGGTTTAGTCTGCATTCAGATCACTGCATCTAAGGTAGCTCCATTTCTCAGTAGAAGATCCTACAAGGCTTCTGAACACAAAAAAGTTCAGGTTACATTTTTGGTCGGCTTGTACATTATGCATATTGGTTTGTTGGCGGGTTTTTTGGACATTGTTCCTTTTGATATGATTAAGCCAAGACTAAGATTAATTAACTAAGAACTCGTTCTTTGTTGATCTGAGATGCTCAACTATTCTGTTTGGTGCAACCAAATCATCCAACTCCAATTTAATTTTCCCTATGCCACCTGGTTATCGGGTCATCTATGTGATTTTTTACATAGATGACGTCATGCTTAAAATATGACTGCACTATGGATCCACTTAGTCCTATCTGTCGGCCTTGGTGATGGATAAAGTCATCACAAGGGACATACAAAGTAGGGCCATGTTTAGTTTGTGATTTTTTTTGAAAAGCACTGTAGCACTTTTCGTTTGTATTTGACAAACTTTGTCTAATCATGGATTAACTAGGCTCAAAAGATTCGTCTCGACATTTACAGACAAACTGTGTAATTAGTTATTTTTTTACCTACATTTAATGCTCCATACATGTGCCGGTATATGCGATGTGATGGGGAATCTTGAAAACTTTTTGCATTTTGCCATGAACTAAACATGGCCTAGATGTCCCTCGGTGTATGTTCTTTTACTGACTATGTAGTGCTATTTAATGAAAGTTGGGTGGAAGCCTAGATTTGTAGTGGCAGACTAGAGACCAAAGATTTTATACTTTAGCATTACTCCATCGCTACTTTTTTTTTCGCGACCTGGACTTCACCGGTTTTTCAACTCCATCGCTACTTGACCTATGGAGGGAGATACCAAGATACTAATTATGTTTCGAAGGTCAATTAATGCCCAAGAAAGAAACTGTTTGATATTTGGGATTGGTGGTGCAAATAGATGGGGGCATCAACAGAGATGTTAACCATAGAATTAAAGTGGGGGTGGATGATATAATGCCAACCATTTCGCATTTTCTATCACATATGACAAGAAGGTTTCACATTGACTAAAAAGGTAAGGTCCATAAAATGACGGTTAGACCTACGATGTTGAATGGTGTAGAATGTTGTCATACTAGCTATAACGACTAAATTGTCCAAGAGGGGGCCAGGTGGAAGGTGTAGTCTGTTAGAGGCAGTTCTTCAGTTACTTAGTTTTTTCTTTTCTTTTCAGTTGGCTTCAATTGCCTAAACTCATCGCGATCTTTTGGTTGGATGCTAGCTGGTTGACTGGAAGATTCTTGCTTTGCTCTGTTGTTTGGCGCTGAAACTTGTAAGCTGGAAACCCCAGCATTGTTGTTGTGTCAGAGTCTATACAAACTTTTATATTAACTTGGAAGCTCAACTTGTTTTTCTCTGCAACTGCAAAACTTGTTTCTGTTTTCAAACTGTCAACAATAATAGCAATAGGTAATATGGCTTCAAAGTAAATGCACTTTTCCGAACTATGTAATTTCCCAGATTGATGACAAGCCCTTCCAAGACACAGAAGTTAATCATTTTAAATAGACTTTACATTTTTTTCTTTTGGGTCAGCAGCAAGTTCTTTCACTCCTTTTTGGTTTAGGACCTGTTTTGTTTCAGTAAGTTGTCTGGGTTAGTTGCACTGTCAGTTATCAGTCAGTGCATAGTTTCTCTGCTTTCCTTTCGTTTGTCAGGCTGAACTTGTGTTATAATATTGCTCCGTGCAGTAGTAGTTAGCCGCACAATCATCCAAAGATAGCAAAAAATAGGAAAATACTAGCTTTTTTTACCCCTCCCAAAAAGCTCATGAGCTGCTCTCGGCGCTTTGCTCTTATGCCTCTGTCCTCTATATGATTATAGTATCAGTGGCACTTAAAAAATTCTTTCACTTCGTCAGTTTTTTGTTTGTGCAAACCTGTTTTAATATTCCGCAATTGTTATGACCGGCATCCCCTACAGGCGTCGCAGCCCCGCTAGTGGCTAGGAGGGGAGCCGGCCATCAAGGGGCTATGGCCCTTATAATTGTCGCAATTATAGTATTTCTAGAGGGTTATTTTATAATTATCGTTATTAGAGAGACATATAAATATTTGTAAGAATCTATTTGAGAAATTAAGTAGAAACATATTATTGTTTCCGGCTTCCTCAGGGAGCCGGGAGAAACCCTAGCCGGGTAAAACCCTAGCCGCCTCTTCTCTTCACACACAGCAGCTGCAGCCACGGCGCCCTCGCGCCGTCCTCGCCCATGTCCAGCCGTCTTGCATCCGTACAACCTGCGCAGCGGCTCCGGTAGGGATCCTAACCCTATCAACCTGGTATCAGCATTGCCAGGCACGATGACGACTGCTCCCCCGAGTTCCTCCATCCCGGTGACCACTTCGCCGCTGCCCGCTGCGTCGTCGGATTTGTCAGAGGCGTCCACCGCCTCTGCCCAGCCCCTAACGCTGGAATCACTAGGGGCCAAGGTGGATATGATCGCCAATGCGCTGGTCTCCATGCAGAAGGCGTGGGCCGGCCTGCTACAGGCGCCTACGCCGCCGTCGTTCCCCACACCACCACCGCCTCCGCCGCCGGTGCCCACGGCACCGATCCCGACTGCGCCACCGACGTCCTACCCCTATGGTATGCCGTCGACGGGAGCCGGAGTTCCGCTCCATCTGTTGCAATGGCCGGCCTCGCCATCACCGCTGCCTGACTGGCTGCAGCCGTCCGTGACGGCGTCGGCTTTGATCTACTCGATGGCCACGTCGCCCACCCCATCAGCCTACACGACGGTAGGGGCGACAGCGGTTTCCACCCTGCCCCCCGCCAGCGGCACTCTCTTCGGGGGGGGGGGGGGGGGTGGACGGCTCGCTGTTCTTCGGGGCGCCCTCTCCCTCGGGCGGCCAGCAGCAGGGGGGCTTGACCCGGCCCTTGCTGCTGCCCTCGCGGGCGCCCAGGCGGGGCCCAAATTCTACAAATAGGAGTTTCCTACGTACGACGGCTCGGCAGACCCTCTTAATTGGTTGAACCAGTGCGAGCAGTTCTTCTGCGGCCAGCAGACGCTCACATCCGCTCGCACATGGCTCGCGTCCTACCACCTTCAGGGTGTTGCCCAGACGTGGTACTACACCCTGGAGCAAGACGAGGGCATGCCCCCTTGGGAGCGCTTCCGCGAGTTATGCTCGCTCCGCTTCGGGCCTCCTGTTCTGGGAACACGGTTGGCGGAGCTTGCCCGCCTTCCTTTTGGTTCTTCCGTTCAGGATTACTCGGAGCGTTACAACGCCGTCCTGTGCCATGCCCGCAACCTCTCCGCTCGCCAAAAGGCGGAGTTGTACGTGGGCGGGTTGCCGGACCAGCTCCGCAAGCAGGTTCAGCTCCGCGCACCGCCCGACCTCCAGTCCGCCATGTACTTGGCACGGGCGTTTGAGGAATGCGAACCTCCACCTGCACCGCAGCCTCGCGGTGCCCGACCGCCCTAGCGGTCGACTTGGACTCCGCAGCAGCGCACGCCGAGCGCGGGTCCTCCGACCCCGGCAGCGCCCACTTTTCGTCGGCTCTCTCCGGCCAAACAGCAGGAGTGCCGTCGCCAGGGGCTGTGCTTCAACTGTGACGAGCCCTACGTGCGCGGGCACGTGTGCAAGCGCCTCTTCTACCTGGAGGCCGACGACTACATCGATGAGGCTCCTGTGGAGACGGTCGCGGACACTCCTTCCAGCGAGTTGGCCGCCACGGAGATGGCTACCGCTAACGCCCTTGTGGTTTACCTTCAGGCTGTTGCAGGTATTCGGGCCGCAAATTCCATGCTGCTGCCCGTCGTCATCAAGGGCGAACGCTTCCTGGCCCTCCTCGACACGGGCTCCACCCATAATTTCGTGTCGGGGGAGGCCATGCGCCGCCTGGGGCTCGTTCCTGCGGGTGGGGAGCGTCTGCGGATCACGGTGGCCAATGGCGACCGCATGCCTTGTGAGGGCATCGCGCGCAACGTGCTCATTTGCATCTACGACGAGGACTTCACCATCACGTGTGTCGGCCTCAACTTGGGCGGATTTGACTTCATCATCGGCTTCGACTTCATCCGCACCCTGGGTCCCATACTATGGGACTACGAGGCCCTCACCCTGTCGTTTTGGCGTGACGGCCGCTGCGTCACCTGGCAGGGGGTGGCCGGGGCGGCTGCACCCTCTCCAGCCCCCTCGGCACAGCTGCTGGCCGCGGCTGCCTCCGACCCACGGCAGCCGCTGCTGGACATTCTACTCCAGCAGCACGCCGTCGTCTTCACCGAACCCACGGGGCTTCTGCCGGCGCGATCGTACGACCACTGCATCCACTTGCTGCCGGGCACCGCACCGGTGGCGGTGCACCCTTACCGCTACCCCCAGCTACAGAAGGATGAGCTGGAGCGGCAGTGCGCGGCCATGCTCGCCCAAGGGATCATCAGGCCGAGCACTTCGCCTTTCTCGGCGCCCGTCTTGCTGGTGCGCAAGGCGGACCAGTCGTGGCGCTTCTGCATTGACTACCGTGCCCTAAACGCCAAGACGTCCAAGGACAAGTTCCCGATTCCGGTAGTCGATGAGCTCCTCGATGAGCTCCATGGAGCTCGCTTCTTCACAAAGCTGGACCTACGCTCCGGGTATCATCAGGTGCGGATGCACCCCAACGACATCGACAAGACGACGTTCCGCACTCACCACGGCCACTTCGAGTTTCTGGTGATGCCTTTCGGGCTTTCTAATGCCCCGGCCACTTTCCAGGCCCTAATGAATGATGTGCTTCGTGACTACCTCCGGAGGTTTGTGCTCGTCTTCTTCGATGATATCCTCATCTATAGCTCGTCATGGGCCAAGCATCTGCAGCACATCAACATTGTCCTCAGCGCCCTGCGGGCGCACCATCTCCACTTGAAGCGCTCCAAGTGCTCATTTGGGGCGCCATCCATGGCCTATCTTGGCCATGTCATCGCCGAGGGCGGTGTCGCCATGGACGCCGACAAGGTTGCCGCGGTGGCGGCGTGGCCTCTACCTCGCTCGGCCCGGGGCCTTCGCGGCTTCTTGGGCTTGGTGGGCTACTACAGGAAGTTCATCCGTGACTTCAGCATCATCGCGGCCCCGCTCACGTGTCTCTTGCGGCGAGACGCGTTCGTGTGGGACGACGACGCGACGACGGCTTTCGAGGCGCTCAAGCGCGCCTTGACGACGGGGCCCGTGCTTCAGATGCCGGATTTCGACGCGACTTTCGTGGTCGACTGCGACGCATCGGGCGCGGGGTTCGGCGCCGTCCTCCACCAGGGCGCGGGACCCCTCGCCTACTTCAGCAGGCCATTTGCAGCTGGCCACCTCAAGCTCGCCGCCTACGAACGCGAGCTCATCGGCTTGGTGCAAGCTGTGCGCCATTGGCGCCCGTATTTGTGGGGGCGCCCCTTCCTGGTTCGCACTGACCATTACAGTCTAAAATTTTTGCTTGATCAGCGTTTGTCTACCGTTCCTCAGCACCAATGGATCAGCAAACTTTTCGGCTTCGACTTCACGGTGGAATACCGCCCGGCCGTCTCAATACCGTGGCGAACGCTCTGTCACGCCGCGACAGTGAGGCGGTGGCGTCTGTACCTTCGCAGGTCACGCTCGGGGCCGCGGTGGCTTTGTCCGGGCCCTCTTTTGCCCTCCTCGACGACATCCGGTGCGCTACGACCGAGGCGCCGGATGGCCAGCGGCTGCTGCAGCAGCTCCAGGCCGGGGAGCTCACGGAGCCGTGGCGCCTGGACAGCGGCCTCCTCCTCCACGGGTCCCGCATCTTCGTGCCGGACCACGGGGACCTCTGCCACCAGGTCCTCCTCCTGGCCCATGTCGCCGGCCATGAGGGGAACCAGAAGACGCTGCACTGCCTCCGTGCCGAGTTCTACATTCCGCGGGACACGGCACTGGTGCGGGATTTGGTGCGTTCCTGCACCACGTGCCAGCGCAACAAGACAGAGGCGTTGCAACCAGCGGGATTGCTGCAGCCCCTCGACGTGCCCTCCCAAGTTTGGGCGGACATCTCGATGGACTTCATCGAGGGGCTGCCCAAAGTCGCCGGCAAGTCGGTCATCCTCACCATCGTCGACCGTTTCTCTAAGTACGCGCACTTCATCGCGCTCGGGCACCCCTACACGGTCGCGTCGGTCGCCCATGCCTTCTTCGACGGCATTGTACGGCTCCACGGGTTTCCACTCTCCATCGTCAGCGACCGGGACCCCGTGTTCACTGGCCAGGTGTGGCGGGACCTCTTCCAGATGGCGGGCGTCAAGCTCCGCATGAGTACCGCCTTCCATCCCCAGATGGACGGCCAGTCGGAGGTGGTCAACAAGGTGATTGCCATGTATTTGCGCTGTGTTACAGGTGACCGGCCTCGTGCGTGGGTGGATTGGCTGTCTTGGGCGGAGTATTGCTACAATACTTCTTTCCATACCGCCCTCCGCGCCACGCCCTTCGAGGTCGTCTACAGCCGCCCCCCCGCCGCCCATCCTGCCATACAAGTCAGGGACGGCTTGTACCGAGGCCGCCGACGCCCTCCTCCGCAACCGCGACGAGATGCTCGCTGAGGTCCGTCAGCGGCTCCTTCAGGCCCAGCAGCTCTCCAAACGCTACTACGACGCCAACCACAGGGACGTGGAGTTCGAGGTGGGGTCGTGGGTCTGGCTGCGTCTCCTTCACCGCACCACGCAGCAGTCCCTCGACCCTCGCTCCAAGCGCAAGTTGGGGCCGCGCTGGGCGGGACCGTTTCGCGTGCTTGAGCGCATCGGTCGCGTAGCCTACCGTCTCCAGCTGCCCGATGGCACCCGCATCCACGATGTTTTCCATGTGGGCCTCCTGAAGCAGCACCGCGGAGATTCCCCCACTGCGGCTGGCGTTCTGCCTCCGGCTTTGGCTGGCCGGGTCCTGCCAGGCCCGGAACGCGCCCTGCAAGCTCAGCAGCGCCGGGGTGTTTGGAAGATTTTGATCAAGTGGCGCGGTCTGCCAGAAGATGATGCAACGTGGGAGTCACTCGAGGAGTTCCGCGTCGAGCACCCCGATTTCCAGCTCGAGGACGAGCTATTTCTGCAGGCGGAGAGAGATGTTATGACCGGCATCCCCTACAGGCGTCGCAACCCCGCTAGTGGCTAGGAGGGGAGCCGGCCATCAAGGGGCTATGGCCCATATAATTGTCGCAATTATAGTATTCCTAGAGGGTTATTTTATAATTATCGTTATTAGAGAGACATATAAATATTTGTAAGACTCTATTTGGGAAATTAAGCAGAAACATATTATTGTTTCCGGTTTCCTCAGGGAGCCGGGAGAAACCCTAGCCGGGTAAAACCCTAGCCGCCTCTTCTCTTCACGCACAGCAGCTACAGCCACGGCGCCCTCGTGCCGTCCTCGCCCACGTCCAGCCGTCTCGCATCCGTACAACCTGCGTAGCAGCTCCGGTAGGGATCCTAACCCTATCAGCAATTATATTAAGCACATTGCAGTTTCAATCATTTTGCTTAATCTTCATCTAACCCTGTAGGATTAACAAGAGGTCAGTAACTTATTCTCCTTTTTTTTCTCGAACAGCGTAGGAGAACTGCGCGTCATTTCATTAAGTTAGAAAAAATGTTACACGGGTCTAAGAGACCCAACTCACACACACCACACACCCTGGACACTAAGTTACAGACTCGCCACAAAAAACTGTAAAAGCGACCAAATGCCTCCGAGCTTTAAGCTCCAGTAGGCAGCGACCTGAGAACAAGCTCATGGAGTTTGGAGGCTCCAGCCGAGCACCAGAGTCCTCCCTCCAAACTAACAACCCTAATGACCTCACCGGCTGTGCTGTGGACTGGTTCGATCTGGCTGTGGCTTTCCCCTTGCAACACGCTACACGCCCATCTACCGTCTTCGGCTAACCTTCACATCAGACATTCTGACTGCCATGTTACATTGTTACTGTTAGCACATCTCCTGCTATAGATGAGGGAACCTCCCGGCAAATTAGTCGTTGCGTGTGTGATTGGGTGCGAAGGATGGTACGTGAAACATGGACCCAGAGCCGGTCCATGTTGCCGCATCGCGCAGGTATGCCATGTCATCAACATTGACTGGGTTGCGCATCTCAATTTTGGTCCCTAAATTGCTATGCAGGCCGGTCATTAGATTCTAAAGGTGCGTTTGCTAGGGATTCATATTCTTTTAAAAACGTCTTGAACCTAGATTCTCTCTGGAAACGGTTTTATATGGTGAATCAAAGTCACTTCATGAGATTGTTTAATTGGTACGCTAGATTCCGATTCATGAAAAGATATGTTTTTTCTTAAAAAATCATGAAATAAAAATATATTTCAAAAAGATTATAAATCTTTTGTGGGCTAACAACAACAAATACAATCCACTTCAGCCTGTTGCACTAAAAAGGATTATATACATAACTAAAAATACAATTGCTAGCATATGAGACAAAGAAACGGAGGTGATTCGTATGTGAAAAATAAGAATCGTTCTAGAACCGTTCTAGTTGAAATTAGGGGCGGGCAAAATTTCACCAAAACCGATTAATCGAACCGAACCAGACATTTAACCCAAAATGTTAGTTAACTAAAATTTTTGTGATCTATTTGGTGAAGACTTTGGCACTATTTGGTTAACTTTATTTGGTTTTGAACTGGCATTGACTAAATAAACCTTTTAACCAAAATTCTTTCTGATTAGTATATTGAACACTAAATTGTGTCCATTTGCATATTTAAATGTATTTCTATGAGACTTTATTTGTTAGAACCATTCTTTTTTGTTTTTCCTTTCGTTTTATTACATGATTCATTTCTAGTTAGGTGCTTCCTAATACTATTATGTTGTTGCATTATCTCCTGTAAAAATATAATATGTATTCAACCAATTAACCGAACCGATTTAATCGAACCCGATTTTGGTCGGTTATCAGTTTTTTACAATGAATTCGGTTAACATTTCACCAAACCCAAAATTCTTGATAAATGATTTAACCGAATCGATTTCACCGAATTAACCGAATTGTGTGGTTTAGTTGTTTGGCGCCAATTCTTGGTTGTTTGGCACCAATTCTTGGTTTCAAGACCAGAATCCAAAATGTTTCTATGTGTCAAACACTCCCTAAATATCAGTTGATAAATCAACCCAAGCACGTGCATAAACCAACTAAAATTGACAGAAATTAACCAAACCTCTCAGTATGCAGCACGCTTTCTAAAGAGCTACCGATATGTTCTTGTTGATAACCTAATTAAGCCCATCATGGCTTTTCTGCTGGCCAGGCATGTTTGCTAAACTGGTTAGGCCGGTTTTGGCTAGTCTGAATTGAAATTTGGAACTCGTGTAGAATTTATGTTGTAAACACTTTCAAATAGGATAAGACCACCACATCCTATATAAATATACGATGGGACAAGAAGGATTAAAGATATCGAATCAATAGAAATCAAAATACATTTAGTCTTTTATTTTATCTCAAACCCTAACCTTCCCAACCCCTGTATTTTCTATTTTGCAAGCTTCTCAACAGCCTGTAGACATTATAGGTGGTTTACGACAACCCTAGGTGCATCTTCCTAACAAGTTTCTTTACGAGAAGCGTTCACAGGTTTTCACACCAAATGAGTCAAAAAGAAGGCCTAGGCTGTTTCCTTAGGTTTTTCTGCAACTGCGAGGTGATCCGTTTACGACTCAAGTGTGCTATCTCGCTTTGGCGTGGTACATTAACTACGTCAATGGTTCCATTACAGTATTACACTATTACAAAAGGTTACTAGACTAAGAGCATCTCCACTAGATATCCTATTCAATCTCCTATATCGAGCTGCAGTAGATATCCTATCTCATCTTCTATACCTATAAATTTTAAGAGATCTCCTAAAAAAACATCATCTCTCCTTAATAAAGGAGACATCCAACTCTCCCCCATCCCTAAGGAAAATATCCTAATTGATTTTAGGGTGCTCTGCAATATGAGAAATCTGGTAGAGATGCTCTATAAATCTCATTCTTGTGAAGCCATTTCCCAAGTCACACTTAAGGTCAGTCTCTGGGAGATTTCATTTAGGTTTCAATTGCATTCAATATTGTGACACATCAACACATTTGATGACTTAGCAAGTTATAATTATTATAAAGATAGAGATAGAGAGAGTTTCATCTAGATGAAACCCAACACAAAAGTTGACAAAGCCATGAAACTCACCACTGATACTAGCCTAATAGACTCCATAGCTAACCAATTTGCTACTAGTGCAACAAGCTAGTGCTAACTGAAACTGTCGTAACAGCAACTTACCATCTAAACACATACTAGTTAAGAATTTCTTTCCTACAGGTAGAGCTTGGCAGTTCACACATACTACTAGTTATTAAGAATGTCTTTCCTTCAGGTAGAGCTTGGCAGTTCCAGGTAATTCACCAGGTTCGCTTGCAGGTTTTGCAAGCATGGTTGTCCCTAGACATTGGGGATGCACAAAGGTAGCAGAAGCAGTGCCCGCACCTGTAAATTGGAACAAAGAAGATCATCATTTGTATTCAATGTAATGAATGTTTAATTTGTGAGCAGTACCTGCAGATGATATGAACACAGCCCTCTATCCTCTCCACATATATCTTGCACTTGGGGCACCTCTGCCACTTGCTCTTTTGTGCGACCTTCCTCAGCAGTAGGTCCTCCCTGCCCCGCTCATCCTTGCCCAGTCGTTGGAACTCTGTGCAAGTGACACCATCGTGCCATGGAACCTTGCACTGGGCACAGAACATCCGGCAGCAGTGTGGGCACTCCACATTTGTTATCACCGCCTCACCATGGCCAGGATCATGAACCAACAGAGCAGAGCATTCCTTAAAGGGGCAGTAGAATTTGAGTGACCCCAATGATGAGTCACAGAGCGCAGCACCCCATCTCTGGAACAGCTGTGCCGGGATCACATCGCGGCACACGTCTGGGTGCAACACACCATCCTTGCACCCTGGGTCAGGGCAGCCAATAGACAACACATTCTGCTCAACCTTTGCAGCAATGTACTGGCTCACACAACTGGTGCAAAATGTGTGTGTGCATCCATCAATGGGAAAGAACTCCCCGATGTGCACTGTTTCCATGCAGATGGCACAGTAGAACTTACTGCTGATCTTTGCGCTCGCACCTCGAGAACATTGACCAAGCTCTTGAAGTGTACTATCTAGTGGTTTCTTCCCTTTCTGGTCCATGTCTTCAATTGAGATCAAAGTGCTCTGAGGCACACTGATGCCCTGATGTGTCTCTGTATTGTGCAAAGAATCACAAGACGCCACGGCGCACCTGGGCAGTCCAGTGGCCTCCGTCTCAGGTGCATATTGGCAGAAGCAGGCAATGCAGATGACATGGTCACAATTTTCAGGTTTCCACGAGGCTTCCAATGATCGGATGACCTGTTTGCAAACTGCACAGACATCCTCCGACTGAATTGAGAACCGGAGAACCTCTTCAACCTGCAGATCCTCAGCCAGGGCAGAATCATCAGCTGCCATGGCGACCAGATCCAGCATTATTGTTGTTATAGTATTGCACAGTTGCTCTCTCGGTTGAACCAAATCGACACCTGGCCAAGACCTCTATTCCAAGGAAATGCAAGAGTGAGGAAGGTTATCTTCATGAAATCAAAAGTGAAAATATCAGAGCAGGCTAACACTGAACAAAAAGAAATGGCCAACTGCATGAAAGATGAAAGTAAAGATAAAGTAAGAAGCAACTCTAATATAACGCCCTTCTACCAGCACAACTAGTGAACAGAACAGCCAAAGAACAGAAAACAGATGGGGCGAAGTCCTCGCACCAACATCATCAAACTCTGGTGCGCTCTGCGTGCAGACATTGACTAGGAAGAAGAATGCCTCCTACATTCTGCAAGCACCCGAAGCCCAGCGCACTGACCCACCAAAACTATTTTTACCCACAGATTCCCTTCAAAATCATGGCTTCAACCGCTAAAGGAAGGTAGACACAACGGAAAAGAGAGCGGGCATGCTCTTTCCGGGCATAAAATCGAACACTTGGCGTGCGCTGCGTGCGCGCACCAACTGATGCTCAGCACGCATCCTACATTAAAGCAACCACCAGCGCCAGCCACAGTCACTCCCTGAGACAAACTCGCTAGAACCACCAATTCCCCTTAAAATCACGCCTTCATATCATAGACAAACTTGGGCCTGAACGATCTGGCCGTGGGTTCTTTCGTGCGTACCAGTACTACGGCGCTTCCGTCTTCTAGCTAACGTCGGGCTACGGAGGCTTGATCGCATCAGCGGCGCCGCATCGTCCGCCCGCTTGCGCGTAGCGGCTATAGATCTACGGACGAGGGGTTGGATTGGGTGGCACAAGAGGATGTGCTCGAACATGCGGGGAGAAGAACCGGCGTGGCGGAGGGGGACGGTGATGGCCTAATAAAAGCAGTAAATAAAGCTGATCTTGTTGCCGAGGTTATCGGGATACATGGAGTCACATTTCACTTTAATGCAATTTATCTACGTCCTAATCCTTTGGATTTAGCACTCTCGAAAAAGATTCGCAACCTGTGTCACACGTGACATGAATCGTAAAGCGGTGTTTTGTCAAGGTTCGTATGAAAATAAAATATGGAGGGTGCCGGATTTTTTTTTACTAACGTGCGTGTGTTCCATAAGGTCAATCTCAGATTTCCAGCGGGCGACATATTCATTTATATTTAATAGCATGTCATATAAGTGTTCTTTAAAAATGTAGCAACATTTTTTTGTAAAAGATAAAAGAGAAGAAATAAGTTTCATTAGGATAAAACTCTTAGTTACCAGCTTAAGATGAGCCATAGGAGTAAAACTAAATGTCTATATGAAACAAAATAATAAGTTCCTAAAAAAACAAAATAATAAAACCATGTATTGAGAGTGATGGTCGATGTCTAATGTGTTAACACACAGAACATGATTGTTTCCTCTTGTTCCCACATCAACTAGCGCTCCTCCATAGACAACCTGCGCTCATTGATTGTTTTGGCCTCTTGCCACCTCAAATCCTTCAACTTCGTTTCCTCCTCCTCAGTGAGCAACTATTGAATGACATTCTTGTATGAACCTTCATCTCTCCCCTTATTCTTGAGATGTTTCTTTGCACGCTTCCTTCCCATCAGCCTTTGTCCTTGCGATAGTTGAGATGAATCAGGAGTTCGTGGGCTTCCCATACCTTCTTCTTGTTTGGCTCCATCAATAAGGGTTGGATTGGATGCGGTAGCATTGCTAGCCTTGGTGAGTTCCTCACTTTGAGGTAGCAATGAAGCAAAGGAAATCTTTTCTTCTTTCCACCTGAACAAGTGAGTTGTGCTTCCAACAACTACATTCAATATGAAACAATGGGGTAAAGAAGTTTGCACACACAAGAAAAACATTTAAATTGACCGAATTAGGATAATCTTACACGTTCTTAGTACGGGACTCCACTCAGGTGCCAACACTCCATAGCCTGAAACATTGCTTGAAATTTTTTACACTCTCTTTGAATTGTGCCAATGCCTATTAGACTCAAAGGTCTTGTTGACATGGAAGGGATATGTGATTCATGTCTAATACGCTCCCCGCGCCGGTGGTTTTGGGCTTCCGCTTAGCGCTAGACGCTAGCCCGGTGGAGATTTAGGCACACGTGTTTTTCTTTCATAATAATGTTCAAAGTCAATAATTCTAGTATAAAATTGGACATAAATTTAATCGTGATTCAACTTCCAATCCAATCGAAATTTAACACTCCCAAATAGAAATTTTTTAGAGAAGAAAAAAAAATCTCAAATTGCATATTCACAGGGGAAGCCTAGTCCTAAAATGGACCTCTCAATATTGAAGGGGAGCTGCCAAATGGCTGGATGGAAACAGATTGGATCCGCATGGAATCAGATTCTGATATCACCTTTTACTATATTTTAATTTGACTTCGAATATAGATATCGATATTTTTAATGTGAACACAAAACGAATGTCATGGATTCAGATTTCTATTGGGATGTTTACTCAATTCAACTTAAAGCGCATATTGTTAAATTCAAAATACATGAATAGAATTTTACTACTAAGTTCAATGATAAACAAAGTGAAATAAAAATCAAAGTACACAATACACTTCTAAAAATCTCCAATATCGAAGAGAACTAAATTATAATGGAAATAATGGATAATATTTAATAAAATGATAGGTCAAGTGAAGAAATTGAGATGAAAATGGCAGGCAACAAGTAACCATTTTGCTTTATCAATGTGTTTTAATTTTAAAAAATATTACACAAGTAGAGCTTAAGATTAAAGTATGTGGGTATATAACATAGACAAGAATAACTCATAAATAATATAGCTTTCAAATAAATATTTAATAACTAAATATATCAATTAATCAATCATTATTTATATAATATTTATCATGAAATTATAAATTATTTAAAATAACTTACAACAGTAAATATATGAATTCAAGAATTAAAATAATTTATAACAACAAATGTACTAGTTTTAAACTAAATTAGAAAAATACTAAAATTAATTTAATATTTATGTATGGCTAATAATATTATATTAATATTAAAATTTATTTATAATATACTATTAAATAGTTTCAATGCATCATTAGTGATATTAAAATTAATAATTAGTCACTGTTATGGATAGAGACCTTTAAAATATATTTAATATACATTGCTCTCCGCAGATACAGATAAATATTGGATATTTCATATTTTTGTCAAATACGAATTTGTATTCAGATAAAGAAAAATATTGAAAGACAGATTCAGATACATCCATTTAGTATTTGCATTACACCAAAACTAGGGGCTGATGTCACGACTCGTGAGACACCTACGTCAAGTCTAAGAGCCCGTTTGGATTCTCCATGGAGTATAAGAATACCGATAATAGATAGTGATTTTGAGAATTTAGATTTTAGATAGAAATAATGTAATTTGTGTGGATTCCTAGATCATACTCCACATAGTGGATACATTATATAAGCTAAATGTCTAAAATACCCTTTAGATGGTTTGTGGATAAGGTTGAAGCAAGGACAAAATTGTCGTTTCCCACCCTATAATCCCCCATGAGTTTATAGAGAAAGGGATATATGGCCTTGGATCTCTCAAACACGTACCATAATCCCCTAGAAGCCCTTGTGATTGTCACTTGTCATTTTATTTCCTTCTTCTCGTTTTTGTCACCCTTTTGGGGAAAAAATCACAATTGTAGCGTGTTTAGAACACGGAAAAGCTCTGGAGGGAAGGAAGCTGTACCTATGTGCGTGCCCAGCTCCTATAAAATAATCACAAAAAAAAAGAAAGCTTCTTCCTATAACTCATGAGGAAGTTCCGCAATCTCACCACGCCTCCATGCTCCATCCCCACCCGACGCAGCTGCCGGCCCAGCCCCTTCCGGCGCTGCCACACCAGCCCATTCCCTGGCCGCTGCCGGACCGGCCCATTTCCCCGCCACTGCAGCCGCCGTTGCCCCAGCGGCCCAACACCTTCCACTGCTGCTGGAGCCCCCTTGCTCTGCCTCCACCCTGTCCAATCCAATGGTGCAGCCTCCGCTTTGAGGCCAGGAAGGCAGGAATCCCACCTCTCCAATTGTGATTTTCTGGAGTGAACCCGCGGCCGCGAGCTGTGGAGAGCGTGGGATTATTTTTTTTACTCCTGAGTCCTGAGATTGCTCTTAGCAGTTACTAGCACATTTGTAAAAAGGAAATGGAACATGTAACTGCCATGTTGCATGCACGCTGCAGGCATGGCACAACAAGTAGGGACACCGATACTCAGCATGTTCGCTTGGGCTGATCTGGTTGACTGAAAGTATTACTGATTGGTTTTCTGTGAGAGAAAAACACTGCTGACTGGCTGGCTGATAATCTCAAGCGAACTGGCTGACAACTAGTATGATATGGTGGAAAAAGAAAATGGAACATGGAACTGCAATGTTGCATGCACGCTGCAGGCATGGCACAGTAAGTAGGGACACCGATACAATAACTCACCGGTCCGGAAAGCCGGCTAAGACACACTCTACATGTTGAATGGACTAGGAAGATGGTTAAGACACACTACGTGTTGAATAGGCCACACCTACGAATAACTCTTGCGTTTTCGTACTCGCTTCACGCAAAAAGAATGATCACAGGAGTCATTTACCAGGCTTAGGCTTTTAACATGGCTAAGCTCTCTCGTAGCTTTGTACTAAACTTTGTCACTACAGTATTTTTTGCTGCTACAGTGCCTTTCAAATTCGGCCTGCCTCGCAGCATGTCTCCTGCTACAGTACTGGGCCTCATTCTAGTGGGGTCACACATTTCTCTCAAGGCGCACAGGAGTTTTGGTCTGCGATGACTGTAGATGTAGCGGCAGCATGCTCAGACTACCCGCAGTGGGTACTCTAAAACGATACTCTAAAGCTTTAGAGTATGAATATAGAGTAAAAACTGTTGTACTGGGTACTCTAAAACAATACTCTATCCTCTCTCACTCTATATTTAGAGTGGTACTGTGCTTACTCTATACTCAACAGTGGCGGGCCCCACTAGCTAAACAAAGGAAAAAATGCTATAACTCACAGACCAAAAATTCAAATTAAATTTCGATTGCACCATTAAATTCGTCTCAATAAATCCTTCAAAACTAGATCACACATGGATATATTTAGATAAAGTGATAAGTGGGTCCCACAGTGAATAGAGTGGATAGAGGATGATATAGAGGATGGATGAGTGCGAGAGAATTAAGTATAGAGGAGAGAATCTTGCTGACTAGGACGTATAGAGGATGAATATAGAGGTCCACGAGTGTGGGTAGTCTTTATCTCCTACAGGCTACAGCTGGCCTGCAGTCCACACACCCTGCTACTGTCTAATCCCATCGCATGCAGTTCTATGTTCTCGCCATCCGGAGAACTCAAATAATTTCATATTTAATAAAATCTACAAAGAAAACACTAATTTCATGATATTAAATATTTAAATTAGCTGTAAATATATTGTCATGATCTATTTGGAGACATAAATATTAAATTAAATCAAGCTTAAGAAAACTTAACTTGCTAAAAAATTAGAATTTTATTCTCTTTTAGGATCAATGGAGGGAGTATGCAATACCACTCCAATAAAAAAATAGACAGCTATGTCCTTTGTCTAGAAAAAATGTAATTCTAAAACAGTATCAAGCCAATTTATTTTGAGTCTAGTTAAGTTATATAAAAATATCAAATTAAATAAGTATAATTAGTTGTATTATAAAATACATTTTATAATACACTCCCTCCATTCTAAATTATGAGTTATTCCGATTTTCTTGGAGAGTCAAATCATCTCAAATTTGACCAATATTATAGAGAAAATTATAAAGATTTATAAATAGCTATACTATAAATATATGATTAACGAAGAATCTAATGATATTTATTTGGTATCATAAGTGTCATTATTTGTTATATAAATTTGGTCAAACTTGAGATACTTTGACTCTCCAAGAAAGTTGAAAATGACATAATTTGGATGGATGGAGTGCATATTTAACGTCATAAACATCGACACTTTTGTCTATAAATAAACTTAGTTAAATATTAGATAATTTGGCTAAAGATAAAACTAGAGTTAATTGCATCAATTTCAGGATGGAGATTGTAATAAATTTCTATATTGGAGTATAATATAGCTATCAGGTTACAAATCTGAGTAGCATGGTCCACATTGCTACGGCGCATTGGTTAATCAGCTCATCATCATGGTCATGGGAGGCCGGAAGTGATTCCCGCGTGATAGCAACTGCAGGTTAAACAAAAGGCTCTAGCTCCGTGCATGCCGCATGCGATACCGGTCTATGCTTTATAGTCGTAAAGGAGACGAGGAGAGAGACAGAGGTGTGATGAACTTTTCTTTTTTTGACAACAAGGCGTGATGAACTTTGGCGCCCTCTCTTGGTCCGCCTTCAGAGCAAGGTCGTAGCTCATCGTCCATTCATGATTCATCGATGCGTTGCCGCCCACGACGACACGACGTGCCCCAGAATCTGGTGGGACCTCCGACCCTGCGCGCCACCCCGCTCGCTTTACAAAAAGGTGAGGTTCTTTTGCGGTGCCCATTTGCATGCATGAGCATATATGGGAATCCCGGAACTGCATCATTTTTTATGATCTAGCTTAGTAAGTATTTGAAGTTCGTCGGCCACCTTATTGCTAGCTACTCCCTCCATTTCAAATTATAATTCATTTGACTTTTTATCCCAAGTTTGACCACTCGTCTTATTCAAAAAAAATTATGCAAACATAGTCAAATTTAAGTCATTCTTAAAGAACTTTTGTTAATAAAGCAAGCCACAACAAAAAAAAGTGATATTTTGCACAAATTTTTAAATAAGACGAGTGGTCAAACTTGGAATAAAAAAATCAAACGAACTATAATTTGGAATGGATTTAGTAGCTTTTTTTAGGGGATATTGCTAGCTAGCTAACAACACTCCTAAATTGAACCAAAGATCGCATACAACCCTGAGCCCTGCTCGGTAGTGCACATGATATAAGAACTTGATGGTCCTACTGTTGGAATATATGGGCTTGGCCCAATAAGAATTTCTAAAAATTCCTAAGAAAATCTCAAAGTCTCATTCACGTGAAGTAACCGAGAGGAGTGGGAATCCTTTAATACCACCTTGCTTGGGGAAGTGGAGGTGGGTAGCCATGCTTAAATATAGAAGTCCTCTCTACTTTCTGAAATTTAGCATGAGGAGGAGAAAGGAAGCCCACGCACGCTTGCTTGCCTCGTGGGGCAGGGCAGAGGGGAAATATCCAACAATATCCAACATTTTTGGCAGTATGCATATATTATGTATACACATGGTATTAGTTGGGCGCCAACCCAACCCTACCACACTTCACCAGGGCCTTCCCTATGGTCATCGGAATTGCCATTCACTGGCATCTTCTGCACCCCTTAATCGCATATAGTGGCATTGGTGTCGCGTCCGCCACACCTCTGGCCCCAATCCTCTCGTCTCTTCCAAACACTCCCCGTCTGCCCCCAATCCTCTCGTCTCTTCCAAATCCTAATCGCCATAGAAACCCTAGGTCGACTACTAGCACACGGACGATACATACAAGGGCATGTAGCCACAGGTAGATCGACAGCTTTGGTGGGAAAATACCCAACTCTGATCGAATCCTAGATCCATCGCCAGAAAAAAAATCTGGTCTTTGATGACGAAAAATGAGGTTCGTTCATTGCACACTAGCGTTCTCAACGAAGATTGTAGATCAGAAACGCCTCTCACCCTCAACAAAGCTTTCCAGATCGAGAGGATCGTGTGGACTAGATATTGCATTCGCCCGTTGATCGATCCAATCCTCGCGCGGGCATGCAGAAGCAGAATAATCATCCGCACTTGCCGCGACACAGTAATAAAGCCAGAGCCAAGCCTGATGAGATACCCCCGGTCCGAGGATAAAAAAACACAACACACGCGCCGTGTCGTTGCCGTGCCTTCTGGATCAGAACTCACTAATACCACCGCCGCCAAAATGCCAAACGCGTACACCAGAAAAGACAAGAAAACCTAATCGGATCAGATGGCCAGCGGACCGAAGCATCGTGTACTCGGATGCTCCGTGGGCCCGGGAATCTGCGTGTTCGCTCCTGATAGGATACTGACGTCAGGATGGCCGCCTGCGGCCAGCACATGTGCCGCCGCAAAGGTGCAGCAGCGCTGAGCGCGTGGTGGGTGTTGCACCGCGTGTTGCACTCACGTCCGGACGTCCTGGGGCCTTCAGGTACGGTCTCAAACGTCCTGTCATGCAGGAGACGTTCTGTGCTCGAGAGGGGATGGATTTGGTCCGCACGAGCACCAGACTGTGTTTAGGACATGTTTAGTTCTATAATATTTTGCGAAATAACAGCCGTCACATCGAATCTTTGACGTATGTATGGAGTATTAAATATAGATAAAAAATAAAATTAATTACACAGTTTAGACGAAATGAACGAGACGAATCTTTTAAGCCTAATTAGTCCATGATTGGACACTAATTGCCAAATAACAACAAAAAGTGCTACAATATCATTTCACAAAATATTTTGGGAACTAAACATGCTCTTAGTTCCAAAAAATTTTCAAGATTCCCCGTTACATCGAATATTTGGACACATGCATGGAGCATTAAATGTAGACGAAAAAAAACTAATTACACAGTTTGGTAGAAAACCACGAGACGAATCTTTTGAGCCTAATTAGTCCATGATTGGACATTAATTGACAAATACAAACGAAATGCTATAGTAGCCAAAGCCAAAAATTTTCACGAACTAAACACACCCTTAGTTGGGGAGAGAAAATTTTTTGGTGTCACATCAGATATGTTGGAAGAATGTCAGGAGTGGTTTTCGGATACTAATAAAAAAATAAATTACAGAACCCGTCAGGAAACCACGAGACGGATCTAATGATACTAATTAATCTGTCATTAGCACATGTGGGTTACTGTAGCACCTAAGGCTTTTCATGAACTAATTAGGCTTAAAAGATTCGTCTCGCGATTTCCCCGAGAACTGTGCAATTAGTTTTTTTTCGTCTACATTTAGTACTCTATGCATGTGTCCAAACATGTCATTTTACTATAAAAGACATTTTTTTGGGAAAGGCCGAATTTCATTTCGGGTATGTACCAACCATACTAGACTAAATCTTCTGCATTTTTTGGTCCGCACGAGCACCAAACATGAAGTAGTAGGAATAATCACGTCCATGGTGAAGCCTTCACAAGCGACTAGAGGGAGATATCGCTATGCAACAGGAGCTCCTCGAATGCATCTTGGTCGTGGTCGGTATCTCACGCACGTTTGTTGCTGTAGTGGGTGTAGCATTTAGGTATATTTTTATAGCCACGCTCGCAGGACAATATCAGCATGATATCTGACTCATGATCGTCTCTGGTCCCATGCTTTTCTCACAGAGCGCAACCGACGATGCTTGTGGGGGTCATGCGCGAGGCTCCCCGATGAGACGCCAACAAATGGATGGAACTCGAACATACGTGTTTGTATATAGACCGAGACTCTGCCAGGCAGCGGCGGACCCAAATCCTAGCGGCCAAATCCAAAAGCTACTGCCTGTCTACAATATAGTCTATAGGACACATATATAAATATATATACATACGTATGCCACAGAAAACAAATATTATCAAGCAAAGTTTGCAAATCCTGAGAATTTCTTGAACTATAGTATAATTAGTAGTACGATATAATAGCTATGAAATATCAATGAACATTTAAAAATAAATACCAATTGTCTAGTGATGAAATATCAATGGTTTGCTGTTCTTGTTCAGCAACTTGAGAGAAATATGATGCAATAGTCCGTGTCCTCTTCATCTAATTGGAATCAAAAGCTCAAAATTAGCAATTGCAATCAAAACTACCAGAGATTACTTGAAGTAAATAAAGAGAAGAACTGAAGAAATACCTTCACACAGGGGGGCTCCGGCAGGCACTGCGGCAGGCGGCAAGGCAGCCACCGAGGGGCGAGGGGCGAGGCTTGGCCCTACTTGCCTGCGAGGGCGACGGCGGCAGGAGCAGTGGCGCATGCCTAGTACGATGGCGGCAGGAGCGACGGCGCGGGGTGCTTGGTACGACGGCGGCAGGAGCATGCGAGGGCGACGGCGGCAGGAGCGGCGGCGCGGGGTGCTTGGTACGACGGCGGCAGGAGCCTGCGAGGGCGACGACAGCAGGAGCGGTGGCGCGGGGTGGACCAGGAGACGGGAGGCAGGAGCGGCGGCGCGTGCCTGGTACGAACGGGAGGTGGAAGGGAGAAGAGTCACGAGCAGCCGAGCAGCGCGTGACGGCGTGACTGAGCGACTCCCGTGGTGTCTACCCTAGTCTCCTCCTTGCTGGGCTCTGTTGTTGGGCCAAAACTGAAGACTTACTCCGAAAAATTCTGGGCCGCGACTAGGGCCATGGCCCTGCTGGCCCTAGGCCTGGGCCCGCCCCTAGGTGTGTTTGGTTCCATAGCCTGGCTAGCTTTTTGAGCCAGGCTAGACTTAGCCAGGTTGATACAGGCCAACAGACACTTGCTTGGTTGGAGTGATTGCTTAAATCTAACTAAGTTTAGGTGTGTTTGGTTAGCTAGTTTTGTTGAATAGAATCACCTCCTCTTTTAGATGGTAAAGTTACCCCCGTGAGGCATTTCATCGAACATGTGCCGTGCGGTGGTGACGCAACTCCGGCAGATGGAAAAGCATTATGCCAGCGGTGGTGACGCAGCCCTCGGCCATAGCAAGTGCACCCTACGCGAGCTCCGTCGAGACCCCCAGCCGTCCTCGTGAGAGCTCCGTCGTCGTGAGACCTCCGCACGAGCCGCGCGACACCACCTTCGCCGCCCGCGATTCGTCCTCCTCCACCGGCGACGCGCAGCTCGCCTTCCTCCGCCATCATCCACCTCTACCCGGATGTTTGGCTCTAGGGCTCCGGCGCCGATGTGCAGCTCGCCTTCCTCCACAACTGGACGCGCTCCCACGCCCGCGACGAGGTAAGCTTGCCTTCTACCTGGGCAAGCCTCTTCTTGTCACCGTGTACGGCAAGTTCCTCTGGGAGGGCCTCCAGATTTGCGAGCTCTTGGACTGGTGGGGAGGAAGACCACCGGTGGGCGGAGGAGTGTCGGTGGGGGAGGAGGAGGAGAACCGGTGGGGAGGAGGACCACCGGCGGGGGAGGATGAGGAGTACCGGCGGGTGGGGAGGACGGGGAACGACGAGGAGGCGGTGAGAGGAGAGGCTGGCTCGGGCCTGGCTCCAGGAAAACGGCTGATTCGGGCGTTCAATCCTGGTCAGGCTATCTCTGTATGGATGGCTAGCTCTAGCCAGTCCCCAATGCACTTAAAAGCAACCAAACAGGCCAAAATTGGCTCCAGGGAACCAGGCTAGGGGTTAGCCACCCAACCAAACACACCCATATATGTCAGAGGCCGACCGCTCCTACCATACTACTGCCAGGGTGCATTGCCGCTACTGGGAGAAGAGAGGCTTTCGGCGTCGTCAAACGTCGTGGGGATCGATGGCGCTCGAGGGTGAGGCGCGGCCGGCACTGTAACACCCCGGTGTTACGCATGCATTTAGCACCTGCAAATCATGAGCATAAGCATTGTCATGTTGATGAAGATGCTGACGCCGAAATTGTCGCCCTCATCTTCAACGGAGCCATCATGGAGAAGACGATTCTACCCTTCCCCTTCACCGTCACCGGAGAAGAGGAGGAGATAAAACTCCAACACCAAGAAATTTAGCATGGAGAAACACTAACCCTAATGACTCGATCTACTAGAAAAAACTTATTAAAAACAATGGATCCCCACTCCCTTCAGCCCCCGGCAAGATGCCGGAGGGGAAGGAAGGGGGACCAGCGGTGGTAGACGGCGGACGGCGGTGGCGGTGGCGGTGGCGGCGGCAGCGGCGCTAGGGATTCAAGATATAAAATATGTACCTAGTATAGCAGCAACAATGTTATTATAGTAATACTTTTTGAAGTAACTAATAGAAACTTATTTTATTGTAGCCCGTTTAGATTTTTCATCTAGCGTCCATATGGCAGTTATATAAATATCGCATAGCGGAATGATGTTTTATATTATTATTCTAATTCCACAATATTTGTGAATTAATAAGTTCGGCAAATATAAAACGAGGTCATATTGCACATTTCAGACTGCTAATGGCTGGGCCTATTGCACTCGGGGGAGAAGGCGGGACAGTAGTACTGACGGTGGGACACAGTAGTACTGAGTGGCTATTGTCGCGTATTGTTGCTGCCTAGCAGTCTTCGACGGCCCACAGGCGGCTATCGAGGCGGCGGTGCTGCGGTGACAGCGCCGGCAAGCCGCGCGGTGCCGTGGCAGAGTTTCATATGTTGCGTCATGGACTCGTGTGTTTCGGCCTTTGGGGCGTGTTTCTCATTTTTCTCCCCTTTTTTGAGGGTGAGTGTGGTTGCTCAGTAATGGCGAGGTTAGTATGCAGTATGCACTCTGCAGCGGTATATATATATATATATATATATATATATATATATATATATATATATATATATATATATATATATATATATATATATATATATATATATATATATATATATAAAAGATGCTTTGTTTTATACATGCTCGATTGTTTAGTCAAAACATGGTAATGAATACACACGCATATATATACTCAAATGGATTTATACCGTGTTTATTCGTCGTAATGTATATAATAATTATCTAGAATCTTGCTTTTCAATGTATGTTGATGGATGGAAGCTTGAATTCCATGGTTTAATAGGTTCATTAGTTATGATCAAATTTCTCTAATGATTAGCTTGCAAACTAATTACTTATAATTAGGTTTCAACAATAGTTAAAATTATGGAAGCAAGGTGATTTACTAGTATAAATGAGTAGAGAGTGTTGCATGTGAATTCCTCCTTTTACTACTGCATTAGTTTGGGTATCCTGTTTTAGGTAGTTGCTGGAGTTAGGATCAAAATATAGATAATCATCCTATTCACTGGATGGTTTCTGGCTGGCTGATTTTGGCTGATGCTGATTTGTTGTGAGAGAAAAACACTACTGAATGGCTGGCTGATAAGCACAAGCGAACAGGGTGATTATGAAAATAGGTGGCTTACCCAAACAGACAAATATGTAGTCTGTTTTAGGTAGTACTGCTGGAGATGCTCTAAACCCACGATGACATGAAGCAACATATTGGCAAAACTCACTATCCAAAGACTCTTTTGAGGCCTACGTGTTAATCCTTAATAGATAAGCTGTGAAAATAGACCAATCATAGAATTGTCATTAAAATAGAAAACATTTGATTGTGTAAACCTTAACTATCATTGATAGTGATGGTCAGATTATCAAATTATCTATTGTATATCAATGTAAAAATAAAACTAAGATAACCACCACCACCACCAACAACAAATCATTTTAGTCCTAGCAAGTTAGGGTAGGCTAGAGTTGAAACCCAATATGAGACCCTAGTCACGGTTCAGGCACATTAATAGCTGTTTTCCAAGCACTCCTATCCAAACAAAGATCTCTACGTAAATAACACTAAGATAACCGTCTAATAAATTTTTACCTAAATTACCTACCTTTATATTATTATTATAGAAAAGCAATACAAAATCATAACATAAACTAACTTGCATTTAAAGCACTCATATATATATATATATATATATATATATATATATATATATATATATATATATATATATATATATACACCATTATAAAAGCAATAACCCAAAACACCACTGATATATATACGTCTGAAAATGCACTTCTATGTTTACCAACACTATAAGGTAAGTTCTAAATTATTATCCATCTCAATCATATTGAAAAACAAGGACACTCGTATCACTGTGTGGAAGTGTGGATTCATAGACGCGTGGTACCGTTGGTACATGTAGCAGCACCCCAGCAGGCACAGCAGCCGTGGGGCTGAGCCGGCCTAAGAAAAAAAATGAACAGAACCCCAACCGCATGTGTAACTGTAATACAAGTAAGGACCATCTTAGAATCTCGACTTGGTACCACAGAGGGGGCAAAAATACTAAATTCACTAAACTTGATTTTTAATTTAATTGTTTTTAGCTCTAACCAACAATTGGCATGTATGATGGGACCACGGGAAAAAAACTGTGTCAACCGCTCATTGGATTATGAAATAAATATGCATAGTTTTACTTTAATAAAAATGACAAAGGTGTCATATGTCGACCACTTAGAGAACTATATCGTAGTATAAAAAGATCTAAGCACCTACTATTAAATAAAAATCTATCATTGAAAAAACAACGTACCTAACACAACTCAACCTATTCTAGCCTGTCATGATGTATAGCCTCTATAGACTTTAAACGATTATATGCTATTCTGACTGTAACAAATAATTTGATAGAAAGCTAGTGAGTGTGGGAATGAATTCGATAACATGACTTCACACTTTGAAGGTGTGCAAATTCGAATTGGTCCATTTTGTCATAGAATTTTCTCCGAACCATACCCGAAAAAAGTCACTCTACCTGGTACACCTAGCAATAATCAGTACCTTAGGCCGAGTATATTCTTAGATGAACTAAAAAAATCAACAGAATCCCATCCCATCCTCAATTCCTCATAAAACCCTACTTTCTCCCAAGTCCAACCCTAGCTACTGTAGGGCTATGCGGCACCACTAAAAATAGCAAAAATCTGCAAGGCAATTAGGCTAGTCTCAATGGAGGTTTCGTAGAGTTTCACGGGTATTAAATACGCTGACATAGCACTGTATCGATTAGGAGAGAGATAATAAAAGTTTCATGAGAATAGAGATAGTTTCATAGAGATGAAACTCTTCTACACTGTTTTCAAAATATAAGTGTGTTAAAAACTAAGCCATGAAGCCTCCACTGAATCTGACCTTAGGGGACCGTCTCCTCTATATAAGCCCTCCTCCACGGGTATACGGTACCACCAGGACCAGAACGGGTGAAGAAGAACGGGTGAAGAAGCCCAGCCAGCCAGTAGGATAGCCCTCCCAGATCTGGCCGGCCGGCTGCCGCCTTCTTCTTCCCCAATTCGGGAAAGACGACGATGAAGATAAAGCTTGTGTACCATGGTTTGGTCCTTCTCTCTAGCTATATCCCCCTTGCGCCCGCGCGCGCTCTCTCTCTTCATGTCCAGTTCTTGTTGCGTCTGCTTTGTACGGTCGACGACGGGAGGGATGGGGGGCGCTGGCTGGAGCCAGGAGCTAGACGGTGCGGCTGACAGAAGAGAGTGAGCACGCATCGGCCAGACTGCATCTATACTGCTGCTCCTGGCGAGATAAAGATGACGGATGGATGGATGCCGAGGCGCAGCTGCTGTTGCGTGCTCACTTCTCTTTCTGTCAGCTCTCTCTCCTCCTAGGGACTCGTTCCGCCGTATGCATCCATCGCCCCCTCCCACTTGCATCCATCGCTGCGCGCCGATGATGCGTCGTCGTCGTCGTGCAGGAGCAGCCGTTCTCCTCTCACATCGGTCGCCGTGGTGGCACTGTTTGTTCTGAGGCGCCTGCCGGCCTGTTCGTGTCCCTACCTGAAACCTTATCTTGTCTCCCGCTCGGATTCCGATGACCTTGCTCTTTGGAATAAGGTACTCTTGGAAGCCGGTGAACGCATGTACGCCATGGATCCTTGCGCTGACAACGTTTCTTTTCTTTTATCGGTGATGTGGCTCTCGTTGCCATCTTTGTGTCTTCCGAAGATGGAATTTTAGCAGGCTTCAACCTTGGTGTAAGGGACGCGTGATGATTTGGTTAACTTAACACCTGTCTTTGCTCACCTCCCTAGGAGTCTGCTTAACGGAAAGCACTGTTTGACTAGTCCTTGCTAGGCCTCCTCCCTCCCTCTCTCTCACTTATCTACTCGTTTCCTCTTCCTTTCCGTAAAGATTTCACAGAAAAACTATTGGATCGTTTCCCCTTTTGTTGTGCTCATCTCATGTGCTTCTGTGACTGTTGAGAGATAGGTGGGCGAGGCCGCCATGAACTTGGTGGTCGGAGGCAGATCTGCTTGGATGCAAGTGGAACGGGCCGGCCCCGGCAGCCGGCACGGCACCTACCTCCAGCGGCGGCCGCCGGCGGCTGCTTCTAGATCTGGAAACTAATGTTTCTTCTCCATCCAGCCGGTGAGTTCGTGCTTCTTCCTCTCTCTCTCGTCCTAAAGCGTGTGCATGCCTCCTCGTATCTGGCCTGCAGCTAGTAGTATTGTGCTTATATTGTGGCTTGCCTTTTTTCTGGAGTTATATCATGGATGGTTAATTGATTTCGTCTCTGAGGATGATTGGGGATTTTGCATCTCATGGTACTCCTACTTGTGATATGAGCTAGCTGAGTGTTTTCTTGCTGTTAATTCGATGTTTCATTCATGCAGTTGTTGATCTGGTGTTCCCTCTAGCCTTTGCGTGCGTGGTCGTTCTTAATTTTCCTGAATCGGTGTCAATACGAGATAGTATAGGCTTAGTTACCCTTGGGTCCAAGGTTATCTACCTCTTGCCCCCCCCCCCCCCCCCCCCCCCCCCCCCCCCCATAACTTGCTTAATTTATGGCCGTTTTTAGTCAGTCAAGTATATGATCTCCCATGTGGAAAATATATATAATAGCACAATGCAACACATGGTCGTTTTATTGTATGCAGAATAGAATGCTCATTGAACCCATTGATTGATTTCCCACTTCCTATGTACTACTACCGAACTTACTAGCATATGTATTTATGTTTTCTATCTATTATCTAAAAAACGGTAGTTATGTCTTCAGGGCTTCTGTATCATTTGTTATATCCTTCGGTTCTGCTTCTGCATCATCTCCCTCTCCACTCTTTGAAGTGTGAACTACCACAAATTAAAGCTGTTGTAACTCATTAGTTTATTACAAAAGTTTCAGCCAGACTCATAATATATTTGTTTATTTTACATTGATCGTGTAAACCTTTGAAGTTGTGTCTGATGTAATAAGTGCAAAGCTGTAGTTGTGTTGCTGTATGCTTGGCACATTGAGTTTATATTATTGCTCATTAGTTTGTTATACAGAAGTTTCAGCTAACAAAAGAAAATATTTTGCCTTGGTCAAGATAAATTAAATGACAGTTATGAATTGCGGATAGGTCTAAATTTTAATTGTATGTGATATTGTGGTATGTTACCTATGTATTTGGGTAGCACATACTGAATCGAGGTAAAATTCGCTGCTTATGATGGTTGCTGTTATTGCTTTACAAATTCTCTTGACAATATCTAACAGATGAAGTTTCTTATTGCAATATCTAACAGTTTCAATCAAAATTAACCAGTGTTCATATTATTTCCTCTCGCAAACTATAGCAATACATGAGATTATTCTATAGTGAGAGTTAAGTAGTGACTAATTCTTTAGCAGAACAAAAAGAGGTGTTTGGTGCAGTCTATGATCCTGAAAGTAACTGGAATCGTCTCATTTATATAAAAAATGGTTTAGTCTGCATTCAGATCACTGCATCTAAGGTAGCTCCATTTCTCAGTAGAAGATCCTACAAGGCTTCTGAACACAAAAAAGTTCAGGTTACATTTTTGGTCGGCTTGTACATTATGCATATTGGTTTGTTGGCGGGTTTTTTGGACATTGTTCCTTTTGATATGATTAAGCCAAGACTAAGATTAATTAACTAAGAACTCGTTCTTTGTTGATCTGAGATGCTCAACTATTCTGTTTGGTGCAACCAAATCATCCAACTCCAATTTAATTTTCCCTATGCCACCTGGTTATCGGGTCATCTATGTGATTTTTTACATAGATGACGTCATGCTTAAAATATGACTGCACTATGGATCCACTTAGTCCTATCTGTCGGCCTTGGTGATGGATAAAGTCATCACAAGGGACATACAAAGTAGGGCCATGTTTAGTTTGTGATTTTTTTTTGAAAAGCACTGTAGCACTTTTCGTTTGTATTTGACAAACTTTGTCTAATCATGGATTAACTAGGCTCAAAAGATTCGTCTCGACATTTACAGACAAACTGTGTAATTAGTTATTTTTTTTACCTACATTTAATGCTCCATACATGTGCCGGTATATGCGATGTGATGGGGAATCTTAAAAACTTTTTGCATTTTGCCATGAACTAAACATGGCCTAGATGTCCCTCGGTGTATGTTCTTTTACTGACTATGTAGTGCTATTTAATGAAAGTTGGGTGGAAGCCTAGATTTGTGGTGGCGGACTAGAGACCAAAGATTTTATACTTTAGCATTACTCCATCGCTACTTGACCTATGGAGGGAGATACCAAGATACTAATTATGTTTCGAAGGTCAATTAATAACCAAGAAAGAAACTGTTTGATATTTGGGATTGGTGGTGCAAATAGATGGGGGCATCAACAGAGATGTTAACCATAGAATTAAAGTGGGGGTGGATGATATAATGCCAACCATTTCGCATTTTCTATCACATATGACAAGAAGGTTTCACATTGACTAAAAAGGTAAGGTCCATAAAATGACGGTTAGACCTACGATGTTGAATGGTGTAGAATGTTGTCATACTAGCTATAACGACTAAATTGTCCAAGAGGGGGCCAGGTGGAAGGTGTAGTCTGTTAGAGGCAGTTCTTCAGTTACTTAGTTTTTTCTTTTCTTTTCAGTTGGCTTCAATTGCCTAAACTCATCGCGATCTTTTGGTTGGATGCTAGCTGGTTGACTCGAAGATTCTTGCTTTGCTCTGTTGTTTGGCGCTGAAACTTGTAAGCTGGAAACCCCAGCATTGTTGTTGTGTCAGAGTCTATACAAACTTTTATATTAACTTGGAAGCTCAACTTGTTTTTCTCTGCAACTGCAAAACTTGTTTCTGTTTTCAAACTGTCAACAATAATAGCAATAGGTAATATGGCTTCAAAGTAAATGCACTTTTCCGAACTATGTAATTTCCCAGATTGATGACAAGCCCTTCCAAGACACAGAAGTTAATCATTTTAAATAGACTTTACATTTTTTTCTTTTGGGTCAGCAGCAAGCTCTTTCACTCCTTTTTGGTTTAGGACCTGTTTTGTTTCAGTAAGTTGTCTGGGTTAGTTGCACTGTCAGTTATCAGTCAGTGCATAGTTTCTCTGCTTTCCTTTCGTTTGTCAGGCTGAACTTGTGTTATAATATTGCTCCGTGCAGTAGTAGTTAGCCGCACAATCATCCAAAGATAGCAAAAAATAGGAAAATACTAGCTTTTTTTACCCCTCCCAAAAAGCTCATGAGCTGCTCTCGGCGCTTTGCTCTTATGCCTCTGTCCTCTATATGATTATAGTATCAGTGGCACTTAAAAAATTCTTTCACTTCGTCAGTTTTTTGTTTGTGCAAACCTGTTTTCATATTCCGCAATTGTTATGACCGGCATCCCCTACAGGCGTCGCAGCCCCGCTAGTGGCTAGGAGGGGAGCCGGCCATCAAGGGGCTATGGCCCATATAATTATCGCAATTATAGTATTTCTAGAGGGTTATTTTATAATTATCGTTATTAGAGAGACATATAAATATTTGTAAGAATCTATTTGGGAAATTAAGTAGAAACATATTATTGTTTCCGGCTTCCTCAGGGAGCCAGGAGAAACCCTAGCCGGGTAAAACCCTAGCCGCCTCTTCTCTTCACACACAGCAGCTGCAGCCACGGCGCCCTCGCGCCGTCCTCGCCCACGTCCAGCCGTCTCGCATCCGTACAACCTGCGCAGCGGCTCCGGTAGGGATCCTAACCCTATCAACCTGGTATCAGCATTGCCAGGCACGATGACGACTGCTCCCCCGAGTTCCTCCATCCCGGTGACCACTTCGCCGCTGCCCGCTGCGTCGTCGGATTTGTCAGAGGCGTCCACCGGGGGCCAAGGTGGAATATGATCGCCAACGCGCTGGTCTCCATGCAGAAGGCGTGGGCCGGTCTGCTCCAGGCGCCTACGCCGCCGTCGTTCCCCACACCACCACCGCCTCCGCCGCCGGTGCCCACGGCACCAATCCCGACTGCGCCACCGACGTCCTACCCCTATGGTATGCCGTCGACGGGAGCCGGAGTTCCGCTCCATCTGTTGCAATGGCCGGCCTCGCCATCACCGCTGCCTGACTGGCTGCAGCCGTCTGTGACGACGTCGGCTCCGATCTACTCGATGGCCACGTCGCCCACCCCATCAGCCTACACGACGGTAGCGGCGACAGCGGTTTCCACCCTGCCCCCCGCCAGCGGCACTCTCTTCGGGGGGGGGGGGGGTGGACGACTCGCTGTTCTTCGGGGCACCCTCTCCCTCGGGCGGCCAGCAGCAGGGGGGCTTGACCCGGCCCTTGCTGCTGCCCTCGCGGGCGCCCAGGCGGGGCCCAAATTCTACAAATTGGAGTTTCCTACGTACGACGGCTCGGCAGACCCTCTTAATTGGTTGAACCAGTGCGAGCAGTTCTTCCGCGGCCAGCAGACGCTCGCATCCGCTCGCACATGGCTCGCGTCCTACCACCTTTAGGGTGTTGCCCAGACGTGGTACTACGCCCTAGAGTAAGACGAGGGCATGCCCCTTGGGAGCGCTTCCGCGAGTTATGCTCGCTCCGCTTCGGGCCTCCTGTTCTGGGAACACGGTTGGCGGAGCTTGCCCGCCTTCCTTTTGGTTCTTCCGTTCAGGATTACTCGGAGCATTACAACGCCGTCCTGTGCCATGCCCGCAACCTCTCCGCTCGCCAAAAGGCGGAGTTGTACGTGGGCGGGTTGCCGGACCAGCTCCACAAGCAGGTTCAGCTCCGCGCACCGCCCGACCTCCAGTCCGCCATGTACTTGGCACGGGCGTTCAAGGAATGCGAACCTCCACCTGCACCGCAGCCTCGCGGCGCCCGACCGCCCCAGCGGTCGACTTGGACTCCGCAGCAGCGCACGCCGAGCGCGGGTCCTCCGACCCCGGCAGCGCCCACTTTTCGTCGGCTCTCTCCGGCCGAACAGCAGGAGTGCCATCGCCAGGGGCTGTGCTTCAACTGTGACGAGCCCTACGTGCGCGGGCTCGTGTGCAAGCGCCTCTTCTACCTGGAGGCCGACGACTACATCGATGAGGCTCCTGTGGAGACGGTCGCGGACACTCCTTCCAGCGAGTTGGCCACCACGGAGATGGCTACCGCTAACGCCCTTGTGGTTTCCCTTCAGGCTGTTGCAGGTATTCGGGCCGCAAATTCCATGCTGCTGCCCGTCGTCATCAAGGGCGAACGCTTCCTGGCCCTCCTCGACACGGGCTCCACCCATAATTTCGTGTCGGGGGAGGCCATGCGCCGCCTGGGGCTCGTTCCTGCGGGTGGGGAGCGTCTGCGGATCACGGTGGCCAATGGCGACCGCATGCCTTGTGAGGGCATCGCGCGCAACGTGCTCATTTGCATCTACGACGAGGACTTCACCATCACGTGTGTCGGCCTCAACTTGGGCGGATTTGACTTCATCATCGGCTTCGACTTCATCCGCACCCTGGGTCCCATACTATGGGACTACGAGGCCCTCACCCTGTCGTTTTGGCGTGACGACCGCCGCGTCACCTGCCAGGGGGTGGCCGGGGCGGCTGCACCCTCTCCAGCCCCCTCGGCACAGCTGCTGGCCGGCGCGATCGTACGACCACTGCATCCACTTGCTGCCGGGCACCGCACCGGTGGCGGTGCACCCTTACCGCTACCCCCAGCTACAGAAGGATGAGCTGGAGCGGCAGTGCGCGGCCATGCTCGCCCAAGGGATCATCAGGCCGAGCACTTCGCCTTTCTCGGCGCCCGTCTTGCTGGTGCGCAAGGCGGACCAGTCGTGGCGCTTCTGCATTGACTATCGTGCCCTAAACGCCAAGACGTCCAAGGACAAGTTCCCGATTCCGGTAGTCGATGAGCTCCTCGATGAGCTCCATGGAGCTCGCTTCTTCACAAAGCCGGACCTACGCTGCGGGTATCATCAGGTGCGGATGCACCCCAACGACATCGACAAGACGACGTTCCGCACTCACCACGGCCACTTCGAGTTTCTGGTGATGCCTTTCGGGCTTTCTAATGCCCCGGCCACTTTCCAGGCCCTAATGAATGATGTGCTTCGTGACTACCTCCGGAGGTTTGTGCTCGTCTTCTTCGATGATATCCTCATCTATAGCTCGTCAGGGGCCAAGCATCTGCAGCACATCAACATCATCCTCAGCACCCTACGGGCGCACCATCTCCACTTGAAGCGCTCCAAGTGCTCGTTTGGGGCGCCATCCGTGGCCTATCTTGGCCATGTCATCGCCAAGGGCGGTGTCGCCATGGACGCCGACAAGGTTGCCGCGGTGGCGGCGTGGCCTCTACCTCGCTCGGCCCGGGGCCTTCGCGGCTTCTTGGGCTTGGCGGGCTACTACAGGAAGTTCATCCGCGACTTCGGCATCATCGCGGCCCCGCTCACGCGTCTCTTGCGGCGAGACGCGTTCGTGTGGGACGACGACGCGACGACGGCTTTCGAGGCGCTCAAGCGCGCCTTGACGACGGGGCCCGTGCTTCAGATGCCGGATTTCGACGCGACTTTCGTGGTCAACTGTGACGCATCGGGCGCGGGGTTCGGCGCCGTCCTCCACCAGGGCGCGGGACCCATCGCCTACTTCAGCAGGCCATTTGCAGCTCGCCACCTCAAGCTCGCCGCCTACGAACGCGAGCTAATCGGCTTGGTGCAAGCTGTGCGCCATTGGCGCCCGTATTTGTGGGGGCGCCCCTTCCTGGTTCGCACTGACCATTACAGTCTAAAATTTTTGCTTGATCAGCGTTTGTCTACCGTTCCACAGCACCAATGGATCAGCAAACTTTTCGGCTTCGACTTCACGGTGGAATACCGCCCGGCCGTCTCAATACCGTGGCGGACGCTCTGTCACGCCGCGACAGTGAGGCGGTGGCGTCTGTACCTTCGCAGGTCGCGCTCGGGGCCGCGGTGGCTTTGTCCGGGCCCTCTTTTGCCCTCCTCGACGACATCCGGTGCGCTACGACCGAGGCGCCGGATGGCCAGCGGCTGCTGCAGCAGCTCCAGGCCGGGGAGCTCACGGAGCCGTGGCGCCTGGACAGCGGCCTCCTCCTCCACGGGTCCCGCATCTTCGTGCCGGACCATGGGGACCTCTGCCGCCAGGTCCTCCTCCTGGCCCATGCCGCCGGCCATGAGGGGACCCAGAAGACGCTGCACCGCCTCCGTGCCGAGTTCTACATTCCGCGGGACACGGCACTGGTGCGGGATTTGGTGCGTTCCTGCACCACGTGCCAGCGCAACCAGACGGAGGCGTTGCAACCAGCGGGACTGCTGCAGCCCCTCGACGTGCCCTCCCAAGTTTGAGCGGACATCTCGATGGACTTCATGAGGGGCTGCCCAAAGTCGCCGGCAAGTCGGTCATCCTCACCATCGTCGACCGTTTCTCTAAGTACGCGCACTTCATCGCGCTCGGGCACCCCTACACGGCCGCGTCGGTCGCCCGTGCCTTCTTCGACGGCATTGTACGGCTCCACGGGTTTCCACTCTCCATCGTCAGCGACCGGGACCCCGTGTTCACTGGCCAGGTGTGGCGGGACCTCTTCCAGATGGCGGGCGTCAAGCTCCGCATGAGTACCGCCTTCCATCCCTAGATGGACGGCCAGTCGGAGGTGGTCAACAAGGTGATTGCCATGTATTTGCGTTGTGTTACAGGTGACCGGCCTCGTGCGTGGGTGGATTGGCTGTCTTGGGCGGAGTATTGCTACAATACTTCTTTCCATACCGCCCTCCGCGCCACGCCCTTCGAGGTCGTCTACGGCCGCCCCCCGCCGCCCATCCTGCCGTACAAGTCAGGACGGCTCGTACCGAGGCCGCTGACGCCCTCCTCCGCAACCGCGACGAGATGCTCGCTGAGGTTCGTCAGCGGCTCCTTCAGGCCCAGCAGCTCTCCAAACGCTACTACGACGTCAACCACAGGGACGTGGAGTTCGAGGTGGGGTCGTGGGTCTGGCTGTGTCTCCTTCACCGCACCACGCAGCAGTCCCTCGACCCTCGCTCCAAGCGCAAGTTGGGGCCGCGCTGGGTGGGACCATTTCGCGTGCTTGAGCGCATCGGTCACGTAGCCTACCGTCTCCAGCTGCCCGATGGCACCCACATCCATGATGTTTTCCATGTGGGCCTCCTGAAGCAGCACCGCGGAGATTCCCCCACTGCGGCTGGTGTTCTGCCTCCGGCTTTGGCTGGCCGGGTCCTGCCAGGCCCGGAACGCGCCCTGCAAGCTCAGCAGCACCGGGGTGTTTGGAAGATTTTGATCAAGTGGCGCGGTCTGCCAGAAGATGATGCAACGTGGGAGTCACTCGAGGAGTTCCGCGTCGAGCACCCCGATTTCCAGCTCGAGGACGAGCTGTTTCTGCAGGCGGAGAGAGATGTTATGACCGGCATCCCCTACAGGCGTCGCAACCCCGCTAGTGGCTAGGAGGGGAGCCGGCCATCAAGGGGCTATGGCCCATATAATTGTCGCAATTATAGTATTCCTAGAGGGTTATTTTATAATTATCGTTATTAGAGAGACATATAAATATTTGTAAGACTCTATTTGGGAAATTAAGCAGAAACATATTATTGTTTCCGGTTTCCTCAGGGAGCCGGGAGAAACCCTAGCCGGGTAAAACCCTAGCCGCCTCTTCTCTTCACGCACAGCAACTGTAGCCACGGCGCCCTCGTGCCGTCCTCGCCCACGTCCAGCCGTCTCGCATCCGTACAACCTGCGTAGTAGCTCCGGTAGGGATCCTAACCCTATCAGCAATTATATTAAGCACATTGCAGTTTCAATCATTTTGCTTAATCTTCATCTAACCCTGTAGGATTAACAAGAGGTCAGTAACTTATTCTCCTTTTTTCTCGAACAGCGCAGGAGAACTGCGCGTCATTTCATTAAGGTAGAAAAAATGTTACACAGGTCTAAGAGACCCAACTCACACACACCACACACCCTGGACACTAAGTTACAGACTCGCCACAAAAAACTGTAGAAGCGACCAAATGCCTCCGAGCTTTAAGCTCCAGTAGGCAGCGACCTGAGAACAAGCTCATGGAGTTTGGAGGCTCCAGCCGAGCACCAGAGTCCTCCCTCCAAACTAATAGCCCTAATGACCTCCTGAACGCTTGGCCTCTTGTTGTCAAAGACACAAGAGTTGCGATGCTTCCAGATCTCCTAAGCGACCAAAATTATCAAGGAGTTGAGTCCTTTGTGCACTTCCTTGGGGACAGCTGCAATCGATCTCTTCCACCACCCCGAGAAACGAGACACAGTAGGCTGTGGTGCCAACTGCAGCAGCCCCAACTGTTGCAAAATGTTGGTGTGAATAATAAATTGTAAAGGGACTTATATGTAAAATAGAGAAGAAGAAATAGATGTACCTCTGCTCTAGAAACCAGAGCGAGTAAGTTCCCCCAAATTGAACATGGTATACAGAGCCAAACCTAGGGTTTCGGTGATTGGCGGTGGCGGCGCCGTCGCTTGACCGTGGGGCGGCGCGGCGGTCCGGAGGAGCGGCGGTTGCGTCCTCGCGCGGGCCAGCGCAGACCAAGGCGGAGCGGTGGTCACACGAGTTGCGTGCGGAGGCAGAGCGGTCGTGCGCAACCGCGTGCTTGTGGGTCGGAGGCGGCGCGGTCGCAGTTGCCTGCTCTGCCAGAAGAAAGGCGGCGCGCGGCCTGCTGCTCGTCGGGGAGAGAAGGCGGCGCTCGGCAGGGAGAGAAGGGTGAGGCGGCGCAGCTGCGTGCTCCTGCTGCTCGGCAAGGAGAGAAGGGCGCCGCTGGAGGTGCGAGGCAACGCAACTGCGTGAGGAGAAGGTGACGCTTGCGTGCGGGTGCTGTGGACGCGCGAGCAGAGCACGAGACGAGTGCTGCTCGAGCCGGTGTCTGGCCTGTGGGTGCACACGGCCTGAGGTGAGCCAGGCTGTGCGGCTTGAAGCAGAAGAAGAAGGGAGCCTGTGGGTGCTTGTGTTGTGTGTGGCCAAAAGCAGAGAAGGAAGGAAGCTACAACTATCGAAGGAAAAGGGAAGTAGAAGCAGGTGCTGTTCGTGGAGAGGTGGAGTACTGCTGTGTGGTGCTGCTGTTGGGAGGTCCTAGGATTTGGTGATTCGGTGCAATTCTTTCTGCTATGTTTGGGGGAAGAGTGGCTCTGTTTTCTGCTTCCGCGGAAGTCTGAGTAAAGGAGGAAGAAGGGAGTTGGCTGCGTTACTTTGAGCTGCTGGTGAGGTCTGTGCAGAGGTAGAAGAAGAGGATTGGCGGCTGCTGCTCTGTAGGTGTTTGTGACTGCTCTGTAAGTGAAGGTGGAGGCCTTCGCTACTTGTGTGTACTGAGGTGAATTGAACTTGCTTGTGGAGGGGCTGATTTGGGGAGGAAGATGGATATCGGAAAAGAGACAGGGAAGCCAGAAGATGGTGAGGGTAATGGTGGAGGTGATCCACTAGTTACTAAGGCTGAGTTGAAAGAGGAGATAAAGTCGATGATTCAGGGGCTTATAGAGATGAATTTGATTGGTCCTAGGGAGGTGCGTGAGCTCAAATTGGAACTCATTCCAAATGACGTAAAGTTAGAAGGAAGTAAGAACTATTTGAGTTGGTCCAGAAGAGTGCAGGTGATACTAGGAGGAAAGGGGGTATAGAACTATTTGAGGGAGGATTGTGTTGAGCCAGCTAACAAGCTTAGCCCTGAATGGAGAGCTTGGCACACAACAAACTCTACCATAGTGGCATGGTTACTGTCGTCCATGTCACCATCGGTTAGTAAAGTGGTGGAAGCTATGCACACTGCAGCACAAATATGGAAAACTCTGAGTAACAGATATTCTAAGCAGGGAAATGTAATGGTGATGATGGAGATTCAGAACAAGGCCGATGCAGTGAAACAAGCAGGAAGACCAGTGGAGCAATATGCGTGTGAGTTACAGTACCTGTGGGGAGAGTTGGATCACTATGCTCCACTCAACATGAGAGATCCACAGGATGCCCATGATGTTCAGAAGTGGATTGAGGACAGAAGGGTGACTCAATTTCTGAAGAACTTAGATCCTGAATTTGAGAGCAGAAGGGCTGCCTTTTGCCACCAGGAGAGTCTCCCTACCATGGAGGAGGCTGTGTCAGCCATGGTTATTGAGGAGAGCAGACCGAGGATGGTGAGTGGAAACAATCCTGTAAAGTCAGCCTACACCTCAGTGGCGGAGAGAAAGTGCTACAATTGTGGAGAGGAGGGACACTTGAGCTATAATTGTCCCCTTCCTAAGAGCTATGGTGGTAGAAGTGGAAGTCGTGGAGGTCGTGGTGGTGCTTGTGGTGATCAAGGAGGTCGTGGTGGTCGTGGAGGACGCAGGAGGACGTGGCAGAGGCTGTGGTGGTCCTCAGGCCAATGTTGCTACCTGGGAGAGTGGTTCTCAGGTCACTACTGCTACCACAGGGGATCTTCCATCTGTCACATTGATCGGGGAGCAAGTCAAGCAGTGGGAACAATGGCAGAAGATGAGAGGATCTGAAAGTTCCAAAGCCACTTCAGATGGTCCTGTGATTGCCATCACCAGTCATTTTGGTAACTTTGCCAACTATGCCCATTTGGGCAAAAGTACTCAGGCACAGGCACTTGCATCCACATATAGGCATAACATAGAATGGGTTATTGATTCAGGAGCATCCAAGCATGTCACAGGCCTATCTAGTTTAAAACTTACACTCCACACTCTTACTTTGAAACTATTCAAACTGCTGATGGCACATCTCAACCCATTCATGGTGTAGGATCCGTAGAGTGTACCCCATCCCTTTACTTATCATCTGTCTTGCATGTTCCTTCTTTCCCAATCAACCTCCTCTCTGTTAGTTCACTGGTTGATCAATTCAAATGCATTGTTACATTTGATGAAAACCTTTGTATTTTTCAGGAGAAGAGGACGGGGAGAGTGATTGGGACTGGAATCAGGCATAATGGGTTGTGGGTTATCAACCAAGAGGAGTCAGCATTGGCAGCAGTTGTTGGAGCACAGGAGAAGGAGATCTACTTGCTTCATTATCGGTTAGGACATGTGCCTTTTGAAAGTTTAAATAAATTCTATCCTGCTATGTTTAAGGGTGTGGACAGAAACAAACTTATGTGTGATGCATGTGAACTTGGGAAACATACAAGGTCAACCTATTCTAGTATTGGTCTTCGTAGTTGTGAACCTTTTATGATGATACATTCTGATGTTTGGGGTCCCTGCTCAGTTACATCATTAAGTGGGTTTAAGTGGTTTGTCACTTTTATTGACTGCCATACTCGTATGACATGGATCTACATGCTTAGGGGTAAGCATGAAGTTCTCCGATGTTTCCAAGACTTCCATAATCTGGTTGTCAATCAGTTTAATGCCAAGATTAGAATTATCCGCACTGATAATGGAAAAGAATATGTGAATAATGATTTTATAGCATACTTGTCGAGTCATGGCATTCTCCATCAAACCACATGTCGTAATACTCTAGCACAAAATGGTGTGGCTAAAAGGAAGAATAGACATTTGTTGGAGGTGGCAAGATCATTGATGTTTCAAATGAATGTGCCTAAGTATCTCTGGAGTGAGGCAGTGTTGACAGTAGCATACTTAATTAATCGTATGCCATCTAGGATTCTTGGAATGAAATCCCCAGCTGAACTTTTATTAGGACAACAGGAGTTCAAGGTACCCCCAAGGTATTTGGTTGTGTTTGCTTTGTCAGGGACCATAGACCTTCAGTTGGCAAGTTAGATCCCCGAGCGGTAAATTGTGTTTTCGTTGGATATTCCTCTACACAAAAGGGTTAGAAGTGTTGGGACCCTGTCAGAAAGAGATTGTTTGTGAGTATGGATGTGACGTTTCGGGAGTTTGAACCATACTACACAAAACCATGGGATCTTGATCCATTGTTGGAAGAATTCTCTTCAGTCACTGAGGGTGATAGTAGAGAGGGGGAGAATGAAGGAGTTGATGCTCAAAAGAGGTAATTGTTGGTACCATCCCATCTCCAATGGATAGGTATAGAACTCAGGAGGTAATTCATTAGGATAATGGTGAATGTGAAGGTGAAGAAATAGTTGGCGATGGGATCGAGGAGTCAATTGATGAAGGAAGTGAAGAGAATAGGGAAATAGTTGCAAAGGAGCCAATTGTATATCAAAGGAGGCGGTTCAGGAGTCAGGGGGAGCAAACAGCTGAGAAAGCCAATTATGTATCAAAGGAGGCAGTTCAGGAGTCAGGGGAGCAAGTTGGTACACCACAGCCACAGTAGCCTGGTTCACTAGTCCCAAATCTCTCCTCGGACCTCTCTCCATTGAGCTCCTCAACCCAATCTGGGTCAACTGGTAATGTCTCTCCTACTCCTGAGCATGTAGAGTTATCTCTTGCACAACGTAGAGATACTAGATCTAATTTCGGAAAACCTCCTGTTCGATATGGATTTGAGCATCCTAGTACAGATCATGACATTGCCAATTTTCTATCATACTCTCGTCTTTCACCTGCATATAGAACATTTGTTGCATCTTTACAAACAGTGCCTATTCCAAGGGACTGGAGGTGTGCAAAATAGGACCCTAAGTGGAAAGCAGCAATGGAAGAAGAGATGCATGCTCTTCAAAAGAACAAGACATAGGAATTGGTTCCACTTCCAAAAGGGAAAAGGGCTATGGGCTGTAAGTGGGTCTTCACTGTGAAGGAAAACCCAAAAGGAGAGGTGGATAGATACAAGGTAAGGCTGGTTGCAAAAGGGTATAGTCAAACATATGACATTGATTATGATGAGATCTTTGCTCCTGTGGCAAAGATGGGTACTGTTAGGACCCTAATCTCTTGTGTAGTTAACTTTGGTTGGCTTCTACATCAGATGGATGCGAAGAATGCATTTCTTCATGGTGACTTACAGAAAGAAGTCTATATGGAAATTCAACTGGGGTTTGCTAATAGTCAAACTGTTGGCAAGGTGTGCAGACTTAAAAAATCACTCTATGGACTAAAGCAATCACCTCGGGCATGGTTTGACAGGTTTAGGAGGGCAGTCTGTGGTATGGGCTACACTCAATGCAATGGTTATTATACGGTCTTCTATAAGCATAGGGGAACATTTATCACCATTATGGCAGTGTATGTGGATGCCATTGTGATTACAGGAGATGATGTGGAGGAAATCAAATGTTTAAAGGAGAATTTGGGAAAAGCCTTCGAGGTAAAGGATCTTGGACCACTTAGGTATTTTCTTGGGATTGAAGTTGCTAGGTCACCTAAGGGGATAGTTCTCTCCCAGAGGAAATATGTCCTTGATTTATTGACAGAAACTGGGATGCTAGGATGTAGACTGTGCAGTACTCCTATTGATAAAAATCATCAAATTAGTGCCGAGTTTGGAAATTTTGTTAACAAAGAAACATATCAAAGGCTGGTTGGGAGATTGATATACCTATGCCATACAAGACCTGATATTTCTTATGTAGTGAGTGTGGTAAGCAGGTATATGCATGATCCTAGAATAGGTGGAATTGGTCTACAGAATATTGAGGTACCTAAAGGGAACACCTGGAAGAGGGTTATGGTTCAAGAAGAACATGCATTTAGATCTGGAGGGATATTGTGATGCAGATTGGGCAAGTAGCACGGATGACAGAAGGTCCACATCTGGTTATTGTGTGTTTGTGGGAGGCAATCTTGTCTCATGGCGCAGCAAGAAGCAAGCAGTTGTGGCACGATCTACTGCAGAAGCTGAATATAGGGCAATGGCATTGAGCTTATGCGAGATGTTGTGGTTAAAAGGCTTATTGAAGGAGTTGCGGGTGTTGAGAAATGAGACCATGATGCTTCATTGTGACAATGTTGCTGCAATCAATATTGCAAATAATCCGGTCTAGTTTGATCACACTAAGCATGTTGAGATCGATAGATTCTTCATCAAGGAAAAGCTTGATAGTGGGGTTCTAAGGCTAGAGTATGTAAAATCACGTAGTCAACTGACATATTGTTTTACTAAGGGATTAGGACCTAGTGAGAATGAGTTGAGTTGTAACAAAATGGGCATGATAGATATCTTTAGCCCATCTTGAGGGGGAGTGTTGGTGTGAATAATAAACTATAAAGGGACTTATATGTAAAAGAGAGAAGAAGAAATAGATGTACCTCTGCAGAGCGAGTAAGTTCCCCCAAATTGAACACAAAATCAGGGTCCAAAGTTGTCGAGCGAAGACACAGCCCACTAGCAAATGTTTATTGTTTCTTCCACTTGATCACATAGGGGGCAGGACTCTGGATGTGGGCAAATTCCTCCTTGCTAAGTGATCGGCTGTCCAAACCCGGTTATGAACCACTAACCAGATGAAAAACTTACAACACGGGGGAGCCCAGGTTTTACAAATTCTTCTCCACGGACTGAACTTGATGGAGCCCATAAAGAAGGCCGCTTAGGCAGACTTGCTGCTATAAGAACCATCCTGCATTAACTTCCATCTATATCAGTCTGGAATCTCTGGTTGCAAAATAAAGCCATCCACCATATCCCAAATGTGGAGAAATTCAAGCAGGACCTTAACTGTACGAGCTCCCTTAATATCTTGAACCCAGCTTCTATTATGCAATGCTTGAGCCACAGTCCTTCTTTTAGCTGTTCGCTTCAGAACAGTTTTGAACAAGTTAGGCGCTATTTCAGCCATGGTATGCCCATCCAACCATCTATCTGTCTAGAACAAGATTTCCTCCCCATTTCCGACTATGGCATCAACTGCAACATTGAAGAAGGCCTAGCTTTATGAAGAACGGTGATTGGGAGACCGGCCTAAGGCCTTTCAGCATTTATCTTTTGTGCCCACAGCCATCGAATTCTAAGTGCCCAACCAAGAAGTTCAAGGTTATGAATCCCAAGGCCTCCATATTCAAGTGGTCTCTGCACTTTTTCCCACGCTACCAAGCAATTGCCACCATTGGTTTGTTGATGACCCTTCCAAAGAAATCCTCGCCTCTTTTTATCAATAGCTTTTAGAACCCATTTCAGGAGGTCCATGACTATTAAAAGATATATAGGGACAACAGTCAGTACCACCTTCACCAATATTAGCCGCCTTGCCCTGTTCAATAGAGAAGCCTTCCATCCAGGGAGATAATCTGCCACCTTATCAACTAGAGGTAGCAGCACCTCTTTAGTTGGTTTACCAATTGTTAGAGGGAGGCCGAGATACGTACAAGGAAAAGCCTTTATGGAACAGGAGAGGCTATTTGTAGTGAGAGCCAACTCATTATCAGTACAATGAATAGGGGAAACTGCACTCTTGGACAGATTGGTTCTAAGACCGGAGGCATGTCCAAACATATCAAGGAGGTGTCTAACAGTGACCAAATCCAAATTGTTGGGTCTCAAGAATAAGACCGCATCATCAGCATAGAAGGATACCCGGTGCCGAGCTTGCTGAATGGCTAGAGGCTGCATCAATCCCTTCAATGTGGCATAAATGACCAAGGAATTTAGTACATCCATAACTAGAATAAACAGCATGGGCGACAGGGGATCTCCCTGTCTAAGACCACGATGGTGATAAATGGTCTCCCCTGGCTCTCCATTAACCAGGACTTGCGTCGAATAGGTAGACAAGATCAAGCATATGAGGTCCCGCCACCACTGACCAAACCCCACTTTGCTCATGACTTCCAGAAGAAACGACCATGAAACAGAGTCAAATGCCTTGGAGATATCCAGCTTGAGTAGGACATGTGCCTCTTTCTTCTGATGCAAAGTTTTAACCATCTGCTGAACCAACATAAAATTATCATGGATCTTCCTTCCCCACACAAAAGCGGTTTGGTTTGCAGAGATCAAGGAAGGCAAAAGAGGGGCCAGCAAATTAGCCAAGATCTTAGTCACCAATTTGGCAAAGCTATGAATCAAGCTTATAGGCCGGAAATCCTTCACTTCAACCGCATCCACTTTCTTAGGCAGCAGGCCGTGTTCAGAAGACAAAATTTGAAAACATGGCCTCGCTGGATGGCATCCAAGGCCATTAGCACATCACCTTTAATAATGCTCCAGCAAGATTTGTAAAACCTCCCCATGAAACCATCCGGCCCTGGGGCCTTGTCCAGATGCATATCCTTAATAGTAGCCCACACTTCCTCCTCTGAGAATGGGATGTCCAGAACAGATAGGTCATGGTGCTGGATAGCCAATTAATCCAAATCAAGAGTATAATTCGTTTTTGCAGCCTTGCCAAGAATGTTCTCATAGAAATCAAACACTGCATTCTCCTTCTCATCTTTTGAGACGACCACGACCACCAACCTGTAATTTTGGGATGAAATTCTTCTTTTTTCTGAACCTAGCTTTTTGATGAAAGAACGTAGTGTTGGCGTCACCTTCCCGAAGATAAAGAATCCGGGATCGCAGCCGAGCAATGGTTCGCTCCAGCGAGGCTAATCCAAGACAGTGAAGTTTAAGTTTCCTTCTCAGCCATTCCTCTCCATCAGAGAGTGCCCTGGAGTCTCTCTCAATCTCCAGGCAGTGTAGAAGCTCTTTGGCCAATTCTAGCTGAGCTTTAATATTCCCTACTTTCCGCTGTCCCCATTTTTGTAATCCCCTACTGAGACGCTACAGCTTGATGAACAGGCGCTCTACAACACAGTTTGATTGTACCGGAGCCTCCCAATTCTGTGTGACAGCTTCTAGAAAACCAGGGATTTTGGTCCAGAAACTCTCAAAATGAAATCGACGCTTGCGGCTAGTGCTCACTTTCAAACCAAGGATGAGTGGGCAGTGATCTGAAACCCCAGTTGCTGTGCTCTGCAGTACAGCATAAGGAAACATACCTTCCCAGTCACCACAACAAAAAGCCCGATCCAGCCTTACCAGAGTAGGCGATCTCCTCTCATTGGACCAAGTATATTTGCGACCCAAGAGCAGAATCTCCTTGAGATCACTGTCATCCAAAAAACGCCTGAATCTCCCCATCATTGCTCTATCCAGATTTGCATCGTTCTTGTCAGCAGCCTGATAAATCAAATTAAAATCTCCAGCCAAAAGCCAAGGTCCATTGCACATGGCCCTGATGTTCCTTAGCTCTTGCAGAAACAGCACCTTCTCATCGTCCCCTTGTGGCCCGTAGACTCCAATGAAACACCAATTGCGACCATCTTGTTCCGAAAACAAAACAGAAGTTGAATAAGTGTCTACCCTTGAAGCAACTGCCTGACAAGAGCACCCCTTCCAAGTAATCAGAACCCCTCCTTTAGTCCCATTGGCCAGGAGCGCAATGAAGTTATCATACGCAGATCCAAATACAGAGCTTCAAAATTTCTATCCTCAACATTGAACTAGATGGTCATGAGTAAGATTTTTCTAATCTCAGTGTTTTAGACCTTCTGGCTATAAGTTGCTCCTTATGCTAAAGTGCCAGCTTTTCTAGAATTTTTGTCTTGTCATAGTCCTACATGCATCTAATCTTGCGATTACATGCAATCTCCCCCCTAAACTTGCAATTTGTGCTTGTTTCCACCTTCAGTAAACTGTTCCACTCTATAAAAGCTATTCGGGGATCCTAAATCATAATTATGCTTTAAGTTTCCACTTTCTCCCTTGAAGCTATGAGAAAAAAGAAAAAACGAAGAAGACCACAAGGTTCATTCGGACGCTTCGCAGCAGACGAACACCAAACACTGGAGCACAACTTCGTCAAAGCAACTCCAGAGCCCATCATTTCGGACAGCCTGGCCCAACTCCAGCAGTAACACAATAAGTGCGAAATCACAAATGCAGCATTTATCTTTTCACAATCATTTCGATCTTTTTAATGAACTCTGCTATTTCACAGCCCAATCCCTTGGGAGCCTAACTCATCACTTATCTTTTCGATTTGCTCAAAAGAAGTCACTTATCTTTTTGAAAGAAAAAAAACACTGGATTTCGAACCTGAGGTTTCGAGCCTTAGACAGCATTGTACTATCACGTCTTTATGTCTGTGCTTTTTTTAGAGAGCGAGTATAGGAACCGTGGGAGCAGCTTCAGCATTTTCTTTTCTCTATATCCGATTCGCCAACTGAGTCTGAACTTTTTGATAAAACAGTTTTCGGTCAAAGTCTCGTTACCCCGGCTTGAGCGAAATTGTCCAGAGAGAGAGAGAGAGAGGAATATGAAGTAGACACTCCGCATGACATCGCCAACACATGCGAGCACACACATTTCGGACACGTGCTCAAATGCCACAAAAGGCAAGGAACTCACTAGCAATACGAATAGTGCGAATGGTGTTTAAAGATGAAGTAGTGTTTGTGTCGCACGCAGCCCCACCCTAGAAAGATAAGTGAAGCGGTTGCCTATCTTCTATCTATTCGCACTCGTTTATAGTGCCATGCTTCATATGTGTTATAACTCTTGAGTTTTTGAAAAGTCTAGAAAGCAAGGTCGTCCGAGCCACCCAGTCATCTAGAGGCAGGGGAGATTTTGCCCCCTTACTTGCCGACATGATTTCGTCATGGCGAAATCATACGACCCACTTGCAAACGTGCGGGCACCGGACATAGGGTGGTGGTGCCCAATGGTCGGATTTCAATGGCTATTTCAAACTAGCAGTTGGGAGACCCTGGCACCGGACATAGGGGGGCGGTGCACCACCCTAGGGGTGGCGGTGCCCCCTGACGAGTTTCGCCCCTCTTTGGAAAAAAGGGGCGGTGCCACACTGCCATGGTCGCCAGACAGTCCGGTGACCCTAACTTGCTCTAAATTGAAATCCATCACTTCAAGGCTGTAGAGCTATTCAGTAGCTTTCTGAAAAGTCCTAAATCATCGAAATTGGAGTTTAGAGCTAGGAGTTATGCCCGAAATATGAAAGGGTGCTGCTGCTATTTTTGGGCACCGCCCCTGGCACCGCCCTAAGGGTGGTGGTGCCCACTTTTTGGCCACCGGAAACGGCGGTGCCACCCTCTATAATGGCTCCGATTTGGCTACGAGTTAGGTTGCAACTTCCGACTCCTGGACAACCATAACTAGGTCTTTTCTTCTCCTTTTCCTCTCCAACTAGATCCGTTTCAACACCAACAACTTCTCCTTTGCAAATGCGCCAACACCACCAAGTGATCACCATCTTGTGGATGTGTGTTAGCTTTTCACAAATGTTTTCCAAAGGATTAGTCACTCAGTTTGCCACGCCACTCGATTCTAGCAACGATGTAAAGTTAGATCACTTGAGTGGCACTAGATGACCGATATGCAAACAAGTTTGCCCCTCTTGATAGTATGACCATCTATCCTAAACCCGGTCATAAACTTCTCTACACACCTATGACCGGTGAAATGAAATGCCTTATAGGTTATACATTTGTCTTGCGCATTCCATTTCATCTCCTTCGATGTCGATGCAATACATACACCAACATAATCACAAATGATATGATCCACTTCATATCATCACGTGACCGTATTGGTTCATTAATCTTGACCTCACTTGCTCTTCACCGTTGCCTCGGTCCATCTGTGCCAAGTCCACGACTTGCCCTTCACTCTTGCAACCGGTCCGTCGAGCCAAGTCTTGTCTTGATCTTCTCCACCTTAGTCACATGACTCCATATCATGTCAATATGCAATAAGCTCCATCATCACATGTGTGAGCTATGCAACATATCCAAGCCATTTCACCTCTATGGCATGAGTTGTTTACACAAGTGTTTTTATGGACTAATCTCCTGTGTAAATCACTTAACCACACATTAGTCCACCTAGGTTGTCACTCAATTACAAAAACTAAATAAAGACCTTTCAACATGGTTTGTAACACATGTTTTACCTATTGTAACATATTCAGATTTTGAAATAAATATTTACTTGACCCTTGCATGTGAAATACACATTCCGACAATCACACAAATATGACACATTGTAAAAGCACACAAACCACATGTTGGGGGTGTGTAATATGTTGGGAACCCCCACTATCATGTTTGAGGCCCAATTACATAGCCTGTGACTAACAAAATAATGTTTGGGGGGGCGTTTGTAGCCTTTGGTGTCATTTTTGTAAATGCTAACCCCTCTCTGGGTCCGTTTGTAGCCGTTAGTGGTACTTCTGTAAATACAAACCCCACCAAGGGGCATAAAGAGAACTTTCTCTCCCACCTCCCCTATAAGAGGGGGAGGTGGAGAAGGGCTGACAGTTGACTTGCCGGACTCCCTCTCTCCTTTGCTTACCTCTTCGCTATCTCATATTTTGTTAGCCACACCAACATTGGCGCCCACCGTTCGGCTCGTGATTTTCTTTCGGGAGAGCAAAGAGAGGAGCCCGCTGAGAGAGCCAACACTTCGTACAGGCAGGTACTCACTCGGCCTAGGCGAACACCCTTCGCCGGTTGGCTGGGGTGATCACCGCTTCGCGCTCGGACGACCCTTCACCGGTTGGCCGGATGCTTGGACAGACTTCGCCGCCGCCAGTAACGGCGTTTTCGCGCTTGGGCGAGGGCCGGCCTGGGCGAGCACCCCCCCCCCCCCCCCCCCCCCCCGCGCACTACCTCAGCCTCGAGCATCGGCGAGCACCCTTCGCGGTGCTCGGGTGAGCTCGAGCGCTCGGCATTGGGCGAGCACCTCTTCGCATGCTGGGCGAGCACTCCCTTCACGGCGCTTGGGCGACCCCAGCCTAGAAAAGCTACATTCGACAGCCCAACCGAAGGTCCGGCGAAACTTGGTTCCGCCTCGCCAGCGCAAGTCGCCTGCTCGTGGGCATGGCGATGGCGTGACCTCCACCTCCTAGAAGGCTACCATGGGTGACCCTCCTTTCCCCAATCTCCCACCCTCCATCTCTCTTACAGCTGGCGGTCGAGATGTTGCACGTGTTATGCGCGACCAAGATGTTCGATGACATGCAATCGAAGTATTCCTGATGTCATCATGTGCTTCCTGGGATCTAGGATGGGGATGTTCTTTGGTGGTTGTTAGTCTGCATACTTTTTTCTTATTCAGCATAAGCATTGGTGATGCAAATCTGCAGGAGTTTCGTAACAAACCCACCACCTAACCAAGTGGCCAAGTGCTGCAGCGTGGGGCGTCGCACAGAACAGATTTGTCCATTTTGTGTTTGCTTGTACTAGCTTCTGCAGGCCATGGAGTTACAAATTTGTAGGAAAATGTCAGACTGTTTGACAAAGTTGAGTCGCAGTGGTATAGAAGAGTGTCAAGAATACTTTCTTTTCTAGTAAGGTTGGGGGGTCAATATCATTGGGAAAGTGACTGATACTGGTGGGTCGTTGCTGTAGAGATTTGAAAGGACAAGTCTGAGACAACTAACCCAGTGCTGTGAGAGTAAAAATACAACTGACATACTCCTCCCCTCCTCCCTTCGTTCCCCTTCAGGGAAGGTCTTGAATTTTAGAATGAAACATGCATGCTGCATCAGCCTCCCTGTAGCTCAGCAATTTCTATGCCATTGGAGTATTTCGTTTTTGCTAGTCCTGATTCTTTGTGTGGTGCCATGCTATGTTTAAAGAAATTATGAAAATTCATTGCTTTGTAGCAAGATGCATATGCATAAAATTGTCTGCACATTTGAACTTTTTAATATCCATGTATTTCACAGTCTCTCATGGAGGAAAAAAACCCACAAATGTTGAACTTTTCATCTTGGGATGAAAAACTGAGCTTTTCACTTGATAAGTGAAAAGTAATAGGTTGTTGAACTATACCCTTCTTCTCTGATTCAAGTGTTTTATGGCGAAATAGTATCATATTATTGCAGAAAGCTCATTTGTTATACGGATTCTCAGCTATGAAGACTCTTTGAAATGTTGTCTTTTCTTAAGTTAGGAGCTTTTGCACAATTTTTGAGATAAATTTCTTGCATATGATTACAGGAAGAAAAACACCAACACCCTTTCCAGTCTAAACTAAACGGACTTAACTGATTATGAGACTGAGGTGGAAGGTGTAGTCTGTTAGAGGCAGTTCTTCAGTTACTTAGTTTTTTCTTTTCTTTTCAGTTGGCTTCAATTGCCTAAACTCATCGCGATCTTTTGGTTGGATGCTAGCTGGTTGACTGGAAGATTCTTGCTTAGCTCTGTTGTTTGGCGCTGAAACTTGTAAGCTGGAAACCCCAGCATTGTTGTTGTGTCAGAGTCCGTACAAACTTTTATATTAACCTGGACGCTCAACTTGTTTTTCTCTGCAACTGCAAAACTTGTTTCTGTTTTCAAACTGTCAACAATAATAGCAACAGGTAATATGGCTTCAAAGTAAATGCAATTTTCCGAACTCACTACCTGAAACCAATTCTTTCCCGTCGGTGCCAAGCTATCCTCTCAGTTCCACCACTCCGTCACGCGCGCTTCTACCTTCCCCTGCGTTTCCACCGTACCGAGGGGGAAAGCTGCTGAGACCGAGAGGGATGCGTGTATGCCTCCGAAACCAAGACTCTGCAGCTGAGCGCGCACTCCAATCGTTGGTGTGGCCCATGTATCAGAGAGAAGGGTGAAAAATGAGCGCGGAACGGACACACACGAAGTGCGCGAAGGGGAAAATTTCCCATCCTTATCCTCTCAGACCGCCCGCAATTGGCCGTCTCCCTGCCGCCTACCTCGCGTAAAGGCAGAGTGACCCGCCCAAGCGGGCGCATCCGCCGCCGCCGCCTCACCCTCGCCAGCATCCGCCGCCGCCACTGCCACCACCACCACCACCTCACCACTCACCCACGTCCACCGCCGCCGCCGCGTCCTCTCCACCCGCGCGCAGCAGCCACCGTCGACCCCACTCCACATCTAAGTGGTCGCAGTGCTGGGACGAAGGCGAAGGCACAGCGATGGTGTGCCAGCCATCGCGTGGTGCAGCGGCCATGCCACCACGGTGAGAAATCACTCAATCTCTCTCTCTCTCTCTATGCCAACCTCTTCCTCTCAGATCTACTCTGTCTCCCTCCTTCATTTAGCAGAGGGTTTGTCAGTCACTCGCTGGGATCTGGATGCGGTGGCCACGGTGACAGCACTCCTCCACGAAGAGCGACCGGCGAGGCTGCATTCCCCTGCAACCCCCCTGCTTTAGTCCAATGGCGGTACAACCTAGGCATGTTTCTGTGATTCTCACATTCGCAACCTGTTGTTCAAATCTCTTGTGGTACTATGGAAGCATGTGCTTCGTGAGTAGGATTTAGGAATGGTTATATTTGTATTTTTGAGTAAATTCATATAAGGTAGAGATTCTGCATTTCAGATAAATCATGTTTGCAATGTCGTGCTTAATATCAGGTTAACATTAATGTAGGAAAATAACTGTGTATATGTGGTTCTTTAATTGTTTGAGACTATGTATGAGCATTGTCTGGGAAAAAAGATAGGAACACTTTAACTGCCATTGGTGAATTTGCTGTGACATTTGATTCATGGCCTTAAAACTCTGAACTTTGCTGTTGAGAATGTATTTGAATAGGTCTCTCTTTTCTCTATTCTTCAGAGGCTTTCTTTTGTTTTGAAAAAAAAAACATCTGCAGATACATGGCCATGTTGTATACCAGTATGGCACCCATTTTCTACTCCATCTTTCAATGAAAGTACTCTTCACAATTGTTTCTGCAGATCCATTGATTTGAGGAGCCATGGGCCAGCAAGTTCTCGATGAGGTGTGTCCCAGCAAAGGCGAGTTTGCTGCTCCCACTGTATAACAGAACTATATTTGATTATTAGTACTTCCAGTTTTAAATGCAAAGCTAAAAAAATGATGTACTGAATGCCATAAATCATGACTTTGCTGCCATGACCTGTCTCTGCAGGTTTCCTTGTTCCCTACCTTTTAACGTTGGCAGAATTACTTCCTAGTCTTAATTTGGTCATTGAGTAGTGTTGGAGTATAGGCCCATTAAGGCCCATGTATGCACTCTTATACAGCCACTACCCTATGGGAGTTGGCCCAATCAATACACAGAATTCCAGCATGGTATCCTGAGCTAGGGTTCCATCCCACACTCCTCCTCCTTCCCCAGAGCCGCCGCCGGGCAGGCAGGCCGCCGTCGGCGCCGCCACTGCCGCCCCCATGGCCGGACGGCCTCCTCCCCCTCCTCCTTCTTACTTCTACTCCTTCCCCCCTCTCTCTTCTCCCACCTGGGCGCACGTCGCGCAGAGCTCTGGCAACGCCGCCGCCGCACCTGGCCTGCGCGCGCCTACCGCCGCCGCCACAGACCCGCGGCCCCCGGGCGCCGCCGTGGCAGGCCCGTGCGGCCCTCCTCCCGCCGCCCAGTGGCCTCACGGCGCCGCCGCCGTTTTCGCCGCGGGTGCAGGGGGCCCTGGCGCCGGCGCCGGTCCTCCCCTTCCCGGCGCGGGGGAGGGGGGGCGACGCAGAGGATGCCACGGCCGCGGGTGCCGTCCTCCCTGGCGCGGGCGCCTATGCGGCTGACCCAGCCGCCGCAGCTGCCTCCACCCGGGCCGCCGCCGCCGCCATTGCGGCCGGCCTGGGGATGCCTCCCTCTGCTCTGGCCCCGGCTCCTCCACCTCCGTCTACGACTGCGTCAAACGCCCTCACCACTGCTGCTGCTGCTCTCCCCGCTGGGGCGGGCGTGCTGGCCCAGGGTGGTTCTACCTTCCCTGCCGCCCCTCCGCCGCCCCCGTCCCACCTCTACATCGCACGTCCTGACACCACCCTGGCTGCTGCCCGTGTTGTGGCTGCAGAGAGCCAGGCTCGGGTTCGTGTCGCCGCCCTCGCTTGGGAGTGCGAGCAGGATGCCGTCGAAGCTCTGGCCCGCCAGATCGCCGATGCAGAGCAGCGTCTCGCACTTCCTGTCTTCCACGACGGTGCGGCCACCTCCTCCGGCTCGACTGGTCACCGTGCGTCCACCACCGCGGTCATCGGGCATGATCCGGCCGGTCCCCTCGTCGCACAGCTCCACTACCAGGCCGGGGGTGTCCAGAACATCCGGCTATTCGTTCCGGTCGTCCTCGAGCCTGAGTCGCCCTCCTACGCCCGCTGGCGGGATCTGGTCCTCCTCACCCTTTGCCGTTACGCCCTCGACGACCACGTCCTCGTCGACGCCTCAGTCGCGGCCCAGACCCACGCGTGGCTACACCTCGACAGCATCGTCCTCTCCTGGATCATCGGGACGATCTCCCTCGACCTTCAGGACATCGTCCGCAACTCAACAGATGCTCGCCAGGCCTGGCTGGTGCTCGAGGGCCAGTTTCTAGACCATGCCGAGGCCCGGGCTCTGCGTCTCGACGCGAGCTTCCGCACCTTCGTCTAGGGCGACCTCTCCGTCAGCGACTACTACCGCTAGATGAAGAGCATGGCGGACTCCCTCGGTGACCTTGGCTGGCCCGTGGAGGACTGCATCCTCGTTCTCAACGTCCTCCGCGGGCTCAGTGACCGCTACACCCACCTCTGGACATGGATCACATGTCAGAAGCTGTTCCCCACCTTCCTACAGGTCCGCGACGACCTTGCCATGGAGGACCTCACTCAGGGAGGCCCACCGGGGTCCACCCCCGCGCCGGGACCTCTCTTCGCTCCAGGGTCCTCGACGTCCTTGACTGCCCTGGCTGCTACCCCGCCGGCGCGTCCTTCTACTCCGCCACCGTCTTCTGTTCTGGGTCCTCCTCCCCCCCGGGCCGAGCGGGGGTGGGGGGGGGCGGTCATCGCCGCGGTGGCTGCCGTGGGGGCCGTGGGGCCAACCCGCCTCCACCACAGCAGCCACGAGGTGCTCCCTGGCCATCCTTCCACAACCCATGGTCAGGGCGCATCTCCATGTGGCCCTACCAGGCTCCAGGTGGTGAGCCTCGCCCGCCGGCCGCCATGCTTGCTAGTGCGCCTCCGGGGTTCCACCTAGCGTCCCCGTGGGCTGCAACCTCCGGCGTCTCGCCCGGGCCGGCCGGTTGGAGCCAGGAGGCCTTGGCCCACTCTTTCAGCACTTTGGGCCTGACACCTCCTGTCGATTCCGAGTGGATCGCTGACTCGGGGGCTACCTACCACACCACCCCCAACCCTGCTATACTCTCGACCATTCACCCTCCCTCTTCCTCTCATCCTTCGTCCATCATGGTCGCAAATGGTTTTTGTCTTCCTGTCATGTCAGTGGGTGCCACTGGCACCCCTGGCTCCTTTCGTCTTCCTGATGTTCTTGTTGCACCTTCGATGGTTCACAATCTTCTTTCTATTCGTCGTTTTACAGCTGAAAATTCTTGTTCTGTGGAGTTTGACTCTTCTGGTCTTACTGTGAAGGATTTGGCTTCCCGGTGTCCTCTGCTCCGATGTGATAGCACGGGGCCCCTTTACACTCTTCGGTTCCCGGCGTCTGCTTCATCTTCTTCGTCGGCTCTTTTGTCAGCTGCTTTCGTCGCCACTCCATCTTCCACTATTTGGCACCGGCGCCTCGGCCATCCTGGCCGTGATGCCCTGATGCAGCTCAGTCGTAGCTCTGACATTCATTGTACTCGAGATCACGATGAGCATTTGTGTCATGCGTGCCAACTGGGCCGTCATGTTCAACTTCCATTTCATAGTTCTTCTTCACATGCAGCCCGCACTTTTGATCTTGTACATTGTGACCTATGGACGTCTCCTGTCATAAGTATTTCTAGCTATAAATATTATCTTATGATGGTTGATGATTTCTCTCATTATTCGTGGACTTTTCCCTTACGGGCCAAGTCGGATGCTTTTCCTGCGATTCTCCACTTCTTCGCTTGGGTGTCCACTTCTTCGCTTGGGTGTCCAGTGTAACAACGGTCGTGAGTTCGATAACTCCACCTCCCATGCCTTCTTCCTCTCTCACGGGGTCCAGTTGCACATGTCTTGCTCGTATACCTATGCTCAGAATGGCAAAGCTGAGCGCATGATTCGTACTACCAATGACACTATGCGCACTCTTCTGCTCCAGGCTTCACTTCCTGCTCACTTCTGGGCTGAGAGTCTTCACACTACCACCTATCTCCTTAACCGTCTTCCTTCCGCTGCCTGCTCAGCTCCCACACCACACCACGCGCTTTTCGGTACCCCTCCTCGGTACGATCACCTCCGAGTCTTCGGGTGTTCCTGCTACCCTAACACCACAGCCACCGCTCCGCACAAGCTGGCTCCCTGGTCAACTCTTTGTGTCTTCCTCGGGTACTCCCCGGATCACAAGGGGTACCGGTTCTTCGACCTTATCTCTCGCTGGGTCCTCATCTCTCGCCATGTGATGTTCGATGAGTCTGTCTTCCCCTTCTCCACCACCACTACTCCCACTTCCACCCCAGAGCTTGACCTCTTCTCACTGTTTCCCACTGACACAGTGGTCGAGCCACCTTTTCAACTGTCTCCTGCAGGTACTGCACCGCCGTGCCCCTCGCCGGGGCCGTGCCCCAGCTCGCCGCCGGCCAGTGACACCTCTGGCCCTGCTTCCTCGCTAGGCCTGGAGGGGTCCCCTTCCGGGTCGGCCCCGTTACTACGCCTGACGCGGGGTCCGGGCCGTCGGCTGCGGCGCCACCGCCATGCTCCCCGGCCGGTGCTCGTGTACCAACGTCGTGCTCGGGCCGCGCCACCGCCGCCGCCGTCCCCACCGGTGGCCCCTTCTTCGCCGAGGTCACCGGCGACTTCTTCCCCGCCGGCGACACCGACTCCGCCGTCGTGGCCTCCGCACGCCCATGTCGCGACACCGGTGTACCAACCACCGCTCCTTCACCGACACCCACATCACGTCCACCCTATGGTGACGCGACACGCGGCTGGGACCCTGCAGCCCCGGGCTCTTGCAACGATGCCCGGGGACTCGCAGGTCTCTCCGGTACCCTCTTCCGTCCGCGCGGCCTTGTCAGACCCTCACTGGCGCCGCGAAATGGAAGAGGAGTACGCGGCCCTCCTCGCCAACCAGACATGAGTTCTGGTGCCCCGTCCGCCGGGCTCCAACGTCGTCACCGACAAGTGGATCTGGACACACAAGCGCCGGGCCGATGGTACCCTCGAGAGGTACAAGGCTCGCTAGGTTCTCCGGGGCTTCACTCAGTGCCCTGGGGTCGACTATGATGAGACCTTCAGCCTAGTGGTCAAGCCGGCCACCGTCCGCACGGTGCTCTCACTGGCTCTCACTCGCTCCTGGCTCGTGCATCAGCTAGACATGAAGAATGCCTTCCTGCATGGTCTTCTCACTGAGACGGTTTACTACAGTCAGCCAGCGAGGTTTATTGACTCCTCTCGTCCTGACATGGTCTGCTGGCTCAACAAGTCTCTCTACGGCCTCAAGCAGGCCCCCCGGGCATGGAACCATCGGTTTGCCGCTTTCCTCCTGACACTTGACACTGGGGTTTGTGGAAGCTAAGTCAGATACATCTCTGTTCATCTATCACCGTGGGGCTGAGGCTGCGTACCTACTGCTCTATGTTGATGATATTGTCCTCACAGCCTCCAGTGAGTCACTACTCCACCGGATCATCACCTCTCTTCAGCAGGAGTTTGCTATGAAGGATCTCGGTGTGCACCACTTCCTCGGGGTCACTGTTTAGCCTCATCCTGCAGGGTTACTTCTTCACCAGCGGCAATATACTTTTGATATCCTGGAGCGAGCTGGGATGACTGACTGCAACCCCTGCTCCACTCCAGTTGACACATAGGGCAAGCTGTCAGAGGCCGAGGGCACCTTAGTGACAGATCCCACTGCATACCGGAGTCTTGCTGGTGCACTTCAGTACCTCACCTTCACCCGGCCGGACATCACCTATGTCGTTCAGCAGCTCTGTCTCCATATGCATGACCCCCGGGAGCCCCACCTCACTGCTCTCAAGCGTCTCCTTCGCTACCTTTGGGGCACCGTCGACTACGGCTTGCTACTCCACCGCCGTTCTTCCTCCACTGACCTGGTTGTCTACACTGACGCCGACTAGGGTGGCTGTCCAGACACTCGGCGCTCCACCTCTGGCTACGCCGTCTTCTTGGGCGGCAACCTGGTGTCCTGGTCATCCAAGCGCCAGCAGGTGGCTTCCCGCTCCAGTGCCGAGGCTGAGTACCGCGCTGTCGCCAACGGCGTGGCTAAGGCCTCTTGGCTTCGGCAGCTCCTTGGAGAGCTCCATAGCCCTCTCCTACGGAGCACGTTGGTCTACTGCGACAACATCAGTGCGGTCTATCTCTCCACCAACCCTGTTCAGCACCAATGGACCAAGCATATCGAGATCGACCTCCACTTTGTCCGCAATCGGGTTGCCATCGGCGAGGTGCGGGTCCTCTACGTCCCGACCACCTCCCAGTTCGCCGACATCTTCACCAAGGGCCTCCCATCCTCGACCTTCACTGAGTTTCGCTCCAGCCTCAACATCACGAGTGGCTAGTTGCGTCTGTGGGAGGCTCATGTGTGTGTATTTTCTTTCAATGTCCAGTCCATAACTCCGCTGCGCCGGAAGTTCAGACTGCGGGGGGTGTTGGAGTATAGGCCCATTAAGGCCCATGTATGCACTCTTATACAGCCACTACCCTATGGGAGTTGGCCCAATCAATACACAGAATTCCAGCAAGTAGTGATGCTTTGACCATTTTCCTAGAAAATCTTAGTACTAGTTACTAATAATTCCTTTTTGATGTATAGGGGAACTCGAGAGGGATCTAACTGTTTCCTATTTCAGGCCCTATGGGATCTAACTCTTGCCTAGCTGATCTATTCTCTCAGGTACTCCCTCCATCTCAAATTATGAGGCATTCCAAGAATCTTGGAGAGTCAAAGGATCTCAAGTTTGACCAAATTTATATGATAAGATAATAATATTTATGACACCAATTAAGTATCATTAGATTCTTCATTAATTATATTTTCATAGTATACCTATTTGATATTATAAGTTTTTGTAATTTTCTCTATAATTTTGGTCAAACTTAAGATGTTTTGACTCTCCAAAATTCTTGGAATGCCTTATAATTTGGAATGGAGGGAGTACTACATATTATGTAGATTCATTTAATAAATTTATGCCCAGTGAAATGCAACTCTTGCCTGGCTGATCTAACTCTTGCCTAGCTGACCTAACTTGAGTATATGTACTAAGATTCGTGCCATTTATAGTGTTTGCACAAGTATCAGATTGTCTATACTAAGATTGGTGCCATTTGCAATGAAACACTAAATAGATTATATATACTAGATTCTTTCTGTTGTCCTACATGCATTTTTTCCTGCTGCAATGAAACACTAAATAGAGTATATATACTAGATTGTTTTGTTGACAGTTGAAGTATTTGCAGCTCACTGCTAACAAAAAAACAGAGAGATACTATATGACATGCTTAATGAAGAACAAAGTGGCATGGCAAGATTAATGTTGGCCACTGCACAAGCTATTGATGGTAAGATGAAGCATGCCTTGTCTTGCTGCTGTATGGGAAATATTGCTTTTGGGCTGAAGGTGTGTTATACTGCTGCCATCCTTCCCTCCTGGGACCTTCAAATTAAATATCAACTTGATATGCATGTTCTGGAAAAGCTAATGTCCGTTTGACATTTGTGCTACCTATGTCAGGACTAATGGATTTAGCTAGATATTTTAGATAATGAGATAAATCATTTGGGCTAGATATCTTCTGGTGTTCATCTAGCTGGGAACTTAACAGAGTACAACTCTGTGATTGTTTTAATACATTTCAATTGTATAAAATACCTGAGTGTTCTACTCTAATGGTATAAAATATTTGAGCTTTGTATTTGCAATTCTAAAACTGATTTGTGTTTTATTGTTCAGTTAAGTGTATGCTAGATTCTGGGTATAAATCTGTATTTGAACATCAATTTGGGCTTCTCTAACAGATCTGTAGTAGCAGGGCAGCTTGGTTGGCAGCAGAGGACAAGAAACACAGAAGCTCGCCAACTCCAAGAAACTGTAAGAACAACATAGTACCCTGCCAATATACTGTAGTGCTCTCTATTGTCACTCTTTTAATTCAGAGATGTTGGACAAGCAATTAGCTATATTGTTTTACTGCATATTTAACAAGATTTCTCATGAATCGTTATTTTTTTCTTGTTTTGACTAGGATATGGCAGATGAATAGATGTGCAGCAGCTGTTGTGTACTGCTGTCGAAGGGCTTGTAGGAAGTAGTATAACCTAAACTTCTATTTCCTATATGCTAGTTGCATGAACTTATATCATTGTAATTTGGGTCCGGTTTATTTTGCAAGGCCTTTAGAATGTAGCTTAAGATTTGTTAACCATTGAATGAACAATTTAATGTATGATGAGCAATGATGATTATATGTATCAGACACTTGAGTGGTAACATTTAATGCTGGCTGGTGCGTGGTTAAGAGGAACGGCTGTGATTGGAATAGTTCAATGTGCTTTTTTTTACATTGAAAATGAGGTTTCCCTGACGGTGGGACACTGACAGAGGAAGGATGAACGTTCCCTGATGGTATTATAGCTAACAGGGAAAGTTTGAACCTTCCTTGACGGTGACGTGGCTGACAGGAAATAGTTTTCCTGACGGTTAAGGGAAAAACGATAGCGAAAACCTCTCCTGACGGCTGTGACCGTCAAGGAATGGTCGCTGACGGTTTTCACTTTCCCTGACAGTTATTTCCTGATGGGTTATCCCCGATGGTTACCATCACGAAAAAATTTTTGCTGGGTAGTGACTAAGTAATTTCCCAGATTGATGACAAGCCCTTCCAAGACACAAAAGTTAATCATTTTAAATAGACTTTGCATTGACCTTATTTGTTTCAGTCTGTTATCAGTCAGTGCATAGTTTCTCTGCTTTCCTTTCGTTTAACAGGCTGAACTTGTGTTATAATATTGTTCCGTGCAGTAGTAGTTAGCCGCACAATCGTCCAACCCCTCCCAAAAAGCTCATGAGCTGCTCTCGACGCTTTGCTCTTAAGCCTCTGTCCTCTATATGATTATAGTATCAGTGGCACTTTAAAAATTCTTTCACTTCGTCAGTTTTTTGTTTGTTCCAACCTGTTTTCATATTCCGCAATTATATTAAGCACATTGTAGTTTCAATCATTTTGTTTAATCTTCATCTAACCCTGCAGGATTAACAAGAGGTCAGTAACTTTCTCCTTTAATACTTCGAAATTTCTATCCTCTACATTGAACTAGATGGTCATGAGTAAGATTTTTCTAATCTCAGTGTTTTAGACCTTCTGGCTATAACTTGCTCCTTATGCTAAAATGCCAGGTTTTCTAGAATTTTTGTCTTGTCATAGTCTTACATGTATCTAATCTTGCGATTACATGCAATCTCCCCTAAACTTGCAATATGTGCTTGTTTCCACCTTCAGTAAACTGTTCCACTCTATAAAAGTTATTCGGGGATCCTAAATCATAATTATGCTTTAAGTTTTCACTTTCTCCCCTGAAGATATGAGAAAAAAAAAGAAAAAACGAAGAAGACCACAAGGTTCATTCAGACACTTCGTAGCAGACGAACATGGAACACCGGAGCACAACTTCGTCAAAGTTGGGAGGCAAACTTATTGTGTAAAAATCCAAACAAAAATGACAAAATTCAGATGCAAGTGCACTAGAAGACAAAATTCCTAGTAATTTGTCTTCTAGTGCAAATACACATGAAATTTGTCATTTCCATGTGAATTTTTCTAGATCGATTTTGTTTCCCAACTTTTGCTACAACGTACATCTATGGATGAACTATGGATATGCATCATTTCATAATTTATGGAAACCTCTAAATGGGGTTTTTTTCATGATTGCACCAAGAGGGTGGTTTGCGCAGCAAAATATTTGGTGCAAACTACCCTCTTGGTGCAATCATGAAAACCCTTCCAAAAACCCTACTTAGAGGTTTCCATAAATCAACAAGCTGTTTCATCTGTGGGCGTTGGCTCCCTTCCCAAAGACTTTTGGCAAGAGTCGGCGAAGGCGTTTTCGCTGGTTGGAGTTGGAGGCGACAGTGGCTTCGCAACATTCTAAGATTGACAAACAAATCCTGCAAGCTACACTGGTCTCCATCTAACATGGCTTTTTGTTCGGTTATTAGCCTTCATTGAATATTGGGCTTCATTAGAATTGGCTTTCAAATATTGGTTGTCACACCATTGGATTCCGTCGAAAAGGTCAAGTTTTATGATCATCAGCAATTGGTACGTATTGGTACTTACCGCGTTGGTATTCGAAACCAATTAAAAAGCCTAAGACTTCAACCCTCCAAAAATACGTGAGAGCGAGGCTAAATGAAAAGCCTTAGGGCTCAAGACTTTGATCCTCCAAAAATACGTGAGGGTGAAGCTAAATAAAAAGCCTAAGGGCTCAAGACTTCTATCCTCCAAAAATACGTGAGGGAGAAGCTAAATAAAAAGCCTAAGGGCTTAAGACTTCGACCCTCCAAAAATACACAAGGGTGAAGCTAAATAAAAAAGACTAAGGGCTCGAGGTTTTGAACCTCCAAAAATGTGCGAGAGCAAAGAAAAAGCCTATGCGCTTAAAACTTCAACTCTCCAAAGATATGCGAGGGCAAAGTTAAATAGAAATGTTTTCTCACTATTCTTACGTGTGAATGCATCCATCATATGCATCACGACATTCATTTATAGCATCCATTCACTCGATAAGCACTCCGCATAAGCCGAAAAGGGCGCCTCAACATCATAAGGCCCCCAATATCGGCAAAAACATATTCAATGAGATCAAAACACACTGCATGCATCCTTTTCGATCTCTATATACACAATGATCTGATAAGAGCTCAATGTTTTCGCGTTGTCAAAAGTATGTGCAAACGAAACATTCATGATATGAAATTGTGTTGCCCAAAATGCGCCGAAGCGAACCATGACGATTTGATAAAAGCTCTCATTACTAATCTAAAAAGCTAGCACCAAGGGGCTCATTGTGCATACCCTGTGCCCCTCGCCTAAAAAGATGTGAGGGGTTGGCGCCAAAGTAATCTAAAAGCTAGCGCCGATGGGCTCATTTCGCAATCCTTCGCCCCTCGCCTAAAAAGATGTGAGGGGTTGGCACCAAAGTAATCTAAAATCTAGCACCAATGGGCTCATTTCGTAATCCTTCGCCCCTCGCCTGAAAAGATGTGAGGGGTTGGCGCCAAACTAATCTAAAAGCTAGCGCCAAGTGGCTCATTGTGCATACCCTTCGACCCTCGCCTGAAAAGATGTGAGGGGTTGGCGCCAAAGTAATCTAAAAGCTAGCGCCGATGGGCTCATTTCACAATCCGTCGCCCCTCGCCCGAAAAGATGTGAGGGGTTGGCGCTAAACTAATCTAAAAGCTAGCGCTAAGGGGCTCATTGTGCATACCCTTCGACCCTCGCCTGAAAAGATGTGAGGGGGTGGCGCTAAAGTAATCTAAAAGCTGGCGCCAATGGGCTCATTTCGCAATCCTTCACCCCTCGCCTGAAAAGATGTGAGGCGTTGTGCCAAACTAATCTAAAAGCTAGCGCCGAGGGGCTCATTTCACAATCCTTCGCCCCTTGCCCGAAAAGGTGTGAGGGGTTGGCATCAAACTAATCTAAAAACTAGCGTCGAGGGGCTCATTTCGCAACCTTCGCCCCTCTCCCGAAAAGGTGTCAGGGGTTGGCACCAAACCGATCTAAAAGCGCCGATAGGCTCATTATTATGAAAAAATCAAGGGGTTCTCTACGCCGCCTCTCCCCTAATAAAATGAGAAAAGGATAACACACCAAAGCAGTCTTACCAGCACTAAAGCATCGGATCCCATGATTACCGCCCATCACCTTTACTTTCACTTTCTTTGTATATCACCTTCAATCAATTTTTGACACACCTTCAATTTTGCAATTATCACAAGCATGGTGAGGACTTACATGTCAAAAGCTCAAAGCGTTTTTATTAGCGTTTTCGCCTAATTAAAAACATTATCTTAAGCCTTATGTAGTTTATAGGCTCCAAAGTTCAAAGAACAGCCCATTATTCGCAGATAACACGAAACCCAGAAATTCATCTCATGTAGGAGCTATTTTCAGGAATTCACTCATCATATGTATCATTTTACGCTTCTTTCACATAATTATATCAATTCATTGCTTGTTTTGCCCCTCCTCACCCTGTCGCCTCGAAAGGTTTGGGGGTTGGCGCCGAAATAATCTAAAAGCGCCAAAGGGCTCTTTTTGTCTCTTCTCGCCCCATCGCCTTGAAAGGTACGGGGTTGGCGCTGAACCTTCGTCACCAATCAGATTGGGAGGATCTCCATTTATGACATTTCTGACATCTACCATGCCTACGACATTTAACTCAAGCATGCAAAAAAATTTCTCACAAGAGCCAGCCAAGAGGGGTTGGCGATGAGCGCATTGGACAAGCAATCCGCCTGAAGACGAAAGCCTTGCCTGGCACCCATGAGTAAAAAATTGAAGACATGTTGTGAGCATCTACAACTACCTCACCTATGTTGACTACTACAACTACCTCAATGTCTTCGGTGAAGGCACAATTACAAAAAGAAGGTACCAATGGGCTCAAGGTTGTATGAATGAGCAAGCCACCGAAGACCGGGTCACGGAAGTGCGAGCAAAGGGTGCCATCAAAGACTAGCCGAAGACAAGCCGAAGACTGACTAGAGATAAAGCAGTCCCTAGACTATCTATGAATAAAAGTTGTGTACCGAATCTGAGTTGTAATTAGGGCCACACTTGGTTTAATTCAGCTATTGGGTTTTGAACGCTCGATCAAAACTGAATAGCTGAGGGGCTACTGTTGGGGGTGTGTAATATGTTGGGAACCCCCACTATCATGTTTAAGGCCCAATTACATAGCTTGTGACTAATAAAATAATGTTTGGGGGGCATTTGTAGCCTTTGGTGTCATTTTTTGTAAATACTAAGCCCTCTCTGGTCCGTTTGTAGCCCTTAGTGATACTTCTGTAAATACAAACTCCACCAAGGGGCATAAAGAGAACTTCCTCTCCCACCTCCCCTATAAGAGGGAGAGGTGGAGAAGGGCTGGCTGTTGACTTGCTGGGCTTCCTCTCTCCTTTGCTTACCTCTTCACTATCTTAGATTTTGTTGGCCACACCAACACCACAAATTCTAGTAGTCATAGCAAGATCCATAGATTGTAGGAAGGTTTCAAACATAGTACTTACTCAAATCAAGTGATAGTAATGTACATAGAAATATGGCTCTAGAGAGCAAAAAAAACATAGTATTGAAGAGTACAAGTCCAAAGTATTAGAAATGAAAATGCCATATCTACTGTTCTTCAATTTGTTTCGTCATCCATTGTTGTGAACATCAATATAGAAATTCAGTCATTGATTATTTCACCCTGCAAAGAGAAAGTAAGATGTAAACTTACATGTACTCTGTCTATATCTATCACTACTCCTATTAGTTACCGTAGAACACACATGGAAATAGCAATTGTCATGTCGGTTGCCGTACAACAGACAAGAAACTAAGAAAACCAACACGGATAATCTATTATCTCTGTCGGTTATCGAGAACGTGGGGGAAATTATGAATGCTCTTTCATTACTAGATGAACGACAAAAAACTTATGATTATGCAAGAAAACCAGCACCCAACCTAGGCCTTGGGCTGCCGTGGCCTTTTGAGCTGGCCCAAATAGTGGTGTGTTGTACGTGCCCACACATTCATAAAAGCAATGCAGCGAGAAACCCTAGTGCAGTCGTGTCCCGTGTGTGCCCCCTCCCCAAGGTAAACGTCCCTTCCTCTTCTCTTTTAATGCTTTTTTATCCCTTAATCGCTGTGGATGTGTGTAGCACTGGGTTCTGGCATGTGTCTCTATTTATGTCATGATGACGTTATGATGATCCAATCCTTTCCCTTGTGTAGGATTAGATGGAATTTATTTTTCTTGTAGTGAAAAAGGTCAATATTTATTTAAAAAAGAAAAAGGTCAACATTTATGTAAAATAATCTGGCATAGCATGAACTATTTCTTGGGGGTATTTGTAGGGCAAATTTAGTGTGAAATTGTAATTTTTATTTGTAAGCTAGTGGCAGCTCCCTATAACAGTATGAGAAGGCATAATAATGTGGCAAATCTGGTACAAATCTTGGATTGATTATCAGGGTATTAATATGAAAAGACATAATGTGAATTTTACTTAAATAAGATTTTAAAATGCCTTCAAGTTCAAAGCTACTTCTAGTCTTCTACTTGTAAGGGTCTTTATATGCACAATGTTAGTACTGATCTCATCCAACTCGATCCAACGATCGAGTCGGACCCTTTGACCATGTCCTGATCGGGGATGCTAAACCAATGCACAGTTGGTGGGCCCCTGTTGCGTAGCATTATATAAGGAATGTGGGGGCCGGGGCTCAGGACACTGTTGACATTTACTACTGCTATTACAAAACTAACAACACCAGTAAATGCATGGTAATGATTAACATGTCTTTAGCACACTAGTCACCTATCACATACCTACACTCCTAAGCTTGAACTAAGTTATCATCCCTAGTTTTATAGCTAGAAATGTATATTGGTGCTATATAAAGGAATCTATCATAAGAATGAATATATGAATAAAACTGGTTCTACAAGAAGATAGATAATTATACCATTGTAGCATTTTACCTAGAGTATTACCAGGTTGTCGATTTATATTTATACCATTGGGAAGGTCTAGCTAAACAGGAAATCTATAGTATCGATAACTTTCTATATATATGATGAATGAGAGATAAAACCAATATCATACACTCTACTCATAATAGGGATAAGTCACATGATAAAGATATATATGATAAGTAATGATCAGTCATCATAATAATAAGATAATAGATTCACTCAGAGCACTCTAGCTACTACAATAACGTCGTAAGACCCAAATATTAGAGAGATAATTCTGAATGTAGTTCTTTAATCACAAGTCAATGAATACTCTAATTAGTGCAACTACATATAACAATCATTGTTAACATTACTACTATGTCATTATCCACACATAAGGAGCATCAACTAGAGAGGCTTTTAAGACACAACCGTCGCCTCCGACGTGACCGCGCTCTACATAACCTATGCGCAGGGGATGGACTACAGAGGACTCAACGAAGCTATAATAGTCACCTTCGCGATCTACCACATGTCTCGGAACATCAGGGAGCACTCGCAGATATGCAATATATCTATGTACCACGCCTACATAATGCAAATCATCTACCCTAGGTACCTTAGGATAAACACTATACGAGCATATGCATGAACTCAATAATAATAAAGTAACTGTGCTAGACATATAATCAAAGTAAACAATGAACAATGCAATCAAGAATATAAACAAGATGAAGATTAATGTTGCCATAACACTATAATAAACACACAATGATGAATAATATGATGAGAGAGGAGAGCACAAGAATAGTACCAATCTCCACGCTCTTGACAACGTCGGGAATCCAAGCTAGGTTGACCAACTTGACTCCCTCTAGATCTAGTCTAACTATAGGCTATCGCTATAAACTAGAGGAACTCTGAGGAACTAGCATTTCTAGCTCTGTATGGCTTGATCTCAAAATGACTTGATGGCTCCAGGGGGTTCAGGCTTCGTATATATAGTCCGGTGGGATGCACGTGAACCCTTGGATCAAACCGACTTGACGTAGGGCTAAGATTGATCCTCAAGGTCAGTGGAGGAGACTCGCAGAAGATGATAGGTGGGGCCCACAGCTAGGGGCCTGGTGCCGCCCGGCCTCCTCCAGAAGCTTCTATAGTCCCGCTTTCGCCTACTGCCTTCTCATGTCTTTTAGAGTCTTCTAGCGTATCTTTCGCGGTGGAATTTCAATAATCCGTTTGATAATTAGGTCCCTCTTATTGGCTTTTTTGGAATAATCCCTAGAAAAATAACAATTCACCGAAACTCATGAAATTTGTCAGATAAAACCCTAGACTTCTCTATTTCCATGTTTATTGATCATTTCTCATGTTTATTGCGCTATAAAATGTTGACGCTATCCACTGTCAACAAGATCCCCCAAGCTTACCCTTTGCTAGTCCCTTAGCAAAGTCTATTTAGCTAAACTTGGATCAGGAGTTGCTACAATGCTTTCACTTCCCAAAAGTACACATGCTTTCAAAAAAATTCTCCTCCAGATTAGACAAAACTGCTCTAACTTTCAAACTCACTCATATTATCTTTAACTATGGAGCTTTTCAACTTTCACTTGGGTCTTGAGCAATTGAAAGATAGAACAATCAAGTCAAGCACTATGTCTCAAGCTCTTTGCTCAACTATTATTCCAGAGTTTTGCAAGTTTTCAGAAATAAAACTTAGAGCTTTAATTGTATGACACTCTCAACTCTCTCAATATATGTGATATTTGTGGATCCTCACCAAGGCAATAATGTGATGCCTTCTCTTCCTACAACTAAGGCTTATAGTGGAGCTCATAGGAGTGGCAATAACAAGGAAGAGCGTACTTGCAGTTCATATATTGTAAAGTCAAATAATGGATCCAAAGAGAGTAAAGTCATACAATCAAATCAAGATGTCCATGTGTATGGAATCTGGTGGATAGGTGTTTATATGGTGGCTAATCCTAATTCTACTTTTGCTCCTTGAAGAATATATCTCTCTTTTGGAACTAAAGAACTTTGCAAGAAAACATAGGCTATCTTTATTATTATTATTTCTTTTCTTCTTTTTTTTCACTTGGACACTTGTTTATTTTTTTCAATACTTTTTCTTTTGCATAGCCACATGAATCTTTTTTAATACAAAATATTGGAGAGAATAACAATAAGATCTTTGGAGCATTTATTTTGGGGGTTGTCATATAGGTTTATTTTTGGGTGTTCTCTCCCGGTGTAGGAGAAAAACATTTAAGGTGGATCTGGGTGGAAAATGGAAAACAGTTGTGACCACTGTAACACTCCGGTGTTATGCAATACATTTTTGCATGGCAATCATATTGCACCGCATTCATAACATCATGATCATGTGTGACAATTCGTAATTTGATTTAAACAAAAGCTTGAAATTAACGTATGTGATAAATTGTATTAACATGATAATCACATTTGTACCAAAACCTTGCAACTATAAATTCTACACCACTTGGAACCCTAGTTCAAATTTTGGAGCTCAAAATTTGTCAAAACTTGCTTAAAAATAATTATGAAAAATATTCGAAATTTTCCCCTATTTTAGCTTTTATTTTGTCATTCAAAATCTATCAAGAATTTTGAGATGGCCCCTTAATCAAAGTTGTAGAGAATTTAATTTTGAGCAACTTTTATTTTTGGGCCAAATCCATAAAATGCTTTCTTCTTGTTCAAAATTTGGTTTGAAGTTTGAAATACATTTAAATTCGAAAATCGAAAATCAAAAATTCATTTTTTCCCCTCGCGGGCCGCCGCCTCCGGTTCGGCCCACGGCCACATGCGGCCCGCATCACCCGCGCGCGCGCGCCCGCGTCACCCCGCCTCGGCCCAGGCCCAGCCGGCCTCCTTCTCCCTCCACTCGCCCGCGTCCGCGCGCTGACGCCGCGCCACGCCGCGACCGCGGCAGAGGAGCACCGCCGCGTGGCGGCCCCGCGCCTGCAGCGCCCGCCGCGCGTCAGCCGCGGCCTGCCACCGCACCCACGCGCCCGCCTACACCTGCCGCGGCCCGCGCACCCGCTCGCTCGCGCCCGCACTCCCTCCTCCTCCCCTCCCGAGCCGAGAGCTCGAGCTCCGCCCCGCCGTGACCGCCGCTCCGCCGGCGTGAAGCGCCCACACCGCCGCACCATTTCTCAATTACCCGCGCCCGCAGCTCCGCCTCGCCTTCCTCCGATTCAAGCTCGTGTTTGCGCCGTCTTCCGAGCTCTAGGTGAGCTCCTCCACGCCTCGCCACCGACGGCCATGGCGCCACCGCGCGCGGCTCCCGTCGAGGCGGCTCCCCGCTACCCCCTCGCCCCCCTTTTCTCCAAAAACGGATTCGCCACTTCACCGCGGTTCGCATGCGCTCGTTGCCCCGCCTGCTCGCGACCGGAGACGGCCGGTCGGCCGCAGCCGCCGCCGCGACGTCGAGCGCGCGAACGCCGGCGACGCGCTCTGCTCCTCGCGGGGGCAAGACCGTGCCCCTGGGCCGCGCCCCGAGCGGGCCGGCTCGGTGGTCCTCCCGCGCGCGCGAGACGGGCCGGAAACGGCCACGGGCCGACTGTTGATCTCGGGCCGGCCCAATTCCTTTTTCAGAAAAACGAATTTCGATTTCTTTTATTATTCTTGATGAAAAACACTTGGAAAATGATTTCTTGGTCATTTTAGCTCCAAAATTGGTGAAATAAATTTTTATGTACTCATTTGAATCAGATCTACAATATAAAAATGTTGCATGTCAATATTTCATTACTTTTCTGTAGTGTTTTATTTAATCCTTGAAATTGGTGTTTTCTTGAAAAATTGATAAGAAAATGTAGAAAAATCAGAAAAATGTGGTTCCAAGTTTATTAATCCTGTTATGCCATGTACTTGCTAGGGTAATTTTATTTCATGGTTGTTCTGTAGAAAAATGTATAGTTGCAGTTCAAATGCTTTTTATTACCAATATTTGTTATTTTTGTTATTTAAATAAATTTGAATAAAACATGCAAGTGATAATTTTTCTATAGTGTTTGATTAGGTAATAGTTAGTAGAAAAATTCCTAAATCTGTTGTTTGATACTTTTCATAATGTAAAGTATTTTAAATATCTATTTTAGGCCTTAGTTTGTTATTTTTGTTTAGGCAGTTCTAGTTATCCAAATGTAGTAAAATTTTTGTGTCAAGCTATTCTTGATATTAGTAATCCACTGTAATTTTATAAGATTTTTCTGAGCTACTAAAATATGTGTTGCTGTTCAACCATAGGACTAATTAGGGTTTCTATTTATTCTCAATGCAAAGTTAGTTAGAGAAATATACTTTGGTGTATCTTTGAAGCATCTTGATTTTCAAATACTCTCGCATGGTAGAAACTAGTGTTGGTAGTTTCCGAGTACATGTTCTTGGATGACGTAGACTACCTTATAGAAGAGTCATAAGTTCTGCATAATCCGATAACGTAACATATTCATTACATCGCATGCATTCCGCATCATCATCATCTCATGTCACCTCTGCAATGCACCTATGCATGTTGCACTCATACTTCTGCATCATACAGGATCGCAGGAAGTGGTTCCGACAGTTGTTCCCGAGGACGCAGAGGAGCAGCTCGAAGTGACGGAGCCGGAACCAGCAGAAGCAGAAGAGGAGTCCGGTGAAGAGCTTCCGGAGTGCCCTGACCATCGTCCCAGTACCTTCGAGCGAGGCAAGCCCCGGAGCATTTCTCCCCCGGTTTGCAAATAATTATTTATTAATTTTACTTAATCTGATGCATTAAGTTTAGGAGTTGTTTGCAAACGTTGCTGCATTATACCTTGTTCCACCTTGTTTTACCCGATCCTTGTCACCCTGGTGTCCACGGTCAATACTTGCTTAGCTTGCTTAGACCGGTAGAAGTCGGGTGATTGCCTGTCATCCGCGAGCTATAGGGGATTACCTGGTTTTATGTGAAAGAATGTCTTGTGAGAATAACTAAGTGTGGAAATGAATGTGAGACCGGGCGGAAGCTTGCAGGGTTCTGGACTGTAGTGTCTTCCGTCTGTGTCGATTAAGGACCGTCCGATGTCGGGCCTCGGGTCATGTTGAACGCATGCCTCACATTTAGCTGGCCGGATAAAGTACCTTTCGACCGCGAAGCCGGGAGATTATTCGGGCCGAGTAGATTGCCCGCAACGCACTGTACCGGAGCAGTAGTGGCAGGAAACGGGGGCGCGATGATAAGGCCAAAGAGCAGTCGGGCGGCCCCCGGGTACATGTGGTTCCTGGCAAGCTCGCGACTTTACCTGAATGGTTGACTCGGTGACCAATACCTCACTTTAGCGGGTGAGTGAGGTTTGTGTGAGGAATAAATTACCAGCTGGTCAATAATCGATTCGAATCGCCATCGTTCACTGGATAGTGAACACTTGACTTGAGTTACTTCATCGTAGTAATACTGATGAAACACTTGGATAGTTATGAGGAAATGACATGGTAGCTATTGTTAATTATCAATGGTAATCCTTGCTTGCTTAATTATATGGTTACTTTAGCATAAGTGCAAACATAGTTGACAGGAGGATAAAGAATTAAAAGATGACATGCTTTTGTAAATGATTTGGTAAGCAAAAAAAATGCTTTTCTTGCAAATGAGTCAGCTACCCCACCAAAAAGCCTATCATGATCCTTGGAGTCGTTTCGTTTTGGTTCTGTCGGGTAAGTCTAGCTGAGTACCTTCTCGTACTCAGGGCTTTGTTCCCACTTGTTGCAGATGGACAGATGTACTATGGTTATTGTATCAACTGTCTCTACCCTGCGATGGGTGAAGCCTAGGACCATGGGCAATGGTCACTCACTACTCCTCGCCTGATGCTTTTGTGGGAGATGATCGCGAGCTGGCACTTTATTTTGGAAAGTTGTGCTTGTGTGTGTGCGCTTTGAACTAATGCTTCCGCTACTTTATTCGAAACTGGTTGTAATAACTATGTTTAAACTCCGATGTATTTTGTGCCGCAAACTACTGTGTAACTTATGAAGGTAATCGCTAAACTTATTACGATCTTGGCTGTGATGTGAAATGGTTTGAAATCCGTCGAGATTTCACGGACTACCGGGTTATACGGGCTTAAGTTTGGTAAATTGTCCGTCCGTTGGATGATTTTCTTACTTAATCTCGTATAATTGGGCGGTTCTGTTACAGCTGGTATCAGAGCATGGTTTAGCGTAATTACTGTTCATAAGTGTATTTAAACCAAAACCCTGTTTAAAAAGTGTGATTTTGAAACTAGAAAGTGTGCCAGTGGTCATATCCTGTATGCCCAGTTAAGGACTCTAGGTGGCTATTTAAGTACTAACTTGGGGTTCTGCACCATATTTCTTTTTCGTTGCTCATACGGCGTGCTATTGTATGAGTGCCACTTAATTGGGTGGTAATGTATGGATCAGTTACCTCTACGCTTCGGTAAGTGTGAGTTGTGAGAGCATGATCGGATACACCGCCGATCTAGGGAAGTGCTTATATGATACTTGGATAATTACATGTTTTACACATGTTTTTATAAAAGTGTCGCATGTGTGGGTGTTCCGTCCGCTGAGGCGATGCCGTCAATAGGACGATGTGTTTGGGTAGTTACTACCGTTGTACACGCATCTGGGGATTCGTGTAAAGCGTGTAGGTCGATTTACTGCTTTCATGCATTCATGGGGAATGGGCTGAAATGAGTTTTCTGCAGGTACATAACAGCGTATCGTGTAGACCGAATTAGTTACGTATATGAGAGATCGTTTGTATGCCACCGAATTCACCGTTAGATGCTTTTATTTCATAAGTTTGTGAGAACGTAAGACTCGTGCATGCATCATATTGTCTGCACATTCCATTCATGGCATGCATTCCTCCCCTTATAAAAGGATTATCCCATTTTGATAAAAGTGACCTCAACTAAAATATGTTCTCACCGGGTAATTAAAACTTGTGCTACAGATGGCCCGCACGAAGCAGACTGCCCGCAAGTCCACTGGCGGAAGAGCACCCTGTCGTCAGCTAGCCCCGCGGGAGCGCCGCAACACGGACACTTTTCTAAGCGAGTTTGGCATGCCCACCTTGCTTTGGAGAGTGCTTCATGATGTGGGGTACCCGGAGGGACAAGAGCCAGTTTACTCTTGGAGCGAGAGCCAGCTAGCTGAAGATGGACTTGCTGTTGTAGAGATCACCGTCCTTGCTCTTGGTGATGCGCCAGAATGGGATGGTTGGCATTTGGAGTTCGAAGGACGCACTCCAGTCGAGGGTGCAGAGGGCGCAGCTTTTCGCGTCATCTGAGACATCATGAGCAGATTTCCCAATGAGTTAGCAGCAGCTTTGGCCGGTACCTTCCCGAGAGATGATCCTCGCGATGCCGTTTGGGTACAGCCGCAAGGAAGTGCCCTAGTTAGAGGCCCCAGTGAAGGACGGGCTAGCGACAACCACACCATGAGTGCCATGTATGCAGCCATCAGAGCATATCAAGGTCTGGAGAATACCTATTGGACCTTGACTGGCCTACGCGGTGATGATCGGCTTGAAGCAAGAAAACAGAAGAAGAAGCAAGCACGTGCCATAGCTAGCTTGCAGGAGCAGTTGGCTGGCATTAGCTTGCAGCGGGACCGAGCTCTCGAGAGAGGCGAGAGTTCCATGCAGCAGGTACAGCGGTTGACTCAGGCCAACAGAAATGCAGATCGCCTGATGGAACAGCTAGTACAAGAAAGGAATGAAGCCTGGAACGAGAGGGACCTTCTGAGGCAGAGGGTCGAGGAGTTAGAGGAGTACAATGCCAACTTGCATGAAGAGTTCCATGCCCTCTACAACGGGATGAGCCCGTATGCTCCTCCGAACGCCGCTCAGATGGACATCGACGACGACGACGCTGCTGAAGGTAGCGATGGCGACGCCTCCGACATCGACGATGGCCCCGAGGAGTAGGATAGTGTCCTGCGTTAGTAGCTAGGCTTGACGCGATGGCCTTCTTTTGGTTTCCATGTACCATGTTGTATCCTGTTCGACCTTGAGACTGACGATCTTTGGAGTTTGGTTGTGTATGCGATACCCGAACGCATAAAAGTCCAGTGTATGTATGCTGGCAACGTGGTTGTATGGAACGTGATGTTGCATTTGAAGTAACTTAATTGGTGCTGTTGTTTAATTGGAATGAAATTATTGCGCCTCTGTTTTCTTGTATGACTTGTTCTCTCCAATGAATTCAGTATGGCATGATTGTTCATTCGGACACAATTTTACAACTTCACTCAATTGTGCTTGTTGCTGAAATATGCAGATGGCCAACACTCGTCGTGCTATGTATGAAGCCGCTGAGACTGGTGGCAATGGTGCAGGAGCTGGTGGAAGTGGTGCCAACAATGTCAACCACCAGGAACCACGTCCAGAACCACATTTGCCCCCTCCTCCGCCGCTCACCGCAGAAATGTTCTTCACACAGTTTCTTAGAAGTCAACGCAGTACTGAACAGTCACAGAGGAATATGGAAGACTTTCTGCGTACCATCGCGGAAAATGTTCAAAGAGGAAATAACCAAGGTGGTGGCCATGGAGTGAACCAGTACAGCAGTTTCAAGGATTTCATGGATACTAGGCCACCTATTTTCAAAGAAGCAGCAGAGCCACTTGATGCCGAAGAATGGATTAACACTGTGGAAGATAAGTTCCGTGTGTTAAGGATGACAGAAGTTCTAAAAGTAGAGTATGCTGCACATCAGTTACAAGGACCAGCAGGAATGTGGTGGAAACATCACCGCAGCACTTTTCCTCCTAATGCCCAGATTTCTTGGAGGGATTTCACTGAAGCTTTTAAGGGAGTTTATATTCCCCCAGGCTTGGTTGAGATGAAGCTTGGAGAGTTCTTAGCCTTGAATCAGGGTACCAAGACGGTGACCCAGTATCTGCATGCCTTTAATAACTTGTGCCGCTATGCTCCAGACATGGTTGACACAGATGCAAAGAAAATTGCTAGTTTCAAGAGAGGTTTAAGTCCTAAGATGATGAAGCATGTGGGTACCAATACCCGCAACAGGTTCAACGACTTTATCAGTGACTGTTTGAAGCAAGAGAAGAACAATAACGCTTACACCGCATCCAAGAATCGCAAGAGAGTGTTCGAGTCAGGACCATCCCAGTCCAGAGTTGTCACTGCCAATCGTTCATCTTATCGTCCGTCCGCACCTGGTGCGAGGTTCAGGCCGCCGCAGCATAAAACCCAGAACTACAAGGGGCCACAGAAACCGTACAAGATGGCAGTGCCGCCAACAAAGACCAACGCAGCTGTAGAACAGAGTAACTCCAAGGGAGCTATAGGGTCTGCTGGTACAGTGAAAGGGCCTTGCTACAACTGTGGTCAGCCAGGCCATTTTTCAAAGTTCTGCCCTTATCCGCCTAAAAAGAAGCAACAGACTTACAATGCTCGTGTGCACCACACCGCCATTGATGAAGTTCCTGAGGGAGAGCCTGTAACTGCTGGTAAGTTTCTTGTGAACCATCACCCTGCAGTTGTTCTTTTTGATTCTGGATCCTCGCATTCTTTTATGAGTCAAGCATTTGCACGGAAGCATGAACAACTATGCACAGAATTGGGTTATGGTTATCGCATAAGTTCAGCAGGAGCTGATGTGTTAACCAATAAGATGGTTAGAGGGGCAACCCTTGAGTTAGGTAGTCAGAAGTTTCGAGTGAACCTGGTAGTTATGCCTGGACTAGTTTTGGATGTAATAATAGGAATGAACTAGATGAAAGACTGGGAAGCAGTCATAGATACAAGCAGTCGGATGCTTACCCTTAAAGATCCCCAGGCAGAGGGTACTTTCCAGGTACCATTGCCTAAAAGAACAGATCTTGTGAGTGTGACCTGTGCCATGGAAGTTGCTCCTATCCATCAGATCCCAGTAGTATGTGAATTCCCGGATGTGTTTCCAGACGAGTTGCCTGGCCTTCCTCCAGATAGAGATGTTGAGTTTGGAATCGAGTTGATCCCCGGGACAGCTCCAATTTCGAGGAGACCTTATCGGATGCCTCCGGATGAGTTAGCTGAGTTGAAGAAACAGTTGGAAGAGTTATTAAAGAAGGGGTTTATTCGCCCAAGTAAGTCTGAATGGGGATGTCCTGCCTTGTTTGTAAAGAAAAAGAAAGAGGGTACTCTCAGGATGTGTGTGGATTATCGACCTCTTAATGCTGTAACCATCAAGAATAAATATCCCTTGCCTCATATTGATGTTCTGTTTGATCAGTTAGCTAAAGCCAGAGTGTTCTCTAAGATAGACTTAAGGTCTGGGTATCATCAGATAAAGATTAGACCTCAAGATGTTCTGAAAACCGCCTTTTCTACCAGATACGGGTTGTACGAGTATCTTGTTATGTCATTTGGACTAACAAATGCTCCTGCATATTTTATGTATCTGATGAATACGGTTTTCATGCCAGAGTTGGACAAGTTTGTAGTTGTCTTCATTGATGACATTCTAGTATACTCTGAAAACGAGAAAGATCATGAAGAGCATCTGAGAATTGTCTTGACCAGGCTGAGAGATCATAAGTTATATGCTAAGTTCAGCAAATGTGAATTTTGGTTGAAGAAAGTTCCTTTCCTCGGTCATATCCTATCTGAGAATGGAGTTTCTGTAGATCCGAGTAAGGTGCAAGAGGTTATGGATTGGAAGACTCCAACCACAGTGTCAGAAGTCAGGAGTTTCCTAGGGTTAGCGGGTTACTATCGCCGTTTTATCCCAGACTTCTCGAAGATTGCCAAGCCAATGACAAGTCTGTTACAGAAAGATCACAAGTTTGTGTGGACAGAGGAGTGTGAGACAGCTTTCCATACCTTGCGGAAACTGTTGACCACTGCTCCAGTTCTTGCACAGCCCGACATCGAGAAACCTTTTGATGTGTTCTGTGACGCATCAAAAACAGGATTAGGGTGTGTGCTAATGCAAGAAGGAAGAGTCATTGCTTATGCCTCCCGGCAGTTGAGAAAACATGAAATCAATTATCCGACACATGATCTTGAGCTTGCCGCTGTGGTGCATGCCTTAAAGATTTGGAGACACTATCTACTGGGTAATGTGTGCAATATTTTCACCGATCATAAGAGTCTCAAGTACATTTTCACCCAACCAGAATTGAACATGAGACAGCGGAGATGGTTAGAGCTGATCAAAGACTACAACTTGAATGTACAGTATCACCCTGGGAAAGCCAATGTGGTAGCTGATGCTTTAAGCAGAAAGTCACATTGTCTGAACGTGCAACCCTTGCTGGAAGATGGTTTCGATCTAATGCACCCTGCCGTGCTACATAGTATTCAGGTCAGTTGTTCCTTGGAGAGTAAGATTATAGAAGGTCAGAAAGCAGACAAAGGGATATTCCACATCAAAAAGAAGATTCAAGAAGAACCCTCGAAACACTTCAGGGTGGATGAGCAGGATGTGTTGTGGTTCGACAACCGTCTTGTTGTCCCAAAGGATAGAGAGCTTAAGAACAAAATTATGGATGAAGCTCATCTCTCTAAGTTGTCTATTCATCCTGGCAGCAGTAAAATATATCAAGAACTAAGGCCTCGTTATTGGTGGACCAAGATGAAGAAGGAAATTGCAGCGTATGTAGCCAGATGTGACACATGTTGTAGAGTAAAAGCAATTCACATGAAGCCTACCGGAATGCTACAACCTTTATCAGTACCAAGTTGGAAGTGGGATGACATCAGTATGGATTTTATCACGGGTCTACCCATTACTCAAAAAGGTCACGATTCCATTTGGGTAATTGTGGATCGTCTTACTAAGATAGACCACTTTTTGCCTGTCAAAACGGAATATAGACCACCTCAATATGCTGAGAAGTATATTGCAGAGATTGTGAGATTGCATGGCATACCGAAGACTATAGTGTCTGACAGAGGGTCACAGTTCACTGCTCACTTTTGGGAGCATTTGCACAAAGGTTTGGGGACTAGTCTGATTCGTAGCACTGCCTATCATCCTCAAACAGATGGTCAAACTGAGAGAGTTAATGCTGTTCTAGAAGATATGTTAAGAGCTTGTGTGTTGTCTTCCAGAGGTTCATGGGAGTCATGGTTACCATTAGCAGAGTTCTCATACAATAACAGCTATCAAGAGAGTATCAAGATGGCACCTTTTGAGGCTCTGTATGGCCGGAAGTGTAGAACACCGTTAAACTGGATTGAGCCAGGCGAAAGAAGGTATTATGGTATTGACTTCGTAGAGGAAGCCGAAAGGAAAGTTCATATCATTCAGCAGAATATGAGAGCAGCTCAGTCACGTCAGAAAAGTTATGCAGATAAGCGAAGGAGACCGCTTGTGTTCGAAGTTGGTGACTATGTTTATCTAAAAGTTACGCCAATGAAAAAGAAAAGGTTTGGTGTGCGCAGAAAGCTGGCCGCCAGATTTGTGGGACCTTACAAAATCCTGGAACGGAAGGGTCCTGTGGCTTACAAATTGGAGTTACCAGAGTCAATGGGTGCTATATTCCCAGTTTTTCATGTATCACACCTCAAGAAATGTTTGCGCGTTCCAGAGGAAAGGATTGAACCCCGAGGCATAAAACTGAAGTCAGATCTGGTGTATCGTGAGCAGCCAGTTCGAGTTTTGGATACCAAGGAAAGGGCTACTCGAAACAGTGTGGTGAAAACATATAAGATACAATGGAGTCATCACGATGAAGGGGATGCATCTTGGGAAACGGATGAATACTTAAAGAATGCATACGAAGATTTTTATAATAAATGGTTCGTAACCCAAATCTCGGGACGAGATTTTTATAAGGGGGGAAGGCTGTAACACTCCGGTGTTATGCAATACATTTTTGCATGGCAATCATATTGCACCGCATTCATAACATCATGATCATGTGTGACAATTCGTAATTTGATTTAAACAAAAGCTTGAAATTAACGTATGTGATAAATTGTATTAACATGATAATCACATTTGTACCAAAACCTTGCAACTATAAATTCTACACCACTTGGAACCCTAGTTCAAATTTTGGAGCTCAAAATTTGTCAAAACTTGCTTAAAAATAATTATGAAAAATATTCGAAATTTTCCCATATTTTAGCTTTTATTTTGTCATTCAAAATCTATCAAGAATTTTGAGATGGCCCCTTAATCAAAGTTGTAGAGAATTTAATTTTGAGCAACTTTTATTTTTGGCCAAATCCATAAAATGCTTTCTTCTTGTTCAAAATTTGGTTTGAAGTTTGAAATACATTTAAATTCGAAAATCAAAAATCAAAAATTCATTTTTTCCCCTCGCGGGCCGCCGCCTCCGGTTCGGCCCACGGCCACATGCGGCCCACATCACCCGCGCGTGCACGCCCGCGTCACCCCGCCTCGGCCCAGGCCCAGCCGGCCTCCTTCTCCCTCCACTCGCCCGCGTCCGCGCGCTGACGCCGCGCCACGCCGCGACCGCGGCAGAGGAGCACCGCAGCGTGGCGGCCCCGCGCCTGCAGCGCCCGCCGCGCGTCAGCCGCGGCCTGCCACCGCACCCACGCGCCCGCCTACACCTGCCGCGGCCCGCGCACCCGCTCGCTCGCGCCCGCACTCCCTCCTCCTCCCCTCCCGAGCCGAGAGCTCGAGCTCCGCCCCGCCGTGACCGCCGCTCCGCCGGCGTGAAGCGCCCACACCGCCGCACCATTTCTCAATTACCCGCGCCCGCAGCTCCGCCTCGCCTTCCTCCGATTCAAGCTCGCGTTTGCGCCGTCTTCCGAGCTCTAGGTGAGCTCCTCCACGCCTCGCCACCGACGGCCATGGCGCCACCGCGCGCGGCTCCCGTCGAGGCGGCTCCCCGCTACCCCCCTCGCCCCCCTTTTCTCCAAAAACGGATTCGCCACTTCACCGCGGTTCACGTGCGCTCGTTGCCCCGCCTGCTCGCGACCGGAGACGGCCGGTCGGCCGCAGCCGCCGCCGCGACGTCGAGCGCGCGAACGCCGACGACGCGCTCTGCTCCTCGCGGGGGCAAGACCGTGCCCCTGGGCCGCGCCCCGAGCGGGCCGGCTCGGTGGTCCTCCCGCGCGCGCGAGACGGGCCGGAAACGGCCACGGGCCGACTGTTGATCTCGGGCCGGCCCAATTCCTTTTTCAGAAAAACGAATTTCGATTTCTTTTATTATTCTTGATGAAAAACACTTGGAAAATGATTTCTTGGTCATTTTAGCTCCAAAATTGGTGAAATAAATTTTTATGTACTCATTTGAATCAGATCTACAATATAAAAATGTTGCATGTCAATATTTCATTACTTTTCTGTAGTGTTTTATTTAATCCTTGAAATTGGTGTTTTCTTGAAAAATTGATAAGAAAATGTAGAAAAATCAGAAAAATGTGGTTCCAAGTTTATTAATCCTGTTATGCCATGTACTTGCTAGGGTAATTTTATTTCATGGTTGTTCTGTAGAAAAATGTATAGTTGCAGTTCAAATGCTTTTTATTACCAATATTTGTTATTTTTGTTATTTAAATAAATTTGAATAAAACATGCAAGTGATAATTTTTCTATAGTGTTTGATTAGGTAATAGTTAGTAGAAAAATTCCTAAATCTGTTGTTTGATACTTTTCATAATGTAAAGTATTTTAAATATCTATTTTAGGCCTTAGTTTGTTATTTTTGTTTAGGCAGTTCTAGTTATCCAAATGTAGTAAAATTTTTGTGTCAAGCTATTCTTGATATTAGTAATCCACTGTAATTTTATAAGATTTTTCTGAGCTACTAAAATATGTGTTGCTGTTCAACCATAGGACTAATTAGGGTTTCTATTTATTCTCAATGCAAAGTTAGTTAGAGAAATATACTTTGGTGTATCTTTGAAGCATCTTGATTTTCAAATACTCTCGCATGGTAGAAACTAGTGTTGGTAGTTTCCAAGTACATGTTCTTGGATGACGTAGACTACCTTGTAGAAGAGTCATAAGTTCTGCATAATCCGATAACGTAACATATTCATTACATCGCATGCATTCCGCATCATCATCATCTCATGTCACCTCTGCAATGCACCTATGCATGTTGCACTCATACTTCTGCATCATACAGGATCGCAGGAAGTGGTTCCGACAGTTGTTCCCGAGGACGCAGAGGAGCAGCTCGAAGTGACGGAGCCGGAACCAGCAGAAGCAGAAGAGGAGTCCGGTGAAGAGCTTCCGGAGTGCCCTGACCATCGTCCCAGTACCTTCGAGCGAGGCAAGCCCCGGAGCATTTCTCCCCCGGTTTGCAAATAATTATTTATTAATTTTACTTAATCTGATGCATTAAGTTTAGGAGTTGTTTGCAAACGTTGCTGCATTATACCTTGTTCCACCTTGTTTTACCCGATCCTTGTCACCCTGGTGTCCACGGTCAATACTTGCTTAGCTTGCTTAGACCGGTAGAAGTCGGGTGATTGCCTGTCATCCGCGAGCTATAGGGGATTACCTGGTTTTATGTGAAAGAATGTCTTGTGAGAATAACTAAGTGTGGAAATGAATGTGAGACCGGGCGGAAGCTTGCAGGGTTCTGGACTGTAGTGTCTTCCGTCTGTGTCGATTAAGGACCGTCCGATGTCGGGCCTCGGGTCATGTTGAACGCATGCCTCACATTTAGCTGGCCGGATAAAGTACCTTTCGACCGCGAAGCCGGGAGATTATTCGGGCCGAGTAGATTGCCCGCAACGCACTGTACCGGAGCAGTAGTGGCAGGAAACGGGGGCGCGATGATAAGGCCAAAGAGCAGTCGGGCGGCCCCCGGGTACATGTGGTTCCTGGCAAGCTCGCGACTTTACCTGAATGGTTGACTCGGTGACCAATACCTCACTTTAGCGGGTGAGTGAGGTTTGTGTGAGGAATAAATTACCAGCTGGTCAATAATCGATTCGAATCGCCATCGTTCACTGGATAGTGAACACTTGACTTGAGTTACTTCATCATAGTAATACTGATGAAACACTTGGATAGTTATGAGGAAATGACATGGTAGCTATTGTTAATTATCAATGGTAATCCTTGCTTGCTTAATTATATGGTTACTTTAGCATAAGTGCAAACATAGTTGACAGGAGGATAAAGAATTAAAAGATGACATGCTTTTGTAAATGATTTGGTAAGCAAAAAAAATGCTTTTCTTGCAAATGAGTCAGCTACCCCACCAAAAAGCCTATCATGATCCTTGGAGTCGTTTCGTTTTGGTTCTGTCGGGTAAGTCTAGCTGAGTACCTTCTCGTACTCAGGGCTTTGTTCCCACTTGTTGCAGATGGACAGATGTACTATGGTTATTGTATCAACTGTCTCTACCCTGCGATGGGCGAAGCCTAGGACCATGGGCAATGGTCACTCACTACTCCTCGCCTGATGCTTTTGTGGGAGATGATCGCGAGCTGGCACTTTATTTTGGAAAGTTGTGCTTGTGTGTGTGCGCTTTGAACTAATGCTTCCGCTACTTTATTCGAAACTGGTTGTAATAACTATGTTTAAACTCCGATGTATTTTGTGCCGCAAACTACTGTGTAACTTATGAAGGTAATCGCTAAACTTATTACGATCTTGGCTGTGATGTGAAATGGTTTGAAATCCGTCGAGATTTCACGGACTACCGGGTTATACGGGCTTAAGTTTGGTAAATTGTCCGTCCGTTGGATGATTTTCTTACTTAATCTCGTATAATTGGGCGGTTCTGTTACAACCACTTCCATTGTAGGAATAGTGTATATATGAAGGTGGAGTGTACGTGATCTTGATTTTAAAAACATGACAAAACTCTCATAAGGTATACAACAAAGCTTGACTAAACTCAATGCAAAACAAATAGCATAAATGAGCAAAGGTTTTTCTAATCTAGATGTATCATATTTGGCTTTGATAGGAATTTAAACTTTGTCATACAAGAGCTCATCATGTAAGATTTTAAATTTTCAAAAGATAAATCTCTAGAACTTAGTATCGCTAGGAACAAGATAAACAATAGCTTAGACTCTCTCATATCATATCCTTCAATTACCTAGACTTAGCTCAAGCATATGCTACCCACAAGTTTTAGGTTCAGAGTGAATTCTTATATCAAAACAGTACTATCCAAAACTCGGGAGAATTCAAGACTAAAAACTAGGTAATTGAAAGAAATTACGACAGAGCAACTATTCATCATCTCCAATGCAAAATTTTACTATTTAGCATTTTATTTGACTCCTAACAAACTAGATAGAATTATAACAAACTTTTATTTGGTTTTCCATGATCACACCTTAATATAATAACTAGGACAAGAATCTTTATTTGGTTTAGTGCTTATGCATCTTTTTTTCACTAATAGACTCAAAAATAGTGAAGCTGTAAAAAGATAGGGATACTTAGCTAGATACACGGGGGATGCTCCTCCCCCAAGCTTGATGTTTGTTGTGGTCAATTGTTGAGTGATCTTTAAAGTAAGCTTGTCAGCAGCAGTCCGGGATGGCACCGTTGAGCAGACTCACTTCTGGTCACAGTAATATCCTGCAAAATTTAAACTCCAACAAGAACACCAAAAACTCGAGGCTTGGATTTTGACAAGGGGGTTAGCGGTCACCCAAATAAGCAATTGATTATTCTTATGAGCTGATATAAATTTTCTATTAGGATGTCCCTTCAATTTCTTTTTTAAGATTTTCTGTTTTATAATGCAAGTAATTAAAGACAAATGATATTTTATTTTTTATGCCACCACAGTAAATATTCTTATGGAGTTACCATAAGTTTACTTACATGGGGCTTAGTAATTTTATGATGCACTAATAAAAGCAATAATCATTTTTATTTTCTTTTCACTATGGAATAATGGCAAACTATAAAGTATATTTAATTATTTATTTTTTTAATGCAGATGTATGGTAAGGAGGATAAATATACTAATATAATGCTGAAAAGTAAATTTAGATAACTACCATTATTACCTTATGGCAAGGGTACAGAATTTAAAGTCTTCCGGACAGGACTCGGTAGGAGTGAGTACTTACTTGTCAGGTGTATCATCTGATCCCGCTAGCGGTTCTGATGTCTGCTCCTTTTGTGTTGGCGATGTAGCCTTCTTCTTCTCCTTCCATATCATCGTGATCTGAGTCTTCGACTTGAGTAGTTCAGCTTCTTCTTTTGTAGGCAGTTCGATCTCATCGCATCTTTGTCCCACTCATTCCAGCGAGGTTCCTTGACTGTCTCAGCTTCATTCTTCTCAACTTTGTCATCTTGGTCACCGTAGCGATCCTCGTATCTTGACACTTCTCTTGGGTAGTTGGCCCATCCATCCTTCAAAGGCTGGTTTGCTTGACGGCGAGATAGACGTCTCCTTCTATTGTTGTGTGGCTTCTTGGGCTGCTCATGATTAGTATAACTATTAAAGTGACAGCGTACCTTTTCATCTGGAAATTGAAAGTGGATTTGTCCAGATCTGATATAGATGATAGCATTAGTGGTGTTGAGGAACGGTCTTCCTAGTATGATGGGTATATCTTCTTCCTCGTCTCCCATGTCGAGGACCATGAAGTCGGCAGGGACGAAGTGATCTTGGGTTTTCACCATAACATCTCTTGCTATGTGCTCCGGGAATCGAATCGTCTGGTCCGCGATCTGCAACTGCAAGTAGGTCGGGTACAATGGTTTGTTACCAAATAAATATTCATATGTTACCTTTGACATTATGTTGGCACCCGATCCCATGTCGCAGAAGGTCTTGTGGAAGATTTTCTGAGTGATTGTGCATTTAATGGTAGGTACACCTGGATCATCCTTCTTCACTAGGAATGATGGAGTGAGCAAGTGGTCGTATTCTGTTCTGATGGTGTTGATCATCTTGACAGTCTCTTCTGGAATCTTGCTGAGCTTAGTATTTCTCCAGTTTCTGAAATTCTTCTTCTTAGGCACTAGTGCTGCTAGCTTCTCAGGCATGAATGCTTTCTGTGGTAGAGCAGGAGAGTGCAGGATGCGTTCCTTGAACGAAAACTTCTCTTTCTTATCTTTAATGGAAAAGACAATCTTGGCATGCTCTACATAGATGATGGCTTTGGCTATGCATAGTAATGGTCGTCCCAAAATAATTGGTGCTCTTTCATCTCCTCCTGTATCCATGACTACGAAATCAACTGGAACATATGATTGTCCCACTCGAATGACTGCTTCTTCTAGGACTCCCTCAGGGTAGTAGATGGACTGATCTGCAAGCTGCAAACGCATATTTGTGTACAACAAAGGATCTCCTAGAATCTTTTCATAAATTACCTTAAGTATGGTGTTTACACTTGAGCCAAAGTCGCAGATAGCTTCTGGAAAGACATGGCATCCTATGGAGATAGGAATGACATGTCTCCCTAGATCACCTTTCTTGTCGGGAAGTGAATAGTCAATCCACTTCACATCTGCTGGCTGAGTGTAGTAGTTGGCTGCATTGTGAATATCGACAAGATTTGCAGTTTCTAAATCTTCCGGCTGGCCCGAAATCTTACCTTTCTCTAGTGGAGGAACAACAGTTGCCATCTGAGCTAATTGTGATTCTAGCATTTTATTAAAGCTATGCTAGTTCTTAATAGCAGAAGCAAAGGTATCCATTCTAGCATTTATATTTTCTAGAGCTTTGTCATTAGAGGCTACCTTCTTACTCATTTGATCAAATAATCTAGACTGACCAGCAACTAAATCTCTCAAGGGTGGCTGATTGTAATTACTAAAATTATTACCTTGGAAGTTACCTTGATAGTTTGGCCTTTGTTGTTGCTGATTTCATCCTTGATTTGGTTGAGGACGATAACTGTTGTTGTTGTTGATGTAGTTCACATCTTCTTGAATTGTCGGACAGTTGTTTCCTGAATGCCCAACGTCTCCACATTCTTCACAAGTCATGCGAGAGTCATTGATGTGCATGACTTCCTTCTTCTCGATGTCTCATTCTTCAACCTTCTTCATTATTAGATCTAACTTTGCAGACATCATATCAGCTTCCTTGAGTTGATGCATGCCTCCTCCTCTCTTGCGAGGTTAAACACGTTCTTCATTCCAGCTCTGGTTTGAGGCCATCTTCTCAATGAGTGTTATAGCCTTGTCAAGTTTGAGTGACAGGAAAGCACCTCCGCCTGCAGCATCTACTAACTCACGGGTACTAGTGACTAGCCCATGATAGAAGGTCTGCAAAAGTATCACTTTTTCATCCGTGATGAGGATACTCTGATATATAATCTTGAAAACGCTCCCATGCCTCGAGAATTGATTCATCATGGTATTGCTGAAGGCTTGAAATCTTCCCACACAGAGCATTGGTCTTGCCTATATAAAAGAACTTGTCTAGGAAAGCAGTTGAACATTTGTCCCATGTAGTATTCTTATCTTTGTTGGCATAGAACCACTGTTTTGCTTTCCCCAATAGTGAAAATGGAAAAGGCGGAGTAGAGTAGCATCTCTGGATACTCCCTTGAGTGTGAAGGTGCTACAAATCTCCAAAAAGTGTTGTAAGTGTGCACTTCCATCTTCATGAGCCTTTCCACAGAATTGGCTGTCTTGCACAGGCTTGAGCTCGAATCCATTCTCTCCAACGTTGACCGCTGGTCCCGTACAAATGTTGGCAGTTGTTGGGCAGAGAATTCACGGAGAGTCTTGTCGGCCATAGCTTCAAATTTCGATGCTAAGCTTCTCTTTGCTTGACTATCTCCCGAAGTTTCTACTACTGGAGTCTTCTTGAGTCTTGCTCTAGTCTTTCTTACGATTGCTTCAGGATTGCTCGTGTAGTCTTCCGGAAGGTCAAAGCTCATACATTACCCCACATAAGATACACAAGTAGATAAAACAAGGGTAAGCCTGTTTGAGTTAGAGGTTAATTGGCTAATCAATCTTATTCATTACATAGATATATATATAAGTTATCAATACTTCCTAAGTTTAAATATCTTCCCCGGCAACGGCGCCAAAAATGCTTGTTGACATTTACTACTGCTATTACTAAACTAACAACACCAGTAAATGCATGGTAATGATTAACATGTCTTTAGCACACTAGTCACCTATCACATACCTACACTCCTAAGCTTGAACTAAGTTATCATCCCTAGTGTTATAGCTAGAAATGTATATTGGTACTATATAAAGGAATCTATCATTTTATGTGACTAGGCAGAAATAATAAGAATGAATATATGAATAAAACCGGTTCTACAAGCGGACAGATAATTATACCATTGTAGCATTTTACCTAGAGTATTACCAGGTTGTCGATTTATATTTATACCACTGGGAAGGTCTAGCTAAACAGGAAATCTATAGTATTGATAACTTTCTATATATATGATGAATGAGAGATAAAACCAATATCATACACTCTACTCATAACAAGGATAAGTCACATGATAAAGATATATATGATAAGTAATGATCAGTCATCATAATAATAAGATAATAGATTCACTCAGAGCACTCTAGCTACTACAATAATGTCGTAAGACCCGAATATTAGAGAGATAATTCCGAATGTAGTTCTTTAATCACAAGTCAATGAATACTCTAATTAGTGCAACTACATATAACAATCATTGTTAACATTACTACTATGTCATTATCCACACATAAGGAGCATCAACTAGAGAGGCTTTTAAGACACAACCGTCACCTCCGACGTGACCGCGCTCTACATAACCTATGCGTAGGGGATGGACTACAGAGGACTCAACGAAGCTATAATAGTCACCTTCGCGATCTACCACACGTCTCGCAATAATAATAAAGTAACTATGCTAGACATATAATCAAAGTAAACAATGAACATTGCAATCAAGAACATAAACAAGATAAAGATTAATGTTGCCATAATACTGTAATAAACACACAATGATGAATAATACAATGAGAGAGGAGAGCATAAGAATAGTACCAATCTCCATGCTCTTGACAACGTCGGGAATCCAAGCTAGGTTGACCAACTTGACTCCCTCTAGATCTAGTCTAATTAGGCTATCGCTATAAACTAGAGGAACTCTGAGGAACTAGCTTTTCTGGCTTTGTATGGCTTGATCTCAAAATGACTTGATGGCTCTAGGGGGTTCAGGCTCCGTATATATAGTCCGGTGGGATGCACGTGAACCCTTGGATCAAACTAACTTGATGTAGAGCTAAGATTGATCCTCAAGGTCAGTGGAGGAGACTCGCAGAAGATGATAGGTGGGGCCCACAGCCAGGGGTCGGTCGGCCTGGGGGCCTGGTACTGCCCGGCCTCCTCCAGAGGCTTCTGGAGTCCCGCTTTCGTCTACTGCCTTCTCATGTCTTCTAGAGTCTTCTAGCGTATCTTTCTGCGACGGCACCAAGGGGGCTATTTATAAGCCCCACCTCGAAAGAGAGCCATTACCCCTTGGAGCTAGTTTCTGTGATGACACCGAATATGGCGGTGCCCCTCCTAGCGGTCAAATTCCAATAGACTAGTCGTTGGGGGCACCGGACAGGGTGGCGGTGACCACCCAGCCAAACCCGCCGAAAGCACCTTCTGGAAAAATATGGCGGTGCACCGCCTTAGGGGTGGCAGTGCTCGCGGCGGTGCCCGTCCCGATTTCTCCACTCTTAGTTAAAAAACAGTGATGGCACCGCCGTACTAGTGGCGGTGACCAGGCGGTGCACCGTCCACGCTGAGGCAGTGTACACCGGACGTGCCGGTGACCGTGCCCACGCTACTCTTCTCAGTCGAGTCTAGGTAGGCACTGCCCTAGGGGTGGCAGTGCCACCGGACAGGGTGGCGGTGCCCCTCAGGGCAACACCCAAACGCCTCCCTCTCAGCCTCTCCAGCCGGTCACCGCCCTAGGGGGGCGATGCACCGGACAGGGCACGGTGGTGGCCCCTAGGGCAGCACCTTGAACCCAATTTTGCATCCTTTTCTTCGCCTTTTTCACCACCTTTGCAATGTGCTAACACCACAAGTGTTTCACCATCACGTACAAGTGTGTTAGCATTTTCACAATCATTTTCCAAAAGTTATTCACTTCTCACTGATTGTGCACTAGGCCTAAAATGCAATGCAAGTATTCCAACACCTAGTGGCACTAGATGATCAAGTTGTTCGATAAGAGTTCCCCTCTTAATAGTTAGACCATCTATCCTAAATGTGATCACACTCTCTATAGTGTCTCGATCACTAAAATAAAATGGCCCTATGGATATCACCTTTACCTTGAGCCCATTTTGTTTTTCTCTTTCTTCTTTCTCAAGTCCGAAGCTTGATCACCATCATCACATGTCTACCAACATCACCATGGACTTCATCTTGCTCCACCACATGGATTGGACCATCCTACCTAGTCACACACTTAGATGCAAGGATTAATCCAAATAGGTTTCATCAATTAACCAAAACCAAACTAGGGCTTTCAGCTACGACCATTGATGTCCCAGCTACATTGCCATCTCGCCTCCAGCCTACCACCACTGCTGCACCGACCTGCTTCGCCTTCATCTTTCTAACCTGATGATTTATTCAAGGAGTCAACATAGCCTCGAGGCCCCTAACACCTAGAACCTCAGACTTCAATTGCTAACCAGAGAGGTATCACAAGTTTTGCCAATTTCGAATTCAAGTACGAAAACTAAGAAGTTGGCACTTTTACCACAAGAAAAAGGGAGCCCACATAAAAAATCGAGGCTTTTGGGATGCTTCTAATAACCAACGAATTGCAAGTGCTCTTCCTTGTTTAGATCCTATTTCAATCAGAACCTTCCGCGTCGATCCTTTTTTCGCAGAAACCTATCACTCGTCCAAACACAAAGTGACCAATTGAATGACCGCACCTTGAATCATGGTTTGAGTATAGGACACTCCAAAAACGACATAGGAGTACATGCTTTAGCTTTCCCCTTAATCATAATACTAAATAGCATTGGTAGCGCCCGCAATGGTGGTAGCGGCCCTTTACCACTAGAGGACCATAGATAGCATGTTGAAACTTAGCGACCTCTATTGCAGTTAGCATTCTTATTGCAAAGCCACTAGTGTTGTTGTTGGCCGCTATTGCTATGTGGATGATTCAAGTGACAATGTGGATGATTCCAATGATAAATAAAATGTTAAGATAGTGATTTTTGGACAATGATATAAAAATGTGTTTAATAATGATAATTTGTCTCTACGTGTCTTCTTTATGTCTTATTTGTTTTCATGCTTCTTTGTGATTTTCTATCATTAAATCTAGTAATTAACTAAAACTTCTTATTATTTAAGCAAACATGATATTTGTATTGGCATATGCTATAAACTGCGAGTATTTTTATTATTTCACTATTGAAATTTAGCAATCACTATAGCATCTGCTCTCTGCTATTTAGAGCCTCAGACAGTGGGAGGTTTAAAACCAGTTCTATACTTTTTGGATCTGGTTCTATACATTGTGATGCTGACTTTGTAAAGAAGGGACTCCTTGTTATAGAACCCGCTCTCATCCTCCACTCCCTCCTACCGTTTGAGGGGCAGCACCTCTCTCTCTCCGTTCTTTTTTTATCTAAGTCCTATACTCCTTTGTCCCAAAATAGAAGTTGTTCCTGTTTCCTGAGAAGTCAACTTTTTTTTAACATTGACCAATTATATATACTAGCAAACATGTCCGTGCTTTGCAACGGAAAAAAAACAAATGTTTGACCTATATGCTTCAGCTTGTTGCACAGCTTACCATCAACAGTTAATTTGTATAGGTGCTACTACTGTTGTGAATGGTTGTTGTGGTTTCTGTAGCATTCACAAATGAACGGGCACATTAATGAAAAATAAAGAACTATAATGTTACATTTTTTACCCTATATATATCTATAACATTTAAAAGCTATACTTTATCTTATGATAACTATGACATCTCTAATATAAATTAATATTGGTAAAAATATAACATTGCTCTATTAATTCAAAACTAAATTAAAATAAAACCTTGATAGATTTATTTTTCTTCCGTTGTAAGGCACAACAGTATTTACTCGTAAATATATCATAATTTTAGTTTTATACTATCTATGTGTTGGTAGAGCTAGATATCAAGCTCCATGATTTCTTTTGTGGATCAATAAAAATATCAAATGTGTAATTCTAATATCTTAAGTCGGTAAGAGTTTAGTCATCGTTGTCAAAAAAAATGGTATATCTGTTGATGAGTATGATTGAGACATCTCTCAATTTTTTATATGTTATTTCTTTTTTAGGGTTGCACTGGTATATATGGACAACTTAGAGATTTGTACTTGTATATGATATCTTAAGTCGGTAAGGGGTTAGTCGTCGTCGTGTCAAAATTTGGTCCGTTCATTGATGAGTATGACTGAGACCTCTTTCGGTCTTTACATGTCAGCCCTAGTTGAGGATTTTACTAGTATATGCGAATAGCATGGAGATTTGTACGGGTACATGGATAGCTTGGAGATATATTTATTCTGATTAAACTGGACAACAAACTACTCAAGATTTCGGTTCACGTTTCGATTAATTGGGCTATCAGCTGATCTAGGTTATAATAAATTTTATTCCCAATGAAAACTATGCAACAACTTATCAAAACTACATCACCAACTTAGTCATAGAAATATTTGTTTATTAGGTGAGAGTAAAAGCTTTAAAGATCCATAATACTACGTATAAGAATTCAATAGCTCAGACCAAATATAATAAAGTATCTATTTAATTCGGCTAGTCATATATATACGTACAATGCAACATCGGTCCCGCCAATGAACCCCAAAATAACACATCATTAGTCATGTACGTGTATGTCTCCTGAACTTCTTTGTCCTCTTGCATGCATGCAACTTCTTTTGCCGAACCAAGAAACCACTGGCCACACGTTTATTTCCTTTGTCTTTGCTTTCCCTCACGTAAACAACCAGGTCAAGTGGGAGAACGGCTTCTGGACTTCGCTTGCCTATACGATCAACGTGCAGCACCTGGACTTCACTGTCCATAACCAATCGATGTGTTCCCATGCCTTAGCGCTTAGAAAATTCCTTTTGAGTCTAAGAAAAATAATGGTGCAGGTCAACATAGAGATAGTACTTGACTCATGTTTCTAAAATAGACATATTTGAGATTGAATCTTGGTTTAGAAGGAGTCTTACATCTTTTATGTAATCTCTTACATGTAGGTAGAAAAAAATCTTGGCGAAAATTTTATCTTATTATTATTATTATTATTATTATTATTATTATTATTATTATTATTATTATTATTATTATTATTATTATTATGTATAAATAAAAAATATTAATATTTATAATACATAATTAATATCATTAGATAAATCGCTAAATATACTTTTACAATAAATTTATTTGAAGATTTAATGTTGCACGTATTTTCTATAAATCTAGTCAAAGTTAAAAAAATTTGATCACACGTATCCCGTAACGACTTCTATCCTAGGCCGGAGTGAGTACATTGTAGCAATTTTAACAGATGTCACGTTACGGCATTGCGGTCTTGCGGTTGCCCTTATTAGGCTATCTGCATTCATGGACCTCTATATTCATCCTCTATACATCCTAGTCATCAAGATTCTTTCCTCTATACTCAATTATTCCGCACCCATCTATCCTCTATATCATCCTCTATCCACTGTGGGGCCCACTTGTCACTTTATCTAAATATATCCATGTGAGATCTAGTTTTAAAGAATTTATTAAAATGAATTTAATGGTACAATCGGAATTTAATTTGGTTTTTTGATTTGATAGTTATATTATTTTTTTGAGTGTTAAAAAGTAGGACCCGTTAAGATTCTCTCCTCTGCCCACTTGCTCTCTTTGATGAACGCGCCAGCAGCCACGAGCGTGGGACCCAGGGTCCTTTTGCGGATGTCCTCTATGCAACGCCAGTTCCTCTTAATTTACCGGACGTGAGCGGTTACCGGAACGATATACAGGACCCGGTGCAGTATGTTTTTACGCTATATGAGTTTACAGTATCCATATAGAGGACCCGGTGCAACCAGTCTTAGCATGCCCTGAATTTAAATACAAGTCGTTCCAATAAATGAATATATACACAAGTGACTCCAAAGCACATCATATACTCTAGTCCTGCTTAGTTCTAAAAAAATTTTGCAAAATTTTTCAGATTCCCCGTCACATCAAATCTTTGTACATATGCATGAAGCATTAAATATAAATAAAAAAATAAAACTAATTACACAATTTAGACGAAATGGATGAGATGAATTTTTTAAGCCTAATTAGACCATGATTGGACACTAATGGTCAAATAACAATGAAATTTGCTACAGTATTATTTTATTAAAAAAATTGTAACTAAACAGACCCTCTGGTATATTCGTACTACTTCACAGTTCAGTAGTTCGCACTTTACACTCTGGCCTTGTTTAGATCACCGACTCGGAGATGGCTGATTCTGCACAGTACCACCTGAGTACTGTAGCACTTTTATTTTTTATAATAATTGTCTAAATTTTAATTAATTAGGCTCAAAATGTTCGTCTCGTAAAGTACAACAAAACTATGCAATTAGTTTTTTATTTTATCTAAGTACTCCATATATATACCGGTATTTTGATGGGATGAGAAATCTTTTTTTTACCGTAGAATTTAGGAGTGAATTTTGGTGTAACAAGACAGCTGACACGGTATGGGCGTGTAGGATACGATACTAGCGCTAGTTCCCGCCGATTCTGCTTTGCCCGCGCGCGCCAACGCCAGCTGCCAGCAGCAGGTACACCAAGCAGAGAAACCATCAACTACGACCTACGAGTGGCAAACGACAAGCAAACATCACTTCGGCACCAAACAATAATGCACGCCCCTCTACACGGACACCAACAGCGATGGATGGGCAAGGACAATAATGGTGGCAGGAACGACAGCGACGACATCAAGCGGCGCCCGGAGTGTCCTCGCCGGAGGCCCAGACGATGTCCTTGAGCGCCGGCCGGAGCTCCTCGCTACAGACCGACCGGTACTCCATCGTGTCGCCACCGTCCTTCTTCACGTCCACCAGGAGCACCGACGGCGCCACGCTGAAGATCTCCGCGGCCACTGCCAGCCGCGCCCCCGTGCGCCCGCGCGTCACGGCCTCCAGACGCACGCCCCGCGAGCCGCTCTTTGTCACGCGCATGTTGGCTCCGCGGCCGGTGGTGACCAACGACTCCAGACGGGAGACCACGCTGCTGGCGGCCTCACGCGTCGCGAAACGGATGCCGCCCGCGCTGGACCTCCCTACGCCGCGGCCCTGGTCGAAGAGCGGGGACAGGTCGAAGCCCTCCGAGAGAGAGATGAGGTGGAACGCGTTCAGCACCTCGGGCTCTTCCTTGTCGTCAGAGCTGGCGCGGCGCGCGTCCGGGGCTGGCCCGGGTGCGGGCTCCTTGAGGTTGAGGGCCGGCAGGACGGGCAACGGCTTCTGGTACCACGGCGTCTCGACGAGGCGAGCGACGGTGATGCGCGTGCTCGGGTTGGGGTCGAGCAGCCCGCCGATGAGATTCCGGGCGTTCGCTGAGACCCACGGCGGGCAGAGGAACTCGCCGCGCTGCATCTTCCGGTACATGACCATGAGGTTGTCCTCGTGGAACGGCAAGCTGCCGACGAGGAGCACGTAGAGGATGACGCCGCAGGACCAGAGGTCCGCCTTGGCGCCGTCGTAGCCCTTCCCGCCGAGCACCTCGGGGGCAACGTACGATGGCGTGCCGCAGGCGGTATGGAGTAGCCCGTCGGAGCGTGCGTGCCCGGCGAGCGCGCTGAGCCCGAAGTCCGCCACTTTGAGGTTGCCTGCCTCGTCGAGGAGCAGGTTCTCGAGCTTGAGGTCCCGGTGGAACACCCCACGGCCGTGGCAGAAGTCGACCGCGGAGACGAGCTGGCGGAAGTAACGGCGCGCGACGTCCTCCCGGACCCGCCCCGCGCGCGCGATGCGGGAGAAGAGCTCCCCGCCACGGACGAGCTCGAGCGCGAGGTAGATCTTGGAGCGGGTGGCCATCACCTCGTGCAGCTCGACGATGTTCGGGTGGGACACCATCTTCATGACGGCGATCTCCCGCTTGATCTGCTCCGCCATGCCCGCGCGCTCCAGCTTGTCCTTGGCCACCACCTTGACCGCGACGCCGCGGCCCGTGCGCAGGTCCCGCGCCGCGTGCACCCGCCCGAAGTTGCCGTGCCCCAGCACCCGCCCCAGCTCGTACCGCCCCTGCAGCACGATCTTCCCTCCCGCCGCCGCCGCATCCTCCATTGCCGGCCACCTCCTTCCTTTCTTCGATGTTGATTCTTGGACACAGAAGAGTTGACCTCACCTGATTTTACCTGAAAAACCGGCGATGAGGCTGATGGACCTACCCGTCCTCGACGTGCTTGCGGTGGCAGTTGCGGCCGCCGCGCAGGCTGCGCTTTCCGGCAAGGTCAGACATTTCTCAGCATTCCTGTAGCAACGAGGCTGCGCTTTGCGGCTTGCGGGTGTCAGACTGTCAGAGACTCTGGCTACCCTTTTCTGGCGAGCTCAGACGCTCCCTCACACGACTACACGAGACAGGCGCCAGGCTAATATGGTGGCGCATGCGGATCTTGGGTATCGCCATTGGCTGTCGATCGGGATCGAACGGTTCCTGCGCGTGCGGGCACGAGAGGTCATGTGTGAGGAACTGAGGATTGAGTGGCGTGATTTGATGAGGTTGTGTGATCGGGGCCCATTGGGAGACATGGTCGCGGCGCCGGCAGCTGGGCGCGGGCCTGAATAATTGCTGGGCCAATTTCTTGGTCCATTATTAGCGGATCTAAGTCCATTCTCGTTTTCAAATGCCCAGTAGCGGCCAGCCAGCGTGGCCGTGGCTGCGTGGGTAATGGACTTGGTTTCTGTTCCACTTACCGTAGACGTCCTGTCATAAAGGTTTACGTTGCCTACTTTTGTCGCTGCATCTCTCTATCTTTTCCCATTGTCGCTTTTACCACTCCTTTCCTCTTTGCAACCGTCTCTACAGCTCTCTTTTTTCACTAACCATTACTCTCTCGATCCTAAAATTAAGAGACCTAATTTTATCTTAAATCAAACTATAATAACTTCAACCATGTTTATAGAAAAGATGAAAAATACATAGGACTTTAAGTTAACTTAGCTGGAACATTATCAAACATATTTTTTAATATACCTCTTTAATGTGGTAGATGTTAATACTCCTCTCTATAAATTTCATCAAAATTAGCATAGTTTGATTGACTTAGGATAGACTTAAATCCCTTGTATTTCAAGTGGGAGTATATAATTAGAGTACCCTGCAGTATCATCTGGGTTCACAAGCTTGTAAATTGCACAAACACATCCTTAAAAATGCTAACCGTGTCATTCTGGTCCGAATCATTTGTGAGCACCGCACCTATCTAGTAGAGCTCCCAGAGTAACTTCCAGACGAAGCTTTGCTAAACATTTTTTTTACAGAGAAGTGATCCTATACTGATTTTATAAAGTGATTTTCTGTATGAATTACGGGTATGTTTGGTTCGCGGGATATCCAGGGACGGGATCTGGCCATCCATCAACCAGGGATGTTTGGGTGTGTGTGGACGAAATAGATAGGGATATCCACAAAAGAGAATATTCTCATCAGATGTTGGACGAAGTTGCCACCAAAAATCGGCCGGGCGAGCTCAACCAACTTGGATGGCATGGGTGTTGCTGACATGGCAACAGTAATTAATGGTTGCAAATAATCTTCAAACGATTTTATCTACTAAACCGTTTATCTGATTTATAATATGATTACATAGTTATATTCGTTGCAATTAAACCTACAAAACAAGATCTCACATGATTATATTTTGATTAAAATTAAATAAATGACAAGTAGGTCCCGCATGACATCATCAGCCTATCCATCCTCATCCATCAACCAAACAAAAAATGGTGCATCCTATCTCACCCCATCCGATAGATATCCATACAACCAAACAAAAAAATAGTTCATCACATCCATCCAACCAAACAGAAAGTATGGATATCCAAATCCAGATATCCATGGGTGGCCCATATTCCATTCAACCTTGTCCTCAAACCAATAACACCCTAAGGGACTCGAAGCTGAAATAAGTATGATTCACTCCACAAATATAGTCATTTTATACATAGGCTCCGTTCGCTTATGCTGAAAAACAAGCTGAAACACTGTTTCGGCTGATTTTTTATGAGAGTAAAATACTGTTTCAGTTGAAAAAAATAAGCTAAAAAGTACGGATTATAAGCTGGCTGAATAAGACTATAGATTTTATCCTAAAGAATCATACAGAAATATTATCAACCGGAGAATCACTTATCCTAAAGAATCAACTTCGATAGAGAGTCCGGAGCAGAAGAAGCTATGCTAAACAGACCCTATAATGCCAACTTGGAATGAATTCACGGAGAATGCACCACCTGGTGTGTGCAGTTGGGAAACGGAAACAGAAAATGTAAAGAAAACTATTATCCTTTTCTTTGTCCTTTCCTAGTACCAATTCGGTGCGTCCTCGCTGCATCCTCATCTTGTTCTCTCGGTTCACGATGGCACAAGAGATGGATGATAGGAGCCACGACTCCAGCAGTCCAGCAGCAATAGTTGGGGCCACGAGGGGACAACAATGCATCTGTAGTGTACGATGATGACGCATCCCCGGTTAAGGCGACGACATGTCCAGAGACGTGATGGCGGCATCACATACACGTATGCGTGATGATGAATCAGCCTGGACAAATGTTGACAATGGCACCGAGACCCCCCCGTTAAACACATCGACACGTCCATACCGTCACTCATATAAACTCGGTAGTCCGTTAAGTACCACGAAAGGCCTCAATAAATCAACTTCACAACTAAGATCGTACATGATTAAGAGAAACAACATACATCATATTACATAGAGTTTACAAGGGAAGTTTATGATACAAACTGAGTTTACAATATTTATTACAATGCCGAGTTCAAATGTGATACAAGAGAGTAACATAGTTTTGAAACTACATTATTATCATAAGTCTAAATACATTGCCAGTTTATGAAACACCTCCAACAAAAGCATAGTAAAGTAGTATAGAACACGGCCATGCCCGTTGGCCTTTACTCATCGGTGTCCACCGTGGGACTAAAGCAAGTGATACAATAACCTTCATACAGAGTGTCACCTACAACGATGGGAATAAAACCATAAGTACTTAATTGTACTCAGCAAGACTTATCCAACAAAAAATAAAATAAAAGACTCCAAAGATATGTAAGGCTATATATGGTGGTGTAAGTTGGATAGCAACACTTTGCACAAGAGCTTACTAATGTAATCCTTACTTTCAAATTTTAGCTGCAAGATTTAGTTTGAGCTACTTAGGACTACATTAGCGCTATCTTACACCATATAATTGAATTATATAGCATAGTAACCAATTATAAGAATAGTGCCCATTTATAGAGAATAGCAACCAATCATAATTCAATTGTCAACATCATATGCCAAGTATTTACTACGACTGCTGGACAGTGACCAAGTTTCTCACTAACTAGGAGAGACAGCGATTCGAATCGATTACACCAGCTAGGTAAAGCCCATATCACACACCCCCACGAGCTAGCAATACTCACGTGAGTCACCGTTCACTCTATTTGGTGGTGAGTTTGGACCGTTTCGCAAAACTCATGATCCTACATCCTCATATGAATTGCCCGAAGCCCGTAGCCCGTAGCAAACATGGTCTTGGACCAGTCCCCTTCCTTCAATACTCACCTCCCAGCATTGCTGATGGTCCAACACCCACCTCAAACGAGCTATTCGGTTTCATAGTCGGAATGAGTTATCTGGCTATTATGTGAAGGTGCGTTCAATCTCAACCAAGGTCCAACAACGAAGCGGTCCTTAATTGACACAGATGGGATCAAAACACAGGCCATGCCTGAGTCAATAACAACAACAACCAGAGATCTCGCCTAGTCTCCATTTATTAATTTCCACATGATTCATAGGTTCTCCATGGACAGATAACCACCTATAGTTTGCAGGTGACAGAGAATCACCTAACTTATACCGTTCTAAGCATAGCTAAGCATAGCACGTTCTATATCTAGTTAAAAAGGGTGATAGATTTCTAGACAAGGTACGAGATGTAACAACTGTTTCAAAACAAAACCTAGCAACTCAGTGCATAACTAAAGTTTAACATTACTCAAGTGAAATTTAAAATAGAGATAGGAAAGATGTGAAATGTCTGGCGCTTGCCTCGTCGAAAAACAGAGGGTCCAAGGTTCGGGCACTCCGGAAGTGGTTTAGAGGTATGTCCTTCGCCTTTGGGTGGCAACTCCTGAGGGTTCTCCTCCTCGACAATCACATACTCGATTGGATTGTCCTCCTCTGATCCTATATGTATGGAGGTGGTGCATAAATAAAGAGAATGCATAAAAGATGCAAGGAATGATGTCATGATATGAAATAAGGATGCATCCATGTAGCCCTAATAACGTTGGAAAGTAGGGTTGCATTAACAACATAAAAGCGTTAAGGTGTTGTTTATAATCAATCTTTTACCGAGTAAGTGCAAATCTCTTCTCCGTTAGGGAAGTAAACATTTCTAGTTTACATATAATATTAGTTTTACATATGCATGGCATATCAATAAAATTTCATAAACACAATAGTATGACCAACTATCATTTATCAAAATAGTAAAAGCTACACATCAGCAAGCATTATACATGGCAAAGTGGTTATTGCTCTCTAATCACTTACTAACATACTTATTTATATATATGCATATATACATAGTAAGCAAGATACAAGATGACCAAAACCATCTACTACCCAAATCTGGTCCTTAGAGAAAAACAATAACCAATTATGCTCTAACCCATGTGTTACATCACTCTCTACCAATTATGCTCTAACCCATGTGTTACAATAACCAAGTATACTCTATAGCTAGTGTAACACCCTGGGTGTTATAGTGCTAATTAATCTGCCATGTCATCATAATGCACTGCTAATCATCCCTGTTAGGTTAACCTTGTTATGCATCAACTAAAACAAGTTTACTTATTTAGGTTGAATGTGTTTCTCAGTGGTGTGCTCCGAAACCGAAAACCCTAATTTCGAATATCACCGCAAATGCTTAGTCCATGCCCTGCGTAATTTGAGGTGTGCGACTGTGTTGCACACTAGTGTCAAGTGTAGGGTATGAGCTCAAGTACAACATCTAAAATGAAGCTCCAAATTTGAGTTTGAATTGGAGTCCCAAAACTTGTCACGAGTTTTCCGATTCGAATTCGAATTCAAATCTGGGGAGAAATGTAAAAGAATTTCAAAAGCTAATTGGTCAACCAAGAGTGGCATTTGGTCAACCATGTCATGTTGGTCCAAATGATGCCCTTGGGTGAGGTTTTGATCACTAAGTAATCACAAATCAAAGTAGCAACAAATTCCAATTTGAAATCCCTCCGAAAACCCTAAATTTCAAAACCCTGTTTTACCCCTTTTGAAATAATTCAAAATCTAAGCAAAATGTGGGAAAAAGTTCAAAACCAAGTTTGTAGAACTTTTCAAGGGCTACAACTTTGGTGTTTTGAGTTTTCAAAGTTTTAGTGTAAAATGTGGAGCAATTTTGAAAATAAGCAAATTTCAGTTTTAATTCATTTTTGTCCCCAAACTAAGATTTCAAAATGGAGGCTGATTTTGAAAAAGTTTTGAACAGAAAAGTTGTAGGTCTGGTCAAGATAAACAACTTTGATGTTTGGAGATTTTGAAGTTTCAATATAAAATCAAAAGTAATTTCTAAATTACCAAATCTGAAAAATGTGTCCCTTTTTGAATTTAAACTCAAATTTCAAAATCCAGTGAGAATTTGAAAAAGTGTTCAACATCACACTTGTAGAGCTTGAAAATCTGAAGATTTCATACATTGGAAGATTTTCAAGTTGTTATACAAATTTGAGAGTAATTTGAAAAATCAGTTTGAATTTCAAAATTTGGGGGGGACAGCTACAGTGCACGACGTATCACCGACGGCCACCGGCCGGTATGGGCGCCGGTCGATTGCCGCCGTGGCTGTTTCCACGGTCTTCTCGAGCGCGCCAGGATCGCCAGCGCGATGGCACTGCAGTGCGGCTCTGTAGACGCGTTTTCCTTCTATATATACCGTAGTTCACAGTGACGATCAACGTTTTCGCCACCGCCGCCACCGCAGCTCCGCCGCTCGCCGCTACCGCCATCAAGCCGTATCAGGCCACGCCAACCGCACCACTAGCTTCGCCTCATCCTTGCGCATCTCGTGAACTAGTTGAGCTAGCCCAATTCCGCCTGGATCGCCGGGGAGCCGTCGTCTTCCACCTCGGGTCGCCGCCGCTCCAGTCGAGCCCCGCCACCGTCGCCAGCCACCTCCAGTGCCTCTCCGCTTCAACCGATCACTCCGTCGTGATCGTGGTACGCCCCTGATGCTCCCTGACCCCTCGCTTTAATCGCTACCGCTTTGTACCGTCGAGTCACCGGTCACCGTCCCCGTCGAGCCGCCACCGTCGTCGGTGAGCTGTTGCCGGAGCTCGAACCGTGGGGCAAATTAGTAAAACGGAGTCGTGAGGTGATGTAGAACGTGTTGGTCAGCTCGGTTGGTCGACCGAGGCACCGGTCATCGGCCGGCCACCGCAGGCAAGCGCGCGGGTACGCGGGAGAGCGAGAGCGAGCGGGAGGAAGGAGATGACAGCTGGGGCCGGCTTGTCAGCGAGCGCGGGAGAGAGAGCGCGCGGGCGCGAGGCAGGCCGCGCTGCTGGGCCGCGTAGCTGGGCCAGGCACGCGTGCGTACGCGGGCACGCGTACGCGGGCCGGTTGGGCTGGGCCGGATCAGAGAGAAGGAGGAGAAGCAGCCCGAGTTCGTTTTCGTTTTTTGTTTTTCTTTTTCAAATAAATGAATAGTGCAGTTATTTGTTTATTTGTTTAAAAATTGTGTAGAGTTCCAAAATTCATGAAAATTTTTGTGTAAGCTTCTCAATGTATAAACTATCTAGGAAAAATGTTAAATCATGAATTTGAATACTTTGGGCAGTAGAATTAATTGGTTTCATTAAAGATTAAATGCAACTTCCAGGAATTTTAATAATTAATTTATTTATCCAAAAATTATGAAATTTATTATGGCACTATTATAAATCATTCTTAACCCATAGAAAAAGTTTGAGCTTGTTTAGATAAAGTTTGATCAACTTCTAATTATGCCCTAATTATTTAAATAGAAAATAAATGTTAATTTGAGAACTTTAAGTGTTGTGTGCCTTTTGATTGAGTGATGTCCTTAGGTCACTACCCTTTTGTGATCTCTGGCACCTTAATTTCATGATTGAGCTCGTTAGTAACTTGTTAGGTTAAAAGCTGGTATCGCGGGAAAACGTCGCTACTAGTTAGTAGGTTTTCTGTTTACGATTGTACCGTGAAGGAAAGTTGTACTCTAACCGTAACCGTGGCATGTTATCATCAAGCATCATGTTTATCATCAAGCATCATGTTAAAGCATGTTATGTATTCGTGTAGTCACCGCCTTCGAGGAAGCCGAAGTCGTCGAGCAGGTCTCCGGAGAAGAGCGATCGTCGGTGGGTTCCGGACCAGACGGAGGAGTTCTCGAGTCTGAGTCAGTTGTCGTGTCAGAGCAAGGCAAGCCCCGGTGCATTTAAACCCTACCTTGATATTTTACAAATGTTTTATTATTTATATTATGGTTTATTGCATTAAGTAATTAGGAGTTGAGTGATAACCTAATTGCTGCATTATCATCCTTGATTATTGCAATATTACCCTTGATACCTGTTTTACGGAAAAGGCGTAGTATGCTTCGCTATGCTTAGAAGTTAAGCTTTTAAATGAAATGTTTACATAGCCATGACGGCATCCTTAATGAATATTGAAAGAATGTGAATGAACTTGTAAGATCGGGCGGGTGGTTTGGCCACTGCTAATGTGCATTGGGAGAGGAGTCCCAATGTATTGTTTCTGCCTTATCAGTTAAGGACCGTACGTTGTTGGCCCTCGCGTCATGGAGTTTTTATTAGTACTAGCCATGTGCCCACGTCGGGTAAGCCTTACTTTGGTTAGTCCATTACGAGAACGTCTAACCTCGCACTGGGAGTGGAGAGATGGCGAGAGTAACGTGTACCCTCGGGGCTAGAATTGGGCCAGGTTCGAGGAGTACTGTGCTCTCGGGTGGCGATGGACACGTTTTGGTTTTGGGTTATTCGGGTAAGAGTTGATATATGCTAGATTCGGTTCTACATATGTCGTGTGGTTAGGAATCCCCAGCTGGGTAAATGAAGCGGTTCGAATCGTCGTTACTCTACGAGAAAGGAGTCTTGGCCTTGCACCAACATCGTAGTTAAGAACTGGAATTGAAAGAAAGAATAAGAAAGGTTTTGATGATAATTTCTTTGATCTAGATTAGGATCACCTAGAGTTGGTTAATGAACCATCAATGGTAAAAGTAAAATGTTGAAGATAAGGACTCACTTTAGTAAGCTTTTCTACAAAAGAAAATCTTGATTCTGATTTACCCGTACCTTGATTCCCTAAAGCTAGCATGCCCTTGGAGTCTTTGTCTTAGTCGGGTAAGTCTTGTTGAGTACTCTCGTACTCAGGGTTTGTTGAACCCCTTGTTGCAGGTGCGGTTCATGAACAAGTCTGCTTCAAGCCTTGTTGCATGACCGTCGTGGTTGAAGAAAGCGACGATGAGTAGACTGTGTGGCCTTTGGGCAAGGCATCTCGTTTGGGTGTTGTAATAAAGTTACTACCGATACTTCTCTACTACTGGGTTGTAATAATGTTACATAAGGTTTGAAGTTTGAAAACTGGTTTGTAAACCTATGTTATTGTAAGACTTCCGCTACTTTACTCTGTTGAATATTTTGAATAAACTGTTGTAATATTGCAATACTCCTATGATTGGATCCTGTTCGGAGGAAAGCAGGCCTTTTAAGGTATGGTGAACATAAGTACGACTGTCAGAGGTCATTATGGCAATGACGTGTACTTGTGGGCCATCATAATTAGGAGGTTCTGTGACAGCTGGTACCAGAGCATAATCACTCGAGTTATTGTAGTATTACTTTGCAAAACTTCAAAATGATTTGGGTCAAACAAACTTAATATTGATATTTTGGGTCCAAATTGCTTTTGCTTATCTTAATCTATTCTATAGTTTCCTTAGCTCATATTTGAAAGCTTCGTAGTGAAGTATCATGTATAGTGCCCTATGTTATAAAGATTGCATGTGTTACTTAATCTTTCTGTTAGATCGTAAGAACGATGCATGCATCATGTTTAATTAACCTGCTTAAGTTACCTTCCCTTTTAAAGTGGTTTGGGTTAAGTAAGGTTCAATCCTATTCATGCTAACCTTCAGATCCCCCTATCTGTTCTCATCGTCCAAATTCTATCTTGCTTTAGGATGGCACGTGTGAAGACGACTCCTCGCAAGAAAAGTGGACCGCAAGGAGTGCCGCGTCATCAGTTGGCTGCCAGAGTTGATGGAGCAAGCAGTAGCCGTAATCCGAACCCGGATTCGGAATCAGAGGTTGCAAGGCTTACATCAGAAGTGGAGCGATTGAAGCGCAATATGCGTTTTTGGAAACAGTTCCAGAACGAGTCTCTGGAAAAGGAGACAGAGGCCAGGGCTCGTGTTCGTGAGTTAGAGCTTTATGTGACACACCTGGAGCAGTACAATACTGTTCTGCATGAGGAAGTCCATAGGCTAAATGATCTGATGAATCCCAATCATCAGCCCCAGGCAGTGGAAGATGATGTTGGTGCCGTGATTGTTCCTGGTGTAGAGGACAATAATGCAGATGAACCCATGACGGAAAGTGGGGATGATGCAAGTCATGTCACTGGTGCAAGTGCTCCAGAGGTTGATGATGGAGTGATCGTGATCAGCGATGATGATGAGGAGTGAAGTGTTGACATGGATGGCTATGTAATATAGTAGTCTTTCCTGCTTTCTAAGAACCTTAGTGGGTAGTTTCTTGCTTGCGAGCAAGTTTGTAATGAAATAATGTAAGATAAGTTTGTATGTGTATACAAGTACTGTACTAACTGCTTTTTAATTTAATAAAGCGATGTAAATAAATATGGTTTGTGTATAACAGATGGACGGTACTGGAACTTCCCAGGAAAGGGACAATACTCCGAATCCCCCACCATTTCCACCCACCTTGGCAGAAGCTATTGCCGCACTGGTTAATGCCACTACCCTGTTGGCTCAGAATCAGAATCAGAATCAGAATGGAAATCAGGGTCGTAGAGGCCGTAACAATGGAGGGGAAACCACTTATGTGGATTTCACCGATACCCGTCCACCAGTGTTCTCAAAGGCAGATGAGCCGCTAGAGGCGGATGACTGGCTCCGCACCATGGAGCAAAAGTTTGACCTTCTATAGTGCACGGAGTACCAGAAACCCGTGTTTGCAGCACAACAACTTAGAGGTGCCGCAGGGGCGTGGTGGGCGAATCTGGTCGCCGCACGGCCTGCTGGCCACCGTATTACTTGGCAAGAGTTTCATGATGCTTTTAGAGCACACTATATTCCAGATGGTGTCATGGCCATGAAGCTAGAGGAGTTTCTCTCGCTGAAGCAAGGGAACCAGACAGTTCTGCAGTACGTGGGTAAATTCAATCATTTGTCCCAGTATGCAGCGGAATATGTGAACACCGATGCGAAGAAGAAAAGCTGTTTCATGAGGGGTTTGAGTACCAGAATCCAGGAAGCATTAGTCACCTGCTATAATGCCACTTACCATGAGATAGTCAATGTGGCTATTGCGTCAGAAGAGAAGTCCCGACTGCACAAAGAGTCGAAGAAGAAGCCAGTGTTTTCAAGCCCGTCTGGCGGCATTAAGAAGCGCCAGAAGTTTATTTACCACCCTCAGAACCATTTCCGCCCAACTTATCGTCCACCGCAATACCAAGCTCAGTCGCAGACATTTTTCCGTCCTGCCGCAACCCCGCAATTTACACCACAGCCGAATGCCCCTGGTATTCGAAACCAGACTCCAGCCACCCATAACTTTCCCTGCTACAATTGTGGAAAGCCAGGCCACTTTTCCAAGGACTGCCCGTATCCAAGGCAGTACAATCCTAACTATCCCAGAGCTCCCGTACCACAACAGCAACAATCTCAGAGCAAGAACAATAATCTAAATGTTCAGAAGGGTAAGGGTGAGAAGAAGAAGACCGGATGTGTGTTTTACACTCAAGCAAGTGCAATCCCAGAGGGAGAACCTGTTATGATGGGTATGTTCCCTGTTGCTAATCATCCAGCAGTACTGTTATTTGATTCAGGTGCATCGCATACATTCATAAATCGCACCTTTGTTGTTAAGCATGACATTCTAATTTTGGGAACACAAGAAGATTTCTTTATCCAGTCGCCCGGGGGACGACTGTGTACTAAGGAGATGGTACGTGACGTACCTATAGAGTTAGGTGGGCATATATTTCCTACCTCAATGATAATATTACAGAAACAGGATATAGATGTAATCCTCGGTATGAATTGGATGTACCAAAGAGGAGCCCTTATAGATGCCCTGCACAGAACTATAAGGTTGAACCTGCCAGATAATAAATCTCATCTTCTTATCCAACTTCCTATTCCCAAGAGAACAGTTGAAAGGATATGTGCAACTTCAGTACAGGAGGTTTGTGATATACCGGTAGTCTGTGAATTTCCAGATGTGTTTCCAGATGATCTACCAGGTCTGCCACCAGATAGAGATATAGAGTTTATAATTGAGTTAAAACCGGGTACTGCCCCAATATCCCGGAGAGCTTACAGAATGCCACCCAATGAATTGGCAGAACTTAAGGATCAATTGCAAGAGTTACGTGACAAAGGTTTTATCAGACCCAGTTCCTCACCATGGGGATGTCCAGCTCTGTTTGTCAAAAAGAAAGATCAGACTTTAAGGATGTGTGTTGATTACCGACCGCTGAATGAAGTAACCATTAAGAACAAATATCCGTTGTCGCGCATTGATCTACTCTTTGATCAGCTTGCGGGGGCAAAGGTATTTTCAAAGATCGATCTTCGATCAGGGTACCATCAAATCAAGATTCGACCTGAAGATATCCCAAAGACTGCATTCACCACCAGATATGGAATGTATGAGTACCTAGTTATGTCTTTTGGTCTCACCAATGCACCGGCACATTTCATGTATCTGATGAACTCAGTTTTCATGCCGGAACTTGACAAGTTTGTGGTTGTTTTTATTGATGATATTCTGGTATACTCCAAAAGTAAAGAAGAGCATGTTGAGCATCTCAGAGTTGTTCTGAATCGTTTGAGAGATCACCAACTGTATGCCAAGTTCAGTAAATGTGAGTTTTGGTTAAGAGAAGTGCAATTCTTAGGGCATGTGTTGTCAGCCGAAGGAGTAGCAGTAGATCCTGGTAAGGTGAAAGATATTCTGAATTGGAAACCACCAATCTCAGTTCATGAAGTCCGAAGTTTTCTAGGAATGGCGGGTTATTACCGTCGATTCATACCTGACTTTTCAAAGGTAGCCAAGCCAATCACAGAGTTGTTGAAGAATCAAACTAAGTTCATATGGTCTCCAGAATGTGAGAAGGCTTTTAGAATTCTAAAGAAGTCATTGACAACTGCTCCAGTTTTGGCACAACCAGATATAGAAAAGCCATTCGATGTTTATTGTGATGCCTCGGGCATTGGCCTTGGTTGTGTATTGATGCAAGAAGGCAGAGTCATTGCTTATGCCTCGAGACAGTTGAAGCGCCATGAAGAACATTATCCGACACATGATCTTGAACTAGCAGCTGTGGTTCATGCATTGAAAATCTGGCGTCATTACTTGTTAGGTAATACTTGCCACATGTATACAGATCACAAGAGTTTAAAGTATATCTTTACTCAGTCAGAATTGAATATGAGGCAAAGAAGGTGGCTTGAATTGATAAAGGATTATGATTTGGAAGTACACTATCACCCTGAAAAAGCAAATGTTGTTGCTGATGCACTCAGTAGAAAGAATCATTGCAATTGTATGACTGTGAAGCCAATGGATTACAGTTTGTGTTACGAATTGGAAAAGTTGAATATTGAAATAATTCAACAAAGTCAGTTGACTAATGTCACAGTAGAATCAACACTCAAAGATCAGATTGTATCTGCTCAGAGAACAAATTCTGGAATAGCTCATATCAAAGAAAAGGTTAGAACTGGTCAACAGACAGATTTCAGTATTGATGATGCAGGTGTGCTGTGGTTTAAGAACCGGCTAGTGGTCCCAAAGATTTCAGAGTTACGTCAGCTCATCCTTGATGAAGCACATAGTACAAGGTTTTCTATTCATCCAGGGAGTAATAAGATGTATCAAGATTTGAAACAAAGATTCTGGTGGACTAAAATGAAAATTGAGATCGCCAAGTATGCTGCCCGATGTGATACTTGTCGCAAAGTAAAAGTTGAACATTTGAAGCCGGCAGGAATGTTACAACCCTTGCCCATTCCATCCTGGAAATGGGAAGATATCAGTATGGATTTCATTACTGGGTTACCCAAGACCTCAAGAGGCTTTGATTCAATTTGGGTCATTGTGGACCGTTTGACTAAGTCAGCTCACTTTGTACCTGTGAAGGTTGACTATAGAGCATCTAGATATGCAGAAATATATGTTGCTCGGATTATGAGTTTACATGGAATACCCAAAACAATTGTTACTGACAGGGGTACTCAGTTTGTTTCGCAATTTTGGAGACAGTTTCAAAAGTCATTAGGTACTAAACTTCTTTACAGTACAGCCTATCATCCACAAACTGGGGGACAGACTGAAAGAGTAAATCAAATTTTGGAAGATATGTTAAGATCTTGTGCTCTCACTTATCAAGATCAGTGGGATGAATGTTTACCGTTAGCAGAATTCTCATACAACAATAGTTATCAAGAGAGTATTAAAATGGCACCGTTTGAAGCATTGTATGGCCGCAGGTGCAGAACTCCGTTGAACTGGTCAGAACCAGGAGAAAGATGGTTTTATGGAGTTGATCTGGTGAAGAAAATGGAAGAAAAGGTTAGGCAGATACAAAAGAATTTAAAAGTTGCTCAGTCTCGACAGAAGAGTTATGCAGATAAAAGGCGTAGACCCTTGATGTTTAAAGTAGGAGATTATGTTTATCTGAAAGTGTCACCCATGAAAGGAGTTAATAGATTTGGAGTCAAAGGCAAACTCGCACCACGTTATATTGGTCCTTTTCAAATCATTGAAAAATGTGGGAAGGTAGCATATAGATTAAAGCTGCCTGAACAACTGTCAGCCGTGCACAATGTATTTCATGTATCACAAATGAAGAAGTGTATGCAAGTGCCTGATCAAGTTGTTGATGTGGAGGGGGTTGAACTTGAGCCTGATTTGACATATTCTGAATATCCTGTCCGAGTTTTGGATCGAAAGGATCGTGTTACCCGGAGTAGAACAATTAAATGGTACAAGATACAATGGGATCAACATTCCGAAGAAGAAGCCACTTGGGAATCGGAGGATTACCTGTTGGAGAATTTCCCGGAGTTCTTTGCTTCTATCTAGGTTGTAATTTCTTCTTTAAACTGTAACCTATCCTTTTAAAATTTGTTGTAATGCAGAAAACCCCTACCTGTTTTGTAGACAAGTCTTGGACGTGTTTGCTTGACACGTTTCCTTTTTCATTACTTAACTCAAGGCTCTAAATCTCGGGACGAGATTTCTTTAAGGGGGAAGGGCTGTAACACCCTGGGTGTTATAGTGCTAATTAATCTGCCATGTCATCATAATGCACTGCTAATCATCCCTGTTAGGTTAACCTTGTTATGCATCAACTAAAACAAGTTTACTTATTTAGGTTGAATGTGTTTCTCAGTGGTGTGCTCCGAAACCGAAAACCCTAATTTCGAATATCACCGCAAATGCTTAGTCCATGCCCTGCGTAATTTGAGGTGTGCGACTGTGTTGCACACTAGTGTCAAGTGTAGGGTATGAGCTCAAGTACAACATCTAAAATGAAGCTCCAAATTTGAGTTTGAATTGGAGTCCCAAAACTTGTCACGAGTTTTCCGATTCGAATTCGAATTCAAATCTGGGGAGAAATGTAAAAGAATTTCAAAAGCTAATTGGTCAACCAAGAGTGGCATTTGGTCAACCATGTCATGTTGGTCCAAATGATGCCCTTGGGTGAGGTTTTGATCACTAAGTAATCACAAATCAAAGTAGCAACAAATTCCAATTTGAAATCCCTCCGAAAACCCTAAATTTCAAAACCCTGTTTTACCCCTTTTGAAATAATTCAAAATCTAAGCAAAATGTGGGAAAAAGTTCAAAACCAAGTTTGTAGAACTTTTCAAGGGCTACAACTTTGGTGTTTTGAGTTTTCAAAGTTTTAGGGTAAAATGTGGAGCAATTTTGAAAATAAGCAAATTTCAGTTTTAATTCATTTTTGTCCCCAAACTAAGATTTCAAAATGGAGGCTGATTTTGAAAAAATTTTGAACAGAAAAGTTGTAGGTCTGGTCAAGATAAACAACTTTGATGTTTGGAGATTTTGAAGTTTCAATATAAAATCAAAAGTAATTTCTAAATTACCAAATCTGAAAAATGTGTCCCTTTTTGAATTTAAACTCAAATTTCAAAATCCAGTGAGAATTTGAAAAAGTGTTCAACATCAAACTTGTAGAGCTTGAAAATCTGAAGATTTCATACATTGGAAGATTTTCAAGTTGTTATACAAATTTGAGAGTAATTTGAAAAATCAGTTTGAATTTCAAAATTTGGGGGGGACAGCTACAGTGCACGACGTATCACCGACGGCCACCGGCCGGTATGGGCGCCGGTCGATCGCCGCCGTGGCCGTTTCCACGGTCTTCTCGAGCGCGCCAGGATCGCCAGCGCGATGGCACTGCAGTGCGGCTCTGTAGACGCGTTTTCCTTCTATATATACCGTAGTTCACAGTGACGATCAACGTTTTCGCCACCGCCGCCACCGCAGCTCCGCCGCTCGCCGCTGCCGCCATCAAGCCGTATCAGGCCACGCCAACCGCACCACTAGCTTCGCCTCATCCTTGCGCATCTCGTGAACCAGTTGAGCTAGCCCAATTCCGTCTGGATCGCCGGGGAGCCGTCGTCTTCCACCTCGGGTCGCCGCCGCTCCAGTCGAGCCCCGCCACCGTCGCCAGCCACCTCCAGTGCCTCTCCGCTTCAACCGATCACTCCGTCGTGATGGTTTCTCATCTCCAATAGTCTCTGAATCAAACACCATATATGTCTCTTTTGAAACCAAACATTACCTTAGGGTTTATTTGGTAGAGCTCCATCGCTGGGAAAAGTGAACCTGGATCTAGGATTCATCTAGATCCACTGTGAAGCAGCTCCACCATGGATATGTGATTCACTGAAGTGTTTGGTATAGCTTCATGTTTCTCTCTATCTCACTTTCCACTTGGGGCCCACGCGTCAGAAAAAAGCCTTTGACTTCTTCCTTCCGACGAACTCACCCGCAAGGGAAAAATGTGGAGTGCGCTCGGGGCCAGGGGCACAGCTAGCCAGCTCGCAGCCGTGGCAGGTGGCGCCTGCGCTTGCAAGGCGTGACCATGGAGGCTTGGGGGCTGGCGCGGGGGGTCTGTGGGTGCGCGTGGCTATCCGGATGGTGGGCGCGACTGGCCATGGGGGTGCAACCGGCAAGGGGCAGCGCGATTGCTGGTGAGGGGTCAAGGCGGCCGGTGCGACACTGGTCGGCGAGGAAGAGAGAGCGATAGGAAGAAGAAAGAAAAAAATAGAGCGAAACATTTTTTGTGCAATTAGTGGCACAGTGCAGTTTTTCCTAACTCCGCCAAACTTGGATTTGGTGGAGTAGCCCTTGAGCTGCTCCACCAATTTGGGGAATTTAGAGGCATGGTGGATCAAATCCACGATGGAGTTGAAAGCGTTTGGCTAAAAAATTGAATTCGGGTATGTTTTTGTTGAATTTAAGGCTGGTGCAGCTCTAATAGACATGCCCTTAAAATAGCTCCTCTACAGTAAAGCAGATCCAAACATCTTGTTAGCACGTAACATTTTATCCACGTTTCAAGCCCCAGGTGTCGATGTTAGATAGCCTAACTGCCAAAGCACCCCCTGCCCGGACCGGTCCGACTTGTGCAGAAGCAGAACGCTCCCCGTCACAACAACAAACCGAGCTCTGCGAATTATATTATCCATTCCAAATTATAAGTCATTCTAAGAATCTTGGAGAATCAAATCATTTTAAGTTTAACCAAAACTATAGAGAAAATTACAAAAATTTATAGCATCAAATAGATATAATATAAAAATATAATTAATAAATAATCTAATAATACTTAATTGGTGTCATAAATATTATTATCTTATCATATAAATTTGGTCAAACTTGAGATCTTTTGACTCTTCAATATTCTTGAAATGCCTTATAATTTGGGACGGAGGGAGTAACACGCAAACAAATTGAAATCGTTACGGAAAAGTTGTGCTTTTTTTTTTGGCTTTTTTCCCCACGTATACACGCAGAGGCGACTAACAGGCAGAGGTCTACTACTACGTACAGCAGAATGCCAGCAATGGCGTTTCGAGACGCGCCCGGCGATGTAACAGCTGATCGAAGTACTCCTCTCTGCAGCGAGTCTACCACGCCATCTACGTCCAGTCTACATGTCGCTGTACTCCTACACGTAACACGGGACCATGGCTATCTGGCTAACCCCGACGATTGCTGACTAACCTGCGAATTGCAGTGCGACACCGCCAGTGACAGTATTATTGGTAAGGCTTGCTTTGCCTGGGGCCGCGTGAGTATTAGTCAGTCGCGGAGCCGTCAATCCTCAATGGAACTCTCATGTCTCTTCACAAAAAAGTTAGATAATGTTTTAAACATCGATCTAGCCTTCCAAACACAACTCCTAACCATAAATTTGTCGTAATATTCATAGAACTTAGCAGAATTTTTTTTTGGAACTAATTCTTAGGCAGATCTAATTGTATCAATTTCAAATATCGAAATCCAATATGCGGACGCGCAAGGGGCGCAGTGGTTGAGATGCGCTGGTGGGAGCCAGCCGGCCGGGGTTGGAACCCCGGTTCCGCACGCCTCCTCGAAGGCAGCGGCCAAAGGCCGCCGTTCAAAAAAAAAAACTAGTTAACTACATGCAACCCAAAACGTCAATGCATATATCATCATCTGTTCTCACTGCAATTATCCAAAATCATCAGTATGCATATAGCAGTGGCAAGAGGGTAAAGTGCCATGACGCATTTCACTTATGCATGAGATGATTCGAGCGTTCAGTCTAAACACTTTCTTGCAGCTTAACTTTGAAGTATCTTTTTTTTATAGAAACTTGAAGTATCTATGTATGTCTATCTTATTCCCGGATAGCCAATCAATCTACTAGCGAGCTATCTAACGTTATGGGCTTATGATCATGCTTGGCCTTATGTGGCAAAGTCAGATGGTGACCATTTCGCTATTGTTGCAAACCGCCAAGCCGCAATATCAATGGGCCGTGGACAGGTGTTTCGATACCCAAGGGCGCTCGCTGTCCATCTCAGGCCTTGTAGGCCCAGCGCCACATGACCCGACTGCGACTGGGGCGGCCGTTTCAGTCTACTTGTCATCCTATTTCTATTTGTCGCGTAAGGCAGCTTCAGATGACGGTAAATTTACGGCGACTCGGCTGTTATTTTGACAGATCTGTCTACAGTCTACAGTTTACGTCGATCTCACACGGCTTTAGAGTCATATAAGTACCTCGTATATGCATGATTGCGTAGACGTGCTATGCTGGCCTTTTTGCTTGATTCGCTGGGGTTCCGTGACTTGTTACGACACATGTCCGGGCCCTATACCAGCAAAGGTGTTGAGCGGTGGCCGCACCTAGCTCACTAGCTGCAGTAGCAGTCACTGTTGCTTGTTGCTTTCTCCCTCTGATTGCCTTGTTGGTTTGAAGCGACCCTTGCTGGATGCATGTCCTCGTTTCATTGAACTCGGTAGACGCGTTGTCGGCCTTCCAACTGGAGTACCTTGGCAACCAAGCCATGATAGATAGTTCATGAGAAAAAGCATCACCATGAAGGCTTCTTTCATTTTGATACGATTTCTTTTCCCCCAAGAAGAAGGGAGGTTGTAACCATGTGAATGGATTTACAGCTGAAAAGTGCAGAGACAATTGCTATAGACCATATGTAAATTTACACCCTTGCTTGGTAATGTAATATATATGCCATATAAATTTTCCTCAAGAACTGGAAAGGAGATATTTCATCCCTACGAGACCGGGGCTACGCAAAGAATGATGATCTAATAGTGTCCTGGATACTGACACACCTAATTCAGATTCTGTGGGCTTGGCCAGGTGACATAGAAAATTGCAATAATGCAAGCATATGTTACTCTGTTCTCTCTCGCGTGCGTACCTCGGAGCCTCCGGGCCACAGAACCCAAATCCAAAGGGCCAGAGAATCATGGAGTAAGCATCTTGATGGTACCCATCAGAGACCAGACGACGTCTCCGACCGGTGGGAGAGCAGCGGCGCCGCCAAGTGGCAGGATGGAGCCATGTCATCCAAACCGCCCAGCAAGGTTCGCGTTAACAGCCACCACCGTCACTGTCGCGGAAATCTACGTCCCGTCTGGGACCAAGAGCAAGAATAATGCAATGCGTGTCAACTTCGGGCAAGGCAATAATGCTCGTCTTTTCCGAATCAATTCCAACGGCGATACCAGAGCGGCGGGGCGAAAGTTTGCTGGCACGCTGCGCCGTGGGCCTGGCGGAGGAGCGGTCGCTGGTGTGTACAGCGTCCTCGCTCAATTATTTGCATCGCCATGAGAGCGTCCTCCCCCTGGACCTTGGACCTTTTGGTGTTGTTGCCGGCTCGTGATGGGCTGCCTTCCTGCATGCAGATGCACTGGCCGGGGAAGGAAGAGCGACGTGACGCCCATACCATACGGGGGACGCGACGTGTTGGATGCAGGCAATGCCTTTGCATTGTCCTTTGCGATCCATTGGGGGCTGCCCCGGATTTCTATAACTTGCTAATAATGATGCCCAGCAAGTACTTCTAGTTATGTTTAACTAATGTAGGGCTTGATTGGATTACGGTCAAAATTTACTATGCCAAATATTTGGCAACCTAAAGTTGGGTAAAAATTTTGCCATGGATTTGGCATGCCAAATATGAGAGGTTGGTAAATTTTGGTAACAAACTAAACAATAGCTAAAATCATGGCTCGCCAAATTTTCGGCTTGACATATTTTGGAGGCCAACCAATCAGGCACGTATTCTTCTAGCTAAGATTCATATTTACCTAGTATACTGCCTCACTAGTCACTCCCACAAAATTGGGATGTTTTTGTTTTGTCTAAAGTCAAATATCTTTTTTTTTTGCCTAAAGCTTATGAAAATTAACGACGTCTATGACAACAAATAGATTTAACAAGTTTCTTTAATATAAGAGTTTTATTTGAAGATTTGGAAATATGGGTTTCTAGTACTATTTCATACATGATTGGAGCTTTTCTATTTCAAGACGGTGCAGAATGCAGAGTGGATATAATTGGAAAGATTTTAGGCGATTGTAGTTTGGAATTGGACAGTGATGTAGAATGAATGCTCTCTAGGACATCGTAGGGATAGTTAGGGGGTGCCTTTCGGCTAAAGTTTAGCCCTGTCACGTCAAATATTTAGATACCAATTAGGAGTAGGCTAATTACAAAACTAATTGCACAAATAGAGGCTAGCGAGACGAATCTATTAAGTGTAATTAGTTCATAATTTGACAATATTGTTCTACAGTAAACATTTGCTAATGATGGATTAATTAGGTTTAATAGATTTGTCTCGTAAATTAGCTCAGGGCTTCTGCAATTAGTTTTATAATTAGCTCATGTCAGTCCTTCTAATTAGCCTCCAAATATTCGATGTGACAAGTACTAAACTTTACCCAAAGATCCAAACACCCTTTTATCATCTATTCTCCCTCTAGATATCACTGATGAGGTTGCTTTTGTCAAAGGAATAATCTTTGTATTTCAGACTGTTATATATAATAGGATTACATAATATAATTATCACTCAAGCTTTGCGCATAAATTGAATATATTGTTTTTTGTTTGTGGTATTGTTATTCATATAAAGATTAAATGTAAATGCTTGAAATATATGTATATTAAATATCAAAAAATTAGAATTGGTCATGAATACTACCATTTAAGTGTTACCGTAGCCCGAATATTTTTTTCTCGAATAACCATAGCCCGAATATATCCGTGCAAATTAGCGACACTTTTCTTTGGCAATTTACCAACGCTTATTTATGTGTTGCAGTATAGCTTTGCAATGCCACCTATTGCAGTGCGTATTAAATGTGCTAGTAAAGACCCTTGCAATGCCATTATAGGCTTTTAGCAACACATATGTGTTGCAAAAGGAGGTTTCATCTGATAGCGAACCAAGATGTGACTAAACCTCCACAATCTCCTATCAACACACGCATGGGATACCATGAGCCTAATTCAAATTGTGTCGGATGTCACATGAGCACTATTTATAGACAAAATGTTTTACAAAAAAACCTAACTTTTTCCACGTCAGGAATCGCATTTCCGTTTAGCAATATAGGAATTAACGAAGTTCTAGAATAGATCAAAGAGATACTGAACTGGATATTCCTTATACTTTTGGACACCATCGGATTTCTTGATGACCAAAACCCTACTCACACGAAAATATAGGAACCCTTGGAATCCATCCCTAGAACCCACCTTGGTCTCATAGGACTAATGTTCTTGGGCACCATATAGTAATATGATGAGTGCTTTGAAATTGGTACGAACATTGTACAATGATCAAAGCTTCACCTTAATCTCTCTAGATGAATTCTCTTTGGTACCTGATCATCTTGCGGGCCTTGAATTCCTTCTGGAGCTATGTAGAATCACCTGACAACCAAAGTGGATTTCTTCAATCGCCATACCTTCGGTGAAGCCTTTGGTATCTGCTAGATGCCTCTATAGTCACCGTAGATTTGATTCTTAACCACCAGAGGTTTGATCTTCTTTCATTGGATAACCCCATGATCTCAATACCTTTTGTTTTGTCCTTTTTGTGTCAACTTGATCCTTATCTGAAGAAGAACAACTATAGATAGAGTGTAACAGCTAAAGAAAATATAGAATTTGTTCCTAAAATTGGCACAACTGATAAATATGCAGCATCAACAATCCGCATAACCCTCCAAAAAGTAGAGTACAAACTGATTGATTTGATGGACAACATAAAGGGTTGTAAACATAACCTCTTCTAGTTTTCCTGTCTAAGCATCATCTTATAGTCGCCAAAAAAAAAACATCTGCCTCTTGTGCATCTTCTTGGTCATTGCCTTCTGTTGGAGCCAGGACTCACCCAGCACACGCATGCCCAGTATGACTTCCATTCCCTCAGGGTAGCGAACTAGCGACCTGCTGATTCATAATCCAAACGAAAAGCACATGCATGGCCAATGTAATAATTCATACAACAGACCAGTCTTTCCCGGCTAATTGCTCTCCCTAAACAAATCGCCGGCAAAGAGGACATTCCAGAAGACCAGAACTCTTCACCTGCCAAGGCTGCCATGGTACAACAACGTTGAAGATTTTTTTTTTGACAAGAACAACAACGTTGAAGATTGAACGCGGAGGAAATGGCCCAATCATCCGGCAGATCCGCCCGAATCTGCCCCCTTTCGAGTTCCGTGCTCCAACCTCGCCGGCAACAACAACCCACGACGCCTCATGGGCCCTTCCTCGCTCCCGCCTCCACTCCGCAACTCCCACCTCACAAGTCACACCCTCCTCGCAGGCTCCCACCGCAAGGCTCAACCGCGTGCCCGTCTCCCGTTGGCCCGCGCCGCGCACCACATCACACCGCTACATACAAATAATCGGAGCCACCGCCCACCGGCGCCCAACGACTTGGCAAAACCCGTGTGCCGCACTGCCCGAGCCCACACCCCAGCCACATGCGAACCAACGTTCCACCGGGCCCTCCAAGGAAAACCATGTGCCGCGCCCGGCCGCCCGCCACGTTCCCACGCGCCAGGCGCCACTAAATCAGCAGCGCCTGACCGCCCGGAGCTCCCAGTAGCGGCGACAGCAAGCAGCAGCCAGTAGTAACAGTAAGCAGCAGAGAGCATGGCGAGATCAGGGCGGGAAGGCGGGGAGGAGCGGAAGCTGGTGCTGGGCAAGTACGAGCTGGGCCGCCTGCTGGGGCAGGGCACCTTCGCCAAGGTCTACTACGCGCGGGACCTGAGCGCCGGTGGTACAGGCAGCAGCAGCAGCGTGGCCATCAAGGTGATCGACAAGGTGCGGCTGCGGCGCACGGAGGGGATGGTGGAGCAGCTGCGGCGGGAGATCTCCATCATGCGGATGGTGCGGCACCCCAACGTGGTGGGCATCCGGGAGGTGCTCGCCAGCCGCTCCCGCGTCTTCGTCGTCATGGAGTACGCGCGCGGCGGGGAGCTCTTCGCCAAGGTGGCCCGGGGCCGCCTCACCGAGGACCACGCGCGCCGCTACTTCCAGCAGCTCGTGGCCGCCGTCGGCTTCTGCCACCGCCGCGGCGTCGCGCACCGGGACCTCAAGCCCGAGAACCTGCTGCTGGACGAGGAAGGCCGGCTCAAGGTCACCGACTTCGGGCTCGCCGCGCTGCCCGAGCAGCTGCGCCACGACGGCCTCCTCCACACGCAGTGCGGCACCCCGGCGTACGTCGCGCCCGAGGTGCTCAGGAAGCGCGGCTACGACGGCGCACGCGCCGACCTCTGGTCCTGCGGCGTCGTGCTCTACGTCCTGCTCTGCGGATTCCTCCCGTTCCAGCACGACAACTACGTCAAGATGTACCAGAAGATCTTCAAGGCCGACTACCAGGTGCCGCCCTGGGTCTCCGGCGATGCGCGACGCCTCATCGCGCGCCTGCTCGTCGTCGACCCCGCCAAGCGCGCCTCCATCGCGGAGATCATGTGCACGCCGTGGTTCAGGAAGGGCTTCGTGCCGCCAGTCCTTTCACCCCCGGTAACGCCCCCCAAGAAACGGCTGGACGCCGGAGACGACGACGGCGGCGCCCTCTTCGAACGCGGCGGCGACGACGCCGACGACAGCAGCAGCAACTCTGCTGGCACCACCACCTCGCCTCGGTCGTGCAACGCGTTCCAGCTCATCTCCTCCATGTCCTCCGGGTTCGACCTGTCGGGGCTGTTCGAGAACGAGCAGAAGGCCGCCACCGTGTTCACGGCGCGCGCGCCGGCGGCCACCGTGGTGGACAAGCTGGAATCCGTGGCACGCGTCCTGGGGTTCGAGATCACCAGGAGGAAGGGCTGGAAGGTGAGGATGGAGGCCAAGGCCGAGGGCACAAACGGGAGGCTCGCGGTCACCGCCGAGGTGCTCGAGGTGGCCGTGGACGTGGCCGTGGTCGAGTTCGCGCACGACGCCGGGGACGCGCTGGACTTCAACAAGTTCTGCGCGGTGGACGTCCGCCCGGGGCTCGCGGAAATCGTCTGGGCGTGGCAGGGCGACAGCCCGCCCGCGCCGGCCGCCGCCGTCGGGACCGCGTGAACAAACGGCCCCTTTTCGTCCTGGCGTGGCGTCCTGTCCGTGCTGTAAAAGTTGTAGCGACTTTGCGTAGGAGTTACACGGCTGCACTGGCACCAGCTTCATATAGCATGTAAGTAAAGTTTTCGTTGTTGCTTCGAGACAGCCATGGCTTGTTCGTCATGCGTCATGTGTTGTACAGGAAGAGAACAGGTGCACACAATTAAAAAGAGGTGTTTTTTTGGTAGATACGAGGGTCGAATCGAGCCGGGAAGTGCTAGATCGGCTTGCAAAGTTTTGTACGGGTATAATCTGTATTTTGTGTAGATGTGTACATATAAAATTTTGTTCATGATCAAATTTTGTTTTGGTCCCATGAAGTTATTCGGCCGAGAAAAACACTGTACCATGGCTGATAAGCTAGGCTGATAAGTTCAAACGAATATAGTTTTTGCCCATCTGAATGATTGTGCCATTCGCGATTAAATCAATTATTACTATGTCATTTTCACAGGATCTAGGTTGTTCTTAAACAGCGTGGCTATTCATACAAGTCTTCAAGCACTACCACCAGATGTTCAACAAGATGGAAATTTTGGTGTTCTATAGTTAATTACACGATGATGATTTAGGGTCACAATTATTTGATATTTTTGTTGGAATCGTTGTCTTGTGAAGGTGATCATTGCAGTAGTTCCTATAATACTTGCCCTTGTGTCCTATTTGAAATTGATTATGGCAATGGCTTTGTTTTTTGTTCGATTAATTAAGATGCACAACTCATGATTGTTGCATTTTTTTCGTTGGAACCTAATAATTGTGCTTGTGTATTATTGATAAGGAAAAAGAGAGCACCACTAATATGATCTTTGGCAAAAATAAAGTGAGCTGAGTATCAGACAGTACGAAAGTAGAGTACTTTACCAAAAGAATGCTGCATAGTATGTGCCTCTCTTCATGTAGTTTATACCAAATAATGCAGATAAAAAATGCCAAGAGAAAAAAGAATCCAATCAAACAAAGCCATCCAAACCACTCTAGGCAGAGCTTAGAACTCTATTTGGCATTGCAAAAATTTTCCCTCTTGGCGCGTATGTTTGTTTCCTTTCAGACTGGCTGGAGCATCATGAGAGCTGTTTCTTTTTAAGGTCAACAGAGGAGAGAATCCCCACCTAATTTCATTCATTCATTGTGCAGTGGCCCAAGACGGTGCAGGTTAAGGCTCCCTTGCGTTTGAAATGTAGGTAGCGCGAAGCTCTTCCAGACGAAGTGTTGGCCCCAGGGTGAGGGTCGCCACTCTTGGATTTGAGGAGTTCGTATAAACCACACACTTCCGAGTATGTGTGCTACATGTTGAAATGGAGTACCTACCATGTATGTACAACTGTTTGCAGTTCAGTGAACTCTGATGAGTCAGCGTGTGACAACCGCCGCTAGAGGCGTCAAAGGAAGTCCCCCACGCGGCCACGCGCGCGACGGCGACACTTGTAGAGTACTGCGCATGCATAGACCTGTTATCACCGTTGATACATGGTATCTTGCTCTTGCTGGAACAGGATGACAGATCCCCGGTGCTACCTTGCGTGCCATCGGGGAATTTCTCAAGGGGCAGCTGAGTCAAGAGGTAGCACGTCCCCGCAGGTGCGCCATTGACGTCGTCAAGGTCTCAACGACCACACAAGAAGGATGGAAAGAAGAGGTAAAGAGATAGGGCTCTTTCCTGATGTATTTAAGACGATTCTTAATGGACGCAGCTGTACCTGTATATGTGCTGTTTCTCAACTCCTCAAATTACTGATTATGTCACTGTCATTTGCATGATTTGGACACTGATGACAGAACAGATAGGCTTCAGACTCGAAGTTCGGGCTGTGGTTAGCCACTGAACTTTTCCGATTCGTCCAGTTTGGATAAGCGCTGGCCATAATAATAAGCACGCGCGCGAGATCGGCCAAACACTGTGACGTCTAATCTTCTGGTTCTTTTGCGGAAGGAAAATGCATGTGCAGCTCAATCGTCGATTTAGACGTTTTCCTAATGACTCGCAATGCAGCCCTATACCAGAAGAGAAAGTAGATGACACGCCGCTCGGCTGCTGCAGCGCACGGCCGCTCGCTGCATCTAATCTTTCTATCTGCAGGAGATGACGAAACAACTCTTGGGACAGACAAGGGCTACCGACATGGCGCGCAGGTTGGCATTTCTTGCATAGGAGCGCAGCAGCCTGCAGATCTGCATAGGCCATAGCATACCTCCAATTCAGATAGATGGAGAGCTCGAGATGCCTAAACGAAACTCTGATATGTTTAGTAACAGTGCAGGTTCATACATGTTGTATGGCGGCTATAGCTGCTACTGCATCAGGCGATCAAGATCATGTGAATCACGAACAGCATCTATATGCTGCGTCTCGAAACGTGGCAAAAAGAATTTTTGACGAGTTCACATTTCACAAAGATGAACTTCGAGTAATCAACTGGAGATGTGAATGTCTGATCTGATCTGAATATCAACTGGAGTAGGCTTTTTCCTTTTGTGTGGGTCCGACCCGCGTGCTTTGTTTAGGGACAGGAGAAAAGATAACGTCTTGTCCGGGGGGCCTTATCCATTTATCCTGATATCTCATATCTCTTGTGCCCATAAGTCCGGATTCTGCACAAGTACGTTGTTAATTAATTATTAATGTGGCTGCTAGTAGGGCGGGTATAATCATATACTACTAGACGAATGTGTGCGTATGTACATGAACGTCTGTATTTGTATTATGTTTGGTAAAAAAATCAAGCTAACATCTGCCGCTATATAGCGTTATCTATTTGTTTGGGCTATTGCAAGTAAGGCCATCTCTCAGGACTCTGGATCATGCTAACTATGCAAAGGCCAGGAATGATATTGGTAGCAAGCAATTCAGCCAATGGACGACAGCTACTAACGATTTGTTCAGTGCAAAGCTCAACAGCTAGTGTCCTACCATGCGCCACCTCGACAAATCAGTGCTACTAACAATATAGGCCTCGTTTAGTTCCAAAGTTTGGATGTGCCAAAAATATTGTAGCATTTCGTTTGTATTTGTCAATTATTGTCCAAACATTGACTAATTAGGCTCAAAAGATTCGTCTCGCAAAGTACAAGCAAACTGTGTAATTAGTTATTTTTTTTACCTACATTTAATACTCCATGTATGTGTCTAAAGATTTGATGTGATGGTAATGTGATAGGGAATCTTTACACTTTTTGCATTTTAGAGGAGAACTAAACAAGGACATAATTGCAGCAGCTGCAAAGTGAACAAACTAGTCACTAGTGCAGAAATATGTCAGTGCTACTAATAATATGGGCATAGCAGCATGTAATATACCTCGAAAGCTAAAGTACAATTTGTCCCCTTAATTTTGACTCACGCTCCGCCACTGCTGAAATATGCAGTGGTATGCATGCATCCCTAGAGTTGAGATCCACATGTGCAGCCATCTAGCCGTCAGGAAGCTGCGAAGGCGAAATGTTGCAACGAGCAACAAATGGATCGCATGGATCCATCATTGACACTTTCCTTGTCAGAGGAAATCCATAACTGTACATCGCCAAAAACAAATCACCTCGCCTTCGCCTCGTGATTGTCACTTGAGAGCTTGGTGGTGTCCATATAATGTAGGATCGATTCACTCTAGAATAGGCAATCAGAGGGGGGTGAATGATTGCAGAAGCCAAAATTAAATTTAAAAACTTCACCCTAAACATAAAACCGAATTAACCCTCGTTTTTTCAATTATAGACAGAACATTGTGTCTTTAATAGAAATAAACTCAACCACCAAATTTGCTCCAATTGATCTCAAAATTTAACATAATAAACTATATGAAATTTGTGAATGAACCCAACTGGAATCATCTCAATTGGAGGTCTAGAACTTGAGATATAAAATAAACAATTTCACTGTGTCTGATAGTGACGAGAATTGGTCCAGCTTTATTTTTGTGATTATGCAAAATCTATTAAAACTTATGCAATGAGACTTTTCAGATTACGAGCACAATGCCTTGGCACAGTTCAGATCGAACAAAAGACATGTCTAAACTTGCAAACAAGATATCAATCTAAAACGAAAAACTAGACATGTAATTAAGAAGCTGATCCGTGGAACGAGATTAACAACACATCGATATGACAGAACTGGACTTCATTACTCTGATAATGTGTTCACAAGATGCAACTTACAAGCATCCATTCTACACAAAATCCCGAAGCACTAAAACAACCACTGGCTAAACCTAGCCTGCGCTGCCTCTCTTTTCTCTGGCGTCGCACTCGCCTGCTTATGCTGTTCTCCACAACAAACATAATGCACACCTCGGTCTCCTTTTATATCCAGACACAAACACGGCATGCTAATCCTAGCATGCTGATCCTAGCCTCACGTACAGCCATTTGGCCAAGTCACTCCCTTGACCGAACTCCAAGTCAAACCAACCGTAGCCTTACGTGAACACCACCAGGCAGCCAAGGTCCCACGATAATCACGCATCACGCATGCATGATCATCACAGCGGAGCTCCTAAAAATAGTTCCCGATGACTCCACTCACGCCAGCTCGTGCCTGGTCTTCACGGCGACGCGCACTCCTGCTTCGCACAGCGTCAATACTGCCAAGTCTCCACATCGCCATGCACTCCCTGCGGAGCTCCGTGTCAACCTGCAATTCCCACCACACGCGGAGCATCGTTCTCTAGCCCGAACGTCTCGCATGACATCCTTTACCGATAGGACCTTAGTTCCTCCCTGAACTTAGTCCTGAAACCTCAGTTCCTCCTCGAACCTAGTTTCAGTCCGTCATCGACTATGTTCCGCCTCAAGCAACACCTGCACATGAACAAACATGCAAAATGTGTCCGAGCCCAAGTCCAAGACTTGACTCAAGTCAATCCGCACAATACCTCACACGAGCATGTCATGCAATAATTCCAAATCACCATGCTATCATAAGCATATATAAGCAACACATGCATATTAAATTATGCCATAATTCAAATCACTTTGCAATGCCAATTTCATATCAGACCAATTTTTCATCACATGATCTCACATATAAAACGGTGCCTTTTCTCCATAATACTCTGCCATATTAGGGCGAACAAAATAGGCACAAGAAAACGATGCTTCAAGCGCGTAATAGTTTATCAATAGAACATCGATGTAAGAACATGTCTTGCTGCCTTCCCCCCCCCCCTAGCATCACTGGTAAGGTTCCATGCATAACGTTTTTACCATATTGACGTCACGGTGAAGTAAGATGAAATTTCTTCCTGTAACCACAGTATTTCTCCCTAAATTTCTACCCTAGGCTTTACAACATTTTGAAATCGGGAAATTGCAACAGGAACGGGTGCTATTAGAGAACAATTAGCGGATTTAGATTTGCGAATTATTATAGAGAATTCTTTGGTTGAATGAAAGGAATTAGAAGACAAGGGGTATAGCGGAGATGAATGGGAAGATAGAAAAAGACGAATAAGAAAAGTGTTTTTGATTAGACGCTTTGTTCTACTATAGCACAAGAAAACAGAGGTGTGGTAGATAATTGCTCCAACAAAATAGGTAGAACTTTTTTATTTCACACACATCGGTCTCAAACATTGAATATAGTTTCAACTGCTTTTTCACACACTGTGACTTTGATGTGCGATGTCCATTTTCTTATTGTGGGACCCCTTTTTTTAATCACTTGCACACCATGGAGGGCCTAAGCATATCATAGAATCCCAAACTTAACACATGGATCAAAACCACATATCAAAAATATGTTAATCGAGCGTGTAACTACAAACGAGGTAGTACGATGCATAGAACCTACTTTTTGCACCAGAAGTGAATGTCACAAATTCCACCAACCATTCTCCTGCAAAAAGGTGAAGAATGTAGCATCCACATCTCACATGCATGTCATCAAAACCCACCAATCCTCTACTGACAGTAGCTGAATATGACTGGCAACCATGAATGGTGGCAGACGATGCACCCAAATTGATAACCAATCTTGTCTTATAATAAGCAATATAATAGCTGAGCATCTTCTTTACTAAAAGTCCCAACAAACTGGAGCATCTTCTCTTGAAGTCGAAGAACCACCAAACAGATTAGAGGAAGTAGATATAGATATCAGAGCAAGTATAGTAATGCCTACTCAGCCGGCTGAATGCCTGTCCACGTCATAAAATTCTGAGCCGGCGGTGAGAGAAAAGGAGAGAGAGAGTTGGGCGGGCGCTTGGTTCTTTGCCGGGCTAAAACACAGGTGCCAAGACAAAAGAAGTCCGCAGCCAGCCTTCGTCTAACTCTCTCCTGATCCCATATGCCCAGCATACAAACAATAAATACTTAAATATTCCTTACAGCCGATCTAGATAACTAGTCCATTATACGTGTGTTTGCTAGTTCTGGCTACAAGTGACCTGACGTCAGTATACAGCCGGCTGACGGCTAAATCATTAACCTTGCTCTCATAATATCAAATATGGTAGTATAATACTACCGTAAAGCATCTTAGGACCATGCATCTAGCTAGGCACACAACCTCGCGGCAATAATCGAGAGTTCAAAGTTTTCACCCTAGAGAAGAGAGATCCAACTTGCGAAGCATGGGAACCTTAGGAACACGCATAGGGCCATGGCCCTAGTCTTAGCCCATAATTTCAGTGTATAAATTATTATTTTTTTTATAATCAAGCACAATTAACACTAATGTTTAATGCAATGGCCCTAGTCCTTGGCCAATCCTGGGTCCGCCCTGGGAACACGTTTTAGGTTCTGCAAATGGCGCTTCAAACACCGTCGCTGTTGGCATCGACATAATTAAGTCAGAGACTCAGGGCCAAGTTTTGCACCTAGAAACGCATACGCATGCCACAGTGACAGAAACCAGAATGCCAGGGGGCCAAAACGGCCATGAACAACAGGCATCTACTGATCTACGGTGTGTACACGCTGTCGCCGACCTAGTCCGTAGCACGCGAGCGCGAACAAGACCATGGTGACGTCAATAATAACTCAATATGCTATTGGCGTACAGTTTCATTCCACGTGTTTTATACGTAGATCCAGCGAGATGGAGCGTGTTGCAAAATGTTTTTTTTAAAAAAAAACAGATGTTGCAAAATGAATGTGCCTAGAAAAAAGGTTGACAGCTGAACGCCTGAACAGCTGGGTTTCAGAAGTTGACGCTACAGTTCTTTGCACGCAAATTATTATATTAATCGCAGTTGCTTAATTATTGCTGAATGCTGACTGATGGGTAAGTTCACACGGAATAAATAAACTATATGCCACACCACCTGCAGCGAAATATCTGGGTTCGCCGAAGTTCGATCGCTGACGCGAGCGGGGAGTCTGACGGACGGAGATGAATAATTTTCTGAGGCGTGGGTTAGAGTCGTATGTATATCTATATTTGGTGGAATAAAATTTGGTGCCCTGCTGCTGCTGGGATGGTTGGGCCCTCGTTTTCACTTGCGCAGCCGGATTCCGTTTCTCTTGCTAATCGACCCAGTTGCTATGCATCTTCTGTGCGGGCGGGTGGGCCTCAGCCCTCAGATCAGGTTTCCTTTCTTTCGAGTTTCGATTCGTGTGAGCTGTTGAACGTTGCTGCTACCACCGTGGACTCCAGCACCGTGGTTCAGGAGGGCAACATGTGGGTAGCTTCAGGTCATAGCGAGCTTACCGTGCTGTTTAGCACCTTCACGGCCTAGGGGCAAACTTCCGGTCGCAAAATTAGTCATTGGCCCCGTTCGTCTGCGCTGATAAGCCGGCTGAAAAACACCGTTGACTGATTTGTTGTGAGAGAAAAACACTGTTCCGGCTGAAAAAAACAAACTGAAAAGTATGGATTATAAGCCGGATGAACAGAACCATAATGTAGTCACAAGAAAAGCTAACTAGCTAGGCAGCCATGCTGCGTCGTGTTGCGGCATAGGCATAAACGCTTCTCACGTGAACACAGTTGTGCTCGCGGTCTGTAACTTTCAAACTTGAAAAAAAAAACACCGTGGACTCAAAAAAATCCCTAAATCACAATGCATCTGAAATACTTGTAAAAACACATAACGGATGGAGCATTGTGTGGTGGCAGGACAACCAGCGAGGGCGATCACCCTTGATTGCTGAAATGCGTAGGCAACACGGATGAAACGAATGCGGTCGAGACGGCGGCAAACTGTGTATTGGGTAAAAAATAAAACAAGGGAGGCTTGCTAGCGCCCAGTCGTCTGGACGCCCGCGGCTACAGCCGTTGCCCGCGCCGTTTCACGCATCCACGCGGGGCCTGCGCCGCCCCAAATGTCACCACATCGAGAAGAGAGGGAAGGGGTGGCGGATGCCCAGCCGACGCCGGGAGGAGGAGGAGACACCGAGGCGAAGCGGCAGAAAGCGAGGAGGGAGATGCCACCCGATCTAGTTTAAAAATATCTAGATGCAACACTTGCAACATACATAGATGAAACACTTGAAATACGCATCTGAAATACTTGCAAAAACACATGAAAAACACTTGAAAACCATTGTAAAACATACGCAACATCCAAATGAAACACTTGCAACATATGTATAAAACATATGCAACATCCAAATAAACTCACTTGCAACATATGTCTGGAAAAAACAGATGAAACATAGAGAACAGAAGCTTGGAACATAGGTGTACAACCATTGCAACATATGCAACATTCTGATCTACTTTTGAAACATTCGCATGAAACACTTGCAATGTACCTCTGAAAACATATGAAACATTTGAAACATACGCTTGCAACATGCCCTTTCAGCACAATGTCATCTTGCTGCTCGAACGAATGGACGTTCGTCGTTGCGGAGCTCGACACCGGCACACATGTCGGTGGCAGCGCATGGAGCTCGTCAGTGCAGTAGTGGTGCGGCCCTCCTGCAATCCTCCAATGCCTGCTCGCGGTCCATGTTCGTGCCCGTCGGCATGGCCCTGTTGCTACTACTCCAGCGCCGCTGCTCGCTCGACCCAGTCGTCCAGCGCCGTCCGCTCGCAAGGGATGGCGCGCGGTGTAGTCGGCGACGAGGTGCGGCGCGGTGGGGGAAAGGACACGCCGCGACGGGGGACAGAGAGCGGTGAGGGAAGGGGGCACGGCGGCGGACGGATAAGCACTCCGGAAGTGCTCAGCTACGCCGCGATGACAAATGAGCGGAGTGAGATTTTTTTTCTGTTTTTTAAGAAGCCAGTCTAATGGGCAGTACTGGGAGGCATGTGCGGACGGGACGGACACCCGAGCGTTTTTGGGAAAAAAAAAAAGACGCTTCCTCTGAACGAGGCTTCTTGCCCTGTTTTCTCTTCGTGGGGAAACGCCTCGAAACTGGGCAGAGCGTCGGGACTGCTAAGGACAGGCTTCGTCGTGTCCTGCCGGCCAATTCCGGAAGGACCGAACTGTACGAAACGAGGCAGATAGCCAAGTTCAGGCTTGATTCCAAATGGGTCCTAGTTTGGGCTGCAACCCGACTCTAGAAATTGCACAGATCCGATGGCCTCTCAGGGAGTAAAGGGCCCGTGAACCCGTGACCCATTTCTGGCCTAAGTTTGGATCGGGGATAATGGCCGTGATTCACTTTGGGCCCAGACACAAGGCCGTGAGCAAGCCGATTAGTTTCTTCTTATAAAACAATAATTTTCACAAAATGCTCGAAAAAAATTCACTTTTATTTTAAGAGTATAAAAAGAGCATCACAGAATTACAATTTTATTTGATGTTCTTTGTTATAAAACTGTGCCATATACCGAATCAACGTGCAGACTATACTTATACACATTGCCATACAATATCAGAGAAGTGTCAAGAAAAAAGTGTAGAAAATGTAGTTTTACTATACAAAGTGTAGTTTTTTTAAAAAAAAATCACTCTTAAGTCTTAACAAACCTAAATTTCTTTCTTTCCAAAGAAAATAAAAATAAAAAAATAGTAAAACAAGCTAGAAATAACACGAAATTAATCCCTTACACTTCTTGTGACTTCCGGTCCAGCTGGGTAAAGTTGAAAAGATAAGTCAAAGGGAACAACCCTATAATGGCATGGCAAAGATATAGCTTTATATATTACCCATAATGCTACAATCATGAAGCACAAGATGCTCGACATAAACTAGTGACCTGTATAACACAAATTTTGTTCACAACTATCAATGAACAAACTTATCATAATAATTTCTCTTTATAACTTTTGTTGCACATGTTTACATAAATTAATTCTACCGGTCAGATAAGTTTTTGCTGTTCAATCATGTGGCAGATCTATAGGGTATGTTTTTTGGGAAAAAAATCATACACAACTTATTCAGCACAACTCCTGTACATAACTTATTTAGATGGACTTATCAATAGTATACTGAAGCAAAATGAGTAAGTTAATATGAAAATACTAATGGAAAAGCAAATGAATAAAAAAAGAAAAAAGTATGATGGCCTACGTGTTGATTTGCGGAAGGGGGAAGGGGAAGGTCTGGTCCGTTGGCTCTCCACCACTCTTGGAGCGAATGCTCATGACCTTGAAATTGGGACCTTGTTGCCTTTACAGGGTCATATTATTTTTTAGAACGATGTGGTGGTTAGTTGGCCTTATCCGTGGGGAGCGTGCAACGGTTGTTGGGGGTATATCTTTTCCCTGTGCTCTTTCAAAAATTAGGAAAAAGGAAGGAAGAATATAATGAAGGAAAAGGGGTTGGGGTAACATTTTTTATGCGCTGTCTCAGATTAAAAAAGAACAATGTAGGAAAGTTTCTTGTTATGGAAAAGAGGAAATCGAATAAGAGGATAGTGCATGCTGAAAATTTCCTACCGTGACTGACTTTCGGGTTGGCTAGGTCCAAAAGATACAGGGGGCGAAATTACCGCGAATGGTAGGTCAAGATGAAGAGATAATTTTGTTTATTTTTATCTCCATCTCCAAGGAATATTATAAGATAATGAGGATTTTTTTCATTCAAAAATAATGAGGAATTGATGTTACCTTTACCACCACGGCACCACCAAGCCTGCTGCACTTGGCTCCATCCTTGACAACTCTCGGTTTTCGTCAGATTAAAAAATCGGCCGCCAAAACCTCCGCTGGCGTTGAATGATTGAATCACACAGCTGATTAAGTTGACAAGAACGGCCACCTGGTGGGTCAACCAAAAATACTAACACTACTCTATTTGTCGGTGTTTGGTCCCGTGGGGTCCTAAGCCGACGAGTGAATGCTGCGTGTCCCTAACTCGGATGGTGATGCAAGGGGAATACACGGGGATTTATCCTGGTTCGGGCAAAGAAGACCCTATGTCCAGCGGGGGGAGAGAGTTTTGTATTTCCTTGCACCTAAGCGCTTGCGTAGGGGTTACAAGCTGGCGAGAGAGGGCGCCGAGCCCAAGTCTCAAAGAAAGTGAAAGAGTACAAGGGGGGTTGCTTGAGATGTTAATCTCTGAGTTGGGTGCATTTGCTTGCTGGTACTTGGTTTCTTACTTGCCTCTTTCCCTTTGTAGAGCCCTGACCTGCCCTTTTATAGGGTAAGAGGAGGCCAGGACACCGGGGTGTCTTGAGGTGAAGTTTTGTCGACTCCTGTGGAGGTGGCTGTAGCGTCGTGCTCCAGGGATGGGCAGCCATCCCAGGGCACCGTGATCACGTTGGGGACGAGACGGTGAAATGACCCTGAGTCCTGTGCCACGTCGGCCTTCCTTTCCCACTGACTGGTGATGGTCGTCGAGGTCGGGTCGAGCCTAGGTCGAGGCTAGGCGGATAAGGCCGAATCCCCGAGATCGCGGGGTACGGACCTTGTCGTATCCTTCCTCGAGGGCGGCCGGTGACGAAACAGTGTGCGGTAAGGTGAGCATAGTGACAGATTTCACCTCCCATCCCGGTATGGGTGGTAAAAAGTGAAGACTGACACTGGTGTTGTTCGCACGTCGGTCACGGTGTGCTGCCATGTCGGTAGGTGATAGCAGGTAATTGCATTGAATGCTCTGATTTTTGTCTCGAAGTAGGTGAATAGAGTGGGTCGAGCGTTCCGACCCGGGGTCGTGCGAGTCAGAGATTTGTCGGTAGCCGAACGAGCCTCGTGCGAGTCGGAACGCAGTCGAGGTGCCTCGTTGTACGGGCCTTGTATGAGGCGGGGCGCGGTCGAGGCGTTCCCGTCGGGGGTGCCTCGTACGAGTCGGAGTTGGAGCGTGGTCGAGACGTCCCGTCGAGCTGGCCTCGTACGAGACGGAACCTGTACGCTGTCGAGGTGCGCTGTCTTTGTTGTAGTTAGTCGTTTCGTTCTTTTTTATCGTTGGTTGTGGGTACCCCTATTCTGCAGGTACCGACAGTAGCCCCCGAGCCTCTGGGTGAGTGTGTGGTCACTCTCTCGGAGGCTCATTGGTTAATGAACTGGAGTCATAGCGTCGTGGTTTTTTCCGGAAGGGCGCGCGAGTGCACCCGCCGGGTGTAGCCCCCGAGGCCTTGGTGGAGTTTTTGGACTCCTCCGAGGTCTTTTATGCGCTCTACTGGGGAATGGTCTCGTATCGTGGCGTGATCCGTGTCCTTTCGTTCGAGGTTTGGTTTGTTGCGGTTGAGCCCCCGAGCATCGTACGCACAGGGTCGATCAGAGTCTCGGCCGTCTTCTGTCATTCGACCCTCACGCTCCCTTTTCAAGAAAGAGGAGGAGGGGTGGGGAACGTCGTACTACCCTCGTTTGGGCGAGTCCCGACGGTCTCCGGCAAGCTACTAGCAGGGGAATTCGAGTGTGAGCCCGTGCTCCATTCGATAGGAGTCGGCTAGCGGCCTAGAGGCGCTCTCAAGAATGCCAAGGAGTGGTCGTGTGGATCTCGATTCCCTGCGATGGGACTCGAGGGCTCGATGCCTCCCTCCGAGGGGATTCCTACGTCGACCTTCTCCTTCAGCCTCGAATACGTCTTGGGGTGCCTCGAGAGCGTGGCTCGAGCCCTGGCCATGTATGGGCGCATCCCTGGTCGTCCCTAACTCCGTCACTCGAGGGCAGCTATCGAACCCTAGTCGAGGGCCAGCTTCCGCTCCCTCGAGACTCATACCGGGCTCGGAGCCCGTTTCCCGGGTGTCTGGGGATATCCGTCCGCGGATCCTTCCCCTACCCATTTGTCGGGCGTGCCTTTTTAGGAGGGGAAGCGAGATCGGCGCGGTAGTGGGCGGCGTGGTGTGACGGTTACGACGTGAATAGCGGCCACGTGCCCATATCTGCGAGTTTTGAGGAAACGGTTAGGTAAGGGCATTAAATGCAAAAACTGCTCCTACCTTTTCGCGCGCCCGTTGGGCTTCCGTCGGGGCTATAAGAGCAAGGCCCGGGGGTCTATTTTCCACCACAGGTCCTTTGCATTCTTGACCTAGATCGTTTCTCTACCCCCTTGCGCCCTTCAGCCCTCATCCAGCGTCGCCGCCGTCGCCTTTCCTTGCCTGCGTAGCTTCCCGGCGGCAATGGCAAGCAAGAGCCAGCTCCTCCCTGCTGACGAATGGGCCGCCTCCTCGGTGACGGAGAAGAGGTTGGAAGAGCTGGTCCGTGACGGGCTGCTGCGGCCGAAGACGAGCCGGTCCCAGCCGGAATGGATAGCGCCGCCGTCCGACCACCGGGAGCCAGCACCCCCGGAAGGCTACGTGGTCAGTTTCATCTGCTTCCACGAGAGGGGGTTTGGCGTGCCGGCCAGACCCTTCATGCGCGCGCTCCTCCACTATTATAAGGTGGAGCTGCACCACCTCGCCCCCAATGCCGTCTCACAGGCCGCCATTTTCGCGGCGGTCTGTGAGGGATACCTGGGGATGGATCCGCAGTGGAACCTGTGGCTCCATCTCTTCAGGGCGGAGTTCTTCGCCAAGAAGGCGGAAGAGCGGGGGACGCGGCGCGCGGTGCGTGCGGGGAGCTGTGTGCTGTAGGTCTGGTCTGGTCGTAGCAACCAGTACATCATGGCGCAGCTGATCTCCTCGAACAACGGCTAGCACAACGGTTGGTTTTACCTCCGCAATGACGAGGGTCAGCTGCTGAGGTATATCGGCCAGGTGCTGGTGGCTCGAGAGGAGAACTGGTCGTACGGTGTTGTGGACATCGAGAAGCCGAGGCTGGACCCGCTGCTCGTCACGTTGCGGAAGCTCCGCCAGCGTGGACTGATGGCGGCAGCGGTGGCCGCGGCATTCCACCGTCGGAGGGTGATGCCGCTGACGCTGCGTCGACTCTGGCTCGACCAGATGACGCCGGAGGCGCCGTTGGAGGGGAGCAGAATGTCCCACGAGTCCCTCCCCCTCGACGAGGTCGTTCGGCGCACGCGCCGGATGGTGGGGAATTTCAAGCCAGAGGACGTCGATAGGGTGCCGATGCGGCCTACCCAGGGATTCGAGCCCCTGGTAAGTGCTACTGCTAGTATCTTTCAAGTTTGTTTGTTTTCAGACTCTTTTTACTGATTTAGTCGAGGTCGATGTACAGGATTTGTCGGCTGTGAGGGAGACGCGGTCGCCGCTTCCAGAGGACCAGCCTGCTCAGGAGGTTCAACGCCACCAGGCATCCCAGAAGAAGAAGAAGAAGGATGCCGCCAAGAAGCGCCAGATTCGCAAGGCCAAGGAGCGGGAGGAGCTGAAGAAGCGTCGGCGTCAGCAGAGCCTCGACGGGCTTCCCCTCGAGGAGTCTCCCTCCGAGACGGTCTCGGGGGAGGACGACGACAATGACGACAACAGTGACAGGGACGACGACGCCTTGTCGCGGTATGACGCCGCGATCGGTCTGGCGGACCTCCCCGATGTATGCCCCTTTCTGGAGCCCGTCGGGGGGTCGACCTCTCAGGCGTCGAGGCTGGCCCCCGTGACCGTCGAGGTGGAGGAGGAGATGGAAGTGGTGGGCGTCAAGGCGGGCCCCTCGACGGGAGGGGCCGCCTCATCTGGGACCCCACAAGAGGGGTCGATGATGCTGCCCTCACGAGCCCAGGCTCCGCGGGTTCAGCCGGCGGTTGGGACAACGCCGCCAGCGTCGTCATCTGGGGCGCCGCCTACGGGCGTGAGGACCCGAGGCCAGCTGGCCTCGGAGGCGCAGAGGGCCCAAGGCGCCCAGCCAACCAGGGCTCCAAGGAGCACCCGTCCCGCAGGGGGGCCGACGGCAAGGCCGCCGCAGGCGCCATCGGGGGTCTCCGATCTACCGGGGTCGAGGCCCCTGCTTCCCCTTTCTGGGTAGGCTTTTCTGCCCCGTTCTTTGTAATTAGCGGTCCTGTTTTTTGATCTGACGTATTTACTTATTCCTTAGGAACAAGCGCAAGGCGGAGCTCGCGGGTCCGACTCCCTTGAGAGCGCTCCGGTCGAGCGCCGCCATAATAATGCGGACGGCGGCTGACGACATTGCCTGGGTCGAAAGACTCTAGGCCATGACGGAGCGTCTGAGGCAGCGGGAGGCGGCTGCCCAGGCGGGAACGGGCGCCCAGGAAGCTGCCGGTTCCGACCCTGCCGCGCAGGGGTCGGGGCCGTCAGAAGCGGCGGCGCCCAGCACTGGTGGGGTGGAGCCTGGGTCGACGTTGACCGCCCAGGCTTCCGTCGAGGCCACAGAGGCCGAAGCATCCACCCGCGACGCGGGGCGGGCGGATGTCGAAGAGGTGGCGGTGGAGGTCCCGCCGGAGGCGGGACAGGAGGCGGCGCAGCCGGGGGAGCTGCAGTCGCAGCAGGACCGGCCGGTGGAGCCGGTGGTTGAGGTGGAGAGTGGGGCGGTCGCGCCCCCGCCCGTGGTCCCGGTGGTGGCGCCGGTGATCGAGGCGCTAGCCCTGGCGCAAGGGCCGACCCCGGCCATGGTCGACCTCACCCTTGACGATTCCCCTGTCGACAAGGGGAAGCAAGTGGTGGGCGTCGAGGGGGTCGAGGCCGGGAACCAGGCCGGTCCTTCTGCGGTGGTCGAGGGGGACGAGGTTGCGGACCAGGCCGGTCCTTCCGCGGCGCCGGAGAGTGTCCCGGTCGGGTCGCTGGTCGTATGGCCGGACCTTGCCGGGTTGGCCCTTGTACGGGCGGAGGAGGAGCTGCCGCGCTGGGGGGTCATCCCTCGAGTTCAGGGACGCATCCAACCCTGGCGCGGAGCCTGTATTCGCACTCAACGATGGAGACGAGGTGCACCACTGGCAGTACCTCGAGGGTCTCCGGTAGCACACGATGCGATCTCTTCGTGTGGCCTCGGAGGCCCTGTCACGAGGCATGTTAGACGCCCTTGAGGTAAGTCGGGTTTAGTAGTTTTTCGCTTTCTTTTTATCCCCTTTCTCTGGTTCTGATTTTTTTGATTTTTGAACCATGGTCAGGAGCTTAAGGAGCGTTCCCGCCGCAAGTCGCTTTTCATTCGTAATGAGAGCGGCGTGTGGGCGGCGCTCACCCGGCAACGGGCTCTGGTCGAGGAGGCCAACCAGCGGCTCTCCCATTAGAGCGCCGAGGCAGTCGAGCTTCGCATCGCCTGTGCGGCGGTCAAGGAGGAGGCGGTGCAGGCCCGGGCGGCCGAGGCCATGGCGCGTGAAGACACGACAAGGGCCCGGGAGGAGGCTGCCAAAGCCCGTGAGGCTCTCGTGCCGCTGCTGGCGCGTGTTAAGGAGCTCGAGGAAGATATTGCCCTGGTTGGCGGCCAGTGCGATGCCCTCAGCGCTCAGGTCGGGATGGCGTCCGCCCGTGTCGGGACCTTGGAAAATGAGGTCGTGACGTTGTCAGGGGCTATCCGAGAGAGGGACGAGGCTCTCTTGGGCGCCGGCCGGGAGCTTGAGGTGCTGAGGGCGGCGCTCCGTGACAGGGACGATGCTCTCCGAGCATCCGAGAAGGCGTGCGGAGAGCTGCGCGACGAGGTCATGGGCTGGCAGACCCACTTCGAGGGTAAGCTTCTTGCGACGCTGTGGCTCTGGTGTCGAGGTCCTAGGCTTGTGTTAACTTAACGTTTGTGCTCCAGAGCTGGAGAAGGAGCAACAGGCGGCTCAGGTGGCGACGACCTCATTCCAGAACCTCTTTGAGGCCGAGGCCCAGCGGACTCAATTGCTCCAGGGCGCCATTTCCTCCGTGTGCGATGGTCTGGGGGTCGAGCCCGAGGCCGACACTAGGGAGGACACCCCGGGGAACTCCTTTGTCCGCCGGATGGTGGCGCTGGGGCGCCTTGTCCAAGAGAGGATATGGGGTGGCCTTCATCATGGCGTGAAGAGGGCACTGGCCGTCGTTCGATCTGGGTTTGTATATGACATGGAGCTCGTTGCCGATGGCTTCATCACGGATCCGGATTGGACGAACGAGGAGAACGAAACTGCCTGCCTGGACCTGATTCAAGCTGCTGAGGAGCCTGAAAGTCACCTGGCCAAACTCTTCGAGGTCGAGGTGGTTCCGCCTGCCGACGATGAGGGCTTGTGAGCCAAATCTGGGCGCAGAGGCCCATGTAATAAGTTAGTGTTTTTTAACTTTGGTCCTGGTGGCCTCGAAGGCCTTGAACACTCAAAATGTAAACCTGCATTGGTCGTTTAAGTTTTGTTCGAGTTTTCCTTCCCTTTTTCGCTTGAAGCACGTCCTCGCAGGATTTACTTAGCACGCCGTCGCGCCCCTTGGTGCAAGGGGGTGAGTGGAGGTACCGTAGCCTCGGAGGCGTAGGTGATCTCACGGCTCAACTGCCCTCGAGCTTCAGGGAGCTCTTGCGGCTTTGCAGATCGTGTAAGAACTTGACTCGAAGCGACCGAGGATGTATTCTTTTCCAAAGTTATGAATTGTCATTAGGTCTTCTTAGCGTGCGGTCACACCCCTAGGCATGAGGGGTGAGTGGAGGTACCGTAGCCTTGAAGGTGTAAGTGATCTCGCGGCTCGACGAACCTTTGAGCCTTAAGGTGCTCCCGCGGCGTTGTCGATTTAAGTGACAGCTTTCTTTTTTTGAAAAAGAGAACGAGTTTTTTTGGGGATAGGGGGTTCCCCCCTTGTAGCCCTCGAGGGAGGGTCGATTCTGCGAGAACAGAGTCGATCCTTCCTAGTTGTTATGAAACGAAGCTTTGAACATTGCTGTTTTCTTTATTGACGAGATTGAAAAGAATTTACAGAGCCTCGGGGCTTTTTAAGGGAAAAAGCGACGTAGCTGTTCAATGTTCCAAGCGTTGGTGAAGATTTCGCCCTTCTCGTTCGATAGCTTATAGGTGCCCGGTTTTAGTACTTCTGCGATGATGTACGACCCTTCCCACGGGAGCGTGAGCTTGTGCCGTCCCTTGGTGTTCTGGTTTCGACGTAGCACCAGGTCACCGACGTTGAGGTCGCGCCTACGGACGTGTCTATCATGGTAGCGTCAGAGACTCTGTTGATATCTGGCAGAGTGTAACAGAGCCACATCTCGGGCTTCCTCGACCTGGTCGAGGGCGTCTTCTCTCATGGCGTTGTTATTCCTTTTGTTATAGGCTTTCAACCTCGGGGACCCGTATTCTATATCAGTTGGGAGCATAGCCTCAGACCCATAGACTAAGAAGAACGGAGTGAACCCCGTGGCTCAACTTGGTGTTGTTCTTAGGCTCCACAGGACCGAGGGAAGCTCGGCAGCCCATTTCTTGCCGTGTTTATTTAACTTGTCCAACATTCTGGGTTTCAGACCTTGTAGGATCATGCCGTTGGCACGTTCTACTTGGCTATTTGTTTTTGGATGAGCTACGGCCGACCAGAGCACACGAATGTGGTGGTAGTCGCAGAAATTCAGAAACTTTTTACCAGTAAATTGGGTGCCATTGTCCGTGATGATACAGTTGGGAACCCCAAAGCGGTGGATGATGTCGGTGAAAAAGAGCACAGCTTGCTCAGACCTGATGCTGGTGATAGGACGGGCCTCGATCCACTTGGAAAATTTGTCAATGGCAACGAGCAAGTGGGTGAAGCCGCCAGTTGTCCTTTTCAAGGGTCCGACAAGGTCGAGCCCCCAAACAGCAAACGACCATGTGATGGGGATGGTTTGTAGGGCATGAGCCGGGAGATGAGTTTGACGAGCATAGTACTGGCAGCCTTTGCAGGAGCGTACTAGCTTGATGGCGTCGGAGACTGCGGTTGGCCAATAAAAACCCTGTCGAAAGCATTTCCGATAAGAGTGCGAGGTGCTGCGTGGTGACCACAAGCCCCCGAGTGCAGATCATTTAGCAGGCGTCTTCCTTCCTCGTTTGTGATACAGCGTTGGAGGACACCAGTGGGGCTGCGGCGATACAGCTCCTCACTGTCTCCAAATATCACAAAGGACTTAGCCCTGCGGGCAACCCTTCGAGCCTCGATCTTATCCAAGGGGAGGTCCCCTCGAACGAGATGGTCGAGGTACGGAATGCGCCAATCCTGCTCAGGGTCGGATGGTGGGGCCGGGCCTTCCACCTGCATGGCCTCAGCCCTGGTCGAGGGGGCTTTCGCCTCAGGTTGGGGGTCGAGTGACGGCCCGCCGACCCCTCCTTCCGACCCGAGGTCGACGGATGGTTGGTGGAGGTTTCTTGCGAAAACGTCTGGTGGAACCATAGCTCGGCTGGACGCGATTTTTGCGAGTTCATCTGCAGCCTCATTGTACCTGACCGTGAAACTTGTCCTCAAGGCGCCGTACCTCTTCGCAGTAGGCTTCCATCTTGGGGTCACGGCAGCTCGAGCTCTTCATGACTTGATCGATCATGAGCTGGGAGTCGCCCCGAACATCGAGGTGTCGGACCCCTAGTTCGATGGCGATCCGCAAGCTTGTGACGAGTGCCTCGTATTCAGCAACATTATTCGATGCAGGAAAATGAAGCCGGATGACATAGCGCATGTGAACTCCGAGGGGTGAGATGAAGAGCAAACCCGCGCCCGCTCTAGTTTTCATCAACGACCCATCGAAGTACATGGTCCACAGCTCAGCTTGGAGCTGAACCGGGGGGAGTTGAGTGTCGGTCCACTCCGCTAGGAAATCTGCTAGTGCCTGGGATTTGATGGCCTTGCGTGGTGCGTATGAGAGGGTCTCGCCCATGAGCTCTACCGCCCACTTGGCTATTCTACCCGAGGCTTTCCGGTTTTGGGCTATCTCTCCCAGGGGGAAAGAAAAAACCACAGTCACCGGGTGGCCCTCGAAGTAGTGACGAAGTTTGCGCCGTGTCAAGACAATGGCATATAGCAGCTTCTGGATCTGTGGGTAGCGTACCTTAGTTTCCGAGAGCACCTCGCTAATGAAGTAGACCTGCCTCTGGACGAGCAAGGTATGTGCTTCCTCAGCCCTCTCGACAACCAAGACTGCGCTGACTACTTGTGTTGTCGCAGCGACATAAAGTAAGAGCGGTTCCCCTGGGGTTGGAGGGACGAGGATCGGTGAGTTGGAGAGCGTAGCTTTGAGTTTCGCAAGAGCTTCTTCGGCCTCGAGGGTCCATGAGAAGTGTTCCGATTTCTTCAGGAGACAATACAGCGGGAGTGCTTTTTCGCCGAGGCACGAAATGAAGCGACTGAGGGCTGCTAGGCAGCTCGTGACCCTTTGTACGCCCTTCAGATCTCGGATAGGGCCCATTTTGGTTATCGCAGTGATCTTTTCTGGGTTGGCCTCGATGCCGTGCTCGGAAACGATGAACCCTAGAAGCATGCCTCAAGGAACGCCGAAAACGCATTTCTCAGGATTGAGCTTGATATTTTTTGCCCGGAGGCACCTGAACGCAACGTCGAGGTCGTTTATTAAATTATCGGCCTTCTTGGTTTTGACAACGATGTCATCGACTTAAGCTTCGACGGTTGGTCCGATGTGTTCCCCAAAAACGTGTTGCATGCATCGCTGGTACGTAGCCCCCGCGTTCCGGAGACCAAAGGGCATAGTAACGTAGCAATACATGCCGAATGGGGTGATGAACGAAGTCGCGAGCTGGTCAGACTCCTTCATTTTGATCTGGTGGTAGCTGGAATACGCATCCAAGAACAAAAGAGTTTCACACCCCGCAGCGGAATCAACGATTTGATCGATACGTGGCAAAGGAAAGGGAACTTTTGGACATGCTTTATTTAAACTGGTATAATCTACACACATCCTCCACTTCCCACTCTTTTTCTTGACTAATACAGGATCAGCTAGCCACTCGGGATGATGAACCACCTTGATGAATCCGCCCTCCAACAATGTGTATCTCCTCACTGATGACCTTGCGCTTTTCTTCGTCGAAGCGGCGTAAGCGTTGCTTCACCGGTTTGGAGCCGGCTCGGATCTCCAAGGCGTGCTCGGTGACTTCCCTGGGTATGCCCGGCATATCCGAGGGACTCCACGCAAAGATGTCGATGTTTGCACGGAGAAAAGTCGACGAGCACTGTTTCCTATTTGGGATCGAGTGTGGCACTGATGCTCAACGTCTTTCCCTTTGGATCGGCGGGGTCGAGAGGCACGAGCTTGACGTCTTCTGCGGGCTTGAAGCTACCGGCGTGGCGTTTGGGGTCGGGGATTTCGATGGCAAGACCGTCGAGGTCCACCGCCAAGGTTGCTGACTTCAAAACGGTTTCCCCGTGCTCGACGCACTCGACGTCGCACTCATAGGCGTGCTCGTATGAGGGCCCGACGGTGATGACACCGTTAGGGCCTGGCATCTTGAGCTTGAGGTACATGTAGTTTGGGACCGCCATGAACCGAGTATAGCACGGGCGCCCAAGGATACCGTGGTATGTCCCACGGAATCCGACCACTTCAAAAGTGAGGGTCTCCTTTCTGAAGTTGGTGGGAGTGCCAAAGCAGACAGGCAGGTCGATGCGGCCGACAGGCTCTGCCCGCTTTCTTGGCACGACTCCATGGAAGCCCCCGACGCTGGGTTGGAGGCGAGTCCTCCCGATCCCCAGGAGGTCGAGGGTCTGAGCATAGATGATGTTGAGGCTGCTACCACCATCCATGAGCACCTTGGTGAGGCGTGTGTTGGTGATGATAGGATCAACAACAAGCGGGTAGACCCCTAGATTGGGGACGTAGTCAGGGTGTTCATCACGATCGAAAGTGATGGCCACCTTGGACCAGTCAAGGAAGTGGGGGGTCGCCGGCTGCACGGAGAAAACCTCTCGCCGTTCTCGCTTGCGCTGGCGCGTCGAGAGGCGGGTCGAGGGCCCTCCGTAGATTATAAAGCAGTCGTGGATTTCAGGGAACCCCCCATCCTTGTCATCGCCCTTGGGATCTTCCTTCTTGTCGTCTTTTTTGATGCCTATGCCTTCAAAGTACCTACGGAGCATGTGGCAATCTTCGAGGTTGTGGTTTGTGGGCCCCTTCTGGTAGGGGCACAGCTCTTTGAGCATTTTGTCAAAAACGCCTCCTCCGGGGGCCCTCGAGGTTTCTTGCGTTCGGTAGCAGTGACAAGCTCATCGGCCAGGGCCTCGGGCTTGCCCTGCTAGTTCTTCTTCTTCTTTCGGTTGTTCCTTTTAGAGCCCCGGCTGGAGCCCGCGGGATCGTCGACCTTCTGCTTCCCCTTGTCCTGATCCCCGCCAAAGATAGCGTCGACTGCCTCTTCGCCGGCGGCGAAGTTGGTGATGATGTCCATCAATCCGTTGGCAGTGAGGGGGGTGTTACGACCTAACTCTCGGACCAACTCCTTGCAGGTGGTTCCAGAGAGGAAAGCCATGATCACGTCAGAGTCGGTGATGTTAGGGAGCTCGGTGCGTTGTCTGGAGACACGCCTGATGTAATCCCGGAGGGATTCGCCCGACTTTTGCTTGCAACTCCGGAGGTCCTATGAGTTGTCGGGGCGCATGTAGGTCCCCTTGAAGTTTCCCTCGAACACCCTTACGAGATCGTTCCAGTCGTGGATCTGTCGAGGCGGAAGATCCTCGAGCCAGGCTCGAGCGGTGTCGGACAGGAACAGGGGGAGTTGTCGGATGATGACTCGGTCGTCGGTGGCCCCGCCCAGCTGACACGCCAAGCGGAAATCAGCGAGCCAAAGTTCGGGTTTGGTCTCGCTGTTGTACTTGGTGAGAGTCGTGGGAGGGCGAAACCGTGCCGGGAGTATTGTTTCTCGAATAGCCTTGCTAAAGACCCGGGGACCCGGTGGTTCGGGTGACGGGCTTCGATCTTCTGAGCTGTCATAGCGCTCGCCTCTGTGCACGCGGTAACCTTGAGCTACGCCATCACCGTGTTTGCGCGTGCGGTGCTCGACGATGTTGCCACGGGTGTCTCGAGGTTCACGATCGTCGGCGACGTGCTCAGGGGCAGGAGCCGCCCGGTTCCATCGGGCATGCTCGGGATGAACCGAGGCCTCTCTCTCCTGTCGGGAGGGCTCGACGAGCCGCTCCGAGGCTGGCTCGCGTCGCCTCGAGGCAGAGCTCTCGGCTTGCTGCATAGCAGCAGTCTCGAGGAGTTCTCGGATTTCATCTCGAGCTCGACGAGCGTCAGGGTTTGATGGCTCGGGCATGTTACGGAGGAGCATGGCGGCGGCGACAACGTTCTGGCTGGCTCGACCGAAAACCGGGGGGGGTTGACCGCCCGATCCTCGGCGATGCGATGATTGACGTCGCGAGCTCTCTCTCGAGCTCTTCCGCCGTATGCATGTGCCGCACGTTCATGCTCGAGGGTTTGTTGGAGTAGGCGTAGGTTTTCTCATTCCTCGTCGAGCCTGTCCTGCAACTCGCGGATTTGCTCGAGCTGCATTCCTTGATCAGCAAGGAGTTGAGCCTCGTCCTGCTCGTCAGGTAGCTTGACATGAGGCGGCGTGTTCCTTCCTTTGACAGGTTCCTCGTCCTCCGAGTCCGACGTGCTCGCCCCATCGATGTTGAAGCACCCGCGGGTCGGATCGTAGGTGTCATTGGCAGAGTCGGAGTCAGGAGCGCTGAAGTAGTAGTATGATGGATGTATGTGAGGTCATCGCCAATCGTCTCTGGGGTTGTAACGTCGAGAAGCAGTCGCACGGGGCTCTGTTTCTGGGGTCTCCATAGAGTCCAGATACTCAGAAGCCGGCGTGGATGCAACAAGGTCCAGAGTGGAGTGTAGATGGTGCCCGGGGAGTTCCTCGTAAGCGCTCATACTAGTGCTCACGGAGGAAGCGTACGCCCGGGCAACCGAATCTTGCCCAAACGGGAATGCTGGTGGAGACGTCGTTGCTCGCACCGGAGTGGTCGGACCGGATAGTGGCGGTGTCACACCGGACGGGGGAGCGGCGGAACTCTCCATCGGCATCTTACCCTCAGCCAAGCTCATCCTACACAGACCCTCAATGAGGAAATCTGGGTTGGCGTCTGGCTGAGAGGCGCCGGATCGGGGAGTCCCACCGCCCTCCGTGAGGTGATGACGGCGGTTGCGCCGGGCTCGTCGTCGTCTGGCGGCTCGAGCCTGAAAGCGACGATGCCGGCGCAATGCTCCCCCAGGCTGGGAGAGCTCGTAATCCCCGTCGGTCGGGTGCCTGGGCGGGAGGAGGACCATGTCGTAGCCGTGGCCAAGCGACATGAACTCCAAACTCCCAAACCAGATCATCGTGGCTAACGGGAGAGGGCGTTCGGGGTCAGCCATCCAGAAAAATGGTGGGAAAACGATGTTGGCACGCAGCGGCCCCTACCTGGTGCGCCAACTGTCGGTGTTTGGTCCCGTGGGGGTTCTAAGCCGACGAGTGAATGTTGCGTGTCCCTAACCCGGATGGTGATGCAAGGGGAATACACGGAGATTTATCCTGGTTCGGGCAAAGAAGGCCCTACATCAAGCGAGGGGAGAGATTTTTGTATTTCCTTACACCTAAGCGCTTGCGTAGGGGTTACAAGCTGGCGAGAGAGGGCGCCGAGCCCAAGTCTCAAAGAAAGTGAAAGAGTACAAGGGGGTTGCTTGAGATGTTGATCTCTGAGTTGGGTGCCTTTGCTTGCTGGTACTTGGTTTCTTACTTGCCTCTTTCCCTTTGTAGAGCCCTGACCTGCCCTTTTATAGGGTAAGAGGAGGCCGGGACACCGGGGTATCTTGAGGTGAAGTTTTGTCGACTCCTGTGGAGGTGGCTGTAGCATCGTGCTCCAGCGATGGGCGACCATCCCAGGGCACCGTGATCACGTTGGGGATGAGACGGTGAAATGACCCTGAGTCCTGTGCCACGTCGGCCTTCCTTTCCCGCTGACTGGTGACGGTCGTCGAGGCCGGGTCGAGGCTAGGCGGATAAGGCCGAATCCCCGAGATCGCGGGGTACGGACCTTGTCGTATCCTTCCTCGAGGGCGGCCGGTGACGAAACAGTGTGCGGTAAGGTGAGCATAGTGACAGATTTCACCTCCCATCCCAGGATGGGCGGTAAAAAGTGAAGACTGACAGTGGTGTTGTTCCCACGTCGGTCACGGTGTGCTGCCATGTCGATAGGTGGTAGCAGGTAATTGCATTGAATGCTCTGATTTTTGTCTCGAAGTAAGTGAATAGAGTGGGTCGAGCGTTCCGACCCGGGGTCGTGCGAGTCGGAGATTTGCCGGTAGCCGAACGAGCCTCGTGCGAGTCGGAACGCAGTCGAGGTGCCTCGTTGTACAGGCCTTGTATGAGGCGGGGCGCGGTCGAGGCGTTTCCGTCGGGGGTGCCTCGTACGAGTCGGAGTTGGAGCGTGGTCGAGACGTCCCGTCGAGCTGGCCCTCGTACGAGATGGACCTGTACGCTGTCGAGGTGCGCTGTCTTTGTTGTAGTTAGTCGTTTCGATTTTTTTATTATTGGTTATGGGTACCCCTATTCTGCAGGTACCGACACTATTACGAGGAGCAGGTAGTAGTACTGATTCGATTGGATTACCTAGCTCCTCAGTGAACCCCATGCTGCCGCGGCGCACGGAGCAAACAACAACCTACGAATTAAATCTCGACGCCGGCCGATGACGCGAGGAAATGCCTGAATCAACGCGCTTACAGTAGGTGTTAATGAACCCATCGGATCGGATTCTCAAGAAAGAAGGCAAGACGGGACCATTGGAGCACTTGCATTGGTTGGCGTGCTTCATCATCCTTTCCTTTGTCGCAGCTAGTACTACTCCTGTAGATGACGTTCCGCACACTACGTCAGGGGACCGGCGGATTTCCTCGTCATCAGCGTAGCACTAGTAATAAACCGAGAAAATTTGCTCATTGCCATAAAAAATTATAATGTTTTTCTCATTGCCATCAAAAATTAGAGCTCAGGTTATCTACCATCAGTTTGTGTTTTTTGTTTACTTAACTGCCATCACCGTTACTTACATGTGGTTTATTTTGTTAACTGCCATTTCCTTCCAAATTTTGTTTCCTTGAGTGCCATTCAGCTGACGGCATGGCGACGGTGTCGTCCAGCTCCGCCTGGCGAACTCGACTTGTCCGTCCGGGCCTCCTCCAGCTCCGCCGGCAACGCCTCATCGGGATCCTCCGACAACTCGGAGGACGCATCCCTCATGGACCTCGACTTGGTCATCTCCCTCCACCGCAGCCGCTCTGCCTCGCCGTCCTTCCATTCCCCCGCACCGCCGCTGCCGCTGCTCGACCTCAAGCCCGGCTCCACCGGGCGCAGCGGCCTGCGCGCGCTCAGCTTTGCGGGCGCCAGCAAGAACGCCGCGCTCTACGGTGGCCGCCGCAGCAGCTTCGCCCGGAGCTCCGACAGCGCGCGGTCGCTGCTGCTGTTCATGGAGTCCCCCGCATCGGCGGGCGACGAGGACGACGCGGAACCCGAGCCGCGGTGGGCGCCATCCCGGGACGTCATCCGGCAGTACCTCACCAAGATCTCCATGCGGCTGCGGCAGAGCGTGCTACCCCGCCGCGGGGGCGAGGGGGCGGGCCTCCGCCGCCTGCGCAAGACGCCCGGACGGGGCCGTGACCGCCGTGGCCGCGCGAGCCCCTGCCTTCCGTGCCCCCAGCCGTGGCCGTCGGCCCCGCGCGCCCCGTGCGTTGGCTGCCCTGTGCCCCCGGCCGTGGCCGCCGGCCCCGCCTGCACCGGCGCCCCTTGCGCTGGCCGCCGGCCCCCCGCACCCTATGCGCTAGCCACGCCCGCCGTGGCCCCTGCCTCCGTGCCTGCCGTGGCACCCGCCGGCACCCCGCGCGAGCACCCGTGGCCTCGGCGTCGGTCTTCCTGCGCGCGAGTGGTCGGTCGTGGCGGCATCCGTTCGGTGGCGGCGTCCAGCCGGCTCACTGCATCGGCGCCCCGCAGCATGAGGCCCGAGCGTCGCGGCGGTGGCGCCCGGCCCCGCGGGATCTCCGGGATGGGGATGCGCGGGGAGTGTCGGGTCGGGGTTCGTGCGGCTGGGAACGAAGGCCACCGCTTTCATCTTGGGGCAAGGACAAAATCAGACATCTCCTTCGAGTGAACATGGAGACACACACACCACGCCGTCTGCTCAATGGCAATCAAGGAAACAAACTATAGAAGTAGATGGCAGTTAAGAAAACATAACACATATTTGTAACGGTGATGACAGTTAAGATATCAAAAAGCACAAACTAATGGCAGATAAGAAAAACTATAATTTTTGATGGCAACCAGGAAAACATTATAATTTTTGATGGCAATCAGCAAATTTTCTCTAATAAACCGGCCTTCTCGGCGACCAGATCGACCATTCATTTCGTGCGATCCGAGAGAGCAAACCCAACGACTTGACTCCACCGGAAAACTTGTAACGAAGGCAGCGCGCGTCAGGAGTGACGCACCGTGATGACGGTGCACGGATGTGGCGAGGCCCAACTGCCAGCCCAAGGCATGGTCAAGTCGTCTTCGTCGTCACCCACAAGGGCACAAAGGTAAAATGACCGGCATTCCTCCCCTATATAGCGTGGCCCGCAGCGTCCACGCACAAGGTTCACGTTCCATCGCCTTCTCGTTCGTACGATCTAGCTCGTACACCCATCCTTAAGCTTTAAAATATAACACCGTAGCTCTGTTATTACATTATCACATATTATACAGCAAGACGTGGCGGTGATCGATGGCCATGGACAGCAACGGCGAGTGCTCGTCCCCCACCGCCAGCGCCGGGCTTCTGCCGCTCTTCGGCCCGTCGCCGCCGCCGCAGGTCAGTCTACTCCATTGAATGCTCCATCGCCTGGTCACTCACTGACACTAGCATATCCTGCGTTTATTTTGCGTGCCTACCTGCAGGCAGTTGCTCATCTCCCCTGTTTGGTTTGATCGACAGGCAGAGGAGAGTCTGGAGGAGAAGCTGAGGCGGGTGAGCGAGGAGAACCGGAGGCTGGCCGCCGCGCTGGACGCCATACTCGCCGCCGACCGCTCCACCCCGCGCGCGCTCGCCACGCCGCCGCCGGCCCAGCACCAGCAGGGCAATGCGGCTTTGACCCAACAAGCGGTCACCGGCGTCACCGCGGAGCCGCGGCCCAGGCTGCGGACGGTGCGCGCGCGCGCTGAGCCGGCGGACGCCGACGCCAACCACCTCAAGGACGGCTACCAGTGGCGCAAGTACGGCCAGAAGGTGACGCGCGACAATCCCTACCCGAGAGCCTACTTCCGCTGCGCGTACGCTCCCTCCTGCCCCGTCAAGAAGAAAGTAAAAAGATCAAGATCTGATTTTCAACAAAATCCCCCGCCAACCACCCCCCACCCCTCTTTTTTTTTCTTCTAAATAGTAAAAGAGTGAAAAATGGCGCAGGTGCAAAGGAGTGCAGATGACAACTTGATGCTGGTGGCGACGTACGAGGGTGAGCACAACCATGAGCAACGTGCCCAGAGCGAATACTCCTACGTCAACGACGCATCGGCGAGCCAGAAGCACCACCAGGCCGGGTCGTCGCCGTCACTGCCGTGCTCCATCATCTCCATCAATTCGTTGGGCCGGACGATCACCCTTGGCCTGGCGGCCGACCAACGGCAGCCGGGATCGAGCTCGAATGCTGAGGCGGTCGTCGTCGGGGAGATTGTAACGCCCGAGTTTCGGAAGGTTTTGGTGGACGACCTCGCGAATTTGCTCAAGAATGATTCCGAGTTCATCGAGGCGCTGGCCAGCGCCGTGGCTGATAGGGTGATGGAGAGAATACCAGCAGCAGGGCACATATTCTGATGCAACAATGTGTAAATCACGCTCGTGGATGGATGCAAAATAAATGTGAATATACACATGCACTTTTCATTTTGCCGCTGAAAAAACATAATAAACTTATATACTTGCCATCAGAAACTACGACTTTATTAACTAGCTTCTAGCTACTTTATAAACTGTTCCTCACCGTCTAAATTGAGACCCACCTGACTAAAATATATATATCTATATGTTTAAGAGAAGAAACAAAATAACGTATGTGAAATATATACTTATATTTATAGCCGCGTGGGCTACAATAAATGACATTACGAATCTAGATATCGATTTTTAAATTTTATACCAATTGCTACATATTTTTTATCCTTAATAAAGTTAATAAAACTCTTGTGCTTGTTTTACCTATATTAACACTTCTACCGTATTTATTAAAATAATAATTTTAGGTAGTATACTGAACTCTCTGAAGTACTACGACAGAAAAAGTGCTCATTCTAATCTTATCATGTCGCTCAAGATCAATGGTAAGTGAGATGTAGGATAGAGCAGTGGAGCTATAACCTTAAGAGGCTATTATATTTAAGCCTGATATCACTACTTATTTCAAAGAAATATCAAAGACCGTGAGTGTATTCATTACCTTTGCTTTGCACTAACCTCTTCCACTTCTCAAGAATTTTTTTCCAATTTTCTATAATTTGAATTGAATTATCGGTGCCATTGATATGTGGTTTCTCAAGGGAATATCTTTCTATGATTGATAAATATCAAAATAAATATATTTTTCTAATGTATTTATGTTTACTTGGTTTACATGGCGACGTGTAGCATTGTTCTTACTTTAAATTAAAAGTGGTAGAAGTGAGTAATTTAGTTATATTTACTTCATGGTTATTGAATTATTTTCATAATAGCTTCCATTAACATTTATATTCGTAGATTTGAGGGCGGATAATTTAGATATGAATCAAATGTGTTACTTTATGTTATCTTTCGTAATGACATATGTGCGTAATTGTTTAGATGCAAATTTAGATGTTACTTTGCGTTATTTTTCATATAATGGCATATGTCATTAATTTATATACAAACTTATGAGATTATTTTAAATTATCTTTCATAACAGTAGAGGTTGCTAGTTTATGTATAAATTTAGGGAAGTTATTTTAAATTATATTTCATAATAACACAGTTGGGCAACAGATGCAAATTTAGGGGTTTTTTTCATAATAATATAGTTTGACAATGGAATGGAGTGTCCTCGATACTCAGAACGTGGCAAGTTTGTTGAAGTGAAGTCTTCTGCAAAAAAACAAGAAAGAAGAAACTGACGTCAGGGAAGCTACGTATGCACAAGTGTTCTCATAGTGGCGTTACAACTCTTGATAGGAGAGTTAAAATTGTTGTCCTCCAAGAATATGACCTCAACGAGTTGACAGCATGCGCTTGACTTGTAATTAACAGGTAGAAGTCATAAAAGAAGACGTACTTATGATTCTAAATATCTAGTGTCAAGCGTACGTGTCGATAATGACGATATAGAATGTTAATGATTTTGAATCACGAAAGTACAAATCTTTATGTTACAAAAGTTTGTTAGAAAACCATGGAAAAGGAACCCAAACCAAAGACTATGCAGAGTTAGGCTTGAACCTTTTGGTAGTTGTATATGTAGAACACGTGTCTCAGCTCCACTTTTTCTTTTTCTTTTCCAGTACAACGCGCACACATGGAAACATGCCAGAGCGGTAGGGGTCGTTGTGAGCTTGTGTCGGCAATTGGCTAGTAGGGATTAGGGCAACTTCAACAGTTACAATAATATCTCTTTTGCTTTTTTCTTAAATTGCTATAGAGGTATATAACCATTTTTATTATATTATTATATGAAATAAAAATATATAAGGATGCGTGGTGCAACGTGCCATCCCTTATAAGTGAGACCCATATATATAAGTGTCCTAGTTTATTTTACACTTTTACTTTTCCTCGCCCTATCTCCGTCTGTTCTCTCTCCTAGTTGATACCTCATGTCCTCTTGTGCTCCTCCATTCTCGATGCAGCGTGCCAAGAGCGATGGAGGATTGGAGGTGCTCGTACTGCTCTTCACTAACCGTGATCTGGTGGAGAGCCATGCGGCTCCTGGATGAGCGGTGGTAGGTAGCTTGATTCACGTCATTACCGTTGCTCGAGGTGATGGAGATGTTTCGCCTCTTGTTGTACTTGTATGCCTACACTGGCAGCACTAACCTAGATAGCTTTCGCCTAGTGGTGGATTGGGGCATGTTGCGGTTGTGGATTGCAGGTGGAGGGAGAAAAAACTATCACCGGGGAGGAAAGAGGATGAAGGTGGTATCCCTTTTGTTTGAGGGAGAGATGAGAACTTTTGAGGGACTGAGAAAACAATTCAGGGAAAGGGGACTATTTTTTCAGTCACGTAAAGCATGCTATTACCCTTCCGTTTCCTATTTGACATTTTTTAAAAATAAGGGTATGAATTTTCTTATTTTGCTAGAGATGCTCCAATGGCGAGCAGTGAGGGCACGATGGCATGCGACGGGTGAGGAGCATAAGGCCATGCGACTTAGGAGGGGGCCCAATGGTGGTGGAGGAGCATGAGGTATAGTTGTCCAAATGGGCTGCCCAGGCACGGTATCATGGCACTGGCACGGCGAGGCACGGCATGGTTAGGCACGGCGGCGCTGCTGTGCCGTGCCTGATAGTGCCACCGTGCCGGCAATTTGGCCAAGGCACAGCACTACGGCCTCTTAATTAGCCGTGTCGTGCCGTGCCGATGGGCACGGTAGCCCACCGTGCCGTCCCGTGCCAGCTCGAGCACCGCCGCCGTGCCGTCGAGCAATAGGCGTGCACTATCGAGTAGCAGTAGCGCGCCGCGCCGACGCACACCACCACCTCTGTGCAACCGTCGCAGATCCCACACCTAGGTTCGCCGCTGCTGCAGATCCTGCGCGGATGCGCCCTTAGCCGAGCGCCGCCGCCGCGGGACGTGCCCCTAGCCGAGCACAGCCGCTGAGGGGACGCGCCTTGGTCGAGCGTTGCTGTGGCACGGACGTGCTCATGGCCGAGCGATGCCACCGCGGGGACGTGCCCTAGCCACGCGCCTGTGCCACAACCGCCGCGCACCCTAGGCCCTCGCCTGCACCTGCGCTTGCGCTGCCGCGCGCCCTTGGCCCCGCGCCGCCACCGCCGTTAGTTTGCGTGGTGAAGAAAGGAAGGGAGAGGCAGTAGAAGTTAGGGTTAAGGAGGAGGAGATCATTATATATTTTCATCCAATGGCTCTGGTCCATCCAACGTTCATCCAACGGTACAAACAAATCGAGCCGTATAGTGCCAGTCCATTAACCGTGCCATGCCCGGCCGATATGATGGCCCAGGCATGGCACTACCACCGGGCGGTTCCAGGCACGGGCACGATGGACCTCGGGCCGGGCCGTGCTTTTTAGTTCCGTGTCAGTGCCGGCCTAGAAGGCCTGGCCCATTTGACCAAGTATAGCATGAGGCCATGTGACTTAGGAGGGGCCCCGATGGTGGTGGGAGAGCCGAATTAGGGTGGATTTCATAGCAATTGGAGCATCATTGTGGTGTAGTAGAAGAGTAGCGCTGAGATTTTAGTAGGTGCGCTCTTTGCTATTGCTTAATCTACTTCGATTAAACCAAAGGCTAACCTAAATAAGGTTAACCAAACTTTCGATCCCATTTATACTTTGGTTTCTATTTTTCAAAGACTGAACCTGCAAATCCGAACTATAAAATCGAGATATTGCTTTAGACTGAATGCCCACCCCCTGTCTGCCACTAAATTTAACGCTAAAACTAAGCTTGACTCAGATTTTAATTGGTATGGTTTCTGGAAATATTTTTTATTCGTTTTCCTGATCAAATACTTTGTTTAGTTGGAAACTTAGCTTTGTTGGTTAGGTCTGTTATGATAGAACATATCTATCCGAATTCAAGTCTTTAACTTGATATGGATGCACATATTTTTTTTCTAAATTCATTTCATGAAGAAGAAATATTGGCCCTGTTCGGCGGGCTGTTTTTTTGGCTTATAAGCCGGCTATGGCTGATTTGCTGTGAGAGAAAAACACTGTTCCACGGCTGATAAGCCGTGCTGATAAGCTCAGCCGAACAGGGGGATTATTCTTTTAGTGTTAAGTGGTGTGCCTACCATCGACGCCTCAGCAAGGTTTGTACGGTGACATTATGAAGCTTAAGATGTTTTAGTGTACTATCTTGAAGATATTCAGTTCTCACATGAGTGAAGTGTTGTGGTTCACTCTGCTTGGTGTCGTGGCTGAGGGTCTCCTCCCACAGCTTTTTCTTGCTGATCTTTGTGTCTAGTAGTAATCCTCAGATTATCGTTGGCTAACATGTACTAAAACTTCTGCTTCTCTTAATGAAATACGTGTCTAAGGATAAGGATATGATCGAAAAAAATATTGGTAGATGCGCGCATACATAAGTGGATGGTATACCGTACGTGTTTCCAAAGTACCTTGTTCGGTTGTTGACCTAATTTTACTGGCTCACTGCACTAACCCTTCAGTCCACGATGACGTCACCCCGAAAACCGCGGCATGCGTCAGACTGGAGACGTCATCGCGGCAAGTGGAGCACGGCTCCGGTGAAAAAGATGCCACGTACTATATGGATGCAAGTGGAGTACGTGGAAGTGGAACCATAAACATGTTGCCATGTTGGTACATATGGATTCATGATTTCCTTTTTCAATAATGACTTCCAGCGGACTTGACCAGCCCTAATCTCAAGTCCTGGCCGCCTATTGCTCCACTAGGACACTGCCATCCTAGTTGGCTTTTCTGAATTGAACACGGAGCAAATCATCTGATGCACATGATCGTCGACCAAGTCTCATCTCTCATGCTGTGGGTCTGACAAACTGTGAAGGACCGAAAACGGCGACCAGAGAGGGTGAATGGGAGCCGCTATTTTTTTTTTCAAAACTTCCGGCCGCCGTTCTAAAATCACCATCAAATACGCAAACCCAACACCACGATGTTCACGGCCCTAATGAGAGGGTGGATGTTCCCCAGGAACACAGCGAGACACCACAAAGCAATCCGAGCGTGAGCACATACCGAATCTAGGACAGAAAATAGGATATCCAACTCCTATTAAGAAGAAGCGAGTTCCCAAACCTAAAATATCCAAACCAACTGGTGGCAAGAGTATCTAGATAGGTTCCTTGAATTAGTGGAAAGCCAACGCAAAAGATGAAACGCAAAACGGAGCTCAAATGAATAAATCGTAGACGTAATAGTGAGCTCGGGAATTTAGACCGGAAATTTCAAAGCCTTCGACCGGAAAATCCAGAGACCAAGCAGCAGCTGCAGGGGTGGGACTGCACACCCACTGCACAGAGAGATCACCGAGCAACAAAAAGAAAAACAACCGAGAGTGCTACTCAAGCAACAGGAATTAAGAAATCAAGGAACAATTAGCTTAAGAGGGAATTGAATATTTCAAACACTATTGCTTGACTGAGACATCTCCAAAAGCCTTGAGATCAATTCACGCGAACTGCTGCTCCTGCTTTTGGTGCTGTGTGTGCATGGACAGAGAGATGTGCAGGCGGAGGGGCTGCTCTCCACTGTGCGCTGCTCATCGGACGGGCGAGCACTTGCTCGGTGCTGGGAGCGCACGGACTCTGAGAAAGAAAGCTCGGGTCTGAACGCGCCGAAAGGGAGGAAGAGCTCGAGCGATGGACCTGGGCAGTCTGGGCGAGGGCAAGCGTCCACTGGACTCTGGGAGCGCACGGCGCTTGCTACGCTCGGCTCTGGAGCGCTGCAGCAGGGCCTCCTCACCTGCGTCTCCGACCAGCGGACGGTCAGAGCACGAACAGGAGCGACACCTCACGCACTGAAGAGAAAGGGCGATCGAAAAATCGATGAAACTAGATCAAATCGAAATGAATCGCTCCTAAATTTTGCACAGGCAATCACAACAGAGGAGGGAAGCTATTCCCAAGAAATCATCGCTCAATACGAACTCACGTCCGGGAAAATCAAATCGCGTGCATGAATTCGAGTTTTCCCCAAAACAAAATTCGCCCTGATACAAGAGCTCATGTGGAATTGGTTCGATTCACTCCACACATATCTAGCTCGTCTCAGATTAAAAGGAACAAACCAAAACCACCTCAAATCGATGAACGAAAAATCACCAAAAAATAGTTCCGAAAATCACAGAAAAAGAAAAGCTTCAGATTTAGAGAGGGGAACAAGTGGTGCACGAATTTGATCCTTATATTTACTTATTAAGAGGTTCGATTACAAGTCACTCCTAACGAATCAAAACTATAGATGGCAAAAAGCTCACGAACAAGAGCCACTCCTCTCTCTAACCCTAGACTCCTCTCAACACCACACAAATGAGAGTGACCCTCCAAGGATAGCTGCCCATTCAGTTCCTTCACATATTTATAGACATCCGTCAAAAGATAAAAACATCCTCACATGAAGTAATCACTAAATACCTGCTAGAGGTAAATCCATCCAACAACGGACCTGGCGCCTTTTCGACATCGCTTCGCCTCGATGCAAGATTCGAGATGCCACCACGTGTCCGCCGATCCGCCACTCTCCGGTTTTGAGGCCCAAATCGGTCAAACCCGCGGTCGATAGTTTTACGGCCCAAACCATCAAACCATCCACATCTGATTTTGAGGCCCAAACCAGCAAACCGTCCTCCGATGATTTTGAGGCCGAAACCACCGAACTCCTCTGATGGTTTTGAGGATGAACCACCAAACCCCCGTGCACACCCGCCAGGCGTGACTAACCGATGTTGACGCATGTCCGACCTCCACCAAGCTTGACGCCTTCACCTTCCTTCTTGACTTGACCGACGCCATCTACATCTCCCATGTAAATGCGTGTCCAGCCTCCACCAAGTGCCACGACGCCATTGTCCTCCTTGACTTGGTCGACGCCGACTTCATCACCTATGTACTCTTGCACTTGTCGATGTCCCCAAGTGGCAGCCACCTCAGCTGGTCACCCGACCTCCTGATCCCTCGGTCCAAGCCTCACATCTGTTATTCACCACTTCCAGTCCATCGGCATGGCACATCCTTACTTGATCTTCACCTCGCCGTCGGCCACTGCCTCTGAGCTCCACACCTGCGCACCATAAGCCAAGAGACATGTTGCACAATACACTTAATGCAACACAACTCATCACAATACCTCTAGTTAGCCATTAGCATAATCAAGCACATATAAAATATGACTCAACTGGAAAAGCCTCAAACCTTTCACACATATGTCAATCATTTATCACACACACATGGGCACATTTGCACCATGTGTTCACAAATTGCAGACGAATTTTCTGCAGGAACAGTTGCTCCAAAAGAAAGAAAGAAAAAAAAGAAATTGAAGATTATAATTGTAGAGACAGGAAACCCATTTCGGCCTTATGCGTTCATAACCAAAATTTGGTAGTTACATTGCTTAAGCGCCGGTAGAACAACTGGCAGAGCCAAAACACGTGAGAAACGATTCCACGTGTCAGCTCTCGCGAAGCATATGAGGTGTGGGGTACTCGTCAGCAAAAGGGTACGTCACAAGACGACCAACAGAAAATGTCACGCAACCGGACTGAACGGATGTTTCCGTACGCCGCGCAGAATACGACTTGAAGGGGTTAGCATGCGCTTCACTCTCTGGATAGCACAAGCAGCCTACTCCCCCGTCTCAGAATACTGGACGTTCTAGGAGTTAAAGCATAGACTAAGGTTGATGATAAAAGACCTCTGTAGCTCTATGAGCAATCATACAAAGGTGTTTGGTTTGAGGAGTTAAAGTTTAACAAATATTGTAGCACTTTCGTCTTATTTGACAAAAAGTTTCTAATTTTGGACTAATTAGGCTTAATAGATTCGTCTCGTAAATTACTCCTAATCTGTGCCGACATGTATGCAATTAGTCTACATTTAGTACTCCATGTATTTGAGGAAATATTGATGTGATGGGAGTTAAACTTTAACACATTGAAACCAAATATGCCCTAAGTGTTTACTGAGATGACTAATGGCCTCCGTCCTACTCACACCAACTAGTATCTCTGCATAAACAAATGATCTCCTTTCTACTCTTCTGACTCCCACAGTCGCATCGTCTGTTTTTTCTTGTTCTTTTATTCGAGCAGTGGAGGACAGGAAAGTGATTGATGGACAGATGTTGTACTCGGTTGTACGTTGGTATAGGCTGCTGCCCATCCTGAAGAGCTAAAACGTCATCCTTATACAAATTTCAAATGCCCCTACATCCATTATTCTGGGACAGAGAGAGCAATACATAATTTGATTTGAAGACTTGACTGACTTGACAACCCTTTAATCCTTTCTTTACTACATATCTAGTCAGGACTACGTGTCAATACAGATAAGATAATATATTAAATCAACAAAAGTATGGTGGTTTGGCTACCAAAAGTAACAACTTTTGTAAATTAAATCAAAGATATTGAAAGGAATTCAAACAAAAGAGAACATGCAGAAAACATGCTGATTTAAGCGCTGTTGTTGAATTTGCAAGCACAACTTTTGCTTCATGTTGTTTTATCTAGTGCTTTTATGAGTTAGAGGCGTTTTGTGATTTTTAACTTCTCTCTCCCATCCACTTCTAGATTAAATAGGTGTTAATTACGATAATTGAAGAGTATCTTTTAGCAAAGACAATATTGAGCAGTGTCCATTAACAAATACCATCATTGAAGAGTGTCCTACAACAAATTTACCCCTGATAAATTTCTCTTACATTGTGGTTGCATGTCTTCGCCCTGGCCTGATTTAATTAATTAGCTTGATCAATTAAGACAGACTCAATACAATAACCAAATAACCTTAAAAAATTATGCCATGAGAATAGCGGAATAGCTGATGTAAGGATGCGTCACACTCATGACATCAGCAGAGAAAATATCATCAGCACTTCGTGCCAATTGCCAAGTGGAACAGCTTGGCTGAAAAAGACCGCTACTTCTTGCACGACTTGACGACGAGCATCGCTGCAGACAGATTTGTAGGACCTACTACAGCTGCCTGTTGACTTGACCCCGTATTCGTGAGGGCTTAGCCACTACGGAGTACTACTATTGGCTGGTGACTTTCTCAAATAGGCAATGAAACCTAACATGGGACATGAGCCCTTCCAGCAAGTCGTGCACGATGATGCTGTGCATTATACTAGTATATCTAAACATATCTACTAAAGTCGTGGAAAGGGCAGCCTCCGCCCCTCCTCACATATCACTGTTATCAGCACAGTAAAACAGTAACAGGTTGTGTGAACAGTATTCGTCCAATATGAACAGTCGTACCCGTTTGCAACAGTAAACCCCATAACAGTATGGGTTTTTTACTGTCCCAAATACCTGTTAGTGCACGTTAACGGATCCATCACTGTAGCACATACCTATTACTGTTATGCAGTTTTCTTTTTCTATTCTCCTCCACCTTCCATTAAAAATAAAAAAACCCCGCCTGTGCTTTGCACGGTCCCTGCTAGTTATACAAGTGGCGATCATAATCGGAAACTATGTTCATAATTTCCATAGCTATCAACTCATCTAGAAACTGTTCGTCACTGGAAGCTAGTTTCTCAACCCACCATTTCCACTCGTGAGGTCAAAATAAATTCTATACTTCCTTCTCTCTTCCCTATCCTAACCGCTCTCTCCCTCCCCTTCGTGGCGACTTCATGGGCACAAGCACATGACCGAGCATGGGCGGCAGGTGTGGTGAATGGCATGGTGGCATGAACTGGTCCCGGAGGAGGGGGTCTCGAGGGCGCGGTCACAACCAACGCAAAGGTGAGGGAGGTGACACAGACAAGGAGAGACGAGCAGATAATAAAGAGAGAAGGGAAATAAAAAGGGCATAGGAGTGAAGGAAAAAATAAAGGAAGGAAAGATGAAAAGAAAGAAGAAAATAAAAAAATTACGAATATTTCACTCTTAGCGGTTGTTTTACCAAATGTTTTTTTAGAGCTATCGGAGCCAAAGAGGACTTCTCCATTAGAGAAGCTGGAGCCCTAGCAATTTTTGTTAAAATCAAAGCTCTACCAAACACATCCTAAAACAAACATGGTTTCATGTGGATGAATTCTAGGATAGCACAGATTGATGTTCCCTGGTGCTCACCACCAATTCATGCCACCAATGTTTCTAGGCATGAATTCAGGTTGCATACCCGCATCCACGCAACACAAGGTCCAAGTGAGTCGCCAAGACTACAATGAGGAAATCATATACCTCCAACAAATATGAAATCTATATACATAATAATCGTTTGTAGCAACGCAAGGATATGTTTTCTAGTATATGACTCATATGTGAACTTCTCGCTTTTTCTGTCTCTTCATCAAACCAGATGGCGGCTTAGTTACTTTGAAACAGACGTAAACCATTTCTCATTCATGGTATCCTTGCGTTGCTCATGCCATTATATTATATTAGTTGTGTATGCAAGAAAATTAACAAATATAAAAAAACTCGACCCGTAGAGGGTAAGACAGCTTTCGGACATTGTGCTTAAGAAAAAGTCCTCACGTATGTCGAGAAAACCCCTAAACCTATCGTCTGCCCCATGCCAAAGTACAGGTTTAAGGCTAGCCCAGTCTCACGAGAGCTGCGTTGATGCTATGTATGGGTGGGGTAAAGGTTTGGGGGTTCATTGTGCTTAAGAAAACGATCTTTTCATGCAGGTCGAGAAAACACATACCAACACGCAGATAAACTATGCCTCCTCCAACAACAACAAATCTGCCCTTGAGGGGGTTCGAATTCTTGCTGGCAGGGTGTAAAACGTACCTCTAGACCAACTGGTCTAGCGTTCGCTATCAGCTTAGTTTTTTTAAAGGTGTTGAAATAAAGCTTAAATGCGCGTGTGAATCACCGAGTCTGTGCTGCAACTCGTGAATGAAACAAAAATCATGACACGCATCTGCTACTTGCTGCTAACGTACCGTGTATGACGCCATAAAACCTGATGTCATAATGAAAGGTGGAAAAGGCCGAAATGTCTACGCCGTGCAAAGAATCCAAAGAAAAGGTGGAGAAAAGTCTAGGCCGTATATAATAGAATCTGTTAAAACGGGGAGGCTTCGCTGCGTCACATCTAGCGGGTCGTGCTGAACTTTCTAATATAAGGGTCAAACTAACAGTCCGTTCGTTTCGCTGGTTTATTGTGGCTAAAAGTACTATTCGCTGGTTTGTTGTGAGAAAAAAATACTGCTGGATGGCTGCTGATTCCGCTGAATATCTCAAACGAATAGGGTGTAAATTAGCATTGCTGACAAATGGCTATTAGGCAGTACTCTATCCAATGCAACTTTCTCACTATAACAACGGTTACATGGTGTTGCTTCGCATTTTTAATACCAAAAATGACCTTATTTCTTGAGTTGGCGCTAGCTATAGAAAGACATCCTTCTGTGTTTCTATTGTTTTCAAAAGGAAGATAGGAGTTTTTTTTTCCATCACATTCCCATGTGACTACGTGCGAGAGCAAGAAAATTACGAGAAACACAAAACAAAAATATAATGCAGGGGCACTAATAATAATGGTCAGATTAATACTAGCACCAATTGACTTTGTTTCTTGACTTCGTGCGGCAGAAAAGTCTCTTTGTTTTCCCATGATTCTATAAGCTAAAAAGATACAAAACTATAGTTTATGACAAAGAGGCTATTAGCAGAGTTTATTAAACTCCAAACAGGATACAGTTTTAACAAAACTACGGTTTTAAAAAAAATACAAGATTTGTTGTATTCAAACGTCCAGCTGCTATTGGAAGTCACAGTATTTTGAAAACTATAATACTTCTTTAATACTTGAAAGATAGTTCGAATCAAACAGTGGGTTAATCTGTGACCGGACCAGGCCTGTGGTTCTTGCGAGCAAGCGAGGGATAGAGAAAGCTCGAGAGGGTACGCAAAACCAGAAGCGATGACTTGGCGCAAGTCAACCGCGTTCACAAAAGACTCCACAAAGAATTGACGGGACACAAGGGAGAGGCTATCTCTTTCGTCTGATCTCCTGGCGAGTGGCGACAGCTCTCTTCTGCGTTCGTTCTTTGCGCGATGGTGCACCAGCGCCGCACATGACAAAAAAATGCGAAATCAGAAATAAAGTGGGCTGGAGCCCAACGATCTATGGGTAGCACGCCGATTACAGCGATTGCTCAATTGTGGTGTTTCACTGTTTCGTCCGTACAACTCTCTTGGTGGAATCAGAAACTTCTTTTACCCACAGTCTAGTCAAGCCGGCTATTTTTCCCGGAAAACTTGTACTAATTAAACTAGAGCACCTACGAGTCCACGTCTACGAGAGGAAACTGAGCCTCCGGAAGCGTTCTGTACTTGGTAAAATATCTCGTGGAGTTTCTAAATAAAAATAAAAAATAAAACTATGGACATCCATAACGTATCTATTGATATACATGGTTTTTCATATGATTTTTCTAGATTGAATTAGAATCTTAAATTTTGCTATAATAATATACATATATAGATGCACTATGTATAGCTTCATAATTTTAAAAACTCCTAAGTATATTTTAAAAAAGATCATTACGATTCAACTAAGTAAAAGGTTTGCACTCAATATTTTCCCTCCATATTATAGTTATATATTTTTTGTTACTTAATCTATTCTATCCACCAGGAGGCATACTCTAGTCCATTATGATTTCCAATCTTCAATGAGTCAATCAATAATATCAACTTTAAGCAAACATATAAGAATGATAATGATATTTATATGATGCTTTATAAATATTATTAAATATGTTTTTATAAATTTGGATATATAAATATTGATACCGTTTTTTATAAATTTACATAAACCTATAAAAGTTTGATTTAGTTTAAATCTAAGATTTCCTAGATAGGGGTACTATTAGTATGCCTTTAATTTTGTGTGGCCACAAGCGGCCACAGTAAGGGCACTGAAGTGTGTCAATTTCATCGACCTTAAGGCTGACCTAGATTTCTTAGGGCTAGTTTCATATATTACAACATTAGTTAAGCCAAAAATTCCTTGCGTGAAGAGCTATAAGGTCAGGCTTAAGACCCACCCTTTTGGAATAAAGTTTAGAAAGATCACAAGCTCAAGGTGAATCTGTCACCGTGGCCTCGCCTTTCTCCTTGCACCACTTGATCTACGGAAAACTCCACTAGCATCGAGAAGAACCACACGGATGCACCAGATCCTCCACCGAGCCCCTCTATGTCTAGTCCTCCTATATGTGTCCGGGTCCATGGCAGCAGTCCTCCACTGAGTGCAGGGGTACAAGGCGGTGATGCTATTAAGTAGGGGCAGAAGTGTGGGCACCATTGATGGAGGCAGAAAGCGCAACTACAGGCAGAAGTATATGAGACACTACTATAGGTGAGGGCAAGAGATGGCAACGCTGGGGGCGGTGATAGGAGCAGTGGTGCTGTGGTGAACGGAATAGGTAGGGGCGTCGAGGTGTGGGAGACAAAGTGATGATGTGATTTTTTTATCTTTAAGTGGGACCTGCCTTATGGCTAAACCAGCTTTTATAGAGAGAGGTTGGCCTCATAATACATAGAACCCGTCTTAAGACCATTGCATTAACAGTGGCATTTGGGTAAATTCGTTTTTTGTTTTTCTTACTTCCTTGCGCGAAGAGCTATAGCACCACCTACAAAACGAATAACAGAGAGCGGACATTTTAGCTCTACCACTTCGCCATGTGCTACTAGTAGGAAGGCGAAGCCAAAGCCGGTCTTCTCTCACACAAGGCACGAGCGAAATGCGAACACAACAGAATAGTCGTGTTTGATGCAAATCCGGGCCCGTGCGTGCTTACACACCGGTTTTATATTTAATAACACGGAGTATTTTACCCAAAACAAGCAGATCGAATCGAAGAAGGCACCGAGCGGCGCGCGCTCTTCGTTTCGTTTGGTTGCACGCGCCAACAATCCCCGACGCGGTCAATCAAACCCCCACGAGACCACGACACGACACGACACGAGGGAGAAGGAGAATGACGCGCACAGTGACGCCACACGGTGACGCTGTGCTCCGTGACGATACTACAGCGCGCCGCGCGCGTGGCTTCTCGTATCGTATCGTATCCCGACCGGTCACGGCGCTCGGGCTCGCGCTTCACTTTTTCCACTCAGTTGCGTCACAATTTTCACGACGCCCCAGCCCGTCGTCGTCCATCCCTCCGGGCTCCGGCTTGGCTGCTCGCTCCGCGGTCCCCTCTTCGGCGGTTCGTCCCTTCCCCTATATTAACCACACGCCCTTCCTGCGGAAAGCATTCGTTCGCATCCGAGTGTCCTCCTGATTCCATCCTCCATTCCTCCTGACCCCCTCGGGCTCGACAGCTTCACTGCACGCTCGCTTACGCGGAGAGACACAGACGCCGCGCAGGTCATCGATGCTGCTCATGGACTCGGCGCGCCGCGCCGGCTGCTCCCCGGTCTGCTTGGACCTCAGCGTCGGCCTTTCGCCGTCGTCGCCGGGGAGCGGCCCAGAAACGATAGCTGACACCGAGAGGCTTGACGGTCCCGCCGCTGGCTGCAGGGTGACATCGTCCTTGTCTGACGAGCAGGTAACTGACCGACCGTTTCCTCGCCGCTCGGCTTCCTCGTCCACTCGTCCCTGAATCTATCGGTGGTGTGACAGGCCAAGACTCTGGAGGCCAGGCTCACCCAGGTCAGCGAGGAGAACCGGCGGCTCACCGAGATGATCGCCTACCTGTACGCCAGCCAGGTCGCGCAGCGGAGCCCCGACAGCAGCAGGAAGAGGAGCAGGGACAGCCTGGAGCCGTCGAATTCGAGCGACGCCAACGGCAGCGACAACACCAAGGCCGAGCCCGACCATGCCGTCGAGAGCGCCCTCAGCGACGAGGGCACGTGCAGGCGGATCAAGGTCACCAGGGTCTGCACCCGGATCGACCCCGCCGACACCACCCTCACCGTCAAAGACGGCTACCAATGGCGCAAGTACGGCCAGAAGGTGACCCGCGACAACCCGTCCCCGAGAGCCTACTTCCGCTGCGCGTACGCGCCCTCCTGCCCCGTCAAGAAGAAGGTACTAGATTTCATTTCACGCATTTGGTTCGCGGTGATCATCGCCCGACAAGAAGAAGGCGGTCTGTCGCTGACGACAACTCTGTTCAATCCTTGGAATGGAACAGGTGCAGAGGAGCGCGGAGGACAGCTCCTTGCTGGTGGCGACGTACGAGGGCGAGCACAACCACCCGAGCCCGACGCGCGCCGGCGAGCTCCCCAGCCCCGCGACGGCGAACGGGCCCGTGCCGTGCTCCATCTCCATCAACTCCTCCGGCCCGACTATCACGCTGGACCTCACCAAGAACGGAGGCGGCGGCGTGCGGGTGCTCGACGCCGCCGAGGCGCCCGACCTCAAGAGGCTGTGCCAGGAGATCGCGTCGCCGGATTTCCGAACGGCGCTGGTGGATCAGATGGCGCGCTCGCTCACCAAGGATCCCAAGTTCACCGACGCGCTGGCTGCCGCGATCCTGCAACAGCTGCCGGAGTACTAGTGCCTAGCGTCCCCCCTGTTTTTAGTACTCGAGAGTGTCCGTCTTCAAAGAGCGGTTCTTTCATCATCAGGAAAGAAAAACCTTGGTAGGAACAGTTTGTGTTTACTGAGATTAGAGCCAAATCTCCATCAAATTTATATGCGTAATTTCTAGTTTTTTTCTTCTGGTTAGGATCTGAACTGTACTAGTACTGTACATTTCACATGTCCATAGACCATAGTTCCATCATGAATTTAAATAAGGGCCATTGTCAAATATCATAACTGCTTTCTTTTATCTGAATTTTATCCGCCAAGGTATCAATGGCCAAAATTGCGCTACGATCCCCGCATGAAATGCATCTTCCACAAGATTTATCCAACACATTTTATGGTGTTTGGAGTACAGTTTGATTAAAGGATGTGTGGGTGATTAATTAGTTTGAATATAGCTCAAGCTTGAAATGCATCTTTTGCTCAAATCGTAGTTTCAATTTGATCTCATTTGTACAATAATTTGAGATCCAATATCTGTGTTTTACATTTTTTTTTTTGCAGAAGTCGACATTCTCGAAGTATATGCAACAACCAAATGATTCAATATCTGTGTTTTATCCACAGCAAAAAGAAAAAAAAATATCTGTGTTTTACATTCGTACAGTATCTGTGTTTTACATTTGTACAATAATTTAAGACCCAATATCGGCTTAACCCAATTAATTCGGTTGTCCCCATATTCTATCATTTGTAATGCCTAAAACTATGCTGCCTTGATCCAGGATCAATTGCACAAGAGAATTCATAGTTTAATACAAGTTCACATCACACTGAAAGTATTTGAATTTACATCAAAAGTTTTGTTTCACACTTAGCACAAGCACATATCCATACATCAGAGTTCTACTATGGAAAGCTTAACATGTTTGGTACATTCTTATGGCACATGCCACACCCATAAGCTACAGCTCACATCGAGGGCACACTAGTACTCAGCAAACTGTCAGGGGGATTGAGGGCATACAAATATCCATAAATAGGAGTAAAGATGGCAACGGAAAATTCCCCGTCGGAGGATAAGCCACCATCCCCGTCCCCGCGGGAGGGAATTTTACCCGTCCCCGTCCCCGTGAACAACCACGGGGAGTCTTCCTTCACCATCCCCGATCCCCGGCGGGGATTTCGTCCCCGCGGGGATCCCCGTCCCCGCATAAAACAACATACATAGGCATAAATCTTGTAAGGTTGACAGATTCACACATGTATAAATCTAGCAGCAAGATTCATAAAAGATCACAGATTCATAAATCATGTGATACTCATTAGTCTAATCAATCTAGCAACACAGTTCACCAGCAAGACACAATGTGTCCAGGCGTCCAGGTCATGCTCCAGCCACATAGTCACATACATTGATACATACCAACAACTAAAGATCTACCAGCAACATAGATGTCTAGGACTCCAGGAGTCCAGGTGTCCAGCACATAAGCATACACATAGGCACATACACATGACAACATATGTGTCCAGGTGTCCAGCACAAAAGATAAGCACAGGCTGCACAGCAGGTCAGCAGCACAAATGAGATTATAGTAGTCCAGCTCTAGTTAGCCGTCATGAAGTTCAACCTTGCCAAAAGAACAGCTCTAGCTCCAAACTCACAGGAGTGCAAGTCCCTGCATACAGCAAGCAACAATAGTCAATGGATAAATAAGTCCTCAATTTTGTGGCAACAAAGATAGCTACAATGCATTGTCAATTAACAATTTTCAAATAATACCTCCATTCCATCTTGTATCTCCTGAAGACAAGTCCAAAAGGTGGCTTTTTCTTCATTGTCACCTACAAATAAACAATTGCAAGACATGAATTAGCATTTATGATAATAGAAAGATGCAGTGATGATGATTTATAACTAGAACAACTTATAAACCTTTGTATTTGTTTCGAAGCCAATCTTATGAACACATTAAGGCCTCCAATATCTCTGGAGTGAGCCGGCTGCGATGCTCACTAAGGACCCTTCCACTTGTACTAAAGGCAGATTCAGATGCAACTGTAGTAACTGGAATAGCATAAATATCTCTTGCAATCTTCCTCAATGTAGGATAACGTGTCCCAGCCACCTTCCACCAATCAAGAATCTTGAAATTTTCAGAGTTGATTGGGACCAACTCATCATCCAAGTACCTATCTAGCTAAGATTTGAATCTGACTGTTGTTGGCCTCCTACTAGCAACTCGTGCACTAATTGTAGATAGAACACCTGAATTTACAAGTGAAGGAGTTGTTGATTCTATGTTATCTTCATCCTCTTCCACTTCATAATCCTTCATCAATTCATACAGGGAGTTTTTCACCTCACTAACTTTCTCTAGACACTCTAAATGTGACTCACCAGTAAGGGTCTCAAGAAACCCAACCAAGAAATCAGTCTTAAACCGAGGATCAAGAATAGTGGCCAAGCCCATAGGTCCTTGAATCTCCTTCCAATACTTATCAAACTTCTCTATCATTTCAAATGACATTTGCTCTATAATAGGGTTGCCACAAACAGCCCACTGTCTAATCTGCTCTTTAGCCTCACAAATTTTTAGGAGTTGAATATTTGCAGTCACATAATTTGTTCCAGAAAATACTTCAGTGATGTCATTCATAAATCACGAGAAACAGTTTACACATGCTGAACAGTTAGAAATTATGAAATAAAAGGCATAAAATGGGTAGCATGCATGAAATCGAACCCTAGTGATTTCAACACTTGGAGACCGCTGCCGGAGGACGAAGCTTCTGGAGTAGGCGGAGCAGGCGCAGCTCCTTCAACCGCAAGACGACTTTTAGTCTTGGTGAACGTCCTTTTCGGCCGTAGCTTTAGGGCCTGACAGACTGCCTTTCGGTTTGCGGCACCAGATGCCGGCATAAGCGCAACGCTCGGCATGATAGCGGATGCATTAGCGGGTGCAGCTGCAGTAGCAGGCGCAACGCCGCCAGCGCTCATGGCGTTTGGTGGCCGGTCCAAGACCGAGGCGGCGTCCCTTTGAGGACCGCCGGACGTGGGTTAGTCGATATTCGAAAACGCAGCCACGAACAAATGTAAACACTGAACTAAACTAGCAATACTGCAGTGCTACGAATGGCATGTATCACGTATGAATAGAACTAGCTATGCATGTATCACGTATTCACGTATGAACAAAACTAGCAATACATGTGTCACGGAACCAGATCTAGCATTAGCAATACATGTATGAACTAAACTACGAATTTACATTGTTCTGAGATTTGATTTCTGAGTTTCTGACCTTGCTTCTCCATCGGAGCTCAAGGGAGATTCAGATCCAGGTGTATCCATGTCCCTGCGAGCTGCGGCGGCGAGGATCCAACGAGGCTGACCTGCGACTGCTGCACGTGGACGTACAGAATCTCCGAGGCCGGCGGGAGACGGACGACCTGGAGACCTGGACGGAGGCCGGCGGGAGACGAACGACCTGGAGACCTAGACGGAGTGAAGATCCACCGAGCTGCTGGTGGCCGCCTCGTGCTCGTCGTGAGCGCGGCGCGGTCGCGACTCCCAGGAAAAGGAGGGAGAGAGCTAGGCAGTAGCGAGAGAAGGGACTGGAATACTGGATCTGGAATTTTTGGATGGATAGGGGTGGACGGCGGTGGAGTCTGAGGGTGAGAATTAGGGTTAGCGCGTATATATACTTCGGGGCTAATGGACCTTTTTTTACATGGGCCTTGCGCCCCTGGCTTGGCTGGCTACTGCGATTTGCTGGTGCTCTGCTTCACGGGGCGGGGATGCGGGGATCGGGGTCGGGGACCAGGGTACCATCCCCGTCCCCGCCATCCCCGACGGGGACAATAATTCTACCAATTCCATCCCCGTGGGGATCAATTCTACACCATCCCCATCCCCTAATGGAAGGATTCCCCGCGGGGAATCGGGGATCGGGTCCCCGTTGCCATCTTTAAATAGGAGCGTCCTCACCTGCAAAACTCAAACCCGCACCTGCCAAAAATTAACGGCACTGCTAGGCTCTCCGACATCCGAACGGACAGCGTGTCCAGACACCCGCACTTACGGTCCGCTTCCTGCGCCATTTTCGCGTGCCCAAGTGGTGCCCGCGCCGCCTGGGGCGTCCAAGAGCTACCTCAAGCCACCGCTGACCACTGCCGCAGGGCGTGGTCTGCTTACCGCCACTAATCGCCGTGGAGGCGAGAAAAACACCGCGAAGGTCTGATCTACTCCAACCAGATGAAGATCTGCTGCACTTGCCCAATCTACTTTTAAAACATCCAAATGCAACAATTGCAACATACATAAGAAGACAGATAAAACACTTGAAACATGCTTCTGAAACACATGCAAAAACACCTAAAAATACATAAAAACCATTACAAACATACGTAATATCCAGATAAAACACTTGCAATATATGTGTGAAACATATTCTATATTCAGATAAACACACTTGTAACATACATCTGAAAACACAGATGAAACATCGGGAACTGACCTTTGCAACATACGTGTACAACCATTACAACATATGCAACATCCCGATATACTTTTACAACATCCATCTGAAACACTTGCAACATACTTCTGAAACATCTGAAACACTTTAAACATACGCTTGCAATGTACATTTTTCGCCCTTCTTTTTTCGTGCGACGCAGAGCAGAGCGGAGAACGGTTGGATCCAACCAGCCGACGGCAGAGGATGGTGGAGCAGCCAGCTGCGCCTGCACCTGGCCTGGGTCAAGCCAGCGACGACCCCCTCTCCTGGGCGGCCTAGCCTGGGCACAGCGGAGGACGAGGCATGGCATGGCGTAGTGGGGGACGAAGGCGCTGCAGGGAATGGCGGCGGTAGCAAGTCATAGTGGGCACGTGGCACGGGATGAAGGTGCCACGGGGGATGGCGGTGGCAGTGCGGCGAGTGGACGCAACCGTGAAGCCGCGACGGCCGAAGCGAGCAGGGAATTTTTGTCGCAACGTGCTCAGTAGGGAGTAGAGAGATGAGGGAGAGCACAGAAAGGAGCAGACCAGTTGTTTGTTGGCTGGACCGTTGCGTAGGCACGGGAACGCGGCAACCGGATGGACAGTTGTCCGCTCCGAAACATTACCATTAGATTAAGGCCCCCCTTTGCAACGCAGGAATTTCACATGAATTTTACAGGAATTTCAGGGAACCACAAAAAAAAAGTAGGAAAAGGGAAACTCCTCCAATCCAAAGGGGGCTAAACAAACCATTCCAATTCTAATTCTAATTTAGAATCCGTCAATAACCATGGCCACTACTGACGCTGTGGAGCCGAGGTCCCTGCGGCAAACGCCAACAGTGTAGCCGAGTGAGGCCCATGCATCCCACGCGAAGTGAGCCAAATCAATGAAATGAAACTAGTATGGCAGAAGAGTTTTATGTGTAGATACAGTAGTCTGATAATAGGAAATTACATTTAGGCCCTGTTGGGCAGTCTTGTATTTTTATTCACTAGTAATTTGCTTTCAGATGTAGGGGCTATTTGGCACAGCTCACAATAGCTTTATGAGCTGTTGGGGCTATTTTTTTTTTTGGCTAAACACTCATTTTCAAAACAGCTTCATGATAAAGTTGTTTTTCCCCTCCTCTCGTAGAGAATAAGTTGAGATAAAGCTAAAAAAAAAAAAAAGCTTATCCTGCTTTCTCTCCCACGAGTGGGCCTCAAAAGGTGGAAAAGATTGCCTGTGCCTGGCGCTAGGACTGTCGTGGGCACGCGACCGGGAGGCGCCGCCGTCGAGGGTGGACTCCGTCGTCACCAGCCGTGGGAGGGCGCGGCCCCCGCCAGGAGCTTGGGTTCCGTCATCACCGGCCACCGGGATGGCGAGCTCCATCGGCGCCGGCCGTCCTCAGGTGCAGCCCCCGTCGAGAGCACGGGCTCCGTCCTCTCTGGCCGTGGGCGGGCGCGGCCGCCGCCGGGAGCGCGGGCTCCGTCATCTTCGGCCGCGAGCACGACCCTTGCATGAGCGCGGCCCACATCGGTAGTGCGGGCTCAAGCAGCAGGACCACCGGGGCTCGAGCAGTGCAGCAGGATGGAGGCGCACTGGCCGCCGGAGCGCGCGTGCCAGGTTGAGGCGCGGGCGCCGCCGAGCCAGCGCGAGCCGGCCACCGGGGCGCGGGCGAGTGCGGCTGCCGTGGCACTGGTAGGCGCGAGCCGCCGGGGTACAGGCGAGCGCGACCGCCCTACGGACGTAATTTTTCCTCCGTGAGGTACTTGTTTACAAACGGAGTTCACGGAGTGCGTGCATGAGGCGATAAGGAAAGCTGGAAAGATCGGCGATCCGGAAACTGGAACTTGAGTGCCACGGCGACGACCTTGACGAGCGCCTGGTCCTCGGCCATGGCAGGCACAGCTGCGGCCTTGTCTAGCTTGATCATGCCGGCATCCCCATACATGTCGTACACCCAGGCCTTCATCACTCTGGGTACCTCCATCGCCACCGCGGTCGTGGCCGGGGACGAGGACGCGGACACCGCCACGCACCGCACTGACCGGCTAGCCTTCTGAAGCTGTTCTCCTAGTGGTGGCGACAGCTAAGCACCGCCCCTCGGCGCCGACGACAGGAGGACGAGCTTCACGGGAGCCTGAGGCGGCTACGGCAGGAAAGACGACCCGGTCGATTTGCGCAGCCAGGCATGGCGAGGTCGGCGCCCGGCGATCTCAATCTCCCGCTGGTGTAGGAGTGTCGATGATGTTCGAGGCGGGGTCTCTCAGACGGGGGTCTCTCAGATGGGAACTTGGATGGGCAGAGGGGGAGGCCAAGGTCGCCACGCTAGCAACGCCTCTTGATGACGCAGAGACGAAGCGAGCCGGAGGAAGAAGACCATGATAGTTGTCGTGTTTTTTTCCGGACCTGATGAGAAGATTATTTTTGTCCGATGGTTTTGCCTCAAACCGAGCCTAATATTATTAGGCTCACCGACCATCCAAATAGCAAATTCTAGATTGGGTTGGAAAAATATTAGGAGCTGTAATTTATAAGGGTTTTAGATTGAATACCAGACTTCTAAACAGACCCTTAGAACTTTTCGATCTGCTCTCAAGAGCCCCCGCTGACAAGAGGGTTCACGCACTTTCTATCGAAATCCTTACCCCTCAAAAATGACGAGAACTTTACCGGCCCTGGCCTGGCATTTTAGCCTAGGCCCAAACTCAGCCCAGCCCACATAACAGAAGCGTTCAGGTCATTTCTTTCAGCAGCCTATAGCTGCCAAAGCCCAAAGGTGCTACAAGGAGAATGCTGATCCTCTCACCGAGAAAAAAATGAACTGAAGCGTTCTGGTCATTTCTTTCAGCAGCCTATAGCTGCCAAAGCCCAAAGTGCTACAAGGAGAATGCTGATCCTCTCAGGGCACGTACAACGGTAATTAATATGCCGTCTATATCATGCCATATTTGCAATTTAGTCCAACATGCAGTCGATTAAATGAGGAGAGAGGCTCCCGCCGTCGTCTCGTCACGCGACGGCTCGGGCTCGTGCTCCTAGGCTCATCGCCCGCTCTTTCCCCGTTGTACACATCGATGTCAGCCACCGCATACGACCTCGGATCGACTACGAAGATGCGGGTGTGTGTCAACGGAAGGGAATCACCTTCTTCTGTTCTGCAGCTTTCGCTGCACCGTGGCTCACCTTGCCGTTCTGGCCATGTCAGGGGTGAGACGGGATGGAGAGGTGAGAGACGGTCTCAATCGAATATTCGATTGAATATATGGCCTCACGTGAAGAATACAATTAACACGAAGGGGATAAGGTTAAAGGGCTCCATTATTTTTAGCTTTTTTTAATCCATATACATATATTATCTAAATCACCAACAATAAATGCATGTCATATTTGATTTATGATATATGAAATATATTATATTACATTATATATATAATATATGATTTACTTTGAAGGATTTGTTTTGCATCAGTTAGCAACACAATGGTACATAGAAATGATATTCATGATTGATCATGGCTACATGCAAGCATTAAATGATTTGTAGACAGCTAAATAGACAGCAGCTGTCTATGGGTTGTATGAGCTGTCTGTTTAGCCGTTTGTGTTGTAAATTTCAAGAACTTGCAGACAGCGACTGTCTCTCTGTTGTACATGCCCTCACCGAGAAAAAAAAACGAGGATCAAGGCTAACAGATGACAACTACTCCCTTTAAAATAAGTGTCGCTATGTTATTCATATCAGTCAAACTTTTTAGCTTTGATTATATTTGTAGAAAATATTAGCAACATTTGTATCTTCAAATAAATTTATTATAGAAATAGATTAAATGATTTATCTAATAATACTAATTATGAACTATAAATATTATTAACTTCTTATATATATTTGGTAAAGTTAAAAGCGTTTGATTTCTAGATAAGTGAGAATGACAGTTGGGTTTTGGGAGGAAGGGAGTACTTTAGTCCGGACAGTGGAGCATGTTGGGCTATGTGACAGAGGTTTTGCTGTCTTTGGCTACACCGGCCACTGCCTTAAAATTTGTTGCCGCTGCTGGCTTGGGACGGATGAGTACGCCAGTCACCGACGAATCCCCAGTACAACCCCTCATCCCTATAAAACAGAATTATTGGAAAAGATAGATCAATTTTCATGCTCCAACAGTGTCTCAATACCTCCCCCAATTTTTGGTGGCCACAAAAAAAACACCCATCTCCCCTCAAATAAAGGGGCACTTGCAACCTCCCCCAATCCTCTGTTCTTTTGACGTAAACACACCCATTGGTGATTCTGCACTTGGAAACAATGTCATGCCATCTCTCTTTATATATTGTTTATGATATATCCTTGTGTGAGTATGTTTAATTTTATTTTCTTATTGTTGAACAAACTGTTATTGCATTTTCGATCTTTGGTCTTAAGTATGCGACAAACAAGACATCAACAACTTATTTTGATGTGAAAAATATCCATAGGTCAATTTGCTCTAACATGGTCCAGAATTTGCAATATAGGCCAAAATCACATATTGGGGATGAGATATTGTGGAACTACAAAAGTATCTCCCCCAATAACCCAAAAAGTAAATATTGGGCTACCCTAATACTAAATTTATTGGGAGACTGGTGGAGATGCTCCGAAGGGAGCAACGCTGGCTGCTAGGGCTGTTTGTTGAGGCCTTGTGGGCTGTTCTTCATCCGTCGGCTTTTGGTCCAATTGGACAGTGGGCTCTACATGTACACTGTATGTATAGATTTATTTTTCTCATCAAAATCTTAGGTATTCCAGGGGATACACCCCTGGCGCCGACCCTGACGCTAACCTATGTTGCGGCCCGAATATTCGAGTGAGGAATCTGCGGAGTAGATGCGTCTTAAAAACTCCTAAAGACCATGCAAGTTTGACCTTTCACTTCAGGGAGTTGACGCTATTGGATGAAGTCGATCTCGATTAGCATTCAGGTAGCAGGTCTAGTGGCTAGTGGGATACAGGAGGTACCTCACATCCACAGAAGAAAGCACATCACTTTCCATCTTTGTACTGTGTCTACAGACAGAAATATATATATCCGCCAACCCTACGATCGAGCCGACCATGTTTCACGATCCGATCAGGGTTTTTATGTTAACAACAGGTTTATTGACAATCAGGTAGTAGCGAACTATAAACTAAGCATATTTTAACTGTTATTAGTTTCAATTAGAGTTGGAACTTGGATGCGGACTGTGGTATGGTCTTTTTGGTATGGCTTAAAAGCAAAGTACGGGTGCACAGGATCATTTCAACAGTAGTGGATAGAACTTGCTCACGTTCTGAACAACCCAGAAAACGAAAAACATTTGTTCTTTGATTGTAGCTTTGCACAGGTTTATTGGCAGGTAGCTGCTAGTTTTTCATTGTGTTGCATTGTTCCTGCTCTGAATTTTAATATATATATATATATATATATATATATATATATATATATATATATTAAAATGTTTTTGCTCGTTTTTTCTTAATTTTGCATACAGTGGTATCAGAGCTTGGTTAATAAAATTTGAATTTAAGGGATCTACTAAAATTATGAAAAATGAAAAATTTAGATATTGACAATGAAATAAAACATTACGAACAAAAGCTAAGTAAAATTCCTCACGAATATAATACATATATGATATTTGAATGGATTGCTATAAGAGATAAAGAAATCTATTTTAGACGAAATATATATAGTCTTAATAAAATCAAGGAGGAAAGAGAACTAGAGAATAAATATTTTAAAACACCTATTGTGACAAGGAAATATAAAGTTGAGTTGAAAAATAAAGACAAAGGGATTAATAATGCTGAAGAAGTTGTGTAGAATAATAGCTTAGATTGTGCTACAAATGAAGAAGAGCAGTTGGAAATTAGTTAACAGTTTTTATTAGAAAGTTATGAAGAAGAAGAAGAAAATAATGCTCAAAGTTACAATGATTTTATAGACTCCTTAGGTGATAAAGAATTATGCAATCTAGATAATGCTATGGAAGGATTAGATATAATATCTAATTATATTAATAGTTCAATAGAAGCAAAAATTGAATTAATAGACCAAGAAAGCTGTAAGCATGATTGGATAAAAGGAAGAGAAGACTATAATATAAAATGTGTTTTCTGTATATACTACCCTAGTCAAGAAAATATATTTTCATATAGTAAATACTTAAAGTAAGCTTTTATTTCATGCTTAAAAATAAATAATCAGAAATGGAGACAAGAGGTAGAACTAGAACCAGATGATAAAATATTAGCAAGAGAGTAAGAAATTTAGAAAATAGAATAAGTAATTTAGAGGTAGAATTAGAAGAGCTAAGAACTAAGATAGAACTCAATGAAGAAAGTAAGACAGAAGAAAATGTTATTGGCAATACTGAGTTAAAGGATCAAGCACTAACAAACAGAAAAAATGATAAGACTATACAATTAAAAGATGCCATAATAAACTTTGGCAGCAAATATATAGTTAAACTACCATTTAAAGAGATAGTACGAATAAAAATACCTGTAAAATTAAACTTAACTCCTACCATCACTTATAAAACACTAGCATTGGTAGATACTGGTTGTACTAAGAATATTATACATGATAAATATTTTGCAAGATGTCCAGAAATAGTTCATACAATAGACCAAGATAAAGCAGAAATATCTACTGATATGTCTAGAATTAAAAGGGCTCATAATAAACTAGCTTACAATGTTGTAATACAAATAAATAATACAAGATACATAATAGATGAAATTACAATAAGAGATCTATCTATGATAAATGTTGACATGTTATTAGGATTAAGATTTTTACAATATTCAGTATAAACAACGATCATACATGAGCAAGGAATTACATTCATTCCTTATCAAGACAACATTTCATATATAACAAAAGTACGTAAACCTATAAATTCTAATTTAGAAATCGAAGGATCTGAAAATTATAGAGATGAAGAGTTGGACGAAAATATAGAAGTATTTCATATAGCAAATTTAAGTATAGAATGCATTAGTTTGCAATCACTAGCACCAAATTGGTATAGGGATATAAAATCTAAAAAAGACATAGATAAAATAGTACAAAGATTGGAAGATATTCAAATAATTGGAGAAATATCAATGAAGCATTGGGATAAGAATGATATAATTTATAGAATTAACATAATAAATTCAAACTATATAATTAAGACTAGTCTTATAGAAGCAACACCTAAAGACGTAGAAGAATTTCAAATACACATAGAAGAATTACTAAAGCTAGGAGTCATAAGAGAAAGCCGAAGTCCTCATAGACCAACAAGTTAGAAATCATGCTGAAATATCTAGAGGAAAAACAAGAATAATTATTAATTATAAAAGACTAAATGATAATCCTATAGATGATGGATATAATATCCTAAATCAGCAAGAATAGATAAATAGGATATAAGAATGTAAATATTTCTTAAAATTTGATTTAAAAGCTGGGTTTTGACAAGTAAAAATGGCAGAAGAATAATAGAATGGACTGCTTTCACATGTCCTAAAGGTCATTTTGAATGGCTAGTAATGCTGTTAGGATTAAAAAATGCATCTGCCTTATTTCAAAGGAAAATACAAAATATCTTTAATAAAAATCAAGAATTCATATTGGTCTATATTGATGATCTTTTAATCTTTTCAAAATCTTCCAAAGAGCATATAGCTCATATACAAACATTTTTTTAGAAAGGTAGAGCAGCATGGTTTAATACTCGCTAAAAGAAAAATAGAAATATGCAAAGAAAAGATAAATTTCCTAGGTCATGAAATTGGAGATGAAAAAATTCATTTATAAGATCATATTGCAAAGAAAATTTTATAATTTCCTAATGTTGTGAATGATAAAAAGATTCTACAACAATTCTTAGGAATAGTAAATTATGCTAGAAATTATATTGAGAATTTAGCGAAGCTAGCCGGTCCACTGTATGCAAAGTTAAGAAAAAATGGGCAACAACATTTTAACTCCGAAGACATAAAACTAGTAAGAATCATAAAAGAAAGGGTCAAACATTTAAAACCCTTAGAACTACCTTTAGATGATAATTATTTTATTATAGGGACAGATGCATCAGAATTAGGATGGGGTGCAATACTTAAACAAAAGCCGCATAAATATTCATTAAAGTTAGAAGAAAAATATAAGTTAAAAGCAATAAATAATACAGATAGAGAAATCTTAGTTGTTATCAATGCAATAAATACTTTTAGATTATACCTAGAATTCAAATAGTTCACAGTAAGGACAGACTGTGAAGCTATATGCAAATATTATAATAAAGTTAATAGTAAGAAAAGTTCAACTAGACGATGGGTTTTATTTGAATATATTATTACTGAAAATGGTTATAAAGTAATATTTGAGCATATAAAAGGAAAAAATAATACTTTACCTGATATATTTTCACGGTCATCTATTTTGCAGGAATGAAGAAAGGTGCATATAAATATTTGAGCATATAAAAGATCGTGTGAATCATTAATTCCGCATACTCATATTCTGCATATTTGCTAATCGCGCGCTCACGCACACTCACTAATCACGCATTCAAGCATCACTGCATCCCCCACTCACACACGAATTGACTCAAATAGTGCCAAATAGTAATTTTGAATATTAGATGCCAGAGCCACTCAACCCACTTAGGTGAAGTGCTCGTGCACTGTTCATATTCCGAATTTAAATAGCATTCAGTATTTTGAATAGTGTCACAAATTTAAATAGTAATCGCTGAATTTAAATAGTGACATAAATAGTAACTCCACTCATTAATTACGCATTCACGCATCATTGCATCCCCTGCTCACACACGAAGTGCCTCGAATAATGTCAAATAATAATCTTAAATATTTGGTGCCCGAGCCACTCAACCCACTCAGGTGAAGTGCTCGTGCACTATTCATATTCTGATTCTGAATTTAAATAGTATTCAATATTTTAAATAGTGCCACGAATTTAAATAGTAGCTGCTGAATTTAAATAGTAACATAAATAGTAACTTATGAATTTTAAATTTGAATTTTGAGTTCGAAGTTTTCCCCGTGTTTCTAGGTATCCCTGCCATAGTAGTATCGAAGCCTGGTTAATAAAATTTGAATCTAAGGGATCTACTAAAATTATTAAAAATTAAAAAGTTACATTATTTAAATTTAGAAGTAATACAGGAAAGACTGTCAAAACTAAAGAAAACATAAATATTAAGTGGAGAATAAATAGCTCTGAAGAACATACTTGGCATACTTCACACAGTCAAATAAATTTATTTGTCGACTTAATACAAAATTTTTATATATCTTGGAGAAAAGGCAAGACGACCTAGAATTAAAATTTGAAAGTCTTCAAAAAGAGCATAAGCAGTTAAAAGTGCAATATTCAGCTACCGATAATAAATTAGAATTAGCTTTACAGGCTTTGGAAGAAAGTAAAGTTTCTCTAGGAAGAATTAGCTAAAATAGTGATTATATTAAAAAGAATATATCTTATCTATATAAGAAACTTGAGTGTATTAATATTGTTGAGCATAGCAAAGAAATTGTATTATCATCTGTAGGAATAGTTGAATCTAACACATCATTAAATTCAGAAAAATGGCAATACTTGAAAGCCTCTCTAGAAAAGACAAGTCACTCCAACTAGTAAATAGAGACGTAAGACATTTATGTTTTATAGACAAAATAAAAGGAGAATGTGATGATATTGAAATCTTGGAAGAGATGGTAGACGTAGAAAGAGATCTTGAGAAATATCAGAAAGATACTTTAAGAAAAATAAGACCTCAACAAATATATCAAATGAGTTAGTTTAAAAATAAAAATGGATAATGTGACGTGGAACAAATCTATTAGTAAGCATAGAATTTTTAGGTAGGTTAACTAATAGACGTGGAACCAGCTATAAGATAATGTGAATAATGTGATAGAAAGTATGCAGTCTAAAAGGATAAAATTTATGAGCCCTCTAAAGATTAGTTCTGAAAAATGGCAGGTGAAGAATGGAATATAAGTGCTTTAATAGAACCAAAAGTTTAAAGTAATCTAAAGATTATATAAGTTATAAAAATAAAAAGGGAGCAACTAGTATTAAGTTTGTAGGTTATGAAGAACGAAGTCTAGATGACTTAGAAACTTCTAGTTCAGAAGTAAAATTAGAGAAAAATAGAAGGCATAGTATATGAGAATTCGTAGAAAATTTAGATATAGACAATAAAATAAAACATTACGAATAAAAGTTAAGGAAAATTCCTCATGAATATAATACATCTATGATATGTGAATGGAATGCCATAAGAGAAAAAGAAATATATTTTAGACGAGAAATATATAGACTTAACAATATAAAAAAAGATAGGGAGTTAAATAGTAAAAAATTTAGTGTTCCAATAAAAAAAATAAAGCTGTGTCAAAGCAGATAGAAGATAAAGATAACAAAGGCCAAAAAGAACTAGAGAATAGTAAAATTAAAATAGTAGACGTTAAAGTTGATGATATAAGCGAAGAAGAGCAATGACAAATTAATAATAAAATCCTACTAGAAAGATATGAAGAAAAAGAGGAAGATATAAATGAGATAGGTAGTAATAACCCAATAAATTTTTATGAACTTCTTAAAATATGAAGAGTTTCGTAGAAAAGATAATGCTATAGAAGCCATGGAAATTGATCAAGTTCGTAAAAAAGAAGAAGGTCCAGAAATAAAGGTTGAAGGAGAAAAAGATAGATCAACTAGAAATCCAGGAATATGGACACCAGAAAAAGAAGAATCTACATATAATTATATACCTAGACAATATACACATATGGGGTCAAAAAGAAGAGAATTTGAAAAGAAGGTTTAATTTCAGAACTATAAAAGTGATGGTGCTATATTAAACCTAGCAGCACATGATCCTATAGATTGGCCAAATATAATCAGCATATGGAAATGGTTAATAGTACAAAAATATATACAAAATCAACATAATATTGAAAATAGAGTAGAAGATATGATTACATATTTGGAGATATTTTTAGGAGAATCAGCTAAAATTTTATGGGAACAATGGGTAGAATCTTTTTCTAGTTATTATGAGCAATTAAAAAGAGCTAGCAGTAACCTATATAATTTTGCAAATAACATATCAAGTATTATAATAGGTGAAGATCTTGAATTAGGATATACGGTTTTACAAAATGAAAGATTAAAAGAATTAGAAAAATTATCATTAACAAACTGAAAAAGAATAAAGGAATTTTTTCAGCATTATTTGTACAATGCTACAATAGCTAAACAAGGCTATAATAAAGAAATTATTGAAAATATTTTAATAAATTGCCAGATTCTTTAGGTTCTATGATATTTGAAGAATACAAAAAAGAAACAGATGGTTGTAAAGAATATAATATCTTTCATGCTATAACATTTGTTTTCAAATAGTTAAGAAAGATATGCATAAACATATAAGCTCAAAGATTAATGAAGTAATCTGATTATAATTTCTGTAATAAAATAATTCAAATACCATTGACATATAGAGAAGAGAAATCTAGACATAAGAAATATCCTAAGAATTATAAAAAAGGAAACATAAGAACAAAGAAGCACTATTTTCTGTAATGATCAGATAATAGAGATCCTTTTTCTACATAAGAAAAATATAAGAAGATATAATCCTAAAAAGAATTATAATAGTACTTGCAGGTGTTTCATCTATAATTCACCAGATCACTTAAGTAAAACTTGTCCTAATAAAGACAAGAAGAGATATTCCAATAAGTAAGAAGAACAAGAAAAGGTTCTAATAATAGATAGTGTAAATAAAAATATTTTAGTATTTGATGATGATATAATGGATGATGAATCAATATATTTAATTATAGAGACAAATGAGATAGAATACGATGTAGAAAATAAATCAAGTGATGAAGAATTAAATTTAATTGATGAGTTATCTGGACTAAAGATAGAAATAATGGATCAAATAAGCTATAAGCGTAAAGAGGAACATAAAAAGGGTGATCTTAATATAAAATGTGTGTTTTGCATATATTATCAAGATCCAAAAGAAAGAGCAACATATAGTCTATGTATAAGACAAGTATATATGCTATCCTTAAATCAGCATAAAGATGGAAAAAATGAAGTAGGAGTAAACACAAAATATAAGAAAAATAAATCAAAAGAAGAAGTAAGCTTAGAGAAAAAAGCAAGCAAATATATAAATAATACTCCACAAGAGTTTCTTATTTTTAGATTAAGCTTTAAGACTGATCAAACTCTGTCATATTTTACTCAAGATATTATAGATCGAATTTGGAAGAAATATGTTGAAAGGCATTACAAAACCTTTCAAGATATACAAAATTATTTCATGAAGATATATCAAGGGAAAGAAAGGCATTTAGGAATAATTGTTAATGTAAATATTTTTCCCTTACTTCATCTTGATGATAAATTTATTGTCAAGCCTCATAAAAAATTCTTAATATTAAGGGCCGACATAAATTTAAAATATTTAAAAAATATACAAAGATATACTGGAGATGAGATCTCGTTACAAACTATTATGGATCATAGGCTAATTCAAGATATTTATGGTACACTTGAAGAAAATTTTCAATTTGACCTTAGAAATGCTATTAAAGAAGCATGCGAAAAGTTAGCCTGTATAGGGAAATATAAGATTAAATTCCGTTCTAATCCTCTAAAATTTATGTAACCAATAAGCCCAGCATGCTATGATATATATATATATATATATATATATATATATATATATATATATTACAAAAGGTTCATACAAATTCCCAACTACATGGTCTTCAGAATCTTGGATAAATCATGAAGAATTATTTGCCAAAGATACGAACCATGGTAATTGGAGAATTTTCAGTAAAGTAAAGGAATTAAAAGGGAATATCAAATTTGATCTAGAATATAATATGATGTACCAAAACAAAATAATAAAAGTATTCTTACGAGAATGCTATAATAAACATAGTATATTACAAAGAGAAGTTGGAAGATTGATCAAGCCCAATTATAGCGCAGAACGTCAACTAAGAAAAGAATATAGAGAATTGTTGTTTTGGTATGAAATATGGCAACCGGATGAACCAGACAACGAAAAAGATATTGATTAATAAGAGAAGTCAATATAGCCTCAATTCAATATATATACAAAAAAATAATCCTCATATCGATAAGGTATTGTCAACAATTTGGCCATGGACAATTATTGTCTTCCCACAACCAAATTTTATTAACTAGGCTTCGGTACCACTCAGGGACGGTGGCACATACTGATGCAAAAAATTTCGAACTCAAAATTCAAATTTAAAATTCATGAGTTACTATTCATAGCACTATTTAAATTTAGCAGTTACTATTTAAATTCGTGGCACTATTCAAAATACTCGCTACTATTTAAATTCGGAATATAAACAGTGCACGAGCACTTCACCTCAGTGGGTTGAGTGGCTCTGGCACCCAATATTCAAAATTACTATTTGGCACTATTTGAGGCACTTCGTGTGTGAGTGGGAGATGCAGTGATGCTTGAATGCGTGATTAGTGAGTGTGCGTGAGCGCGCGATTAGCAAATATGCAGAATATGAGTATGTGGAATTAATGATTCACATGATCTTTTGCAGGCTTCGGTACTCATCGTATGCATCACTAGCTCGCTTCAGAGCCAGGCTAACTCGGTCTTCTCCCTCACTATCCCCAGCCACGATCACACAGGATTCAGACTCTATCGTCTTCCCAGGCAGTTCCACCTAAGGATGAAAACGGAACGGAAATATCCCGAACCGAACCGCACCGTTTTCTGTATTTTATCCGATCGAATTCGTATTTTTGTGTCCGACTTTACCGTTTTCGCTTTCGTTTTTGTATTTTAAATGTAAAAGTAGAAAACGGTTTAGACATTTTCCGACCGTTTCCGACCGTTTTCTACTTTTCTACTTTTAATTCGGAATATCCCGAATTCAAAATTCAGTTTAAACCGAATTTTATTGTCAATCATTATTGTCCAGACAACTAGGCAAAGGCAAATGTGGAGCACTGATGCCCATTGGCCGCATTATATAGGCAGCTCACCCCTGTCGTGCCTCCCTCAGTCGTTGAAGTAGGACTAATCACCTCGCACGGTACTGTATACTTGCATGGTTGCATCTGGCTTCACGCGACGTTGTTGTTGCATTGCATGTGACTGGGCCGACCAAAAGAGAGAGAGCTAGATAGGCCAGACGTTGTTGCTATCCTTTCTAGTCTAGTAGTGATAGCATCTCAAATTTTTCTCTTTTTTCTTTTTTTCTTTTCTTTTTTTCTCTTGTTAAAGAAACCAAATTGATAAGTCTGCTCTCTTGCACTCGAAATTTGCCACGATGGCACTTGTTAATTGTTATGCATTGTGGATCGGTATTCCGTATTGAATTTTCGTATACCAACCGTGTTCGACATAATTTCGCTCGAATGGGTTTGTTTTCGAAATTCTCGATATTCTGTAAGTTCGCGTTCGTTTTCGTGTTTGGCTTTACCATTTTCGCTTTCGTTTTCGTATTCAAATGTAAAAGTAGAAAATGGTTGAGGAGTTTTCCGACCGTTTCCGACTGTTTTCATCCTTAGTTCCACCTAAAGAAACACTTCTCTGTGCAAACAAGGTTCTCTAAAAACGCCGCTACCGGGGCTAACACGAAAACAACACGCGCAGAGGTTTCTCCTCTAGGGTCCCTAGCATAGAGACATCGCCCCATATGAACGAGCTTAAAGAAAAATAGGGATTAAAACAGAAAAGCTTAATTCATTTTCACATAGCAAGCTTACATACGGCTTTCCCTTTCGGAAAACCCTAAGCACGTTGCACAAACCTTAGGAATTACCTTACCAGCGCAGGAAGGTCAGGACTTCCTTATTCTCTAATTTTATAAACGTGGTGGAGTAATACAATGATAGTAGTGGATTAGTATTACAGGTGACGGACGATCTTCAGAGAGGTTCTGAGATCATGATCTTCATGGTGTATATGAAAGTGAGGTGGTGGTGAGTGGAGTCTTCGGTGGCTGTGGTGTGTGTGTAGGGATGAAAACGGACGGAATTTTTTCTGTACCGTCCTGTTCCGTTTTCTATATTTTCCCGTCGGTTTCCGTATTTGTGAGATCCCGTTTTTGTATTTGCGGAAGTAGAAAATGATGTTTTCCGTTCGTTTCCGAGTAATCCCGTTTTAATACGGAATAGACCCGTATTTATCCTGTTTTCAATCTATGCTCAACAAGTTCAACAATTACATGTCCTTATGTTATGTTGATATAACTACGAATCACCAAATATGCATGTTATGTTCACGTACATAGCATGTAAATGAATATTAAACTTTATATATATTATTACGTGACTTTATATATGTAAACTTTGAGAATATTAGATTATGTGATCTTAATTTAATTTTCCGGCTCTCCATCCGTATTTGTCCGTTTTCGTATGTCCGCATATTCTGATTCTGTTTCCGAACCTGTATTTTCCGAACCCACTCCCGTTTCCAAAAAATATATAAAAACGGAAGTAGAAATAGAGTTTTTCTGTTCGTTTCCGTCCGTTTTCATCCCTATGTGTGAGAGCGCTGCCGGTTCTGCACACACAGACAAGAGACCTTAACAATGCCGCGCAACTGCACGATCGACGTCGGCAAGTCAGCTCGTTAGTTCTCGGCGCGTTCGATGGATGGGTCACTCACTCACTCGATCACGGGCACACTGTCCAGTTGCTGGCTCTGTCTTTTGCATGCCTAAGTGCCTTACTCCCGCTCACACGACTGATGTGATGAGCACGGCATGCTGCTCGATCCCCGCCGGGAATGTTCGGCCCAGCCGCACAAGCTACAGCTAGCAACGGGGTCCTTCGCATACTAGAGTTGATGCTGGACACACAGTTTTGTTTTGCAGACGAGACGAGCCCTTATTTTGTTTGCGTCGCTCGGCGCTCGATCTCCCATTCCCACTTTGTTTCGTCGTTGCATCCATGCACGCGGCGACCAACCGCTCCCTGCCAAAGTGCCAAAGCAGCAGGGTTGACCCGTGGCGCGTCCACCAGCAGACTCAACTCTGAAGTCGGCCAATGATCATGTGTGCGACAGACGTTGCGCAAAGTGGTTAGACATGGTCAACCTAGTTGCGGCCGTATACTTATTGTGTACCACGTTGTTTTTATGCAGAGGCCGGACGATGTCGACCGCAGGAATAATCTCGACGGCTAGCTAGCTGGCTCATAAGGACTGGTATTACAAACTAACTGCTCAGCCTAACTGCATGTCTGCATTAGCACTACTGCACAAACGGTTCGGTTGCCTGGTCCATCGAGCTGGACGAGGGGACACATACGTACATGATACATCACTGATGATTAGCTCGTGATTCGTCAGGTCAGCAGGCTACAGACCTACAACTACAATGTTTCTTTTTCTCCTTTGGCAAATAAACCATAAACATTGGTGGAATAAGCTGGATTACTGCAAACCCTTCGAGCCCCCGCGTCACCCCCGCACAGGCGACACGGGCGGCGAAACCCTAGCCTGCTGCCAGCCCTTCCTCCCCCTCCCTTCCCACCTTGCCGCTGCCGGAGGAGGTTGCCGTGAGGCCCGCGCGGCCCCTAGGATGGTGGCGGCGAGGCTCTCGTCCAGGCGCGCGAGCTTCTCCGTGCGGGGCGGCGCTCGGCGGCCATGGCGGCGTGGCGCGGTGGCCGCGTGACGGCGGCGGGGTGGGCGGCGGCGGTTGCTGCGCGCGGTGGCGTGGAGGTGGGGCTCGCTGCGTGGTGGCGTGGGATGGGGGTTGCTCGTTGCTCGACGTTGCCGGCGACTGTTGCGGGCGCGGCGACTCCGGGCACTAGATCCGGCACTCTGGTGTCCGGATCCAGACTTCTCTGGCCCTGATCTAGTGCTCCTGCGGTGGTAGTGGCTGGTGGTGGTGGATGACAACTGCAGCGGCGCTGTGGTGCGGTGACGAGCTGGTGGCGTGCTTCGGCCACCCAGTTCTTCTGCACGCGTGGTGGCAGTGGTGATGTGGCTTTCGTCGGCGACGCCGTGGTGGCATGGCTGGTCGTGGCTCTGTCTTGCTGCTCCAACGGCGCCATGGTGGTGCTGGCTGGCGGCAGCCAGGCGGTGGCATGCCCGCTGTGCCATGGTAGCGCGGCTGGTGGTGCCTGGCCGGGGTGATGGCTGCATTCCCGCTGCCCCCCGATGCTGGATCTAGCGGTCTCGGTGCTGGATCTTCTCCGGTGGAGCTCGTCGGCGGTGGAGTTGCCTTGGGGCCGGTGCGGAGGCGCAAGACGGCGGCGGTTCGATGCGGACGCTTCTAGAGGCCGTTGTGCGGCATGGTTGATGCGGTGCCGGCTCGGCAGGGGGTGGGACGATGGTGGGCTGGGCGATCTGGGGCTTCTTCTGATCCCGGCCCTCTTCTCCCCGTCATCTGCCTTCCTCATTGCTCGGCAGGTTCCGTGGCGGAGTTGGCTGGATTTGCTTGCGGCTGTTCGGCTTTGCCATTTCCGGCAGGGGCGGGCTCTCCGGCGGGCTCCTCCTAGCACTTCTCCTGATCAGCGTCCTTGGGGCGGCGGACGGGTGAGGTTATTGCTGATCCATCACCGCACCCTGCCTCCCTGGTAGGTTTGGGTCTCCGACGATGACAGTGTGGAGGTTCCTTGAGGTCGGGGCGAAAGCTTGGACGCCGGCATCTGCGGACGTCGTTCCCTCCTTGGAGGTGTTCTCTCCTACCTCTTCTCCCACTTTACTGGATGTTGCAGGTGAAAACCTTTCCTTGGCGGGCTACATTGTCGGCGCTTTTTTAGCCTCATTTCCTCCTTGGAGGCGTTGCTAGGCTTTCCAGTTCCGCGGGTGTTCCTTTCACCGTCTGGCCTTGGTGGTGCCCCGAGTTGTGCTCTTTGGTGTCGCTCGGCAGGTCGTCTGTCGTCCGGTGGTTGTTCCAGAGTCGTGTTAGGTTGAGTGGAGTAGTGGTTTGTGAGTAGAGTAGTTGGAGCACCAAAGTTGTATAGGTTGAGTGGTACACTCTCCTCAGTGGGTGGTTTTTTGGGCCCGGTTTCCACTTAAAAAAACTGGGCCGCCACTTTGTTTTTCTTTTCATCGTCTAATAAAAATAGCGGCAAAGCTTATGCCGTCCCTTCGAAAAAAAGCTGGATTACTGTCTACCGTTTACACGAATGTTAGTTCAGCCACAACATGGGTAGCTTTGTGTTTCTTTTTTTTTTAATGCTTTGGGTTTCTTCAGAAGTTCAGAATCTCAAAGGTAGCAGCTGGGACGAGACAACAAAGCTTTGACCGGGTCGGCGGGTCCCCCGTGCTTACGTTAAGAAAGCAATGCCTTATTTTTCTATTTTTTTTCCTAAATAAAAAGAATGGCAAGAAAAGGATAGCCAGTTTTGACAAGGTGAAATTATGCCTTTCAGAACATATAATAACGAACAACGGAAATGGCAGCAGACATATGTGTGTGCACTAGTTCATCATCATCAGTCAGATTACTAGCTAGCTACCGCAGACACCGAGAATCCGGGACACCTTCTGCGCCTCGTCCGGACACGCATGCTGCATGTTTTCTTCCTTTGCCGTTCCTCAGGCGACGAGTCGACAGCTGCCGTGCGGCGATGCTGACAACGTAAAGAGAGGCATCGCTACGGGCGCTTACTGAGAAGAGAAAAAACTTTCGTCCTCGTCTTGTTCGTTTCTTTACCTTGAACACATATAGGGTTTTATTTAACTGTAGTTCGGGCATTTAAAAGCACCCCTTCGCTGCATGTGTGAAGATACAACAGTTCCTGTTAAAATACTCCCACTGCACGTCTCAAATTCTTATACCATCTGCAAAAGGATAACATATTAAGATATTCCCTTCATCACAAAACTTCTAGAGTTATCCTAATTTAAACTTTCTTAAGTTCAACCAAAATTATAGAGAAAAAAGCAAATATTTGTTACACAAATCAGTATAATTAGATACAACATGAAATGCCTTTTTATGGCATACATATTTATTTAGTGTTGTATGCCATATTTATTTAGTGTTATAAACGTAGGTCTTCTTTTTATAAAAACTGATCAAACTAAAATAGTTTTACTAGGCACAATTCTAGAAAGTTAATTTATCATGAGACCGTTTGAGACTAGCGAAGTCATCAGTGTGCGCTCGTATATGTGAGCGTCTGCTTCTATAACTGGGTCTCGCAAAAAAACAAGTGTCTCATGGTCTATCATTGAAAGAAGAACATTGTTAAGTCCTAGAATAAATTCAAAAAAGTGCAAGAGCACGTGTCAAGTCGTGGGCTTACTCGGATTGATATGTTTCACCACAAGAAATCTAACCGGCAGTCGAGTTACGGTGAATTTGCATATGTCACCATACGTACAAAGTACATTAGCAATAAATATATATGTTATAGTTTATCGGCCATGAAATAATGTTTCCTTAACAAACGAAATATAATGACACTAGCAAGTCATTTTAAGTTATACTAAAATTATAGAATTTTTTAAGTTGTTACTTTATTATATCAACATTGGTAGTTCTAAAAGCTCTATTTTTATAAAACAATACTACTACACCTATAATTTTTTTATATACAAAATTCAACATCTTGAGTGCCATGGTGCATGCTTGAAACAATTGTTTATGCCAATGTATAGGAACTAAGAGTGGAGACTAGGATCTTGAATCTATTTTTAATAAAATATAATGTAAATTCTGAATAAAAACGAGAATAAACTCTTAGTTTGAACTTAGGACTATTTTACTTAGTTGAGGGACAAAACCGAGCTCAGTACGATTTATGACTACACATCTATTGAGTAAAATAATATGCAACATAAACCATAGAAAAAATGAGTCTAGAGTTATAGCGCATATGTATTAGTGTATTATAAAATTTCGGATTTTTTTTTGGCCACCATCGGAATTACTGAAATTCGCAAAATTTCACGAAATTTTGAACTCTGCGAACGAACTAAGTAAGATTCCTCATTAAAGAAACCTGAAAATGTGTGGCACAGGAGGTAGCATTGCGACTTCGTTGCTGCTAGCTCTCCCTTTCTATTTTTCCTGGCATACTACGACTTCATTATTGACCCAGGCCGAAAATTCTGATTGTGAATTAAATCGAGTTCATATATATCAATCATCTTTTTTTTTCCAAAGCGAAATGACAATTTGAATTGTTGATTGAAATTTCCAGTCCAGAAAGCAGTTACGATGATAATCATGACCTTCGATTTGATAGTATTCAGTTAGTCTGCGCTGCATAGAAGATCCACCCGTCTATTTCCACCACTGTCAACCACATGATACGGTACAACTTGTACTAATCTACTGTCAACCACTGAATCAAACACTAGTCATAGCCGTCTTCAGTCTACAGGGAGCTCATCATCATCCATTCCATTCCATTCTGATCCCGCGGAGTACTAGTAAAACAAATAGCCGCCGCCCCCGTTATAAATAGCCGGCGACGCCAACCCGGTCTGCTGCTCCTCCTGCCTGTCTTTCCCTCCCTTCGAGCCAGCCACCACCAACCTTTCCCCAGCTTTAGCCATCCAACTTCCTCGTAACCCTAGCCGCCCGCCGGCTCGTAGACCATAGCGACTAGCGAGGGATGCAGCCCACGCGGGAAATGCAGGCCATGGCCGCCGCAGGCCAGATCTCCCTCGACGACCTGCGCGCGGCAGCAGGCGCTGCGGGCGGCGTGCACGACGACTTCCTGGACCAGATGCTCTGTAGCCTGCCGCCGTCGGCATGGCCGGAGTTGGCATCCGCGGCGGGAGGGAAGGCGCCGGATGGCGGCGGGCAGGCGGAGGGGATGCAGCACCAGGCGCAGCACTTCGGTGGGGGCTTGTACGACGAGTCCGCCTTGCTGGCGTCGCGGCTCCGGCAGCACCAGATCAGCGGCGGCCCTGCAGGCGGCGGCGCGGAGGCCGCGAAGCAGATGGTGCTGCAGCAGCTGGCCGCCGATCTGAGGCAGGGACACCATATGTTGCTGCAGGGCATGGGCCGCTCGACGGGCGGCGGCGGTAGCGGAGACGGCGGCCTGCACCTCCCGCTCTCCCTCGGCGGTGGCGGATCGGGCGGCGACGTGCAGGCGCTACTCAAAGCCGCCGCCAACTCCGCTGTACTGATCCATCGCCTTCTTTGCTCAAATCCACTTGCTGCCTTTTTCCCCGTCAAGAATCTAGAATCTTTTTGCAAAAAAAAAAAAAATCGCGTTTTTATTCGGTGTTCGTTACAGGGAGGAGAAGCCGCCGGCGTCTTCGGCGGTTCCTTCGCCGGATCGCTCCAGCAGCAGCAACAGCATTTTCAGTCGCATCCGCAGGTTTCGCAAGATCAACGAACCTCATGCTGCGCACATGGCTTAATGCTTGCAGCACACATGCCGCCACCTGTATATATAATCTCTAAAGTCTAAAGCAAGCACGGTTTTGATTCTCACAGCAGCAAACGGCGCCGTTGCCGGGCCAGGGCTTCGGTGGAGGAGGCGGAGGCGGAGGCGCTGGCGCGGGCGCGTCCGGCGGCGTGTCGCAGCCGCAGGCCGGGGCTGCGGGCGGAGGCGCTGCGGCGCCGCCCAGGCAGCGCGTACGGGCGCGGCGCGGCCAGGCCACCGACCCCCACAGCATCGCGGAGCGGGTGAGCTACGCGACGAGACGACGCTCCTCCTGCCCTCCCCTTGCTAATATAATTGCCGCTCTGCGTCTCCAATTAGTCACGTCGTCGAGTAGTTAATTTTCAATTCGGCTAAATAAATCCGCGACGGCAGTTGCTAATCAGCTCCCGTGTCTGACTGACTGTCTGTGGTTGTTTCCTGGATTTGGATTGTTCCCCGTTCCGACTCCCAATCCCAACGTCCCAACCAGTGCTATTCCTTTGTCCGTTTCTCTGTTCTCATATTCTTCCATGTCACCGTCGCCGTTTTGCAGCTCCGGAGAGAGAGGATCGCGGAGAGGATGAAGGCGCTGCAGGAGCTGGTGCCCAACGCCAACAAGGTGAGATCAATTGCATACACGATTATGTTTGAGAAGACAAGAGAGAGGAGAGATTGCAAAGGCGGCCTAGGGTTTTGGTTGTTGGGAGATGATCGTGCTGGTAATAAAGGTTCCCCCAATCACTCGTAGCGAGTTTGTGCCGAGGAAGACGAGGGATTAAACAATGGAAGACAGCACGCAGCTTTACTAGAGTCCAACCAACGCCATGCCCGCCCGGAGAGCTGTAGGAGTAGTCGGGCGGAGGTGTGGCCGGTGGTGGGCGCGCGTGCGGGGCACATTTACCCGCACGTTGGCCTACTTGACCAGCACCGTGCTCCCTCGGCGACCGCGCGCGCGGGGACGAAGCGCATCGCATGGCTTTTTCTCCGCCTAGAATTCCTGCCCATGTCGCGCGCGGCGCCGCTTCCGAAGAAGGGGCGGAGACTCTAGCTTTAGCGCTTTCTTTTCAGCTGTCCACCTCCATCCTCCTTTTTGTTCTTTGCGCTTGGCTTTGGGCTTCGCCGTCGCCGAGTACAGATCCATCTTGCTGCTTGTTTTCTGAATGTCTTGGATGGCTGGCATGCAGACGGACAAGGCGTCGATGCTGGACGAGATCATCGACTACGTCAAGTTCCTGCAGCTCCAAGTCAAGGCAAGCATGAAATGTTAAATGACAGTATTTTGTACTCCTAGTTGGAGCAGTGTAGTCGATTCAGATGTATGATACGTAGTACGATGATGTTGTTGATGGAGTTGCTGACATGCATGTAACCTGCGTTTACTAACCCACCCACGCAGGTGCTGAGCATGAGCCGGCTAGGTGGCGCCGCTGCCGTCGCGCCGCTCGTGGCCGACATGTCCTCGGAGGTAACTCTCCCTCAAGCTCTCTCTCTCCCACTTGCATTGCAGTCGATCAAGTGGCAAGGCATGCAGCTTCTACTTCTCTCTCTCTAGCTTTCTCCCAGCCGCCTATACTTTTTTTTATTCCTCAACTTTTGAAGTACAAGATGTATATAAACTCATGCACCAACTAGCACCACCACACACACACTCACATACCCCTATTACGCAATCTAGATCTACACCTTATATAAAGAGGCTGCACATGGCTGAGAGGTATCCGAAATCATTCAGGTTTGACACATGACGGACACGTCACCCTAACCATTGTGACGCATCCACGTATAAGGCTATCCTAAAAATATTAGGAAAACACCCTAGTGAAAAACGTGGGACAAGCGGGGCTAAGCCAACGCCAACCGAGCTACGGCTCGTTCCCCAGCCGCCTATACCTTCTTCTCTCTCCCGTCCCAGCTTTTCCCGCACTCGAAAGAATCAGCGGGATGTGAACAAACTTTTCAGTGCCACGGCTGATGGCTACTGCCACTGCCTCCGCAGCCCACAGTGCCTCGCGTGCCTCCGCGCGAAATGACGCGGCTGCCCCGCGCCATCACCACGCCGCTGGGTACAGTAACAGACTAACAGTACACGCAATCATGGCTGATGAATCTCTGGACTTGCTTCTTTGTGGACCGTGCGTTTGCAGGGTCGAGGTGGCGCTGCGGCCGCGGCCGGGAGCGATGGCCTGGCGGTGACGGAGCAGCAGGTGGCGAAGCTGATGGAGGAGGACATGGGCACCGCCATGCAGTACCTGCAGGGGAAGGGCCTGTGCCTCATGCCCGTCTCCCTCGCCTCCGTCATATCCTCCGCGACGTGCCACATGCGACCGCCGGTGGGGGGAGGACTCGGGATCGCCGCCGCCGCGCACCACATGGCCGCCATGCGGTTGCCGCACAGCATGAACGGCGGCGCAGGAGCCGGAGCCGGAGCCGACGCGGTGCCGGCCTCTCCGAGCATGTCCGTGCTCACGGCGCAGTCGGCCATGATCAACGGCGCCGGGGGCGGCGGGGCTGATGGCGAGGGCTCGCACTCGCAGCAGCAGCATCCCAAGGACGCCGCGTCCGTGTCGAAGCCGTGATCCGCTCGAGAAGGCGACGTCTGCCGTTTCAATAACGGTGAAACCATGACAACCCGGAGCTGACGGCGTCGGCCTCCACTTCCGTATCCGTGGGTCGTCTCTCTCTCGCTCACTTGGTTGGACTCCTGGGAAACGTGGGCTCCTTGGCGGGCCCTTCCGCACCCCGGCGGGACCCACGGGCTCTCAGCACTGCAGCAGCCTTCAGATTCCCCATTTTTCTTTTCTTTCTTTTTCTTATTTCTTCCTAGTGTTATATTGTTTTTTCTTGTTTAATATTAATCCATGTATGCTGTTTTTTAAAAGTAAATAGTATCGATTAGCTAATCCAGGTCTGGTTCTCCTCTGCTGGCTTTGTGCCAGCTTTACCCTCTCTTTTCCCGCCATCCGCATCAACTTTTTCCCCTCTCCTTTTCTCTTCCCGACCTTGCTTTGCCTGGGCCCACTTTCTGTTTAATTTACGCACAAATTTGTCCTTTGCGGTTGGACGGGGAATTTGATCTCCCAGCTTTGGCTACTAACCCATTCTTTTCCAGTTTTATTATATTTTTATATTCTCAAGTGTATCTTGCTATATTTTGTGTACTCTGGGCGAGTTGTTCTCGGCCCCACCAGTGAAGAACAAAATGTGCTGCTATTCTACCTCGGTAGGGACTTGGATAGATGGATGGATGGATGGATATATCAGAGTGATGCTTGGAATTTTAGGTTGAGGATTTATTGTTTGTTTAAGTTATCGTTTATTTATGGGTTAATAATCTCAAAAGTGACTTGGGCTCGGAACTTTCTCGAAAAGACCTATGGAAGGAGCAAGGAATCAGTATACATTGGAGACAAATAAAGTGGGAGAGGAATTGCGACTAAGAATTTTTTTTATTTTTAGCCCAAATTTGAAACAAATTTTAAATTTAACCCGTGTTTGAAAATTTTTTTAAATCTAACCCGTTTGGCCCCGCCACCATGCATGGCGGGGCAAAAGCACTGAACCCCGCCATGCATGGTGGCGGGGTGCATGGCCGACGTGGCAAAGGTGGCACCGCGCCGTCGCCACGTGGTAGGGGTGTACCCCGCCATGATGCATGGCGGGGTAGCCCTAACCCGCCATGATGCATGGCGGGGTACAACCCCGGCCATTTAAAAGCCCGGGCACTGCTTGTTTTTGGCCAATCACCCATTCCATTTCCCACAGCGTCCCTCTCCGCCCCAGGACCGAGCTCCCCTCCCCTCAGCGACCTTCTCCGGCGTCCCTCCCTCCTCCCCGTCAGGTATCGGCCCATCGTCGGTCTTTGTTCCGGCCACCCCTTCTCTGCGTGCATCGTTGCAGTATGTTTGGTTAATGTAGTTAGTTAAGTGTTTTGTGTTGAACTCGTTTCGTGTTATTAGATGGATGACTCGTATCGTGAGTCGATTTGGAGGAAAAAGGGTCGTCCTAGAGAGATGTACCCCGACGTGTCTTGCAAGGATGCGCCCGTTCCTCCCGATGAACCTATACCTAACTGTGACTGTGGTCATCCGGCACACGTGGGCCAGTCGAGACATCCGGATACTGCGGCTCGTTGCTTCTACACATGTTATAGTTGTAGCGTAAGTAATTGTGCCCTTTGTTGTTCTTATTGGTTTCTGATGTTGTATTCGCGATCAGATAATTGAAACTTTTGTATAGCCCTACTTCCGGTGCTTTTTCTTCCAATGGATCGACGGCCCGGACAAGTTTGATCCAAGGATTCTCCTTTTCTACCCCGGCATTGATCATTGCAAGCGTGAGGTGTTTACTCGCTGGGTTCCGCCCCCTCCAAACCCTCCTCCTATGACAGACGAAGAGAAGGCCGTAGCATCGGCACGGCGGCTCGAGGATCCTCCAAAGTGCCTTTGCAGAGAGCAAGCCGTGATAAACCCACGCAATGAACAAGAGTTCATTTGTCCTCTACGACATGAGGTAAGGTTTGAGTGAACCTTGGAATGTCATGTCCTATATGTGTGTTTTACTGTTTTGATTTTGTAGGATCATGATTTTCCAAAGTGCCGTTTCAAGGAATGGATCTATGGTCCAAAGAGTCATTGGCCGGAGCCGGAGAAGAATGTGGAGGTGCCAGACTGGAAGAAGAAGAGGAGGTCTATTGCGCCTCCTGTGATGTGCAAATGTGGTGTTGAAGCTAGCTACGGCCTTGTCCCTTCAGGCCTTGGTATTGGGCACTTCTGTGGCCACATGATCGATTATGACGAGGTTTGCTAGGACTGTTGACAGTTGGTGGTAATGTTTTATTTTGTTAACTCTGGTACGCTAACTTTGTATTCATCTATTTGTTGCAACAGAGCACTCAGAAATGCAACTGGGAATCATATGATGATGTGTATAATTTCAAGAATGAGTATAAGACAATGGTAGCACTTCGCAATAGCAGAGGATATCCTGCAAGCTACGTCACTGATTTCGTTAAGAACCACAAGAAGAAAATGCTACGACGGGCCCAAGACCTACGTGTTCGTAACCCGGAGAGTATTGCGTGGAAGAAGTGGTACGAGCAAAAGAAGAAGGATGTAGAGGAGTACCAGGCACAGAAGGCTGAAGAGGATGCAAGGAAGGCTGCAGAGGAGGCTGCGAGAGCAGAGATGCAAGGCTTGAACGATACTATTGACTCATTATGTGCGAGTGAGTCATTGCGTTTTTGGAAAGTCAAACTTCTTTGTTTTACTGTCAATAAAGTCATTGCAAAGATCCTGTTAATTGTTTGTATTTTGTACTTGCAGAGATTGGATGCACCGGCGGCTGGGAAGCAGATATGGCTCGTGCTAGGTACACGGAGAATAGGACAGTAAAGCGGCACGCAGGAGTTGGTGCCACCGCAAGCCGTCCGATTGTGGTTGACGAGGAGGCCGAGCCGGAGGAAGACGACGACACCGGGAGGATAGGCGAGCTCATTCGTCTAGCCGAAGAATTGGGCTACCCTCAGGACGAGGATGCGTATGACATGGGAAGGATAGCCGAGCTACTTCGTCTTGCAGAGGAGTTAGGACCGATGCCCGAGGAGGATGTTGAAGTAGAGGAGGGTCAGGCAGCGTACCACAGCCATAAGACACCGCTGTTCGACGCATGGGGGCCAACAGACATGACCCAAGAAGAGGCCGAGTTGTACTCTCAGGCCGCGGACGAGGCGGAGGCGGCTTACTACCGGCGTCAGGCCTCTCAAGCCAAGGCAGTCGAGGCCACCAAGGGTAAGGAGGTGGTAGTGGAGGATTCAGAGTCCGAAGACGAGTTGCTTACGCAGTGGTGCACGCAATTTGATTGACGTACAAGTGTCTTTGTAATAATTTAAATTGTCACGTCTTCACGTTGTCGTTGTTAGTGTTTGTCGTTTGTAGTGGTTTAGAAACTTTGTGTCATGTACTTTGTCAGTGTTGTACTTTGAAACATGTCATTGTAATATTTTCATTATCACATCTTCATTCGTTTCATTTGTTGGTCCACTCACTAAGATTGTTGTGTGGTTTATCGAGGCAGTGTATAAATACAGTTTCTTAGTGCAGTTCCTGCGCGGTCGAAGTTTCAGGGCAACCCCGCCATGGGTGGGGGCGGGTTAGGGGTACCCCGCCATGGTACATGGCGGGGTACCCCTAACCCGCCCCCACCCATGGCGGGGTTGCCCTGAAACTTCGACCGCGCAGGACCTTTCTTTCGTTTTGCGTCAACTGATCGTCACAAATGCAGAAAGCCATGTTGAGTGATTTACAGCAAGTTTATGGCAGAAATAATTACGTTTACGGCAAAGATTAAACGAGTGTTACCAACTACATTAGTCGAATCGAAATAACCAAGTAGAGTACTGCTGCTACACCTACACATAATTTAATTGTTATAGCACTACATAACTATGATAACATGTGTCCGGCGTCTGCTAAATATGAGTACTCTACTAATCGCCAGGGGTGTAGGGGTCTCACGGTCTCCGTCGCCTCCTTGGATTTGTAGGGACCACGTTGCTTCTCCAGCCAATGTCTGTGCGGTCCCGTTGCTGCCTCTCGCGTTGCCGCCTATGTCCACGATCAAGCTGCTGCGTCGACGACGGCCCCTGCAAGCAAGCAACCTGATGAGCTACTATAAATGTTGATCTAAGAACAGTAGAATTAAAGAGAAAGCAAAGCATACGAACCTGTTGCTCGGCTGGTGTGTAGTTCTCCTGCTGTGTGTAGTCGACCCCCTGTGTACCAAAAGGAGCACCGTAGAGCTGTGAGGCACCCATCTCCTCGTGACCGGTGTAATCCCACTGTGGAACGTCCTCTTCGTTGTCGCCGTCGTCGCCACTTGTCGTGTCATACTGAAGTGCCTCATCCACATCGTCCAGAGCCGCTGGACCCTTCCCTCTATCCTGCGGAGTACGAATAGACGAGGACGCAGCCCTGGTGTCGCTAGCAGAAGCAGCTGTGGTGGACATCGTCTGGCTCCTGGACCACGTGGGGTTGTACGGTACGTCCAAAGTCGTATCCGCACAGCTCAGCTTTTGAGCCAACTTTTTGCAGCCTTTTTTCATTCTCTACAGATTTAGATGACAACAAGCATTATTAAGGGTGAATTTTAAAGGTAACTGAGTTGTAGTCACGAATGTTACTATCAAAAGTACCTTGACAAAGGCGCGAAGAGGGTTGGTCTTGTCGTCCCTAGTCCGAAAAAGTTGCCTGGAAGCTTCCTCGGAGTAGTTCGACAACTGTTGTGCCTACAACATCACACAACGTTAACTCGATCATTTCAATTGAAATTTAAAACCCTTACCTCGTTTGAGAATATAAGTGCAAAGTACTTACCACATATCTATTAAGAGGGGCCCTAAGAAGTTGTGTTTGCCCCCTTTGCGCATCGTCGAACGCATCGGCGATGTCATCCTCATCGGCCGCATCTGCAGGCATGTTCGTGTACGGGACCATGAGATGAGTCTAGCATCTATGCGGCTGTTCCACCGAAGTTACCTTCCACTTACCATCACTCCGCCTCTTTCGTGCATTCAACTTCCACGAGCACGGGAATCCAGCCTTACATAATATGTGGAATTTTACCTCCTTGTCAGAATGTCGAACCGTGTAAGGCCTATGATGATACACAGCATAGTCCTGAAGGAACAACTTCATCTCCGACATCGTATTAAAAAGCATTCCCTTCCTCAGTATTAAATTTTTATGGTTGTACAATGATTCCTTACACATCTGCAAACCCGTGTCACAAACTGCCATATGCGACATACTTACATCGATATAATTTGGCACACCGGTAAAAGGCAAGCCAGCCTCCCTCAGCTGTGTAAGCTCTGCCGATGTATAAGAGGGTGGCGCAACGTATTGTTGTGGCTCCCTAACCCTGCTCCATCCTTCATATTGCACTCCATCATCTGGATAACCGGTGGCTAATGTGCCCTGACTCTGGATGCCATGAAGTACCTCAAGCGGTACTCCTGAGGGCATGCCACGAACTGGTGTACACATGGCAGGTGCACCTCCAGAGGGCATGGCTTCAACCGATGCTCGCATGGCATGTGGACCTCCTTCCTCATTTCCTGAATCGTCCGAATCAGTGGTAACATCATCACCAATCATTTCCTCCGCTGCCGCCTCCTCCTCCTCCTGTTCAAACTCGTCTACATCAAAATCATTGCTTATATGACCAACGGGAGGAGAATAAACCTGCTCCTGCGTCAAATTACCATCCAAGTCCATACTCTCCATAGTTTGTTGCATCTGCACACCACAATCTCCTAGAGTATCACTGTCCAAGGACGGCTCCTCATTCTCAACATTCTCCAGCACCAACTCAGCCATGCCGACATTCGAACCTTGGATGACCCTATTGTATCGGGACCACTCTGCTTGGTTGCACAAGTCCATCATCACATAGTGTGCCCTATTCTTTCCAACATCGAACCTACCCTTTAGTGTGAAAGCCTCGCCAAACTTCAAACTCAAACGGTCACATAGATCGCGGAAACTAGGGGTGCCATCAAACCATTCCAATTCTTCATACATATCCTCAAACTGGCAATCCTCTCTCCTAACACTTCCTCCGTAAAAAAACTCTTACACCGTAATCCATCTACAAAATGATTTGACATCTGATTATCAACTGACCATTATGGTACCACTAATTACTACATAACTAACTAAATAACTAATATTACCTAATAAAATCCAAATAACTAATATTCATTAACTACTTAACTAATAACTAAATAACTAATACGAACCCATTAACTACAAACCAATAATAACTAACTATCAATAATATCGTCAATAACAAATCATCGTTACCAAACTAAATAACTTAATAACTAATATTACCTAATAACTAAATAACTAATAGGTACGTAACTAAATAACTAATATTACCTAATAAAATCCGAATAACTAATAATCGTTAACTAATTAACTAATAACTAAACAACTAATACGAACCCATTAACTAACTAAATAATCATCAATAACAAATATCGTCAGTAACAATTAATCATCAATAATATCGTCAATAAACCTAAACCCTAAATAATCATCAATAACTAATATGAACCAATATTAACTAACTATCAATAATATCGTCAATAAGAAATCATCGTTAACTACCTAAATTACTAAATAAGTAACTAAATAATTCAATAACTAACTAAATAACTATTGTTCAATAATAAATAATTAACTAAATAAATAATTCAATAACTAAATCATCGTTTAATACAATGAATAATAAATAAATAACTAAATAAATAATAAAAACTTATTAATATTTACTACAAATAAATAATTGAAACGACAAAGTAAAAAAAATACCGTAAAAATTACCGGGGTGGCGGCGCGGGAACGAATGCCGGAGACGCGGCCGAGGGCGCGGGAGACGGCGCGGCGGCGCGGACAGCGGTTGCGGGCGGCGGCGTCGCGGCGGCGGGGTCGCGGCGGGGGGCGGCGGGGCGCGGTGGGGCGCGGCCAGGGCGGCCGGGGCGCGGGGGAGGTCCTCCGGCGGCGGCGGCAAGGCGCGGGGACGGCGGAGGCGGCGGAGGCGGCGGGTGCAAGTGAAGGCCGAGCGAGCGGGCGGGCGGGGCGCGGCTTATATTTACGCCACGCCCCGCCATGACGGGTGGCGGGGTATACCCCGCCATGATGGGTGGCGGGTTTGGCGTACCCCGCCACCCATCATGGCGGGGTACGCCCCGGGTGGCGGCCATGTCACCCTGCCACGTCGGCCATGCACCCCGCCACCATGTATGGCGGGGTTCAGTGCATTTGCCCCGCCATGCATGGTGGCGGGGCCAAACGGGTTAGATTTAAAAAAAATTTCAAACAAGGGTTAAATTTAAAATTTGTTTCAAATTTGGGCTAAAAATAAAAAAAAATCGCGACTAACTGCTGAGGTACGATGTTTTGCTGACGATTCAAGATCACAGTAAACCAATGGCAGTAGGCCAGTAACGTCTCAAAATAACTACATATCTCAAATTTTGAGAAGTTGATTAATCTTGAATTTATAACTAAAAATGTTTTAAAAATATTGATACATATAGTATACCAAATAAGTATTACTAGTACATATGCCCGTGCGTTGCAACGGAACATACCACTTATTTCATCTATTACAATATATCTTGTAATTTGCCTGATTCAATACGTCTTGAAATAAAACTTTGTACCGTTACTAAATATGTGCTATTGCAAGTTGCGAACTCGGATCACGGATGAGACATTAGACCAACTACGACTCCTAATCTTATCTCTAATTAATCATGTAATATTACTTTTGTTAGCAAAACCAACTAAAACTCTCTTATGTTCGGGGAAGGATGATCACAGGCATCTTTGTTAGTGATATATAATTGTACCTTGTTACAGTGAATGTCGTGTAAATAGATACAATATGAATTTAACATATGGTTTGATGATAGCTTATTATTTAAACAAACATGTGATAAAATCAATAATTTTATCTCATCTAAGAATAAAATATTTTTCAACAGTTCCCTTTTGCCACGGGACATCTGGCAATTATGAGAATGCAGCGGCGACCTGCTTACGGACAGTTTGTATCTAGGGAAGATATATGTGGGAGACAGATTCGGACTTACCTTCTCCGTTTGCAGCAGTACTCCCACGCGCTCGTCGATCCACCGCAGGCCCACAGCACTCCTATGCTGCCCCGGTGGAGAGACCCGTCCTCGCTAGGCCTCCCTCCGCGCCGGTAGCCTGCTCGTCGCGCCGGCAGCCCCCTCGTCGTGCCTCCCTTTGTGTTGGCAGTTCGCTCTCCGTGCAGCACTCCGTGCCGGTCGCGCATGCTCGTAGGCTGTGCTCTCGCCGGTCCGTTGCTCCGTACCAGGCTACCAGCCGCACGCGCTCATGGCGCTCTGGGCCCGCTCGTCGTGCAGGCTGCCATTATCCGTGACACCTCCGCACCCCGCGGACCCATCGTCCTTGCAGCGTTTGTGCATGGGCTGCTGTTGTACTCGCCGTCACCCTGTTCGTTTCGCTGGTTTATTGTGCTGAAAGTACTGTTCGCTGGTTTGTTGTGAGAGAAAAACACTGCTGGATGGCTGCTGATTCTGCTGATAAATCCAAACGAACAGGGTGCGTGTCCGCCGTCATCCGTGCGAGCACAGGGAAGGGAGGAGCAAGGGCGGCGGCGCAATCTCACAGCGACCGTGGCGCAGCATTGAGGGCGAACGGCTCGGCTCCATACTCATGTGGTGCCTGAAAAGTGCCCGTAATTTTCTTCGGCCATGGCCTCAAGACTCGAATTTATTTGTTTTATTCGATTTGAGTCAATTTGAGCTGTGACTGGTTCGATTTTTTTTGTAACTGATTGGTTCGACTTTTATTACCTGTTCTGTTGTACTCCGGACTCAACACGGATTGTGCCGCTGCCATATTCGACACGGTTTTGTTTTACTATCCGCATAGGTGGTTAGGGGAGGGGCAGACCAAAACAATGGGACAAATAAGAGAAGGAATTTTTGCCTCTTTATTGTTAGGGATAGATAACTGATGAATCAGCTAAATAGGACAAAGTTTCATAGAAAAGTGGTCTTGTATTGGATTTGGATTGTGCTAGCTAAATACATATAGAAATAGAACCCATGAATACAATTAGAAAAGAAAACCTGTGTCACACCCATTTTTAAGGACAAAAATAGGATGCATAAAGTACTCATGTGCGCCCCAGGTCATGATCGCACACATAAGCAGACAAATTACATAGTATCATCACAGTGCTTATTACATAGCGAATAAATACTTAAGACATAGTCTTGAACGATAAATAATAATAACTAATAGCAATCTCCAGCGAAAACTCCACACAGGGACACGGTTGACTGGTTGACACCAAGACTAGTACTCATTACGATAATCTTCCTCATAGTCTTCATCTGTTATGGTGGAAATAGCAAGAGTGAGTCCATGTCGAACTCAACAAATATAGCACAGGGTTCATGAGGCTCAAATGGCTAGACACTGTTTAACTGCGGTTAGCTTTTAATCATATATTTGACAATTGAATAGCTTCAAGATAAACCACTTCCCATTAATGAACCAATGATCAATTGCAATAATGATAAAGAATAACATTAACTTGAGCATAATAATAATCAACAATACTTAAACATAATTTAGCAATGGTGATCATCTATCTGTAAATGTTCCAAGGCCGCTCGTATCCGTGAGCACGGCTAGTATACCAGTTTTTTAACTCTGCGCAGAGGTGTACACTTTCACTGTGAGTCATGATTTCCAAATGAGTGGGGAGATCAAGCCCAAACACTAGAGAACCACATAAAGCCACTCAAGAGTTCGTCTAACAAGTTAGGGCCATTAGATTCACTCGGCAGGCAGATGTAGAACCCCCTTCCCTGTGGCATAACAACCGCAGCCTATACACACTAGGCCAGGGGCTCGCACTACACCCAACGTGGCAAGCCATTCTTACGCCATTTAAGGTAACCACTAACAAGCTAGAAAAGGTCTCTTGAACAACTAAAGCCAGAGCCATATAGCCCTCACAGCTGTACTGTATATCCCGGATGATCACATACAGATAAGTCCTTACGGAGAGTAACTAGAGCACCAAAAATAATACACATGCTCTAGCCCCCTTTTAACAAAAATTAAACCATCTTAATGATTGATTGCTTGATCCATTAATCTTATTGCAAGATCATTGTTCTTAGTTTAAGCACTAGCCATAGCTACCCATATGCATTCCCAAGGTTGACAAGGAATCAAGATAACAAGCACTAAGTTATAATCTCTAAGGTTGTCAAGGTAAGCATATGCATATGTATGATAATTCGATGAATAGGTAACAAGGATAGTCCTGTGTTATACTTGCCTTGATCAAAGCTCTCCAAATAATACTGCTGACTTGGCTCAAGGTAATACTCCGAATCGTCCAAATACTGCTCACCTTCTATACTCGATCATCAATCAACAACATACATGCATCCAATCAAACATACACGAAGCAAATAAAGAGATATAATTAGAACAGTACACCAACAGTAACAAAAACAGTAATAAAAGTTTATAAAACTCTTCTACACGTTTCTACGATCACACAGACGCAAAGATCACCAAATTCGGAGTTAAAACGTGAAAGTTATGAATTTTCTAAGATTTCCTATTGATAAATAAATACTTAATTATAAACTCGAAAAATAAATTATCAAAACTAACTGTACAACTACACTAACATGTAGAGTTCGCAAATACGAACCTAACGCAACTTGAACGGATCAAATCGGAGTTAAAACGAAGATTTTATGACTAAAGCAATCCTAGTGGCAAAACTGTAAATACCTGAAAACGTATTTTTGATTTAACCGGAAGAGAATACGCTTTCAAAACGCGAAAACGTATTTTCAGCATTACGTTTTGGACCGCGGGTTTATTTCCAGAAACCTGAGGGTCTCTTTAACAAATTTACCCCGCGAAGGGGTAAGATCTATTTTTGACCGTAGATCACGAGATGGACGGCTCGGGTTCATCAGCAGCTCTACAGTACCTAAACCGGTCATCTCCCTCAGGTCCGGCCGTCGGCCGCCATGGCCGCCACGCCCACCTCACCGGAAAACTTCGGCCCCGCCTTCTCCGACCACCATTCAACCCGCTACCAACTCCAATCGAAAGAGAATTCAAACCCGAACTCATCTATGCGGTTTTGGAGAACTACTACAGCCCGAGGAAGGAACGCGGCAAGGAGAGGGCGGCGGTTCCATTGCCGGTGCTTCCAAGCTCACCAAAACCTCGATTCGCTGCTTCACATCATAAAAGAAAGGCACGGGAAGAAAGAGGAGGAGATAGCGAACTCACGCAAGTGGAGAAATTGACCACCGAAGCACCCGAAAGCTTCTCCCTCGCACAACCGAAGCCGCCGACGCCTCCCAAGCCCTAGAGCTCTAAATCCCGTGGCAACCCTAGCTTTTTAGTTGAAAAACGGAAACTAGAGGACCTATGCGACCTATTTATAGCATCTACTAGCCGTGTTCGGTTAGGAAATCCCGGAAATCACGAAGAAGGAGCGGCGGCTGTTCTTCGGTTCGGAGTCCGGTTCGATTACGGGAGGTTGAAGACGACTGACAACTCGACCCCACCCGTCATAGATAGAAAGGAGGGAGGGCGCGCTGGCTCGGGCCGACTGGGCCAAGGCGCCAAGGTGGGCTGCTGCGGTGCGGTCCGGCCCACGCGCGGAAAGGAGAAACGGGCCGCGGCTTAGTTGGGCCGCCAGGCCGAACAGGTAAGGTGAGTTTGTTTTATTATTTATTTATTTATTTATTTTCCAAAACTTATTTCAAATAGAAATTTTCTAAACCAAATCAAATGAAATAAATTTCACACCACAAAGTAAAATAAATGCAGCAGCATGAATGCAACACCAAATATAATTTATTATTATTTTAAATTGGCCATTATTTATTATCTAAATTATTCAAAATTTGTTATCTCTAAAATTTGGGTGTTACAAATTCTACCCCCCTTAAAAGAATCTCGTCCTCGAGATTGGACTGCTTACTCAAATAACTGCGGATATGATTTCCTCAATTCATCCTCTCTTTCCCAAGTTGCCTCTGCCTCTGAATATCGATTCCACTGTACTTTACACATCTAATAATCCGATTTCGAGTAACCCTCTCAGCAGTCTCTAAAATCTTGATCGGAAACTCTTCATATGTAAGATCCTCCTTAACAGTCAATTCTTCCAAAGGTATCTGCTCCTCAGGCACCCGCAAACACTTCTTAAGTTGTGAAACATGAAACACATCATGCACCCCAGATAAATTCTCAGGCAACTCTAATTGGTAAGCAACTTCCCCACGTCTAGCAATAACTTTAAATGGTCCAACATACCTTGGTGCTAGTTTACCTTTCATGTTAAATCTCTTCACACTTCTCATAGGTGACACCTTCAAATAAACATAATCACCTACTTCAAAAACTAGATCTCTTCTCCTATTATCAGCATAACTCTTCTGACGAGACTGTGCCACTCTCAAATTCTCACGAATCACTCGCACTTGATCTTCTGCGTTTCTAAGAACATCTGTACCAAACACCTGAGATTCACCTGTCTGATCCCAAAACAATGGAGTTCTACACTTACGTCCATACAAAGCTTCAAACGGTGCCATCTTAAGACTCTGTTGATAACTATTATTGTAAGAAAATTCTGCATAAGGCAAGCTCTTATCCCAACTACTTCCATATTGCAATGCACAGGCTCTCAACATATCCTCTAATACCTGGTTGGTCCTTTCAGTCTGTCCATCTGTCTGTGGATGATATGCTGTACTAAAATTCAATTTAGTTCCCAAAGATTCATGCACAGCTTTCCAAAAATACGACGTAAACTGCGTACCTCGATCAGACACAATCTTCTTTGGTACCCCATGCAAACAGACTATTCTTTCCATATACAAGGTAGCTAATTGTACTCCCGTGTAATTAGTCTTGACTGGTATAAAATAAGCAACTTTAGTCAACCTATCCACTATCACCCAAATAGAATCATAACCTCTCTGAGTACGCGGTAACCCCACTATAAAGTCCATACCAACTTCCTCCCACTTCCATTCAGGGATTTTCATTGGTTGCAACAATCCAGCAGGTCTCTGATGCTCTGCTTTCACCCTCTGACAAGTATCACACAATGCCACATACTCAGCCACATCTCGCTTTAATCCAACCCACCAATATTTCTGTTTAAGATCCAAATACATCTTAGTACTACCAGGATGAATAGAATAAGCTGACTCATGAGCTTCGCGAAGAATTGCCTGTCTAATAGCTTGATCCTCAGATACACACAGCCTCTTTCCAAACCACAAAATCCCATTATCATCCATTCGAAAGCCTGGTGACTTACCAATCACTATATCCTCCGCTATCTTCTTTAGTTTCTCATCCTTCAACCGACCCTTGTAAATCTCTTGTTCTAAAGTAGGCTCTATCACTAATTCCATTGTATTAGTAACAATTCCCAAGTTCAAATATTCAAATTCAGCACATAACTCACTAATCATAGACAATGTTCTTATCTCATTGGCATAACTCTTCCTACTAAGAGCATCAGCTACTACATTAGCCTTACCAGGATGATAGTGTATCTCAATATCATAATCCTTAATCAACTCTAACCATCTGCGTTGCCTCAAATTCAGATCTGACTGAGTGAAAATATACTTCAAACTCTTATGATCAGTGTATATGTCACTCTTATGTCCAATCAAATAATGTCTCCAAATCTTTAATGCATGAACTACAGCTGCTAACTCCAAATCATGTGTACGATAATTCAACTCATGCTTTCTCAATTGTCTAGATGCATAAGCCACAACTCTGCCTTCTTGCATAAGAACACATCCCAAACCTTGACGAGAAGCATCACAATAAATGAAAAACTTCTTACTCAAATCTGGTAAAACCAAAACAGGCGCTGTAGTCAACCTCTTCTTCAACTCCTCAAAACTAGCTTGACATTTATCAGACCACACAAATTTGGCATTCTTTTCTAACAGAGATGTCATAGGTTTAGCAAGTTTAGAAAACCCTTCAATGAACCGTCTGTAATATCCAGCTAAACCCAAGAAACTGCGAATCTCACTAACATCGGTAGGTGGTTTCCAATTCAATACATCCTTCACCTTGCCTGGATCCACTGATATACCTCCATTAGAAACAATATGACCAAGGAAAGAAACTTCCTTCAACCAAAACTCACATTTACTTCGCTTCGCATACAGTTTATGCTCTCTAAGCTTCTGCAATACCAACCTCAAATGTTCAGCATGCTCTACCTCTGTCTTGGAAAATACCAGTATATCATCGATAAACACTACCACAAACTTATCCAAATATTCCATGAACACCTTATTCATCATGTACATAAAGTATGCAGGTGCATTGGTCAATCCAAACGACATAACAGTATACTCATACAATCCATACCTTGTAGTAAAAGCTGTCTTTGGAATATCAGAGGCACGAATCTTCAACTGATGATAACCAGAACGTAAATCAATCTTAGAGAACACACAAGCACCTCTCAACTGATCAAACAAGTCATCAATCCGGGGCAAAGGATACTTATTCTTGATAGTTACCTCATTTAGGGACCGATAATCAACACACATCCTCTGACCACCATCTTTCTTATCAACAAAAATAACTGGTGCTCCCCAAGGTGATGAACTAGGTCGAATAAAACCTTTATCTTGTAATTCTTTAATTTGTTTCTTAAGTTCTTCTAATTCATCTACTCCCATCCTATATGGTCGTTTGGCTATAGGTGCAGTTCCAGGTAATAATTCAATAAGAAATTCAATGTCTCGGTCAGGTGGCATACCTGGCAATTCATCAGGGAAGACATCCGGAAATTCCTCAATCACTGAATTCTCCTTAATAGTATCTTCAAGCTGATTCACTACCGCGATTGGTTGCTTCTGCATTGCTACATCCACATTGATTTTATCCCCATTAGGCGCAGTCACAACTACCACTTTCTGCTGACACTGAATCTCTGCCTGATTTTGCTTCATCCAGTCCATACCCAATATCACATCAATCTCAGATGTTCGCAACACTATAGGAGTTATCTTAAACTCTACCCCCCTTAATACCATACTAATTGGAAGACAACGATTACTGGTTTGCATGGTACCTCCAGGTGAATTTACTAAGAGAGGTTCTTTCATAGCTAGCATGGGTATACTATGCATTTTAACAAAAATATTGGATATGAATGTATGAGATGCTCCAGAGTCAAAAAGAACAGTTGCGGGAGTGGAATGTACATTGAACGTACCAATCATAACTTCTGGTGCATCATGAGCTGTATCAGAAGACACGTGATTCACCCTTCCAGTACCCGATTGCCTCTGGTTGCTCTTCTGGCTCTGAGGAGTCTGTTGGTTCTGCTTCTCAGGACAATTATAAGACAAATGGCCCTCTTTACCACAGACAAAGCATCTAATAGGAGTGCTGGGAGTACTATTCTTCATGGGGGTAGCATTGGGATTTCCGGTGCGAGGAGTCTGTTGCCCAGTCTGCTGATACTGTTGACGCTGTGGATATGATGAACGCTGCTGCGACTGATTGTTTTGCCAATTTTAGGACCACCTCTGATTCGAATTGCGATTCCACTGGCTAACCGGTCCCTGAAACTTCTGATGAAAACCATGCTGAGAATTTGTGCGTTGACGGTTGTTGCTTCCTGAGCCTTGCACCTTCATCTTCCTTTTTCTGTCCATCTCCCTACGCTCATTATCAAGCACAATAGCTTTGTTCACCAGCTCTTGAAAACTAGCATAGTTATTCCCCTTCAGTTGCAAGCGAAGATCATAATAAATTCCCTTCAAGAAAAGACGCTGCCTATCTGCATCTTCCCTAACTTCATTGGGAGCATAGCGAGCCAACTGGGTGAACCTGTCATGATATTCACTCACACTCATCTGTCCCATCCTAAGGTTTCTGAATTCTTCCTGCTTCAGCTCAATTATACCCTCAGGAATATGACGAGCTCGAAAATCTCTAACAAACTCATTCCAAGTGATAGGAGGAGCATTGTCAGGGCGTGCAGCCTGGTACGACTCCCACCAAGTCTGAGCTATCCCTTGTAACTGACCAGATGCATATAACACCTTTTCCATATCATTGCATTGGGCTATGTTCAGCTGTTTCTCCACTGCCCTCACCCAATCATCTGCTTCTAAAGGATCAGCAGCATGAGAAAACACTGGAGGGCGTCCCTTCAAAAATTCTCCACGCTTATCCCTTACTTGAACAGGTGGTGGTCCTCCTACAGGGGGATTGTTCTGCATATGCTGCATAAACATCTGCATCAGCTGATTCTGAGTTTGCATGAGTTCCTCCATAGTAACGGGTGGATTAGCACCCCCACGACCTCTGCCACGACCTCTGCCTGACATCTGTTTCCAAAACACAGAAGATGAAATTCAGTACGATCCGAGATGATGTATTCAATAGATAAACAAAATCTGATTTTTCTGGGCGAACTCCAATTTCAGCAACTCAGTAAAACTGTCATATCTCGAGCTACAGACATCCAATTCAGATGATCTTTACATGGTTGGAAAGCTTATAAAATTATCTACAAATTTTATTCACAACACTTTTTCTGATTCTGTCAATAAATTGGTCAAAAACTGAACTTAACCAAAACTGTTTCAGAATTCCAGACTGTGCAGTAACTCCAACTTGGAACAGGTATATCTCTTAACTCATAATAGATATTAAAGTGATTCTTGTGGGATTGGAAAGATATAGAAGTCTAATTATTCCCAGTAAAATTTCTTAAATTTCCCATGAACGGATTTTAAGTTATTTCTAAAACATCCCAGACTGATCCAAAAAAAATCAGCAAAGGACAGAACTAAGTTAACCTCATATTCAACTAATATATCTTGATCAAACTTAATATTCTCAACCATGGAACTTGTAGGCATGTCTAAAAAACTCCAGCACACATTACAAAGATCCAAATCACACATTATCATAATAACAATCCATCAATCACACAATTGTTCACACCACAAACTGACTCTTAAAACAATCCAAACTTAAAATTAACTCGCAACTTCTATCGTTCTCATTACATAGGGGTTTTTCCTATTTCCTAATTAAGCTTCTCATAAATCTTAGGACGACCTAACTCCGCCCTTAATTGGTCAATCTCTTTATAAGCTTGCTCCTTAAGTTCTTTTTCCTTCAACAACTCATCCTTCAGGTCCACCTCATGGAGAGCCAATTCACGAGCTAATACCACCGTAGCTTGTAAAGTCAAGGAGGAATCATCTGCAAGTGGCACGGTCCAAATACCCTTGTCATGCAAGAAACAAGGAAAATGCCGGAGTGCACCCTTTAGCGTCTTGTCCGAGCGTAGATCATGGTAGTAAACAAATGCATTGAAAGCGACATCCTCCATGCTTGTCTCCACGGTTGCCCGGCTCACTCGGGTAATGAACTTTGACTCCACCTTAGGCTCCTTAGTGGTAGGATCCCTTTTCTTGACCCATAACTCCGTCTCCCAATAGGAATCCATCCATGGATGACTATACTCTGCACTACGATACTCCAAAGTAGCTTCCCAGTCGTAGTAGTAGTTGTCAAAAGTTCTTGTCAACATATCATGGAAGAAAGCATCAGCCTTAGGAACCACGATATGAAACTTCGTAGTCCACCCCATAACTACATCCTCCATAGGTGTATCACCAACTCTTGATTCAGCATCAGATAGCTCTTGATCACCCTCTTCATTTGGCTCCTGGGGTTTGAAACGGGCAACATATTGTGCAGCTGACAGACGGGGATGAGGAGGCATCTACAAGATTTAGACATAGATTAGATAGAATCAATGTATTTTTGCAATAGAATAAAGTAAAGGAAGCATAAAACTTTAGTAATTAACAAGGTGAAAAGAGGAAGCATGAATTAAGTGAAGTATGGATGCTATCAACGACCATTCTAACTAGGCTTGCGTCCTACAGTCAACACGGCTCTGATACCAATCTGTCACACCCATTTTTAAGGACAAAAATAGGATGCATAAAGTACTCATGTGCGCCCCAGGTCATGATCGCACACATAAGCAGACAAATTACATAGTATCATCACAGTGCTTATTACATAGCGAATAAATACTTAAGACATAGTCTTGAACGATAAATAATAATAACTAATAGCAATCTCCAGCGGAAACTCCACACAGGGACACGGTTGACTGGTTGACACCAAGACTAGTACTCATTACGATAATCTTCCTCATAGTCTTCATCTGTTATGGTGGAAATAGCAAGAGTGAGTTCATGTCGAACTCAACAAATATAGCACAGGGTTTATGAGGCTCAAATGGCTAGACACTGTTTAACTGCGGTTAGCTTTTAATCATATATTTGACAATTGAATAGCTTCAAGATAAACCACTTCCCATTAATGAACCAATGATCAATTGCAATAATGATAACGAATAACATTAACTTGAGCATAATAATAATCAACAATACTTAAACATAATTTAGCAATGGTGATCATCTATCTGTAAATGTTCCAAGGCCGCTCGTATCCGTGAGCACGGCTAGTATACCAGTTTTTTAACTCTGCGCAGAGGTGTACACTTTCACTGTGAGTCATGATTTCCAAATGAGTGGGGAGATCAAGCCCAAACACTAGAGAACCACATAAAGCCACTCAAGAGTTCGTCTAACAAGTTAGGGCCATTAGATTCACTCGGCAGGCAGATGTAGAACCCCCCTTCCCTGTGGCACAACAACCGCAGCCTATACACACTAGGCCAGGGGCTCGCACTACACCCAACGTGGCAAGCCATTCTTACGCCATTTAAGGTAACCACTAACAAGCTAGAAAAGGTCTCTTGAACAACTAAAGCCAGAGCCATATAGCCCTCACAGCTGTACTGTATATCCCGGATGATCACGTACAGATAAGTCCTTACGGAGAGTAACTAGAGCACCAAAAATAATACACATGCTCTAGCCCCCTTTTAACAAAAATTAAACCATCTTAATGATTGATTGCTTGATCCATTAATCTTATTGCAAGATCATTGTTCTTAGTTTAAGCACTAGCCATAGCTACCCATATGCATTCCCAAGGTTGACAAGGAATCAAGATAACAAGCACTAAGTTATAATCTCTAAGGTTGTCAAGGTAAGCATATGCATATGTATGATAATTCGATGAATAGGTAACAAGGATAGTCCTGTGTTATACTTGCCTTGATCAAAGCTCTCCAAATAATACTGCTGACTTGGCTCAAGGTAATACTCCGAATCGTCCAAATACTGCTCACCTTCTATACTCGATCATCAATCAACAACATACATGCATCCAATCAAACATACACGAAGCAAACAAAGAGATATAATTAGAACAGTACACTAACAGTAACAAAACAGTAATAAAAGTTTATAAAACTCTTCAACACGTTTCTACGATCACACAGACGCAAAGATCACCAAATTCGGAGTTAAAACGTGAAAGTTATGAATTTTCTAAGATTTCCTATTGATAAATAAATACTTAATTATAAACTCGAAAAATAAATTATCAAAACTAACTGTACAACTACACTAACATGTAGAGTTCGCAAATACGAACCTAACGCAACTTGAACGGATCAAATCGGAGTTAAAACGAAGATTTTATGACTAAAACAATCCTAGTGGCAAAACTGTAAATACCTGAAAACGTATTTTTGATTTAACCGGAAGAGAATACGCTTTCAAAACGCGAAAACATATTTTCAGCATTACGTTTTGGACCGCGGGTTTATTTCCAGAAACCCGAGGGTCTCTTTAACAAATTTACCCCGCGAAGGGGTAAGATCTATTTTTGACCGTAGATCACGAGATGGACGGCTCGGGTTCATCAGCAGCTCTACAGTACCTAAACCGGTCATCTCCCTCAGGTCCGGCCGTCGGCCGTCATGGCCGCCACGCCCACCTCGCCGGAAAACTTCGGCCCCGCCTTCTCCGACCACCATTCAACCCGCTACCAACTCCAATCGAAAGAGAATTCAAACCCGAACTCATCTATGCGGTTTTGGAGAACTACTACAGCCCGAGGAAGGAACGCGGCAAGGAGAGGGCGGCGGTTCCATTGCCGGTGCTTCCAAGCTCACCAAAACCTCGATTCGCTGCTTCACATCATAAAAGAAAGGCACGGGAAGAAAGAGGAGGAGATAGCGAACTCACGCAAGTGGAGAAATTGACCACCGAAGCACCCGAAAGCTTCTCCCTCGCACAACCGAAGCCGCCGACGCCTCCCAAGCCCTAGAGCTCTAAATCCCGTGGCAACCCTAGCTTTTTAGTTGAAAAACGGAAACTAGAGGACCTATGCGACCTATTTATAGCATCTACTAGCCGTGTTCGGTTAGGAAATCCCGGAAATCACGAAGAAGGAGCGGCGGCTGTTCTTCGGTTCGGAGTCCGGTTCGATTACGGGAGGTTGAAGACGACTGACAACTCGACCCCACCCGTCATAGATAGAAAGGAGGGAGGGCGCGCTGGCTCGGGCCGACTGGGCCAAGGCGCCAAGGTGGGCTGCTGCGGTGCGGTCCGGCCCACGCGCGGAAAGGAGAAACGGGCCGCGGCTTAGTTGGGCCGCCAGGCCGAACAGGTAAGGTGAGTTTGTTTTATTTTTTATTTATTTTCCAAAACTTATTTCAAATAGAAATTTTCTAAACCAAATCAAATGAAATAAATTTCACACCACAAAGTAAAATAAATGCAGCAGCATGAATGCAACACCAAATATAATTTATTATTATTTTAAATTGGCCATTATTTATTATCTAAATTATTCAAAATTTGTTATCTCTAAAATTTGGGTGTTACAAATTCTACCCCCCTTAAAAGAATCTCGTCCTCGAGATTGGACTGCTTACTCAAATAACTGCGGATATGATTTCCTCAATTCATCCTCTCTTTCCCAAGTTGCCTCTGCCTCTGAATATCGATTCCACTGTACTTTACACATCTAATAATCCGATTTCGAGTAACCCTCTCAGCAGTCTCTAAAATCTTGATCGGAAACTCTTCATATGTAAGATCCTCCTTAACAGTCAATTCTTCCAAAGGTATCTGCTCCTCAGGCACCCGCAAACACTTCTTAAGTTGTGAAACATGAAACACATCATGCACCCCAGATAAATTCTCAGGCAACTCTAATTGGTAAGCAACTTCCCCACGTCTAGCAATAACTTTAAATGGTCCAACATACCTTGGTGCTAGTTTACCTTTCATGTTAAATCTCTTCACACTTCTCATAGGTGACACCTTCAAATAAACATAATCACCTACTTCAAAAACTAGATCTCTTCTCCTATTATCAGCATAACTCTTCTGACGAGACTGTGCCACTCTCAAATTCTCACGAATCACTCGCACTTGATCTTCTGCGTTTCTAAGAACATCTGTACCAAACACCTGAGATTCACCTGTCTGATCCCAAAACAATGGAGTTCTACACTTACGTCCATACAAAGCTTCAAACGGTGCCATCTTAAGACTCAGTTGATAACTATTATTGTAAGAAAATTCTGCATAAGGCAAGCTCTTATCCCAACTACTTCCATATTGCAATGCACAGGCTCTCAACATATCCTCTAATACCTGGTTGGTCCTTTCAGTCTGTCCATCTGTCTGTGGATGATATGCTGTACTAAAATTCAATTTAGTTCCCAAAGATTCATGCACAGCTTTCCAAAAATACGACGTAAACTGCGTACCTCGATCAGACACAATCTTCTTTGGTACCCCATGCAAACAGACTATTCTTTCCATATACAAGGTAGCTAATTGTACTCCCGTGTAATTAGTCTTGACTGGTATAAAATAAGCAACTTTAGTCAACCTATCCACTATCACCCAAATAGAATCATAACCTCTCTGAGTACGCGGTAACCCCACTATAAAGTCCATACCAACTTCCTCCCACTTCCATTCAGGGATTTTCATTGGTTGCAACAATCCAGCAGGTCTCTGATGCTCTGCTTTCACCCTCTGACAAGTATCACACAATGCCACATACTCAGCCACATCTCGCTTTAATCCAACCCACCAATATTTCTGTTTAAGATCCAAATACATCTTAGTACTACCAGGATGAATAGAATAAGCTGACTCATGAGCTTCGCGAAGAATTGCCTGTCTAATAGCTTGATCCTCAGATACACACAGCCTCTTTCCAAACCACAAAATCCCATTATCATCCATTCGAAAGCCTGGTGACTTACCAATCACTATATCCTCCGCTATCTTCTTTAGTTTCTCATCCTTCAACCGACCCTTGTAAATCTCTTGTTCTAAAGTAGGCTCTATCACTAATTCCATTGTATTAGTAACAATTCCCAAGTTCAAATATTCAAATTCAGCACATAACTCACTAATCATAGACAATGTTCTTATCTCATTGGCATAACTCTTCCTACTAAGAGCATCAGCTACTACATTAGCCTTACCAGGATGATAGTGTATCTCAATATCATAATCCTTAATCAACTCTAACCATCTGCGTTGCCTCAAATTCAGATCTGACTGAGTGAAAATATACTTCAAACTCTTATGATCAGTGTATATGTCACTCTTATGTCCAATCAAATAATGTCTCCAAATCTTTAATGCATGAACTACAGCTGCTAACTCCAAATCATGTGTACGATAATTCAACTCATGCTTTCTCAATTGTCTAGATGCATAAGCCACAACTCTGCCTTCTTGCATAAGAACACATCCCAAACCTTGACGAGAAGCATCACAATAAATGAAAAACTTCTTACTCAAATCTGGTAAAACCAAAACAGGCGCTGTAGTCAACCTCTTCTTCAACTCCTCAAAACTAGCTTGACATTTATCAGACCACACAAATTTGGCATTCTTTTCTAACAGAGATGTCATAGGTTTAGCAAGTTTAGAAAACCCTTCAATGAACCGTCTGTAATATCCAGCTAAACCCAAGAAACTGCGAATCTCACTAACATCGGTAGGTGGTTTCCAATTCAATACATCCTTCACCTTGCCTGGATCCACTGATATACCTCCATTAGAAACAATATGACCAAGGAAAGAAACTTCCTTCAACCAAAACTCACATTTACTTCGCTTCGCATACAGTTTATGCTCTCTAAGCTTCTGCAATACCAACCTCAAATGTTCAGCATGCTCTACCTCTGTCTTGGAAAATACCAGTATATCATCGATAAACACTACCACAAACTTATCCAAATATTCCATGAACACCTTATTCATCATGTACATAAAGTATGCAGGTGCATTGGTCAATCCAAACGACATAACAGTATACTCATACAATCCATACCTTGTAGTAAAAGCTGTCTTTGGAATATCAGAGGCACGAATCTTCAACTGATGATAACCAGAACGTAAATCAATCTTAGAGAACACACAAGCACCTCTCAACTGATCAAACAAGTCATCAATCCGGGGCAAAGGATACTTATTCTTGATAGTTACCTCATTTAGGGACCGATAATCAACACACATCCTCTGACCACCATCTTTCTTATCAACAAAAATAACTGGTGCTCCCCAAGGTGATGAACTAGGTCGAATAAAACCTTTATCTTGTAATTCTTTAATTTGTTTCTTAAGTTCTTCTAATTCATCTACTCCCATCCTATATGGTCGTTTGGCTATAGGTGCAGTTCCAGGTAATAATTCAATAAGAAATTCAATGTCTCGGTCAGGTGGCATACCTGGCAATTCATCAGGGAAGACATCCGGAAATTCCTCAATCACTGAATTCTCCTTAATAGTATCTTCAAGCTGATTCACTACCGCGATTGGTTGCTTCTGCATTGCTACATCCACATTGATTTTATCCCCATTAGGCGCAGTCACAACTACCACTTTCTGCTGACACTGAATCTCTGCCTGATTTTGCTTCATCCAGTCCATACCCAATATCACATCAATCTCAGATGTTCGCAACACTATAGGAGTTATCTTAAACTCTACCCCCCTTAATACCATACTAATTGGAAGACAACGATTACTGGTTTGCATGGTACCTCCAGGTGAATTTACTAAGAGAGGTTCTTTCATAGCTAGCATGGGTATACTATGCATTTTAACAAAAATATTGGATATGAATGTATGAGATGCTCCAGAGTCAAAAAGAACAGTTGCGGGAGTGGAATGTACATTGAACGTACCAATCATAACTTCTGGTGCATCATGAGCTGTATCAGAAGACACGTGATTCACCCTTCCAGTACCCGATTGCCTCTGGTTGCTCTTCTGGCTCTGAGGAGTCTGTTGGTTCTGCTTCTCAGGACAATTATAAGACAAATGGCCCTCTTTACCACAGACAAAGCATCTAATAGGAGTGCAGGGAGTACTATTCTTCATGGGGGTAGCATTGGGATTTCCGGTGCGAGGAGTCTGTTGCCCAGTCTGCTGATACTGTTGACGCTGTGGATATGATGAACGCTGCTGCGACTGATTGTTTTGCCAATTTTGGGACCACCTCTGATTCGAATTGCGATTCCACTGGCTAACCGGTCCCTGAAACTTCTGATGAAAACCATGCTGAGAATTTGTGCGTTGACGGTTGTTGCTTCCTGAGCCTTGCACCTTCATCTTCCTTTTTCTGTCCATCTCCCTACGCTCATTATCAAGCACAATAGCTTTGTTCACCAGCTCTTGAAAACTAGCATAGTTATTCCCCTTCAGTTGCAAGCGAAGATCATAATAAATTCCCTTCAAGAAAAGACGCTGCCTATCTGCATCTTCCCTAACTTCATTGGGAGCATAGCGAGCCAACTGGGTGAACCTGTCATGATATTCACTCACACTCATCTGTCCCATCCTAAGGTTTCTGAATTCTTCCTGCTTCAGCTCAATTATACCCTCAGGAATATGACGAGCTCAAAAATCTCTAACAAACTCATTCCAAGTGATAGGAGAAGCATTGTCAGGGCGTGCAGCCTGGTACGACTCCCACCAAGTCTGAGCTATCCCTTGTAACTGACCAGATGCATATAACACCTTTTCCATATCATTGCATTGGGCTATGTTCAGCTGTTTCTCCACTGCCCTCACCCAATCATCTGCTTCTAAAGGATCAGCAGCATGAGAAAACACTGGAGGGCGTCCCTTCAAAAATTCTCCACGCTTATCCCTTACTTGAACAGGTGGTGGTCCTCCTACAGGGGGATTGTTCTGCATATGCTGCATAAACATCTGCATCAGCTGATTCTGAGTTTGCATGAGTTCCTCCATAGTAACGGGTGGATTAGCACCCCCACGACCTCTGCCACGACCTCTGCCTGACATCTGTTTCCAAAACACAGAAGATGAAATTCAGTACGATCCGAGATGATGTATTCAATAGATAAACAAAATCTGATTTTTCTGGGCGAACTCCAATTTCAGCAACTCAGTAAAACTGTCATATATCGAGCTACAGACATCCAATTCAGATGATCTTTACATGGTTGGAAAGCTTATAAAATTATCTACAAATTTTATTCACAACACTTTTTCTGATTCTGTCAATAAATTGGTCAAAAACTGAATTTAACCGAAACTGTTTCAGAATTCCAGACTGTGCAGTAACTCCAACTTGGAACAGGTATATCTCTTAACTCATAATAGATATTAAAGTGATTCTTGTGGGATTGGAAAGATATAGAAGTCTAATTATTCCCAGTAAAATTTCTTAAATTTCCCATGAACGGATTTTAAGTTATTTCTAAAACATCCCAGACTGATCCAAAAAAAATCAGCAAAGGACAGAACTAAGTTAACCTCATATTCAACTAATATATCTTGATCAAACTTAATATTCTCAACCATGGAACTTGTAGGCATGTCTACAAAACTCCAGCACACATTACAAAGATCCAAATCACACATTATCATAATAACAATCCATCAATCACACAATTGTTCACACCACAAACTGACTCTTAAAACAATCCAAACTTAAAATTAACTCGCAACTTCTATCGTTCTCATTACATAGGGGTTTTTCCTATTTCCTAATTAAGCTTCTCATAAATCTTAGGACGACCTAACTCCGCCCTTAATTGGTCAATCTCTTTATAAGCTTGCTCCTTAAGTTCTTTTTCCTTCAACAACTCATCCTTCAGGTCCACCTCATGGAGAGCCAATTCACGAGCTAATGCCACCGTAGCTTGTAAAGTCAAGGAGGAATCATCTGCAAGTGGCACGGTCCAAATACCCTTGTCATGCAAGAAACAAGGAAAATGCCGGAGTGCACCCTTTAGCGTCTTGTCCGAGCGTAGACCATGGTAGTAAACAAATGCATTGAAAGCGACATCCTCCATGCTTGTCTCCACGGTTGCCCGGCTCACTCGGGTAATGAACTTTGACTCCACCTTAGGCTCCTTAGTGGTAGGATCCCTTTTCTTGACCCATAACTCCGTCTCCCAATAGGAATCCATCCATGGATGACTATACTCTGCACTACGATACTCCAAAGTAGCTTCCCAGTCGTAGTAGTAGTTGTCAAAAGTTCTTGTCAACATATCATGGAAGAAAGCATCAGCCTTAGGAACCACGATATGAAACTTCGTAGTCCACCCCATAACTACATCCTCCATAGGTGTATCACCAACTCTTGATTCAGCATCAGATAGCTCTTGATCACCCTCTTCATTTGGCTCCTGGGGTTTGAAACGGGCAACATATTGTGCAGCTGACAGACGGGGATGAGGAGGCATCTACAAGATTTAGACATAGATTAGATAGAATCAATGTATTTTTGCAATAGAATAAAGTAAAGGAAGCATAAAACTTTAGTAATTAACAAGGTGAAAAGAGGAAGCATGAATTAAGTGAAGTATGGATGCTATCAACGACCATTCTAACTAGGCTTGCGTCCTACAGTCAACACGGCTCTGATACCAATCTGTCACACCCATTTTTAAGGACAAAAATAGGATGCATAAAGTACTCATGTGCGCCCCAGGTCATGATCGCACACATAAGCAGACAAATTACATAGTATCATCACAGTGCTTATTACATAGCGAATAAATACTTAAGACATAGTCTTGAACGATAAATAATAATAACTAATAGCAATCTCCAGCGGAAACTCCACACAGGGACACGGTTGACTGGTTGACACCAAGACTAGTACTCATTACGATAATCTTCCTCATAGTCTTCATCTGTTATGGTGGAAATAGCAAGAGTGAGTTCATGTCGAACTCAACAAATATAGCACAGGGTTTATGAGGCTCAAATGGCTAGACACTGTTTAACTGCGGTTAGCTTTTAATCATATATTTGACAATTGAATAGCTTCAAGATAAACCACTTCCCATTAATGAACCAATGATCAATTGCAATAATGATAACGAATAACATTAACTTGAGCATAATAATAATCAACAATACTTAAACATAATTTAGCAATGGTGATCATCTATCTGTAAATGTTCCAAGGCCGCTCGTATCCGTGAGCACGGCTAGTATACCAGTTTTTTAACTCTGCGCAGAGGTGTACACTTTCACTGTGAGTCATGATTTCCAAATGAGTGGGGAGATCAAGCCCAAACACTAGAGAACCACATAAAGCCACTCAAGAGTTCGTCTAACAAGTTAGGGCCATTAGATTCACTCGGCAGGCAGATGTAGAACCCCCTTCCCTGTGGCACAACAACCGCAGCCTATACACACTAGGCCAGGGGCTCGCACTACACCCAACGTGGCAAGCCATTCTTACGCCATTTAAGGTAACCACTAACAAGCTAGAAAAGGTCTCTTGAACAACTAAAGCCAGAGCCATATAGCCCTCACAGCTGTACTGTATATCCCGGATGATCACGTACAGATAAGTCCTTACGGAGAGTAACTAGAGCACCAAAAATAATACACATGCTCTAGCCCCCTTTTAACAAAAATTAAACCATCTTAATGATTGATTGCTTGATCCATTAATCTTATTGCAAGATCATTGTTCTTAGTTTAAGCACTAGCCATAGCTACCCATATGCATTCCCAAGGTTGACAAGGAATCAAGATAACAAGCACTAAGTTATAATCTCTAAGGTTGTCAAGGTAAGCATATGCATATGTATGATAATTCGATGAATAGGTAACAAGGATAGTCCTGTGTTATACTTGCCTTGATCAAAGCTCTCCAAATAATACTGCTGACTTGGCTCAAGGTAATACTCTGAATCGTCCAAATACTGCTCATCTTCTATACTCGATCATCAATCAACAACATACATGCATCCAATCAAACATACACGAAGCAAACAAAGAGATATAATTAGAACAGTACACTAACAGTAACAAAACAGTAATAAAAGTTTATAAAACTCTTCTACACGTTTCTACGATCACACAGACGCAAAGATCACCAAATTCGGAGTTAAAACGTGAAAGTTATGAATTTTCTAAGATTTCCTATTGATAAATAAATACTTAATTATAAACTCGAAAAATAAATTATCAAAACTAACTGTACAACTACACTAACATGTAGAGTTCGCAAATACGAACCTAACGCAACTTGAACGGATCAAATCGGAGTTAAAACGAAGATTTTATGACTAAAACAATCCTAGTGGCAAAACTGTAAATACCTGAAAACGTATTTTTGATTTAACCGGAAGAGAATACGCTTTCAAAACGCGAAAACGTATTTTCAGCATTACGTTTTGGACCGCGGGTTTATTTCCAGAAACCCGAGGGTCTCTTTAATAAATTTACCCCGCGAAGGGGTAAGATCTATTTTTGACCGTAGATCACGAGATGGACGGCTCGGGTTCATCAGCAGCTCTACAGTACCTAAACCGGTCATCTCCCTCAGGTCCGGCCGTCGGCCGTCATGGCCGCCACGCCCACCTCGCCGGAAAACTTCGGCCCCGCCTTCTCCGACCACCATTCAACCCGCTACCAACTCCAATCGAAAGAGAATTCAAACCCGAACTCATCTATGCGGTTTTGGAGAACTACTACAGCCCGAGGAAGGAACGCGGCAAGGAGAGGGCGGCGGTTCCATTGCCGGTGCTTCCAAGCTCACCAAAACCTCGATTCGCTGCTTCACATCATAAAAGAAAGGCACGGGAAGAAAGAGGAGGAGATAGCGAACTCACGCAAGTGGAGAAATTGACCACCGAAGCACCCGAAAGCTTCTCCCTCGCACAACCGAAGCCGCCGACGCCTCCCAAGCCCTAGAGCTCTAAATCCCGTGGCAACCCTAGCTTTTTAGTTGAAAAACAGAAACTAGAGGACCTATGCGACCTATTTATAGCATCTACTAGCCGTGTTCGGTTAGGAAATCCCGGAAATCACGAAGAAGGAGCGGCGGCTGTTCTTCGGTTCGGAGTCCGGTTCGATTACGGGAGGTTGAAGACGACTGACAACTCGACCCCACCCGTCATAGATAGAAAGGAGGGAGGGCGCGCTGGCTCGGGCCGACTGGGCCAAGGCGCCAAGGTGGGCTGCTGCGGTGCGGTCCGGCCCACGCGCGGAAAGGAGAAACGGGCCGTGGCTTAGTTGGGCCGCCAGGCCGAACAGGTAAGGTGAGTTTGTTTTATTTTTTATTTATTTATTTATTTTCCAAAACTTATTTCAAATAGAAATTTTCTAAACCAAATCAAATGAAATAAATTTCACACCACAAAGTAAAATAAATGCAGCAGCATGAATGCAACACCAAATATAATTTATTATTATTTTAAATTGGCCATTATTTATTATCTAAATTATTCAAAATTTGTTATCTCTAAAATTTGGGTGTTACAAATTCTACCCCCCTTAAAAGAATCTCGTCCTCGAGATTGGACTGCTTACTCAAATAACTGCGGATATGATTTCCTCAATTCATCCTCTCTTTCCCAAGTTGCCTCTGCCTCTGAATATCGATTCCACTGTACTTTACACATCTAATAATCCGATTTCGAGTAACCCTCTCAGCAGTCTCTAAAATCTTGATCGGAAACTCTTCATATGTAAGATCCTCCTTAACAGTCAATTCTTCCAAAGGTATCTGCTCCTCAGGCACCCGCAAACACTTCTTAAGTTGTGAAACATGAAACACATCATGCACCCCAGATAAATTCTCAGGCAACTCTAATTGGTAAGCAACTTCCCCACGTCTAGCAATAACTTTAAATGGTCCAACATACCTTGGTGCTAGTTTACCTTTCATGTTAAATCTCTTCACACTTCTCATAGGTGACACCTTCAAATAAACATAATCACCTACTTCAAAAACTAGATCTCTTCTCCTATTATCAGCATAACTCTTCTGACGAGACTGTGCCACTCTCAAATTCTCACGAATCACTCGCACTTGATCTTCTGCGTTTCTAAGAACATCTGTACCAAACACCTGAGATTCACCTGTCTGATCCCAAAACAATGGAGTTCTACACTTACGTCCATACAAAGCTTCAAACGGTGCCATCTTAAGACTCTGTTGATAACTATTATTGTAAGAAAATTCTGCATAAGGCAAGCTCTTATCCCAACTACTTCCATATTGCAATGCACAAGCTCTCAACATATCCTCTAATACCTGGTTGGTCCTTTCAGTCTGTCCATCTGTCTGTGGATGATATGCTGTACTAAAATTCAATTTAGTTCCCAAAGATTCATGCACAGCTTTCCAAAAATGCGACGTAAACTGCGTACCTCGATCAGACACAATCTTCTTTGGTACCCCATGCAAACAGACTATTCTTTCCATATACAAGGTAGCTAATTGTACTCCCGTGTAATTAGTCTTGACTGGTATAAAATGAGCAACTTTAGTCAACCTATCCACTATCACCCAAATAGAATCATAACCTCTCTGAGTACGCGGTAACCCCACTATAAAGTCCATACCAACTTCCTCCCACTTCCATTCAGGGATTTTCATTGGTTGCAACAATCCAGCAGGTCTCTGATGCTCTGCTTTCACCCTCTGACAAGTATCACACAATGCCACATACTCAGCCACATCTCGCTTTAATCCAACCCACCAATATTTCTGTTTAAGATCCAAATACATCTTAGTACTACCAGGATGAATAGAATAAGCTGACTCATGAGCTTCGCGAAGAATTGCCTGTCTAATAGCTTGATCCTCAGATACACACAGCCTCTTTCCAAACCACAAAATCCCATTATCATCCATTCGAAAGCCTGGTGACTTACCAATCACTATATCCTCCGCTATCTTCTTTAGTTTCTCATCCTTCAACTGACCCTTGTAAATCTCTTGTTCTAAAGTAGGCTCTATCACTAATTCCATTGTATTAGTAACAATTCCCAAGTTCGAATATTCAAATTCAGCACATAACTCACTAATCATAGACAATGTTCTTATCTCATTGGCATAACTCTTCCTACTAAGAGCATCAGCTACTACATTAGCCTTACCAGGATGATAGTGTATCTCAATATCATAATCCTTAATCAACTCTAACCATCTGCGTTGCCTCAAATTCAGATCTGACTGAGTGAAAATATACTTCAAACTCTTATGATCAGTGTATATGTCACTCTTATGTCCAATCAAATAATGTCTCCAAATCTTTAATGCATGAACTACAGCTGCTAACTCCAAATCATGTGTAGGATAATTCAACTCATGCTTTCTCAATTGCCTAGATGCATAAGCCACAACTCTGCCTTCTTGCATAAGAACACATCCCAAACCTTGACGAGAAGCATCACAATAAATGGAAAACTTCTTACTCAAATCTGGTAAAACCAAAACAGGCGCTGTAGTCAACCTCTTCTTCAACTCCTCAAAACTAGCTTGACATTTATCAGACCACACAAATTTGGCATTCTTTTCTAACAGAGATGTCATAGGTTTAGCAAGTTTAGAAAACCCTTCAATGAACCGTCTGTAATATCCAGCTAAACCCAAGAAACTGCGAATCTCACTAACATCGGTAGGTGGTTTCCAATTCAATACATCCTTCACCTTGCCTGGATCCACTGATATACCTCCATTAGAAACAATATGACCAAGGAAAGAAACTTCCTTCAACCAAAACTCATATTTACTTCGCTTCGCATACAGTTTATGTTCTCTAAGCTTCTGCAATACCAACCTCAAATGTTCAGCATGCTCTACCTCTGTCTTGGAAAATACCAGTATATCATCGATAAACACTACCACAAACTTATCCAAATATTCCATGAACACCTTATTCATCATGTACATAAAGTATGCAGGTGCATTGGTCAATCCAAACGACATAACAGTATACTCATACAATCCATACCTTGTAGTAAAAGCTGTCTTTGGAATATCAGAGGCACGAATCTTCAACTGATGATAACCAGAACGTAAATCAATCTTAGAGAACACACAAGCACCTCTCAACTGATCAAACAAGTCATCAATCCGGGGCAAAGGATACTTATTCTTGATAGTTACCTCATTTAGGGACCGATAATCAACACACATCCTCTGACCACCATCTTTCTTATCAACAAAAATAACTGGTGCTCCCCAAGGTGATGAACTAGGTCGAATAAAACCTTTATCTTGTAATTCTTTAATTTGTTTCTTAAGTTCTTCTAATTCATCTACTCCCATCCTATATGGTCGTTTGGCTATAGGTGCAGTTCCAGGTAATAATTCAATAAGAAATTCAATGTTTCGGTCAGGTGGCATACCTGGCAATTCATCAGGGAAGACATCCGAAAATTCCTCAATCACTGAATTCTCCTTAATAGTATCTTCAAGCTGATTCACTACCGCGATTGGTTGCTTCTGCATTGCTACATCCACATTGATTTTATCCCCATTAGGCGCAGTCACAACTACCACTTTCTGCTGACACTGAATCTCTGCCTGATTTTGCTTCATCCAGTCCATACCCAATATCACATCAATCCCAGATGTTCGCAACACTATAGGAGTTATCTTAAACTCTACCCCCCTTAATACCATACTAATTGGAAGACAACGATTACTGGTTTGCATGGTACCTCCAGGTGAATTTACTAAGAGAGGTTCTTTCATAGCTAGCATGGGTATACTATGTATTTTAACAAAAATATTGGATATGAATGTATGAGATGCTCCAGAGTAAAAAAGAACAGTTGCGGGAGTGGAATGTACATTGAACGTACCAATCATAACTTCTGGTGCATCATGAGCTGTATCAAAAGACACGTGATTCACCCTTCCAGTACCCGATTGCCTCTGGTTGCTCTTCTGGCTCTGAGGAGTCTGTTGGTTCTGCTTCTCAGGACAATTATAAGACAAATGGCCCTCTTTACCACAGACAAAGCATCTAATAGGAGTACTGGGAGTACTATTCTTCATGGGGGTAGCATTGGGATTTCCGGTGCGAGGAGTATGTTGCCCAGTCTGCTGATACTGTTGACGCTGTGGATATGATGAACGCTGCTGCGACTGATTGTTTTGCCAATTTTGGGACCACCTCTGATTCGAATTGCGATTCCACTAGCTAACCGGTCCCTGAAACTTCTGATGAAAACCATGCTGAGAATTTGTGCGTTGACGGTTGTTGCTTCCTGAGCCTTGCACCTTCATCTTCCTTTTTCTGTCCATCTCCCTACGCTCATTATCAAGCACAATAGCTTTGTTCACCAGCTCTTGAAAACTAGCATAGTTATTCCCCTTCAGTTGCAAGCGAAGATCATAATAAATTCCCTTCAAGAAAAGACGCTGCCTATCTGCATCTTCCCTAACTTCATTGGGAGCATAGCGAGCCAACTGGGTGAACATGTCATGATATTCACTCACACTCATCTGTCCCATCCTAAGGTTTCTAAATTCTTCCTGCTTCAGCTCAATTATACCCTCAGGAATATGACGAGCTCGAAAATCTCTAACAAACTCATTCCAAGTGATAGGAGGAGCATTGTCAGGGCGTGCAGCCTGGTACGACTCCCACCAAGTCTGAGCTGTCCCTTGTAACTGACCAGATGCATATAACACCTTTTCCATATCATTGCATTGGGCTATGTTCAGCTGTTTCTCCACTGCCCTCACCCAATCATCTGCTTATAAAGGATCAGCAGCATGAGAAAACACTGGAGGGCGTCCCTTCAAAAATTCTCCACACTTATCCCTTACTTGAACAGGTGGTGGTCCTCCTATAGGGGGATTGTTCTGCATATGCTGCATAAACATCTGCATCAGCTGATTCTGAGTTTGCATGAGTTCCTCCATAGTAACGGGTGGATTAGCACCCCCACGACCTCTGCCACGACCTCTGCCTGACATCTGTTTCCAAAACACAGAAGATGAAATTCAGTACGATCCGAGATGATGTATTCAATAGATAAACAAAATCTGATTTTTCTGGGCGAACTCTAATTTTAGCAACTCAGTAAAACTGTCATATCTCGAGCTACAGACATCCAATTCAGATGATCTTTACATGGTTGGAAAGCTTATAAAATTATCTACAACTTTTATTCACAACACTTTTTCTGATTCTGTCAATAAATTGGTCAAAAACTGAACTTAACCGAAACTGTTTCAGAATTCCAGACTGTGCAGTAACTCCAACTTGGAATAGGTATATCTCTTAACTCATAATAGATATTAAAGTGATTCTTGTGGGATTGGAAAGATATAGAAGTCTAATTATTCCCAGTAAAATTTCTTAAATTTCCCATGAACGGATTTTAAGTTATTTCTAAAACATCCCAGACTGATCCAAAAAAAAATCAGCAAAGGACAGAACTAAGTTAACCTCATATTCAACTAATATATCTTGATCAAACTTAATATTCTCAACCATGGAACTTGTAGGCATGTCTACAAAACTCCAGCACACATTACAAAGATCCAAATCACACATTATCATAATAACAATCCATCAATCACACAATTGTTCACACCACAAACTGACTCTTAAAACAATTGTTCCCAGTCGTAGTAGTAGTTATCCAAAGTTCTTGTCAACATATCATGGAAGAAAGCATCAGCCTTAGGAACCACGATATGAAACTTCGTAGTCCACCCCATAACTACATCCTCCATAGGTGTATCACCAACTCTTGATTCAGCATCAGATAGCTCTTGATCACCCTCTTCATTTGGCTCCTGGGGTTTGAAACGGGCAACATATTGTGCAGCTGACAGACGGGGATGAGGAGGCATCTATAAGATTTAGACATAGATTAGATAGAATCAATGTATTTTCGCAATAGAATAAAGTAAAGGAAGCATAAAACTTTAGTAATTAACAAGGTGAAAAGAGGAAGCATGAATTAAGTGAAGTATGGATGCTATCAACGACCATTCTAACTAGGCTTGCGTCCTACAGTCAACACGGCTCTGATACCAATCTGTCACACCCATTTTTAAGGACAAAAATAGGATGCATAAAGTACTTATGTGCGCCCTAGGTCATGATCGCACACATAAGCAGACAAATTACATAGTATCATCACAGTGCTTATTACATAGCGAATAAATACTTAAGACATAGTCTTGAACGATAAATAATAATAACTAATAGCAATCTCCAGCGGAAACTCCACACAGGGACACGGTTGACTGGTTGACACCAAGACTAGTACTCATTACGATAATCTTCCTCATAGTCTTCATCTGTTATGGTGGAAATAGCAAGAGTGAGTCCATGTCGAACTCAACAAATATAGCACAGGGTTCATGAGGCTCAAATGGCTAGACACTGTTTAACTGCGGTTAGCTTTTAATCATATATTTGACAATTGAATAGCTTCAAGATAAACCACTTCCCATTAATGAACCAATGATCAATTGCAATAATGATAACGAATAACATTAACTTGAGCATAATAATAATCAACAATACTTAAACATAATTTAGCAATGGTGATCATCTATCTGTAAATGTTCCAAGGCCGCTCGTATCCGTGAGCACGGCTAGTATACCAGTTTTTTAACTCTGCGCAGAGGTGTACACTTTCACTGTGAGTCATGATTTCCAAATGAGTGGGGAGATCAAGCCCAAACACTAGAGAACCACATAAAGCCACTCAAGAGTTCGTCTAACAAGTTAGGGCCATTAGATTCACTCGGCAGGCAGATGTAGAACCCCCCTTCCCTGTGGCACAACAACCGCAGCCTATACACACTAGGCCAGGGGCTCGCACTACACCCAACGTGGCAAGCCATTCTTACGCCATTTAAGGTAACCACTAACAAGCTAGAAAAGGTCTCTTGAACAACTAAAGCCAGAGCCATATAGCCCTCACAGCTGTACTGTATATCCCGGATGATCACGTACAGATAAGTCCTTACGGAGAGTAACTAGAGCACCAAAAATAATACACATGCTCTAGCCCCCTTTTAACAAAAATTAAACCATCTTAATGATTGATTGCTTGATCCATTAATCTTATTGCAAGATCATTGTTCTTAGTTTAAGCACTAGCCATAGCTACCCATATGCATTCCCAAGGTTAACAAGGAATCAAGATAACAAGCACTAAGTTATAATCTCTAAGGTTGTCAAGGTAAGCATATGCATATGTATGATAATTCGATGAATAGGTAACAAGGATAGTCCTGTGTTATACTTGCCTTGATCAAAGCTCTCCAAATAATACTGCTGACTTGGCTCAAGGTAATACTCCGAATCGTCCAAATACTGCTCACCTTCTATACTCGATCATCAATCAACAACATACATGCATCCAATCAAACATACACGAAGCAAACAAAGAGATATAATTAGAACAGTACACCAACAGTAACAAAACAGTAATAAAAGTTTATAAAACTCTTCTACACGTTTCTACGATCACACAGACGCAAAGATCACCAAATTCGGAGTTAAAACGTGAAAGTTATGAATTTTCTAAGATTTCCTATTGATAAATAAATACTTAATTATAAACTCGAAAAATAAATTATCAAAACTAACTGTACAACTACACTAACATGTAGAGTTCGCAAATACGAACCTAACGCAACTTGAACGGATCAAATCGGAGTTAAAACGAAGATTTTATGACTAAAACAATCCTAGTGGCAAAACTGTAAATACCTGAAAACGTATTTTTGATTTAACCGGAAGAGAATACGCTTTCAAAACGCGAAAACGTATTTTCAGCATTACGTTTTGGACCGCGGGTTTATTTCCAGAAACCCGAGGGTCTCTTTAACAAATTTACCCCGCGAAGGGGTAAGATCTATTTTTGACCGTAGATCACGAGATGGACGGTCGGGTTCATCAGCAGCTCTACAGTACCTAAACCGGTCATCTCCCTCAGGTCCGGCCATCGGCCGCCATGGCCGCCACGCCCACCTCGCCGGAAAACTTCGGCCCCGCCTTCTCCGACCACCATTCAACCCGCTACCAACTCCAATCGAAAGAGAATTCAAACCCGAACTCATCTATACGGTTTTGGAGAACTACTACAGCCCGAGGAAGGAACACGGCAAGGAGAGGGCGGCGGTTCCATTGCCGGTGCTTCCAAGCTCACCAAAACCTCGATTCGCTGCTTCACATCATAAAAGAAAGGCACGGGAAGAAAGAGGAGGAGATAGCGAACTCACGCAAGTGGAGAAATTGACCACCGAAGCACCCAAAAGCTTCTCCCTCGCACAACCGAAGCCGCCGACGCCTCCCAAGCCCTAGAGCTCTAAATCCCGTGGCAACCCTAGCTTTTTAGTTGAAAAACGGAAACTAGAGGACCTATGCGACCTATTTATAGCATCTACTAGCCGTGTTCGGTTAGGAAATCCCGGAAATCACGAAGAAGGAGCGGCGGCTGTTCTTCGGTTCGGAGTCCGGTTCGATTACGGGAGGTTGAAGACGACTGACAACTCGACCCCACCCGTCATAGATAGAAAGGAGGGAGGGCGCGCTGGCTCGGGCCGACTGGGCCAAGGCGCCAAGGTGGGCTGCTGCGGTGCGGTCCGGCCCACGCGCGGAAAGGAGAAACGGGCCGCGGCTTAGTTGGGCCGCCAGGCCGAACAGGTAAGGTGAGTTTGTTTTATTTATTTTTTATTTATTTATTTTCCAAAACTTATTTCAAATAGAAATTTTCTAAACCAAATCAAATGAAATAAATTTCACACCACAAAGTAAAATAAATGCAGCAGCATGAATGCAACACCAAATATAATTTATTATTATTTTAAATTGGCCATTATTTATTATCTAAATTATTCAAAATTTGTTATCTCTAAAATTTGGGTGTTACAACCTGGTGGTACAAAAAATAAAAAAATAAAAACAAATAGACAATCAGGGAAAGATATGTCCTTTGGAAAAAAAATAAAGAAAAAAAGAAGCCGCCGTAAAGTCATGGAAACGGTTCTATTGGAAAAAAATTAGAAAAGGAAAAAATAAATTTTGCTGGTAGAAAAAATCAGAATAAAACAATATATAGGAAATCACGGTGAGAAAACAACATCATTGGGAAAAAAATAGAAACAAAATCGGAAACCACCGTGAGAAAATTCAGAAAAAGAATCTGAAGCCACCTTGATTAGCGGACTCTAGTTTGGAAACAAATTGGAAATAAAAACAAATCAGGTTATTCTAATGTATATGAGCACGGCTTATGAGCAGGTCATATACACGACATAATATGTTTTGGAATTGGACTTCTTAGACCATAACTATTCTAACTCATATGAGTACAAATTATATATAAGTTCGGACGGAAGAAACTTTTCATTAGAATGATCACATCATATATTTTCATAGAAAACGTATCCAAAATTTTAGATATGTATAAGTGGTGATACTATTTCCCATAAATCTTTTTAAATTTAAAATTAGTTAACTTATCGAAATGTGAGATGTACACTTAGAGCATGGTCAATAATAGAGTCAAGTTGCTTGGCTATAAATAAAGTTACAAGAGCCAAGTTATACAATAAGTATCTCCTATTTATCTTAAAAAAGTCTCTCTCTCCTCTTCCTTCTCACAACACTTGCTACCTGGGAAACTAATGCATATGCTTCCGCGCCTAACTTGGTGTTTGCATGGGAGCCAAGTTCTCATCTCTCTCATCCCTTCTCTCTTCCACATCAGCATTAGGCCCTGTTTAGTTCCCAGAAAATGTTGCAAAATTTTTCAGATTCCCCGTTACATCGAATCTTTGGACACATGCATGAAACATTAAATATAGATAAAAAATAAAACTAATTACACAGTTTAGACTAAATGGACGAGACGAATCATTTAAGCCTAATTAAACCATGATTGGACACTAATTGCCAAACAACAACGAAATTTTCTACAGTGTCATTTTGCAAAAAAAATTGCAACTAAACAGGCCCTTAGCTTGGCTATAAGCCCATCATTGTACCTGTTCTTATTTTAGAACGGAGGCAGTAGCGACAAAGCACCCCCATAGTCGATTGTTGCTTCTATATATATCTTTTCAAGTAAAATAGATTTTCTCCCTTTTTAGCATCGTCCAATACTTTGTTGTTTCTATTTGCGCACCCCTCCCCTCCCCCCCCCCACCCCAATATCTTTTTCCTGGCTCCATGGTTGCGTAAAGAGAAAACAATGCATCATCTCTTCCCCATTGTAAGTGTTGCAACATGTAAACTAAACACTTATACCTTAATATAATGACGCATAACCCTCCTATGTATTTTCGGGGAAAAAAAACTTTGCAAGAGCATCATGCCACCGAAATCCTCACTTGACATTCTCTTTTTTTCTCATGGAGGTGTGGTCATCCTAATGGATTGGAGCATTTGGGCAACCTATAGTGAGTAATGTCCAGTTTCTTAATGGATTGGATCCTTTTGCGAACTCTTGTAATCCTCGTTGTACCAATTAATTCACCTCTTTTATCCACATACTTCCTCTAATCATAAATATAAATTCATTTATGTTTGTCTTAAGCAGAACTTTTCTAACTTCAACTTTCAACATCTCAAATTTATATGGATGTAGATGACAATATGACATTAATTAACACTACTAGGTTCATTATGGAAAATACTTTGTAATACATGACTGGTTAAGAAGAACATGTTTCTCGCCATCGCTTACTCTTTGAAAAAAAATATTTGAACAAACCTAATTGAATTTGTATTTGTGATCTAAAGTAGCCAAGAGCACCTACCTACGCTCCCATCAGAGAATGACTGGAGTTTCTGTAATTTATGCTTTCTGGGTTCCTTTTTTCAGTTTTCTCAGGTTATATACTTTGAACCTTGTATTTTTTTCAAATAATTTACACAATGATGATCCTACTGTTTTAATCTAGCATAAAAGAGAAAGCATGAAGATCACTTCAGGGCATCATTTCAGCTAGTAAAAACTCTTGTCAGCAAGTAGTGGAGATATTAGTGAAACTGAGAAACATAAATTGCATCATTTTATTACAAAACGGGCCTATTTGAAAGGACTCGATTAATTATGGGCCCTAGCTAATAGTTCCATGGGTGGATAGAAAATAATCTATCTCACCTTCTCCTTATGTACTTCTCTCTTCTCTTTTGTCCTACCCGGCACCCATCCGCCCACTACTCCATCTCATACCCCCTCTTTTTTCTCCCGCCACTCTAGCAAGCACCTCTAGTCCTCCATTGCCACACCTTTCCTTCTCTCCTCAGACCCATCTTTCTCGACCAACGCTTTCGGCCCTTTTGTCAAGCCGGGGCAACACATAGAGCTTTTCTAGTCCGGAGCAGAGTCTAGAGCTCCTCTAGGCCGAGGTGGTGGGCAAGATCATCTAGGCTAAGGCGCGGCGGCCACCTCTAGGTCGGAATGATGGGTGAGTTCCCGTCAACGAAACCGCCTTTTAATGGTGTCGTGGGCTGATACAGAATATGGAGCGCACGAATTGAATCAGCACGAGCGAGTCCACGACCAGGGCACGCATATCAATGCCAACGGAGGCACATCCATGGTTAGCTCACTGGTGCCTATGGGCACAGTGGCAGCCGTGCAGACAAGAGACACGCGGTGTGCGTGACTGGGAGAGGGAGATGAGAGAGAAACCGGGAGAGGGAGAGGATAATGTAGAAGGGCATGTGGTTCATTTTAATCCAAATTAATCCCCCTCTCTCCCAGTTAGTGAGATAGCTGATAATTAGGGTGCTGGCTAAAATGATCCAGCTTTTAACCTTCATGTTTGGCTGGACTATAGCTAAGTTTTAGCTACTAGCTAGTGGTGAGCTCATATAATCCAAACATGGCCAAATTAAATCTCGTTGTGTGTCCGCAACACACAGAACATTAAAATGGGTAATGCTTCTCAATTGCAGTAATGGGAGATTTCATCGATTGTGTAGATGGCACTTAGTTGATATTGACATCTTTAGGGTTTAACGTGGAAACATCATGTGCTCAAATAAATTCACAAAAGGTTATTGACGTGTAGCTAGCGGAATTTTGACAAGACCATTTTTCATTCTTTTCGTTGAAGTGTTGAACATTTTCCAAAGAGATGGAACAAAGGCTGACGCAACACCGTAGTATGTTACAAATCTTTTCACCACTATATCTCTTACAAAGAAATGTCTGTTGTCAGGTTGTTATAACTGTCTATATCGTTTGGATGTACTAAAAACATATGAGAATAAAATAGAAAGATGAACGTAAATTCTCTTAGAAGATTCATATAATCTAGCCACCAGAACATGAGAATTAATCTATCCAACTACTGTACACCCCTACTATATTTTGAGATAATTCAGCACCTATAATCATCCCTGGCTACAAAGCGGAGATCCAAATATATCTCATTTATTTATCTAGAAATAAATCCCACGCCCTCTATCTAGAATATATATAGATTCTCATAATTTCTGAAAGATCTAGAGCTGCTCAAAATTTGTAGTGCACATAAGAGCATTTTTCTTACAAACGGAGCAAAGAGCGACGATGAGAACGAATTCAGCTACTAGTTCACCACAGGCATGATCCTCGCTCCGGCGGATCAATTTCAGATCAGACACGCAGCATTAAGCCTGGGCGTTCGGGTTACCCGATTTTTTCGGGTCGGGTAATTCAAAATTCGGGTAATGAAAACTGCTACCCGATTTTTATCCCGAAAAAACACTATCCGCAAATTCAGGTACCCGATAATTCGGATTCGGGTTCGGGTATTACCCGATATACCCAAATTTACGGAAAACAACAAACTACACTAAATTTCAGTAGCGATCTATATATAATTTTAGCAACAATTTGTATAGAATTTCAACAGCAATTTGCAGAGAATAATATATTACAGTCACTCGTTCAAATAGAGAGAATTATATTCTAATAAAGTGACAAGTGAAAGTGTTCAACTAACAACATATGATAAATAGAAAGACAAAAATAAATCTTTGGGTAGTTCGGGTAGTTTGGGTACCGGGGGATATTACCCGAATTACCCAAACTAATTTCGGGTAATCAAAATTGCTATCCGAATTTGGGATCGGGTACCTCGGGTTCAGGTAATTCGGGTCCGGGTTCGGATAATTCGGGTATGGGTAATGGGTATCGGATATTTTGCTCAGGCTTACGCAGCATCACGTGCTCTGACGAATCAGAACAGGCTATAGATCAGTGGATGCATGATTGTTGACGAGATTGCACACTTATCTCGTTGACGTTTTTTTTCCGGCAAATAATATCCTGCAGGTTGACTCCTGCAGACTTCCAGAGCCAGCGTTTGGTAGGTATAGCTTAGATATTCACATGCCGCTCCAGCTTTCTACGTTGAATTTGACACACAACACAATCAGCGCACTAACGCTCTGGCAGACAGTAGTAAAGCTACCGACTGACGGACTGAGACGTGTGGTCGGTCGATCGACAGCGGAGAAGTCAAATGCATGATACGATCGAGTGCACGTACGTCCATTTCGGTGTCATCGGGCAGGGTACAAAGAGGACAAACATAGTACTTTCATTTCCGTCTATTTTCCAAGGGACACAGAAATTACAACGTGGAACTTTGGTTCCAAGGACCACCTCATCTCGGAGCCCAGAAAAAAAAATTATAGGTAGGGCAATTCTAATGTGAACATAAACCAAAAGGCTTCTGGACCAAATCACACCGCTTTCACATGCGGCGATTACTCAAATTGCGGTTAAAAGATGCAATCACAAAAATTATGGCAAAAAAGTGGATGAGATGTTATCTCAAATTTGAAGAATAAATCACTTGATCCATACATCGCATAATACAAAAACTAAGAATAGATGAACCTATAAATTGTATGAAGGTCAATTAGCTCCTCCTATCCTCCCTCCATCGCGCTTGAGCGGCAGGCCTCCATCGGGCGGCTGCCGGCGGCCGCTTGGCTAATGCCTTGATGCTCGCTGGCCAGGGTTGGGATGCAAGGTGGAGGATGCCCGATGCACTTTCGATCGGTGAAGGAAACCATCGTAAGGTATCAGTTAGTGTGGGATGGTTCGGTCATTAGTGGACCGCTACTAAGGTGAACAACATAGGCACAACTGCCAACTTTCTCTTCTATCGCCGCTCCTTGCCATGTCACGGCTATGGACGCTCGGCTTAAGCACTTGATGCCCAGAGCTAAGGAAGAAGAGGGTCTAGGGTCTAGGGCGACCACGCTGGTAGCTGGGGCAGCCGTCGCACCAGGCCCCTAGGGTGGCTTTGCTCCTGCTTCGAGCGCCGGGGTGGCTCCGGCCCAAGCATCTCTTATTTTCTCGACGACAATGAAGTTTTTTTTAAAGTCCATTCTATTCTTTTTTATATTGTAAAAAGAGAAAGAAGGATTCTATAGGTTGCAATATATGACTTAGCCGCTGTCTACTTTTAGATCTAGAATTTTCAATAACACATAATCCCTCAAAATACATTGACCTATTCTCCAACAGTGCTTCAGAGTTCCCCGGCGAGAGCAGCAGATAGATATTTTTCCCTGTCGACAATACATGGAGACATTTTCTTCTCTCGAGGTTCCCCGTTTAGAGCGAGCAACGCCTGTCCCTCCCTCCCCGTTGACCAACCCACTAGAACCAACCAACCACCATGTCCACAGAAGATCACCAGCCAAAGCTGCCATTATCGTCAAAGGCTGTAATCATGACAGTATGGAGTGCGGAGAAAGTCAGTCATCAGTCGGCAAGGGTAGTGGGGGTTGAGTAACCCGTACTGCGGATCCAGTCGATACATAATACTCCTGCCTTAATCGAATATAATCGCGACAGCGCCAGAAAATGATTGATTAGCGGCAGGATTACCTTCACTCAGCCCGCTTAATCATCTGAGACATTGAGTAGAGTAACGTATGCTCCTGCTCTTCTCTGTCGCCTTTTGCCGATGATATGCATGCATGGAGAATTGGAGATGCAGGGGTAGAACAGATAGGAAGGAGAGGCTACCTCCGAGGGAAATGCGCATTTGCTCGATCGATCAGAGCTTGTCAATCGTTTTTTAAAACAAAATGCTTTACACGAGTACTCTGATGATCCTGAACTCCTGGTGAGGGAGGAGGGCGGCCGTCACTGATAGAGTGAAAGATAGACTAATAATAATAATGCACTCAGACGCAGACGCAGGTCGGGGGCGTGATGAGCTTAGCTTTGGTCGACGTCGCTACCAGCGCGATCACAGTCGCAGGTGCAGGCCCGGGTCTCTTTTCTGAGAAATGATGATGGCGACGGCCGGGCCGTATATGTGCGACAGCTTTCAGGCTTTCATCAGCCCCCATTTCTGCCCCGTTTGCTCGACGAATCTTTCTCTCATCACGCGCGAGAGATCTGCCGCGGCGCCGGCCGGTGTGCCAACACCTGGACCACGGACTGAAATCGAGCGAGCGAGCGAGGTTGGTGAAGCGATCGAGTGGTTTCACACTGATTTTTCTACTGCACTCACTTGATTGATCTATGGAGAGGACAGTGAAAGATGAGATCAACCTAAGATCATGCAATCATCGACTGACCGGCTCGATTATAATTAAACTATATATATAGTGTAGAAGCAAAGTCAATCTTGACTTGGGTTGTGTACTCTTGTGCGATGTGCGTCCAACTCTGGCCTGCTTTGCTTATTAGCTGGTTTTGTCGGATCGTAATCTATCTCTTGTGCGCCCAACTTTGGCCTGCATGCATGGTTTGTTTGGCTAACTACTAAATTTGTTTAGAGATGACAACAAAGGTCAACAGAGTTAGCCACTAGTACAGCCGATTGATTAGGCAATTTGAGCAACTCCAACAGTTCCCCATCACAGGTTGCCATCCTTGTTTTTTTAGCAAAAACAAAAGAACCTCCACCAACAGTTCCTCATCCCAGGTTGTCATTTATCCCAACTTGGCAAAACACAGCCCCTCAGCGCGCATCTGGATTCGCCGTGGACTCCACCTCGTGTCGCTGGCGCCTTCCTCCGTCTTCGCTCGTGGAAATCGCTCGGAGCTCGCGGCCTCACCTCTCCAGCCTCCCTCTCGTCCACCTCTTCCACCTCTCCACGCCCCCAGAGGGCCCAGGCGCACCGCCGCCGACCCTCGGCACGGGCGCAGATCAGCGCGCGCCGTGCCCCACCCGCCCTGCCTCCGCGACCTCCGACCTTGGGAGCGCCTGCCCGCGCTGCCGGGGCGCTTCGCATCGCCTATTCTCCCTTTGTTCCACGGCTCCCTCGCCGACGGGTGGCGGGCGGTCGGCTGCTGCCCAACCCACGCCGCGTCTACGTGTCCTCAAGGTCTGGGCGCCCTTGCCCTGCCAAACCCGGTGCCGCCTCCGCATGGAAACCATGAGTCCTGAGCTCCTGAATCCATCTCGCCGCCGCCGGCAGGCCGGGCTTCCTTAACCTAACGGAGGCGTGGTTCCCGCTGACTCCGTGTGTGCGCCTCTGTGTAGGTTTTCTACGGGCTAGGGGAGGTCAGAGACGCTCCAGAGTTGGCTTCGCCGTGCGCATGTGATTTGCGGCGGCGGCCGGAGCCTGGTACAGCCGCCGCCGGGACGACGACGACAACGGCGCCGTGGATGCCTCCGCCTCCGCCGGATCGAAGGGACTATCTGTACCGGGAGGGCCGCAGGCACGACGGCGGGGCTACCCGCTCCTGCCACCCGCCCCCACGCCGCCGCACTAGCGACCCTCCTATGGAGCGGGTACCACACAGCCACAACAGCGTCGTGATGGTGAGCCTTGTCCACCATGCCGGAGCAGCACGCATCACCGTGGCGGCCGCAGAGGCGCCGTCGAGCTGGGACAGCCGGAGCCGCGACGGGCACTGCAACTTGGATCTGATTAAAAAAAGTAGTTTGTGGGCCTTGTTTTATTTTACCAAGTTAAGAATGCTAAACTCTTGGAGAGAGCCTGTTTTTTTACTTGGCATATAGTTTTAGGAGTTGATAAATCACAAGATTTGTCAAGTAAAATTTGGCAAACTCTTGTAGCTAGCTATTGCTGTGCATGCACTAGATTTAGGACCCTACAGGCCCAAGCGAAAGCGAAAGCGAAAGCAAGTCTAGTCAGCCCGCAGTACCGCATGCGTAAGCAGAACAGAGTCGAATCCGTCCGCTGGTGATTTACTTTTGACTATATCTGAATCACTGGCGGAGCCAGGGGGGGCAGGCAGGGGCCATGGCCCCCCCCCAACATCAGAGCAAAAAATTTTTAGCTAATATATAATTCAATAATCCATATTAGAAAGATATAATAAAAGCTTTGTCATATATTTTTTGATGACTTCTGGACAACAAAATCACATAAATTTGTATTTTATCTTTGGATGAGTTCATCCATAATGCAAAAATCCAAATAAATAAGCTACACTCAGTTATTTTATGGTTGAAACTCTTCGACCGGCCCCCTCTATCCATGGTTTCTGGCTCCGCCACTGATCTGAATAGGCATTGGATATTCGCTCTGTAATCTAGCTGTTTGTTAGTACCAGTGAAAGTACGTATTCATTTTTTGTTCCAAGTTTTACCACTCTAGATGCAGTAATTTAAGAGACATATTGCAACTGTAACTTACTAGCAACTGCTCCTTCTATTTCAAATTATAAGATATTTTAATATTTTTAAATACATTGATTTTATTACATACCTAGACATCAAAAGCTATATATCTAAAAAAATCAAAACGTCTTATAATAGAAGGTGAGGTGAATATTGTGTGTCACTTCTCTGAGGTTGAGAAAGGTAGATTGGTGAACCACACTGCATACTGGCCGTGCTGAGTGCATGGGTAGGCTTGGGCTAGGCCGATTAGGCCACAACATGAGTGGGTTTGAAACCCTGTTTGCTTACGTTGATGTTTATGTTGAAATGTTATGAAAAGAAAATACTGTTTTATGGCTAAAAAGTAGCTCAAGCAATGTAGGATTCTTGTCGTTGGTTTACTTGATCGAGGGATGGGAACGAGGACAAACAAAGGAGGTTGTAACCGACGCTACATCCCTACAATAGGTCTGCATGATCGAGGGGTGGGAGAGAGAGACCAAATAAATTATTATACTTTAATATTAAATGTATAGATATTTCATTAACAATTTCTATATTAACACATGCTTTCACATGTCACATGTGAAGGTCAAACGTCTCATTAGGTAAGGAGAGGATTTACCTATAGTCATACGGTCTCCTCTATATATACTTTGGGGATATTTTTCTCGAACTCCGTATCACCTAGACATGACAGCACATTCAGCTGCTGGACCACTTTTTATGGCGTCTGGAATAGACAAGATAAATGACTAGAATACCAAATAGAATATTTGTTGGATCCTAATTTCTTTCTCAGAAACTCTCAATTGGAATCCACGAGAGAAATAGCAACTCTTCTGGAGTTGCTCAGTCGCTCTTGCATGCCCATGTGCCGGTCAATAACAGTTGGAAGGCCTGCCCGCTGCGGGCGATGCGGGCAGTCACTGGAGTGGAAGTAGGCAAGTAGCTAGCGAAGAAAATGGACTTGACGCAACCCGAAATTCGTGATCTTCTACGTGTAGATCTTGGCACAGATCCCGTTTGTGCTAACGTAGCACAACTCCCTGATGTTCCGCACCGTTTTACACGGCTTGTTTTTTTTTAAGAACAGGAGGGGCAAGGAGCCCCTACTGTTACATGGCCATCAGTCGGTGGCGCGCCCGCCCTCCCTTTGCGCCGCGCGCCGCCTAGAGCAAAAGCATGCATAGTCCTCAGCGGTCGCGGGATGTGACCACCGCCTCGTGGCTGATCGAGTGCGCGACGACGACCGCGAGAAACGCCGGCCACCAGCCCACCACCGTCCACCGTCTCGCATCAGTGACCGCCCGCCGCCCCTGCACCGTCCTAGCTACTCCTACAGTCCTACTGGCCCTATGTATACGCGCTTTCATTGGCGTGTCCCGTCGCCGCCGCCGCCTCCAAGCAGCTCCGCGTTGACGTCGAGACAGGGGACCCCGCGTGGTACGTCCTCCAAGCACAGGAACCGTCCCGAGCTGGGGTGGGCGGGCGGTGCGGAGTGGTGGTTTGGCTCGGTGCCTCGGTCGTGCGGAAGATCCACGCGGTCAGCTCAAACCGGTTGACAGCAGTGTCGAGTGTCGACTGCTGGGCCGTCGATGGTGTGCTTGCAGTTGCAGCGGTGGGAAGCAACCGGCCTCACACGCGGACGCGGTCGATGTGACTAGACCACCCGACGAGAATCCTCGTACTCCGACGAAAATCTCGCGATCGCAAGTCAGAGCTTCTTGTCAATCGTTTTTTAAAACAAAATGCTTTATACGAGTACTCTGATCCTGAACTCATGGTGAGCGAGGAGTGAGGGCGGCCATCACTGATAGATTAACAATAATGCACGCAGACGCAGACGTAGGGCGGGGGCGTGATGAGCTAGCTTGGTCGACGTCGCTACCAGCGCGATCACAGTCGCAGGTGCAGGCCAGGGTCTTTTCTGAGAAACGATGATGGCGACGGCCGGGCCGTATGTGTGCGACAGTTTTCAGGCTTTCATCAGCCCCCATTTCTGCCCCTCGACGAATCTTTCTCTCATCACGCGCGAGAGATCTGCCGCGGTGCCGGCGTGCCAACACCTGGACCACGGACTGAAATCGAGCGAGCGAGCGAGGTTGGTGAAGTGATCGAGTGGTATCACACTGATTTTTCTACTGCACTCGATCACTTGATTGATCTATGGACAGGACAGTGAAAGATGAGATCAACCTAAGATCATGCACCATCAACCGACCGGCTCGATTATTAAACTATATAGTATAGTGTAGAAGCAAAGTCAATCTTGACTCGGGTTGTGTACTCTTGTGTGTCGTCCAACTTTGGCCTGCTTTGCTTATTACGGAGTAGCAGGTTTTGTCGGATCGTAATCTTGTGCGCCAACTTTGGCCTTCATGGTTTGTTAGGCTATGACAACAAAGGTCAACACAGTTAACCACTAGTACAGCCGATTGATTAAGCAATTGTTAGTAGCTCTAGCCTCTAGCTAGCTATTGCTGGGCATGCACTAGGGTTAGGACCCTAGCTAGCTCCAAGGGAAAGCGAAAGAAAGTCAAGGGGGCGTTCCCAATGATTCAAAATAAGGAGTCTAAAAATAATTCTATTGAATAGCTAATCTAGCACGATCTCCCATAAACCATTATCTCACAACTCACGTAACCCTAGCTGGCTACTGCCTCCATCCCAAACTAACTGTCGTTTTGGGTTTCTGTGCCACAAGTTTGACTCGATTAGTAGAAAATACGTGTAATATTTGTATCTCCAAATAAATTTGCTAAAAAAAACTAGATTCAAAGATCTTTCCGATAATACCAATTATGTACCATAAATATTAATATTTTTTAAAATATATTTAGTCAAAGTTGTTTCTCGCAAGCGAAAACGACAGTTATTTTGGGATAGAGAGAGTATTTGCGAGTGGTTGCGAGATACCACGCCCTTGTCAGCCTGCAATACCGCATGCGTAGGCAAAAGTAACAGAGTTGAATCCGTCGGGTGGTGATTTCCTTTTGATTATGAGCCCGTTTGGCATGGCCCCCACGGGCTCCGGCTCCATCACTGTTCATGCACTGTAGCACAGAGCCGGAGGTGTTGCAAAACGTGGCTCCTCCGTCCTCCTCTTATCAGTTCATTTCCTGCCTCAAAATTTGAAACGGCTCCCTGCTACAGTGCTGCACAGCATCACTACAGTGACTGGCGAGGAGGAGCCGGAGCTGGCCCGGAGCCGTGCCAAAGAGGCCCTATATCTGAAATAGGCATATGATATTCGCTCTGTAATCTAGTTGTTTGCTAGTACTGTTGAAAGTATGTCTTCATTTTTTGTTTCAAAATTTACCACTATAGATGCAGTAATGTTCAGAGACATATAGCCATACATACTTCATATTGCAACAGTAACTTACGAGCAATTACTCACCTGTTCCAACCACTATTACATAGAACACTAGCACTAGCGGTTCTAATCCTATTTTTTCTGGCGTTTTTATCAACCGTCAGTATGAAAGGCGAGTGAAAATCATGAACTTCACAAGCGTCTTATAGAAAACTTTCACTATAAATATTTTCACTGGCGCTTAAACTGCCACTACAAATGATTTACATTGGCTGTTTTCTTAAGAAAACTGCCCCCACAAATGATTTTCTGTAACACCCCTGGTGTTATGAGCCTGCTTAGCACCTAGATTAGGGCATAAGAGAAACCAAATCCAAAAAAAATTAAAAATGAGTTTTTTTCGTTGCATCGGCAAGTACATGAACTTAGGTTTAAGAGTGCTATTTTTGACAAATTATATTGAGCAAAATAATTAAATAGTGCCTAATATTTTATTCCTATGGGTTAGTACAAAGTATGGACAATTACATGAAATACTTGTTGGTTGACACTAATAAAGTTTAGACCTTTTAAAAATCATGACAAAAGTGCTAATGGTTGTTTAGTTTGAATTGAACCCTTGATTTTTCTAAGACTGAAAAGGGAAGTAGAGTGTGATTTTAGATGAATTTAGAAAGAAGGATCAATGGAATCGGAGTTCGTACGTGGGAGATATTAATTTTCCAAAGGATTGTTAAATAATTCCGAGAATTAACATGACGTGATGAAGGGGGTGCTGGTGCTGATCACCCAACGTGTAGGAGGCCACACATTGAATTTTTTTAGTGTGTGGGTCCAAGGATTTAATAGGATGGAGAGACCTTCAAAACATATACACGCTGCTACCTGCCCTGCGAGTCACCGCGCGCATATCGCACCCGACGGGTACGTTTGCTAACTTTTCTTTTGATGATGAACGACAGGTAGCAGGTATTTAGCTTGTGGTTGACGATGCACGCTGTCGTTCGCTGTTGACCAGCGAGCGAGCTAAGTACATCCCCTGCAGGCCAGGCAGTTGTTATTATCTGTGTAAGTTTCCTCCTTGTTTTGAGGGGTAGCAAAGATATTTTTGTGTGGACGATGGATGAGCAGGCTAGCAATTGTCATCACGAGAGTCTTTGGCGTGTCAACTGGCTGGTCAACTTTAAGGAATGCTCATGTGCTAATTAAATTAAGAAGGAAGGAGGAGAATGCAGGTCAAGAAAAATAATGGAGAATGAAGGAATCGCTAGGTACCTCAGCCGGAACAAGAGAAAAAGGAAACGAGAGGAGTAGGCATGTAGGCACGGCCGTGCCGCCAAATTCTGAGGCCTTGTTCCAAATTTTAAAATAGGCCCTGCTAGCCTAGAGAAATAAAATGATAATAATATATACATAGAAATGTGATAAATCAAGAATTATAGTTATTCATTTTTTTTGGATTGCATAATCTTTAGTTGAACAACATTGGGTGTGTTTAGTTGAGAAAAATTGGGCGAAAAGTTACTGTAGCACTTTTCGTTGTTATTTGGTAAAATTTGTCCAACCATGGATTAATTAGACTCAAAAGATTCGTCTCGAACTTTACAGACAAACTATGCAATTAGGGCAGTCCCAATGGTGCATTGACGATGGTTTCTATCCTCATTAAATGACTTGCCACGTAGGCAAAATGCTGACATGGCAACGTAATTAATGAAGAAAGAGAGCAAAAATCATAGAAATGGTTTCTTCATGAAGAAATCAGGTCTACTCTTGACCCAATGCACCAAGAAACCATGAAATCATCATTGGGGAGAAACCACCAGTTTCTAGGGAGCTCGTGTCGTACTCCTATTGGAGGAAGAAGATAGACTTGGGAGGAGAAAGAGAAAATAATTATTACTCATAGAAACTATGGGTTGGAAAGCAGTACTTTTTTGGTGCGGTATCCTATGTTATAAAAACTACTAGTTTCTTTCATTGGGACTGCCCTTAGTTATTTTTTTTACCTACATTTAATGTTCCATGCATACGTTCAAATATTCGATGTGATGGGTGGAAGAGGAAATATTTTGGGTTCGCATGCCAAGTGAACACAGCCATTGTTTGCTTAACTGATATTCTTTGAATTATTTAACTGAATAGAAATTAAAGAAAAATAAATTACCTTCTTAGCTGGTGAGTAGTCATTTTTATTTTTGTCGGATGTGAGTGTTTGCACAGCGCAACAGTTAACGTATTACAGTTAGTAGGAGTTATTGATTAGACAAAGAAATGTATCCATTGATAAATACAAGATGATTAGTCAATTACATAATTACCTTCTGATTTCAGATCTTTAGGAATTAGGCATCTTACCATCTTGCGGACTACTCCCTCTCAGGCGCTAGCTGCTGACCTCATAGTGTCCAATCTCCACGCATAGACTGCAGTCTACAGAGCATCAGAGGTGGCAATTATCGGTATGGAGTAGATTCGCCCAGAGTGCACGGAGGTGCACTGTCTACAGAAAGAGAGCAGTGTGTACAGAGAGAGAGGATAGTGGCGTGCAGTACATACAGCCATTTTTGACCAAGCAAGCAAGAGAGAAGGGAGAGAGGACAGTGCATGCACGGACCATGTAACAAGTCAGCAATTTTTCTTGGTCTTCGGTCTTGATGATTGATGCACCGCCATTGCTTAGTGAACTCTCTTCGTCACTAGCAATTGGTGATGATTTTCTTTTCAATCAAAAACCGTTTCACCAAATTCATACTTCCTTTACATATACAATTAATTAATATAAATTAAATTGCAAATCTATAAACTAAAGCACATGTAAATGAAGAATACTAATTTTCCTGCCTGCGCCACCTGCCATTGTGGTCTTCAGGAAGTCTCGACAATTATCAGAGTAGCCCTTGATGGCTCAAAATCAAAATCTTCAAACATCAGATGGAACTATAAAATTGGATAGGTAATTACGGAATGAGGATATGAAGTGACTGACTTGCAGAAGTCCTTGTGGCCTTAATGGGGCTGAGCCACTCACTGCTACTGCTGCCATTTTTTTTGACCGAGCAAGCCAAGTTGGATTCGACTGGAGCATCTTTATTAGCAGCACCAGCAGCTGAGCAATCCAGCTGCTTTCTTCCTTGCCTCCAACCCAACCCTGCATCCCGACATCTGTAGCTTGCGTCCGCCCAGAATCCCGACGTCCACGCCCTTGCAACCTTGGCACGCCCAAGCCATCTCCACCACGCACCGGCGCAGCCACGCTGGCGTTGCCCCCGCAAGCCTGCAGCCAGCGGCGATCGCACGTGACTCCATCTTTGCCTACCTGCAGCCATGGCTAAGCTCCAACTTATCTCTTTTATCTTTTAATATCTTGTTTATGAATGTTTCGCTTAGACAAGCATATTGCAACGGTGTATACCATTTAGGTGCGATGGTGGATTAACTGGAGCAACCAAAAGAAGGCGTGATTGTGACCACAGCCCGCGGATGGAAATGCTAACTTAGTTATAATGTTGTTTACCCAGGCAAGCCCCAGTGCATAACCTCTACTATTCTGCAATTTATTTTATGCTTGTGCATTAAGTTTAAAGGAGTTAAATAAAACCCACTTGCATATATATCCTTATCCTATGAGTCTTACTAGCATGATAGGATCGTGTAGCTTGCTATGCTATAGGAATCCGGTAGAAGTCGAGTGACTACCTGTCACTTGCAAGAGATAGAAAAAATATTATTATTGTTATTATTATCATATTACTATCACATGGAATATATATGAATTATAATTGAAGACCGGGCAAGACCGGACTTGGGATTTGGATGTGGATTTGGTTGGGCAATCCGAGCGAGGCTCTGGTTGTATTTGTCCTGCCTGTGTTGATTGAGGACCGTCCGTTGCATTGGACACTAGTCAAGTCACAGACTTATTATCCCGAGCACATATTTACTTATGTGAGCGGAAAGGCTCGTTACTCTCTTGTCGTGGGTTCCGGCTCTTTCCGGACCGACTGTTAGGGATAGGAAATAGGTAGAGGTCTAAGCATCACACTAAGGCTGGGCCTACAGTGTTGGGAGCTTGAGTCCCAGTTTAGATGGGGACCTGGACCCCTCGACAGGAGTGGAATGGGTTGGTTTTATTTGTGCCTGGGGTACAAGCGAGGTATGTGTTTTTCGGGGTACCCAGCTAGGCTACATTGATTCGCGAATCTCCGTTTCTACGTGACGGTACGACTTGGCTACTGTATAGCACCGTAGTAAGAACTGAAAGATGAAAGATGAAAAAAATAGTTCTGATTGCTCAACCCTTACTTGAAAGTATATCAGGTGCTTACCTAGAATGGTTGGTTAATGAATGACTGATGACTGCTAATAAAAATTGAATATAAGGATGCATCTTCTTGGAGTCTTTTCTTTTCTTCTGACGGGTAAGTCTTGCGGAGTACAATTGAGTATTTAAGGTTTGTTCTACCCTGTTGCAGGTGACAGGAACAACTAGAGTGACACTTGTGTGTGGAAACCTCTTGGTAGGCTCAGCGAGGATTTCCTTTACGTGCGGACATAGAGTTTATTTAAAACTTCCATCAAGAATGTTTTTTAAAGAAAAGACTTATAACCTGTTATCATTTCATGCATATAAATGTTCTTTATGATAATATTTAACTTGGCATTAAATGATTTTCATTCCGCTGAAACTCTGATAACATTTTATATCCCGTTGTTATAATCAAATAATGAATTACTCTGATGTTGTACTAAAAGTGATGTAAGAAATGGTAAAGATGTTGTAAGCTTTATTTCTCATTTACGATCCTGAGGTAAAATGTGGATTTTTGAGTTCTCCCTCGGGTGTGCTCGACGGAATCGCAGAGTTTAGTGCTCTCTCTTGGGTACTTAGTGTCTAGTGGAAGACAAGTACTCTTGAAAAGACATTAGATTAGGCGGTTCTGCCACATTTTCTAAAAATGCAAATCAGGCTAAAAAATAGTGATTTTTTATTTGAGGAGGCTCGCATGAGGCAACCACATACGGTTTTGAGTGTTTTCTTTCATTTTCGCAAGAAACTGATGCATATGCTACCCCTAGAAATCGAACTCAGCACCTTATGCCTTGCGCGTAACACCCCTTACCAATGCACCCAAAATCAATTATGAGTAAACAACAGATACATTCCCTTAGTATTCACTTCGGCATATTTTGAAATGAAGATTTAAAGCCCTAAACAGACTCAAATGAGAAAAGCTTTAATCACAAATTTTTAGATTTCATCGAGATCTACAACTTTATTTTTGATCGTTTTTCCATCCACTACCGGACTCTAGGGCTTTGCCGAGTGCCACACCCAAATACACTCGGCAAAGGTAACACTCGGCAAAGCCCACTCGGTAAAAAAAACATTAGCAAAGCTGTCTTTCCCGAGTGTGTTTTGTTGGGCTGAGTGCCCGACACTCGGCAAGGGTTGAAACGAAAAAAATCTAAAAAAAATCTGAAAAAATTTTCTTTTAATTGGGGGAGGGCCCCACCGGCCAGCGCCCGCCCGTCTTCGTTGAAGTCGCAAGTCGCGGCATTTTTCGCGGCTACGCGACCATTGGGATTCGAACCAGCGACCTCTCCCTCGCGCGGTACCTTCTCCAACCACTGCACTACACACTCACATGTGTATATAAGTCATTTCGGTTCCCCACATATTATACTAAACCGAGTGTAAATTGCTTGTTTCAGACCCTAAACGAATTCAAATCAAAAAGTTGTCAACTACAAAGTTTCATAACTTTTCGAGATCTACACTTTTCATTTAGCAAGTTTTTCCATCCGATGTCGTTTACAAAATTTGAATTTCAAATTTAAGAAATTCAAACATAGTTTTGCATGACAAGATGATTTCAAATCAAAACGTTGCCAACTACAAAGTTTCATAACTTTTTGAGATCTACAAAGTTTATTTTGGTTGTTTTTCCATCCGAGGTCATTTGAAAAATTCAAATTTTAAAGTTTTCAAATTCAAATGCAGTTTTGCGCGAGAAGATGATTTCAAATCAAAAAGTTGTCAACTACAAAGTTTCATAACTTTTGGAGATCTACAAAGTTTGTTTTGTTGTTTTTCCATACGAGGTCATTTGAAAAATTCAAATTTTAAAATTTTCAAATTCAAACGCAGTTTTGCATGACAAGATGACTTCAAATCAAAAAGTTGCCAACTACAAAGTTTCATAACTTTTCGAGATCTACAAAGTTTGTTTTGGTTGTTTGGTCATTTATTCATCCGATATAGTGGTTCTAACATTGTTCACAAATCTTATATATCTCTCTTGAAGTTTCATAAACTACAAGAGAGATATGTAAGATTTGTGAACAAATTTACTTTCACTTTGTCATACGAAGAAATGACCAAAATAAACTTTGTAAGTCTTGAGAAGTGTTACAACTTTGCAATTGAAAACTTTTTCATTTGAAGTCATTTTGTGCATCAAAATGTGATTTTAAATAACGGTTTGCCTAGTAAAAAAAAACACTCGGCAAAGACCTTCTTTGCCGAGTGTTTTTTAACACTCGGCAAAGAAGCAGCTTTGCCGAGTGTTTTTTTGCTGAGTGTTATTTTTTTGCACTCGGCAAAGAGCTCCTTCGCCGAGTGCCCAAAAAATTGCACTCGGCAAACCATTTGGTTTCCAGTAGTGATCGAAGGAGATTTGGTAAATTCAAAAACTATAAATTTTAAAATCATTAATCTTAAAACATAATTTCTATATCCTAAATAATTTTAAAAGAAAAGTTGTCAACTACAAAGTTATAGATCTTTTTGAATCCTTCAACTTTTGTTTAGACCATTTCTCTATCTAAGATCATTTAAAAAACTCAGAAAATTAATTCAAATTATTTGTTGAGGCGCTAGGTTTTTTTGCGACGAAAGAAGAATTATATTATATGATAGCTGGGTACATCAACACGTTACAAGCACTCTAGGTTACAAAATAGTACCCACACTGTGAATAGCACAACTCAAAACCTGACATGTTAGATGCTTTGCAGTATGGATGACCGCACATGCAAACACTCGGCAAATGGCCTGAGAACAAATGCCTAACGAACAACGGTCAACATTCCTGTAGGCAGAATTAAGGAACTTCTTCTTTCTAGTGTCTTCCTTCTTCTTCTTTCTGCCACCGAAGAGGAAGGAAGACTGATCTGAAAATTATTCTCCCTAGTCCTTCATTGTGGCCAGATCTAACTACAGTAAAACGGAGAAGAGACCGGAGAAAATTATTACATGGCGGCGACATCATCTCCGTCTTGATGCCGCCGTCCGGAAACAAAAGTCTCCATGTCGTCATATCGATGAAGATGCTGACGTCCTCATCTTCAACGGAGCCGCCATGGAGAAGACGATTCCACTCTTCCCCTTCACCGTCGCCAGAGATGAAGAAAAGAAGAAAATAAAACTCCAGTACCAAGTAATTTGGCATGGAGAGACACTAACCCTAATGACTCGATCTACTGGGAAAAACTTATTAAAAACAATAGATCCCCACTCCCTTCAGCCCCCGGCGAGATGCCGGAGGAGAAGGGAGGGGGACCAGCGGTGGTGGATGGCGGGGGCGGCGGCGGCGGCGGCGGCGCTAGGGAAGGAGTAGCCCTCCCCTGGTCTTCCGGTTGCCCACACCGTCCCTTTGATCCAGGTAACTTTTTGCTGTTGAGGCGCTAGGTTGAGAAATTGGCCGTGATCCGCTTGAGAAGGCAACGGCCACCGTTTCACTAACCGTGAAACCATGACACCCGGAACTGACGGTGTCAGCCTCCACTTCCGTATCCATGGGTCGTCTCGCTCTCTCTCACTTGGACTGCTGGGAAACGTGGACTCCTTGGCGAGCCTTTCCGCAGCCCTGCGGACCCATGCGCTCTCAGCACTGCACCACTGTCAACCACATGATACGGTACAGCTTGTATTAATCTACTGTCAACCAACTAGTCACACACTAGTCATAGCCTTCTTCAGTCTACTATACAGGCAGCTTATCATCATCCATTCCATTCTGATCCAGTGATCCGTACCGTGGAGTACATGTAAAACAAATAGCCGGCACCTCCGTTATAAACAGCTGGCAACGCCAACCCGGTCTGCTCCTGCTTGTCTTTCCCTTATCCCTTGGAGCCACCACCACCAACCTTTCTTCGGCTTAGCCAGCCAGCTTCCTTGCAACCCTAGCCACCCGCCGGCTCGTAAACCCTAGCGACTAGGGAGGGATGCACCCCACGACGCGGGAAATGCAGGCTATGGTCGCTGATGGACAGATCTCCCTCGACAACCTGCGCGCAGCTGCAGGCGGCGTGTACGACGACTTCGTGGACCAGATGCTCGGAGGCCTGCCGCCGCCGGCATGGCCGGAGCTGGCAACCACGGCAGGAGGGAAGCAGCCGGATGGCGGCGCGCAGGCGGAGGGGATGTAGCACCAGCCCCAGCACTTCGTTGGGGGCTTATACAACGAGTCCGCCTTGCTGGCGTCGCGGTTCCGGCAGCACCAGATCAGCGGCGGCCCTGCAGGCGTCGGCGGTGGCATAGACGCCGCGAAGCAGATGGTGCTGCAACAGCTGGCTGATCTGAGGCAGGGACACCATATGTTGTTGCAGGGCATGGGCCACTCGACGGGCGGCGACGGTGGCAGCGGAGAACGGTGGCTTGCTCCTCCCGCTCTCCCTCGGCAGTGGCAGATCGGGCGGAGACATGCAGGCACTACTCAAAGCCGCCGCCAACTCCTCTGTACTGATCCATCGCCTTCTTTGCTCAAATCCACTTGCAGCCTTTTTTCCGTCAAGAATTTAGAATCTTTTGCACAAAAAAAGTTCGTGTTGTTATTCGTTGTCCGTTCTAGGGAGAAGCCGGCGGCGTCTTCGGCAGTTCCTTCGCCGGATCGCTCCAGCAGCAGCAGCAACATTTTCAGTCGCATCCGCAGGTTCGCAGATCAACGAACTACATGCGTACATGGCTTTAATGCTTGTGGCACACATGCGGCCACCTGTATTCTCTCTAAAGCAAGCACGGTATTGATTCTCGCAGCAGCGGTGCCGTTGCCGGGCCAGGACTTCGGTGGAGGAGGCAGAGGCGCGGGCGCGTCTGGCGGCGTGTCGTAGCCGCAGGCTGGCGCCGCGCCGCCGCCTAGGCAGCACGTACGGGTGCGGCGCAGGCAGGGCACCGATCTCCCGCGTCTGATTGTCTGTTGTTGTTTCCTGGATTTGGATTGTTCTCTGTTCCGACTCCCAACCCAACGTCCCAACCACTGCTATTCCTTTGTCCGTTTCTTTGTTCTCATATTCTTTCCCTGTTGTCGTCGCCATTTTGCAGCTCCGGCGAGAGAGGATCGCGGAGAGGATGAAGGCGCTAGAGATCAATTGCATACACGCTTTGAGAAGACAGATCAGAGAGGGAGGAGAGATTGCAAAGGCGGCCTACGATTTTAGTCGTTGGTGTTGTTACTGTTGTATCGTCTAGGGTAGAAAACAGTGGGTAGAACATTCTATTTGGAATAGTCCACATGTAACATGTATCGAGATCAGAGAGAGGGAGAGAGGAGAGAGGTAGGGGTGCAAACCGTGAGAGTGGAGGAGCTCGACCTTGTGACGGTGACGCAGTGGTGGTGTAGTGTCACCGGCGGTGGCGGCAGTGGCAATGAACCTCGCAGTTTGTGCCCTGGCCCCACCTCCTATTTATGGTGCTGTACGACGGGGGCCCACCAGCCGTCTATGGGCTGGGCACCCCCGATCAGGGCGCAGGTCAAGGGCCCAGTTGGCCGTTGGGCCAACTGGTGGAGATCAATTCTAACATTCTCCCCCTTGATCTCATCTTATACTTTAACTTTAAACTTTGACTTTAATTGCTTTCACTTTTATTTGTTTCATCACAAATTAGTGTATAGAGCATGCTTCATCGTCACGGTCAATTGCCGATAGATTTAACAGCTACAATACACGTCTCTGTTCTGAAACAGATTCTTTAACTTTCGGGCCCTTTATTGTCCGGAAATCATGGGCTATACCATAGACCCATGTCGACTGTGTGTTCTCTGAACACACTGGGTGGTAAGCCTTTGGTAAGCGGATCCGCAAGCCTTGCTTGTCACTTTTACATTCAATACTTTTAGTATGATTCCGGACTTTCTCCTCAACAACGTATAACTTTAGTGTCAATGTGTTTGGCAGCACACTTCACTCATTGTTATAGGAGCAAACTACTTAAATGGTTATTGCTGTTGACAACCATTATCAATTCCGGGTTTAAGTTCCTTAACCATTTTGCCTGTCCCTCAGCCTCATATCATGCTATATTACAACTTTACATCACTGATGATACTAGAACTGTTTCTTTTAGAGCTTTTCCACAATAAAACTCCAACTGCGAGTGTCAGCTACTATGTGGGTTTCACTAAACATCTCGCCAAAATATAACATTTGTACCCACAACTACTTGAGAGTACTTGTTCTTTTCTTTTTAGCATGAGGCCGACTTTTTAACTCCATTCCAGTGATCTATATCTGGACTGGACTTTTGTCAAAACAACCCGGATACGTAAACTGTGTCAGGGCAAGGTCTTATCTTTGCACTCATTAAGCTTTCAACAGCTGAAGCATATAGGACGTCCATCTATAACAATCTTACATTGTTTTTTGGAACATTAAAGTTTTTCAAAACTATTACCCTGACCATGAGAACAGGCGTAGGTTTACCCGCATAGGTACTTTATTTCTTTAGAAACTTTTCTTAGCATGCCTATGCGATAGTCATAATACCCCTTTTATTCTATCTCGATGAATTTCAATTCTTTTAACGAGATACATTTCACCGAGAATTTTCTCATTGAAGCTTGAGGACAAGAACTTCTCATGCAGTAGATTGACATCACTATTAACCATTAAGGTGTCAACCACACAAGATTAGGAAATGAATTTCCCTTTCTATAACTTTGTACATACGCAATTGTCCTCTCATTATCTTTAACCCAAAATTTCTAATTGACTCTTCAACTTTAAATGCCACTGTCTATAGATTTGCTCCATTCCATAAGAGATTTCTACAGGTGGCATCCCTTACATTCTTTCTTTTCATGACAAAACCTCTGGGTTATGCCACGTAATTATTTTCATACAAATCCCATTGAGAAATGCTATCTTTACTTTCATCTGATGTAACTCAGATCATAATGTGCCACTAGCACTCATTGTAATCTATTCATTCGCTTCGCGCAAAAAACTTTTGATTCAAGTCGCGCTCCACATCTTTACACATTCCCTTTGGAGTCACATTTCGTCTTGTAGACCCATCACAGCCTACTGTCTTGGCTCCTTAGGAATTTATTCTAGATCCCAAAATATTATTGGTATTATCGATTTCATTTCATCTTTCTTTGTTTCTTGCCACTTAGACGAGTGAACGCCTCTCATGGCTTCTTCAAATTAGTTGGGATTACCCTCCATTTGAATTTCACCAATATAGACTTTATAATCATCAGAAATATCTGACTTTCTTATTCTTTGAGACTTTCTGGGGCCTTAGCTACTAGCATTTCTTGACCTTTATTGCCAAAAGACAATTGATTCTATAAGGTCCTGTGTAACAAGATCCTTGTTTACATTATTCATCCTCCTTGCGGAGTTAGGTCTCTTTGTACCATGCTCCCCCAGATTGTCTCATCTTTAATTTTCTTATTTTGGGTTTAATCTTCTAAAACTCATATGGTGCATTTAGCACCGCCTTTAAAACTCTAAACACGTCCAGTATGAATACTGGCTGACTATACTCTCTTTCTGTTGGAACTGTAAAAGGTCCATGAATTTAGCTATATCTTTACTTTAGGGGTATCGATATTATGACCGTCTTACTCCCCCGACGATCACATTCATCTTTTATAGATCACTTTAGTATGCATCACATTGTCTGAATTATGGGGAAATATCTTTCTTAAAACTTTCTTAATTGATCTCACATTTCTCTCCCTCGAAATATGGTACGAACTTTTCTACCACAATTTCGAAAACTATCCAGAACTCTTGTGAATGAGGAAACTTTGATTACTTTCTTCATCCACATGATTACATCATGTAAATGAAATTATTTCTTAATTCGTTGGGAGTACTTTTTCCTCATTTCACTTCAAAAACTCAACAGAGTCTTTTATCATTAATACTTTCGTAAGTCACGCTTGCATGTCATTCTTATCTTGAGGTTTGTCTGTAACTTTCTGTTCTCCTTAAACTTATATTAGGATAACATAAGAGCTACCCTTAACTTTTCTCCCTGTGCGGAATACACTCAAAGCACATGAGTCATTACAATTTTCTCCTGCCATGCAGGATAAAAAACTATGTCAAATTTCTCCCGCCATGCAGGATTTATTATCATAAGTACTATGCCAACTTTACCCCACCATGCGGGTATTTTCTCAAACTTTTCCCGTCATGCGGGTACTATCACAAACTTTTTCCCGCCATGCGAGATAATTTTCTTGAAGGGACACAAATTGTCAATATTGGCTCATATTCAATCAACAAATTTAGAAATAAATTCAAATACTCTTTAACACACATGCTTAATCTGACGTTGGTCAAATTAAACATGCATGTCACTTATTACATTTCAAAACATGATGATTAAGACTAAAATTATATTACTTATTACATCTTTTATCAATGATTAAAACTAAAACTAAATTTTTCTTTATAAAGAGTACATAAAAGGTATCTCTTAAACTAAACTCTTATTGTTCTATTTTCTTGGATCAATATCCTAGAATTCTTTTCTTTTGAAGCCATTCTTTAAAGAGACTGCAGTCCCTTACACAATGGTCTTCTTTCTGCAAAATTGCACTTTTCATCTTCTGAGTCACAAGTACCCAGCTCATTTCCTTTTCACCCTTCAAGAATAAAGGCATGAAGTTCTTGTCTGAAAACATTAATCAATAATCAACAATAATGTTCATTAAACTTTTAAGACTTTATGTTCTATTCTATATCACCGTTGGGCAGAAATAGAATAAAACAACATTCTTCTACATTAATTCCATGTCACCGTTGGGCAGAAATGGAATTAACATATAGTAACTCAATTATCTTATAACCCTCTTCAAAAATAAATTCTCCGGTTGGTCGAATTTATTTTTGAAGGTCATCATCATCATTGCAGCGGAAACATGAAAATACATTACATTCTGCTCGCTCTGGAGCATCTATTGTCTCTTATCTATTCTCTGAAAAATTGGTCACTTTGACGCAAAATTCATCAGAGATTTAAACTTTAAAACATAAAACTCATAGGATTATAATATTGTTATCATCAACGTTGGTCAGAAAATAACAATATCATAATTTTCTTTAAACTTAAACTCATAAATAAACTTATAATATTGTTATCATCAACGTTGGTCAGAAAATAACGATATTATAATTTAAACTGTAAACATATCCATTTTTCAAAATTAAATCCTCCCGTTGGTTCGGATTTAATAATGAAAACGACAACTTTAAATACGTAGCGGAAGCAAGAATAAATTCTTTATCATTCTTTCAGAAGCATATTACTGTTCTCATCTAATCTCTGAAAAAATATCTCATTGGTTCAAATTTTTGACAGAGATTTAAACATCACAACACAATACAATCCACAAAGTTATGCTTCGGAAATAAATGAAAATCAAAATCCTTTGCTTTTCCTTTTTTTTTAATACATGCAGCCCAGCGGTCCAAAAACAACTCGCGGCCCAGCCAACGCGTGTCGTTGGCTCTCTGTCCGCCGCGGCCCAGCAGGCGCTCGCTTTGGCCCAGCATGTGCCCCCGCTCGCTTTTCAATTCATGTCCGGCCCAGCAGCCGCATTCAACAGCGCGGCCCGTCAGCGCTTAGCCCAAGCAGTGGCTGCGGACGGCCTCCCCCTGTGCCCAAGCCTCAACCTGGGCTTGGGCCAGGAATTCGCTGCCCCGCCTGGGCCATATTCGGCCCGACACGGCGTCCTTCAATCCCGGCCGTTGATCATCATCGAACGGCCCTCCTTCATTTTCGGCTGATCAAAACCAGCACAGCCGGCACTCCCCAAACCCTAGCCTCCATTTTCTCCTTGCCTTTCTCTCTCACGCCTCATCCCTTCTGTTCTATCACCGATGGCGCATGGCCGCGACGGCGGCGGCCGGCGGCACCGGTGAGGGGTGGCGCCGCCGGAAGAAGTCCAGCTGGCTTCCCTTCCTTCCTTTTCTATTATCTCTTTTCACTTTCCTCTCAGCTCTCTTGGCCTCAGAGGCCACAGCAGCGGCGCCCATGGGTGTCGCCGGCGTGATGGGGAAAAGCACCGCCGGACCAAGTCCGATAGGCTTCCCTTCTTTTTCCATTCTCTTACCTCTCCTCTTTCTCTCTCACCAGCGAGTGCCGCATCGTGTGAAAACGTCAGCAGCACGGCCGCTCATGGTGGCCAGAGGGAGGTTGAGGCACCGCCGCCGGGCCCCTCGCCGGCGCGCGAGCTCGCTCGAGGCAGAGCTCGCCGCCGTCGAGCGGCTTTGCGGGCGGTGCCCTTTGCCTGTGCCGAGATTCGCGCCGGTGGGAGATCCATACTCCTCCCGGCTACTCGGGTCATCTTCCCGCACGCCGTCTAGGAGATAGCCAGCGGTGTTGACGGCGAAAAGGTAACCCTGGTAGGTCCGCCTCCCCTCCATCCTTTTCCCCTCTAGGGTTTGGTGTTAGGGTTAGGTTTTCAGTGTTCTTTTCCGTTCTTTCTTTTGATTGTTTTCATTTCCCAACTGAATCCACACCTAGAAACCTGGCTCTCGATACCAATGTTGTTACTGTTGTATCGTCTAGGGTAGAAAACAGTGGGTAGAACATTCTATTTGGAATAGTCCACATGTAACATGTATCGAGATCAGAGAGAGGGAGAGAGGAGAGAGGTAGGGGTGCAAACTGTGAGAGTGGAGGAGCTCGACCTTGTGACGGTGACGCAGTGGTGGTGTAGTGTCACCGGCGGTGGACTTCCCGTCGCTGGCAGCACCCTTCTTGATCGGTCTAGGGTTAGGACGGTGGGTGGCGGCAGTGGCAGTGAACCTCGCAGTTTGTGCCCTGGCCCCCACCTCCTATTTATGGTGCTGTACGACGGGGGCCCACCAGCCGTCTATGGGCTGGGCACCCCCGATCAGGGCGCAGGTCAAGGGCCCAGTTGGCCGTTGGGCCAACTGGTGGAGATCAATTCTAACAGTTGGGAGATGATCGATGCTGGTAAGGCCAGTCTCAGTGGAAGTTTCACATGAATTTCATTTGCATTAAATGGGTTGCCACATTAAAGAGAGCAAAAATCATAGAAATGGTTTCTTTATGAAGAAATTAGGTCTACTCTTGACCCAATGCACCAAGAAACCATGAAATCATCATTGGGGAGAAACCACCAGTTTCTAGGGAGCTCGTGTCGCACTCCCATTGGAGGAAGAAGATAGAGTTGTGAGGAGAAAGAGAAAATAATTATTACTCATAGAAACTATGAGTTAGAAAGCAGTACTTTTTTGGTGCGGTATCCTATGTTATAGAAACTACTGGTTTCTTTGATTAGGACTGCCCTGGCTGACTGTGTGTTGTTGTTTCCTGGATTTGGATTGTTCTCCGTTCCGACTCCCAATTAACCCCAACGTCCCAACCAGTGCTATTCCTTTGTCCGTTTCTCTGTTCTCATATTCTTCCCTGTCACCGTCGCCGTTTTGCAGCTCCGGAGAGAGAGGATCGCGGAGAGGATGAAGGCGCTGCAGGAGCTGGTGCCCAACGCCAACAAGGTGAGATCAATTGCATACTCCTAGTCCTACACGATTATATTTGAGAAGACAAGAGTGAGGAGAGATTGCAAAGGCGGCCTAGGGTTTTGGTTGTTGGGAGATGATCGATGCTGGTAATAAAGGTTCCCCCAATCACTCGTAGCGAGTTTGTGCCGAGGAAAACGGGGGATTAAACAATGGAACACAACACGCAACTTTACTAGAGTCCAACTATCGCCATGCCTGCACCTGGAGAGGAGCTATAGGAGTCTTCAGTCACCGGATTGAGCTAGCAGCACGTGGGCGGAGGTTTGGCTGGTGGTGGGCGCGGATGCAGGCACATTTACTCGCGCGTTGGCCTACTTGACTAGCATCGTGCTCCCTCCGCTGATTTTTTTTTTTCAATTTAGCTCTTTTTGCGTTTATACCCCTGAATATCAAAGACTCATCTTTGGAACATGAGCTCGGCGCCATGGCCTATTTATGCCAAGCCTTGAGATCGGATGGTGACATGGCGGTGATATGACGCTGCTTTGGCATAGCTCAGTGCCATGAGACAGGACGCCAATCTCGGCGCGAGGAGGTGTGCCGCCGACCTCGGCCCTAGAAAAAAAAATCTTGTTCCTCATCTCACAGCACCGCGGGCACAGGCGTTCCTGTGCAGTGCAGCATGCGGGCAGGAAATTTGTGGCATACAGTAATGTTTTAAATCTCCCGCTATAGTTGCCGCTATAGCCTTTTAAGGCAGGGTGCCGCTATTTGTGTTTATGTACAATTTAGCCGCCCGCTATAGCCCGGTTTAGCTCTGCTATTAGCTGATTTAGAGGTATAACGCTAAACACCTTAGCCCACTATTTAAAACTATGGGCATACTACTCGTGCCGTCCTGCGTGCTTCTTGACCAAACGGTGCAGTGCCCAATCTTGTGCTTCTGAGTTCCGTGCATGCATTGGTCGGGACTCGGGGTCCTGCAGAAAAAAAGAGGATACCGAGCAGGTGCGGGTTGTGCAGGGGTAAGGCCATGTTTGGATGGAAGGATTTTCAAAGGTAATATATATAGAGGAATTTATTCCTGTAGAAAGGCTTTGCAATTTGCCATTTGAAACAAAGGAATTGCAACTTCGGTTCCTAAGGAATGGCTCCCTTGCATGAACAAAACACAGGGAAAAAAAAGCATCTCAGCAATTCTCATGGTTTTCCTTCCTTCACGAAGACCGATGCAGCAGCTCACTCTCCGTCGTTGATTTTGTGGTAATGAAGAGTGAGAAGAGTGGAGGTTATCCGTGCTAGCAATAGAAAAAGGAGATAACCGTGAGTGGACTACAAATGTATTAAACAATGAACCATCATGGTTTGAGTCCATGGGCGCCAATGGTCCCACGTGGAGGAGGAAAACAGACAAACTATGCGATTAACATATTATCATTAGACACTAGTAATAATGATCCATTATCGTTCATATATTTTGCGATTCCCTTGTTATGAATTCCGGTATTCCAAACCCTTCTTGCTGCTATTTCCTGCGTTTTTCCTTTGATATGTTTTGCCAATACACATCAATCCTGTTTCTATAGTTTTTTCCATTCTTCTGTTTTCAATTCCATTGTTCCAAACAGGTCAAAGAGCAAAATACAGTGGGCTGTTAGCTGCAAAGATTCTTACAGCCTACGTATCAGTCCACTCGTATATTAGTTAGCTCTTTATCATTAATACATGACTCACTTGTCTCTCTCACAGAATTTCTTGATTTTTATGTCTAAACTAACTATAAGCCTACAGTCCGCTTCTCCTCTCTCTTCTTTTCTCCTCTCTCCTCCGCCGACCAGGTGCCGAGCAACTGACAGCATCTTTTATACCGTAGCTCAGCGGCCGCTACGTCGTGGACTCGTGTGGTTTTGTGCTTGAGCGTGCATTGTTGCCGTGCGTGTGTTGTAGTACGCTGGTTCAGGTGCATGCCAATGTCAAGTCGTGTCCATACAAATGGGGTGCTGCAGGGGTGTCAGAGCTAGGCTGGAGTGCGCGGGCACAGACGTTCTTTTGCAGTGCATGCGGGGAGCTGGAACGATGTGCATGCGTCTGCATATAGATGGCCAACGGGCCGTGCCAGCCCGGCACGGCCCGACGTCGTGCCGTGCCGGCCCGATGGGGGTCGTGCCTCGACGGGCCGTGCCGTTGCGGGCTTCGTGCCTAGCCTTCAGCCCAAGGCACGGCCCGTGGGCTGTCAGGCTGGCCCAAGAGCACGGCGTGCCTTTCGTGCCGCGGACGGCCCGAGAGCACAACAGCGGGGGAGGAGGGCCGGAGGGGGAGGAGGAAGGGGGTGCGTGCCTCCGCGCGAGGGGCTCTGCGCCTCTGCCGCGCCGCCGCGCGAGGTGCTCCGTGCCTCCACCATCACGGGCGCCGGAGGAGATGGGGGAGGGAGCGTCCGCACGAGCCTAGGAGGGCGCCGCCGCAGCTTGAGGATGGCGTGCTCGAGCGCGACTGGGGAGGGCACCGCCGCAGCTTGAGGCCGTGCTGGGAGACGATGTGCGCGGCGGCGTGGTACTCGCGAAGTCACGAGTCACGATTGGGTCACTGCCTCACTAGGGAAGTGGGGAGGCGCTCGGGAGAGAGAAGGGCGAGAGCGCCGCTGCGGGCTGCGACACTGCCTGGCTGCGGCGCTGGAGAGGGGTGGAGTGGGGAAAGAAAGAAGTTAGGGTTAGAGTGCACTGGTGGGCTGTATTTGTTAGGAGTGGCTGGTCGGTGGGCTGTTAGCTGGCCTGGTCACCGGGCCATTTTTATTTAGCGGGCCGTGCCCGTGCCGTGCCACGGGCCTGGGGGGCGGCCCAGGCATGGCCTGGTGTCTCGGGTCGGGCCGGCCCGGGCCCGGTGGCCACCGGTCCGTGCCGTGCTCGGGCCGAGCCAAAATGCCGGGCCGTGGGACGGGCCGCGAGCCCACGGGCTGCATGGCCAACTATACGTCTGTGTGTGTTCTCTGCATTAGTTTGTTTTTTTTCATCAAAACTATTGATTTTATAAATTTAGTTGATTTTCCATAAACCTATTATTTTTATAAATTTAGTTGATTGTAAAAAGAATTAACTTGATTTAAATATAAACTTAGATTTTTGAAGAGAGGGGTACTAAATGAGGAGAAAATAATATGTACAATAATATATGTTGTGTGCCATATAAAATGGTTCACGTTTGACCAAATTTGTAGTAAAATGATATTTACATTTATGGTTTCAAATTAATTTATTATGAAAAATTTTTCTTAATTAATCTAATAATATTTAGGTCGGAGGGAGTACATAGCAGGATGCATGTGACTAGTGCTGTGTAGTACACCTCTGTGCTACTGTCTCTCTACCCGCATGCTGCTGGAAACAAGAGCCAAGGCACGGGCGTGATCGACAACATTTGGCTGGAAATGCGGGCATGCCCCGCATGCCACAGCGTTCGCACAGGAACGCCTGTGCCCGCGCACTCTCCCAGGTTAGCAGCGCGCGTGCTGTGAGATGAGAGACAGCGTTTTCTGCAGCCAAGGGTTCGTCCTCCGTTTTGTTCTTTATACTTGGCTTTGGCTTTGCTCACATTAATTGTTCTTGCTGCGAGTTTTTCTCGCCAGCGCTGCAGTGCATGCAAACGGAAGGAGTCGATGCTGGACGAGATCAACGTCAAGTTCCTGCTGCTCCAAGTCAAGGCAAGCATTTTCATCAAAATAAAAAAGGCAAGCATGAAATGTTAAATGACAGTACTCGACCCAGATGTATGATACGTACGTACGTTGATGGAGTTGCTGACATGTAATCTGCATTTACCAACTGCCGTCGCGCCGCTCGTGGCCGACATGTCCTCGGATGCAACTTTCCCCCTCTCTCTCTCTCCCCCACTTGCATTGCACTACAGTCGATGATCAAGGCCTTGTTTAGTTCGCTCTAAAATACAAAAAGTTTTCAAGATCACATATCACGTTGCATATATCGGCACATGTATGGAGCATTAAATGTAGGTAAAAAATAATTAATTACATAGTTTATCTGTAAATGTCGAGACGAATCTTTTGAGCCTAGTTAATCCATGATTGGACAAAGTTTGTCAAATACAAATGAAAATGCTACAGTACTTTTCAAAAAAAATTAGAAACTAAACATGGCCAAGTGCCATGGCATGCAGCTTCTCCTTCTGCCTCTCTCTCTAGCTTTCTCCTGCCTACTGGAGTATAGGAGTAGCTTCTTCTCACTCCCCGTCCCAGCTTTTCCCAAACTCGAAAGAATCAGCTAGCGCACTACCGGACACGGCGAGTTTGCCGCCCGGGTTTTGCCGTGGGTGACACACGGTAAAGGGCACGTTTTGCCGTATGTCAACCCTGGGGCACACAGCTGATGGGTACTGCCACTGCCGCAGCCCACAGTGCTTCGCGTGCCGTCGCGCGAAATGACACGGCTGCCCCCGCGGGGCGCCACCGCGCCAGCACCACACCGCTGGGTATATAGTAGAGTACACGCGTGGCTGATGAATCTCTGGACCGTGTGTTGCAGGGTCGAGGCAGTGCAGTGGCCGCGGCCGGGAGCGATGCATGGCCTGACAGAGCAGCCGGTGGCGAAGCTGATGGAGGAGGACATGGGCACCGGCATGCAGTATGGGGCTGTTTGGTTTGACATAATATGAGAATTTGTCTGGTCCAGGCAAGGGATCCAAGGCGTTCATTTTGGTGTCAAGCGTGTGCAGTAGTTCACCATCAGTCAGATTACTAGCTACCTCAGACACCGAGAATCCGGGACACTTTCTGCATCTCGTCCGGACACGCATGCTGCATGTTGTCTTCTTTGCCGTTCCTCAGGCGACGAGTCGCCAGCTGCCGTGCCCGTGCATCAATGCTAACAACGTAAAGAGAGGCATCGCTACGGGGCCAGGGACAAGAGAAACAGCTTTCCTTCAAAGTCATATTGGTTCCATTACCTTGAACATATACTCCGTATACTAGGATTTTGTTTCATTATCTAAAAAAAAACTAGGATTTTGTTTAGCTGTAGCACGGGGATTTAAAACACTCCTTCGCTGCATGTGTGAAGATACAATTGTTTCTGTTAAAGTACTCCCACTGCACGTCTCAAATTCTTATACCATCTCTTAGTATAAAATATTCCCTCCGTCCCAAAACTTCTAGAATTATTCTAATTCAAACTTTCTTAGAGCATCTCCAATAATTTAAAAAAAACAGTAAATTAATGAATTTTTCAAGTGGCTAAAAAAAGTTGGGAGAAGATTTGTTGCATTCCTTGAAATGCATTTACCATGAATTCTTTATGGTTTACTTATTTAGTATAGTAGATGTTGGTCTTTTTTATATAATAACTGACTAAAGTAAAATAGTTTGACTAAGAACAACTCTACAAGTTAATTTATTATGAGACGTATGGTTTTCACAAAAAAAATTATGAGACGTATGGAGTATCTTATACTGCCTTACTATTACCAATCGTATATGAGCCTTTATATTTGTTTTTATGAGAGCTAAAATACATAAACCATATAAATTCTCATAACACAGAAATATCTGATAATAAATTTTGTAGATCACAACCATCATCCTAATACTACTAACCGGAGGCCTCCAACAAGCCTACATGTTAATTCTAGCGCGTCGGCAAAAAGTTTATACGTTTAAACCATCATCCTAATACATAGACCATATATAATTCACTTCAAATTATATACATATTCATATCTATAAATATAAATGCTATAAGTTGTCACTTTGAAATAGTTTATACGTTTCGATAGAAACATATGGTATATTAATACTTGTAATCTGATTTTAAACACTCTATGTTTTTTTAAAAAAACAATACTACTAAACATATAATTCTTGGACATAGCAAATAATTCAATATCTTGAGTGACATAGTTGAAAGGTCCTAAATGGCTAGAGGGGTAGAATTGCCTAATTTAAAACCTACAAATCACTAGAGCAAGTGGTTAGATGATAATAAGGCGATAAAAGCGGTTTTGCTCTAGCACTACTTGAAAGGAAAGCCACCTACCAATATGCTAGTGTCTATGATCTCTATGTCACACAATCTAGCGCCTATGTCACTACTACAACCACTAGTGAGCTAGCAAGAAGTAATCTACAACTAATTACACTAGGCTACTCAACTATCAAGTCTACCAACAAGCTCTACACAAAATATGAACTAGTAACGTAAAGAGCAAGTGTAGAAGTGATATACCGAGCCGGCAAGAGACAAATCAATCACAATGAACAAGATGACACAATGATTTATCCCTGAGGTTCAATTCCTTGCCGGCAATATATGTCCTCGTTGTGACGACACACTCACTTGGTGGCTCACGCGCTAATAGGCATTACAAGCCTAGCCTTACATAAAGGCGCCGCAAGAACCAACACAAGAGAGGGTACTCAATGTCACGAGCAATCCACTAGAGTACCTTTTTGCGATCTCTCATCGGACTAGGGTCAAGAACCCCTCACAATCAATCGATCGGAGCCGGGAACAGTCAACAATAGCCGATCAACGATCCTCCAACCTCTGGGGCGGCCAGGCGTTGGCAAAAACCAAGAGTAATAAGAAATCCACCAGCCTAAATCGCCCAACTAGTGCCACAAGATGCAAGAACACCGAGCAATGCACTAGAGGCTCTCAGTCCCACTCACAAATGTGATCCCAAGTGATGCAATGGAGTGGATTGTGTTCTTTTGCTCACAATGTGTTTTCTCTGCAATTTGGGGGTCCAAGAGAGTGCCATGGCCGGCCAAGGGGGCTATTTATAAGCCCTACCACGAAATAGATCCATTATCCTTTTGGCGCCATTTCCTGCGAGGTCACCGGACTGGGCGGTGGCACACCGGACAACCTGTCTGGTGACCCTAACGGTCGAATTGCAATGGCTAGTTGCGGTAGTGGCATCGGACAGCCCGTTCGGTGGTCCTGAGGCGTGCGTTTCACGTTTTCCTCCCTCTCTGGAAAAAATATGGCGGTGCACCGGACAACCTGTCCGGTGACCCCATTTCACGAAGTCTAGTTTTCCAAAGTCTTTGGAATTAAAAGGCGGTGGCGCGGCGGTGCACCGAACACCCTGTCTGGTGCCAACATAATGGCAACACCAACAACCCGACTTTGTCCTTACAACCGTTGCTAACTCTCAAATGTTTTCACAAACATGTTAAGAGCCAAGTTAGCATTTCCAAAGTGTTTTTTAGAAACATTTTTACTTGATCACTGAATGTGCACTAGACCTATATGCAATGCATATTTTTCCAAGATCCAGTGGCACTAAATGACCGAATTGTCTAATAGAGTTCTCTTAATAGTACGGTCATCTATCCTAAATCCAATCACGTGCCCTACTATGTCTTGATTGGCAAAACAAAATCCCTATTTATACCTTTGCCTTGAGCACCATAGAGTTTTGTTTTTCTCTTTCTTCTTTTCTAAGTTGGAGCACTTGATCACCATCTTTTGGCCACCCTTCTTTACTTGAGTGCCACATAGCTCCGTCACGTGGTGTGAACCAACCTATCTCATGTCACTTAGAGCAAATGGTTAGTTCACTTAGATTTCATCAATTATCCAAAAACAAACTAGAGCTTTCAATAGTTCAAGTCGAAACCACTAAATTTATATGCTATTCTAGTAAACAAGAGTCTATTCACAAAAGGTAAAACTTTGATCAAAGTATAAATAGAGATCAAAAGTAGAAAGCCAAACTTTAGATTCGTGATGCCACAAAAAAATGATGCAACAAGAGTCGGTATAACTTCAACTTAGGTTTCCATTAAATACATATTAAAACCCCATAGCAATGTAATGCAAATAAATGACAATACATGTCTTAATACTATTAACTTGAGACCCTCAACTAAACCTCCATATTCATCCTCACAAGATGCGTTAGCAAAAAGAAAACCTAGAAATTATCATATCAGAAAATAATGTCCATTAATGTTGTCGATTCTAATCATCGTAGAGAATAATATTCATTGGATCTAATATATTTTCTAAAAAAGTTACTTATTTCTAACTTTAAGAAAAAAACATAAATAGCCTAAATATATATCTAAACTACTAACATATGCCATTATGAAAGAGTAATACTAAAATTTGCTTTGAAAATATCCACCTCAACCATTATAAAATAACCTCTTTTATTTACATTTAAATTATCCACATCTACTATCATAAAACATAAACAAAAAGATCCCTCAAATTAAATCAAAGTTTAAATTAATAATATAAGCTACTTAAAGTACACCTAAATAACCATATAGTACACTGTATAAGCTACTTAAATCTAAGTGTCGCCATATTTTTTTTGACTCATGATACAATCATATGCATGTCCGCCACTCACCCCGTGCACACGTGTAGGGTCGAGATGGCAGACTAGAGAGAGGTGAATAGTCCTTTCTAAAATTAATTACGCCGGCTAACCAAAACAAATATGGAATTAAAACTATCAGTCTAGCCGAGACTACATCCCTCTATCTAAGTTCACAAACACCTTATAAAGATCCTAATTAGGCAACAAAAGGTGTCGGGCTAGCTAGAGCTCACCTAACCAATCTACCTTGCAAGGTCACACAAACCTATGCAACTAGTACTTCACACACCCGAGGGAGCTCCTATACAATCTAGTAAGCAAAAAACACAAAGCCACCTAAGCTCAATAACAAGGCTACTCAAGCCAAATTATAGAGCTCAAAGCACTTAGCTACACAAACTAAGTAATGTGACTAACAAGGTTACTCAAACCAAATTAGTCACGCAAGGGAGCTATTTCTATGCTATCCAAGCAAGAAAGTAACTAGCAAGCTACACAAACTAACTAATTACAAGAGCAACTACACAAGCACAATGTATATGAAAGTAATTACAAGCTTGTGTAAGGGGATTGCAAACCAACGGGAAGACAAGGATGACACGATGATTTTTATCCTGAGGTTCACGTGCTTGCCAACACGCCAGTCCCCGTTGTGTCGACCGCTCACTTGGTGGTTCGGTGGCTAATTGGCATCACCCGCCAAGCCCGCACGTCGGGCACTGCAAGAACCTACCCAAAGGTGAGGCTAGCTCAATGACATGCTCTATTAGAGTTGCTCTTCGTGATCCCTGAGGGTGAGCACAATCCTCCTCACAAATCCTCCTCCGGAGCACCACACAATCTTCTCGCGTGCTTCAATGGAGTCACAAGCCACCAAGCCGTCTAGGAGGTGCCAACCACCAAGAGTACTAAGCACCACCAGCTTGCAACTCGAACACCTAGTGCTACTCGATGCAATCTCAAGATGCAATCGCACTAGAATCGCACTCACACTCAATCGGATGATCACTATCAAGTGTATGTGAGTTAGAGGGCTTCCAAGCACACCTACACAAACCACCAAGGCTTAAGGGTGCTCAGCCTCAACCAAGCCCGAGCTTCACCTCTATTTATAGTCCCCAAGCCAAATACAGCAGTTGGAGCAAAGCTGCTGGTTTTTGCGAGGGCACCGGACACGACGGTGCCTTCCCAATGGTCGAAATCCAACGACTACATCAACTATCCATTGGTGACCGGAAAGGGTGGCGGTGGCACCGCCCTAGAGGTGGCGGTGACCACCTAGGCCAACCCTAGAAGACACCTGTCTCGGATAAAAAGGGGTGGTGCACCGCCCTAGGCACGGCGGTGCCCAAGCGGTGACCCCCTCGGCAACCCCTCCTCTCTGCCGAAAAACGGCGGTGCCACGACGGTGAATCGGACACCCCTTGGCGGTGCCACCGCCCTTCCCATGGCGGTGAACACCAGACATGGTGGTGCTCTAGTCCTTTTGCACTGCTCTCGGCCAAGGTCTGGTGGGCACCGCCCAGGCAGCACCCTGAGCCCGGTTTTGCCTCCTCTTCTTTGCCTTTCTCGCCACCTTTGCAAATGTGCTAACACCACCAAGTGATCACCACCTTGTGCATGTGTGTTAGCTTTTCACAAACATTTTCCAAAGGATTAGTCACTCAAATCACCACGCCACTCGATCCTAGCAACGATGCAAAGTTAGATCACTTGAGTGGCATTTGATGATAGATATGCAAACAAGTTTGCCCGTCTTAATAGTACGGCCATCTATCCTAAACCCAGTCATAAACTTCTCTACACACCTATGACCGGTGAAATGAAATGCATGGTTATATCTTTGCCTTGCGCATTCCATTCCATCTCCTCCAATATCGATGCAACACATGCACCAACTTGATCAACAACGATATGATCCACTTCATATAATCACATGACCTTATTGGTTCAACGATCTTGACCTCACTTGCTCTTTACTATTGCCTTCATCCATCGACGTCAAGTCTTGCTCAAGCTTCACCGCCACGCAGTCCATCTGTGGCAGACCCGCCCGAAATAACACACTTTCATAGACACTTGTCTACCACTATACACTAAGTATCCTGAAAATGAGCTATTTCAGACAGTCCCGTCGAGCACACCCAACGGGAGAACTCAAAACATTCCACGTTTTACATCTAGGATCCAATAATGAGTACGAGCTTACAACACTTAATCTATTTCATACAACATAGAGTCTTAGAAATTATTTATTACAATACCAGAGTTCAGAGTGTGATAATAAAATAGTGGAACTAAAATAAACATCTAACAGAGCGATACAAGAATCCTTCTATGCCCACCAGAAAAATCCTTCACAAAAGAACTAGCTTCTCATGCTGCACCTGCAACAAGGGTAAATAAACCCTGAGTACACAATGTACTCGCAAGACTTACCTGACCAGAGGAATATATTTCCTGACTCTCAAGGATATGATAGGCCATATGGCTGGCTGGTTCTTTTATTTTGCAGAAAGCATTACTAGCAGTTCATCCTTAGGATCAAGTTTATTTTATTTAGCAGCCATTTTAAAATTCATGGACTAACCATTCTAAATAAGCACTTGTACTACTTTCAAGCGAGAGTTGAGCAATCAGATTCCTTTGCCCATCTTTCATATTCCAGTTCTTACTACGGTGCTAGATCGTAGCCAAATCATACCATCACGTAGAAACGGTGATTCGTGAATCAATGTAGCCCAGTTGGGTACCCCGAAAAACACACGCCTCGCTTGTACCCCAGGAACAAACAAGACCAACCCATTCCACTCCTATCGAGGGGTCTAGGTCTCCGTCCAAACTTGGACTCCAAGCCCTCACACTTGAGACCTGGTCTCAGTGCCGTGCTTAGACCTCCACCTTTCCCCGCCTCCAATTAGTCGGTCGGAAAACAGTCGAAACCCATGACAAGAGAGTAACAAGTCTTCCCGCTCCCATAAGCAAGTATGTGCTTGGGATAATAAATCTGTGACCTGACTAGAATCCACAGCAATGGACGATCCTCAATCGACATGAATAGAGAAAACAGTACAACCAAGCTATGCCCCGTGGCTGAGGGACACAACCTATTACACCCACCAATACTCATACCATATCCCTGCCCGGTTACCAATTTTTCTTTCCATCATTTTATCATGAGAGTTGTAATAATAATAATAGCCACCTATTGTAAGTAATGACAGGTTACTCACGCTACCAATAAACCTAAGCAAAGCTCCATGCAAACATGCACTAGTAAGACTCATAGGTATATATATATATATATATATGCATATGGTTTTCATCTAATTTCTGCAACATAAATGCATAACAAATATATACATAGTGATTAGCAAAATAAGGGTCATGCACAGACGTTTGCCTTGGGCAGGCACAGTGTCAGCGGTGTTAGTCACGGGTGGCTCCGAGAACTTCTCCTGTACTAGTACCTCCTCATACTCTTTCACGTTCTCCTCGTACTCCTAATCACCGGGTCACGTACTCCACCAACTCGTTCTCTATACATATGCGATGATGATGCAACAATTTAGTATTTAGGCAACAACAACTCTTAAAATAAGAATACACATGCTAAGCTACCAAGCTAGCTCTAATGACCAAGATGCTAAGCTGATTATCATCTTTATCAAGCAAAGTATTAATCTCACCCTAACAAGTGCTTAAGTTTATATGTCAATATTATATGTTTATTCATGTTAAGTTCGAGTGGATATTTAGCTACTCTAGTAAACAATCTATTCTGGGGCTACAAAATTCACTGTAAGCACATAAATACTATGAAGCTACTGTAAATTTTTCAAGGTTAAAGCTATTACAAATTTTCCACAAAATCCCACAAGTCTTAACTTAATCATATTAGGTACTTTCAAATGATTTAATATATCTCAGCCTTAACACAGATATTATATATATATATAACTAATTACACTAAAAGATAGATCATGAATTTAGAAACCTAACAAAATTGGTTTTACAATTTTTGGACTCCTAAATGATTTTATGTTTAAATAACAAATCTGCTTAGAATTTGTTTTAGAAAACGTTTACTAATTCGCTAAAAAAAGAAAAGCACCGCGGCCCACTCGGCCCAGCGCGAGCGTGGCCTCCACGCACGCGCGCGCGAAGAGCGACCCACCCAGGCATGGCCCGTGCGCGAAGACGGCCTAGCGTGGAGGAGCCCGCGGGCGTCGGCGCTTTTGCGAATAAGCTCCCAACACTTGCCCAATTTACAGATAAAGTCAATCCCTATTCCTCCCTCTCTCAGTCCTATTCACTTAACCCCCTCAATTTTTTCCAATTCCCACACGCACGCCCCCGAGGCAGGATGCATGGCGGCGCGGCGGGCACGAGCACTGGCCGGCCACGCCGGCCAACTAAGGCTCGCACTGGCCCAACTTGCGGGCCGACCTTCACCTACGGGCCTAACGCCTACGCTAGCTCGGCCTTAATGGCATGGTGGCAGGGCAAAGCTCCAAAATTGGAGCTCGGCCAGGTGCCAATTCAAGCGGGGTGAGTACGGTTGGCTAAGGCACTCACCGGCGAAGATGCGGACGTGAAGACTTGACTCAAGGTGATCTCTCACTGCCGAATTAAATAAGGCAGCTCAGTTTATCCTGGCGGCAGGGAAGAGATGGAGAAAGGTACGGCTCAGCCCGTCCATGTCTTGGCGGGACATGGTGAGCTAGAGGACGACCCTCAAGTCATCAACACAAGGGCATCCATTGAAAATATTTCATAACTGGCCGTACGTATGGAAATTTATGAATACATATCATATATGTACAATACATAGGACGATGTTGCAAGTAAATAACCACTTTCCCGTTATATAGTGCCACAAGCAACCACCCGGATCAATCCACTGTGGATTCTATGTGTGCGAGTTCATGAGAGAGAACGAACGATACATCAAGGACCCTTCTAAGGTAATATAAGTAATAGTCATGTATGTATTTCTGACATTAAATTTATAAATGTATTATCAAGTGTAAATATATGATGTTTATAAACCTCCTTTCCAGAAATTTGATGTAAAAAAGGCTAAGCACATGACCGAATGTGCTTTATACAACATAGCTGAGGACCTGTGCTCATTCATCTTGAAAGAAGTCATTCCATGCGATGGTAAATATCACCATGCTACCAGCGTCTTAGCACGTCCAGAGTATAGAATGCTCACAGATATAAGTAGGCTTCAACGTAGTCGAGACAGTTATTAGACAACGGGTGAAAACTTTGATGTATATAATGTGTGATGTATAGATACTCTTGTAACTTTATGTCTGTGAGCACGAAACTTTGATGTATATAAATGTGTGTATGAAATATTTAAATTGCATGTTGCTATATTTGAACACTATCCAATAAAGTTTAGTAGTTCCAATATCAATGTATATGTATACATTTAATAATATAAAAATACCTAACATCATAGGCGGTTGCTTTTGAACCGCTTGTGGAAATCCATTTCCACAGGCGGCTCACTTAGTGAACCACCTGTGCTGTGGTCCTATTTCCACTGGCCTCCAGCGCAGGCGGTGCTAGAAAACGCCAGTGAAAATGGGTATAGATCCGCCTGTATAGTATGTGTCTGTACTAGTGTTTCTCTGCTCTAGATGAAACGGGACCGTTCACTCCCCTTCCCGTGGTGAAGCCACGTCGATTTATGTGACTACTACGCCCCACTCTGCACGACCCTGGGAGTAGGACAAGTGGGCCCATTGCCTTCGTGCTCCGAGGTCGCCCGCCCGGCCGCCTTGGCTCCCCACACAGCGCACATCTGTCTGACTGCCTCTCTCTTCTTCCTCTTGCCTTGCCCATCCTCCTTCCCCAACACCGTGGCTGCCTGAGGGAGGAGCTCCTCGCCGAGTTCGCCGACCCGGGATGAAATCTGCCTCGGCTGACCCACGTTGCCGACCGTCTCCCTCACACGCAACTCGGGTAGTCGCCGCCGCTGTTGAGGGTGTCGCCGAGCATAGCGAGGAGAAAGGGGCTGACCCGCCGTGCGCGAGCCCCAGCCGCGAATCTGCTTGCCTCGGCGTCGTCATGCTGCAGCCTTCACCATCTGTGCCCCGGTGCTCATGCCGCCAACGAGGGAGGCTCCTCTGCAGCCACCGCCAGGGAGAAGATGGCTTGGTGAGGACCGCACGCAGTCGCGTCCGTCTGAGAGGCTGACTCGCTGAACGATTCGAGCAAGCTGCGGCAAGCGGCGCCACCATGGTTGCAGTGACAGCCATTCTCTGCGTCCCTCACCGAACCGGCCTCTGCTCCACTGGCGCTGGCAATGGACATAACTTGCTGTAGTAAAGTCACAGGTGACTTCCCATCACCTGGAAGCCATCCATTTCCCATCCAACGGTTGGAAAGCTCTTCGCTTTATTGGTGCTAGCCAGGATGCAAATAACAGCGGACGGAGCTATGTTAGTTGGCTGATTTTTCTTTTTTCTGTGCAGCTTATCTTTTCAAAACCTTTACATATGAGCTTGGATAATTATAAAATTTATATGAAAATTATAGTCTTCAAAAATATATATAACTATAGTATATGACTTTTTCATTAAAAATCATTTTGTGTGAATAAATTGCCTCAAGTACATATGTTCATAGGGGTAAGTGTGCACACGTGTCAAGCGTCTGTGTCTCTACTTGTGTAATTCATAAAAAAATATTGATCTACAATTACTTTTGTAATATCCTGAAAAGTCAAATTCAAAATCACCCGTACTCAAAAATATTTCAAAATTTATTTCGAAAACTATAAATCATTTTAGCTCTATTTTAATCCTCTTTTCAACTCATGTCTACCTCATATATCCGTCCATGTCCTCTCACCTAGACATATATATCCACACTGTAGCGATAGTATCCTACTTGTGGAAAACTATACAACCTCTACGGAGTGTATAGTCTATCTAGATAACCGTGTCTGCGGTCTCAGACGAGTTACAGTTTGGTTTCAACGACTAGTTGGGTTGTAGATGTTCTGTGAACTATAATTTTCTTATAAATTTTTATCTTTATTTTGGTACTAAGATAGATTCAAATAAAATATTGTGAACTAAAAGGGTGTACATATCATTGAGAAATAAGAATATTTTACAAATTTTATCTTCATCCATGATTAAAAAAAATGGTCCTGCTAGTGCCCGGACGATCCGGGCGCTAGCGCCGGACGCCGCAACGAGCTGCACTAGCCCGGCCCCACACGGAAAAGAAGAAGAAAAGAAGAACGAAACCCCCGCCCCGCCCACCGCACGGAGAAAGAAACGCGACCCCCGCGCACGGATCTGCCCCCGCCCCCAACCTCGCTGACCCTAGCACCTCCGCCCTGCCACCAGCTCACCACCATAGTCCACCCCCAGCTGCAATAAGGGGAAAAGGCTATTGCAACATCGAAGGACATCTAATGCAACAAACGAAAAAAAACTGATGAAACAAACGAAAAAAGCTATTGAAACATCGAAAGAACAACTAATGCAACAAACAAAAAATATGAACTACAACATCAAAAAATGTCTACTGCAACATTCAAAACACATCCACTGCAATAGCGGGGAGAATCTGCTGCAACAAAGAGAAAAAACTATTGCAACATCAGAAGCACTACTAATGCAACATCGAGAAAAAACGCCTATTGCAAACAAAAATCTACTGCAACATCGGGGGAAGTTGCTGCAACAATGAAAAAAGCTATTGAAACATGTCAAGAACTACTCCTGCAACATCAGATAATCGCCTGTTGCAACAAACAAAAAAGATATTGTTGCAACAATCCACATCATCTATTGCAACTTTAAAAAAGAATAATTGCAACAACTACGAGATATGACCCCCCGAAGGCTCGCCGGAACCCTAGCCATCACCAAACCATTACATCCAGAGGGGGGCAGGAGGTGGAGGAGAAGGGGAGGAGGGCTCAGATCTAGATTCAGAGGAAGAGGGAGGGGACCTCAGATCCAGATCCCTCCCCCACCTACCTCGTTGAAGTCGCGCCGTCGTCCTTGTCTCCGGATACATGGAGGTCACGGCACGCGAGGAAGAGAGAGCAGGGAGGGAGGGAGGCGCGCGGGCTCACCGGAAGCCGCCACCTTCACCCCACACTCCGGTGGCATGGAGGGCGCAGAGGGTCACAGCGGGGGACGGAGAGGGAGCCAGAGAGAGGAAGGGAGGGAGGGGCGGCTCACGGCGGCGCGCCGTGGAGGGCGTGCAAGGGAGGGAGGCGCATGGGGATGGCGCGCGGGAGCAACGCCGTGCGAGCGCATGGCACGGGCAGGAAAGGAGTGGCGGGGAGCGCGAGGCGAGAGGAGAAAGAGGAAAGGTGGAGTGGTGAACGGTGGATAAGTGTCCGATGTGGTTGGACGACCTACGGATATCATTACCGTTAAAAAATTATAATTTTTGAAGTGCTATGTAACGGTAGATAATTTGAGGCAATTTCACACAAAACGATTTTAAATGGAAAGGTCATATACTATAGTTATAGATATTTTTTAAGACTACAATTTTCATATAAATTTTATATTTATCCAAGCTTATATGTAAAAGTTTTGAAAAGACAAGCTGCACCAAAAAAAAAAAAGAAAAATCTGCCAACTAACCCAGCTCCGTCCACTGTGTTATTTGCATCCTGGCTAGCACCAATAAAGTGAAAGAGCTTTCCAACCGTTGGATGGGAAATGGATGGCATCCAGTGGTGGGAAGTCACCTGTGACTTTACTGCCGCAAGTTAGAGAATCCACGCCGAGCAAGAACCGCCCCGCGCCAGCAACACCCCCCCCCCCCCCCCCCCCCCCCCCCCCACCCCCCCAAGCATCGGCACAAGCTCCACACGCAGCGCGTGCTACCCCAACACCTAGCATGGTGATGTTGGGAGACAGCGGATGAGGATGAGTCGGATGGAGTTCTGTGAGTGAGACTGAGAGAGAGTGTGTGTGTGTTTGTGAGGATAAGTTGTTTATCTTTTCCGCTTGGCTCTAATCCTTTTTGGATAATGTGCAGATGGAGAGATAGTGTGAGAACACAGTGTCTGTTGATTCAAGCAAACTAAGCTGAACAACTTTGTCCCGTTCATCCGGTCAGTGGAGTGGTCTAATATTGGAGGTCTTGATTACATGGAAGATGCCCATGTGTGCACTCTGATCTGAAATAATTTTTGGCTATAACTAATGATGGAAGTAATTTCCTGCTGAGGTAATTACCTGTCCTCTCTTAAATATCCAATTCCTTCAACAAGGAAATCATATGGCTTTTGGTTCTTATGAAGCTATATATCTACCTTCATTGTAAATTTTGATGCACTCATGCTAGAATGTGCCCAGCATAGCAAAAAAATCCGTACCTTTTCTTAAATTAGGAGTTTGTGTGTGTTAACACCTTGTAGCATCACGAGTTAGAGATTTGCTTCCCTGTAGTTTCACACTTGCAGGAATATGAAATAATCCATATCCGATGTTTCTATTCTCTCACCAGCTTTGATTCCTGTTTAGGTGTTTGATGGCCATAATGGCAAAGATGCTACCCATTATATCCGTGATAACTTGCCATGGGTCATCGTGGAAGATGCAGATTTTTTGCAAACTGACAATGAGTTCGCAGATATACTATCATCACAAGGGACTTTCTTCTAGAATGACGACACTTACAAGATAGGCTGTAAGTGTTCTTGAGAAAGAGGCCAAAAGGCAACCAAGGGGTGCAGGTATCCTTTCATACAAGCTGCTCTTTGGTAGTTATCAGAAATCAGAGTAAATTTAGGTGCCGAAGCCTATTGTTTTCCTCCGTCAGTATTTGATTCTCTTCTTTTCCACTTAGAAGCAAACAATGTGCCATGAATCATTTAGAATGATTAGAGATCACAAATGGTCAAATAGCTCAAGTATGAATATTAAATATGTCAGTGAAAGTCGAGGTGTCACTGACTATTAACAAAGAGAAACATGCACTACACTATAGGAAACTGTAAAATATAGCAGTGAAATATTATTCCTTCACTATCTGGCAAAGCAAACATCCTAAGTACCCTTAGGTTTCAGTAATGGCAATAGAGCTGAAGTTGTGTGAAATATAGCCGTGATCTCATCATTTTTTAACAGCATGATAAACACTTATTTGAGTTAAAAACTCTATTGCCCAAAAGGGGTGAAATGTCCTATATAACAAGAGCAGTGTTTGCCCAGACGAGTGATAGGTTAAGGTATGAGATCTGTGTGTTGACCTTGTGAGAGTGCTATTGTTTAAAAATGGTCAACTTAATTATCTGATTTCCTTGTATTTGTTGTTTAAAAATGGTCATCTATCCTTTCAATAATTCTATGTTATTCCTAAGTTAGCACTCATTTATGCTTTGGTCAATTCTATGGTTTGCAATGTTTTCCTTGTTGTATTTGTTGTTTTGAAATTTGTTTCGAGACATGAGACTACCATGTTTATGATATGCAAGAAACATTTATCAACTTTAGACCATGATTATGCTCTAAAATTACGACACATGATTTGCAATCATTTCCTTTGGCTAACTGTTTTTGCTTTGCATCTACTTGTTCTCTAGCAGCACTTGCAGAGCAGCACAAAGATTTGTCCTTCCATCAAGAAAGATTGAAATAAATTTGTACTTCTATTCTAGCATCTTCCTATTGCCAATTAGCCGGACCTTGTTGGAGCCATCGAATTTTATATGGATTGCTTGATCTTGTCATGATTGATCGATTATGTAGCAACCTTTTAATGTGTTCAAATTCTTCACTATGATGAATCTTGTAATTGGGCTTCACGAAATCCAGTCTGGAGCTTTATAGTTCCAGCCTCCAGCTCCAATAATAGTACTATACGAGAGGCATAAGGATTTAGCTGCTGGTGTTTTTTTTAGATGTACAAGAGTTATAAGGTTTTAGCTGTTGGTGTTTTTAGATGTCTTTATGCAGTGCAGCTTTTGGAGACTATACAGCCTCATGTATGGCGTTACTTTTGGGGGAGTGAGTGCAGCTTTTGGAACTAATGTTTCTGCATTATGGGTTCTACCTTGAGGCTCTAGAATCTGGACCAGCAGGAGCTCTTACCCAAGAGGCAGAGGATACTGATTTTGTGAGCTATTAAAGAGAAGCAAATAGCAGAGTGGGCTACTCGCTAGCATTCACATATGTCTGTTTCAACCAAAAATATTTTATCTAATTTGAAATAGATATTTTATTTGGATTTTCTCGTGATGAAATATTGTACTGAGTTATTACTTGTTAGTTAGTCTTCTAAATCATGGGCTGGCACTTAATGGTTGAGTCGATTCTTTGATAGAATCACCGGAATAGATAATCCCTTACATATGATTGTAGTCATGAATGACTGGCCATCTTTCTGCAAGTGTTTGTTGTCCATATGTACTTCTACATGGCAATCAAGCAAAAAGATGAAGATTTTACTAATTTATTTGTCTGTTGATTTTTGACTTATTATTTTTTCTTACTCTTATTGTGTTAATATTTTTTTTGGTTTCTAAGTCGGGACTCATGTCGAAAATTTAGAGACTCCCGTAGCGACGCACGAGTATCTGCTAGTGATTTCAAATAATAATGATTCAATTAGTCTGCATAGAAGATCCACCCGTCTATTTTCACCACTGTCAACCACTCAACCACATGGTACGATACAAGTCGTACTAATCTAGCTGAATCAAACACCTGACTAGTCACGCACGAGCCATAGCCAGTCTTCAGTCTACAGGTACTCAGGTAGACCATCATCGTTCATTCCATTTCATTCTGATCCATACCGTGAAGTAGTATCAGCAAAACAAGTAGCCGCCGCCCCGTTATAAATAGCCAGGGACGCCGACCCGGTCTGCTCCTGCTTGTCTTTCCCTTCTCCCTTGGAGCCACCACCAACCTTTCTTCAGCCCCCCGCCGGCTTTACCCGTAGCAAGGGATGCAGCCCACGACGCAAGAAATGCAGGCCATGGCCGGCCAGATCTCCCTCGACGACCTGCGCGCGGCAGCAGGCGCTGCGGGCGGCGTGCATGACGACTTCCTGGACCAGATGCTCGGTGGCCTGCCGCCATCGGCATGGCCGGAGCTAGCGTCCTCGGCGGGAGGGAAGGCGCCGGATCGCGGCGCACAGGCAGAAGGGATGCAGCACCTGCCCCAGCACATCGGTGGGGGGTTGTACGACGAGTCCGCCTTGCTGGCGTCGCGGCTCCGGCAGCACCAGATCAGCGGCGGTGGCGGCGGCGCGGAGGCCGCAAAGCAGATGGTGCTGCAGCAGCTTGCCGATCTGGGGCAGGGCCACCATATGTTGCTGCAGGGTATGGGCCGCTCGACGGGCGACGGCGGCAGCAGCGGAGACGGCGGCCTGCTCCTTCCGCTCTCCCTCGGCAGTGGCGGATCGGGCGGCGACGTGCAGGCGCTACTCAAAGTGGCCGCAAACTCCTCTGTACTGATTCATCGCCTTCTTTTCTCAAATCCATTTGCAGCCTTTTCCCCGTCAAGAATCTAGAATCTTTTGCAAAAAAAAAAAAGTATGCGTTTTTATCAGATACCTAGCTGCAGCTAAGCTATTTAGCTATTTTTGCCAAAATCCGAAAAAAAAAACGAACCTTGGCATAAGTTGCAGGATGATGGAAGATCGAAGAAGAGAACTGGAGACTCAAGTGCCGACCCGCCTCTGCTGCCGACCATAGCCGCAGCCTGTAGCCATTACCGCCTCAAGCCATTTGGGGAGAGCCGCGCTGCGCCGCCGCCGCCGCCGCCCCCACCGCCACCGCCCGCTGCTGCTCGAGGGAGAGATGCGCCGTGCCGCTCCGGGGACCGGGCGCAGCCGCCTTTGCCTTGCATCCTGCAGCTGTTGGCGCCTCCAGCTGCTTGGGGGAGAGCCATGCCGCGCCGCCGCGGCCACCGCTTGGGGGAGAGCCAAGCCGCTCCGGCCTCTGGGGCGGGGACCAGGCGCAGCCGCCGCCGCTCTGAAACTGGGCAAGACGATGAAGATGGAGTTGTACCGTACGCTCGCACCACCGCGTGGGTCGGCGGAGCTGCGGCTCCTCTCGGACGGGCAGGATGCGGAAGCCGCTCCTCGCGGGTCGTCGGAGCTGCCGCTCGCGGGTCGCCGGAGCCGTCGCTCGCGTCGCGTCGTAGGACAGCAGAACCGTTTCTGGCCACTTCCCTCGCGTGCGGCAGGACGCAGGACCCTCCACTCATCGCTTTCTTCGAGTGCGCTGGACGCCGGAGCCGCTGCTCGCTACTCGCCTCGGCGGCCTCAAAAATAGCCACGGCGCTGGGCAGACGAGAGTGCTGGAGGGGATGGGGAGCAGCAACCTGATATTTAATAGTATATAAAGTTGTGGACCCCACCTTCAACCCAAACGGAACCTAGCTCTACCCAAACCATAACCTGCTCCTTCGGTGTTCCTTGTAGGGAGGAGAAGCCGGCGGCGTCTTCGGCAGTTCCTTCGCCGGATCGCTCCAACAGGAGCAACAACATTTTCAGTCGCATCCACAACAACATTTTCAGTCGCTTCCACAGGTTCGCAGATGAACGAATCATATGTGTCCATGACTTAATGCTTGTGGCACACATGCGGCCACCTGTATAATCTCTGAAGCAAGCATGGTTTTGATTCTCGCAGCAGCAAACGGCACCGTTGCCGGGCCAGGGCCTCGGTGGAGGAGGCGGAGGCGCGGGCGCGTCCGGCGGCGTGTCGCAGCCGCAGGCCGGCGCTGCGGGCGGTGGCGCGTCGGCGCCGCCCAGGCAGCGCGTACGGGCGCGGCGCGGCCAGGCCACCGACCCCCACAGCATCGCGGAGCGGGTGAGCTATGCGACGACGCTCCTCCTCCCCTCGCTGATATAATTGTCGCTCATCTACGTCTCCAATTAGTCACGTACCGGAGTGGTTAATTTTCAATTCGGCTGATAAATCCGCGCCGACAGTTGCTAATCAGCTCACGTGTCTGCCTGTCTGTTGTTGTTTCGTGGATTTGGATTGTTCTCCGCTCCGACTCCCAGCCCCAACGTCCCAACCACTATTGTTCCTTTGTCCGTTTCTTTGTTCTCATATTCTTGCCTGTCGTCGTCGCCGTTTCGCAGCTCCGGAGAGAGAGGATTGCGGAGAGGATGAAGGCGCTGCAGGAGCTGGTGGCCAACGCCAACAAGGTGAGCACAAAGCTAGAGATCAATTGCATAGTAGACGCTTTGAGAAGACTGCTCCATCTTGGATGGCTGCACCGTGCATGCAGACGGACAAGGCGTCGATGCTGGACGAGATCATCGACTACGTCAAGTTCCTGCAGCTCCAAGTCAAGGCAAGCATGAAATGTTAAATGGCAGGACTCCTGGTCCAAGTAGCAGTGTACTAGTACTCGATCCAGATGTATGATACGTACGTTGATGGAGTTGCTGACATGTAATCTGCGTTTACCAACCCACGCAGGTGCTGAGCATGAGCCGGCTAGGTGGCGCCGCTGCCGTCGCGCCGCTCGTGGCCGACATGTCCTCGGAGGTACAGTAACTTTCCCCTCTCTCTCCCCCACTTGCATTGCACGGGAGTCGGCTGGTTTAGATCCTGAAATATTTTACGAAATATTACTGTAGCACTTTTTTTTTTGTTATTTGCTAATTAGTGTTTAATCATAGCTTAATTAGACTTAAAAGATTTATCTCGCCCATTCCGTCTAAACTGTGTAATTAGTTTTATTTTTTATCTATATTTAATGCTATATACATGTGTCTAAAGATTCGATGTAACAAAAATTATATTATTTTTTCGTGAAATATTTTGGAACTAATCAAGTCCCAATTGGCAAGACATGCAGCTTCTGCTTCTCTCTCTAGCTTTCTCCCGCCTATAGCTTCCTCTCACTCCCTGTCCTAGCTTTTTCCTAAACTTTTCAGCCGCAGCCCAGAGTGTCTCGCGTGCCGCCGCGCGAAAGGACGCTGCTGGGGCGCCAGCACCACACAGCTCACTTGTTTGTGGACCATGTGTTGCAGGGCCGAGGCGGGGCGGCGGCCGCGGCCGGGAGCGATGGCCTGGCGGTGACAGAGCAGCAGGTGGCGAAGCTGATGGAGGAGGACATGGGCACCGCCATGCAGTATCTGCAGGGGAAGGGCCTGTGCCTCATGCCCGTCTCCCTCGCCTCCGCCATATCCTCCGCGACGTGCCACATGCGACCGCCGATGGGGGGCCTCGGGGTCGCCGCCGTTGCGCACCACATGGCCGCCATGCGGTTGCCCCACGGCATGAACGGCGGCGCCGGAGGCGACGCCGTGCCGACCTCCCCGAGCATGTCCGTGCTCACGGCGCAGTCGGCCATGGCCAACGGCGCTGGGGGCGAGGCTGACGGCGAGGGCTCGCAGCAGCAGCATCCCAAGGACGCCGCTTCCGTGTCGAAGTCGTGATCCCCTCGAGAAGGTGACGAGTGTCGTTTCACTAACGGCGAAAGCTGACGGCGTCGGCCTCCACGTCCGTATCCGTGGGTCGTCTCTCTCACGCTCAGACGCCCACTTGGACTCCTGGGAAACGTGGGCTCCTTGGCGGGCCCTTCCGCACCCCGGCGGACCCACGGGCTCTCAGCAGTCAGCACTGCTGCTGTGCAGCAGCCAGCAACAGCCTTCAGACTCCCCCTTTTTCTTTTCTTTCTTTTTCTTATTTCTTCCTAGTGCTATCATTGTTTTTCCTTGTTTAATATTAATCCATGTATGCTGTTTTTTAAAGTAAATAGTATCAATTAGCTAATCCAGGGCTGGTTCTCCTCTGCTGGCTTTGTGCCTGCTTTACCTTCTCTTTTCCCGCCATCGGCATCAACTTTTCCCACCCTCCTTTTCTGTTCCTTCCCTTGCTTTGCCTGGGCCCACTTTTTTTTGTTTAATTTACGCACAAATTTGTCCTTTGCGGTTGGACGGGGAATTTGGTCACCTAGCTTTGGCTACTTACCCATTCTTTTCCAGTTTTATTATATTTTTATATTCTCAAGTGTATCTTGCTATATCTTGTGTACTCGTTGGAAGTTGTTCTCGGCCCCGCCAGTGAAGAACAAAATGTGCTAGTATTCTTGCTCGGTAGGGACTTGGAGGGATGGATGGATATATCAGAGTGATGCTTGGAATTTTAGGTTGAGCATTTATTGTTTGTTTAAGTTATCATTTATTTATGGGTTATAATAATCTCAAAAGTGACTTGGACTTGGAACGTTCTCGAAAGAGCAAGGAATCAATATAGAAGCGGAGACAAATAAAGTGAGAGGATACGATGTTTTGTTGACGATTCAAGATCACAATAAACCAGTGGGAGTAGGCCGGTAACGTCCTGAAACAAATACATTGTTGGATATTTTATGGGCTTGGCCCATATAATATTAATAAATCAAATAAATTTTATGGTTCGTAATAATGCATGTTTTATGGTATAATACCATACGAGATTTTGACTGAACGTTGACTCGACTCCATAGTGGTAACCTGTCCTTTGTGATTGGAGATCCCGTGAATTAGGATGGTGAAACAAGCTAGTGGATGACTGAGGGAAAGACTCCTTAGAATAAAATCTATCTCATTTGAGATGCATCGTCTCTCCAATACTATAAGGGAGGTTGATTAAGTTCTTAATGTGATCCGAGTGGCTTGGTTAAGCAGGAATGTTGTCCTACAGGACATCATATAAGGAACACACCTATATGAGTTCGATTGCTAGTCACAATCTATGAGATGTGGGTAATCTCCAGATACTCATGAAAAAAGCCAACAAGTATGACTTATATGCTTCAAAACAGAGGGGATGCTCTTTGCAGCCTAGTATCGGTTAAGAGTTCTAGTGAAACTCATCTCACACAAAACTGTCAATTCAAGGCATAGTCCATTGTTCAGTTGTGGCTGAGTGTAGCTATTACTCTAGATGGATGTTCAACTTAACAGTCTCCATCGAAACACTGGTATATAAAAGGAATGTGGTCTTGAGACCAATTTGCATCGAACCCTAGAGTTTGGTGGGGATTGTTGGATATTTTATGGGCTTGGCCCATATAATATTAATAAATCAAATAAACTCTATGGTCCGTAATAATACATGTTTTATGGTTTAATACCATACGAGATTTTGACTGAATGTTGACTCGACTTATATGGTTGGATATTGTCTAACTATGTTGTTGAGAGGTTGAGAACAACGGAATGCCACACGCGCGCAGACGAGCAGATAGACTCTTGTTTTCAATTATGTGCTTCCACTAGTCTTAATTGGCAAAGTGATGGCAAGAGTTACAGAAGTTTTTAATTCGTTGGAGTTGATGACGTGAGGCATTTTTGCATTCATGACATTGATGCATGGCGTGAGGCTCTTGGCCTCCATAAGATGAGACTCCTTGCCTCTTGAGCCTTTTGGCCTGTCCTCCGCGTAGTATATATTTTGTACTCCTCCTTCAGTCATTTCTCTCTTGGTTACACCACATCTCCCGTAGCAGCAGTACTCTCCGTTCCATCTCCTGCGCGCACACGAGATGGAAGAGTAGAGCCTCCGGAACGCATCCGCTTCATCGAGTTCACCTGCTCGGGTGAAGGGCGGCCATAGCGTTTTTGGTGAGTGTCCGCAAGCGGCACGACTACTCGCTGTTCATCTTCACGGCATTCTTTCTGCACTGCACCGTTTGAGACGACTACACCAACAAGGCACCATGTTTCCATCGGGTGCATCCGGCTCTGCCGTAGGGTATGATAGCGTGCTTTATCATCCTCTTATGTTTTTTATCAAAACCTTACTGGTTAGCATGATCTACATGATGTTTCCATTACTGGTTAATATAATTCATATGATGCTCTTCTTGTTTATTTGGAATAAGCAATATGTTGAAGTCATCATGATCATGCTTATGATGTTTCTGTTCTTTTCAAACAAGCACTTAATCACCACTGTTATGATTATGATCATGTCATTTTGTTGGATTAAATTAAACCTGAAATTACCTATATTTCTAACATACATATCTCATATTTTGAAAAGTCAATTAATCTCAAGTTTAACAAAATATATTTTAAAAATATTGATACTTGTTGACATCGTTTTTAGCACGTGTCAAGATGGTCAGGAAGGGCTAATCGGCGGAGGAAAGGTTACTGAGTAGATTGATAGCCGATTTAAAGTTGGTAAAGAAGGCTGCTTGTGAATGGTGGTGGTGACATGTGGACTCGAAATGAATTGTTGCCGATAAGGTTAAGAGTATTATTGCCGATGCCGATGGAAGAGGCTTAAAGACCGCTGCCGATGAAACAGGGAGTGTGCCGATGGAAAAGATTTGAAGGTTGCTGCCGATAGAACAGGGAATGTGCCGATGGAGAAGGTCGATTAGAGTACCATCGTGATTGAAGCGGACTATGGAATAAAAAGGAGTTAATTTCCTTGTATACGTTTATTAGAGTTTGAGTTGTATCAAAGTCGTGTGTTTCCTTAGGTTTGGATTTAGTATCCTAGTCATATTTGGTTATGTTTCTGTAGATCAGGATATAAATATAGGGTGAAGGGCAATGTAAGAATCAATCAATCAATATATCAAAAACAGCTTTTACTCTTATTTACATCTACTTTCGGCGACTTCGTCAATTTGCATATTTTTCCTTTTTACGAGTTCTCATCGATTCGGCGAGTTGCATTGCTCCAGTGCAATCTTCGACGATCCTCGAGTTCCACGTGAGTACCTCTTGGCTGTGACTTCCGGGCGTATCGCTGTTGTCAAGACCAAAATGCTCGTATCTTCATCCTTGTCGATTAACAGGTCAAATCGACTGGCACGCTTTGGATATCGATTTCGGGTATTAGCCCTTTGTGTTTGCAGATCTACTTTTGCATCAACACATCTTTTGGCACGCCCGGTGGGACAGATCTAGTCAACATGCTTAATCCTGAGATCGATGCGGGGAACATCATCGCGGTAACAGAAGAAGATCTTAAGGAAGATCAGAAGCAGGCTATGGAGAGGGCTATAGAAGAATACAGACAGCTCTGCTTGAAGTCATTCAGCTTGAACAAGAGTGGACAAGTCATCCAGAAGCAAGATTTATCACTGCCTCGGCAAGTTACCTTTGATTCTAATCTGGGTAAACTTCAAGAGATGGTTAATTCTGCAGTAAATCATGCTTTAATTAATCACTCCAATGTGCTGTCCAATACTGTTCATAATGCTGTGATTCGAACTTTCAAAGAAGGGCAAGCGTCACCTCGTTACGTTGGGCCTGCTTATCATCAACCAGAATCAGCATCTGCTATTGCTCCATCGGCTCCCCCAGCCGTTGTGGGTACAGAGATTTCTTCTCCTCCAGTATCAGCAGGTTTATCTAACGTACAGTCTACACCGATGCGTCCGGATTCAGCATTATCAGGACGAGTTCAGCTTAATACAGATCTATCAGCATCGGCATTATCAGGTCCTGTACTACAGAATAATCAGACTTCTGCTAATTGGTGGGGATATGGTATGCCTCCAGAGCCATCTGTTTTCAACCATGGATCACCTCAAGTGTTTGATGTAGCGGGAAAAGCTCCTATGCCATCGGCCGGTTCGCCGATAGCTCAGGTACCTCAATATACTACAGCAACTACTGTGCAACCAACTCTAGGAGGATTCCAGGTGTCTTTGGGTCAAACATCTAATTAAAGTCCATCGGCAAATTTGTTACCGATGCAACAGAAGGCTCCTATCGTAAGTCAACCTGGAGTCCAGGTTATACCTCAAGTTGGTTGTAATTATCCAGCAATGCCAACAAGTTACCAGTCATCGGCAAATTTTGTACCGATGAACGCTAATAATTGGTCAGGGCAGTTTTCCGCTCAACATACAGTTCAGCCAAATCAGCAAGTTGCAGGTATTCATCAAGGACAAATGCATGCTGGTTTTCAGAATCAAGCATCGGCAGCTCAGCCGATGAACCCTTTTCAGCAGGTTAATGGACCACAAATAGTGGCAAATATGCCAATTGCTAGAGATCGTGGGCCACAAAGATATGTAGAAGGGTATCAGCAAATACCTCCGGTGGAAATTCAACCATGTCGTCAACAAGAAGTTGATGCTTTTTGGGCCGATAAAATAGCAGAAATTATGAAGGATCAGTTTGGGATCAATCCCAAAGTTAATACCTATTCTTATCGGACTCCGTATCCTCCGGCATATGATTTAATTCCTCTCCCAAATCGGTACAAGGTGCTAGATTTCACTAAGTTCTCTGGGCAAGATGATACATCAACCATGGAGCATGTTAATCGTTTTATTATTCAATGTGGAGAGGCAGCTAGTAGAGATGAATTGAGAGTTCGTTTGTTTTCATCATCTCTATCTGGATCAGCATTTACATGGTTTATTTCACTACCGCCAAATTCTATTATTACTTGGGCTGATCTGGAAAAGCAATTTCATAAATATTTCTTTGCTGGAGTTCATGAAAAGAAGCTTACCGATTTGGTAAAGATGAGACAGCGCAATGATAAAACGGTGGAAGGCTTTGTGCAAATGCTACGAGATGTAAAGAACAAATGTTATAGCCTGGTGTTGGATGATCGGCAACTTGCCGATTTGGCCTTTCAGGGATTGTTGCCACACCTTAAAGACAGATATGCTTCTCAGGAGTTCGAAAGCCTAAGTCATCTAGTGCAAAGGATTTCTGATCAAGACACTAGGGCTTTTGAACCTAAAAGGAATTGGAACAAGAAAGTTTCATTTGTCAAAGAAGTAGAAGATTCTGATTCGGAGGAAGAACCAGTTATTGGTTTGGCTGAGTGGGTTAAGAATAAAAAGCCGATATCTTGTCCCTTTGGTCACAAAGAGCCAGAAAAGTTTACTTTTGACGTCACCAAAGCTGATAAGATATTTGATCTTTTGCTTCAGGAGGGCCAGATTAAGTTGTCACCTAATCATGTGATCCCATTGGCAGAAGAGTTGAAGAAAATGTTGTATTGCAAATGGCATAATGCAACTTCACACAGTACAAATGAGTGCAAAGTATTTAGACAACAGTTACAGTTAGCTATTGAGTCTGGGAGAATAAAATTTGGCAATTCCAAGATTCAGAAGCCGATGAAAATTGATCAACATCCTTTTCCAGCAAACATGTTGGATGCTAAAGGTAAAATTAAGAAGTTGACATCGAAAGCTGCTGAAAAGAATGCATCAGTAGATCCCCAACATCGGATAACTACCGATGATGCAAAAGGCAAGGGGCTATTGACAGAAAGTGGCAGTTCTGGAAAACCTCCTCGATCTGGCATTGTGATTACTCATCAAAGACAACAGGAAGGCTGGCGTCAGCGAAGGGACCGGTATCGACAACAGCAAGAGGAAAGACGCCAAGAGGAGTGGAATCGGCATAAGGATCGTTGGAGGTGTCCGTTTTTTATTCATTGTTGGGAAGAAGGTATTAAGTTACCTACTTTTGAAGATTGCCCAGAATATAATGGTTATTATGGGGTTAATCGTCCTGAAAGGAGGTTTCAATCTGGTAATCAAGGTTTGTCCATTAATGAGCCGATCAGAAGGAAAGCATCAGTTTATGATCGGCTGGGGGGCAGGCTCAGTGTACATGAAAGGCTTGGTAAACGTGTTGCATATTTTCCAAGAAACCAAGAGGAACTTGAAGAGATGGTAAATGCAAGAGTTCCTGATGAAGAAATATTTTACAGGGATCCTAATATACGTCGTGTGGAGACAACCAGGACCTACCAGCCAGTGTGAAAAACTAAGCTTCCTCAATGGTGTCCAGAAGGCTTGACAAAGACACAGAAGAGGAAAATGCAGCGAGAGCGTCAAAAAGACTTATACCAAGAAGAAAGTTCCTCCAATGAGAGATCTGGTAATCAGCAGTGGCAGATAAGGCACAAAAATAAAGGCCCATCGGCAGATGTTAATATGGTATTTATGTTGCCGATGGAATTTTTGGCTCTCTCTGATAACGAAGAAGAAGCTGTTTTCTCTGACCAAATAGCTCAATTAACGCTAGATCCAATGATGGCTGTTTTTGAGAAGCCTGCCGATGATGAGAGAAAACATCTCAAGGCTTTGTTTGTAAAAGGCAGAGTTGATGGGCAGCCTGTATCTAAGATACTTATTGATGGAGGAGCTGCAATTAATATTATGCCTTATGTGATGTATCGGAAGCTTGGTAAGGGAGATCAAGACTTAACTAAGACTGATATGATGCTAAAGGATTTTGAAGGCAATGTATCACCAGCTAAAGGGGCAGTGTGTGTTGAATTGACCATCGGCAGTAAAACCTTACCGACAACTTTCTTTGTTATTAATGGCAAGGGTGCATATAATCTGCTATTAGGAAGGGATTGGATTCATGCTAATTGTTGTGTTCCTTCTACAATGCATCAGTGTCTTGTACAATGGATTGGAGATAAAATTGAAGTTGTTCCTGGTGATTCTTCTTATATCATCGCATCAGCAGAATCAGACACTTATGAGCGAACCAGGTGCATATCAGGAGAAGCTTGGGAAAAAGAGTTCCTCAAAGTTGCCGATTACGAAATTCTACCGATCCAAGCAGTCGGTTCTGAAGAAGAGTTTTAATGGATAGGTTTGCCGATGATGGAAAATTAGGTCAAGGATTTACATCGGCAGATGATTTAATAGAAGTAGATATTGGTGAAGGCGATAGGCCAAGGCCTACTTTTATTAGTTCTAAGTTAAATTCCAAGTGTAAACAGCAACTAGTTGATTTGTTAAAGGAATATAAAGATTGTTTTGCTTGGGATTATACTGAAATGCCTGGATTAGACCGATCTATAGTTGAACATCGGTTGCCTATTAAGTCCGGATTTTGGCCACACCAGCAGCCGGCACGCCGGTGCAATCCTAATATACTTCCTGATATTAAGGTCGAAATAACTAGATTAATTGAGGCAAAGTTTATTCGGCAGTGTCGATATGCAGAGTGGATTTCTAATGTGGTTCCTGTATACAAGAAAAATGGGAAACTTCGTGTTTGTATTGATTTCAGGAATCTCAATAAAGCCACACCGATGGTTCCTGTATTAAGTCTGGAGATATCACAAAGCATCTAACCGATCTGCGGAAGATATTGGAGTGCACAAGAAAGCATGGATTAAAGATGAATCCTAATAAATGTGCATTTGGTGTATCGGCAGGACAATTCTTGGGTTTTATGGTGCATCAGCGGGGCATTGAAATTAGTAGGAAATCTATTGAGGCAATCAACAAGGTTGTTGCTCCTGCCGATAAAACTGAATTACAATCCTTGATCGGTAAGATCAATTTCATCAGAAGATTCATATCTAATCTGTCGGGCAAGATCAAGGCCTTCAGTCCATTATTAAAATTAAAAGCTGATCAGGAATTTAAATGGGGAAATGAACAGCAGTTAACCCTAGATGAAATTAAGAGTTACTTAACAAATCCTCCGATGCTAGTTCCACCTCAACATGGAAAACCTTTCAGATTGTATTTATCAACTGAGGATGCTATTATCGGTTCAGCTCTTATTCAAGAATTTGAAGGGAAGGAACGTGTTATCTATTATTTGAGCAGACGGTTAATAGATGCTGAAACCAGGTATTCGGCCATTGAGAAATTATGTCTATGTTTATACTTTTCTTGTGTTAAGCTGAGGCATTATTTACTATCGGCTGAATGTACTGTCATATGCAAAGATGACGTGGTCAAGTATATGCTGTCAATGCCAATACTGAATGGTAGAATTGGTAAATAGATTTTAGCATTATCAGAATTTGACCTACGTTATGAATCGGCTAAGGCGGTTAAAGGACAGGATATGGCTGATTTTGTTACTCAACATTGCAACACGGTGGATTCTCTGGAAATTGCTCCTTGGACACTTTTCTTTGATGGGTCTACTTGTGGTGAAGGGGCAGGCATCGGCATTGTGTTGATTTCCCCTCAGGGGAAGAAGTATGAGTTCTCATTGCCGATTGTTGCTACATCAACAAATAATCAAGCTGAGTACCAAGCCCTAATAAAAGGGTTAGAATTGCTTAAGGAAGTACATGCTGATGCTGTTGAAATCTTTGGTGATTCAATGCTAGTTATAAATCAGTTGACTAGGATTTATGAATGCCGAAGTGAAATTCTAATTTCATATCATGAGAAGTGTTTGGAGTTGTTAAAAGGGTTTAGGAATTTTCATCTGGAACATGTTTCTCGGATGCATAATGAAGAGGCTAACCGATTGGCTCAGCATGCTTCGGGATATCAGCCTGTTCAGGAAGTATTAATATCAGCAGTTGATACCGATGATTAGAGAAAGGAAATTATTGATTATTTAAAGAATCCATCTAAAAAGGTTGAAAGACGTATAAGGTTCCAAGCTACCAAGTATGTGCTCCTCGATGATGAATTGTATTACCGTACCATAGATGGAATTTTACTCAGGTGTGTTAACATAGATGAATCAAAAGGCCTGATGGGTGAGATTCATGAAGGAGTATGTGGGGCTCATCAGTCAGCTTTCAAGATGAAATGGATGATCAGAAGGAATGGATATTATTGGCCGACTATTCTTGAGGATTGTTTTAAATATTTTAAAGGATGTCAGGAATGTCAGAAATTTGGTAACATTCAGAGGGCACCCGCATCGGCTATGAACCCCATAATTAAGCCTTGGCCGTTCCGGGGTTGGGCTATTGATCTCATCGGTCAGATTTATCCACCATCGAGTAGAGGACATAAATTTATTCTGGTTGCTACCGATTATTTCACAAAGTGGGTTGAAGCAATTCCTTTGAAAAAGGTGACATCGGCTAATATGATTGATTTTGTGAAGGAGCATATCGTCTACCGATTTGGCATTCCTCAAACCATCACTACCGATCAGGGTACTATGTTTACGTCGGGTGAATTTGATGAGTTTGCTATAGGTATGGGAATTAAAGTTTTGAATTCTTCACCGTATTATGCCCAGGCTAATGGTCAGGCTGAGGCATCTAATAAAGGAATTATCAAGCTCATTAACCGCAAGATTAAAGAGTATCCTAAGAAGTGGCATACAGTATTAAATGAAGTTTTGTGGTCATATCGGATGGCGTGTCATGGTGCAACCAAGGTAGCACCTTATCAGTTGGTGTATGGACACGATGCAGTATTACCTTGGGAGGTTAAAACTGGTTCTAGGCGAATACGCTTTCAAGATCAATTGACAGCCGATGATTATGATATCCTTATGAAAGATGAGTTGGAAGATGTAGCAAGTCATCGGTTAAAAGCTTTGGTTAGCATTGAGGAGAATAAGAAAAGGGTAGCTAGATGGTATGACAAGAAGGTGAAGGTAAAGGAATTTGTCGATGGAGAGTTGGTTTGGAAGTTGATTTTACCGATTGGGACTAAAAGTTCTAAGTTTGGCAAATGGTCACCTAATTGGGAAGGTCCATATCGGATAAATCAATCTGTTCCTGGTAATGCATATATTCTCGAAACTCTCGAAGGAGTTGTATTTCCCAGAGCATTAAATGGAAAATACTTAAAGAAATATTACCCTAGTATCTGGATAGATGCATAAAAGTGTAATTGCCGATAACAATCCTATCGGCTAGAGTTAAAACAAAGTATCAATGCATTGTTGCCGATGCGCTAATTTAACAAAGTTTGGATAGCCGATATCGCACGCAGGCGAATTTCATCGGCTTCTTTCAATTCTTTGGCATCTTCATCGGCAGTTCCTTCCACAGGTTTGAGTTTCTTTTTGAAGGCCAAGGCCTTGCGAGCTTGGGCATCTCGTTCCTGCTGGAGGGCTTTGATAGCGTCGAGAAGCTGGTCTTCTTCTTGCTTGGCTTGAGTCAGGGCTGCTTCAACCTTTTCCAGTTCAGCTAGCAGAACTGCTCTTTTTGCCGATAAATCTAGGATTTTCTGCTTAAGTTCAGTGCCGGAGGCTTGCAAGTTGCTGATGCTTTTGTGCTTCTCATCGGCAGTTTGCTTCAGCTGCAGCATTTCTTCCTTAAGTTGAGCCTGAGCTGCTCTGTCGGCAATACGATGAACAGCCCTTTGATATTGAAGTTGTCTACTCTCTAGGTGAACTGCTGGGAAAATGATTTCTTCAACATCGGCAGGGACTTGGCCGCGGATTGTTTTGAAGATAGTTTTTGCAGGGTCTGAATCGATCACCAGTTGAGCAGTATCTTGTTGCAGCAGATTCAGAAGAGCTTCTAGTTGGCCATAGGTATCTGCCGATATTGTTCCCAATGCCAGGGAAGAACTCGCCTCTTCTCCGTCATCATCAGAAACGTCGATAGCAAAAGAAAACAAGCTATCTGGAGAATCTTATTCCTGTGAAGAAAAGAGAGTTAGAAATCCTATATGTGGTATCTGGGGATATTATAAACCAAGCAGTTAATCGGTTTACCTGCTTTAAGGCAATTTCTTGAGCCTGGCTTGAGGGAGCAGCTTGAAGAGGATCATGCAAAGGATCGGCAGAGGATGCCGATGGAATGTCTTCTACGACTTCATCAGTAGTAGGCCCCTGGGGTATAATGGCCGATGGTATATCTTGTGCAGGAGGAGCAGCTTGTTCAGTTATATCGGTTGGTTGACTGACAGGTGTTGGAGCGGACGCAGGGGCTGGTGTAGATTTCTGTCGTTTTTGTTGAGCTTCAGCATCGGTTAAAGCTTTGCGCTTTGTTTGGGTCTCAGTGACAATTGGCTAGGGGGCATCGGCATTTGTTGATTGGGGAGCTTGCGTGCTTGGTGTGCTTGCCGATGTACCCATTTGTTGCTATAAAAATGGGTGTAAAGATCGGATATTTAACAGGAAAAATGTAAGAATAAAAGATTACCTCTGAAGGCTGGGTAGAGGTCGTGGTGCTTGATGTTGGAAGAGTTGCCGATGACGATCCAGCTGCAGCTCTTACACCCTGATAGTTATATGTTAATATAGTGTGTATCGGCAGAAAACAAAGTAAGCAAGGTTATTACCTTAAAAGCCTTAATTAGGCTTGAAGCAGCAGCCATTGGAGTGGCCCTCGATGTTGCCAGTCTTGGTCTGGAGGTGATAGTTTTGGCACGAGTCCTCTGGAAGGTTAAGGCGTCTAAGGTAGGGGCGTTGTAGCCGATTATTGAGACTGGAGAAATTGGGTGGAGGTTGAAGGGTCTTCCACTCTTGCTTATTGATGGGACTGGAACATCGGCCTGTTACAGGAAAGGTTAGCTACCGATATATATATATAAAAGGGGGGATAGAGACAAAAGTTAAAAGGAACTTACTGCATCATCAGGTATGGCATAGTCGGGATCGATCATGTGCCGATATGTGTGAACGGATGTTGAAAACAGCTGTTCTTTCCACTCTTGCCACCATTGCTTATATGACTCTGTGATGAAAGACGCTGGTGACCAGGCGGAGAGATCAACATTTGAGATATCGGCATCGGGAGCAAGTCTTACTACCCTACTCCATTCAGTTCCAGCGGTAATAATTTCTCTGGGCTTGATCACATCGGCAAAGCATAGCTTGATTGGCAGTTGCCCAAAGGCCAGCTGGCGAGACACTGCCGATGGATTGTAGAATTCATAAGTGATATTGGAATTCTTCCCGCTACCAAATGTGTTTACCGGGATTGCTCTGGGGGTGATAATGGCCATCATAAGATCATTATCTTGGTTCAGATCACTATCGGCAAAATTGAAAAGAAGAGGGAACTTGTTATCCTCATCAATATAGGGTACCCAAGCCCTGAGATCACGAGGGAGACCATGGTAGAAATTCTGAAAAAACCTACCGATTTGATCTTCATTAGCCTCTGTTCCAGGGAGGACAATTATGGCTTCGCCGAAGTTGAGAGGAGGGCGTGTTGCCGATTCATCATCTCCAAGGACGTAATCTTCGGCGATCTCTCGTGGAAATTCTTGGGCAAAGAAATCCCACTGTAGACGCTTATGCATGTGAGCGTTTAACCACATATTGATGAACCACCACGGGCCTCCCAAATTGCCGATGGGTTCACCAAGTAGAAGCTTCTGAGACACTTGGTGGAGAAGGTGATAAGTCGAGCTCAGGAGGTATCGGCCAAGTGGGAATCTGACACCATTGGCCAAGAGTTCCGCTGCTGGTAGGAAGGCGTTGGTTGGTCCTACCGATCGACCACAGAAGATAAATTTCTCCAGCCACATGTTCAGGAATATGGCGTGTTCCCTTTGATTGACAGTACCAGTCTTTTGGTACTCTTGGATGTATCCTGTCCAGCCACCGATGTTGCGTGTATTTACTCTATACTCAGCCTTTCTGCCAAAAATGTGGCCTTCATCGACAGTTGAGATATCCAAGCCGGTGAGCATATATACATCGGCAAGAGTGGGGGCGCATGGGCCATGACCAAACATAAAGGTGTTTATGGTATCTGACCAGAAGTGAGCAGCGGCTATCATCATAGATTCATTCTTTTGCATATCAGCGATGGATAGTCTGATACATTGGTCTATCTTCCGTTCTGCCCAGAATACTTGCATCGATCTGTTGACCCTCAAGTACCAGTTTTTCCACCCTTTGGTGGGTTTGGGCCAAGATCGGAATGTATCCTTCCACAGATTCAAAGAGAAATTTTGAGCTTTGAAGGGAATACGGTTAACCTCTGCATTGATCAAGTCGGTTGGATCTGGGTCGCCCATTGGACCTAGGCAATGGAGGGGAGGTTGGTTGGTTGGAATAACCAGTGTGTTGCGTAGTTCCTGAATTTAGAGGATCAAGAGAATGGAAGGAGTAGAAAAAATACCAACTGTAAGAACTCGCAAGGAACCAGAAGGATCAAAGTAAAGGTAATGAGAGAAGAACGAACCGCAGGGACGTTGAAGTTGACCGCCATTGCTTCGAGAAGGATGAGGGCACGAGCTGGAGATTTGAAGTTGACGTCGGAAGGAGCTTTGGTGGGTTGAAAAACACGCGGTTGTTGGTTAGGTTTGTTGCCGGAGAGAGAATGCCAAAGGTTGAAGTTTGAAGGTAGAAGATGAGCAGTCTAGGGGAAATATATTTATAGGCCATTCGGGGCAGGGGTATTCTTGACTTATCTCTATGCCGTACGCGGGTGGATCGAGGTGGTTCAGATGGATATGGTAACTATTTGCACGACAATCAAGGGATTGTGCAGAAGATTTGATGGCAAGTAATCATGACTTGGAAGATATCTTGACACAGGGTCTTTCAGTTTTTAAAATGATGATGTGGCTATGATAAGATCTTGTTGGTGGTTTGTTATTTTGGTATCTCAATCAGGATTGAAGCAAAAACAGTTGGAAATTGTGCGATATTAGAACTAGATTTGATTAAATTTAGTAACAGATCGTGTTATGCTTGGAGAATGGGTTGAGGAAAAAAGGTAACAGCAAGTATTATCTGGAGTAAATTTCAGAGTATATCTTATACTCCGAAATTGGGGGGCATGTGTTGACATCGTTTTTAGCACGTGTCAAGATGGTCAGGAAGGGCTAATCGGCGGAGGAAAGGTTACTGAGTAGATTGATAGCCAATTTAAAGTTGGTAAAGAAGGCTGCTTGTGAATGGTGGTGGTGACATGTGGACTCGAAATGAATTGTTACCGATAAGGTTAAGAGTATTATTGCCGATGCCGATGGAAGAGGCTTAAAGACCGCTGCCGATGAAACAGGGAGTGTGCCGATGGAAAAGATTTGAAGGTTGCTGCCGATAGAACAGGGAATGTGCCGATGGAGAAGGTCGATTAGAGTACCATCGTGATTGAAGCGGACTATGGAATAAAAAGGAGTTAATTTCCTTGTATACGTTTATTAGAGTTTGAGTTGTATCAAAGTCGTGTGTTTCCTTAGGTTTGGATTTAGTATCCTAGTCGTATTTGGTTATGTTTCTGTAGATCAGGATATAAATATAGGGTGAAGGGCAATGTAAGAATCAATCAATCAATATATCAAAAACAGCTTTTACTCTTATTTACATCTACTTTCGGCGACTTCGTCAATTTGCATATTTTTCCTTTTTACGAGTTCTCATCGATTCGGCGAGTTGCATTGCTCCAGTGCAATCTTCGACGATCCTCGAGTTCCGCGTGAGTACCTCTTGGCTGTGACTTCCGGGCGTATCGCTGTTGTCAGGACCAAAGTGCTCGTATCTTCATCCTTGTCGATTAACAGGTCAAATCGACTGGCACGCTTTGGATATCGATTTCGGGTATTAGCCCTTTGTGTTTGCAGATGTACTTTTGCATCAACAATACTTATGATATATCAAATAAGCATTATTAGACTGATCATGGCATATGTTTTATAGGAAACCTATGCGGAATTTTACATATGTATAAATGGCGGTACTATTTTCTAAAAATCTTGTCAAACTTAAAATTAGTTGACTTATCAAAATGTGAGGTGTATCCTTATTTTAGAACTGAGGGATGGAGGAGTGATGACTCATTCTCGATTTCATCTTTACCTAATCATGGAAACTGCTTGTTCTAGAATCTAATGGGTGTATACAGAGGGCCTAGTTGGTTCGATGCCAATTTTTACCAAGCCAATTTTAAGGCAAGCCAAAACATGGGTATAACAATATTAGGGCAAGCAAATATTTTGATAAGGCAATGAAGGTTGGTGTTTGGTTTGCTACCAACGAGAGAGAAAAATGTTGTCTTACCAAAATTTTGGAAAGTATTGCCAAAACTTTGGCAACCAATCAATTGTGTGTCAAATCTTTTGAACTTGCCCATATTTTGGCTTGGCAAATATTGGCTTAAAACCAAGCAAGCCCAGAGAGACAAGGCAAAGAGCTAGAGTGGGGTTAGGGGAGCCATGGCACCCCCATAGTCGAATATTGCTTCTATATAGATATTTTCAAGTAAAATAGATTTTCTCCCTTTTTTAGCACCCTCTAATACTTTGTTGTTTCTATTTGGCCTCCCCAATAATTTTTTTCTTGGCTCCATTCTTGCGTGAAGAGAAAACAATGCATCATCTATTCCCCCATTGTAATTGTTGCAACGTGTAAACAAAACACTTGTACCTTATTATAGTTACACGTAACCCTCCTATGTATTTAGGTAAAAAAAAACTTTGCAAAAGCATGCCATCGAAATCCCCGCTTAGCATTCTCTCTCTCTCTTTTTTCTTCATCGAGATGGTCATCCTAATGGTTTGGAGCATTTGGGCAAGCTATAGTGAGCAATGACTAGTTTCTTAATGGATTGGATCCTTCCGCGAACTCTTGTAATCCTCATTGTACCAATTAATTCACCTCTATTATCCACATACTTCCTCTAACCGTAAATATAAATTCATTTAGGTTTGTCTTAAGCAAAACTTTTCTAACTCCAGGACCATGCGGTGCGCTGTAGTTCACCATGCATGATCCTCGCTCCGGCGGATCAATTTCAGATCAGACACTCAGCATCACGTGCCCTGACGAATCAGAACAGGCTATAGATCAGTGGATGCATGATTGTTGACGAGATTGCACACTTATCTCGTTGACGTTTTTTTTCCGGCAAATAATATCCTGCAGGTTGACTCCTGCAGACTTCCAGAGCCAGCGTTTGGTAGGTATATAGCTTATAGATATTCACATGCCGCTCCAGCTTTCTACGTTGAATTTGACATACAACACAATCAGCGCACTAACCCTCGGGCAGACAGTAGTAATGCTACCGACCGACGGACTGAGACGTGTGGTCGGTCGATCGACAGCGGCGAAGTCAATTTTGCATGATACGATCGAGTGCACATACGTCCATTTCGGTGTCATCGGGCAGGGTACAAAAGAAGACAAACATAGACTTTCATTTCCGTCTATTTTCCAAGGGACAGAAATTACAACGTGGAACTTTGGTTCCAAGGACCACCTCATCTCGTGAACATAAACCAAAAGGCTTGTGGACAAAATCACACCGCTTTAACATACGACGATTACTCAAATTATGGTTAAAAGATGCAATCACATAAATTATGGCGAAAAAATAGATGAGATGTTATCTCAAATTTGAAGAATAAATCACTTGATCCATACATTACATAATACAAAAACTAAGAATAGATGAACCCGTAAATTGTTTGAAGGTCAATTAGCTCCTCTTATCCTCCCTCCATCGCGCTTGAGCGGCGGGCCTCCATCGGGCGGCTGCCTGCAGCCGCTTGGCTAATGCCTCGATGCTCGCTGGCCAGGGTTGGGGATGCAAGACGGAGGATGCCCGATGCGCTTTCGATCGGTGAAGGAAACCATCGTAAGGGTATCAGTTAGTGTGGGATGGTTCGGTCATTAGTGGACCGCTACTGAGGTGAACAACATAGGCACAACTGCCAACTTTCTCTTCTATCGCCGCTCCTTGCCATGTCACGGCGACGGACGCTCGACTTAAGCACTTGATGGCCAGAGCTAAGGAAGAAGAGGGTCTAGGGCGACCACGCTGGTAGCTGGGGCAGCCGTCCCACCAGGCCCCTAGGGTGGCTCTTCTCCTGCTTCGAGTGCTGGGGCGGGTGAGGCTCAAGCATCTCTTATTTTCTCAACGACAATGAAGTTTTTTTAGTCCATTCTATTCTTTTTTATAATGTAAAAAAGAAAGAAGGATTCTATAGGTTGTAATATATAAAAAACTCGATCCGCGGGGACTAGACAGCCTCCGGGTATTCCGGCTTTAAGAAAAAGATCTTCTCACGTAGATCGAGAAAATTCCCGAACCCCGCCCTATCTATACACAGGGAGCCAACCTTCGTGAGAGGGTCGTCTCTTAACCTGTGCATACACAGGGAGCCTAGACCCAAGCCGTCTCTTAATCTGTACTTTGGCCTAGGGCGAACGAGGAGATTTTTTTACCCTCAGCATGAAATCCACTCCCATGGGGGTTCGAACTCAGGACCTGAGGAGTGTCTCCAGAACTACTAGCCAACTGAGCTAGCATCCTTTGGCTATAGGTTGTAATATATGACTTAGCCCCTATCTACTTTTAGATCTAGAATTTTCAATAACACATAATCCCTCAAAATACATTGACCTATTCTCCAACAGTGCATCAGAGTTTCCTGGCGAGAGCAGCAGATAGATATTTTTCCCTGTCGACAATACATGGAGACGTTTTCTTCTCTCGAGGTTCCCACTTTAGAGCGAGCAACGCCTGTCCCTCCCTCCCCGTTGACCAACCCACTAGAACCAACCAACCACCATGTCCACAGAAGATCACCAGCCAAAGCTGCCATCATTATCGTCAAAGGCTGTAATCATGACAGTATGGAGTGCGGAGAAAGTCAGTCATCAGTCGGCAAGGGTAGTGGGGGTTGAGTAACCCGTACTGCGGATCCTGTCGATACATAATACTCCTGCCTTAATCGAATATAATCGCAACAGCGCCAGAAAATGATTGATTAGCGGCAGGATTACCTTCACTCAGCCCGCTTAATCATCTCAGACACATTGAGTAGAGTAACGTATGCTCCTGCTCTTCTCTGTCGCCTTTTGCCGATGATATGCTTGCATGGAGAATTGGAGATGCAGGGGTAGAACTAGATAGGAAGGAGAGGCTACCTCCGAGGGAAATGCGCATTTGCTCGATCGATCAGAGCTTGTCAATCGTTTTTTAAAACAAAATGCTTTACACGAGTACTCTGATGATCCTGAACTCCTGGTGAGCGAGGAGGGCGGCCGTCACTGATAGAGTGAAAGATAGACTAATAATAATAATGCACTCAGACGCAGACGCAGGTCGGGGGCGTGATGAGCTTAGCTTTGGTCGACGTCGCTACCAGCGCGATCACAGTCGCAGGTGCAGGCCCGGGTCTCTTTTCTGAGAAATGATGATGGCGACGGTCGGGCCGTATGTGTGCGACAGCTTTCAGGCTTTCATCAGCCCCCATTTCTGCCCCGTTTGCTCGACGAATCTTTCTCTCATCACGCGCGAGAGATCTGCCGCGGCGCCGGCCGGTGTGCCAACACCTGGACCACGGACTGAAATCGAGCGAGCGAGCGAGGTTGGTGGCGGACCTACAGGGTATGCCGGTAGGGGCACGGCATACCCTGCGTCCGGCCAATCATAGTACGCAATCAGCGAGCGGCTGCGCAAGATTCTTGCTTGTTCGCTTGCCTCATGCGACGCTTCGATCCATGTGATCGCAAAAGAAAACGACGGCGCAAGCGCAACGCATCGCCCCAAGCTCGTCGGCCCCCGTCGTTCCTTGCCAACACCCGACGTCGTCATCGAGTCGCTGAGAACCTGACGTCAAGGCCAAGCGGATGGCGCATACGAGTGAGGTCGATCCGACCGGTTTGGCGGCGACAATCAAGTAATCAACCGCTCAAGTCCAAGCAGAGTCGTGTGCAATTGAAGCTGCGCAAGCTGGAGGGCCTGTGCCGGTACCCAGCAACTAGCGGGCATGCATCAACAGTTCAATACAATGAATCGATCCTTCCGGCGTCCGCCATGAAGAGACCAGCAAGATAATTGGTAAGCATCAGATCATGCACAAATTATTCCTCTAACCACAAATTGTTTCTGTAATTTTAATTTTTGCATGATGCCGCAATTCATGGAGTTCTTTTTTCCCTTTGTTTTTCATACGCGGGCATGTGGGTGGAACTTAATTGTCAGGTCGTATAACGGTGGAAGCAAAGATTAGGTTAGCAATTCCAAGAGCAAATTAGAGATTGTTGAGTACAATCCGTGTGTTTTACTGTTTTATTATAATAAACAGAGCCAACTGCTGTGAGCATCATTCATTCCCTCTTTTTCTTGTTTTGTGTTTTTTTCGTTTCGTATCTCTTCTTCTTCTTTACTACATTTAATAATTTGGTGTGTAGAGTAAAAATAATTTACGGAGGATTTTTTTTGGTAATTTAGTACTTGTATACCAAATTGTGTGGTAAATTTTAGGAGCTTTTATCAAATTACTAAATAGATTTTACCGATTTTGCATATGAAAATTTTATTGTGGCATATCCTATAACAAAATCCTAGGTCCGCCACTATTGGTGAAGCGATCGAGTGGTTTCACACTGATTTTTCTACTGCACTCACTTGATTGATCTATGGAGAGGACAGTGAAAGATGAGATCAACCTAAGATCATGAATCATCGACCGACCGGCTCCATTATTAAACTATATATATATATAGTCTAGAAGCAAAGTCAATCTTGGGTTGTGTACTCTTGTGCGATGTGCGTCCAACTTTGGCCTGCTTTGCTTATTAGCTGGTTTTGTCGGATCGTAATCTATCTCTTGTGCGCCCAACTTTGGCCTGCATGCATGGTTTGTTTGGCTAACTACTAAATTTGTTTAGAGATGACAACAAAGGTCAACAGAGTTAGCCACTAGTACAGCCGATTGATTAGGCAATTTGAGCAACTCCAACAGTTCCCATCCCAGGTTGCCATCCTTGTTTCTTTAGCAAAAACAAAAAACCTCCTCCAACAGTTCCCTATCCCAGGTTGTCATTTATCCCAACTTACCAAAAACAGCCCCTCAGCGCGCATATATGCGCGCTCGACTCCGCGCGCACATCTGGATTCGCCGTGGATTCCACCTCGCGTCGCTGGCGCCTTCCTCCGTCTTCGCTCGTGGAAATCGCTTGGAGCTCGCGGCCTCACCTCTCCAGCCTCCCTCTCGCCCACCTCTTCCACCTCTCCACGCCCCCAGAGGGCCCAGGCGCACCGCCGCCGACCCTCGGCACGGGCGCAGATCAGCGCGCGCCGTGCCCCGCCCGCCCTGCCTCTGCGACCTCTGACCCTGGGAGCGCCTGCCCGCGCCGCCGAGGCGCTTCGCATCGCCTATTCTCCCTTTGTTCCGCGGCTCCCTCGCCGACGGGTGGCGGGCGGTCGGCTGCTGCCCAACCCACGCCGCGTCTACGTGTCCTCAGGGTCTGGGCGCCCTTGCCCTGCCAAACCCGGTGCCGCCTCCGCTTGGAAACCATGAGTCCTAAGCTCCTGAATCCATCTCGCCGCCGCCGGCAGGCCGGGCTTCCTTAACCTGACGGAGGCGTGGTCCCGCTGACTCCGTGTGTGTGTGCCTCTGTGTAGGTTTTCTACAGGCTACGGGAGGTCAGAGACGCTCCAGAGTTGGCTTCGCCGTGCACATGTGATTTGCGGCGGCGGCCGGAGCCTGGTACAGCCGCCGCTGGGACGACGACGACAATGGCGCCGTGGATGCCTCCGCCGCCGCCGGATCGAAGGGACTATCTGTACCGGGAGGGCCGCAGGCACGACGGCGGGGGCTACCCGCTCCTGCCGCCCGCCCCCACGCCGCCGCACTGGCGACCCTCCTATGGAGCAGGTACCACACAGCCACAACAGCATCGTGATGGTGAGCCTTGTCCACCATGCCGGAGCAGCGTGCATCGCCGTGGCGGCCGCGGAGGCGCCATCGAGCTGGGACAGCCGGAGCTGCGACGGGCACTGCAGCTTGGATCTGATTAAAAAAAAGTAGTTTGTGGGCCTTGTTTTATTTTACCAAGTCAAGAATGCTAAACTCTTGAAGAGAGCCTGTTTCTTTAGCATATAGTTTTAAGAGTTGTCAAATCACAAGATTTGTCAAGTAAAATTTGGCAAACTCTTCTAGCTAGCTATTGCTGTGCATGCACTAGATTTAGGACCCTACAGGCCCAAGCGAAAGCGAAAGCAAGTCTAATCAGCCCGCAGTACCGCATGCGTAAGCAGAAGTAACAGAGTCGAATCCGTCCGCTGGTGATTTACTTTTGACTATGAATAGGCATTGGATATTCGCTCTGTAATCTAGTTGTTTGTTAGTACCAGTGAAAGTACGTATTCATTTTTGGTTCCAAGTTTTACCCATCTAGATGCAGTAATTTAAGAGACATATTGTAACTGTAACTTACTAGCAACTACTCCTTCCATTTCAAATTATAAGATGTTTTGATATTTTTAGATACATTGATTTTACTATGTACCTAGACATCAAAAGCTATGTATCTAAAAAAAATAAAACATATTATAATAGAAGGTGAGGTGAATATTGTGTGTCACTTCTCTGAGGTTGAGAAAGGTAGATTGGTGAACCACACTGCATACTGGCCGTGCTGAGTGCATGGGTAGGCTTGGGCTAGGCCGATTAGGCCACAGCATGAGTGGGTTTAGAAATCCTGTTTGTTTATGTTGATGTTTATATTAAAATGTTATGAAAGGAAAATACTGTTTCATGGCTAAAAAGTAGCTCAAGCAATGTAGGATTCTTGTCGTTGGTTTACTTGATCAAGGGATGGGAACGAGGACAAACAAAGGAGGTTGTAACCGACGCTACATCCCTACAATATATCTGCATGATCGAGGGGTGGGAGAGAGAGACCAAATAAATTATTATACTTTAATATTAAATGTATAGATATTTCATTAACAATTTCTATATTAACACATGCTTTCACATATCACATGTGAAGGTCAAACGTCTCATTAGGTAACGAGAGGATTTACCTAGAGTCATACAGTCTCCTCTATATATAATTTGGGGATATTTTTCTCGAACTCCGTATCGCCTAGACATGACAGCACATTCAGCTTCTAGACCGTTTTTTATGGCGTCTGAAATAGACGAGATAAATGACTAGAATACCAAATAGAATATCTGTTGGAGCCTAATTTCTTTCTCAGAAACTATCAATTGGAATCCACGAGAGAAATAGCAACTCTTCTGAGTTGCTCAGTCGCTCTTGCATGCCCGTGTGCCGGTCAATAACAGTTGGAAGGCCTGCCCGCTGCGGCCAGTGCGGGCAGTCACTGGAGTGGAAGTACGCAAGTAGCCAGCGAAGAAAATGGACTTGACGCAACCCGAAATTCGTGATCTTCTACGTGTAGATCTTGGCACAGATCCCGTTTGTGCTAACGTAGCACTACTCCCTGATGTTCCGCACCGTTTTACACGGCTTGTTTTTTTTTAAGAACAGGTTTTACACGGCTTGTTTTTTTTAAGAACAGGAGGGGCAAGGAGCCCCTGCTGGAGATTTTACACGGCCATCAGTCGGTGCCGCGCCCGCCCTCCCTTTGCGCCGCGCGCCGCCTAGAGCAAAAGCATGGGTAGTCCTCAGCGGTCGCGGGATGTGACCACCGCCTCGTGGCTGATCGAGTGCGCGACGACGACCGCGAGAAACGCCGGCCACCAGCCCACCACCGTCCACCGTCTCGCATCAGTGACCGCCCGTCGCCCCTGCACCGTCCTAGCTACGCCTACAGTCATACTGGCCCTATGTATACGCGCTTGCATTGGCGTGTCCCGTCGCCGCCGCCTCCGAGCAGCTCCGCGTTGACGTCGAGACAGGGCACCCCGCGTGGTACAACCTCCAAGCACAGGAACCGTCCCGAGCTGGGGTGGGCGGGCGGTGCGGAGTGGTGGTTTGGTTCGGTGCCTCGGTGTTACGACCAGAGGTAGTATTTGCGGAATTTAGGGAGTATTATACAATCCAGTATAGCATCCGAGAGGAATTGGAGCAGAGGAAGGGAAAGCAGAGCACAAGGTTGGGGTTAGAGGAAGCTTGCAGGAGGGGCAAGGCAATATTACAAATGTTCATGATCCCCCTCTCCTCACGTCTGTTCCCATAAGTAGACTTCGACGTCCCGGACTCAAGTTGAGACCCAGTCTTGGCCCGTCACGCGCGTGCTCGGCACTCTCGGCCTGGTGGACCTCCTGACCATCTGCGGCCCAGGCCCAAGAGCTGGTTCGTCATCTTCTGTTGTCGGTCGCAGAATAGTAGGCGCCGTAACATCCCCTCCTCCTTGCGCGCCAGGCCGGCTCCAGACGGAGGCGCGAGGAAATTGCTGCTTGAGGAACTCCAAATCTTCCCAGGTAGACAAAGAAGAAGGTAAATTGGACCATTTGATCAAACCTTGGGTGATAGAATGTGCCCCCTTGAAAATTGTACGGGTCCTCAGAATCTTGTCCGGCACGCTCCAGAGGACGGCGTCAGAGGGAGGCTGAGCAGTGACTGACTGGTGAGCACCCACTGATTTCTTCAACTGCGAAACATGGAAAACCGGATGAACAGATGAAGAAACTGGAAGCTCCAACCGATAAGCGACAGTGCCAACCCGAGCCAAAACACGATATGGTCCAAAGAACTTGAAAGAAAGCTTCTGATTAGTGCGCTGTGCCAAAGAAGACTGAATGTACGGCTGAATTTTGACGAACACCAAGTCACCCACTTGAAACTGGCGTTCAGAACGGTGCTCATCTGCTTGGCGCTTCATGCGCTGTTTAGCACGATTGAGATGCTGACGAATGACATCTGTCATAAGAGCTCTGTCAGATAACCAGGAAGCCAAATCAGTGATTGGAGTATCTGGACCAGTGGCAATGCCGAACTGACGAGGAGGATAACCATAGAGGACTTCAAAGGGAGATCGCCCCAAGGCGGAATGCCAGTTAGTATTATACCAAAATTCTGCTTGGTCCAGATAAGTACGCCATTGGCGAGGGCAAGCATTAGCAAAACAGCGGAGAAAGGTCTCGACGCACTGATTAACGCGCTCCGTTTGCCCGTCGGATTGCGGATGGTAAGCTGTGCTCATCCGGAGTTGTACCCCAGCCAACTTGAAAAGCTCTCGCCAAAAGTGACTAGTAAAAATTTTATCCCGATCCGAGACAATAGCTTGAGGTAAACCATGAAGCTTGTAGACCGAAGACATGAATACCTGGGCAACGGAGGCAGCACTGAAAGGATGCTTGAGCGGAAGAAAGTGGGAGTACTTTGAGAAAAGGTCGACCACCACCAAGATGCAATTGAACCCACCAGAAGCTGGCAAACCTTCGATGAAATCCATCGAGACCACCGCCCAGGCACGATCCGGCACCGGTAACGGCTGCAGAAGACCAGGCAACTTGGAGCGATCGGGCTTGGCCTGTTGACACACCACACAGGCAGACACAAATGACTGGACCGCTGTTTTCATGCCTGGCCATGCGAACATTTGCTTGAGACGCCTGTAAGTGACGGCAATGCCAGAATGTCCACCAATAGGTGTGTCATGAACCGCAGCGATGAGTTTCTGATGTAAAGCAGAATCCTGGCCAACCCAGATACGGTTCTTGTAACGCAGCAGTCCATCACGCAGAGTGAAATGAAGTACTGCAGTGGATGGGTTGGAGAGCTGGTGGAGCAATTCCTGGGAACGCACATCGTGAGCATAGGAAGCCATGACATCCGTTAACCATTGCGGTTGGCAGACAGACACAGCGGCAATGTGAGCACTGGGACAACGAGACAAAGCATCAGCGGCACCATTATCGGAACCCTTACGATAAACGATTTTGTACTGAAGGCCAACCAATTTTGCAAACACTTTCTGTTGCCATGGGGTGTGAAGGCGTTGTTCAGTAAGTTGCACAAGGCTGCGATGATCAGTGATGATTTGAAATTCAGCATGTTGTAAATAGCTGCGCCACTGGTCGAGGGCCAACAAAATTGCCATATACTCTTTTTCATAAGTTGAGAGTCCCACAGAACGCGGACCCAGAGCCTTGCTGAGAAATGCCAACGGGTGACCACCCTGAGTCAAAACCGCGCCAATGCCAGTACCACTAGCATCTGTTTCCACTGTGAATGGCTTACTGAAATCCGGAAGAGCGAGCACCGGAGCTGTAGTTAGGGCCTGCTTCAATGTTTGAAATGCCAGCTCTTGAACATCAGTCCATACAAATATAGCACCCTTGCGGAGCAATTCAGTCAGCGGACGAGAGATGAGGCCAAAATGTTTGACAAAACGCCGGTAATACCCGGCCAACCCCAGAAAGCTCCGAAGCTCCTTAGCAGATTGAGGCGACGGCCACTGGACAACAGCCTGGATCTTCGCTGGATCGGTGGCAACGCCTGCCTCCGAGATGACATGCCCAAGATAGTGGAGTTGGCGCTGAGCAAAGACACATTTAGACATTTTCACTTGCCACTGATCCCGCTGCAGTAACTGCAAAACCAGCCGAAGATGCTCCAGATGCTCGTCATAGGTGCGACTGAAAATGAGAATGTCATCGAAAAAGACCAAAACACACTTCCGCAACAAAGGCCGGAGAGTGGTGTTCATGGCTTTGAGAAATGTTGCTGGAGCTCCCGTAAGACCAAACGCCATGACTCGGAACTCATATTGGCCGGAATGTGTTTGAAAGGCGGTCTTAAACTCTTCTCCGGACTGCAGTCGAATTTGGTGATAGCCAGCAGTAAGATCCAGACAAGAAAACCAAGAGGCATGGGTGAGCTCATCCAACAACTCTTCAATAACCGGAACTGGGTATTTGACCTTGGCAGTGATGGCATTAAGGTGCCGAAAATCCACACAAAAACGGAAAGTGCCGTCCTTCTTCTTGACAAGCAAAACTGAAGACGAAAATGGGCTGGAACTATGTTGAATTATACCTGATTGTAACATTTCGGCAATTTGCCGCTCGATTTCATCTTTGATCGCTGGGGGATAACGGTACGGCCGAACTGAAAAGGGGCCAGCTCCAGGAAGAAGAGGAATAGCATGATCACAGTCTCTGGCTGGAGGATACCCGGTGGGTGGAGCAAAGACCGACTGGAATTCAGTTAACAATGCAGATACTTCAGACGGCAAAGTGTCCTGACGAGGAACAGGGTCATCCGACAAAATAGCTGAAACCTGCACAACAGAACCAACCGGCAGGGCAGACAAAGAACCTTGCAACAAATGCTGATCCATACCTTGTGAGATAAGTAGCCACTTATGCTGCCAATCTATCTGCATAGGGCTGTAAGCCGCAAGCCAATCCATACCCACAATCAACTCATAAGAGGACAATGGTAACACTTTAGCGACAGAAACAAACTCACAGTCCTGGACGGTCCACCTGAGCTGCGGAAACTGCGAGTCACAAAGTAAGTGGGAACCATCGGCCACTGTGACCTTGAGCGGTGGAGAGAAAGTGGACATACCCTCCAACTTAGCAGCAAGAGATGAACTGACAAAAGTGTGGGTACTGCCGGAATCAATCAAAATCCGCACGGAATGACCCTGAATCTGGCCCATGAATTGAATAGAGGTAACTGACAACGGTCCCCCAGAAGCTGTCATAGAAATAGCCATACACACTTGAGCGACATCAGCGCCATCATCTGGAGATTCGTCAAGGCAGACTTCCTGACAATCTTCAGAAAAGCAAACATCCCAGAGCTCTTGCAAAACATGCAGTTGAATAGCTTCAGGACACCGATGATCACGCGACCATTTCTCACCACACCGGAAACAGAGACCGCGAGCACGCCGGTAATCCCGCAGAGTGGAGAGCTTGTCGTCGAGGCCGCGCCCACGCCGATCCGGGCCCAGCTGTGGAGGCACCGGCTTGTCTTGGCGATCGTGTCGTGGTGGAACAGGCGCTAGAGGTCCGAGCCCATGCACCGGAGCCTTGGCAAAGGTGAATGGTTCAGGTCGACGAAAATCCTTCTTGCGGACCGGCTCCACCAATTCCTCCTGTAATAGAGCAAGGACACAAGCAGTATCGAGATTGTCGGGACGCTGCATATGGACCGCAGCACGAATGTCGGTACGCAAGCCATCAACAAAACGCATAGTATAGTAAAGAGGATCAGTATTGCGGCCATAAGCTAGGAGCTGATCGACCAAGCCAGTGTACTTATCAATGTACTCCTGCACAGAACCCGTTTGATGGATGTGGAACAAATGACGAATTAGCAACTCGTGCTGATCTTTGCCAAAGCGGTTCAGGACCAGCTGACAAAAATGTTCCCAACCCCCCGCACGGACCTCATCGTCCACTGACTGCAGCCAACAAGCGGCGGCTCCCGACAGATGCATGGTGGACACCTTGACCCAACGGCGGCGTGGCACAAAGTACATCTCAAAATAGTCTAAGCAGCGCCCGAGCCACAACTTTGGATTAGCACCATCGAATGGAGGAAAATTGATCTTAGGCAGGTGATGATTTCCCCCATCCCCATCATCATAAGAATGGTGATCCAGTGACCCATGCACCCCACCCGAACCACCATGAGTGCCCGCGTCAAGAGCAGAACTGGAATAGGAACGATGTAGCTTAAGACTGGGATCGGGGTTGGGCGAATTGAACGTACCCTTGACCGGGGATCGAGTTGAAAACTCAAATCCCCGGTGGCTTGATTCCTCGCGGGGCCCTAACGGGCGGAAGTGAGTCCAACCAGCGGGAATCGACGCCGCGGACACCTTGGGAGGCGGAAGAACGCCGAACGGCGCCGCCGGCGTGGCGTCGAGGACGGAGCGGCTCACAGACTTGCGTAGCGCGGTCATCTCCTCCCGCAACGTCTCCACCGTCGCCTCGGTCTTCCGGAACGCGCCCATCTCCGCGCGCAGCTCCGCGACGGACGCGTCCATCGTCGGCTTCCAAGCGTCGAACACCTTGGCGGCGTCCTCCAGAGAACCGACACGGGCGCCGATGGAGTGCTCGACCGCGTCAATCCGGTTGGTGAGGTTGGATTGCACGGACTTGAGCTCATCGAGGATGAGTTTGGTGTTGGGATCCATGGCCCCGAGCTGCTTACGGAAACGGGTGAAATGGTCGTGGTCGATACGATGGGGCTCCAGGGTGGATCGAAGTCCGGCGATGTGCTCCTACACCGACCAGATCAGCCTCGGCACGGACCTACGGGTTCATCAACTCGAAGCCGAAACAACGAGGACGATCACCAGCCGTCGGGGGTCACGATCCCAGATCAAGATGCAGGAAACAAAAATCGGCCGAGAAATCGAAGGCTCCGAGTACCAATTTGTTACGACCAGAGGTAGTATTTGCGGAATTTAGGGAGTATCATACAATCCAGTATAGCATCCAAGAGGAATTGGAGCAGAGGAAGGGAAAGCAGAGCACAAGGTTGGGGTTAGAGGAAGCTTGCAGGAGGGGCAAGGCAATATTACAAATGTTCATGATCCCCCTCTCCTCACGTCTGTTCCCATAAGTAGACTTCGACGTCCCGGACTCAAGTTGAGACCCAGTCTTGGCCCGTCACGCGCGTGCTCGGCACTCTCGGCCTGGTGGACCTCCTGACCATCTGCGGCCCAGGCCCAAGAGCTGGTTCGTCATCTTCTGTTGTCGGTCGCAGAATAGTAGGCGCCGTAACACTCGGTCGTGCGGAAGATCCACGCGGTCAGCTCAAACCGGTTGACAGCACTGTCGAGTGTCGACTGCTGGGCCGTCGATGGTGTGCTTGCAGTTGCAGCGGTGGGAAGCAACCGGCCTCACACGCGGACGCGGTCGATGTGGCTAGACCACCCGACGAGAATCCTCGTACTCCGACGAAAATCTCGCGATCGCAAGTCAGAGCTTCTTGTCAATCGTTTTTTAAAACAAAATGTTACGGCCGGGCGAGCGAGGAGTGAGGGCGGCCATCACTGATAGATTAACAATAATGCACGCAGACGCAGACGCAGGGCGGGGGCGTGATGAGCTAGCTTGGTCGACGTCGCTACCAGCGCGATCACAGTCGCAGGTGCAGGCCAGGGTCTTTTCTGAGAAACGATGATGGCGACGGCCGGGCCGTATGTGTGCGACAGCTTTCAGGCTTTCATCAGCCCCCATTTCTGGAGGCTTTTACCTGTATACCCCTAAAAAAGATGGTGGTCTCCTGCGTACCCCTGAAAAGTTTATTCTCACCTGTATACCCTCACGCCAACTTTTCATTACCCACATGCCCTTCCGTCGGTATTCTGTTATGTTTTCGACGTTAAGTGTGGGACCCAGGTGGAAAAATGACCTTTTTGCCCTCCAGTTTAATGAAACTTCTAAAATTTATAGTAATTCATAGAAAAATCATAAAATGAAAAATGAAGATGTTTTGGAATCCTTGTGAGTATATCTATGCAGTAGGTATGTAATATTGTATGTTTATATAGAAATTTTCTACGGTAAAAATACATCAAGTTCCGCGGCACTTGATATATTTTTACCGCAGAAACTTTCTATATAAACATACAATATTACATACCTACTGCATAGATATACTCACAAGGATTCCAAAACATCTTCATTTTTCATTTTATGATTTTTCTATGAATTACTATAAATTTTAGAAGTTTCATTAAACTGGATGGCAAAAAGGTCATTTTTCCACCTGGGTCCCACACTTAACGTCGAAAACATAATAGAATACCGACGGAAGGGCATGTGGGTAATGAAAAGTTGGCGTGAGGGTATACAGGTGAGAATAAACTTTTCAGGGGTACGCAGGAGACCACCATCTTTTTTTAGGGGTATACAGGTAAAAGCCTCCCATTTCTGCCCCTCGACGAATCTTTCTCTCATCACGCGCGAGAGATCTGCCGCGGTGCCGGCGTGCCAACACCTGGACCACGGACTGAAATCGAGCGAGCGAGCGAGGTTGGTGAAGTGATCGAGTGGTATCACACTGATTTTTCTACTGCACTCGATCACTTGATTGATCTATGGACAGGACAGTGAAAGATGAGATCAACCTAAGATCATGCACCGTCAACCGACCGGCTCGATTATTAAACTATATAGTATAGTGTAGAAGCAAAGTCAATCTTGACTTGGGTTGTGTACGCTTGTGCGTCGTCCAACTTTGGCCTGCTTTGCTTATTACTTCCTCCGTCCCAGAAAAAGTGTCGTTTTAGGTTTTTCAGACATCGTGTTTGATCGTTCGTCTTATTCAAAAATTTTGTACAAATTATAAAATACATAAATCATTATTGAAGTATCTCTAATGATAAAATAAGTCATAACAAAATAAATAATATTTATTAAATTTTTTTAAATAAGACGAACGGTCAAACTCGATGTCTGAAAAACTTAAAACGACACTTTTTCTGGGACGGAGGGAGTACGGAGTAGCAGGTTTTGTCGGGTCGTAATCTTGTGCGCCAACTTTGGCCTTCATGGTTTGTTAGGCTATGACAACAAAGGTCAACACAGTTAGCCACTAGTACAGCCGATTGATTAAGCAATTTGTTACTAGCTCTAGCCTCTAGCTAGCTATTGCTGGGCATGCACTAGGCTTAGGACCCTAGCTAGCTCCAAGCGAAAGCGAAAGAAAGGTAGCGTTTAATTGCCAAAAATTTGGTAAAATGGCACCATAGCCATTTTCGTTGTTATTTGGCAATTAATGGCTAATTATGGTCTAATTAGGCTTAAAAGATTCGTCTCGTCCATTTCATCTAAACTGTGTAATTAATTTTATTTTTTATTTATATTTAATGCTTCATGCATATGTCCAAAGATTCGATGTGACGGAAAATCTGAAAAATTTTGTAAAATTTCTTGGAAACTAAACAGCCCAAAGTCAAGGGGCGTTCCCAATGATTCCAAACAGGTAGTCTAGGAATAATTCTATTCAATAGCTAATCTAGTACGATCTTCCAGAAATCATTATCTCACGGCTCACGTAACCCTAGCTAGCTACTCCATCCGTCCCAAATTAACTGTCATTTTGGGTTTCTGTGTCACAAGTTTAACTTGATTTATAGAAAATACGTGTAATATTTGTATCTCCAAATAAATTTGTTAAAAAAACTAGATTTAAAGATCTTTCCGATGATCATAATTATGTACCATAAATATTAATATTTTTTAAAATATATTTAGTCAAAGTGGTTTCTCGAAAGCGAAAACAACAGTTATTTTGGGACGGAGAGAGTATTTGCGAGTTACCATGCCCTTGTCAGGCCCCAGTACCGCATGCATAGGCAGAAGTAACAGAGTCGAATCCGTCGGGTGGTGATTTCATTTTGATTATGAGCCCGTTTGGCATGGCCCTCAGGGTCCAGCTCTGGCACTGTTCATGCACTGTAGCATGGAGCTGGAGAAGCTGCAAAATGTGCTCCTCCGGCTCTTCTCCGTTCATTTCCCACCTCGAAATCCGAAATGACTCTCTGCTACAGTGATGTGCAGTATCGCTACAGCGACTAGCAACGAGGAGTGTGCCAAACGGGCCCTATATCTGAATAGGCATAGGATATTCGCTCTGTAATCTAATTGTTTACTAGTACTGTTGAAAGTATGTCTTGATTTTTTGTTTCAAAATTTACCACTATAGATACAGTGATGTTCAGAGACATATAGCCGAACATACTTCATATTGCAACAGTAACTTACGAGCAATTACTCGCCTGTTCCGACCACTATTACTCTAGCGGTTCTAATCATATTTTTACTGCCGTTTTTATCAACCGCCGGTATGAAAGGCGAGTGAAAATCATGAACTTCGTAGGCGTCTTATAGAAAAATTTCACTATAAATATTTTCACTGGTGCTTAAATTGCCACTACAGGCTATTTTCTTAAGAAAACTGCCACTACGAACGATTTTCTAAAAATGCAAATCGGGATCGGGCTCAAAAAATAGCGATTTTTTTATCTGAGGAGGCTCGCACGAGGCAACCACATACGGTTTTGAGCGTTTTCTTTCATTTTCGCAAGAAATTAATGCATATGCGACCCCTAGAAATCGAATTCAGCACCTTAAGCCTTGCGCGTAACACCTCTTACCACTGCACCCAAAATCAATTGTGAGTAAACAGCAGATACATTCCATTAGTATTCACTTCGGCATATTTTGAAATGGAGATTTAAAGCCCTAAACAGACTCAAATGAGAAAAGTTTTAATTATAAAGTTTTAGATCTCATCGAGATCTACAACTTTGTTTTTGATCGTTTTTCCATCGAAGGAGATTTGGGAAATTCAAAAAATATAAATTTTAAAATTATTAATCTTAAAACATAACTTCTATGTCCTAAATTATTTTAAATGAAAAGTTGTAACTATAAAGTTGTAGATCTTTTCGAATCCTTCAACTTTTGTTCAGACCATTTATCTATCGTCGGAGATAATTTAAAAAACTCATAAAATTAATTCAAATTATTTGTTGAGGCGTTAGGTTAAGAAATTTGCGTCTGTGTCGAAGCCGTGATCCGCTTGAGAAGGCAACGGCCACCGTTTCACTAACCGCGAAACCATGACACCCGGAACTGACGGTGTCAACCTCCACTTCCGTATCCATGGGTCGTCTCGCTCTTGCTCACTTGGACTGCTGGGAAACGTGGACTCCTTGGCGAGCCTTTCCGCACCCCTGCGGACCCATGCGCTCTCAGCACTGCACCACTTTCAACCACATGATACGGTACAACTTGTACTAATCTACTGTCAACCAACTAGTCACACACTATACCATGGCGCCTCATGGTAGATCTAAAGGAGATTGTGATGTCAGGCCGCCAATATACTTGGGCGGGAGCAGGGGATAATCCAACTTTTGAGAAGTTAGATAGAGTTCTCGTCAATACGGAATGGGAAGATCAATTCCCATTGACAACGGTTGAACCTAGAGACAGGAATATCTCAGACCATACCCCCTTCATGCTTAACACAGGAGCGTCGACTCACCAAACCCAAAACCGACCTTTCAAATTTCAGAGGGGTTAGCTTATACGTGATGGATTCTATGAAATGATTGTAGATATCTGGCAATTTGAAAATTCTAGGTCGACCCGCTTGAACGTTGGCAGTCTAAGATTCGAAGACTACGACAGCATCTACGAGGCTGGGCTAGACATACAGCAGGGTCGTCATACAAAAAAGAGAAGAAGACTCTGTTAACTCTTTTAGAAAATCTTGATAAGAAAGCAGAGTGCGCCTCCTTATCTTATCCAGAAATAAATCTTAAACATTATCTAAAGGAGCGTCTAGTGTGCCTTTTGAGAGAAGAGGAACTAAAATGGTATGAGAGAGCCAAAGTCAAAACCTTATTGGAGGATGATGCCAACACTAGGTTCTTTCATCTAGTGGCTAATGGTAAACATCGCAAGCAACATATTTATAAACTTGAAGATGATCAAGGTATTGTGGTTGGTGATGATTGCCTCAAAAGCCATATTACTAATTATTATAAAATCTCTTTGGACCACCGGAAAATTCGGAGATCACACTAATGGAAGATCAAATCTCAGATATTCCACAAGTATCCCCAGAGGAAAACGATGTCCTCATTAGTTCTTTCACTGAATCTGAGGTGAAGGAGGCAGTTTTCCAAATGGAGCATAATAAAGCTCCAGGCCCTGATGGATTCCCTGCGGACTTCTATCAAGTGTTTTGGGGGCGATAAAAAATGACCTTCTACCTCTCTTTGCTGATCTGCATAGGGAGGCTGTAGATCTACACAGTTTGAATTTTGGAATAATAACCTTAATTCCAAAAACTCAAAACACCACCAAATTTCAGCAATATAGACCAATCTGTGTCCTCAATGTGAGTTTTAAAATATTCACAAAAGTGGGCACAAATAAGCTGAATAAGGTTGCTAAAACGGTGGAAAATCCAATGCAAACATCCTTTATGCCAGGCAGGAATATCATGGAAGGAGTTGTTATATTACACGAAACTATCCATGAGTTGCATACAAAAAAGAGATGGGGTCATTTTCAAAATTGATTTTGAAAAGACATATGATAAGGTTAATTGGTCTTTCATTCAGCAAACCTTAGGTATGAAAGGCTTCTCTCCCAAATGGTATAGATGGGTTGAAAGTATGGTCACGGGGGGAAGTGTGGAGATAAATGTTCATGACGATGTAGGCCCATACTTCCAAACCAAACGTGGACTACGACAAGGAGACCCTATGTCGCCTATCTTATTTAATATCGTTGCGAATATGCTAGCTCTTCTGATTAATAGAGCAAAAGCCGATGATCAAATAAGAGGAGTTCTCCCTCATCTTATCGATGATGGTCTGTCCATTCTACAATATGCAAATGACACGATTATCTTTATAGATCACGACCTGGAGCAAGCAAAGAAGCTTAAACTTTTGCTTTGTGCTTTCGAGCAACTATCTGGGCTCAAGATTAATTTCCACAAGAGTGAAATTTTTTGCTATGGTGGAGCTAAATAGATGGAGCTTGATTATACCACCCTCTTTGGTTGTAATGCTGGTGAATATCCGTTCAGATATTTAGGGATCCCAATGCACTATAGACAACTCCTGAATTCAGAGTGGAGAAAGGTTGAAGAACGCTTTAAAAAAAAGCTCTCTTGCTGGAAAGCAAAATACTTGTCTTATGGGGGAAGACTAGTTCTGCTTAATTCTGTTTTAAGTAGTTTACCCATGTTTATGATGTCATTCTTCGAGAACCCCAAAGAAGTTCTCAAAAACCTTGATCATTTCAGATCAAGGTTCTTCTGGCAAGGCTTGTCGGACAAACATAAATATAGACTGGCCAAATGGGACATCTTATGTCGTCCTAAGGACCAAGGGGGTCTAGGTATCCTAAATTTACAATTACAAAATAGATGTTTATTGGCCAAATGGTTGGTTAATTTACTAAACACAGATGGCATGTGGCAGTCTTTGTTAAGGAATAAATACCTAAGATCAAAGACCCTTACTCAAGTGACCGCCAAACCTAATGACTTCCATTTTTTGAGAGGTCTCATGCATATCAAAGATGAGGTTTTGGCTAATGGCTCCTTCGATATTAAAGATGGAGCCCCAACACGAGGTTCTGGGATGATACATGTGTTGGAGATAAGCCTCTTAAAGTTAAATATCCTTCATTATATAATATAGTGCGTGATCCTCACGCAACTGTATCCAAAGTAATGGCCACAAGCCCGCTTAACATCTCTTTTAGAATGGCTCTGGTGGATAATAAACTCGTAGAATTGCTTCATCTAGTAGCACGGATCTCAAATGTTGAATTGGTGGAAGGATCAGACAACTTTAAATGGTGTTTAACCAATTCTGGTCTTTATTCTGTCCGCTCAATGTATCTTCATCTCATTGATACACATTCACCTTTTCTTCATAAAATGATCTGGAAAATAAAAATTCCTCTAAAAATCAAAATCTTTCTCTGGTTCCTACAAAAAGGTGTCGTCCTAACCAAAGACAACCTCGCTAGGAAAAATTAGAAAGGGAGCCAAAAATGCATTTATTGGAATATGAATGAGTCTATCCAACACTTATTCCTTGAGTGCCCCTGTGCTAAAATGATTTGGAGGATTATTTTCTATGCTACTAATTTAAACCAACCGAGATCTATCAGCCATATGTTCGGTAATTGGCTCATGAATCAGCAAAAAAGAGTCAAAGGTTTGATCTGGGTTGGGGTGGCTGCCATATGCTGGGCTATCTGGCGATGCCGAAATGATGTTATTTTTAACAAATTGAAAACTACCTCTATTATGCAGGTTACTTTCAGGGGAGCATACTGGATGCGCTTCTAGGCTCAGCTGCAGCGTGACGAGCAAGCCAAGGATGCCCTCTCGTTGATGAGTAAGAAATTAGAGATGATTGCTTTAGATATTTTCAATAGAGGGTGGAAGCACACTTATCGTTTGCTCTAGTTTCCTGGTCTATTTATAAGACTCTGGCTTGCACTACTTTTTGTGAACCTGAAACGTTGTAATAATTGGCTATGTACATCTTCGGATACAGAGGCCGGATATTTGTTATCCTTTATCTAAAAAAACTAGTCACACACTAGTCATAGCCTTCTTTAGTCTACTATACAGGCAGCTTATCATCATCCATTCCATTCTGATCCATACCGTGGAGCACATGTAAAACAAATAGCCGGCACCTCCGTTATAAACAGCTGGCAACGCCAACCCGGTCTGCTCCTGCTTGTCTTTCGCTTATCCCTTGGAGCCACCACCACCAACCTTTCTTCGGCTTAGCCAGCCAGCTTCCTTGTAACCCTAGCCACCCGCCGGCTCGTAAACCCTAGCGACTAGGGAGGCATGCACCCCACGACGCGGGAAATGCAGGCTATGTGGTCGCTGATGGCCAGATCTCCCTCGACAACCTGCGCGCAGCTGCAGGCGCTGCAGGCGGCGTGTACGACGACTTCCTGGACCAGATGCTCGGAGGCCTGCCGCCGCCGGCATGGCCGGAGCTGGCAACCTCGGCAGGAGGGAAGCAGCCGGATGGCGGCGCGCAGGCGGAGGGGATGTAGGTGTAGCACCAGCCCCAGCACTTCGTTGGGGGCTTATACAACGAGTCCGCCTTGCTAGGGTCGCGGTTCCGGCAGCACCAGATCAGCGGCGGCCCTGTAGGCGTCGGCGGTGGCATAGACGCCGCGAAGCAGATGGTGCTGCAACAGCTGGCTGATCTGAGGCAGGGACACCATATGTTGTTGCAGGGCATGGGCCACTCGACGGGCGGCGACGGTGGCAGCGGAGAACGGTGGCTTGCTCCTCCCGCTCTCCCTCGGCAGTGGCAGATCGGGCGGCGACATGCAGGCACTACTCAAAGCCGCCGCCAACTCCTGTGTACTGATCCATCGCCTTCTTTGCTCAAATCCACTTGCAGCCTTTTTTCCGTCAAGAATTTAGAATCTTTTGCACAAAAAAAGTTCGTGTTGTTATTCGTTGTCCGTTTCCGTTCTAGGGAGAAGCCGGCGGCGTCTTCGGCAGTTCCTTCGCCGGATCGCTTCAGCAGCAGCAACAACATTTTCAGTCGCATCCGCAGGTTCGCAGATCAACGAACTACATGCGTACATGGCTTTAATGCTTGTGGCACACATGCGGCCACCTGTATTATCTCTAAAGCAAGCTTTAATGCTTGTGGTATTGATTCTCGCAGCAGCGGTGCCGTTGCCAGGCCAGGACTTCGGTGGAGGAGGCAGAGGCGCGGGCGCGTCAGGCGGCGTGTCACAGCCGCAGGCTGGCGCCGCGGCGCCGCCCACGTACGGGCGCGGCGCAGGCAGGGCACCGACCCCCACAGCATCGCGGAGCGGGTGAGCTACGCGACGACGCTCCTTCTCCCACTCGCTAATTGCAGCTCTGCGTCTCCTATTACTCACGTCCAGTAGTTAATTTTCAATTCGGCTAATAAATCCGCGACGGCAGTTGCTAATCAGCTCCCGCGTCTGATTGTCTGTTGTTGTTTCCTGGATTTGGATTGTTCTCTGTTCCGACTCCCAACCCAACGTCCCAACTCACCCTGTTCATCGGTTTGTGAAAATCGGGTTGGGTTGGTTTGTGATCTCAGACCGAGTAAATAGAGATGGGTCAGCCGGTCTGCGGTCCGAACCCGAGAAATCCACACTCTCTCCATGCCTTTCCCGTGAATGGAGAAGGAGAGGAAGCAGGGGTTCTTCGCTGCGCTCAAGGTCGTACGGGGGTTGTTGCCGGCGAGGTCCAGAGGCAAGTCCTCGGCGCCGCCGCGGAGCGCGTCGCTGGCAAGGATGCTGATCCCGTGCCGGCACAAGGCGCTCGCTGCTTCGCCGCCGCCGCCGCCGCCAGAGAAGGTGCTGCAGCAGTACCTTAGGGAGCAGCTCGTCGCGCGGTACGGTAGCCTGCACCCTGGCGGGGAGGCTCTGGCACCGCTCATCTAGGGGGCCGACACCGAGCGCCTCACCGCCGGCGACCCCGATGCCGAGGACCCTGGCCGCCACGAGGGGTTTAGGCATAGGGTCTGCGGCCACCTGACGTGCACGCCGTCCATGGCCTCCTCTGTCACAGGTGGCCGTGGTGGTCCCGGCGGGTCTACTGGCTCGTTTCGGCGCTCCAACCTACACCTGCTTGTCGGCGTCATCCCGTCCAAGCCGCCGGAGCCGCTGCCCATCGCGTCTACTACAGCAGCCCTAACCCATGTAAAGCCGTCAACCCGAACCAGACCGGACCAGCCCAATTACTTGCAATTACCAACAACGGACCCGTGCAAACCTTAACCTGCCCAGACCAAATCAAGTGCACACGGGTTGCTTTCCAAACCCGGCCAAAACTGGAAAACCCAAACCATGAACAGGCCGAATCCCAACCACTGCTATTCCTTTGTCCGTTTCTTTGTTCTCATATTCTTTCCCTGTTGTCGTCGCCATTTTGCAGCTCCGGCGAGAGAGGATCGCGGAGAGGATGAAGGCGCTACAGATCAATTGCATACACGCTTTGAGAAGACAGATCAGAGAGGGAGGAGAGATTGCAAAGGCGGCCTACGATTTTAGTCGTTGGGAGATGATCGATGCTGGTAATAAAGGTTCCCCCAATCACTCGTAGCGAGTTTGTGCCGAGGAAAACGGGGGATTAAACAATGGAACACAACACGCAACTTTACTAGAGTCCAACCATCGCCATGCCTGCACCTGGAGAGGAGCTATAGGAGTCTTCAGTCACCGGATTGAGCTAGCAGCACGTGGGCGGAGGTTTGGCTGGTGGTGGGCGCGGATGCAGGCACATTTACTCGCGCGTTGGCCTACTTGACTAGCATCGTGCTCCCTCGGCTGATTTTTTTTTCAATTGAGCTCTTTTTGCGTTTAAATTTCACATTTATACCCCTGGATATCAAAGAATGATCTTTGGAACCTGAGCTCGGCGCCATGGCCTATTTATGCCAAGCCTTGAGATGGGATGGTGACATGGCGGTGATATGACGCTGATTTGGCATAGCTCAGTGCCATGATACAGGACGCCGATCTCGACGCGAGGAGGTGTGCCGCCGACCTCGGCCGTAGAAAAAAAAAATCCTGTTCCTCGTCTCACAGCACCGCGGGCACAAGCGTTCCTGTGCAGTGCAGCATGCGGACAAGAAATTTGTGGCATACAGTAATGTTTTAAATCTCCCACTATAGCTGCCGTTATAGCCTTTTAAGGCAGGGTGCCGCTATTTGTGTTTATGTACAATTTAGTCGCCCGCTATAGCCCGGTTTAGCTCCGCTATTAGCTGATTTAGAAGTATACCGCTAAACAGCTTAGCTCGCTATTTAAAACTATGGGCATACTACTCCTGCCGTCCTGCGTGCTTCTTGACCAAACGGTGCAGTGCCCAATCCTGTGCTTCTGAGTTCCGTGCATGCATTGGTCGGGACTCGGGGTCCTGCAGAAAAAAAGAGGATACCGAGCAGGTGCGGGTTGTGCAGGGGTAAGGCCACGTTTGGATGGAAGGATTTTCAAAGGTAATATATATAGAGGAATTTATTCGTGTAGAAAGGCTTTGCAATTTGCCATTTGAAACAAAGGAATTGCAACTTCGGTTCCTAAGGAATGGCTCCCTTGCATGAACAAAACACAGGGAAAAAAAGCATCTCAGCAATTCTCATGGTTTTCCTTCCTTCACGAAGACCGATGCAGCAGCTCACTCTCCGTCGTTGATTTTGTGCTAATGAAGAGTGAGAAGAGTGGAGGTTATCCGTGCTAGCAATAGAAAAAGGAGATAACCTGTGAGTGGACTACAAATGTATTGAACAATGAACCATCATGGTTTGAGTCCATGGGCGCCAATGGTCCCACGTGGAGGAAAACAGACAAACTATGCGATTAACATATTGGCCATGTTCGGCAGGCGGTTTTTTTTTTTTTTTTTGCTTATAAGCCGGCTATGGCTGATTTGCTGTGAGAGAAAAACACTGTTCTACGGCTGATAAGCCATGCTGATAAGCTCAGCCGAATAGGGGGATTATCATTAGACACTAGTAATAATGATCCATTATCGTTCATATATTTTGCAATTCCCTTGTCATGAATTCCTGTATTCAAAACCCCTCTTGCTGCTATTTCCTGCGTTTTTCCTTTCATCTGTTTTGCCAATACACATCAATCCCGTTTCTATAGTTTTTTCCATTGTTCTGTTTTCAATTCCTTTGTTCCAAACAGGTCAAAGAGTAAAATACAGTGGGGCAGCTAGCTGCAAAGATTCTTACAGCCTACATATCAGTCCACTCATATATTAGTTACTCCCTCCGTCCTAAAAAGAATGCAATTCTAGCACAGTGTAATATTTTAGTATGTCAAGTTTGACTAATTATATATTAAAAAAATATAAATAATTATGACATAAAATTAGTATCATTAGATTTGTTATGAGATATATTTTCATAATATATTTATTTGATGTCAAAAATATTAATATATATATATATATATATATATATATATATATATATATTCGGTCAAACATTGGACACGGAAATCAAAAAATGAACTAGAATTGCATTCTTAACCAGACAGAGGTAGTAACTCTTTAGCATTAATACATAGCTCACTTATCTTTCTCACAAAGTTTTTTTAATTTTCATGTTTAAACCAACTCTAAACTTACACTCCGCTTCTCCTCTCTCTTCTTTTCTCCTCTCTCTCCTCCGCCGACAAGGTGCCGAGCAACTGACAGCATCTTTTATACCGTAGCTCAGCGGCCGCTACGTCGTGGACTCGGCCTTGTTTAGTTTTCCTTAAAATTCTAAGTTTTTTCACTCTCTCCATCACATCAATTTTTAGCTATTTGCATGGAGTATTAAATGTAGGTAAAAAAATAACTAATTACGCAGTTTAGTTGGAAATCACGAGATGAATCTTTTAAGCCTAGTTGGTCCATGATTGGACAATATTTGCCAAATAAGACGAAAATAGTACTATTTATAAGGTTGAAATTTTTCTTCAATCTAAACGAGCCAACGTCAAGTCGTGTCCATACAAATGGGGTGCTGCAGGGGTGTCAGAGCTAGGCTGGGGTGCGCGGGCACAGGCGTTCTTTTGCAGTGCATGCGGGGAGCTGGAACGATGTGCATGCTTCTGCGTGTGTTCTCCTCTGCATTAGTTTGTTTTTTTTTCATCAAAACTGTTGATTTTATAAATTTAGTTGATTTTCTATAAACCTATTATTTTTATAAATTTAGTTGATTGTAAAAAGAATTGACTTGATTTAAATATAAACTTAGATTTTTGAACAGAGGGGTACTAAATGAGGAGAAAATAATATGTAGAATAATATATGTTGCGTGCCATATAAAATAGTTCATCGTTAGACCAAATTTGTAGTAAAATGATATTTACATTTATGGTTTCAAATTATTTTATTATGAAATTTTTTTCTTAATTAATCTAATAATAATTAGGTCGGAGGGAGTACATAGCAGGATGCATGTGATTAGTACTGTGTAGTACCTCTGTGCTACTGTCTCTCTACCCGCATGCAGCTGGAAACCAGAGCCAAGCCACGGGCGTGATCGACAACATTTGGCTGGAAACGCGGGCATGCCCCGCATGCCACAGCGTTCGCACAGGAACGCCTGTGCCCGCGCACTCTCCCAGGTTAGCAGCGCGCGTGCTGTGAGACGAGAGACAGGCGTTTTCTGCACAAGGGTTCGTCCTCCGTTTTGTTCTTTATACTTGGCTTTGGCTTTGCTCACATTAATTGTTCTTGCTGCGAGTTTTTCTCGCCAGAGCTGCAGTGCATGCAAACGGAAGGAGTCGATGCTGGACGAGATCAACGTCAAGTTCCTGCTGCTCCAAGTCAAGGCAAGCATTTTCATCAAAATAAAAAAGGCAAGCATGAAATGTTAAATGACAGTACTCGACCCAGATGTATGATACGTACGTACGTTGATGGAGTTGCTGACATGTAATCTGCATTTACCAACTGCCGTCGCGCCGCTCGTGGCCGACATGTCCTCGGATACAACTTTCCCCCCTCTCTCTCTCCCCCACTTGCATTGCACTACAGTCGATGATCAAGGCCTTGTTTAGTGTGCTCTAAAATGCAAAAAGTTTTCAAGATCCCTGTCACGTCGCATATGCCGGCACATGTATGGAACATTAAATGTAGGTAAAAAAATAACTAATTACACAGTTTGTCTGTAAATGTCGAGACAAATCTTTTGAGCCTAGTTAATTTATGATTGGACAAAGTTTGTCAAATACAAATAAAAATGCTATAGTACTTTTCAAAAAAAATTAGAAACTAAACCTGGCCAAGTTCCATGGCATGCAGCTTCTCCTTCTGCCTCTCTCTCTCTAGCTTTCTCCTGCCTACTATAGGAGTAGCTTCTTCGAACTCCCCGTCCCAGCTTTTCCCGCACTCGAAAGAATCAGCTAGCGCACTACCGGACACGGCGAGTTTGCCGCCCGGGTTTTGCCGTGGGTGACACACGGTAAAGGGCACGTTTTGCCGTATGTCAACCTGGGGCACACAGCTGATGGGTACTGCCACTGCCGCAGCCCACAGTGCCTCGCGTGCCGTCGCGCGAAATGACACGGCTGCCCCCGCGGGGCGCCACCGCGCCAGCACCACACCGCTGGGTATATAGTAGAGTACACGCGTGGCTGATGAATCTCTGGACCGTGTGTTGCAGGGTCGAGGCAGTGCGGTGGCCGCGGCCGGGAGCGATGCATGGCCTGACAGAGCAGCCGGTGGCGAAGCTGATGGAGGAGGACATGGGCACCGGCATGCAGTATGGGGCTGTTTGGTTTGACGTAGTATGAGAATTTGTCTGGTCCAGGCAAGGGATCCAAGGCGTTCATTTTGGTGTCAAGCGTGTGCAGTAGTTCACCATCAGTCAGATTACTAGCTAGCTACCGCAGACACCGAGAATCCGGGACACCTTCTGCGCCTCGTCCGGACACGCATGCTGCATGTTGTCTTCTTTGCCGTTCCTCAGGCGACGAGTCGCCAGCTGCCGTGCCCGTGCATCAATGCTAACAACGTAAAGAGAGGCATCGCTACGGGGCCAGGGACAAGAGAAACAGCTTTCCTTCAAAGTCATATTGGTTCCATTACCTTGAACATATACTCCGTATACTAGGATTTTGTTTAGCTGTAGCACAGGGATTTAAAACACTCCTTCGCTGCATGTGTGAAGATACAATTGTTTCTGTTAAAGTACTCCCACTGCACGTCTCAAATTCTTATACCATCTCTTAGTATAAAATATTCCCTCCGTCCCAAAACTTCTAGAATTAATGCATTTACCATGAATTCTTTATGGTTTACTTATTTAGTATAGTAGATGGTCTTTTTTATATAATAACTGACTAAAGTAAAATAGTTTGACTAAGAACAACTCTACAAGTTAATTTATGAGACGTATGTTTTTCACAAAAAAAAAATATGAGACGTATGGAGTATCTTATACTGCCTTACTATTACCAATCGTATATGAGCCTTTATATTTGTTTTTATGAGAGCTAAAATACATAAACCATATAAATTCTCATAACACAGAAATATCTGATAATAAATTTTGTAGATCACAACCATCATCCTAATACTACTAACCGGAGGCCTCCAACAAGCCTACATGTTAATTCTCGCGCGTCGGCAAAAAGTTTATACGTTTAAACCATCATCCTAATAAATAGACCATATATAATTCACTTCAAATTATATACATATTCATATCTATAAATATAAATGCTATAAGTTGTCACTTTGAAATAGTTTATACGTTTCGATAGAAACATATGGTATATTAATACTTGTAATCTGATTTTAAACACTCTATGTTTTTTTAAAAAAAAACAATACTACTAAACATATAATTCTTGGACATAGCAAATAATTCAATATCTTGAGTGACATAGTTGAAAGGTCCTAAATGGCTAGAGGGGTAGAATTGCCTAATTTAAAACCTACAAATCACTAGAGCAAGTGGTTAGATGATAATAAGGCGATAAAAGCGGTTTTGCTCTAGCACTACTTGAAAGGAAAGCCACCTACCAATATGCTAGTGTCTATGATCTCTATGTCACACAATCTAGCGCCTATGTCACTACTACAACCACTAGTGAGCTAGCAAGAAGTGATCTACAACTAATTACACTAGGCTACTCAACTATCAAGTCTACCAACAAGCTCTACACAAAATATGAACTAGTAACCTAAAGAGCAAGTGTAGAAGTGATATACCGAGCCGGCAAGAGACAAATCAATCACAATGAACAAGATGACACAATGATTTATCCCTAAGGTTCAATTCCTTGCCGGCAATATATGTCCTCGTTGTGACAACACACTCACTTGGTGGCTCACGCGCTAATAGGCATTACAAGCCTAGCCTTACATAAAGGTGCCGCAAGAACCAACACAAGAGAGGGTACTCAATGTCACGAGCAATCCACTAGAGTACCTTTTTGCGATCTCTCACGGGACTAAGGTCAAGAACCCCTCACAATCAATCGATCGGAGCCGGGAACAATCAACAATAGCCGATCAACGATCCTCCAACCTCTAGGGCGGCCAGGCGTTGGCAAAAACCAAGAGTAATAAGAAATCCACCAGCCTAAATTGCCCAACTAGTGCCACAAGATGCAAGAACACCGAGCAATGAACTAGAGGCTCTCAGTCCCACTCACAAATGTGATCCCAAGTGATGCAATGGAGTGGATTGTGTTCTTTTGCTCACAATGTGTTTTCTCTGCAATTTGGGGGTCCAAGAGAGTGGCCACGGCCGGCCAAGGGGGCTATTTATAAGCCCTACCACGAAATAGATCCATTATCCTTTTGGAGCCATTTCCTACGAGGTCAACGGACTGGGCGATGGCACACCGGACAGCCTGTCTGGTGACCCTAACGGTCGAATTGCAATGGCTAGTTGCGGTAGTGGCATCGGACAGCCCATTCGGTGGTCCTGAGGCGTGCGTTTCATGTTTTCCTCCCTCTCTGGAAAAAATATGGCGGTGCACCGGACAACCTGTCCGGTGACCCCATTTCACGAAGTCTAGTTTTCCAAAGTCTTTGTAATTAAAAGGCGGTGGCGCGGTGGTGCAACAAACACCCTGTCTGGTGCCAGCATAATGGCAACACCAACAACCCGACTTTGTCCATACAACTGTTGCTAACTCTCAAATGTTTTCACAAACATGTTAAGAGCCAAGTTAGCATTTCCAAAGTGTTTTTTAGAAACATTTTTACTTGCTCACTGAATGTGCACTAGACCTATATGCAATGCATATTTTTCCAAGATCCAGTGGCACTAGATGACCGAATTGTCTAATAGAGTTCTCTTAATAGTACGGTCATCTATCCTAAATCCAATCACGTGCCCTACTGCGTCTTGATTGGCAAAACAAAATCCCTATTTATACCTTTGCCTTGAGCACCATAGAGTTTTGTTTTTCTCTTTCTTCTTTTCTAAGTTGGAGCACTTGATCACCATCTTTTAGCCACCCTTCTTTACTTGAGTGCCACATAGCTCCATCACGTGGTGTGAACCAACCTATCTCATGTCACTTAGAGCAAACGGTTAGTTCACTTAGATTTCATCAATTATCTAAAAACAAACTAGGGCTTTCAATAGTTCAAGTCGAAACCACTAAATTTATATGCTATTCTAGTAAACAAGAGTCTATTCACAAAAGGTAAAACTTTGATCAAAGTATAAATAGAGATCAAAAGTAGAAAGCCAAACATTAGATTCGTGATGCCACAAAAAAATGATGCAACAAGAGTCGGTATAACTTCAACTTAGGTTTCCATTAAATACATATTAAAACCCCATAGCAATGTAATGCAAATAAATGACAATACATGTCTTAATACTATTAACTTGAGACCCTCAACTAAACCTCCATATTCATCCTCACAAGATGCATTAGCAAAAAGAAAACCTAGAAATTATCATATCAGAAAATAATGTCCATTAATGTTGTCGATTCTAATCATCGTAGAGAATAATATTCATTGGATCTAATATATTTTCTAAAAAAGTTACTTATTTCTAACTTTAAGAAAAAAAACATAAATAGCCTAAATATATATCTAAACTACTAACATATGCCATTATGAAAGAGTAATACTAAAATTTGCTTTGAAAATATCCACCTCAACCATTATAAAATAACCTCTTTTGTTTACATTTAAATTATCCACATCTACTATCATAAAACATAAACAAAAAGATCCCTCAAATTAAATCAAAGTTTAAATTAATAATATAAGCTACTTAAAGTACACCTAAATAACCATATAGTACACTATTGCCATATTTTTTTGACTCATGATACAATCATATGCATGTACGCCACTCACCCCGTGCACACGTGTAGGGTCGAGATGGCAGACTAGAGAGAGGTGAATAGTCCTTTCTAAAATTAATTACGCCGGCTAACCAAAACAAATATGGAATTAAAACTATCGGTCTAGCCAAGACTATATCCCTCTATCTAAGTTCACAAGCACCTTATAAAGATCCTAATTAGGCAACAAAAGATGTCGGGCTAGCTAGAGCTCACCTAATCAATCTACCTTGCAAGGTCACATAAACCTATGCAACTAGTACTTCACACAACCGAGGAAGCTCCTATACAATCTAGTAAGCAAAAAACACAAAGCCACCTAAGCTCATTAACAATGCTCAATAACAAGGCTACTCAAGCCAAATTATAGAGCTCAAAGCACTTAGCTACACAAACTAAGCAATGTGACTAACAAGGTTACTCAAACCAAATTATTCACGCAAGGGAGCTACTTCTATGCTACCCAAGCAAGAAAGTAACTAGCAAGCTACACAAACTAACTAATTACAAGAGCAACTACATAAGCACAATGTATATGAAAGTAATTACAAGCTTGTGTAAGGGGATTGCAAACCAACGGGAAGACAAGGATGACACGATGATTTTTATCCTGAGGTTCACGTGCTTGCCAACACGCCAGTCCCCGTTATGTCGACCGCTCACTTGGTGGTTCGGTGGCTAATTAGCATCACCCGCCAAGCCCGCACGTCGGGCACTGCAAGAACCTACCCCAAAGGTGAGTCTAGCTCAATGACAAGCTCTATTAGAGTTGCTTTTCGTTATCCCTGAGGGTGAGCACAATCCTCCTCACAAATCCTCCTCCGGAGCACCACACAATCTTCTCGCGTGCTTCAATGGAGTCATAAGCCACCAAGCCGTTTAGGAGATGCCAACCACCAAGAGTACTAAGCACCACCAGCTTGCAACTCGAACACCTAGTGCTACTCGATGCAACCTCAAGATGCAATCGCACTAGAATCGCACTCACACTCAATCGGATGATCACTATCAACTCACGGGTGGTTCCGAGAACTTCTCCTGTACTAGTACCTCCTCGTACTCTTTCACGATCTCCTCGTACTCCTGATCACCGGGGGTCACGTACTCCACCAACTCGTTCTCTATACATATGCGATGATGATGCAACAATTTAGTATTTAGACAACAACAACTCTTAAAATAAGAATACACATGCTAAGCCACCAAGCTAGCTCTAATGACCAAGATGCTAAGTTGATTATCATCTTTATCAAGCAAAGTACTAATCTCACCCTAACAAGTGCTTAAGTTTGTATGTCAATATTATATGTTTATTCATGTTAAGTTCGAGTGGATATTTAGCTACCCTAGTAAATAGTCTATTCTGGGGCTACAAAATTCACTGTAAGCACATAAATACTATGAAGCTACTGTAAATTTTTCAAGGTTAAAGCTATTACAAATTTGCCACAAAATCCCACAAGTCTTAACTTAATTAACATAGATATTATATATAAACTAATTACACTAAAAGATAGATCATGAATTTAGAAACCTAACAAAATTGGTTTTACAATTTTTGGACTCCTAAATGATTTTATGTTTAAATAACAAATCTACTTAGAATTTGTTTTAGAAAATGGTTACTAATTCGCTAAAAAAAAGAAAAGCACCGCGGCCCACTCGGCCCAGCGCGAGCGCGGCCTCCACGCACGCGCGCGTGAAGAGCGACCCACCCAGGCATGGCCCGTGCGCGAAGACGGCCCAGCGTGGAGGAGCCCGCGCGCGTCGGTGCTTTTGCGAATAAGCCCCCAACGCTTGCCCAATTTACAGATAAAGCCAATCCCCATTCCTCCCTCTCTCATTCCTATTCACTTAACCCCCTCAATTTTTCCAATTCCCGCATGCACGCCCCCGAGGCAGGATGCATGGCGGCGCGGCGGGCACGGGCACTGGCCGGCCACGCCGGCCAACTAAGGCTCGCATTGGCCCAGCTTGCGGGCCGACCTTCACCTACGAGCCTAACGCCTACGCTAGCTCGGCCTTAATGGCATGGTGGCAGGGCAAAGGTCCAAAATTGGAGCTCGGCCGGGTGCCAATTCAAGCGGGGTGAGTACGGTTGGCTAAGGCACTCACTGGCGAAGATGCGGACGTGAAGACTTGACTCAAGGTGATCTCTCACTGCCGAATTAAATAAGGCAGCTCAGTTTATCCTGGCGGCAGGGAAGAGATGGAGAAAGGTACGGCTCGGCCCGTCCATGTCTTGGCGGGACATGGTGAGCTAGAGGACAACCCTCAAGTCATCAACACAAGGGCAACCATTGAAAATATTTCATAATTGGCCGGTACGTATGGAAATTTATGAATACATATCATATATGTACAATACATAGGACGATGTTGTAAGTAAATAACCATTTTCCCGTTATATAGTGCCACAAGCAACCACCCCGATCAATCCACTGTGGATTCTATGTGTGCGAGTTCATGAGAGAGAACGAACGATACACCCTTCTAAGGTAATATAAGTAATAGTCATGCATGTATTTCTGACATTAAATTTGCAAATGTATTATCAAGTATAAATATATGATGTTTATAAACCTCCTTTCCAGAAATTTGATGTAAAAAAGGCTAAGCACATGACCGAACGTGCTTTATACAACATAGCTGAGGACCTGTGCTCGTTCATCTTGAAAGAAGTCACTCCATGCGATGGTAAATATCACCATGCTACCAGCGTCTTAGCACGTCCAGAGTATAGAATGCTCATAGATATAAGTAGGCTTCAACTTAGTCGAGACAGTTATTAGATAACGGGTGAAAACTTTGATGTATATAATGTGTGATGTATAGATACTCTTGTAACTTTATGTTTGTGAGCACGAAACTTTGATGTATATAAATGTGTGTATGAAATATTTAAATTGCATGTTGCTATATTTGAACACCATCCAATAAAGTTTAGTAGTTCCAATATCAATGTATATGTATATATTTAATAATATAAAAATACCCAACATCACAGGCGGTTGCTTTTGAACCGCTTGTGGAAATCCAATTCTACAGGCGGCTCACTTAGTGAACCGCCTGTGTTGTGGTCCCATTTTCACTGGCCTCCAGCGCAGACGGTGCTAGAAAACACCAGTGGAAATGGATATAGATCCGCCTATACAGTATGTCTCTGTACTAGTGTTTGTGCTCTAGATGAAACGGGACCGTTCACTTCCCTTCCCGTGGTGAAGCCACGTCGATTTATGTGACTACTACGCCCCACTCTGCACGACCCTGGGAGTAGGACAAGTGGGCCCATTGCCTTCGTGCTCCGAGGTCGCCCGCCCGGCCGCCTTGGCTCCCCACACAGCGCACATCTGCCTGACTGCCTCTCTCTCCTTCCTCTTGCCTTGCCCATCCTCCTTCCCCAACACCGTGGCTGCCTGAGGGAGGAGCTCCTCGCCGAGTTCGCCCGACCCGGGATGAAATCTGCCTCGGCTGACCCACGTTGCCGACCGTCTCCCTCACACGCAACTCGGGTAGCCGCCGCCACTGTTGAGGGTGTCGCCGAGCATAGCGAGGAGAAAGGGGCTGACCCGCCGTGCGCGAGCCCCAGCCGCGAATCTGCTTGCCTCGGCGTCGTCATGCTGCATGCCTTCGCCATCTGCGCCCCGGTGCTCATGCCACCAATGAGGAAGGCTCCTCTGCAGCCACCGCCGGGGAGAAGATGGCTTGGTGAGGACCGCACGCAGTCGCGTCCGTCTGAGAGGCTGACTCGCTGAACGATTCGAGCAAGCTGCGGCAAGCGGTGCCACCACACGCCACCATGGTTGCAGTGACAGCCATTCTCTGTGTCCCTCACCGAACCGGCCTCCGCACCACTAGCGCTGGCAATGGACCGTGGATTCTCTAACTTGCTGTAGTAAAGTCACAGGTGTGGCAATGGACCGTAAAGTTGGGCATGAAGCCCGGGCCCGCGAGCCCGGCACGAAGCCCGCGATTTTGGCCCGGCCCAAGCCTGGCACGGCCCGGTAGTCAACGGGCCTGGGCTAGCCCGGCCCGAAGAGCAGGCCGTGCCTGGGCCAGACTCCAAGCCCGTGGGCTAGCACGGCACGGCCCGCTAAATAGGGAAGGCCTGGTAGCGGCCCGGTGCCCCCCAGCCTCATCCCCTCCCCTAGCAGGCCAAAATGGCCACAGCCCAAGAATTGGCAGCCCACTAGCCCAACCATATATAAACCGGCCCCCTTCCTCAGTTCCTTCCCATCCCTAACCCTAAATCGCATTCGGCCATTCCAATCCGCCGCTGAGCCGCAGAGCCGCTCGCCTCGCTCACTCACTAACCTCACTCGCTCCGCCACACGCCGCCGTCGCCCGTCGCCGATCTCGTTCGTCGTTCGCCACCAACACGGAAGCACCACACGCCGACGCCGCTCTCCCTGTCTGTCAGGCCTGATCCCCTCCTTTCTCGCTATCCTAGTTCTGTCCTCCCCTCGGTCACCATGTGAGTTTGCCTTCCATCCATTTTATCCGCCACCGCTTGCCGTCTTGCTGATAGTGTGGTCGTCTTCTCGACTCTGCTGGGTGGCCGTCTTCTTTGGCCCCGGGCTCCGGTTGCGTAGGTAAGAAGGAACCCTAACCCTAATCTAGATCTTTGATTTTGATGGGTTGATTTTGATGAGGTCTTTGAGGAAGACCTAATCTAGATTTTGATGTCGATGCCTAATCTGCTTATGATCTGATCCCTAACCCTAATCTGCTTCTGATCTAATCCCTAACCCTAATCTGCTTCTGATCTGATCCTTTTCTTCTGTTTGTGCTTGTGCTGTTGTGCAGGTCGGTGTCAGTCCCCGATGCTGCTTCCTCTAGCTCTAGCTCTAGGATCATGAGCTCGAGGTGACCCCCACCCCGCGCACCGTCGAGGAACGGGGCTAGAAGGAGGCTGTTCGCGGCCACGGTTGCCATGGCGGATGACGGTGTCCATCCTGCCAGGGGCGACGATGATGTGGACGCGGCGTTGCTGCCCTCAGAGGTGGAGAATGACGACGACCTCACTGAGGACGCTGCAGCGTTGTTCGGTATCGATGTGAACGGTGCCAACGACGCTGCAGCAACGGCCACTGGGTCTGCCAACCCAGTGATGTCGAACACCAACAGTAATGATCATAGTACTCGTACTCCTACCTCTTCTCTTGGTAAGCGTAAGTCCACCTCCAATGTCTGGGTTGATTTTGATGAGGTCATTGAGGAAATCAATGGTGAGAAGGTTCGAACAAAAGCTACCTGTAAGATCTGTAGGTCCACATTAAGTGCTAGATCTTCTGCTGGTACTGGTCACTTGCTTAGGCACCAGAAATCTTGCAAGGCTAAGGCTGCTAGGGATGCTATGATTCAGTCCAGAATTGCTTTTAATCCCGATGGTTCTGTGCACAACTGGAATTATGATCCTGCTGTTGCTCGTTATGAGTTGTGTAGGCTGATTGCTAGGCTTGATCTTCCACTAGGCATAGGTGAAACTGTTGCATGGGAGGAATACATTCAACGTGCTCATAACCCTAGGTTTATTAAGAGCTCTAGAAGGACCACCACTAGAGATCTTGGTAAGCAGTTTAATGAGCGTCGTGAGTTGCTGCATCATGTGTTCTCTGTTGCATCATGTGTTGCTTTGACATCTGATATTTGGTCTGGTAATGCTAAGGAGGACTACATTAGTGTAGTTGCTCACTATGTGAATCTTGATTGGGAGCTGCAAAAAAGGGTTATTGGTCTTAGGTTGATTGAAGTTAAACATTCTGGTGAAAACATTGCTGAAAGAGTTGGGGCTGTGGTTGAGGAGTATGGTTTGATTGATAAGGTCTTTTCTGTCACTCTTGATAATGCTTCTTCTAATGCTAAGGCTATGGAAACTTTGTGACCTTTGTTTGCTGGTTATTTGGGTCCTGATCCTGCACCTGAGCATACTGATCCTAATCAGAGAACTTATACTCTAGTGCATCAACGTTGTGCCTGTCATATCATCAATCTTATTGTTAAGTCTGGGCTCAAGAGGTTGAAACCTTTCCTGGAAGATTTTAGGACTGTAATTAATTTCTTGAATTCCTCTAATAATAGAATTGCTATGTTTAAGAACTATTGCATTGCTAGAGGTGTTAGGCCCAGGAAGTTTGCACTGGACATGGATGTTAGATGGAATGCTACTTATCTTATGCTGAAACATTTGCTTCCATACAGTGATGTCTTCTCTGTGTTCATTAATTCAAATTATGGATCTGCCTTGTTGACATCCAATCACTGGTATGTTGCTGGAAAGGTGTTGGAGTTCCTGGAACTATTTTATGACTGCACAGTTACTCTGTCTGGTGTTTACTATCCTACCAGTCCAATTGTTCTGCACCATGTGTTAGAAATTGCTACTCATTTGCATGAAAATGAAAGGGATGTGAGTCTTAGACAGTTTGTCTACCCTATGCAGCATAAATTCCTTAAGTACTGGGCAAACATACCTCTGTTATACTCATTTGCTTTCATTCTTGACCCTAGAGCAAAGATGAGAGGTTTCTATAATGTTCTGAATTTACTTGCTGAAGCTACTGGTTCTGTCTACACTACTTATTATGATGATGTCAAAGCAGAATTGTACAAACTATTTGACAAGTATGACAGGAAGTTTGGTGCAGCTAGGAATCAAAGGGTTGCACAGCCATCAAACCCATCAGGTAGGAGGGGGCTGTCATGGGGAAGAATCTTTGGAGATTCAGGTGTTGTTGGTCCTCCCCCTGGTAGTGCTACCCCTTCATGTTCATCTGCTTCTGCTAGATCTGAGCTCTCAGTCTATCTAGACAGTGACAATGTGACCCTTTATGATGATACTTTTGACATTCTTCTTTGGTGGCGTGACCACAAACTGACCTATCCTGTCTTATCTATAATGGCCAAAGATATCATGGCAGTACCAGTGTCTACAATATCATCAGAATCTTGCTTTAGCTTGTGTGGCAGGATCATTGAAGAAAGGCGTCGCCGCTTGTCACCTGAAACTGTTGAGATGCTGGCCTGCTTGAAGGACTGGGAGTTAGGAGAGAAGAGGGAGCAACATGAAGCTGCTGACGACAGAGACCTCCAGGAAGCCTTCAAGGAGTTGTTTCTTGATGATCAAGGTGGTGCTGCAGCTGCTGATGCTGGTGAGTGAGGTGTGAAGAAGGTGGTGACTCAGCTTTTGGGCTTTTGTGTGAGTTGAGATTGGATTGCTGTTGTCTCTCACTCACTTGTGTAATAGGGAGTAGTAAACATTTGAACAATGGTCTGGAACTGTAATAACTTGAGACAATTTAGAGCTGGCTGTACTCTTTTCCTTTCTAGGGTTTCTCACAAGGGTGAGTTTTACCTAGAAAGATTTTTAATGAGGCAGCATTGCACAAACAGCTCATTCTGATAATATTAAGTTCAAGTTATCTATTTCCTTGTCTTCATGTTCATGTGATCATGTCTTATGTAGCTGTTTTCATGCTTATCAGCTTATGTAACTGTTTTTAGTGACTTGTGTGACTTGTGTGAGTGAAAAGGAAGAATCCGTTGAAAAATTAGAGTTTGGAGCTGTGTTTTTTGTTTTGTTGGGCTATGAGCCGGCCCGGCCTGTTAATTCTTGCAGGCTCTTGCGGGCTGGCACGGCACGAAAGAGGCCCATAGTGCCGTGCCTGGGCCGAATGCTAGGCCCACGTGCCTGGTAGGCACGGCCCGCAGGGCCCGCGTGCTTCCTCAGCCCGACAACATACGGGCCGTGCTGGCCCGCCACCGTGCCGTGCCGTGCCGTGCCGGCCCGTTGCCCATCTATAATGGACCGTGGATTCTCTAACTTGCTGTAGTAAAGTCACAGGTGACTTCCCATCACCTGGAAGCCATCCATTTTCCATCCAACGGTTGGAAAACTCTTCACTTTATTGGTGCTAGCCAGGATGCAAATAACAGCGGACGGAGCTGTGTTAGTTGGCTAATTTTTTTTTTCTGTGTAGCTTATCTTTTCAAAACCTTTACATATGAGCTTGGATAATTATAAAATTTATATGAAAATTATAGTCTTCAAAAATATATATAACTATAGTATGTGACTTTTTCATTAAAAATCATTTATATGAAATAATCCATATCCGATGTTTCTATTCTCTCACCCGCTTTGATTCCTGTTTAGGTGTTTGATGGCCATAATGGCAAAGATGCTACCCATTATATCCGTGATAACTTGCCATGGGTCATCGTGGAAGATGCAGATTTTTTGCAAACTGACAATGAGTTCGCAGATATACTATCATCACAATTCACAAGGGACTTTCTTCTAGAATGACGACACTTACAAGATAGGTTGTAAGTGTTCTTGAGAAAGAGGCCAAAAGGCAACCAAGGGGTGCAGGTATCCTTTCATACAAGCTGCTCTTTGGTAGTTATCAGAAATTAGAGTAAATTTAGGTGCCGAAGCCTATTGTTTTCCTCCGTCAGTATTTCATTCTCTTCTTTTCCACTTAGAAGCAAACAATGTGCCATGAATCATTTAGAATGATTAGAGATCACAAATGGTCAAATAGCTCAAGTATGAATATTAAATATGTCAGTGAAAGTCGAGGTGTCACTGACTATTAACAAAGAGAAACATGCACTACACTATAGGAAACTGTAAAATATAGCAGTGAAATATTATTCCTTCACTATCTGGCAAAGCAAACATCTTAAGTACCCTTAGGTTTCAGTAATGGCAATAGAGCTGAAGTTGTGTGAAATATAGCCGTGATCTCATCATTTTTTTAACAGCATGATAAACACTTATTTGAGTTAAAAACTCTATTGGCCAGAAGGGGTGAAATGTCCTATATAACAAGAGCAGTGTTTGCCCAGACGAGTGATAGGTTAAGGTATGAGATCTGTGTGTTGACCTTGTGAGAGTGCTATTGTTTAAAAATAGTCAACTTAATTATTTGATTTCCTTGTATTTGTTGTTTAAAAATGGTCATCTATCCTTTCAATAATTCTATGTTATTCCTAAGTTAGCACTCATTCATGCTTTGGTCAATTCTATGGTTTGCAATGGTTTCCTTGTTGTATTTGTTGTTTTGAAATTTGTTTCGAGACACGAGACTACCATGTTTATGATATGCAAGAAACATTTACCAACTTTAGACCATGATTATGCTCTAAAATTACGACACATGTTATAAAGAGATTTGCAATCATTTCCTTTGGCTAACTGTTTTTGCTTTGCATCTACTTGTTCTCTAGCAGCACTTGCAGAGCAGCACAAAGATTTGTCCTTCCATCAAGAAAGATTGAAATAAATTTGTACTTCTATTCTAGCATCTTCCTATTGCCAATTAGCCGGACCTTGTTGGAGCCATCGAATTTTATATGGATTGTTTGATCTTGTCATGATTGATCGATTATGTAGCAACCTTTTAATGTGTTCAAATTCTTCACTATGATGAAACTTGTAATTGGGCTTCACGAAATCCAGTCTGGAGCTTTATAGTTCCAGCCTCCAGCTCCAATAGTAGTACTATACGAGAGGCATAAGGATTTAGCTGCTGGTGTTTTTTTTTTAGATGTACAAGAGTTATAAGGTTTTAGCTGTTGGTGTTTTCAGATGTCTTTATGCAGTGCAGCTTTTGGAGACTATACAGCCTCATGTATGGCGTTACTTTTGGGGGAGTGAGTGCAGCTTTTGGAACTAATGTTTCTGCATTATGGGTTCTACCTTGAGGCTCTAGAATCTGGACCAGCAGGAGCTCTTATCCAAGAGGCAGAGGATACTGATTTTGTGAGCTATTAAAGAGAAGCAAATAGCAGAGTGGGCTACTCGCTAGCATTCACATATGTCTGTTTCAACCAAAAAAAAATTTATCTAATTTGAAATAGATATTTTATTTGGATTTTTTCGTGATGAAATATTGTACTGAGTTACTTGTTAGTTAGTCTTCTAAATCATGGGCTGGTACTTAATGGTTGAGTCGATTCTTTGATAGAATCACCGGAATAGATAATCCCTTACATATGATTGTAGTCATGAATGACTGGCCATCTTTCTGCAAGTGTTTGTTGTCCATATGTACTTCTACATGGCAATCAAGCAAAACGATGGAGATTTTACTAATTTATTTGTCTGTTGATTTTTGACTTATTATTTTTTCTTACTCTTATTGTATTAATATTTTTTTGGCTTCTAAGTCGGGACTCATTATGTCGAAAATTTAGAGACTCCCGTACGCACGATGCTAGTGATTTCAAATAATAATGATTCAATTAGTCTGCATAGAAGATCCACCCGTCTATTTTCACCACTGTCAACCACTCAACCACATGATACGATACAAGTCGTACTAATCTAGCTGAATCAAACACCTGACTAGTCACGCACGAGCCATAGCCAGTCTTCAGTCTACAGGTACTCAGGTAGACCATCATCGTTTATTCCATTTCATTCTGATCCATACCGTGAAGTAGTATCAGCAAAACAAATAGCCGCCGCCCCGTTATAAATAGCCAGGGACGCCGACCCGGTCTGCTCCTGCTTGTCTTTCCCTTCTCCCTTGGAGCCACCACCAACCTTTCTTCAGCCCCCCGCCGGCTTTACCCGTAGCAAGGGATGCAGCCCACGACGCAAGAAATGCAGGACATGGCCGGCCAGATCTCCCTCGACGACCTGCGCGCGGCAGCAGGCGCTGCGGGCGGCGTGCATGACGACTTCCTGGACCAGATGCTCGGTGGCCTGCCGCCATCGGCATGGCCGGAGCTAGCGTCCTCGGCGGGAGGGAAGGCGCCGGATCGCGGCGCACAGGCAGAGGGGATGCAGCACCTGCCCCAGCACATCGGTGGGGGGTTGTACGACGAGTCCGCCTTGCTGGCGTCGCGGCTCCGGCAGCACCAGATCAGCAGCGGTGGCGGCGGCGCGGAGGCCGCAAAGCAGATGGTGCTGCAGCAGCTTGCCGATCTGAGGCAGGGCCACCATATGTTGCTGCAGGGTATGGGCCGCTCGACGGGCGACGGCGGCAGCAGCGGAGACGGCGGCCTGCTCCTTCCGCTCTCCCTCGGCAGTGGCGGATCGGGCGGCGACGTGCAGGCGCTACTCAAAGTGGCCGCAAACTCCTCTGTACTGATTCATCGCCTTCTTATCTCAAATCCATTTGCAGCCTTTTCCCCGTCAAGAATCTAGAATCTTTTGCAAAAAAAAAAGTTTGCGTTTTTATCAGATACCTAGCTGCAGCTAAGCTATTTAGCTATTTTTGCCAAAATCCGAAAAAAAACGAACCTTGGCATAAGTTGCAGGATGATGGAAGATCGAAGAAGAGAACTGGAGACTCAAGTGCCGACCCGCCTCTGCTGCCGACCTTAGCCGCAGCCTGTAGCCATTACCGCCTCAAGCCATTTGGGGAGAGCCGCGCTGCGCCGCCGCCGCCGCCGCCGGCTGCTGCTCGAGGGAGAGTTGCGCCGTGCCGCTTCGGGGACAGGGCGCAGCGGCCTTTGCCTTGCATCCTGCAGCTGTTGGCGCCTCCAGCTGCTTGGGGGAGAGCCATGCCGCGCCGCCGCGGCCACCGCTTGGGGGAGAGCCAAGCCGCTCCGGCCTCTGGGGCGGGGACCAGGCGCAGCCGCCGCCGCTCTGTAACTGGGCAAGACGATGAAGATGGAGCTGCTGCGGCTCCTCTCGGACGGGCAGGATGCGGAAGCCGCTCCTCGCGGGTCGTCGGAGCTGCCGCTCGCGGGTCGCCGGAGCCGTCGCTCGCGTCGCGTCGTAGGACAGCAGAACTGTTTCTGGCCACTTCCCTCGCGTGCGGCAGGACGCAGGACCCTCCACTCATCGCTTTCTTCGAGTGCGCTGGACGCCGGAGCCGCTGCTCGCTACTGGCCTCGGCGGCCTCAAAAATAGCCACGGCGCTGGGCAGACGAGAGTGCTGGAGGGGATGGGGAGCAGCAACTGGATATTTAATATATAAAAAAGTTGTGGACCCCACCTTCAACCCAAACGGAACCTAGCTCTACCCAAACCATAACCTGCTCCTTCATATCCCAATCAAAACCTTGGTTTTTATTCGGTGTTCCTTGTAGGGAGGAGAAGCCGGCGGCGTCTTCGGCAGTTCCTTCGCCGGATCGCTCCAACAGGAGCAACAACATTTTCAGTCGCATCCACAACAACATTTTCAGTCGCATCCACAGGTTCGCAGATCAACGAATCATATGTGTCCATGACTTAATGCTTGTGGCACACATGCGGGCACCTGTATAATCTCTGAAGCAAGCATGGTTTTGATTCTCGCAGCAGCAAACGGCGCCGTTGCAGGGCCAGGGCCTCGGTGGAGGAGGCGGAGGCGCGGGCGCGTCCGGCGGCGTGTCGCAGCCGCAGGCCGGCGCTGCGGGCGGTGGCGCGTCGGCGCCGCCCAGGCAGCGCGTACGGGCGCGGCGCGGCCAGGCCACCGACCCCCACAGCATCGCGGAGCGGGTGAGCTATGCGACGACGCTCCTCCTCCCCTCGCTAATATAATTGTCGCTCATCTACGTCTCCAATTAGTCACGTGCCGAGTGGTTAATTTTCAATTCGGCTGATAAATCCGCGCCGACAGTTGCTAATCAGCTCACGTGTCTGCCTGTCTGTTGTTGTTTCGTGGATTTGGATTGTTCTCCGTTCCGACTCCCATCCCCAACGTCCCAACCACTATTGTTCCTTTGTCCGTTTCTTTGTTCTCATATTCTTGCCTGTCGTCGTCGCCGTTTCGCAGCTCCGGAGAGAGAGGATTGCGGAGAGGATGAAGGCGCTGCAGGAGCTGGTGGCCAACGCCAACAAGGTGAGCATAAAGCTAGAGATCAATTGCATAGTAGACGCTTTGAGAAGACTGCTCCATCTTGGATGGCTGCACCGTGCATGCAGACGGACAAGGCGTCGATGCTGGACGAGATCATCGACTACGTCAAGTTCCTGCAGCTCCAAGTCAAGGCAAGCATGAAATGTTAAATGGCAGGACTCCTAGTCCAAGTAGCAGTGTACTAGTACTCGATCCAGATGTATGATACGTACGTTGATGGAGTTGCTGACATGTAATCTGCGTTTACCAACCCTCGCAGGTGCTCAGCATGAGCCGGCTAGGTGGCGCCGCTGCCGTCGCGCCGCTCGTGGCCGACATATCCTCGGAGGTACAGTAACTTTCCCCTCTCTCTCCCCCACTTGCATTGCACGGGAGTCGATCAAGTGGCAAGACACGCAGCTTCTGCTTCTCTCTCTAGCTTTCCCCCGTCTATAGCTTCCTCTCACTCCCTGTCCTAGCTTTTTCCGCGCTCGAAAGAATCAGCAGGATGTGAACAAACTTTTCAGCCGCAGCCCACAGTAAAAGGACGCTGCTGGGGCGCCATCACCACACAGCTCACTTCTTTGTGGACCATGTGTTGCAGGGCCGAGGCGGGGCGGCGGCCGCGGCCGGGAGCGATGGCCTGGCGGTGACAGAGCAGCAGGTGGCGAAGCTGATGGAGGAGGACATGGGCACCGCCATGCAGTATCTGCAGGGGAAGGGCCTGTGCCTCATGCCCGTCTCCCTCGCCTCCGCCATATCCTCCGCGACGTGCCACATGCGACCGCCGTTGGGGGGCCTCGGGGTCGCCGCGGTTGCGCACCACATGGCCGCCATGCGGTTGCCCCACGGCATGAACGGCGGCGCCGGAGGCGACGCCGTGCCGACCTCCCCGAGCATGTCCGTGCTCACGGCGCAGTCGGCCATGGCCAACGGCGCCGGGGGCGAGGCTGACGGCGAGGGCTCGCACTCGCAGCAGCATCCCAAGGACGCCGCTTCCGTGTCGAAGTCGTGATCCCCTCGAGAAGGTGACGGCTGTCGTTTCACTAACGGCGAAACCAAGACAACCCGGAGCTGACGGCGTCGGCCTCCACGTCCGTATCCGTGGGTCGTCTCTCACACGCTCAGACGCTCACTTGGACTCCTGGGAAACATGGGCTCCTTGGCGGCCCTTCCGCACCCCGGCGGACTCACGGGCTCTCAGCGGTCAGCACTGCTGCTGTGCAGCAGCCAGCAACAGCCTTCAGACTCCCCCTTTTTCTTTTCTTTCTTTTTCTTATTTCTTCCTAGTGCTATCATTGTTTTTCCTTGTTTAATATTAATCCATGTATGCTGTTTTTTAAAGTAAATAGTATCAATTAGGCCTTGTTTAGATTCCAAAATTTGCCTCCCAAATTCACTATGCAGAATTCCTATTCCCCATCACATTAAAATGCCGGCACATATATGGAGTACTAAATATAGATGAAATCAAAAACTAATTACACAGTTTTGTTGTATTTTGCGAGACGAACATTTTAAGTCTAATTAATCAATATTTGGACAATTATTACCAAATAAAAACAAAATTGCTACAGTATGACGGGACACTTACTATACAAACTTTGTCTCCAAAGTTTGTCATCTAAACAAGGCGTTAGCTAATCCAGGGCTGGTTCTCCTCTGCTGGCTTTGTGCCAGCTTTACCTTCTCTTTTCCCGCCATCGGCATCAACTTTTCCCACCCTCCTTTTCTGTTCCTTCCCTTGCTTTGCCTGGGCCCACTTTTTTTTAATTTACGCACAAATTTGTCCTTTGCGGTTGGACGGGGAATTTGGTCTCCTAGCTTTGGCTACTTAGGCCTAGTTTAGATTGGAAAAAATTTCAACTCGATAAATAGTATTACTTTCGTTTTATTTGACAAATATTGTTCAATTATAGATCAACTAGGCTCAAAAGATTCATCTCGTGATTTCCAACTAAACTATGTAATTAGTTATTTTTTTACCTATATTTAATACTCCATGCAAGCGGCTAAAAATTGATGTGATGGAGAGAGTGAAAAAACTTGGAATTTTGAGAGGAATTAAACAAGGCCTTACCCATTCTTTTCCAGTTTTATTATATTTTTATATTCTCAAGTGTATCTTGCTATATCTTATGTACTCGTGGGAAGTTGTTCTCGGCCCCACCAGTGAAGAACAAAATGTGCTAGTATTCTTGCTCGGTAGGGACTTGGAGGGATGGATGGATATATCAGAGTGATGCTTGGAATTTTAGGTTGAGCATTTATTGTTTGTTTAAGTTATCGTTTATTTATGGGTTATAATAATCTCAAAAGTGACTTGGACTTGGAACGTTCTCGAAAGAGCAAGGAATCAATATACAAGCGGAGACAAATAAAGTGGGAGAGGATTTGCGACTAACTGCTGGGATACGATGTTTTGTTGACGATTCAAGATCGCAATAAACCTGTGGGAGTAGGCTGGTAACGTCCCAAAATAAATACATATCTCATAATTTAAAAAGTCAATTAATCTCAAGTTTAACAAAATATATTTTAAAAATATTGATACTTATGATATATCAAATAAGCATTATTAGACTGATCATGTCATATGTTTTTATAGGAAACCTATGCAGAATTTTACATATGTATAAATGGTGGTACTATTTTCTAAAAATCTTGTCAAACTTAAAATTAGTTGACTTATCAAAATGTGAGGTGTACCCTTATTTTAGAACTGAGGGATGGAGGAGTGATGACTCATTCGACTTCATCTTTACCTAATCATGGAAACTGCTTGTTCTAGAATCTAATGGGTGTATACAGGGCCTGGTTGGTTCGATGCCAATTTTTACCAAGCCAATTTTAAGGCAAGCCAAAACATGGGTATAACAATATTAGGGCAAGCAAATATTTTGGTAAGGCAATGAAGGTTGGTGTTTGGTTTGCTACCAACGAGAGAGAAAAATGTTGTCTTACCAAAATTTTGGAAAGTATTGCCAAAAATTTGGCAACCAACCAATTGTGTGTCAACTCTTTTGAACTTACCAATATTTTGGCTTGGAAAATATTGGCTTAAAACCAAGCACGCCCAGAGAGACATGGCACAAAGCCACGGTGGGGTTAGGGGAGCCATGGCACCCCCATAGTCGAATGTTGCTTCTATATAGATATTTTCAAGTAAAATAGATTTTCTCCCTTTTTTAGCACCCTCTAATACTTTGTTGTTTCTATTTGGCCTCCCCAATAATTTTTTTCTTGGCTCCATTCTTGCGTAAAGAGAAAACAATGCATTATCTATTCCCCCATTGTAATTGTTGCAACGTGTAAACAAAACACTTGTACCTTATTATAGTTACACGTAACCCTCCTATGTATTTAGGGAAAAAAAAACTTTGCAAAAGCATGCCATCGAAATCCCCGCTTAGCATTCTCTCTCTTTTTTTTTCTTTCATGGAGATGGTCATCCTAATGGTTTGGAGCATTTGGGCAAGCTATAGTGAGCAATGACTAGTTTCTTAATGGATTGGATCCTTCCGCGAACTCTTGTAATCCTCATTGTACCAATTAATTCACCTCTGTTATCCACATACTTCCTCTAACCATAAATATAAATTCATTTAGGTTTGTCTTAAGCAAAACTTTTCTAATTCCAGGACCATGCGGTGCGCTGTAGTTCACCATGCATGATCCTCGCTCCGGCGGATCAATTTCAGATCAGACACTCAGCATCACGTGCCCTGACGAATCAGAACAGGCTATAGATCAGTGGATGCATGATTGTTGACGAGATTGCACACTTATCTCGTTGACGTTTTTTTTCCGGCAAATAATATCCTGCAGGTTGACTCCTGCAGACTTCCAGAGCCAGCGTTTGGTAGGTATAGCTTAGATATTCACATGCCGCTCCAGCTTTCTACGTTGAATTTGACACACAACACAATCAGCGCACTAACGCTCGGGCAGACAGTAGTAAAGCTACCGACTGACGGACTGAGACGTGTGGTCGGTCGATCGACAGCGGAGAAGTCAAATGCATGATACGATCGAGTGCACGTACGTCCATTTCGGTGTCATCGGGCAGGGTACAAAAGAAGACAAACATGCATAGTACTTTCATTTCCGTCTATTTTCCAAGGGACACAGAAATTACAACGTGGAACTTTGGTTCCAAGGACCACCTCATCTCGTGAACATAAACCAAAAGGCTTGTGGACCAAATCACACCGCTTTAACATATGACGATTACTCAAATTATGGTTAAAAGATGCAATCACACAAACTATGGCCAACAAGTGGATGAGATGTTATCTCAAATTTGAAGAATAAATCACTTGATCCATACATTGCATAATACAGAAACTAAGAATAGATGAACCTGTAAATTGTTTGAAGGTCAATTAGCTCCTCTTATCCTCCCTCCATCGCGCTTGAGCGGCGGGCCTCCATCGGGCTGCTGCCAGCAGCCGCTTGGCTAATGCCTCGATGCTCACTGGCCAAGGTTGGGGATGCAAGGCGGAGGATGCCCAATGCGCTTTCGATCGGTGAAGGAAATCATCGTAAGGGTATCAGTTAGTGTGGGATGGTTCGGTCACTAGTGAACCGCTACTGAGGTGAACAACATAGACACAAACGCCAACTTTCTCTTCTATCGCCGCTCCTTGGCATGTTGGACGCTCATCTTAAGCACTTGATGGCCAGAGCTAAGGAAGAAGAGGGTCTAAGGTCTAGGGCAACCACGCTGGTAGCTGGGGCAGCCGTCCCACCAGGCCCCTACGGTAGCTCCGCTCCTGTTTCGAGTGCCTGGGTGGGTAAGGCTCAAGCATCTCTTATTTTCTCGACGACAATGAAGTTTTTTTAGTCCATTCTATTCTTTTTTATAATGTAAAAAGAGAAAGAAGGATTCTATAGGTTGTAATATATGACTTAGCCGCTGTCTACTTTTAGATCTAGAATTTTCAATAACACATAATCCCTCAAAATACATTGACCTATTCTCTAAGAGTGCATCAGAGTTCCCCGACGAGAGTAGCAGATAGATATTTTTCCCTGTCGACAATACATGGAGACGTTTTCTTCTATCCAGGTTCACCGTTTAGAGCGAGCAACCCCCGGTTGACCAACCCACTAGAACCAACCAACCACCATGGTCCACAGAAGATCACCGGCCAAAGCTGCCATTATCGTCAAAGGCTGTAATCATGACAGTATGGAGTGCGGAGAAAGTCAGTCATCAGTCGGCAAGGGTAGTGGGGGTTGAGTAACCCGTACTGCGGATCCTGTCGATACATAATACTCCTGCCTTAATCGAATATAATCGCGACAGCGCCAGAAAATGATTGATTAGCGGCAGGATTACCTTCACTCAGCCCGCTTAATCATCTCAGACACATTGAGTAGAGTAACGTATGCTCCTGCTCTTCTCTGTCGCCTTTTGCCGATGATATGCATGCATGGAGAATTGGAGATGCAGGGGTAGAACTAGATAGGAAAGAGATGCTATCTCCGAGGGAAATGCGCATTTGCTCGATCGATCAGAGCTTGTCAATCGTTTTTTAAAACAAAATGCTTTACACGAGTACTCTGATGATCCTGAACTCCTGGTGAGCGAGGAGGGCGGCCGTCACTGATAGAGTGAAAGATAGACTAATAATAATAATGCACTCAGACGCAGACGCAGGTCGGGGGCGTGATGAGCTTAAGCTTTGGTCGACGTCGCTACCAGCGCGATCACAGTCGCAGGTGCAGGCCCGGGTCTCTTTTCTGAGAAATGATGATGGCGACCGCCGGGCCGTATGTGTGCGACAGCTTTCAGGCTTTCATCAGCCCCCATTTCTGCCCCGTTTGCTCGACGAATCTTTCTCTCATCACGCGCGAGAGATCTGCCGCGGCGCCGGCCGGTGTGCCAACACCTGGACCACGGACTGAAATCGAGCGAGCGAGCGAGGTTGGTGAAGCGATCGAGTGGTTTCACACTGATTTTTCTACTGCACTCACTTGATTGATCTATGGAGAGGACAGTGAAAGATGAGATCAACCTAAGATCATGCATCATCGACCGACCGGCTCCATTATTAAACTATATATATATAGTCTAGAAGCAAAGTCAATCTTGGGTTGTGTACTCTTGTGCGATGTGCGTCCAACTTTGGCCTGCTTTGCTTATTAGCTGGTTTTGTCGGATCGTAATCTATCTCTTGTGCGCCCAACTTTGGCCTGCATGCATGGTTTGTTTGGCTAACTACTAAATTTTTTTTAGAGATGACAACAAAGGTCAACGTAGTTAGCCACTAGTGCAGCCGATTGATTAAGCAATTTGTTAGCTCTAGCTAGCTATTGCTGGGCATGCACTAGGGTTAGGACCCTACAGGTCCAAGCGAAAGCGAAAGCAAGTCTAGTCAGCCCGCAGTACCGCATGCGTAAGCAGAAGCAACAGAGTCGAATCCATCCGGTGGTGATTTTCTTTTGACTATATCTGAAATAGGCATCGGATATTCTCTCTGATCTGATCTGTAATCTACTCCCTCCGTATCGGATTTAGAAGTCATTTAGGACAGCGATACGGTCTCCAAAACACAACTTTGACCTCTTGTTTTTATAAAAAATATTTATGGAAAAGTGATATATGTATACTTTTATGAAAGTATTTTTCAAGGCAAATCTATTCATATAATTTTTACATTTGCAAACTCAACAACTTAAAAGTTATTGATGATTTATATTCCCAATGTTTGACCCAAACCTTGTCCAAAACGACTTCTAAATCTGATACGGAGAGAGTAATTGTTTGCTGGTGCTGTTGAAAGTATGTCTTCATTTTTTTTTTCAAAATTTACCGCTCTAGATGCAGTGATGTTCCGAGACGTGTAGCCATACATACTTCATATTGCTACTAAACTTACTGGCAATTACTCCTTCCGTTCTAATTATAAGATGTTTTGCGTTTCAGATATATTAATTTTATACATATATAGACATGGTGTATACCTAAGTACGTAGCAAAAACTATGCATGTGGAAAATCAAAATGTCTTATAATTTAGAATAGAAGGAGTAGGTGACTATTATGTGTCACTTCCGTGAGGTTAAGAAAGGCAGGAGGAGAACCACAAGACTAGCCATGCCGAGTGGGTCGGTCGGGTCGGGCTAAACTGGTTAGGCTTAACATGAGTTGTACGGTGTTAGCGAAGGTTTTGCAGCTCCAAACTACAATTAAAATCAATATAGGATTCCTATCATTGGTTTATTTGATCAAGGTATTCAGGGACGAAGGAAGGGGGTTGTAACCAATGTTGGAGCATCTCCACTGGATCTCCTATTCCTCTCCCTTATAACAATTTATAGTATATCTCTCAAAACCAACTATAGGATTTGAGAGACCTTTGCTCCAGTAGATGACCAAAACCTCATCCTGATTTAGAAGAGGGAGAGGTCTCCCCTTTCTTTAGGGGAGATGATAGTGGATTTAGGAGATATCCTAAGGAATATAGGGACCGTAGATCTGTTGTAACTAATACATTTACTATTTAAGGGAAATGAGAGACTATAAGAGATATGGTGGAGATGCTCTTTAGGTCCCTACCATGGGTCTACTTGATCGATTAGCGAAAGTGAGGGGCGGACAGATATATATATAGACCAAATAAATTGTCATATTTAATATTTTGAGTAAATAGATATTTCATTTGAAATTTCTATGTTAATACATGCTTTCACGCGTCGCAGGTGAACGTCAAACGTCTAATTAGGAAAGGAGGGGTTTACCTAGAGTCCTACATGGTCACCTGATCACCTCTATACTTCGGAGATATTTTGCTTGAACTCCGTGTCACCTAGACATGACAACGCATTCAACACCTAGGCGTCATAAGTCCAACGCATAGATTTGCTGCCGGAGAAGAAAAGATGACTTGTTACGATAAGAACCAAATTGACCCTTTGGAAGAATATAGGGTAGAAAGATGATAGGCGCACCGCCGGTTTTACTAGTGGTGTACTCGTAAGATGTATGGCTAGAAAAATAGCAAAACCTCAAAAACAAATATGAATGTATATGTATTTTCTTGGTTTTAAACCGGAGACCTCGTGTTTGGGCATATCTAAAGACTTGTGCGCCCGTGCCGATTAACAACAGGTGGAAGGACTGATCGCTACCGGTGGTGCGGAAATCTTCGAGTTCGAACGTTGTAAATAGCACTGTTTCTCTTCCTCGCGCGGGTTGGCGACCAGCGCGAATCAGCTTAGTGTGGCCCATAAGCCCATCAACGTGGCTGCCAGAAGTTCTCCATTCCTCCAGCGGCTCTCTTCCTCCTTCGTCTCCAACTCCGGCAGCTCACTCCCTCTCTCGTCTCATCTCCAACGGGCTTAGAAGGAAGGGGCTCAGGAGGCAGGGAAGCCAGGCGATGAGGGTGGTGGCCGAGCAGTTAGAGGCCCTGGCGGCGGTGGCAGCTGGGCTAGGTCGGGACGGGGGCGTCGCTTGTGGCCGTCGCTGGGGTGCCGCCCGCCCTGCCTTTGTGTCCGCACGCCGCCCAGAGCAAAAGCATTTGTAGTCCTCGGCGTTCGCGGGACGTGACCGCCGCCTCGTGGCCTCATAGCGACGACGACACCGCGAGAAACACCGGCCACCAAGCACCCGCTCACCACCGTCCACCGGTTGTCGCATCAGTGACCGCCCCTGCACCGTCCTACTCCTACTGGCTACTGGCCCTATATATATGTGGTACGTCCTCCAAGCACAGCTGCCGTCCCGAGTTGGCGTGGGTGCCCAGTGCGGAGTGGTGGTCTGGCTCGGGTCGTGCAGGAGATGAGATCCACGGGTCATCTCAAACCGGTTCACAGCACTGTCGACCGCCGGGCCGCCGATGGTGTCCTTTGCAGCGGTGGGAAGCAACCGCGGGCCTCCGGCCTCACGCGCGGACGTGCGGTCGATGTGACCACCCGACGAAAATCCTCGTACTCCGACGAAAGTCTGGCGATCGCAAGTCAGCGCCACCGAAGTCATGTCGAAGGTCACAGTCAAGCTACTCGTACAGAGCCGCGGACCTCTGACCTCGGCACACAGCCACGCACAACCTTTTTTTGCTAAGGACGCGGCGGAAGAGGCGAAGTGGAGGCCCAGGTCGACTTAGGTACTGGCCCATTCCAATCCAGCCGGCTTCCCAGATTAATACTGGCCCAGCCTAAGATATTTCCTCTTCCCGTTTCTTTGCGGCGTGTCCGCTTGTGTATCAAGGACTTGGATTGGGCCGGTCCAGCCCATGATCTCCCATTTACTACCTTGCGTGACCAAAAGCAGTGCTGGTATCGTGGCCCAGCCCATTCTCGGGTGGTCTTCCTCGACCAAAGACGGAAGGATCTGCGCATGCTTCCGTTCCGCGGCGGCAGTCTTGACTGATGCATGCAGCTTGGTTAAGGATGGCAACGGGTCGGGTTCGGATCGGGTGGAGTCTCCGTGCACCTAAAACCGAAATCCGAAATCGAAACCCGAACCCGAACCGAAAACCGATTCGGGTGGAAATCCATCACCAAAACCAAACCCGCAGATACCCGAAACCCGAACGGATACCCGAAACCCGAATGGATACCCGAAACCCGCAGATAAATATACACATATTCACATGTATAAATAAGAGACAATAAATAATAAATATTTTCATGAGTCAATTTTGAATAGATTTAATAATCTAAGTAAACAAGTTATTATTAGCATATTATAAAACATGAGTTTTAATTCTAAATAATTTATTTCGGATATCCATTGGATATCCACGGGTGAAAAACCAAACCCGAAACCGAACCCGATACCAAACCCGAAACCGAAACAAAAAACCGTGGGTGAGAAACCATCTCCAAACCCGAAACCGTAAAACCCGAAACCCGCGGGTATCCAACCCGAACCCGAACCGCTGCCATCTCTAAGCTTGGTGCCGGAATCGCTTAGGACCACTTGACTGCGCTGCGCGCCGCAAATGATGCGGCCGGCCTGACGGGAGCCACAGCCACCAGCTGCGGTTGTGGCAGAAGATGCCCTGCTCTCTCCCAACTCGCGATCGAGCCCAAGCGCAATGAGCGCGCCACCTGTTGCCTTTTTTCCCCTTCATCAATCCCAGATTCCCAGCCAAGCCAAGCCAACGGGTGAAGCTCGATGGCCAGAAAGAAAGCGGCAGGCAGGCAGATACCGATCGATTCGATGCGAGAGAGAGTGTACAGGTGGAAAGGGTTGGTGGTGCACCGTGCACGCGCGCGGCGCGTACATGATACATGCGTGGTTCAGTGACTGCTGGCTAGCATTCTTCTGATGCTGGTGCGCACGCCGGCCGGACCGCTCCTCCAGTCCGGCAGTATGGGATTTTTTTTATTTTTAGCCCAAATTTAAAATAAATTTTAAATTTAACCCTTGTTTAATTTTTTTTTAAATCTAACCCGTTTGGCCCCGCCACCATGCATGGCGGGGCAAATGCACTGAACCCCGCCATGCATGGTGGCGGGGTACACTTCCGAGGTGGCAGGGTGACGTGGCGCCACCCGGGGCGTACCCCGCCATGATGGGTGGCGGGGTACGCCTAACCCGCCACCGATCATGGCGGGGTGTACCCCGCCACCGGTCACGGCGGGGCGCGGCGTAAATATAAGCCGCGCCCCGCCCGCCCGCCTGCCCGCTCGGTTTCTTCCTCCGCCGCCGCCTCCGCCGTCCCCGCGCCGTCCCCGCACCGCCGGAGGAGTTCCCCCGCGCCCCGGCCGCGCCCCACCGCCCCCGGGCTGCCCCGGCCGCGCCCCACCGGCCTCCGGGCGCCCCGGCCTCGCCCCGCCGCCCCCCGCCGTCCCCGCGCCGTCCCCGCGCCGCCGGAGGAGCTCCGCCGCGCCCCGGCCGCCCCGGCCGCGCCCCACCGCCCCCCGGCTGCCCCGGCCGCGCCCCACCGCCCTCCGGGCGCCCCGGCCGCGCCTCGCCGCCCCCCGCCGCGACCCCGCTGCCGCGACGCCGCGCCCCGCCGCGACGCCGCCGCCCGCAACCGCCATCCGCGCCACCGCGCCGTCTCCCGCGCCCCCCGCGACCGCGCCCTCGGCCGCGTCTCCGGCATTCGTTCCCGCGCCGCCACCCCGATAATTTTTACGGTAATTTTGTTTACTTTGTCGTTTCAATTATTTATTTGTAGTAAATATTAATAAGTTTTTATTATTTATTTAGTTATTTATTTATTTGTCATTGTATTATTTAGTTATTGAATTATTACGATTATTAGTTGTTTAGTTATTAGTTGTTTAGTTTTTATTAGTTGTTTAGTGATTGAATTATTAGTTGTTTAGTTATTTATTAGTTTTTATTAGTTATTTAGTTTTTATTAGTTGTTTAGATATTGAATTATTAGTTTTTACGATTATTAGTTGTTTAGTTATTAGTTAATTAGTTAACGATTATTAGTTATTCGGATTTTATTAGGTACTGTTAGTTAATTAGTTACGTACCTATTAGTTATTTAGTTATTAGGTAATATTAGTTATTAAGTTATTTAGTTTGGTAACGATGATTTGTTATTGACGACACAGTTGGCTTATTAGGTAATATTAGTTATTTAGTTAGTTATGTAGTAATTCGTGGTACCATAATGGTCATTTAATAATCAGATGTCAAATCGTTTTGTAGATGGATTACGGTGTAAGAGTTTTTTACGGAGGAAGTGTTAGGAGAGAGGATTGCCAGTTTGAGGATATGTATGAAGAATTGGAATGGTTTGATGGCACCCCTAGTTTCCGCGATCTATGTGACCGTTTGAGTTTGAAGTTTGGCGAGGCTTTCACACTAAAGGGTAGGTTCGATGTTGGAAAGAATAGGGCACACTATGTGATGATGGACTTGTGCAACCAAGCAGAGTGGTCCCGATACAATAGGGTCATCCAAGGTTCGAATGTCGGCATGGCTGAGTTGGTGCTGGAGAATGTTGAGAATGAGGAGCCGTCCTTGGACAGTGATACTCTAGGAGATTGTGGTGTGCAGATGCAACAAACTATGGAGAGTATGGACTTGGATGGTAATTTGACGCAGGAGCGGGTTCATTCTCCTCCAGTTGGTCATATAAGCAATGATTTTGATGTAGACGAGTTTGAACAGGAGGAGGAGGAGGCGGCAGCGGAGGAAATGATTGGTGATGATGTTAGCACTGAGTCGGACGATTCAGAAAATGAGGAAGGAGGTCCACATGCCATGCGAGCATCTGTTGAAGCCATGCCCTCTGGAGGTGCACCTGCCATGTGTACACCAGTTCGTGGCATGCCCTCAGGAGTACCGCTTGAGGTACTTCATGGCATGCAGAGTCAGGGCACCTTAGCCACCAGTTATCCAGATGATGGAGTGCAATATGAAGGATGGAGCAGGGTTAGGGAGCCACAACAATACGTTGCACCACCCTCTTATACATCGGCAGAGCTTACACAACTGAGGGAGGCTGGCTTGCCTTTTACCGGTGTGCCAAATTATATCGATGTAAGTATGTCACATATGGCAGTTTGTGACACGGGTTTGCAGATGTGTAAGGAATCATTGTACAACCATAAAAATTTAATACTGAGGAAGGGAATGCTTTTTAATACGATGTCGAAGATGAAGTTGTTCCTTCAGGACTATGCTGTGTATCATCATAGGCCTTACACGGTTCGACATTCCGACAAGGAGGTAAAATTCCACATATTATGTAAGGCTGGATTCCCGTGCTCGTGGAAGTTAAATGCACGAAAGAGGCGGAGTGATGGTAAGTGGAAGGTAACTTCGGTGGAACAGCCGCACAGATGCCAGACTAATGAGGGTAAAAGGTACCATCCCCAGTTAACGGCTCGGTATCTAGCCCGCCGTATATTGGGTCTTGTAGATAAGGACAACGACGTATCAGTGCCTTTCTTGCAAGAGACCATAGTCACATTTGTTGGGTATGAGGTCACGTATGGAAAGGCTTGGCGGGCAAAGCAAATTGCCCTGGCAATTCGTTGGGGTAGCTGGGAGGAAGCCTATAACAGGGTTCCACGCATTTTGCGTGCGATGGAACACTTCAACCCTGGCATGAGATCGTTCATATACACAGGAGGGTTCTATCTTCAGAACCCGTTGAGGCATATTCTGTACCGTGTGTTCTGGTATTTCGATCAGTGCAAACATGCATTTCAGTATTGTAGGCCAGTTGTTCTTGTTGATGGCACGTTCCTCACCGGCAAATACAGGGGCACATTGATGATGGCTGCTGCTGTAGACCCAGAGAACCAGATAGTACCAATGGCTTTTGCTTTGGCGGAGGGGGAAAACAACGATTCATGGTCATGGTTTATGCGTCTGCTCCGTGTTCATGTGCTTGGCCCTTCTCGCACCATTTGTCTGATTTCGGACCGTCACATTGGAATTCTAAATGCAGCCGATGAACACATTGATGGTCACCCGGCTCTAGTGTACCGTTGGTGCATGCGACATTTTGCCGCCAATTTCTGGCGGCGTCAACGCAAGAAGGATGTGGCTGACAAGTTAAAGGAGCTTTGTAATAAACGTACGGAACGCGAGTTCAATGAGACTATGGTAGAACTAGAGAAGATGTTTAACCAAGCTGGCAAGGCATGGTTAGACCAGCAGATGGAAAATAAAGCCAAGTGGGCATTAGCATTTGATGAGGGCGGCTTCCGGTACGGCATCATGACAACAAACTCCTCTGAGTCTTTCAATCGTGTGTTCAAAGGCGTTCGATCTCTTCCAGTGTTTGGTATTGTCGAGTTCTCTTTTAGGAAGTGCAATGAGTATTTTGTTAAGCGGTATGGCCTAGCCCTGAGGAATGAAGAGGAGCTTGGAAGATGGGGCAAGGCGGCACACGAATATTTGAAGGAGGCTGAGGAATTGGCCAAACAACAGGTTGCCGAGGCTTATGGACGGGACATGCTTGTTTTCTGCGTACGAGCTAGAGGGGGCACAAACCTGGGCGGCGAACGATTTGGTGGCCGAACGTACCGTGTCGATCTTGGTAAAGTAGAATACAGTTGCAACGTCCCTCAGATCATGCATGCCCCTTGCTCACACATGATCACCTCTTGTTGGCTTAGAGGTTTTGACCACACAGTTGCACCGTACATGTCACCCTTGTATCTCCGTGCCAACACCCTCAAAGTTTGGGAGAAGAGTTTTGAGCCATACCTTGACGAGTCACAGTGGCCTCCATACTATGGTGAGGACTACGCGCCTTATCCGGACCTGAAGAAGGTAGGGAAGGGAAGGAGGAAGAAGAAGCGATTGAAAGGCGATATGGACAGTATGAAAGGTTACGGCGCCGACATGTATGGTGGCGGGGACTTTGACGAAGAACGTGCGCAGAACCTTTGCTCCATTTGCAAGAATCCTGGTCATAACGCTAGATTTCATAGGCGGGCGAGACAAGAGGTGGTATATATTGTAAACATGCATTTATAATATTATAATTTTTATTTGTACTTGTCTTTATTTTTTTATAACGTTATTAATTGTTCTAATGTTATTAATGTTTTCTTTGTTTTTTACAAACAGGGAGTTTCAGGCTTGCAAGATGGAGGCGCGGGCTCCTCATCCACGCTTTAGCCTCCTTGAGGCTGACTACGACAAGGACCACCGGGCCCAGGCCTTGTCAGAGCTGCAGAGGCCGTTGCGTCCGCTTCGTGTTCGCACGCACCGCGTACATAGCTGGTGAAAGCATCTAGGCCCCAAGGTTTGGTTTCGGTAATTAATGACAACACTTTATTACCATGACTAACGTGTGTTTTTGCAGAAACATTGGTAAGTTAGGTCATGGAGGTGATAACTGCTTTGAGCACTGTGGCTTCGTGTCCCTTGATGGAAATCGTTTCGGTTTTCAAAAGAGTGACGTCAAGATTAAGGACGGTTAGTTCCGGATGACGAAGTGTTGAGACACATTCGGAATAGTCGTTAGGATCTTCGTTTTTCTCTTTTGGCCGTACTATAAAGGGGGGCATGAATGGGTAGCTTGACCTAGGCGAGTCCTATGTTTAGGTGTGGTGCACACTTGTTAAACTTGGCGCTAGGCAACCCTAGATTAGCTCAAGGTTCAGTTAGAAGCAACTTGGTTGAAGTTGCGACGCGTTTCGGGCTGTTTTCCAGGCACCGGACGCGGTCTTCGGGAACACCGGACGCGTCCGGTGTATTCGTTACCGCTGTTAGGGTTCGGCCCTGATCACCGGACGCGGTCCTCGCGAGGACCGGACGCGGTGGTCAGCGATCGACACGTGTCACCGAGAGAGAACGCCCGTCGGACGCGTTACTGGACTTGATCGGCGAGTCCGGTGCGAGTCCAGTAAGGTCCTGAGAGGACCGGACGCGTCCGGTCTTCAGGCATCGGACGCGGCCTCGCGTCCGGTGTGAGTCCAGTAAGCACCCTTGCACGTCGGACGCGTCCGGTGCTACCTGACCGGTGCGTCCGGTGGTTCGATTTCAAAAACGGGTTTTGACCGTTACGGGGGACCGGCGCGTCCGGTGCGTTGCACCGGCGCGTCCGGTGACCCCGTGTCAGAAAGTAACGGTTCGTTTTCTCTGAGGGGTGTATAAATACAACCCCTCCACCTCTTTTAGAGGTCTCTTGCTCATTCAAACATCTGAGAAAACCCTTTAGAGTGCAAGGGAGTGCAAGAGCTCTAGTGAGGATAGAGATTTGAGAATCAAAGTTTGAGTTTCCTCACTAGTGATTCGAGAGTAGCAAGTGTGCATCCACCTTCTCATTTGGGCTCGTTGTGGTCAAGTGAGAGTTCTAGCTTGTTACTCTTGGTGATCGCCATCACCTAGACGGCTTGGTGGTGATTGGGAGTTTGGTGATCATCCGGCGGAGCTTGTGGATGACCCAACTCAAGTTGTGAGCGGTTTTGGGTGATTCGCCGCGACGGAGTGTCGAAGAATCAACCCGTAGAGAGCACTTGATCCTTGCGCGGATCAAGGGGGAGCGACACCCTTGCGCGGGTGCTCCAACGAGGACTAGTGGGGAGTGGCGACTCTCCGATACCTCGGAAAAACATCGCCGTGTTCCTTGCCCCTTTACATTCAAGCAATTACTTTCTCGTATTTACTTTCATTGCTTGTTTTACATTCCTAGAATTGCCATGCTAGACTAGGATTGGAAACTAGGGTGCAAAACTTTTTAACGGTAGACTCTCTAGGAACACAAGTAGGCACTAGGGGTGAATTCCGGCTTGTAGGATTTAATTCTTGCAATTAATTTTTAGAAAAGCCCAATTCACCCCCCCTCTTGGGCATCTTGATCCTTTCAATTGGTATCGGAGCCGTGTTGCTCCTAATTTAGGCTTTACCGCCTAGAGCAAGATGTCTAACGGGGAAGGACCACCTCCCACCTTTGAGGGGGATGATTTTCCATATTGGAAAATCCGAATGGAGGCGTACCTCGAAGCCATAGATGTCGGGTGTCTTAGAGCCGCAACCGAAGGGCTTCCCGCTATCAAGGATCCCGCAAACCCCATGGGTGACGAGGAGAAGTACGACCGGTGGAATGCAAAGGCCAAAAATGCACTCTACCGGGGCTTAGGCAAAGATATCTTCAATCGTGTGCGTAATGCAAAGAACGCTCATGATTTGTGGCAAAATCTTTGTGCTCTCCATGAGGGAACTAAGAGTGAGCGTGAGGAACGCTATCATATTGCTTTAAAGAAAATTAATTCTTTTGAGATGCTTCCCAAAGAAAGTGCTAATGAAATGTACACTCGCTTGAATGTTCTTGTAGAGGACCTCAATGCTCTTGGGCTCACTCAAATGAGTCAATCGGATGTTGCAAGGAGGATCTTGAGTGTTCTTCCCGTTGAGAAGTATGGTCACATTGTCACCGTGCTTCATCAAAGTGATCTCTCCACCGCAACACCGACTCAAGTATTGGGGAAGATCAATGCTCATGAGATGTACATGCACATCACTCCGGAAGAGGGCTCATCATCTTCCAAGAAGAAAGACTTGGCCTTCAAAGCTAGCCATGACAAGAAGAAGAAGAAGGGCCAAGCCATGATCGTGCAAGAAAGCTCAAGTGAAAGTGATATCGATGATGAATCACTCGCACTCATGGTGAGGAAGACCACCAAGATGCTAAAGAAGCTTAACAAGAGTGGCATCAAGTTCGATGGCAAGAAAAAGAAATTCTTCACAAGTAGCAAGAGAAAGCCCATCTCGGAGATGGATTGCTACAATTGTGGTGAACTTGGCCACCTAGCTCATCAATGCCCTAGACCACCAAAAGACAAGTTCAAGAACAAGAACAAGGGCAAGAAAAATAATTCAAGTGATGAAGAAGATGAGAAGAAGAAGAACAAGCCATACAAGAAGAAGGATGGCAAGAAGAAGGAGGTCTACAAGAAGAAGAAGGGTGGAAAGGCTTATATTGTTGGTGATTGGCTCACCGACATTGAATCATCTTGTGGCTCCTCCGAAGATGAGAGCGATGATGAGAAAGAGAAGGTTGCCGCATTTGTGATGGGGCCATCATCTTCACCGACATCTTCACCACCACCTTCACCGCCTTCTTCACCATCATCGTCCACTACTCACCTATGCCTTATGGCCAAGGGTGAACGTAAGGTACAAAACCATGATAGTGATGATGATGATGATAGTGATAGTGATGATGAATTTGATGCACCTTCTTATGATGAACTTGTAAAATTGCTAAACAAATACACTAAAATCATAAGAAGGACAAGAAGTGAAAATGATGACCTTCAAAATGAAAATGAATCACTCTCATCTAAGCTTGAAAATGCTCAAAACACTAGTGGTGAGCTTAGAGATCAAAATAAAGTTATGTCTTCCACTCTCAAGGAGCTCAAAACCTCTAACAAAGAGCTTAAAGATCAACATGATAAACTTGAGAAGAAGCATGATGAGCTCATCACTAGACATAGCTCTCTAAAAGACAAATACACCACATTAAAAATTGACTATGATAGTCTTGTGGTTGCTAATGAACTTGCTCTTGAGACGCATGATGCTACTAACAATGTTGTTAAGTGTGATAGAGCTACATCCTGTGATGATTTGATCATTGAAAGCATTGAGCAAGGTTCTAGTAGCAAAGGCAAGAGTGTGGTTGAGTCATGCAACCATGATGATTATGCCAAGATCAAGTGTGAGAATGAGAAGCTTGCAAATGAGAACAAGAAGCTTAAAGGTTTGATGGCTCTTGAGAAGCAAACAACAAATGAGTCACTCATTGAAGAGAACAAGAAGCTCAAGCAAGAAAAAGAGCATCTCAAGACCGGCCTAAGCAAGTTCACAAGAGGCCAATATTTGCAAAGTGAGCTCCTCATGAACACCGTGATGAAGATGGATAGAAGTGGTATTGGGTACTTGGCAAATCAAGAGAAGAAAGCAAAAGCTCAACAACAAAGCAAGTCAAAACCCAAGCCAAAGAGATGTGTTGAGTGTGGTCAAGAAGGTCACTTTGCTCATGAATGCAAAACTCCACCACCACAACCCTTGCCCAAGCATGCTAGACCCTTTGCCTTCAATGCTCATTACATGCTAAGAAAAGATTCAAATGGAAAGATGAAAGTCATGTTTTTGGGTCCCCCAAACAAGAATAGGCCAAAGAAAATATGGGTTGCCAAGTCACTAGTTGAGAAAGTCAAGGGCCCCTCTCAAGTTTGGGTCCCTAAACAAAAAGCTTGATCTCTTGTGTGTAGGTGAACTACAAGACCGGTGGATCTCATTGGGTTATTGATAGTGGTTGCACTCAACATATGACCGGTGATCCTCGTATGTTCACCTCCATTGAAGAGAATGGGATATGTCAAGAGAAGATCACATTTGGGGATAATTCAAAGAGCAAAGTCAAGGGTATAGGCAAGATTGCAATATCAAATGATCACTCACTCTCAAATGTGCTCTATGTTGCTTCATTGAGTTTCAACTTGTTATCCGTTGGGCAACTTTGTGATCTTGGCTTCCAATGCTTGTTCACACCAAATGAAGTTGAAGTTTCAAAGATAGATGACAAGCAAGTGATATTCAAAGGCTTTAGATATAACAATCTTTATCTTGTTGACTTCACCTCCGAAGATGCAAATTTGATGACATGTTTGTTCACCAAGACCTCACTTGGATGGCTTTGGCATAGGAGGCTTGCACATGTTGGAATGAGCACTCTCAACAAGCTATTGAAGAAAGAACTAGTAAGAGGATTGAAGGATGTGAAGTTTGAAAAGGACAAACCTTGTAGTGCATGTCAAGCCGGAAAACAAGTTGCAAACACTCATCCCACCAAGGCTTTCATGTCAACCTCAAGAGTCCTAGAACTCCTACACATGGACTTGTTTGGGCCTACAACATACAAGAGCTTGGGTGGTAATCTCTATTGTCTTGTGATAGTGGATGACTACTCAAGATATACATGGACTTTCTTCCTTCATGACAAATCCGAAGTGGCAAGTTGCTTCAAGAAGTTTGCAAAGAGAGCTCAAAATGAATTTGAAGTCAAGATAAAGAAGATTAGAAGTGACAATGGCAAAGAGTTTGACAACACCAACATAGAAGCTTATTGTGATGAAATTGGAATCAAGCATGAAGTTTCTTCAACCTACACTCCTCAACAAAATGGTGTAGTTGAGAGAAAGAACCGGACTTTGATCACCCTTGCAAGAACAATGCTAGATGAGTACAACACTCCCGAGAAGTTTTGGGCCGAGGCAATCAACACCGCATGCTATGCTTCAAATCGCCTCTTCCTCCAAAAGTTTCTTGGCAAGACCCCCTATGAGTTGCTTAATGGGAAGAAGCCGGACGTCTCATTCTTCCGGGTGTTTGGTTGCAAATGCTACATCTACAAGAAGCGTCAACACCTAGGGAAGTTTCAAAGACGTTGTGATATTGGATTTCTTGTTGGTTACTCATCAAAGTCCAAAGCATATAGAGTATTTAACCATACCACCGGTTTGGTTGAAGAAACATATGATGTGGAATTTGATGAATCTAACGGCTCCCAAGGAGCAATTGAGAATTGTGATGATGTAGGTGATGAACCATTGAGGGAGGCCATGAAGAACATGCCGGTGGGAGACATCAAGCCAAAAGATGATGAAGACGATGTGCAAATCATTGATCCACCATCTTCATCACGTGTGCCTCAAGATGATGACAAGAATGAGAGAGTTGAAAATGAAGATACTTATGTCTCTCATGAACAAGCCGAGGCACAAGCTCAAGATGTTGATGCTCCCCATCCACCTCCTCAAGTGGTTGATAGAAGAAACTCACCTCTACTTCAAGCTCATCCACAAGAACTCATCATAGGGAGTCCTTCAAAGGGAGTAATGACTCGATCTCAAAAGCTAGCTTCTTTCGTTGAACATCACTCTTTTGTCTCTTGTGTTGAACCTAAGAATGTAGAAGAAACTCTTCAAGATCCAGATTGGGTGAATGCCATGCATGAAGAATTGAACAACTTCACCCGCAACCAAGTGTGGACACTTGAAGAGCATCCTAAAGGTGCAAGAGTCATTGGAACCAAGTGGGTGTTCCGAAATAAGCAAGATGACCAAGGCATAGTAGTGAGGAACAAGGCAAGACTAGTTGCAAAGGGGTTCTCTCAAGTTGAAGGGCTTGATTTTAGAGAGACCTTTGCACCCGTTGCAAGACTTGAAGCCATTCGTATCCTCCTTGCATATGCATCACATCATGATATGAAATTATATCAAATGGATGTGAAAAGTGCATTCTTAAATGGCTTTATAAATGAACTAGTCTATGTCAATCAACCTCCCGGGTTTGAAGACCCTAGATATCCTAATCATGTTTATAGGTTGTCCAAGGCGCTATATGGGCTCAAACAAGCCCCTAGAGCGTGGTATGAGCGCCTCCGGGACTTCCTCATTGAGAAGGGCTTCACCATCGGGAAGGTCGACACCACACTATTCACCAAGAAGCTTAATGGGGAGATCTTTATTTGTCAAGTGTATGTTGATGATATCATCTTCGGGTCAACAAATGAAGATTATTGCAAGGAGTTTGGTGAATTGATGTCGAAGGAGTTCGAGATGTCAATGATTGGTGAGCTCACATTCTTCCTTGGTTTTCAAGTCAAGCAAATGAGAGAAGGGATTTTCATCTCTCAAGAAAAGTATACCAAGGATCTTCTCAAAAGATTCAAGATGGAAGAATGCAAGCCAATCAAGACCCCAATGCCATCAAATGGACATCTCGACCTAGATGAGGGAGGTAAACCAGTTGATCAAACTCTCTACCGTTCTATGATTGGTAGCTTGTTGTACCTTACCGCATCTAGGCCCGATATCATGTTTAGTGTGTGCATGTGTGCTCGCTTTCAAGCGTGCCCTAAAGAACCTCACTTAAGTGCCGTAAAAAGAATCCTAAGATATCTTAAGTACACCCCAAGCATTGGTCTATGGTACCCCAAAGGAGCTAGATTCCAACTAGTTGGCTATTCCGATTCGGATTATGCCGGTTGCAAAATTGATAGAAAAAGCACATCCGGAGGGTGCCATTTGCTTGGGAGATCCTTAGTATCTTGGTCATCTAAAAAGCAAAATAGTGTGGCTTTGTCCACCGCCGAGGCGGAATACATTGCCGCGGGGGCTTGTTGTGCACAAATCCTATATATGAAACAAACCCTCCTAGACTATGGAGTTGTTCTTGAAAAGGTGCCACTTTTATGTGACAATGAAAGTGCCGTTAAAATTACTAACAATCCGGTACAACACTCTCGCACCAAGCACATTGATATCCGCCATCACTTTCTAAGAGATCACGTTGCTAAAAATGACATATCACTAGAAGGTGTACGAAGTGAAAATCAATTAGCGGATATCTTCACTAAACCTTTGGACGAGGCTACCTTTTGTAGGCTAAGAAGTGAACTTAATGTGCTTGATTCAAGTAACTTTAAAAAATGAGCACGTGTTGTCCCTTGCATTGCATTGTATCATATGTCACGTTTACTTTATCGCAATGCACTTAGGGCTTGGCTAACACGGTTACGATAACCCTCCTTTGGAGGAGTGAAGAAGCCTAACCGTGGATCAAACTTGACAAGCAACCTAGCTTTACTTTCTTGTATTGCATTGCATATGCATGGTTGTTTGTTTTGTCGTTTCTTTTCGGTTTAGCTTTGAGCAACCTCTGTGTTCGTCCATGAATAGAGAGAGCATTTGACACTCCTAAAGGTCCGAAAACTCTATTGCATGGCCATACGTTGCTCCTCGGGTGTTTATTGCCTATTTTCGTAAAAATAATACTAGCCTAAGGCAAAATATTTTAAAAATTTGAGGGTTTGAGTGAGGTCACTCATATCGGGTTCCAATTGGTGTTTATTTGTGTCTCTTTGAATTGGAACTTGATTGGGAGAAGTCGCGTCGAAGTTCGGAACGAAGAATGGCGAAAAACAACGACCGGACGCTGCACCGGACGCAGTGTTGCTTCTCCACCGCGTCCGGTCCCGGTGTCCACCAGCGCGTCCGGTTTTCCAGAAGACAAAGTCCAGATCTAGGCACCGGACGCTGCACCGGACGCGCCTCTGACCACCACCGCGTCCGGTCCCGGCGACCACCACCGCGTCCGGTGCTCCGCGAAGAATTCCCGAGCACTCAGCCATCGGACTCTGACCGCGTCCGGTCTGTCCACACCGGACGCGCCCGGTGACTCCAGGCGCTTACTGGAGTGTCACCGGACGCTGCACCACCGCGTCCGGTGATTTTGACCACCGCGTCCGGTGCCACCGAATCGAGCGGATCTCAGCCCTCATAAAACCGGTTCGTCTTCGCGTTTTTTCTTTTCCTCACCGTACGAATCCGCCGCCGCCTTGTTTCGCCGACCCGCCGTGACCGAACCCGCCGGAGCAACCGCGAACCTACCTTCTTCCTCCTCTCCGGCGGTTCCCATCGCGCTGCGCCGCTCAGCTCGCCCGCATTCGCTCCCTCGCGCAGCGCCCGCACCTCAGCCGCTGTTTGCCGCGCCACTCGCCGCGCCGCCGCCAAACGCCGCCTCCTCTCACCGCCGGCGAGCCAGTCCGCACCGTGGCTCTCCTCCAGCGCCGCTGCTAAGTCCCGTACCCTAGCTTCAACTGCCCTTGATTCTTTCGGCCGAGATTTGAAACTAGGGTTTATCCCTAAACCCTAGATTAGGGTTTGGTAACCCTAACTCAGGTAACGGCTCGACTCGATTCCGTTTTCGATTCAAGTCCTTTCAATTCTCTCGTTAGGGCTTGCCGTTAACCATAACCCTTGATTGCTATCTCGATTGGTCGTTTCAGTGCTCGATCGCCGATCTCGGGAGTTCTTTCGTGAACTAGGTCACCTCGTCCCTTCACCGTCGTCTCGTCGATCCGAGGTAGCTTAGCGTCGTTTCACTTCGTATCTCACGTGCTTGCTATCTAGGGTTTCGTATCTTTAGATATATATATGCTTATTGTATATCTCTCTATTCCATACGTGCAGCGAGTCAGTCGGTGTGTCGGGTCAGATCTGTTTGCTAAATCCGAGGCCAAGCCTGCGGATACGGATTGAGGCCAAGCCTCTCGAGTGTCAGTTCATCATCTCACAGAGGCTTTCAGGCAGTCAGTCAGCATGGTGCGTTGCAAGAATGCCGGTGGTGCTCCTGGTGACGGGGACAACAGTCCTCCCCGTCGTGATGAGATTGCGCGTGGTAAGCGCATCAAGTTTGCAGTCAAGAAGAAGAGGAGGACACTTTCAGATGCAGAGGTCGCTCAGGCTGTGGCAGACGCCGTAGAGCAGGCAGAGAGAGGTGGCAGACGCAGTGGCTTGCACATAGGCGAGCGTCGCTTTCACCTTGAAGGTCGACAGCTCGGCACTGAGGCCACTGAGGGTACCGAGGATACAGCACCTTCAGAGCAGATGTCAGTTGATCCTCCCTCAGAGCAGGCACAGGCTACAGAGACTACACCCGCTACTGAGGCTACCCAGACTACTGAGGCTCCACGGGCCACTGAGGATACAGAGGAGCAGGCAGCTCAGTCTCCACCACGTTGCCGCTCCACACGTGCTCGTTCACAGGTGACACCCAGGCCAGAGGGCCCGCGTCGTGGAGCACGACCTCCTCCCAGAGTTAGAGGGTCACCCCCGGTTGTGCACTTAGACCTGAGGGGTGCTTCTTCACGTCAGGTGAAGAACTTGAGGTTTGTGGAGGTCAGTCGATGGTTTCCACCTGTCAGAGATCCCAGAGCGTCAGAGGGTTTCTATACCCCACTTCAGGAGGACTTCTACAGGGCTCTAGTTGACAGTGGCATAGCTTTCAGACCTCAGAGGGTATGTCGACTAGAGGCATTGGTTGATGTTGTGGGAGAGCAGCTCCGTCCTCACCTGTCCTATCTGCCTGGCTTATCAGATCTACTTGGACGGACAGGTGCTTACTGCGGCACATGGGTCAGGGAGTTCTATGCTTCACTGTGGATTGATCCTGCTCATGAGTTCATTCACTTTGCATTCAGAGGCCGCGACCACAGACTCTACAGCTCCAGAGCTCGAGAGATCCTCAGACTATCTGCTTCTGACACGAGGATCCACCAGTTGTGCTATGGCCAGACTCCACCTCCCAGACGCCCTCACGGCGGTTCAGTGCCACCCACCGACCTGGTTCGACCCTGTTTTCGCGAGCCTTTTGGCGAAGGGTCACGTCGTACACCTGCCAGCCTGACACCTCTAGCCCGAGTTCTGGATGCTATACTCAGACGCACTCTACTGCCCAGACTTGGTTACAGAGAGGGACTGACGAGGATGTAGCTTTGGGTTGTTCACCACCTCGTGACACAGCGACAGTTTGATATCTGGGATCTTATCCTGAGTGAGATGGAGGACACCATTGCTGAGGGCTTCAAGGGTAACCGTCAGCTTCCCTATGCCCACTGGATTTGCTTCATTATCAGATCTGCTATCCAGATGCCACCAGAGATCAGGGCAGAGATTGCCAACACTACTACAGCATTCCCTGACTATGACATCAGACAGCTTTGGGCTTCTATCACTAGAGAGCAGGCTCCAGCACCAGGACAGCGTGAGCGCCCTGATGTTCCTGAGACAGCAGCTGAGCAGGACGCTAGAGTTGACGAGCTTGCCGAGGCAGAGCTCGCAGACCTTGACACTCAGCCTGCCGAGATACCTGAGGATGTCACTTCAGACAGCACAGATGAGGACTACCAGCCCATCCCCAGGTACCGGTCTCCTCGGTCTCACGACCACGAGGCCGGTGGATCTGGCTCAGCCTCCCGCTCAGACCCAGCCATGGTGGCTATCCTTGAAAGGTTGACCCAGGCTCAGGAGCAGCAGCAGCAGCAAATACAGCGCCAGGCACAGGATACAGCTGCAGCACTAGCACAGATACAGGCTCGCCAGGACGAGTTTCAGAGACAGCAGCTAGAGATCCAGAGGCAGCAGGTTGAGATGCAGCGACAGAGTCAGCAGCAGTACATGGATCTTCTGCGGCATCTCATCACAGTTGGGGTTCCTCCGCCTGCATCTATTATGGCTCCGGCTTTGTATTCCAGCGGTCCATCCAGTCAGGGACAGCCGAGCTTTCAGTTTACATCTCCACAGCAGCAGGTTCCCCAGTCTTTTCAGTCCCCGAGCTTCACACCTATCCATACGGGGTTTACACCGTCAGACCAGCCTCGCCCGCACCTTCTGACAGGACACCTCTTGGTGACTTCAGTGCCACCTACAGCGAGTTGACTGGTCAGCCGACACCCTCGCACACGACTACGTTTCACACTTCGTCAGGGTTGTCAGCTTCTGAGGCAGTCGTTCCACCAGTGACAGGGACAGGGACTACAGAGACCATCCCTTCTTCAGTTGCCTCGACAGATCCCCCAGCTACTGGCGCACTTCAGGCTCAGGTTACTCAGACAGATCCACTTGTTGCTACACAGTCAGTGCCTGTTCCTGCTCAGACCCAGACCGCTTCGCAGCCACGAGCTTCTTCAGAGGGTCAGCCAGATAGCTCAGACTCCGAGGGCGATTCGCTTCACTTCGTGATTACTCCGCGCACCTCGGCACCCGACACGACTCCGTCTGTCCCCCCGTCAGATTAGATTAGTTTTTTGGCGCTTGATGCCAAAGGGGGAGAGAGAGTAGTTTCAGGGGGAGTTTGTTAGTGGGTTTTCGTTTTTCGTGTGCTACATTCATGCATATCATGTTTATTTTCAGTATTGCATTCGTGTGACATTGTCGTCGAGTCGTAAAACTTTGAGTCTTAATGTCTTATTCGTCACTGTGATTAATATATGTCACCGTTTTAGCTATAGCTCTAAGGTTGTGCTTCCGTGCCTTACTCCGATTACTTATGAGCTATATCTTTTTGTGTACTAACGCTTTTTGTCTTATCTTATGAAGTACACTCTTTTGGCTTGGAGCACATAAGCAATTCCTAACCTTGTATGCTTATTGTCTTTTGCTTATGTGAACCAAGCATGCTCGAAAACCTTCACTCTAATCCATTGAAACTTAGTGTTGTCATCAATCACCAAAAAGGGGGAGATTGAAAGCATCTAGGCCCCAAGGTTTGGTTTCGGTAATTAATGACAACACTTTATTACCATGACTAACGTGTGTTTTTGCAGAAACATTGGTAAGTTAGGTCATGGAGGTGATAACTGCTTTGAGCACTGTGGCTTCGTGTCCCTTGATGGAAATCGTTTCGATTTTCAAAAGAGTGACGTCAAGATTAAGGACGGTTAGTTCCGGATGACGAAGTGTTGAGACACATTCGGAATAGTCGTTAGGATCTTCGTTTTTCTCTTTTGGCCGTACTATAAAGGGGGGCATGAATGGGTAGCTTGACCTAGGCGAGTCCTATGTTTAGGTGTGGTGCACACTTGTTAAACTTGGCGCTAGGCAACCCTAGATTAGCTCAAGGTTCAGTTAGAAGCAACTTGGTTGAAGTTGCGACGCGTTTCGGGCTGTTTTCCAGGCACCGGACGCGGTCTTCGGGAACACCGGACGCGTCCGGTGTATTCGTTACCGCTGTTAGGGTTCGGCCCTGATCACCGGACGCGGTCCTCGCGAGGACCGGACGCGGTGGTCAGCGATCGACACGTGTCACCGAGAGAGAACGCCCGTCGGACGCGTTACTGGACTTGATCGGCGAGTCCGGTGCGAGTCCAGTAAGGTCCTGAGAGGACCGGACGCGTCCGGTCTTCAGGCATCGGACGCGGCCTCGCGTCCGGTGTGAGTCCAGTAAGCACCCTTGCACGTCGGACGCGTCCGGTGCTACCTGACCGGTGCGTCCGGTGGTTCGATTTCAAAAACGGGTTTTGACCGTTACGGGGGACCGGCGCGTCCGGTGCGTTGCACCGGCGCGTCCGGTGACCCCGTGTCAGAAAGTAACGGTTCGTTTTCTCTGAGGGGTGTATAAATACAACCCCTCCACCTCTTTTAGAGGTCTCTTGCTCATTCAAACATCTGAGAAAACCCTTTAGAGTGCAAGGGAGTGCAAGAGCTCTAGTGAGGATAGAGATTTGAGAATCAAAGTTTGAGTTTCCTCACTAGTGATTCGAGAGTAGCAAGTGTGCATCCACCTTCTCATTTGGGCTCGTTGTGGTCAAGTGAGAGTTCTAGCTTGTTACTCTTGGTGATCGCCATCACCTAGACGGCTTGGTGGTGATTGGGAGTTTGGTGATCATCCGGCGGAGCTTGTGGATGACCCAACTCAAGTTGTGAGCGGTTTTGGGTGATTCGCCGCGACGGAGTGTCGAAGAATCAACCCGTAGAGAGCACTTGATCCTTGCGCGGATCAAGGGGGAGCGACACCCTTGCGCGGGTGCTCCAACGAGGACTAGTGGGGAGTGGCGACTCTCCGATACCTTGGAAAAACATCGCCGTGTTCCTTGCCCCTTTACATTCAAGCAATTACTTTCTCGTATTTACTTTCATTGCTTGTTTTACATTCCTAGAATTGCCATGCTAGACTAGGATTGGAAACTAGGGTGCAAAACTTTTTAACGGTAGACTCTCTAGGAACACAAGTAGGCACTAGGGGTGAATTCCGGCTTGTAGGATTTAATTCTTGCAATTAATTTTTAGAAAAGCCCAATTCACCCCCCCTCTTGGGCATCTTGATCCTTTCAGCTGGGACGAGCGATACGCGCCCTACATAGAGCGGGCGGGCTTCATTGAGATCGTTCGGGTGTACAACAGTTCACTCCCCACACTAGACCCTGCACTTCTTACTGCCTTTGTTGATAGGTAACCTTGCTTTTTCCATCTATTGTCTTTGTTTTGAAAAATTGGGCTGTCAACTTGCCTATTACCAGAAACTTGTAATGATGCAGGTGGAGTCCGGAGACGCACACCTTCCACACATCATGTGGGGAAATGACCGTCACGATGCAAGATGTGAAGATGATATTGTGCCTCAGTTTGGCAGGTCATCCGGTGACTGGGGTCGCCGACGAGTCTAATTGGGTAGAGTTGGTGGAGCAGTTCTGTGGTAGGAGGCCATCAGAGGCAGAAGTTAAAGGCACAAAGTAAGTTCATATTTGCGCCCCATTGAAATCACTGATACAATCATTTCAGCTACATCTATTTTTTTACAATAATACTTCAATTCCAATTGCAGGAAGACATCAGGAGTGTCGACGTCTTGGATAACCCAAAACTTTGGTGCAGGGCCTCCGTTGGGTGCTCCAGATCATGAGGTCGAGGTATATGCAAAGGTGTGGCTGTGGCACTTCTTGGGCGCTTTCTTGTTCCCCGACTCCTCAGGCGACAGCATCAGCTGGATTTTCTTGAGGATCCTAATCCAGCCACTTGAGAATATTGCAACGTATAGCTGGGGTACCGCGGTCCTTGCTTGGACATATCATCAGCTTTGTACCGCCTGTCGTCGCCAGGCGAACAATGCTAACCTAGGTGGCTGCTCATACCTACTGCAAGTATGGATTTGGGAGCGGTTTTCGGTTGGGAGGCCGACTCAACCTCCGCGTTTGCCTGTGAGTACATTGACAACTTTGTTATCGTCATACGACTAAAGAGATTACTGACACCTTGTTTGTGTAAACTTGCAGGAATGGCAACATCAAGACGTTCGCCCCACCGCCCTTTTCATCTGGAAAGACGCTAAGATAGTGAGGGGCGAGTTGGAAAGGAGGTACAAGCAGTACACGGATGCGATAGACGTGTTGACACACAACTACGTAAGTTATATCAACATTTCCTACTAAAGGCACTATCAATAAAATTGATACTTAATTAAGTTTCTTTACTTTGCAGGTAACATGGACACCGTGGTCTAGGTGGGAGCTAGAGGACTACCTTAGTCCGCGCTGCGAGGAGGAAGCGGACGAGTGGCTTTACGAAGGGCCACTTATCTTCTTCCATATCGTCGAGATGCACTACCCTTTTAGGGTTTACAGACAGTTCGGGAGGTTGCAAGGAATTCCACCGCTGTACTCCACCAACGCTCAGCTGCATGGGTACGATGGCAATATGTTTATTCTACTTAAGCGCCTCATTTCTAATGCAATATGGCAATGCAGGATTGATCGGAGGCTTCGGGCCACGCAGAAGAATTGGGCGTTGACGCACGACCAATATTTGAACAGATGGTATAACAGGAATCGTCGTCACATCAACGAAATTCCGCCACACCACCCGGCAAGATGGATGGAGTACCTTCAATGGCTGCAGCGAAGTACGAGGACTCATCTCATGGTCCCGTACACGAACATGCCTGCAGATGCGGCCGATGAGGATGACATCGCCGATGCGTTCGACGATGCGCAAAGGAGGCAAACACAACTTCTTAGGGCCCCTCTCAATAGATACGTGGTAAGTACTTTGCACTTATATTCTAAAACAAGGTAAGGGGTTGAAATTTCAATTGAAATGATCGAGTTAACGTTGTGTGATGTTGTAGGCACAACAGTTGTCGAACTACTCCGAGGAAGCTTCCAGGCAACTTTTTCGGACTAGGGACGACAAGACGAACCCTCTTCGCGCCTTCGTCAAGGTACTTTTGATAGTAACATTCGTGACTACAACTCAGTTACCTTTAAAATTCACGCTTAATAATGCTTGTTGTCATCTAAATCTGTAGAGAATGAAAAAAGGCTGCAAAAAGTTGGCTCAAAAGCTGAGCCGTGCGGATACGACTTTGGACATACCGTACAACCCCACGTGGTCCAGGAGCCAGACGATGTCCACCACAGCTGCTTCTGCTAGCGACACCAGGGCTGCGTCCTCGTCTATTCATACTCCGCAGGATAGAGGGAAGGGTCCAGCGGCTCCGGACGATGTGGATGAGGCACTTCAGTATGACACAACGAGTGGCGACGACGACGACGACGAAGAGGACGTTCCACAGTGGGATTACACCGGTCACGAGGAGATGGGTGCCTCACAGCTCTACGGTGCTCCTTTTGGTACACAGGGGTCGACTACACACAGCAGGAGAACTACACACCAGCCGAGCAACAGGTTCGTATGCTTTGCTTTCTCTTTAATTGTACTGTTCTTAGATCAACATTTATAGTAGCTCATCAGGTTGCTTGCTTGCAGGGGCCATCGTCGACGCAGCAGCTCGATCGTGGACATAGGCGACAGCGCGAGAGGCAGCAACGGGACCGCACAGACGTTGGCTGGAGAAGCAACGTGGTCCCTACAAATCCAAGGAGGCGACGGAGACCGCGAGACCCCTACACCCCTGGCCAGTGCCGGCCCTAGGGGGAGGGCATGAGGTGCGACAGCCAAGGGCCCATGTAGGGGAGGGGCTCAAGCCCAGGTATATAAATCTCATGCCCTATAGTCTATTAGACATCAGGAAACTAATGAGAAGAGAGTCAAATAACTGGCCAGCCGGCCCAAGAAGATTAGCGGCCTTTCTGGCTTTGTTTCCCAGTTTTCACCACGGCCTGCCTTGGGCAGAGAGGAGGCGAGGAGCCGCGCTGCAGTGACGATCGCAAATTGCGACTCACGAGTTCATGACGCGCTCACGCGCCGATGCCCGAGTCCCAACGCACACACGTGGAGTCGGACAAGGCGACGAGCCACGCCGCCGAGTCTGAGAACGGCGCACGACGGTGGCGACTAGGACCAGGCAGGGCTCCATGACGACAACATCTTGGTTCTTGCCTTCTTGCAAATTGCGATAAGTTGTTTCAATTCATGTGCAGGCCCTAGGTATTTTTTCCTTGTTCATTTTTAATCTAAATTAATTATTTGTATAGTATTCTAGACTTCTATTACTTTGTATTACCTCTGGCCCTAAAAGAATGCAACTATGATATGCGTGCCAGTTTAAGGGCTTCATGTTTGACCAAATTTCTAGTAAATAGTATTCACGTTTATGGCTCCAAATTAATTTACTATGAAAATACATTTTGTAACTAATCTGATGGTATTTATTTGATATTATAAATATTTATACTTTTTTATCTACAATTGGTCAAACTTGATATACTAAAACATGACACTGTTCCAGAATTGCATTTTTTTGGGACAGAGGGAGTACTCATATAGTCATGTTTTTCTTCTAATTTAGTCATGTTAAAATAAAAATATATTATTGGATTTGCTTTTTTCCTTTACAAGTAAAATTGGCACTTACATAATATAAGATTTTATACATGGTCTAGAGGGACTGTCGCGACGAGCTCGTCAGAGGGACTGTCGCGACGAGCTCGTCAGAGGGCCCTCACGATCCTAGGACCGGCCCTGCCCCTGGCGATTAGTAGAGTACCCATATTTAGCAGACGCCGGACACATATTATCATAGTTATGTAGTGCTAGAACAATTAAATTATGTGTAGGTGTAGCAGCAGTACTCTACTTGGTTATTTCGATTCGACTAATGTAGTTGGTAACACTCGTTTAATCTTTGCCGTAAACGCAATTATTTGTGACGATCAGTTGACCCAATTATTTGTGACGATCAGTTGCCGTAAACTAATTTCGATTCGACCCCTGCCATAAACTTGCTGTAAATCACTCAACATGACTTCCTGCATTTGTGACGATCAGTTGACGCAAAACGAAATGCAGTTCCTGCGCGGTCGAAGTTTCAGGGCAACCCCGCCATGGGTGGGGGCGGGTTATGGGAACCCCGCCATGTACCATGGCGGGGTACCCCTAACCCGCCCCCACCCATGGCGGGGTTGCCCTGAAACTTCGACCGCGCAAGAACTGCACTAAGAAACTGTATTTATACACTGCCGCGATAAACCACATAACAATCTTAGTGAGTGGACCAACAAATGAAACGAATGACGATGTGATAACGAAAATATTACAATGACATGTTTCAAAGTACAACACTGACAAAGTACACGACACAAAGTTTCTACGCCACTACAAACGACAAACACTAACAACGACAACGTGAAGACGTGACAATTTAAATTATTACAAAGACACTTGTACGTCAATCAAATTGCGTGCACCACTGCGTAAGCAACTCGTCTTCGGACTCTGAATCCTCCACTACCACCTCCTTACCCTTGGTGGCCTCGACTGCCTTGGCTTGAGAGGCCTGACGCCGGTAGTAAGCCGCCTCCGCCTCGTCCGCGGCCTGAGAGTACAACTCGGCCTCTTCTTGGGTCATGTCTGTTGGCCCCCATGAGTCGAACAGCGGTGTCTTATGGCTCTGGTACGCTGCCTGACCCTCCTCTACTGCAACATCCTCCTCGGGCATCGATCCTAACTCCTCTGCAAGACGAAGTAGCTCGGCTATCCTTCCCATGTCGTACGCATCCTCGTCCTGAGGGTAGCCCAATTCTTCGGCTAGACGAATGAGCTCGCCTATCCTCCCGGTGTCGTCGTCTTCCTCCGGCTCGGCCTCCTCGTCAACCACAATCGGACGACTTGCGGTAGCACCCACTCCTGCGTGCCGCTTTACTGTCCTATTCTCCGTGTACCTAGCACGAGCCATATCTGCTTCCCAGCCGCCGGTGCATCCAATCTCTGCAAGTACAAAATGCAAACAATTAACAGGATCTTTGCAATGACTTTATTGACAGTAAAACAAAGAAGTTTGACTTTCCAAAAATGCAATGACTCACTCGCACATAATGAGTCAATAGTATCGTTCAAGCCTTGCATCTCTGCTCTCGCATCCTCCTCTGCAGCCTTCCTTGCATCCTCTTCAGCCTTTCGTGCCTGGTACTCCTCTACATCCTTCTTCTTTTGCTCGTACCACTTCTTCCACGCAATACTCTCCGGGTTACGAACACGTAGGTCTTGGGCCCGTCGTAGCATTTTCTTCTTGTGGCTCTTAACGAAATCAGTGACGTAGCTTGCAGGATATCCTCTGCTATTGCGAACTGCTACCATTGTCTTATACTCATTTTTGAAATTATACACATCATAATATGATTCCCACTTGCATTTCTGAGTGCTCTGTTGCAACAAATAGATGAATACAAAGTTAGAGTACCAGAGTTAACAAAATAAACCATTACCGCCAACTGTCAACAGTCCTAGCAAACCTCGTCATAATCGATCATGTGGCCACAGAAGTGCCCAATACCAAGGCCTGAAGGGACAAGGCCGTAGCTCGCTTCAACACCACATTTGCACATCACAGGAGGCGCAATAGACCTCCTCTTCTTCTTCCAGTCTGGCACCTCCACATTCTTCTCCGGCTCCGGCCAATGGCTCTTTGGACCATAGATCCATTCCTTGAAACGGCACTTTGGAAAATCATGATCCTACAAAATCAAAACAGTAAAACACACATATAGAACGTGACATTCCAAGGTTCACTCAAACCTTACCTCATGTCGTAGAGGACAAATGAACCCTTGTTCATTGCGTGGGTTTATCACGGCTTGCTCTCCGCAAAGGCACTTTGGAGGATCCTCGAGCCGCCGTGCCGATGCTACGGCCTTCTCTTCGTCCGTCATAGGAGGAGGGTTTGGAGGGGGCGGAACCCAGCGAGTAAACACCTCACGCTTGCAATGATCAATGCCGGGGTAGAAAAGGAGAATCCTTGGATCAAACTTGTCCGGGCCATCGATCCATTGGAAAAAAAGCACCGGAAGTAGGGCTATACAAAAGTTTCAATTATCTCATCGCGAATACAACATCAGCAACCAATAAGAACAACAAAGGGCACAATTACTTACGCTACAACTATAACATGTGTAGAAGCAACGAGCCGCAGTATCGGGATGTCTCGACTGGCCCACGTGTGCCGGATGACCACAATCACAGTTAGGTATAGGTTCCTCGGGAGGAACGGGCGCATCCTTACAAGACACGTCGGGGTACATCTCTCTAGGACGACCCTTTTTCCTCCAAATCGACTCACGATACGAGTCCTCCATCTAATAAAACGAAACGATTTCAACACAAAGCGATACACGCAGAGAAGGGGTGGCCGGAACAAGGAGCGACGATGGGCCGATACCTGACGGGGAGGAGGGAGGGACGCCGGAGAAGGCCGCTGAGGGGAGGGGAGCTCGGTCCTGGGGCGCTGCGGGAAATGGAATGGGTGAATGACCAAAAACAAGAAGTGCCCGGGCTTTTATGTGGCCGGGGGTGTACCCCGCCATGCATCATGGCGGGTTAGGGCTACCCCGCCATGCATCATGGCGGGGTACACCCCTGCCACGCTGGCGAGGTGCTCTGCCACCCCTGCCACGTCGGATGTGTACCCCGCCACCATGCATGGCGGGGTTCAGTGCATTTGCTCAGCCATACATGGTGGCGGGGCCAAACGGGTTAGATTTAAAAAAATTTTGAAACAAGGGTTAAATTTAAAATTTGTTTCAAATTTGGGCTAAAAATAAAAAAAATTCCAGTATGGCCAGGCAGGGCGTAAGGCTGCCCGCAGTGGGTACTCCAAAGCGATACTCTAAAGTTTTAGAGTATGAATATAGACATCCTGTTCGGCAAACTGTTTTTGTGGCTTATAAGCCGGCTGTGGCTGTTTTGCTGTGAGAGAAAAATACTGTTCCACGGCTGATAAGCCGTGCTGATAAGCTCAGCCGAACAGGGTGAGAGTAAAAACTGTTGCACTGGGTACTCTAAAACACTATTCTATCATTTCTTTCACTTTATATATAGCGTGGTGCGGTACATACTCTATCCATCACGGGGGGGCCTACGGCCGGCGAGCGGCGCGCGAGAGCTGCTGGAGGCAGTGTCAGAGTGGGCAGTGGCGGCCCTCACTAGCTAAACAAAGAAAAAAAACGCTATAACTCACAAACCAAAAATTCAAATTAAATTCTGATTGCACCATTAAATTCGTCTCAATAAATTCTTCAAAACTAGATCACACATGGATATATTTAGATAAAGTGATAAGTGGGTCCCACAGTAGATAGAGAATGATATAGAGGATGTATGGGTGCGGAAGAATTAAGTATAGAGGAGAGAATCTTGTTGACTAGGACATATATAGGATGAATGTAGAGGTCAATGAGTGCGTATAGACTAAGAGCATCTCCACCAGTTCCCCAATAAAACTCCCCCAATAACTTAGTATTGGGGTAGCCCAATATTTACTTTTTGGGTTATTGGAGGAGATGCTTTTGCAGTTCCCCAATATCTTATCCCCAATATGTGATTTTGGCCCATATTGCAAATTCTGGGCCATGTTGGAGCAAATTGACCTATGAATATTTTTCACGTCAAAATAAGTTGTTCACGTCAAAATTGACCCATATTGGAGCAAATTGACCCAAAGATCGAAAATGCAATAACAGTTTGTTCAACAATAAGAAAATGAAATTAAACATACTCACACAAGGATATATCATAAACAAGATATAAAGAGAGATGACATGACATTGTTTCTAAGTGCAGAATCACCAATGGGTGTGTTTGCGCCAAAAAAACAGAGGATTGGGGGAGGTTGCAAGTGCCCCTTTATTTGAGGGGAGATGGGTGTTTTTTTGGTGGCCACCAAAAATTGGGGGAGGTATTGGGGCACTGTTGGAGCATGAAAATTGATCTATCTCCTCCAATAATTCTGTTTTATGGGATAAGGATTTGTTGGAGATGCTCTGAAGGCTCTTTTCCGGTTGTGCTGATACGTAGAATAGAATAGAATAGAACGATAGGAGATGCCATGCTACGGACGGACGGACGGAGCACCCAAGGGCGTCAAGTGCAGCAAGCTACTGTAATGCTGAATGCTGATGCCGATACGCGGCATGGCATGGCATCGCATCGCATATATAGCGAACGCACATGGCATGACACGAATGCCGCTCGTGTACAACCAGCTTGTTTGTTTGAGCTTATCAGCTAAATCAACAGTCATTCAGTAATATTTTTCTCTCATAATAAATCAGCGAATAGTACTTTTAGCCATAATAAACCAGCGAAACGAACCGGCGTCGTTGAGACCAAACAAGCGCAGGAGTCAGCCGGACGATCGAGGCGCGCGGAGATCAGATCAGATTGTTGACCAGAAAAATGGCCCAACCGAAACACACACGAACTGGTGGTTGTTTATCCCGCTAGTTTGCGGCTGTGATTCGGCATGCTCATTGCTCAGCTGGCAACCACGGTAGTTCCGGCGCACATGTGCTTGCCTTGCCTCGCCAATACAATACTGGCCTGCTACAATTTCCCCTTCTCATGTGCTTGTTTATCCTGCTTTTTTGTTTTTTAGCTTTTTTTTTGAAAGATTTTCTCAAATACGTCTCTGACAGAAAAATTTCAGGAAATGGACCCAGGGCTTGGCGCCATCCACGCTGGCGCCAAGGTAACACAGCTTGGCGCCGTTGACGTTGGCGCCAAGCCCCCATGCCACTTGGCCGATGACGCTGAGCTGGCGCTGACGTGGCAACACCTTGGACTGCTACAATTTCTCCTTCCATGACTTAACATGAAACCCTTTTTACCACGACTTAAAATTTCATCTTATAGTAAAATTAGGGTCCAAGTCATGGTAAAATTTTAAATATCCAAGTCCAAAACATGAAACCATTTTTCAATATCTAAGTCATGGTAAAATTTTAAATTTATAAATATCCAAATCACAGTAAAAATCCAGACTTATCCATATTTCCATCCCCATCCCATAGTAAATTTAAAGACTTAGCCAAATAAATCTAGATTTTTGCTACGGCTTGGATATGTTAGAATACCGACTACCATATGATAGATATATGGAAAAATAGCTTTTTAACCTGACTTGACATTTACAAATTTGAAATTTTACCATAACTTGGATATTGAGAAATGTGACTAATTCTAGAGTTTTTATAGTAACTTTCTGTTTGATCACTTAGAACAACCTAGAAATAGTTAGGATAAAAAATGATATATATGGTAACAGGTCTGTGGCGCCAGACTTGGCGCCAATGACAATGGCGCCAAGCTTGGCGCCAATGGTGACGGTGCCAAGGTGCTGCCATGTCAGCGTCAGCTCCGCGTCGTCGGCCAAGTGACATGGGGGCTTGGCGCCAACGTCAATGGCGCCAAGCTGTGTTACCTTGGCGCCAGCGTAGATGGCGCCAAGCCCTGGATCTATTTCCTGAAATATTTCCGTCAGGGGCGTATTTGAGAAAATCTTTAAAAAAAAGGTTAAAAAAAAAAAGACGCCCCGTGTGCTGGGTACTGCCTTCATCATCGGGCGCATAGTTTTTCCTTGCCGCGCGCAACTACTCCACGCTTCACGACACTCGACACAGACATCACGGTCAGAGCCCCTGCTCCCTTCCTTGTCGGTGTCCGGTAGACAGACGACGGTGCCGGCGCGACGTCGATTTCTCGCCGTACTACAGTACACATTAACACTGCTGGCCGCTTGGCTGTGCCTGCTGGCTACTGATTACCAGGCTGCTGGCTGGCACGTTGCCCAATATCAGAAGCTACAGTATTTTGGTTTCCTTCGGATTCGGAATTGTGGTTTGTACAATTGTACTGTATGGAAGCGAGCGCGCCGTACCACTACAGCCAAGCACGTTGCATTGCACCGGGGGCCGACCGACCGGGTGTGCGGGCACGGGGCGATCGACACCCAGCCCTACAGGGAGGGTACAGGCGTAGGGCCGGAGTAGAGATCCCTCACAATCTAACTACGGGGGGTGGGAACCCGCACATGCCGGTGGAGGTGTCGCCGGCCCCCTTCCTTCCTGGAGCCGCTTGGCTTGGGCGCTTCCGTCCCCACCCACCCACCCCCCCCCCCCCCCCCCCCCCCCCCCCCCCCCCCCGATCGAAGATTCCCACGCGCCCGACGACGGCAGGCGGCTCCACCGCTACTGCCACCAACCGCACCGACCGCACGGCCGATCAGCAACGAGAAAAGGCTATACGTCCCGCGGTCCATGATTGCGCTTGCGCCTTGCGCGCGAGCGCTCACCTCCGGGCTCTGCACTGCCGATGTGCCCCGAGCCTGGTATGCGCGCGGCAGCGGCAACAGTACCGTCCGTCCACCACCCCTACGGCCGGCCCTACGTGTACAGCCAGTATGTTCCATCCCGGGTGTATTATGGCTAAAAGCTAGAGTGAGGACTGGAGAGCACAGATCTCACTGGCTGGACTCCAGCACCGCCTGCCGGACGAGGGGGACAAAAAACTTGATGGTCCTCAATGCACAAAGCTGCCGTTGATCGGGGCCGCTGTGCGCTCTGCACCTTGAGGGCTCCTCCGAAAACAGAGCATCAAGTCTTTTGTGTCATGTCATGTTCTGATCTTAAAAAGTCAGTTAGCAATTGTCATGATTTGCGTTTAGAGGAACTGCTACGTCAATGGACAATGGGCCAGTTGTTTCAATAGATGTCGCGGGTACAAATCCGTGGTTCTGAATTCAAAACCTAGAGCAAGTCAGAAATTGTTTATCTCCGTTTCTTTGTTGTTCAGCATACTAACATAACACTTGTATACATATATAACTTAAATTACTCACAATTACTCTATATGTTTTTCCTTCTCTTTCTACAGTTGCATCGAAGTATCATAACTTTATTTGCGCTTCACATGCGTCTAGTTGAAAATTTAGCAGGGATTATATGCGTGTGCTTAACATGAAAATCGATGGCTATGTGCATACATGTATATAAGGCTGGATAACGAGGCTCGTTAGGATAACGAGCTAGCTCGGCTCGGCTCGTTATCTTAACGAGCCAGAAAGCCAGCTCGGCTCGGCTCGTTATGAGCTCGAGCTGGCTCGTTAGGCTCGCGAGCCAGGCATAAAAAATACATAAAATATAATATTTGCATTTATCTAAAGCTTAAAAATATTAATAATATAAAAATAATATATTCAATGACCTTAAATCGAATAAAATATTCATATGAGCTAACATATCATCCATTTGTGAAGTGCAAGACATGAAGTAATACAAAACTAATATAAGTTATGATGACTTTTTCCCTAAAACTACGGCTCGTTTGGCTCGCGAGCGGCTCACGAGCCAGCTCGAGTTGGCTCGTTATAGCTAACGAGCTAAAATCCTGGCTCGGCTCGGCTCGTTATCATAACGAGCCGAGCTTAGCCGAGCCAGCCACGAGCCGAGCGAGCTAACGAGCTTCGAGTTTTTCGTCCAGCCTTACATGTATACATGGTGTGTATGGTAACATACATTATGCATGTGTAGAACTTAGTTTTTGTACAGTAGAAGCTAATCTCGGAAGCATATCTGGAGTTATTGAGGTTAATAGTAGATGTGGATAATTTAGATAAAAAATTAGAGGTTTGTTGTAGATTTCACGGTACCTTTGGTGAATAATTTGAATTAAGATTGAGGAGTTACTTTAGGTTACTCTTTACGACTGTGATAACATTGATGGATAATTGATTAGAAAGTTCCAAAGGCTAGTACTGATGATGACTAAGATCCATCAAATGGATATAGCTGGCTGTTTTTTTCTTTTTTTATGAGCATTTTTTAATGTGTCTCACAAAGATTAATGGAGAGGCTAAAAAAAGTATATGGGATTAAGTCACTTAGAGGGAGTTTTGAGTTTTCATATTAATTTTTCGTTTCATTCAAAAGAGTGTCACATAAAAACACTGATTGAACTATCCTATACAATGAATTGTTTCTTTACTTGTTTTGTTATAACTAATAAGCAATACTTACAAACTAAGAGTACACACATGATGAAGATGAAGCCTTTTTTCATCTTTCTTTCCAGTAATTCTTTGCCACATGCCCACATTGCAAAAAAAACGTTGATATAGAATGTTTAATTAAAAAAAAACTTTGGCTAGAAATAAAACTTTCACTAATGGAGCGTCGATCTGGTCGGAGGACCATGTGAGTGACAGTTCGGAATAGGAAATGGAGACCGCGGCTGGGCGATACATTATTATTATTACTCTATAACGACAGCATCTTCTTCTGGTCCCCGTCAAGGCTGATGCTATCCGATTACCTACCCCTTCAATCAATTATCCGAAAAAACCCACATCCGCCACATGATGAACACTACTCCGAGCTGTGAACGGGCATGGGTCGCGAGTGTGTGTAGTATGCATGTGTCTTCTTCTGTTTGTAAACAGTGCACTGACAATTCTAGATGGTCCGTGAACATATCACTACAGTTCACTACTAATCAACAGCCGAATAAATGTTCCTTATGAGCTAGAGAGAGAGGGACAAGACACCAAAGCCTACGCCGGAGTGATGACGGTTACTGGCTGGTGGTTCAAGCAGGATGGTCATTGGTTTCCTAAAAAAAAAGATAAATTTGTTGTAGGATACTCACTCCGGTCCATTTTATCTAGCGCAAATTAGAATGATACGGTCTCCGAAATTACACTTCGACCATTCATTTGCTTTATATTATATTATTTATGGGTTATAAACTTATAATCATTGGATAGTATAATTTCTTGAAAATCTAATCATATAAAGTTTGTATTATAATAGTTAAAAACTATTAACCTAATTATTAGTTAAAGTTTTTCAAATTTAAATCTTGATATGCGTATGCGCTAGATAAAATGGACCGGAGATAGTATTTTTCCAATGTTGATATTTGCCGATGCATAATACTCAGTGTTGTCTTTAGTAATGTGGCACTATTTATTGTAACAATTACTCACTCTCAGACACTGACTATTAAAATAATAGTTTTAGGAGTGGATGGGAGAAAAAAGTTAAAAGTGACCATTATGCCCACTACAGCCATTTACACCACATATTTTGACTTTAGGCCCGTTTGATTTCTAAATTATTCAGTTTAACTCCCATCACATCAATGTTACGACAAATGCATGGAGTACTAAATGTAGACTAATTGCATGCATATCGGCACAGATTAGGAGTAATTTACGAGACGAATCTATTAAGCCTAATTAGTCCAAAATTGAAAACTTTTTGTCAAATAAAACGAAAGTGCTACAGTGTTTGTTAAACTTTAACACCTCTAACCAAACAGACCCTTATATATAAAGTTATGAAATTTTTTAGATAAGTATTAAGGGTTATGGTGCAACATAGCTCAAGGGACTACATATGCAAAAGTTAGCTTTGAACTATAATATACTAAAAGTTTGATGACAATATAGATTTATTAAAGTCCTTTTTAAGACTATAATTTATGTATGCTATCTTATTGTCTTCAAACAAATATTTTGAAAGTTATTAGTAATCACTTCAAAAGTTTAACCTCAGCCTTTTCCAAAATGAAAAAAATTGTGTAACTCTAGGGTGCACTCATGTAAACCTAAAATCCATTAATCTAGCCACAAGTCTACAAATGGTACTCCAAAATTAGCATGTGTCTATTGATGGTTCTTAACTCAAATAATATGATCACCAAAATATAATAAAATGACAACATTTCATAATGCATCATAGCAAGATGGGTCTTAATTTAACAAGTTCCACGCGTCCTAGTGCTCTATAGTTGTTTTACAGGATATGTGTCACAGAACCTCCTAATTATGATGGCCCACAAGTACACGTCATTGCCATAATGACCTCTGACAGTCGTACTTATGTTCACCATAACTTAAAAGGCCTGCTTTCCTCCGAACAGGATCCAATCACAGGAGTATTGCAATATTACAACAGTTTATTCAACAGAGTAAAGTAGCGGAAGTCTTACAATAACATAGGTTTACAAACCAGTTTTCAAACTTCAAACCTTATGTACATTATTACAAACCATTAGTAGAGAAGTATCGGTAGTAACTTTATTACATCACACAAGCGAGATGCCCTGCCCAAAGGCCACACAGTCTACTCGTCGTCGCTTTCTTCAACCACGACGGTCATGCAACAAGGCTCGAAGCAGACTTGTTCATGAACCGCACCTGCAACAAGGGGTTCAACAAACCCTGAGTACAAAGGTACTCAACAAGACTTACCCGACTAAGACAAAGACTCCAAGGGCATGCTAGCTTTAGGGAATCAAGGTACGGGTAAATCAGAATCAAGATTTTCTTTTGCAGAAAAGCTTACTAAGGTAAGTCCTTATCTTCAATATTTTACTTTTACCATTGATGGTTCATTAACCAAATCTAGGTGATCCTAATCTAGATCAAAGTAATTATCATCACAACCTTTCTCATTCTTTCTTTCAATTTCAGTTCTTAACTACGATGTTGGTGCAAGGCCAAGACTCCTTTCTCGTAGAGTAACGACGATTCGAACCGCTTCATATACCCAGCTGGGGATTCCTAACCACACGACATATGTAGAACCGAATCTAACATATATCAACTCTTACCCGAATAACCCAAAACCAGAACGTGTCCATCGCCACCCGAGAGCACAGTACTCCTCGAACCCGGCCACATTCTAGCCCCGAGGGTACACGTTACTCTCGCCATCTCTCCACTCCCAGTGCGAGGTTGGACGTTCTCGTAATGGACTAGCCAAAGTAAGGCTTACCCGCCAGGGGCACATGGCTAGTACTAATAAAAACTCCATGACACGAGGGCCAACAACGTACGGTCCTTAACTGATAAGGCGGAAACAATACATTGGGACTCCTCTCCCAATGCACGTTAGCAGTGGCCAAACCACCCGCCCGATCTTACAAGTTCATTCACATATTTCATTATTCATTCAGAATGCCGTCATGGCTATGTAAACATTTCATTTAAAAGCTTAACTTCTAAGCATAGCGAAGCATACTACGCATTTTCTGTAAAACAGGTATCAAGGTAGTATTGCAATAATCAAGGATGATAATGCAGCAATTAGGTTATCACACAACTCCTAATTACTTAATGCAGTAAACCATAATATAAATAATAAAACATTTATAAAATTCAAGGTAGGGTTTAAATGCACCGGGGCTTGCCTTGCTCGAACACGACGACTGACTCAGACTCGGAGACTCCAACGTCTGGTCCGGAACCCACTGACGATCGCTCTTCTCCGGAAGCTTGCTCGACGACTTCGGCTTCTTCGAAAGCGGTGACTACACGAATACATAACATGCTTTAACATGATGCTCAATAATAAACATGATGCTTGATGATAACATGCCACGTTTACGATTCGAGTACAACTTCACTTCACGGTACAGTCGTAAACAGAAAACCTACTAACTAGTAGCAACGAGTTTCCGCGATACCAGCTTTTAACCTAACAAGTTACTAACGAGCTCAATCATAAAATTAAAGTGCCAGAGATCACAAAAGGGTAGTGACCTAAGGACATCACTCAATCAAAAGGCACACAACACTTAAAGTTCTCAAATTAACACTTATTTTCTATTTAAATAATTAGGGCATAATTAGAAGTTAATCAAACTTTATCTAAACAAGTTCAAACTTTTTCTATGGGTTAATAATGATTTATAACAGTGCCATAATTAATTTCATAATTTTTGGATAAATAAATAAATTATTAAAATTACTGGAAGTTGCATTTAATCTTTATTGGAACCAATTATTTCTACTGCATAAAGTATTCAAATTCATGATTTAACATTTTTCCTAGATAGTTTATACATTGGGAAGCTTATACAAAAATTTTCATGAATTTTGGAACTCTACACAATTTTTAAACAAATAAACAAATAACAATACTATTCATTTATTTGAAAAAGAAAAACAAAAACGAAAACAAAAACCGAACTCGGGCTGCTTCTCCTCGGTCCGGCCCAACTCGGCGGCCCGTTATCGCGCCCGCGCTCGGCCCAGCCCAGCTTCGCCCGCGCTCTCTCTCTCGCGCTCACTGACACGGTGTCTCCACCTGTCATCGCCTTCCTCTCGCTCTCCCGCGCGTTCGCTTGCTTCCCTGCGGTGGCCGGCCGACGACCGGCGAACCAAACGACTAACCGAGCTGACCAACATCTTCTACACGACCTGGCGAACCCGTTTTGCTACTAAACGCCCTAGCTCAAGCTCCGGCAACAGCTCACCGACGACGGTGGCGGCTCGACGGGGACGGTGATCGGCGACTCGACGGTATAAAGCGGTAGCGGTTAAAGCGAGGGGTCAGGGAGCATCAGGGGCGTACCACGATCACGATGGAGTGATCGGTTGAAGCGGGGAGGCACTGGAGGCGGCTGGCGACGGTGGCGGAGCTCGACTGGAGCGGCGGCGACCCGAGGTGGAAGACGACGGCTCCCCGGCGATCCAGGCGGAATTGGGCTAGCTCAGCTGGTTCACAAGATGCGCGAGGGTGAGGCGGAGCTAAGGGTGCTGTTAGCGTGGCCGGAGACGGCTTGGTGGCGGCAGCGGCGAGCGGCGGAGCTGCGGTGGCGGCGATGGCGAAACCGACGAACGCCACTGTGAACTACGGTATTTATAGAAGGAGAACGCGTCTACAGAGCCGCACTGCAGTGCCATCACGCTGGCGATCTCAGCGCGCTCGAGAAGGTCGTGGAAACGGCCACGGCGGCGATCGGCCGGCGCCCATACCGCGCGGTGGCCGGCGGTGATACGCCGAGCACTGTAGCTGTCCCCCCCCAAATTTTGAAATTCAACTGTTTTCTCAAATTACTTTCAAATTTGTATAACAACTTGAAAATCTTCCAATGTATGAAATCTTCAGAATTTCAAGCTCTACAAATTTGATATTGAACATTTTTTCAAATTCTGCTTGGATTTTGAAATTTGAGTTTAAATTCAAAAAGGGACACATTTTTCAGATTTGGTAATTTAGAAATTACTTTTGATTTTATATTGAAACTTCAAAATCTCCAAACATCAAAGTTGTTTATCTTGACCAGATCTACAACTTTGCTGTTCAAAACTTTTTCAAATTCAGCCTCCATTTTAAAATCTTAGTTTGGGGACAAAAATGATTTAAAACTGAAATTTGCTTATTTTCAAAATTACTCCACATTTTACACTAAAACTTTGAAAACTCAAAACACCAAAGTTGTAGCCCTTGAAAAGTTCTACAAACTTGGTTTTGAACTTTTTCCCAAATTTTGTTTAGATTTTGAATTATTTCAAAAGGGGTAAAACAGGGTTTTGAAATTTAGGGTTTTTGGAGGGATTTCAAATTGGAATTTGTTTCTACTTTGATTTGTGATTACTTAGTGATCAAAACCTCACCCAAGGGCATCATTTGGACCAACATGACATAGTTGACCAAATGTCACTCTTGGTTGACCAATTCACTTTCGAAATTGTTTTACAGTTCTCCCCAGATTTGAATTCGAATTCGAATCGGAAAACTCGCGACAAGTTTTGGGACTCCAATTCAAACTCAATTTTGGAGCTTCATTTTAAATGTTGTACTTAAGCTCATACCCTACACTTGACACTAGTGTGCAACACAGTCGCGCACCTCAAATTACGCAGGGCATGGACTAAGTATTTGCGGTGGTATTCGAAATTAGGGTTTTCGGTTTCGGAGCACACCACAGAGAAACACATTCAACCTAATGAAGTAAACTTGTTTTTGTTGATGCATAACAATGTTAACCTAATAGGGATGCTTTGCAATGCATTATGATGACATGGCAGATTAATTAGCACTATAACACCCGGGGTGTTACAGCATGTCAAAAATACACATGAAAAGATAATGTATGGAGCATTTATGAATTACAAAAATACTTAATTCAAATATTTACCATTGTAAAATAATATTAAATGCTGAATTGAAGTGCATCATTGTAAAGAGCTCATCGAAATAATCAAAATAGACATATTATTTTCCTAATTTGGAGCTCATATGAAAAACCATCCAATTCAAATAGAACCATCGGTTCAACCAGTTTTTACCAGGGTCCGATTACATGGATGGTCTTTGAAGCAAACTAAACAGCTATAGTCATATCTGATTCGGTCTTTTACTGTTCGGACCGCCCGTTTGATCTGGTTCTACTAACTATACCTACGCCAGGCAAGTTTTCATGAGGGCAAACCAAACAAGCTTAGCACTAACGTATAAGGATGAAAAAGGTCGAAAGTGGTACTGCAATACTGTTTCTCTATTTTTATCAAAATATGTAATAAAAAAGGGTAAAATATGGCTGTGCTAAAATCTCGATGATAGTATCATAATATTGTAGGTTGATGGTGTCCATCCCAACCTGCGAGCTCCTCCCACAAGTCAAACCCTCTACCTGTCATACTATGTTACCAAGTCACGTTCTTTTATTTGTCTCCAATGGCGTGCCATTGGATCTGCCACTAGCTTCCCCCATGTCCACTTGGTTTAATTTTTTTAACAAGGTTCCATATATTCACTGTATTAACCCTTCTACCCTAAACAATGATAAAATCAGTAACACTAGCCTATTCTTTAAACTATGTTGTTGGGATATAGTATTTGTCTTTTGTTAGAGTTTCAATGATTTTTTTGATCTTTTGATTTATTTTCAAGCCACACCGTACCCTCTTGTGTTCATCTTACATGTTTTCAAGGAAAAATACTAAGAATATATCAATACTTGCTACAATGTATTGGAACTCATCAAAGATAAGTCACTAATATTAAATTCAAACATCGTATTCTCAGCTTATTTTATAATGTTATAATATTACATATGAAGCACATGCATATTATGAATCATTCAAGAGGTTTAATACCAAATATTGATCAACAACAAAAGCAAAGACATACAACCATGTTACTATGAATCGTCATTTCATTAGTGCAAATTAATTATATTACCCATTTTTTAAACTAGTAAATTGGCTAGAACTTAATACAAATTAAAATTTCTTGTTTAGGTACACGTTGGATTCAATCTAATGGAGTTGAATTAGTAAGCGCATATAGATGTTATAGAAGTAAATAAAAAAATAAAGTTCAGTTAAACTACTCTAATACAAGGTGGTACTCCAGAAAAGGCTGTCAGGTTTAGTTGGAAGTTGGAACACTGTTGGACTCAGTCGATTGACGTGCTTGCACAGGAAGAGTGTAGGCTCAACTTGACCATTGCGTTAAGCTGTGCAGCTGTTGCCATTTTGGAGAAAGCAGCGTGGCCAAGGAGTCCTCGCCACGCATGTACATGGAAGGCATGGATGGACAATGAACTTTTCACTTTTTTTTTTGGAAAGGGCATGTTTGTTTCATTGAAAATCCTAAGTGCATTTGATGAGGTTAGAGACATATAGCACCATAGAAGTGGGATCCTGAAGAAAGGAATAGCATCTTGGCTTGACACTGACTGCATCTGTGCTTCATGGTGAGTCCAGCAACTGAGAACTCTGTGTAGGGCCTGTTCGGTTGTGCTTCCTGTAGCATCGTGACAGGAATGAACTACTTTTTCTGAAAATATTTTTTTTTGAAGAACAATGTACCATCATTGTGGTAGGTTTGCCTAAAGTACAAGCAGTAAAAATTTACTCCCTAAGTAAATCCCCATATAATTTATCCCAAGATAAACCTCAGCTCTACAAAATTCTGTTTGGAATTTCAAAGTAGTTTACTTAAAAAATTCATAAAATAAAATGGGGCTCGTAAAGAGAAATATGTCGGTTGTGAAATTTTGAAATGCACAAAACCTTTCAATAATATAACACATGAGCAATCTACTATTTATAACAAGTCTGTCACAAAATGTCTAGAGAGCAAATGGAAGCTATTTCATGAATTTCTAATAGATGAGTTGGTTAGCTGGCTCTAGTAACACTTCTCAGATCTGGATTTAACACCTTGTTATAGCAAATTTCATCAAGCTATTTTCTCGACTAGAAGTCGGTGAAGCCACTCATGGAAGCCGTTTGCTACAGTGCCAAAAAGTAAAGAAGCCGAAGCCACCACAGGCTATGCCAAAGAGACCTTTTATTGGAGTTGTTGTTCGGCAAAGATTAAACGGGCAATTCAATACAAAGCCAACGGCCAATCAACAAAAGTTGGCAATGGTTTACGAAAGGGATGTTTGTCTTTATAACACGGTCGGCTATTTGGTGAACGTCTAACCCTCATGATTACTCGTCACGGATACTATGCGGCGTCGGCTATTTGATACAAGGAACCATTGGGAACACATCTGTCTGCTGGGCATTGTACTTACCCATTGGCATAACTTGGGTTAATAGTAGACCCATATGTTTATGTTGCTCGCCATCGCGGTCTGATGCTTTTACCTAAAAGTGTAAATTCCGAACATAACCAAAGCTAAATCAGGTAGCAAATTCAGGTGGTCAGAAATGAAATCATGAATGAGCCAGCATCATAGTTTATAAATATATAAAAAGTCTACATCCTCTTTCTAGTTCTTCTAAAACTTTCCACTACCCTACCACACTCTCCAACACAAGAACATGTGCACACACCTACAGTAAAGAGCAAGCCCTGACACACTGACCACTGGATGTAGTATGACTAAAACTAGTTAACCTAGCTATTCCCATATACAAAAGCGAAAGAGAACAGTCGAAGCGATTAACAAAGGCGAAAGCGATTAGGAGAACATCTCAAAGCCAGCTCTTGTCTGTTGTCTGAATTTGAACAGGTCGGTCCGTGCACGTGGGTTCCATCAGCAGGCACGAGAAAAGGGCAACGAGCAAGCGAGCAGCCGCATAAACAAGTGATTAGATTAGCCCATTTTCTCATCACCCCGCTTCAGGCACCCAAAGATTCCCGGTCTCCGACGCATGCAACAACGGAATGCAGCGCAGAGGGCAGCAAAGTCGTCTCCTCATCACTCTCCTGGCCTCTTCCCTGCTGCAAAGACAGATTCAGAGAGTTTTTTTTTTTTTACTCGGCATCAAAAGCAGTAGTACAGTTCAGCAGGAGATAGAAAAATCTCTAGTAGTAATGACAGTGGATCAGCTGTGACTTGCAGGATAAACCAACAAAGTGAGCGTAATGATGACCTGTCTCGAGCTTTTGGGTGGGGACGACAATGAACTGTTGGGGCTCGAGCTTGCTTTGCAAGAAAGCAACAAAGCAGCTGTTAATGACCGTGGTCTCGCGCTCGAGGTCGAGGTAAAGGGTGGCGATTGACGATGACCCCAAGCCAGGAAGGAGAAGAAGGCCTCTTAACCTTCTTGCAGACCGGTTTCCAAGGTGGAAAATGCCTGATGTTGTAGTTTAGGACAGTTCCAAAATACTATACCCTTGTAGTTGTTGTAGTTGTTGGTTGTGGTGGAGTGGTCAAAGATTAAAGAAACTAAGAAAATCTAAAAATGTGCTTGGTTGGTTAGTCGAAATATGTTTGCTTGGGACAAGTGGAAATTTCCATGGCTGATTAGACTTCTTGTTTAGTACTAGTAGCCTTTGTGAGACAATGATTCAGTCAGCGACTGTAATGGCAGACAAACTGCAAGATCAGTGTCGAATGTTGATACGGTAGTTGAGTGATCAACTAGCTAGCTAAGGGTCCAGACGAAACAATGTTTCTGGCGATGTGTAGCTGTTAAGGGACGGCGATGAATAAGCTTGTCTTTTTTTACCTGTGTTCTTCTGGCCTCTGTTTCTGCATGATCCTCCTAGAACGGCAGGCTCTTGGAGGTGGAAGAGGCAGTGAGCGCCTTGAGACTCTCGGTCGATGCCGGAGCGAAGTCCTGCGGCAACCGCGCGCGCCGGACGATGCGCCGCATGTTGCTCTGCAGGCTCTGCTGAACCAGCTGCCGCACGGCGCGCTTCTCCGCGCTCATGCCGGCGTCGGCGAACTCCCCGTCCACCGACTCCTCCTCCCCGCGGCACCTGCGCTCCTGCGGCGCCGACACCGTCGCCACGACGCCTGAGGCGTCGTCCGCGACCTGCTTGCCCTTGTCGGCGCGGAGGATCTCCAGGATCCTGGACGCGCGCTTCTGCGCGAGTGCAGTGCCCACGAGCGTGAGCTCCAGGAGCGCGGACGAGGCGCCGGCCTCGGCCATGGCCGCGCGGTCACCGTAGCTCCGGTGCGCCAGGACCATGAGCACGTAGGCCGCCTTCTCCTGGCACCCGGGCTCGTCGGCCCAGTTGAGCACGTCGACGAGGGACGGCACCGCGTCGGGGGCGCGGCTCACGGCGCGGCGGCCCTCGGGGCAGGCCGCCACGAGGTTGCAGAGCACGGCGAGCGCGCGGTCCGTCACGGGGGCGGCGTCCCCCACGGCCGCCACCAGCGCCGGCGCGAGCCCGGCCGCCAGCAAGTGCGGCGCGTTGGCGGGCGCGATGGAGAGGTTCAGGAGCGCGCGCAGCGCGTCGTGGCGCGCCTGCTCGGTGGAGCACGCGGCGGACTGGAACGCCCGCACGAGGAACGGCGCAGCGCCGGACGCGCCGATGACGGGCTTGTTGGCGTCGAGTGCGCTGAGGCAGAGGAAGTTGGCGACCACGGCCTCCGTCAGCGCGCCGGACGCGCCGCCGCCGTCGTCCGCAATGCGGAGCATCTTGTGCACGGCTCCGGCTTGCACGATCGCCGCCTTGTTCCTGGCAATCATGCAAACAGGTCTGCATATCAGAAACCAAACCCCCCACCCAGATGGCCAGATCTGATCACGAAACAGAGGAAGACAACACAAGGCAGGCAGAAAAACTCACGTGTCATTGCCGATCCCCAAGTTGAGCAGCGCGTACAGCGCAGCGGTCGTGATATCCTCCCCGCCGTCGTCGAGCATCGCGACGAGCGGCGGGATGGCGCCGAGCATTGCGAGCATCTCCCTGGCGCCGGCGTCATCCTTGGCCTTCCTCCGCACGGCCTTGGCCGCCTCGACGCGGGACATGCAACCGTCGCCGCCTCCGCCGTCCTGGAGCGCCCCGACCACGCCCTTCAGCTCCTCGAATGCCTCCACCTTCCTGGCCGCCGCCGCGTCCGCCGCCTCGGCCTCAGCCTCGTCGCTGCACTCGGACGGCTCCTCGGCCCTGAGCAGCTCCGCGAGCCTGTCCGACCGCGGCCTCGGCTTCGGCATCCGCTGAGGCGACCGGTACGCCGTCCGTCCACGGCAGGAGGAGCCGCCTCCTCCATCGCCGCCGCCGCCGCCCCCGCCGCACGCGAGAACCTCGAGCACCTTCCTCCGCAGCGCGGCGGCGGAGAAGATCGGCCAGATGCGGAACCCGCCGGCGTCGGCGTGCGCGCACCTTGCCACCATCGAGCACGGCACGGCCACTGCAGCGAGCGAGCTTCGTCTGCAAATCACATTGGCCGGAGGGAGGCGGGCGGGCGGGCGACACCTGGCTGTGCTCGGCGCTCGCAGACTGGCGTCCGGAGGAAGGCGTGGCGGCTGTGCGAGCGGGGTTTATACGCGCGTAGGCGTAGAGGGACGCAACCAGTGGGCCTGAGACTGAGCCGGTGGGGCCAGTTGGTCAGCAGGGGCAGGGAGGGTACGGGCTGAATATTTTAGAAGAAAATAAAGGGTAATAAATGGTGTTAGATTTGAGCCGAGGACCTGGGATGGTTTGTTTAATGGCGTGCTTTACTGGATGGGCTTATTTTATGGTTATATGGGCATTATGTGACACAGATCTTGCAGGGGAAGGGGAGCCATCTTGCAATGCTGTCTGCACCAGGCCTGCGACACTCCAACTAGACCTGATTTTTTATTTTGTTTACGGTTGCATTCCGGTTGACGAACCATGAACCACACAAAAAGGACAAGATGTGAGCTGTGCTCCGTCGATCGTTGATCCAACAGCCTGACTGCCTTGATCAAGCATGCAAACAGCCTAGTGGCGCAGCTGAAGACGGAATTCCGCAAGATCTAATCCTGGTCGCCGGTTGGCCATCACCGATGCCCATTTGACGCACAAAGATTTGCATACGGAACAGTCCCAAGTTGCAACGCAACTCATACTCACGCTCACGGGGCTCTCAGGGGGTTCGTACGCCAGTGGTCATGCACTCATGCTTGCTCTGAGTTCCTCCCGCTTCGTGCTTTCCTCGTACCACTGGCAACTGGGCGTCTCCCTAGTGATTAGGAGTACTAGCAGAAGATAAAAGACGCGGTGCTGCGCTTAGCCGATGATCCCGGCACGGCGTGACGGGAGGCACGTGTCGTGTGTTGACGGACTGCTCACGCAAGAGATCCATCTCCTCACGATCACGAGGCGCGCGCATACGTCCCGTCCTTGCTGTTGCTGGCCATCCCTGCTTGCCACTTGCCAGTCTGACTGCCCGTAAGGGTGTGTTTAGATTGTAAAAAGATGTAAAAAAAGTACTGTAGCACGTTTTGGCTTTATTTGGCAAATAGTGTCCAACTGTTGACTAATTAAGTTCAAAACGTTCGTCTCGTCAAGTACAACCAAACTGTACAATTAGTTTTTTATTTCATCTACATTTAGTACTTCATACATGTATCACAAGTTTGATGTGACGAGGAATCTTTTTTTCGCATAGTGTTTTTTCTGGGAACTAAACAGGGCCTAAGAAGGCATGGCGCCATGGCCGGCGGCCATGGTTCATGGCTTCAGCTTTCAAGTGTACACACTGCACTTTGACTGCAGGCATATGGAGCAACCTGCAGCACTGTTTCTCTACTCAAACTGTAGAGGCCCTGTTTAGTTCCCAGAAAATTTTGCAAAATTTTTCAGATTTCCCGTCACATCGAATCTTTAAACACATGTATGAAACATTAAATATAGATAAAAAATAAAATTAATTATACAGTTTAGACGAAATGGACGAGACGAATCTTTTAAGCCTAATTAGACCATGATTGGATAATATTTGCCAAATAACAACGAAAAACGCTACAGTGCCATTTTACTAAAAATTTTGGATCTAAACCAGCCTAGAGTAGTACTCCTAGCAGGCATTTATCTTACCTTGACCACAAACCCCCAAAAAAACATACTACTACGATCGTAGTACAATACAAATTTGAATCTCTGCCGGTTGCTCTTGAGGTCAACGAAGGAACAGCACGGGCACTGAAGCAGCAGTGCGGCGCCGCTGCAGACGAATGTAGTACTCGTACCACCGACACGAGTCATCGCTGGTCAATGCGAGCACATCAAGACCGCCGGCTCCTCTCTTGGCAATATGCCAATTTGCCCAACTGGCATCGAGGAACGGCATCTCCTGCGCCGCGCCCGGGCTTGTGGAGAACAAGAACTCCAACAGTGTGGTAGTACTGTCGTCCAGGTTGCTAGGAGGAGCTGTGTCGTGTCTGCACTCTGCAGTGGGTGGTGGTACTGCCTCGTATCGTACGGCGGATCGGCCCTTTTTGATTCCGGAGCAGCCAGCCGAATGAAAGACGAGTACAGGAGCCGACAGTCTGGCCCTGGCACTGGCGCTGGTAGGTCGATGAGTGAAACGGCCGTACGCGCCGGCGCCAGCCACCGCCACCGACGCTCACCGCATTTAAGCGTACGTGATGGATGGTAGCCTTAATTGGGCCTCGTTTAGATGCACTTAAAAAGTTGAAATTTTTTCACTCTCTCTGTCACATCAATCTTTGACCCATACATGAAGTAGTAAATGTAGGTAAAAAACATAACTAATTATACAGTTTAGTTGAAAATCACGAGATGAATCTTTTAAGCCTAGTTGGTCCACGATGGGACAATATTTGTCAAATAAAATGAAAATGATACTATTCATCGGTTTGAAATTTTTTCAGCATCTAAACGAGGCCTTGGGAGGTGGAGCGGGGAGAGCGGAGCGGCAAAACGACGCCACCGCTGGAATCGTCCGAGCCAGACTACTGCCGAGCAGGCGCGCTTGACCGGATCATGTGGCAAGCCCACGCACCATGGGTAAAACACGTTTCGCTAAAAAGCTAGTTTGGAAAGTACTGATCACTAATTTATTGTGAGAAAAATACTGTATCATGATTGATAAGTTCAAACGAACAGGGCTAATGCTTCAAAATGAATAGAATTCCAGTCATTAACAAAGGGTGTGTTCAGTTGACGAAAAGTGAGTGAAAAGTTATTGTAGCACCTTTCGTTGTTATTTGGCAAAATTTGTCGAACTAATTAGGCTCAAAAGATTCGTCTCGACATTTACAGACAAACTATGCAATTAGTTATCTTTTTTATCTACATTTAATGCTCCATGCATGTGTCCAAAGATTCGATGTGATAGGTGGAAGAGGAAATATTTTGGGTTTGCATAGGAAGTGAACACACCCAAAGAGTATTCTCGAGTGAGTTAGAGGACTGAAATGTTATGCATGTACTGTACATTTCAACTTTGTCCCTCGCCCCACATAGCACACCACGTTAACTTGTCATCGGCTCCTGCACCACCACGAGTGGAGATGGCCCGGACACCCTTGTTCGTTGAGCGGATTATATATATCAAGCCGAGGAGGCTAGGATACACGGATACAGGCGAGTTTCATAGTTGGGTCCGATGGCTGCGGGTGACACAAAGGAGTTCGATACTTCGTCGATTGCCGCTTGCAAAGGCGATCGATTGTCTAATAATGATCTTGTAGCCACTAATCAGTTCGTGGGACGCAGCAGCGGGGCTTTTCTCGTACCAACTCGGCTATGGGCTGGGAGCTATATATAGCAGTAGCGACAGGCAGGATGATCCCGACACGGCATGTGAGTGACGACTCATCACTACTTCATCAGCCATGCATGCCCACGCGCGCATATGTTCTTGCCGGTTCCCAGTCTGCTGATCTGCATGCTAACCTCCGTTAACGCAGTGCTCCTAGCCTCCTACGTTTTTTGACACTGTAACATGAAGCCATGAACGCAACGGAACGGATCGAGGATATATATTACTGTGTCAACCGGAGGTCGGAGGAGCACCACAGTTTCTGACGTTCTGGGACAGCGCCACCGACACAGGCGAAGGGTCCCCTCGGCGTCCGCGTCACGGCAACGAATGCTCCCCTCTCTCCGTGTGCCGGATCCAGCGGCAGGTTCACGCGAATGAGTGAGTACGGAGCGCAGTGCGGTTGATGACAGACAGCCAAGATACGATCGGTCTTTGTCGAGGCCATGAGGATTTTGGCGTCCCGAATCATTGGGAGAGCCGTGCCGGGCCACCAACCCCACACGCTGTCGCGCGCGTGACCTAGGCGTGCGCCCACGGCGAAGAGCGATGCCGAGCGGTGGAGGGACGGGGGAGCGGGTGTCCGGCGTGGACGGCCGGAGCACGGAGCCCCGGAGTCCGGAGGTACGTGACGCGACGCCCGCCGAGCGGAAGGGCATTCAGTGAGGCGTTAATGAATCGGCGCGCTGGTGGAGCGGCCCGACGACGAGGCCACCGATCGGCCGGCCTCCTCGTTGCCTGCCTCATTGGGCGAGGGCGGCGCGGCCGGGTTGGGAGCACGCACTCTCGCAGTCGCACGCCGGGGTCCACCCATGGCTTGAGAGCATAGGCACACAGATGCTTGCTCATGCTCCATGGAGAAAACCACCGGTGATGACTGATCCGTGAGTCGGGCACTCGGGCGCCAAGGATAGCACACTTGTTTGCACCGGTCATTTTCGTTGCCACATGGCTGTTCCAGAGCCTTTTGGCTTCCGTCGCGAAGAGGTAGCCAGCTTCTAGCATGTGGTTATGGACTGTTCACTCCGACCCTAAATATTTGTTATTTTCGTTTTTCGATAAACAACTATATATTAAAAATATTAATATTTATGATATATAATTAGTATCATTGGAAAAATCTTTGAATCTAGTTTTTTAATAAATTTATTTAGAGATACAAATATTACACGTATTTTTTATAAATCGAGTCATACTTACGGGCAAGTACACTAAGGGCCGGTTTAGATGCAAAATATTTTACAAAATGACACTGTAGCAAATTTCGTTGTTATTTGGTAATTAGTGTCCAATCATAGTCTAACTAGGCTTAAAAGATTCGTCTCGTCCATTTCGTTTAAACTGTGTAATTAGTTTTATTTTTTATCTATATTTAATGCTTCATGCATGCGTCTAAAGATTCGATGTGATGAAAAATATTAAAAAATTTTGCAAAATTTCTGGTAACTAAACAAGGCCTAACTATATATATATGGCAGCCTGTCAAACGCATCAATCACTGGAGGCCGCAAGAAGAGGGCTGTACGCAGTCTGAGCAGCCGAGGCCGAGCAGTGAAGCGACGGGAGGTCAGGTCAGATCGTGTCGGCGGTGACAATTGACCTCGAGCAGTTCTAGAACCAGAACTACTGTGGATAAACCTTGAAAACAAGCCAGGACCCCGGCCATGTGCTGCTCTCGGGCGGGGCCTCTGCTCCCCGCAGCTACTGATGATGCCGGGACGGCGTGCGTGGAAGTGGGAACAGTCTTACCGACGATACTCCGTTACTCGATCGATCCCGGGACAGAAGGATGCATTATGTCAAACAGTCACGGAACCACAGAACACAGGAAGGAAAGGCTTGACGGATCGACACGGCATCGAAATAACTCGTTCTACAGCTTCGAACGTACTGGGGGGTGTTTAGTTGTCATCCAAAATTTTTTTATCCTATCACATCGAATATTTGACACATACATAGAGTACTAAATGTATAGATGAAAATAAAAACTAATTGTACAACACGAGACCAATCTTTTAAGCCTAATTAGTCCATAATTAGCCTTAAGTGCTACAGTAACACACGTGTGGTAATGACGGCTTCATTAGTCTTAATAAATTCGTGTCGCAATTTCTAAGCGAGTTATGTAATTAGTTTTTTTATTAGTATCCGAAAACACTTTTCGACACCCCATAAAATATGCAATGTGATACCCAGAAACGAGAGTCTGGCAGCAGATACGTCCTTCAACCGGGGCCAGGGGCGAAGCTGAACATGTCATGATGGACGACGACAATGCTGCCTTGATGGACGGCAGCAGCTAAACTCTTCAAGCCATGGCAGTCCCACCACCACCCATGGGCTGTGGGCCGTGTGACCGGCCCAATAACTGGTTGCACTGTTACACAGAGACGTCGATCCCACGATTGGCCCAAACGAAACAAATTTCAAAATTCAAATCAACCTGCTTCCAAGATTCTGCCCGCTGTTTTGCACACGGACGACTTAAGTATCAACACACAAGTGTTAGGAAGGATACGGTAGACATGTCACACGTGAAACAAACAAGCGTAGCAAAAGGTTTCATCAGAATAACTTTGATACAAAGACAGGGTAATCCGGATAGTAAATATTGTAGCGCTTGGCAGTAACGTTGCTGATCTCCATTCCATTGCTTTCCAGTACTCCGGAACAAGGCAAACATAAGTACTAAAGTCAATTCTCCTGTACCACTTCAAATGGATTTCGCAAAAAAAAAAAAAAAACCCAGTTCCACTGCCTCCGCAATTCTGCCAAATTGGTGGTTTCAAGTGATAATGGCATCACCGAGATCACAGATCCCCAACTTGTAACATTATGCCCAGGGCAAGCTCACATGCGCACCCAATAGTCTGGTATATGGGTAATACTAGCTCAAGAGAGAGGATACATCCAATGCTTGGCACAGTAAAGCTATTGATATTAATATTACATATAAGCCATCTAAAACAATAAGGCACCGCAAGAGAAATCATTTCAGATAGTAAAACTGACATTAGCCTGAATGACAGAGAAGATGTGGTAAACAAAAATCCGTAGGAAAGGGCAAATTGGCAACACCATCATACCAGCAAGACCATGCAGAGAGCTATATACTGGCATATACATGTCCAGTCGTCCACAACAACTCACATAATCATAACCAATAATGATGTAACAGTTGTTTCAAAAAAGGCTGTGTTTAGTTCACCAAAAAAGCACTATGCAAAAAAAAGATTCCCCGTCACATCAAACTTGCGATACATGCATGTAGTACTAAATAAAGATAAAATCAAAAACTAATTGTACAGCTTTGTTGTACTTTGCGAGACAAACGTTTTGAACCTAATTAGTCAACGATTGAACACTATTTGCCAAATAAAGCCAAAACGTGCTACAGTACATTTTTCACCCTTTTCAGGGAAACTAAACACAGCCAAAATAGTAATAATAATAATGATGTAACAGTGTTTGCAGAATGTACTCAACTGGCACGACAGCATAGTGTTGGCACAGGCGCTATGGTAAGAGTATGAGAAACGCAAACAGAAATTGGAGAACAAATCACAAGCGAAATTACAGAGCCAACCAGAAACAGTGCGCATCAAAAACTAGTTCAAAATGTTCACATTGAAGTTATTAGAGAAGGGATTTAGTCTTGCCAAATTCTGAGATTATATCAAAACCAGTCAGGAATAAGGATCAGTTGGTAGTATATTTTTTTCTTCGATTGTTGGCTAGTAGTTTAGTATCCGGTTTCTTCACTGGATGCAACAACAGCAACAAAGTCTTTCAGTCCCAAGCAAGTTGGGTTAGGCTAGAGTCGAGATCCAAGTATCCAACACGAGCTGCCAACAAAAAGGGAAAAGAAATAGAAATACAAAAAGGAAAATAAATATACAAAAACTATGTAAATATAATCGATAAACTTCTTAGTTTCAAAATTACTCATTGGGCTGGCTCAATGACTTGTTTCCAAATTTGCTCTCATTGAACTCAATTTTCTTTTTAAATAAAAATGACTTGATTTTGAATTACTTTCCTTTGGCTCGGCTCATTAAGCTCGGTTTGAAGTCGGGTCTCAAACAATTCAGGAGACTATAATAAATAAAATTATGTCAATTTCGAAGAAAACTCGAAAAAAAAAGGTTCAGTTGGCTCGCTATCCACCCCTACTTCTTACGCACAAAGTAACTAGTCCTTTGACTATTGAAAAATTCCATTGCAGCTGTTGGATTGATTCAAGTAATTAGTATCAAGTTGCCCCAGTGTATTCCATCAAATTCACAGAGTAAAATCGGATAGCAAAAACTCTCTCAACAATCTAAATATGACTTTAGAGGAAATCTCAATTGAGGAAGAAGATGACATATTTTCAGTAGCAATAAAAAGGAATCAACAAACAAATAAAGATCAAACAGATTTCTCCATTATTCAATTATTCAAAGATAGTTCACTATTTTATCAGTAATCATGAGCACAGGTATCTCCGTGCAAGGAAGTGAAACAATACATTCCAGGCCTAATACAGTAAGACTTTCAATTTATTAACAAGAGAACTTCCATCTAAAACAATAAGGCAAATATCAAAAGAAGAATCCAGGCAGGAAAAGAAAAAGTGATTCTCCATGTATTATCAGCATTAAAGAGGAGGTAACAACATACAAAATAGAAGCTTAAGAAATTGGCAATACCAACAATACTATAAACAGAGAACCGTACACTGGCACATGCCCGTGTCATGGCAATACCATTGAAGCAAGATTCTCTATGACAGCGTATAATCAAGCTGCTATGATTTAACAGCGTGCGCACTGTACAAGATGTATTCATCATAGTTAACATAGAAACAGAATGTGGCATGAAACCATGGCATCTAGTAAGAAGAACAGCATGTCCCCATAATGAAATTCAAACTTTTACGGTACACTCTACAGTATGCAAATCAGTACAATATGCGTCAGAAAAAGCACGAACGCTGTGAATTGATGAACTGCAGCATAATGAAACTCAAGGCAACCAAGAGATCATATTCAAGATGTCCAAACTGAAACAAACAGAGAATGGATTTTTTATAAGCGATCTAAGCATCTAACATTATGTGAGGCCATGGAGTTTCCTTATCACATTATGCAAGTTCTCTTCATACTGATTAGTTAAGTCCTCTTATGTGGTATGAGCTTTTTCTTATCAGATGGTTTGTGTTTTCTTCCTGTTGAACTCCCAAAAATGATGCAAAAACGATAGGAATATGCTGCGTTGTGTTTAAGGAACTACAAAACTATACAGACACAACAACATACTACAATTAGAAGTCCAGCATAATGTCTTGCTTTTATAGAATCGTATAGAAATCAGAAATTCAGAATAGTGCCAACAATCACCCAAGATTCAAGGGGTAACTCCAGAAACCATGTAAAACAAGAACTGATGGGTTTCACATATCAATGGACAAGTTAAGTGTTCTTTTTGCTACTGAATAACATTTAGCACCGCAGTTGATGACTTGATGTACAGTAACTTGATTACCATAGCATTATAGAGTTCAATAATGTTTGAGTTTTCAGTTGGTGACTTGGTGATCAGTGTATCAATATAGGCCTCAAAGAGTAGTCAACAACACATTCCATCAAGCCACAAAGCTAAATCATAGAACAGCTTAGCTGAAGGTAACTTGCAGGGGAAATCAGAACTTAGCGGAACGAGTACCTTTTCCAGGGCAAGCAAAAGGAAATCATCAGACAAAGTCACCAAACAGATTTCTCCATTTTCATAAATAGTTCATCTTTTATTTAACTATCCATTACTCAGTGAGCAGAGGTGGTCTCTCCACCCTCAAAGCCAAGCCCATACAACACACCGGCATATTTCTCAGTTAACCCGTTGAAGTATGCCTCTTTAAGCTTCTTGAAGGACAGCGCTGTCAGAAGCGAATCAGATCCTGCCTGGTGGCAGATTCCAACCCTTGCGACGTCGAGCAGCTCAGCAAGCTTGTTCAGACCTCCATGGAGGCTATTGCAGAACCTCATCAAGTGTTTGATGTCGTAGATAACAGGAAAGTAAATCTTGATGAGATCGAAGAATCCTGACATTGTATCAGGCAGATTTGTGCCGGTGAGTAGCTTGAGCAGGTAGCCAAAGTCGTAGCCACTATGAAAAGTCACCCAGTGAACATCTGAATTCAATACTACACCGGAGGACATAAGCAGCTCAGCGAACCGGCGAGCGTCAGCTCCATCAGCAGCATGGCGAGAGAAATCAATACCACTACGACGCAGTAGATCTATGGAGTCTGATGCAGCCACATCGGTCCGAGGGTCAAAGCCTCGAAAGTTGAACTGCCAGACACAGGGTCGGCCGTCTGGGCCGAGCGCCGGCAGCCCACCATGCTCGTCGGAGAAGGTGAGCCCGAGCTGAATGAGCTTCAACATGTCAACGTTCGCCTTGAGGGTGGCGTAGTTGAACTCGGCCGCCGTCTTGTAAGTGCCGAGCGGGCGGCACACAACGCCGGGGAACTCCGTGTCCATGGCCACATAGGGGTAGTCGTCGACGATGTCGCGGATCACGGCGAACTCTGCCTCGAGGTTGTCCGCCCAAACCTCGCGGATCTCTACATCTTCCGGCTTCTCTGCGGCAGGTGTCGCCATCGGTTCCGATGCATCCAAGATTTGAGCTTTATTCCCCTCTCCTCTTCGGTCGCTGTAGCTCTTCTAGCAGCAAAGCCTAGGGTTCGCGTGAGCGAGCAGGAGCGGAAGCGGAAGCGAGGGCGGGGGAGCAGGGGGCAGGGGGAAGGGGGCCCACGGGTTAGCGGCGAGGGGTGGGGGCTCCCATGGGCGGGGTGGATGGGGGTGGCCGGGGTGGGGAGCGGTGGCGAGATCCGGCAAGAAGAGGAGAGGGGAATTCGGAGAAAGACGAAGAGCGCAGACTCGATGAATGGGGAAAGTGGGTGCCGTGCGCCGCCGGGCCACGATTGGTGCACGTGGCGGGACCATACGTGGGACCCACGGGATGATTGCCGCCCAGTACAAACAGCTGGTGATAACACACAGAAATCATACTTTTAATAGATAAATTTTTAAATATATAACTTTAAACCTAAACCGGAGCCAAGCTCCGGCGTGCCAATGTGCCATGTCGCCTCAAAATTTTAGGCCGTCGGAGATCGGACGACTCATCTTTGCTACGCGCACACGAAAAACGTACCTAGAATGTTACTATTCATGCACTGTTCACACATCTTTGCTATGCGCACACGAGAGACGTACCTAGAATATCAAATTAGACCCTTCTCCTTCCTAAAAAAAATTCCAAAAAAATCGTAACTAAACTAGAACCAATCTAAAACATATCTATTTTTTTTTGCCTCTTCTTTGTCGTCAAAAAAATCCTTTCTCAAAATAGACTATTTTTCTTTGTAGAAAAAAATTCCTCTTCTTGAGCATCAACAAAAAAAAAACTAAATTCGTATCATTCACCTTATGTCAAAGTAGACCCTTTTCTCTGCACAAAATTTCCAGAAAATACATAAATAAACTAGAACCAATCTACAACATATCTAAATATTTTTCAACTCTTCTTTGTCATAAAAAATGAATACTCCATGAAACCTACTGCCGATTCTATTACGCCTATAAATAATCGCTAAAACCTACGCTAGCCAAATCTCTAAATTATAAAAAAATGAATACTCCATGACACCTACTGCCAATTCTATTACGCCTATAAATAATCGCTACAACCTACACTAGTCAAATCTCCAAATTATACATCATTGCTTAAAAAAATGTCCGTAGCAACATAAACGCATAACCAAACTGGCTTAAAACGCTAGACACCTTACCCGCTAAAATATTAATCAACAATTGATCTAAGCTCCTACACAACCGGTTCCATCCCATGAGGTCGCGCGGCAACGCCGCGCGTTGTTTCTAGTTTTATCTAATCACATGTCTCTCCTATCATCCACTTATCCACCCTCTTATCTTCGTTCTTGTATATACATAATTGCTTCTCGCTTCCTTAATTTCGTATCATATCACTATTTTACTTAGAGCATGCGCGAGCACGATCTCTGGACTTTCAGCATGCACACCTCGTCGCACAACATTTTGTAGTCGCAAAAAAAACAATAGCCACATCTTCCCCAACTCTGGCGCCCTCGCCCCTCTGCTGCCACTGCCATGTTGCGACGAGCTAGGGTTTCGCCGTAGCTCCACGGCCGCGGCCGCCATCATGGCCGGAGCTCCCCTGCCCCGACCACTCATGCCGCCGCCATCTCCCCTAACCGCCCATCGACCATCCCCACCGTCTGGCATACCTTCCTCCCTAAAACCCCTTCCCTTTCTAAGCCCGCCGGAGTTGGGGAAGAGAAGGGGAGAGCTCGCCGGAACCATAGATAGCAGATCCAGGAGGAGGAGGTGGTGGTGGTAGTGGTGGAGGCCTACCTCACCATGGGTGGAACCTGCCATGGCCGCAGCGGCCGCCATGGACGCCGGTCGTGGGTGTCGCCGGAGAGGAGAGAGGGAGGAGCTCGCCGGCGCGGGAGGGGGCGCGGGCCACCGGGGCTTGCTTAGCCTGGGCATAGGGACTACCTCACCAAAGATCTGAGAGAGGGACGGAGGTGGAAGACGCAGTGTGGGTCTGGCGAGGTGCGAGTGGGGTAGGGGAAAGAAAAAGTGTGTAGGCGGGATGTGCGGACGCCTGTGCATTTTTATTTTGGCATTTCTCCATAATTAATGTGAAAGGATCAAGATGCCCAAGAGGGGGGTGAATTGGGATTTTCTCAAATTTATTTCAAGAATTAAATCCTACTAAGCCATAATTTACCCCTAGTGCCTACAAGTGTTCCTAGTGATTCTACTGATAAAAGTTTTGCACCCTAAGTTCCAAACCTAGTCTAGCATGGCAATTCTAGAAAATTAAACCAAGCAACAAAAGTAATGCGAGAAAGTGAATTGCTTGAAAGTAAAGAGTTAGGAACACGGCGATGTTTTTCCGAGGTATCAGAGAATCGCCACTCCCCACTAGTCCTCGTTGGAGCACCTGCGCAAGGGTGTAACTCCCCTTGATCCACGCGAGGATCAAGTGCTCTCTACGGGCTGATTCTTTGACACTCCGCCGCAGTGAATCGCCCACAACCGCTCACAAGATGAGTTGGGTCATCCACAAGCGCCGGATGATCACCAAGCTTCCAATCACCACCAAGCTGTCTAGGTGATGGCGATCACCAAGAGTAACAAGCAAGAACTCTCACTTGACCACAACAAGCCTAATGAGAAGGTGGATGCATACTTGCTACTCCCTAATCACTAGTGAGGACTCTCAAACTTGAATTCTCAAGACTCAATTCTCACTAAGGCTCTTGCACTTCCTTGCACATGAAAGGAGTTTCTCAGCTGACCAAATGAGCAAGAGTACCTCTAATGGAGGGGTAGAGGAAGTATTTATACTCCCCCTCAACTCCCCCAACCGTTATATTCGAAAACAGCACTTTTCGTGACCGACAGACGCGATGACGCCCACCAACAGACGCATCTGTCACTCTGGAGGGACGCGTCTGTCGCCTCTGAGGAGCGCGTCTGTCGCATGAAAACAGATCAAAATGTTCAACTAGCCGCTAGGGCTCGACAGACGCTACAACGGACGCGTCTGACGCTATCAACATCTTCAGAGCATTCTGGACCGCGTCTGTTGACCACCAGACGCGTCTGACGATCAACCCTCACTACGTCTGTCACTCGTATACGCGTAGGGCATGTCTGTCGCCCTTCATCCTCATGTCTAACGCTCTCGGCAGTGAAGAGACCACACAACAGACGCTGACGTCAGCGTTTGTCGCCCTCCGTTTTCAACGTTTGTCGCCCTTTGAAGGGCCAAAACGACTTCCGATTCAAACGCTTCTTGAACGACTTTTGCTCCAAACAATCTCAAGGCCATCCTGGAGCCACATAGTGCTAAGTTTAACAAGTGTGCACCACACCTAACCATTAGACTCACCTAGGTCAAGCTATCCATCCATGCCCCCCTTTATAGTACGGCTAAAAGGAGAAAAACGAAAGTCCTAACGACTATTCCGAACGTAGCTCACCTCCTCGACGTCCGGAACTAACCGTCCTTAACCTTGTCGATCATCCTTTGAAAACTAAAAACAATTTCCATCGATAAGGGCATGATCACCATATCGCCCACGATTGCCATTACCATGACCTAACACTCTATTGTTTCTGCAAAACACACGTTAGTCATGATAATTAACCATTGTCATCAATCATCGAAACCCACTCTAGGGGCCTAGATGCTTTCAATCTCCCCCTTTTTGGTGATTGATGACAACCCCTGAGTATGAAGATAAGATTTGAGGTTTTCAAACATGCTTGTTTCACATAAGCAATTTTCAAAGATAACAAGAGGTTAGGATTGCTTATGTGCTCCAAGCCAACATGGCAAACTCATAAGATAAGACATGAAATGTTAGTACACAATGACATGGCTCATAAGAGATCAGAGTAAAAACGCGGAAGCAAGACATTATGAGCTAGAAACAATCAAGTGACATGATATAATAGAGACAAGATAACCAACATATCACTAAAGTAACTCGTAAGCACACATGTCACACAATGCAAGTGCAAAGTAGACATGATGCATGAAAGTAGCACACAAAAAGAATTAAAACCCTCTCACGAAGCTCCCCCCTATCTACATACTCTCTCTCCCCCTTTGGCATCAAGGACCAAAAACTAAGGATCGGAGGAAGGAGAAGCAGACGAACCGGCCACAGGAGTGCGGTGAGCAACAATAAACTGATCTGGGGCATCATCTGGACTGCTCTCAGGAGACGGCTGTGGCTATAGTGGGGAGCCTGTTGGACCCTCAGATACTGGAAGTGCAGGTGAAACGGTCTGGGTCTGCTTAGTGGTCTCAGTGGCTGACTGTGGAGGAGGTAGAGAACCGGTGTGTCGTCCCTGTGACTCTAAAGCTGTAGCGGTCTGAGTAGGGGTCACCAGGGCGCGGTTTGTGTGACAGGAACCAAAGGTGGATCCGTCAAAGCAACGGACGACGGGATCGACTCGGTAGTGCCCGTCCCTGTCATACCCTTAGGAGCTGGGTCTGACTGTGGCTGCGCTGCTGACACATCTGAAATTGAGGTAGCTGCCAGAGTATAAGTCGGTGTTGGCTGCCCGGTGATCTGACTGTAGGTGGCATGGAACTGACTCTAATCGGGGATAAGCATCTGTGACTGTGTCAAAGGTGTAAACCCTGTCTGAATACGAGTGAATCCTGGAGACACAAATGACTGAGGCACTTGGTGAACAGGAGAGGTGAACAACTATGCCTGACTGAGACTGACTCTGAAGCCCACTGGGCTATGACGCTGGAGTCATCTGAAGAAGGCTCTGAGGTAGCTGAATACCTACAGCCTGAACCAACTGGGTGATCAAACCTAAGTACTGCTGCTGTCTCTGTAGCTCAAGAACATGCCTCTAGAACTCATCTTGGTGGGTCTGCACCTGTGCAAAAGCAGCGGCAGTCTCCTGTCGGTCCTACTGAAGGTGTCGCTCAGCTCGCTCCTGGTTCTCTATTAGCTTGGAGAGTATAGATACCAGAGCGGGGTCGGTGGCTGACCCTGAGCCGCTAGCCTCTGTGTCATGAGGGTGAGATGAATAGAAGATGGGCAATGGCTGGTAGTCGTCGTCTGAGCTGTCTGTGGGGTCAGAGTCTAACTCAACCTACTCTGCCCTGGCTCCCTAGGTCTCCAGCTGCTCTAACTCGGCCTCTACTAGGTCCTGCACGGTAGCCCTGCTGTGCAGCTGTCTTTGTAACCACTGGCTTGCGACTCGCTCTCACTGGTGTAGCTGTAATTGTGCGGACAAGCTGTGAGAAGTCATAGATAGAGTACTCGAAGGTAGTGGTGCTCCACTCCTGAACACTGGCTGCCGGCATAGGCTTAACTCCCATGTAGATAATAAAAGAGATCTGATGGGCATAGTTCATGTGCCTCTTAGCACTGAAGCTCTCATATATAGTATCTTCCACCTCACATAGCATCAAGTCCCATATATCAAATGCGATCCCCCTCACCAGGTGTGACAAGAGCCACTGCTGCAGTCAAGTGGTCCCGTCCCTGAAGTTCGGACGAGGAAGGATCATCCACCTGATGATAGCATCAAGCAAGCGAACTGGTGGCAGCATATCAACAGGTCTCCTGCTAGAACCCTCCCCGAAGTCACTGCCAAACAAGCACCTAACAACGTCGACAGGTGGCACAATCCCGCCATGAGCATGCCTGGGGGGTCAACTCCTGGATAGCATAGCTGATGGAGACGTACAGTCTAGAGTGGAATCCTCAGCAGCTCTCTAGCTCTGGCACTGGAAATCTCTCGCTGCTCACCCAAGAAGCTGAAGGAAATCACAGTGTGATCTGGGTGGATCCAAAGTGTAGCAAAGAATATGAGTCATTCCGCTGAACTAGGTCAGTCAAACCAGGCACTGTCTGTAGGTATGTGCGAACCTCTTCTCCAACCAAGTCAATTATACTCTGAAGTGAAATAACTCTGTGAGCTGTGACTGATACGTTGGCGTTTACATTTGTCATGTGAAAATCCTCCTGGAGAGCTGTGTATAAGTGATCAACTCCTGGCTGCCTCTGAAGTGGAAACCACTTGTGAAGCTGAACTTTGCGGAAAGTCTGAATCTGACGAGCTGAAGCCTTCCGCAGGTCATAGTGAATGACCTGAGACCTAGGAGCTGGACAACCTCCGTGTCTCGGTCTCTCTGGACGGGCTACTGGTGTCGTCTGAGAACGTGTGGTGCATCCAGAAGGACGTCTAGGTGGTGTCTGCTGCTCCTGCTCTACTGGCTCCTCAGGCTGGTCCTCTGTCGCCTCTGTGGCCTCGGTACCAAGTACACGTCTAGAGAGCGGGACTCGTGTACAAGACTCACCGATAAGAATACCATTGCCCCTGTCACCACTCTCTACTCTGTCTGCCGCTCGGGCAACTGCTAGGGCTTCCTCTGCCTCTCTATTTTTTCTGGTGCACTTCTTCCTGCTGATAAGCTTACGCTTTCCTCGAGCCACCTCTGTAATACGGGGAGGACTGTCACCTCCATCACCTCCAGGAGGAGAGCCTCCGACATTCTTGCACCTAGCCATGGTGACAAGAACAGAGATACACTGTCACACTCACAAGTGAAACTCCCCCTGTCTCTCTAGCACTGTCAGATCTGACTGTCAATCTCTGGAGAAACAACTGACACTCTAAGAGATGGTGTACTGACGTCTTGTGAGGCTTGGCCTCAATCCGTATCCGCAAGCTTGGCCCCGGATTCAACTGCCACTGACAATGGTGCCAAACCACACAACACAGAGAACCAACTCGCTGCACATGATAGAATAGAGAGTGTTACAATAAGCAATATAATTTGTAGGGTTACGAGATCCTATTGGAAGCAAGAAATTTTAGGTACGATTTGAGTGAAGCGAAACATTTTCTACCTTAGATCGGAGGAAATCCTATGAATTAGAGAAGAAAGTCGATGATGTAGAGCACCACACGCTAAGGATTGAAGCCTGAAGAGATAAGCAAACGATGGGATGAGATCAGAGGCAGTACATCGAGCACCTAAAGGGCACAGGGGCAAGAACAGAGGGGACAGAGGAGCTCACCCTGAGACCGAACACAACTTTACGGGAGTTGCGGAGAATGGCGAGGTCACGCAAGGTGGTGCACTTGACGGCGACAAGCACAGGCGGCGCTAGGGCTCGGTGGTGGCGGCGCTGGGAGTGCTGGCGAGGGAGGACGATGGAGCGCGTGTGAGGAAGAGGTGGCGCGGAGAGAAGGCATGGGCGCGTGGTCCACGATGGTGAAGTGGAGAGGGCAGCGTAGGAAGCTCTAGGGTTAGGGCATGGAGTGCCGGCGGCGTACGAAAGACACAAGAGGAACATGGTTGCGTGATGAAAAAAGAAAAAGGAAAGAGGTGCTCTACATGTCAGCCAAATTTTTAGATTGAAACCACTTCGAATCCAGGCGACAGACGCGATGACGGTAGGTGTCGGACGCAGCACAGGAACAACAGATGCTCCACAGAGAGCACAATTTCTCCAAAAACCTGACAGACGCATCCGTTGATCTACCGTCGGACGCTGGTCAGTGTCTGTCGCTCCTAGGCGAAAACTTCTCCACGGTCGACAGATGCGATGAGAATTTTGCGACAGACGCGGCCACGATTACTATTGCAGCATCTGTCGATCGCTTCGCGACTGACTTCTTCAATTGCATGTGACAGACACGTCTGACGCCAATCTCCAGCGACTATCGCAGCATCTGACGCCCTAAAAACATGTTTTCATTCAACTTTTTCCATGACACTTTCTCCCAACCAGGTTCCAAGCCAAATAAAAACAAAAAAACACCAAATGGAACCTGAAGTGAGTGACCTCTCTTAAGCCCTCAAAGTTTTCAAAATATTTTTGCCTTAGGCTAGTATTATTTTTAGGGAAAAATAAGCAAAAAACATCCGAGGAGCAACATATGGCCATGCAATGGAGTTTCTAAACCTTTGGGAGCGTCAAATGCTCTCCATTCATGGACGAACACAGAGGTTGCTCAAAGCATAATCGAAAAGAAACGATAAAGCAACAACCATGCATATGCAATGCAATGCAATGCAATGCAAGAAAGTAAAGCTAGGTTACTTGTCAAGTTTGATCCACAGTTAGGCTTCTTCACTCCTCCAAAAGAGGTTTATCGTAACCGTGTTAGACAAGTCCTAGATGCAATACGAAATTTAAACATGACATATTATTATGATGCAATGCAAGGGACAACACAAGCTCATTTCTTAAAGTTACTTGAGTCAAGCACATTGAGCTCACTTCTCAACCTATAGAAGGTAGCCTCATCCAAAGATTTTGTGAAGATATCCGCCAATTGATCTTCACTTCTTACACCTTCTAGTGATATATCATTTTTAGCAACATGATCTCTTAGAAAGTGATGACGGATATCAATGTGCTTGGTGCGTGAGTGTTGTACCAGATTATTAGCAATTTTAATGGCACTTTCATTATCACATAAAAGTGGCACATTATCAAGAACAACACCATAGTCCAGAAGGGTTTGCTTCATATATAATATTTGTGCACAACAAGCCCCCGCGGCAATGTATTCCGCCTCGGCGGTGGACAAATCCACACTATTTTGTTTTTTAGATGACCAAGATACAAGTGACCTCCCAAGCAAATGGCACCCTCTGGATGTGCTTTTTCTATCAATTTTGCAACCGGCATAATCCGAGTCAAAATAGCCACCTAGTTGGAATCTAGCTCATTTAGGATACCATAGACCTATGCTTGGGGTGTACTTAAAATATCTTAAAATTCTTTTCACGGCACTTAGGTGAGGGTCTTTAGGACAAGCTTGAAAGTGAGCACACATGCACACACTAAACATGATATCAGGCCTAGATGTGGTAAAGTACAACAAGCTACCAATCATAGAACGGTAGAGAGTTTGATCAACCGGTTTACCTCCCTCATCGAGGTCAAGATGTCCATTTGATGGCATTAGGGTCTTGATTGGCTTACAATCATCCATCTTGAATCTCTTGAGAAGATCCTTGGTGTACTTCTCTTGAGAGATGAGGATTCCTTCTCTCATTTGCTTGACTTGAAAACCAAGGAAGAATGTAAGTTCACCAATCATAGACATCTCAAACTCTTTCGACATCAATTCATCAAATTCTTTGCAATAATCTTCATTTGTTGAGCCGAAGATAATATCATCAATATAAACTTGACAAATGAAGATCTCATCATTAAGCTTCTTAGTGAATAGTGTGGTGTCGATCTTTCTAATGGTGAAGCCCTTTTCAGTAAGAAAACCTCTAAGGCGTTCATACCATGCTCTAGGGGCTTGCTTGAGCCCATAAAGCGCCTTGGACAACCTAAAAACATGATTAGGATATCTAGGATCTTCAAACCCGAGAGGTTGACTAACATAGACTAGTTCATTTATGAAGCCATTTAAGAATGCACTTTTAACATCCATTTGATATAATTTCATTTTATAATGCGATGCATATGCAAGAAGGATACATGATGGCTTCAAGTCTTGCAACGGGTGCAAAGGTCTCTCCAAAGTCAAGGCCTTCAACTTGAGAAACCCATTTGCAACTAGTCTTGCCTTGTTCCTCATAACTATGCATTGGTCATCTTGCTTGTTGCAGAACACCCACTTGGTTCCAATGACCCTTGCACCTTTTGGATGCTCCTCAAGTGTCCAAACTTGATTACGGGTGAAGTTGTTCAATTCTTCGTGCATTACATTCACCCAATCCGGATCTTAAAGAGCTTCATCTACATTCTTAGGCTCAAGACAAGGGACAAAAGAGTGATGTTCAACAAAAGAAGCAAGCTTTTGAGATCGAGTCATTACACCCTTTGTAGGACTCCCTATAATGAGATCTTGTGGATGTGCTTGAAGTAGGGGTGAGTGTCTTCTATCAACCACTTGAGGAGGAGGTTGGGGAGCATCAACATCTTTAGCTTGTGCCTCGGCTTGTTCATGAGAAATATGAGTGTCTTCATTTTCGACTCTCTCATTTTTGCCATCATCTTGAGGCACACGTGATGAAGATGATGAATTGATCACTTGAGTATCATCTTCATCATCTTTAGGCTTGATGTCTCCCACCGGCATGTTCTTCATTTCCTCCCTTAATGGTTCATCACCTACATCATCATAATTCTCAATTGCTCCTTGGGAGCCGTTAGATTCATCAAATTCCACATCATATGTTTCTTCAACCAAACCGGTGGCATAGTTAAATACTCTATATGCTTTGGACTTTGATGAGTAGCCAACAAGAAAGCCAATATCACAACGTCTTTAGAACTTCCCTAGGTGTTGCCGCTTCTTGTAGATGTAGCATTTACAACCAAACACCCGAAAGAATGAGACATCCGGCTTCTTCCCATTTAGCAACTCATAGGGGGTCTTGCCAAGAAACTTTTGTAGAAAAAGGCGATTTGATGCATAGCATGCGGTATTAATTGCCTCGGTCCATAATTTTTCTGGTGTGTTGTACTCATCTGTCACACCCATTTTTAAGGACAAAAATAGGATGCATAAAAGACTCATGTGCACCCCAGGATATGATCGCACACACAAGTAGACAAATTTTATAGTATCATCACAGTGCTTATTACATAGTGAATAAATATATAACACATAGTCTTGAATAATAAATAGTAGCAACTAGTAGTAGATCTCCAGCGGAAACTCCAAACATAGGGATACGGTTGACTGGTTGACACCAAGACTAGTACTCATTATGATAATCTTCCTTATAATCTTCATCTGTTATGGTGGAAATAGCAAGGGTGAGTCCATGTCGAACTCAACAAGTATAACACAGGATTTATGAGGCACAAAAGGCTAAACACTGTTTGACTGTGTTTAGCTTTTTATCATCATATATTTAGCAATTGAGTAGCATCAAGGTATTCCAATTTCCCATTAATGAACCAATGATCAATTGTAATAAAGATAATGAATAGCATTAACATGAGCATAATAATAATCAATAATAACTAAGCATGATATAACCATGGTGATCATCTATCTGTAAATGTTCCAAGGCCGCTCGTATCCGTGAGCACGGCTAGTATACCAGTTTTTAACTCTACGCAGAGGTGTACACTTTCACTGTGAGTCATAACTTCCAAATGCATGGGTTTGCGACTCTCCAAAACACCAGAAATCATATAAAGCCACTTAAAGGTTCGTCTAACAAGTTAGGGCCATTAGATTCACTCGGCAGGCAGATGTAGGAACCCCCCTTTTCAAATGGCATAATTCCTTCTCGGCTATACTCATAGACTAGAGGCTGTCCTACACCCAACGTGTCAAGCCATTCTTACGTCATTTAAGGTAACCACTAACAAGCTAGAAAAGGTCCTTTAAACAACTAAAGCCAGAGCCATATAGCCCTCACAACTGTACTGTATGTTTCGGATGATCACGTATAGATAAGTCCTTATGGAGAGAAACCAGAGCATCTAAAAAAACCCACATGCTCTAGCCCCCTTTTCAACAGTAATAAAATCATCATTAAAGGTTGATTGCTTAATCCATTAATCAAATTACAAGATCATTGTTCATAATTAAGCACTAGCAACAGCTACCCAAATGCATCCCCAAGATTGATAAGGAATCAAGATAACAATCACTAAGTTGTAATCTCTAAGGTTGTCGAGAAAGACACATGCATATGTATGATAACTTTAGTGAATAGGACAACAAGGATAGTCTCATATTATACTTACCTTGATCAAAGCTTTCCTGATGATACTGCTGGTCTGGCTCAAAATAATACTCCTGATCGTCCAGAAACTGCTCACTGTCTATACTCGATCATCAAGCATCAACACACAATCATCCGAGCAATCATACACGAAGCAAACAAAGAAACATAGTTAGAACAGTACACCAACAGTAGAAAAATAGTATAAAAAGTTTGTAAAACTCTTCTACACATTACTATGATCACACAGACGTAAAGATCACAAAATTCTGAGTTAAAACGTGAAAGTTATGAATTTTCTAAGATTTCCTATAGATAAGTAATTACTTAAATATAAACTCAAAAATTAAACTTTCCAAATGATGAGATACAGGCCCGATCTTCCGAGAGGTAACTGGTAAGTTCGACTTGTGGAGATCTCGATGTTGGTGATCCGGCTTTAAATCAGGCACGATTCGAACCCTGCAACCATTACACCACTGCTCCGTTGGTTATCAACCAAGCACAACTTGATTGACCTCGCCAAGAAGGCTTTTCCTGCAAGCGAATCGAAGAACACAAGCAAGAAGGTAAAACACGCAATCTGAAATTACAAATATGAATGATGTGAATATTAATTGAGGGTTCAAGAACTCAGTTCCAAAGGACTAATCGACACAGTGGAGGAGATCAAGAACAGGGGCCCTGGATCACTGTAAAAGGATTTGTCACCACAGTTACAATGAACGATTCAGTTTCTCGATGGAAAACTAAACTCTAAATAAAACCCAATTGTCTAACAGCGGCAGCGGCTATGTTTATAGTCTAAGACTCGACCTAGAGTTGAGGACGGCCAGGAGTTGGGCGCCCACAACTTGGGCTTAAGGCCCGACACGATACATGGCCAAGTTGGCCCAAATAGGTGACGCAACACCTTGCCGTGGTCACATAGAATGATTCACGGACCTTCTAGAGCTGGGACCAGATCCAAAACGACGGCGTCGTCGTCCCCTTTCCAATGCATCTAAGAACGCCTTGTTTCAATGTCGTATGAGAGATTTATGACCGAAACAGTGACGACGTGTCTGCTGAATCCGAGGGTGACGTGGCAGCTGAGTTGGGGACGAATTGCAACTTGGAGAAGACCATAGCGTCGGTGTGTCTAGCGTGGCGATGTCCTCATCATCCTCCCCTTCTTGAATTGGAGTCATCCTCGACTCCATCTTGGCGATGTCCTCATCATCCCCTCCTTCTAGAATTGGAGTCACCCTCGACTTCATCCCATCATCAGCGAACTCCTGCAAAAGGTTAGTGACAGCAGGCAATGCACCAGATATAATAGGTTGACAAAACATAGTATAACATGGTGCATCAGGATTATCACATAACTCAGCAGTAGCAGAAGTTGTAGCAAGAAAAGTACCTCCTTTTAACTTAATCCCATTATTTTTAGCAATGTCAGTTGGAGGTTTATTTTGAATCTCTTTAGCATGTTTAATAATTTCCGTAGGAGACAAAGGCAGCAATGTAATTTTCTTGTCCTTATATACGATAGTGTATGTATTAGTTCTACCATGGTGTAAAGCATCATTATCAAATTCCCATGGATGACCTAATAAAATAGAACAAGCTTGCATAGGGACAACATCAAAATCAGCAGTATCATGATAAGAACCTGTGAAAAAACTAATGCGTGCTGATTGAGTTACCTTAGTCTTACCACTATTATTGAACCATTGAAGTTTATATGGATATGAATGTTGTCGTGTGGTCAAGCCAAGCTTCTCAACCAAATCTGAACTCACCAAGTTATTGCAACTTCCGCTATCAATGATAGTGAGAACATGACAACCCTGCACAATGAAATACATGTGGAACAAATTGTTTCGTTGGATCTTCATCTCTTCTTCTTGTCCCACACGTGTACTCAACACACACTGCACAAGAAGGCTAGGGTAGTCCGCGGCAGCAGCCACGGAGTCAATGATGATAGCCTCCTTGTCTTGATCGCCTTCGGTGGAATCTGCATCAATGTTAGCAGCAAGGGCTAAATCATCTTCAACATCACTAGTACTTACATATCCATCCTCAGTAGCAATGAAAGCACGACGACTGGGGCAATCCTTCATGACATGTCCCATGCCTTTGCATCGGTGGCAAATGATTTTAGTGCTGGACGAGGAGGAGCTAGTAGAAGCACCCGGAGTGGCACCTTTCTTCTGCACATTAGACAATTGACTTACCCCATGTGGTGCAACAGAAAGCTTGGGCGTCTCCGGCTCAGAACGCTGCTGAAAATTTCTTCCATTGTTAGACCTGAAAGGCTGGTGTTGTTTGCAGCCCTGTACTTCACGTTCTGCCTTAATAGCAAGATGATACAATTGGGAAAAATTGCGCCATTCTTTGTAATCAAGTATGTTCTGGATATCATGGTTTAGACCACCAAAAAATCTAGCACTAGCATCATTATCATCTTTATTTATACCACAACGGGCTAAACCAATAAGCAATTTTTGATAGTAAGCTTCTACTCCTTTATCACCTTATTTTAAAGTTTGCAGTTTCAAACGTAAATCACGTTGGTAATAAGGAGGAACAAAACGAGATTTCATACGTTGCTTTAAAGCATTCCAAGTTTGAGGCACAACAACAGCATTATTAGCATTGCAAAGATCACTCCACCAGAACAAAGCAAAATTAGTAAACTCCTAGTAGCAAGTCTAACTCTATGCTCAGCAAGAACATTATGAGAATCAAATTTTTGTTGAACAGCAAGCTCCCAATCTAAATAAGCCTCTGGATCAACATTACCAGCAAAAGGAGGAAGGCTAAATTTAATTTTAGCAAAAGGATCATTATTACCAAGATTATTACCTCCTATACCGCGACGGTTGAAGTTGAGGCGGCGACGGGCATAACCGTCAGCATCTGCATCGTCATCACCAAAATCATCGGCATCATCATCATCAGCACGATGAGGTGGAGGGCGTTGCTCGAGTTGTTCAATGCGGGTGACCAGATTGTTCACATCGCGCGTCAGCTCGGTCATAAGATTGCGTTGTTCAGTCATGAATGTTGTAAGCTCGCCCTTGGACACGCAATCATTGAAGTCCGTCGGAGATCCTGCCATGGTTAGAAGATAAAAAAAGACAACACCAAAGTATTATCCCTATCAACTAAAAGGAACCAAGTGGTGGTGGTGGTGAAAGTGGAATACAAAATCACAAGCGGCTTACCACCGTCTTGTCTGTATTCTTACCAACGCCAAACAAGAGCAAAACCAATGTGACGAAGCAATCTATTGTTAAGCGTGGGTAACAGTTGTAAGATGAACCTGTGCTGACAGAAGAATATGTGGAGCTATGGGTAGGCACACAATATGACAGTAAGGATTAGCAATTAACGAAAGCAGATTAGCGATTGTTCAATCCAGATCCAAAGTACAAATCACAGCTGCTGGCTAAGATGTGTCGAGACGTAGCGCAACAAGGTGAAAACAAAGGACGATGGAAAGAACGCACAGAACAAGCAAATAACCTGGATTTTTCCTTTTTCCTGAATTTTTCTCTGATTTTTTCAAAAGGCACTAGTAGGAATCAAACTTTTTATTTTTTCACTATTTTTTTATATTTTTCTCTAAACAAGGATTACAAAAGATGCAACCACAAAAATTGGCACCTACAACTGAGGTGGGATGTGGTCTACAGAAATACAGCACGTTCTGTGAAAAGCGTGCAAAAACTTTGATAATTTTTTTCTTTATTTTCCTGAATTTTTTTTTGGCAATTTTAACGAAACCAAACAGGGCGAAGCCGAGTTTGGGTCGGCTCCAAATGGTGTCAAGAAGCTGTTGTAAAAATTTCAGATTTTTCTGATAAACGAGCGAAAAGTTATGCCTGTTTTACCGAAGGTATCTCAAGTTATGTTTTCCGGTAGGCACAACACGGCAGCGACAGTTAGGGCAAAGCGTCCTTAAACTCCAACACCGATCACAAGATTGTCCCTGTGACTCCAACAGTGACAGTAGGTATTCGCCTGAAGATGTAAGGAGGGCTGCGATGCAGGCAAAATAAGAGTGGCTGGCAACTTATCTAGGGTTTGCGCGGCGACGAGAAGTTACACAAGGTGGCTAGCGGGGGCAAGTCGAGTAATGTGGTGGCTTCGACTTGTTGTTTGGGAACGGTGGATGGGATAGCGGCAGAAAATAAAAATCACAGCAACGGGCGATTGAACTACGACCACGAACACAATCCTAAACCAGCAACAAGACTCGACCACGGACACAAACTCAACAACGCGAATCTAAAACGAAATTGCAAAGGCACAAAAGGTGATAGGACAGCGGAAATTGAAATGTTTTGGGGCTTTTTGTGGACTCTAGGTAATGAACAAATATGCGTCCAAGGCAAACGAGAATATACCTCGTGGTAAACCTAAAATCTCTGATACCAATTGATGAGATACATGCCCGATCTTCCGAGAGGTAACCGGTAAGTTCGACTTGTGGAGATCTCGACGTTGGCGATCCGGCTTCAAATCAGACATGATTCGAACCCTACAACCGTTACACCACTGCTCCGTTGGTTATCAACCAAGCACAACTTGATTGACCTCGCCAAGAAGGCTTTTCCTGCAAGCGAATCGAAGAACACAAGCAAGAAGGTAAAACACACAATCTGAAATTGCAAATATGAATGATGCGAATATCAATTGAGGGTTCAAGAACTCGGTTCTAAAGGACTAATCGACATAGTGGAGGAGATCAAGAACAGGGGCCCTGGATCACTGTAAAAGGATTTGTCACCACAGTTACAATGAACGATTCATTTTCTCGATGGAAAACTAAACTCTAAACAAAACCCAATTGTCTAACAGTGGCGGCGGCTGTGTTTATAGTCTAAGACTCGACCTAGGGTTGAGGACGGCCAAGAGTTGGGCGCCCACAACTTGGGCTTAAGGCCCGACACGATACATGGCCAAGTTGGCCCAAATAGGTGACGCAGCACCTTGCTGTGGTCACACAAAATGATCTACGGACCTTCTGGAGTTGGGACCAGATCCAAAACGACAGCGTCATCGTCCCCTTTCCAATGCATCCAAGAACACCCTGTTTCGATGTTGTATGAGAGAGTTATGACCGAAACAATGACGACGTATCTGCTGAATCCGAGGGTGACGTGGTAGCTGAGTTGGGGACGAATTGCAACTTGAGGAAGACCATAGCGTCGGTGTATCCAGCGTGGCGATGTCCTCTTCACCAAACCTACTATACAACTATACTAACATGTAGAGCTCACAAATACGAACCTAACGTAACTTGAACGGGTCAAATCGCAGTTAAAACAGAAAAAGATTTGTCATTTATAAGCTGCTGATGGCAGTTTCGTAAATACTACGAACCTATTTCAAATTAAAATAAATCAAAATCAAGATTTTTGAACTGAGCCAGTGACGACGGACACAAATATGAGAAAACTGAGGGTCTCTTTATCAAGATTGCCATCAAAGAGGTATTGGCTGCTCTGAGCCATTGATCACGCGATGAGTGGCTGAGATTAGATGAAAGGGAATTAGAGAGAGGGAGAGCTGGCTGGACAACAACCCCGGCTCGGTGGTTCCATTGCCGGCGGCGAGCTTTGCCAGCAAGCATGGGAACTAGGCCTACAGACCATAGCGGAGCGAACCAAAAGCACGGGTCAAACGAGGAGATGATGACGAGCTCACCTAGGCTCCAAAACCGATCGGAGGCGAGACAGAGATGACTAGTGGCGCGACCGAGATGCTACGACTCCCTGTGAAACATCGGTGACGTCGCATGAGGAAACCATGACGAGAAGGAGAGAAAAAAAATGGCACAGAGATCCTCTACCGTGCAAAGAAACTCGGCAACAGGTCGAAGACGGTGGCGGAGCGACACAGCAGCGAATTCGAGTGGCGGCGGCGCTGCTAGGGCTGCGAGCTCGATGCGAGGCCGTAGCAACTCGAAGATGGGAAAGAATAGCAAAGGGAAAGGCAACGACTTTTATAGGGCGTCCAGACATGCTCCTCTCGTGGAAAAATTCCGCAGGAACCGGGATTGAGCACGACCTATTTCCTTTGGCTGCTAAATCGAATCGGAACAGAGTCCGGATCCTGGACAATGCAAAATAGGAGATGACACTGTACAGTGGGCCACAGCGTCAGCAATGCAAACTAAAAGGGAGAGAGCGCATCAGCGCCTGCTGCGCCGCAACAGCAGCCTTGGCCGGCATGCTGATTCTAGGCCTTGAAAACGACAGTTGTGCCGCTGGCTACGAAGACAGGATAGCAAGCCAGCGACCAAAAGAACAGAGAGGGCACAAGCATTTCACATTGATTATTTTTGAAATGGAATTTTCCAAATGATTTTTGAAAACATGTACACTCAGTTTAAAACCAATCAATACAAAACACCAATGCTCTGGCATGAAATGCAACATCATGTGTCTAGCCTTATAGTGGATTTTAATTTTCATAAAATTATTATTTACTAAGTTCGAATGCTCACGTAAATGCATAATTAAATAAATTTTCCCTATTATACAAAGAATGAAATTTTCAGGGTGTTACATCATCTAGCATTGTTCTTGCAATGGTGATCAAGGTCCGATTCTTTCTCTCAACTACACCATTTTGTTGAGGAGTGTAGGTTGATGAAACCTCATGCTTGATCCCAATCTCATCACAATAAGCTTCAATGTTTGTGTTGTCAAATTCTTTGCCATTGTCACTTCTTATCTTCTTGATCTTGACTTCAAATTCATTTTGAGCTCTCTTAACAAACTTCTTGAAATAAGTGGCCACTTCGGATTTGTCATGAAGAAAGAATGTCCAAGTATATCTTGAGTAGTCATCAACAATCACAAGACAATAAATATTTCCACCCAAGCTCTTGTATGTTGTTGGACCAAACAAATCCATGTGTAGAAGCTCTAGCACTCTTGATGTTGACATGTAGGCTTTTGTTGGATGAGTATTGGTGACTTATTTACTGGCTTGGCATGCACTACAAGTTTGTCCTTCTCAAACTTGACATCTTTCAAGCCTCTCACTAACTCTTTCTTCAATAACTTGTTGAGAGTGTTCATTCCAACATGAGCAAGCCTCCTATGCCAAAGCCACCCAAGTGAAGTCTTGGTGAACAAGCATGTCACCAAATTTGCATCTTCGGAGGTGAAATCAACAAGATAGAGATTGTTGTATCTAAAGCCCTTGAAAATCACTTGCTTGTCATCTATCTTTGATACTACCACTTCATTTGGATTGAATGAACATTGATAGCCAAGATCACAAAGTTGTCCAACAGATAGTAGATTGAAACTCAAAGAATCAACATAGAGCACATTTGAAAGAGAGTGATCATTTGATATTGCAATCTTGCCTAGACCCTTGACTTTGCTCTTTGAATTGTCCCCAAATGTGATCTTCTCTTGACATTCCCCATTTTCTTCAAGTGAGGTGAACATACGAGGATCACCGGTCATATGATGAGTGCAACCACTATCAATAACCCAATGAGTTCCACCGGTCTTGTAGTTCACCTACACACAAGAGATCAACCTTTTTTGTTTGGGGACCCAAACTTGAGAGGGACCCTTGACTTTCTCAACTAGTGACTTGGCAACCTAAATTTTCTTAGGTCTATTCTTGTTTGGGGGACCCAAGAACATGACTTTCATCTTTCCACTAGAATCTTTTCTTAGCATGTAGTGAGCATTGAAAGCAAAGGGTCTAGCATGCTTGGGCAAGGGTTGTGGTGGTGGAGTTTCACACTCATGAGCAAAGTGGCCCTCTTGTCCTCACTCAACACATCTCTTAGGCTTGGGTTTTAATTTGTTTTGTTGTTGTTGGGTTTTGGTCTTCTTCTCTTAATTTGCCAAGTAACCAATACCACTTCTATCCATCTTCATGACGGTGTTCATGAGTAGCACACTTTGCAAGTATTGACCTCTTGTAAACTTGCTCAATCCGATCTTGAGATGCTCTTTCTCTTGCTTTAGTTTCTTGTTCTCCTCAATGAGTGACTCATTTGATGTTTGCTTTTCAAGAGTCATCAACCCTTTTAGCTTATTGTTCTCATCTCTAAGCATTTCATTTTCACTCTTGAGCTTCACATAATCATCATAATTGTCAGACTTAACCATTTTCTTGCCTTTGCCACTAGAGCCTTGCTCAATGCTCTCAATAATCAAGTCATCACATGATGTGGCTATATCAATCTTAACAACTTGGTTAGTAGCATCATGTGTCTTAAGAGAAAGCTCATTAGCAACAACAAGACTATCATAATTGATTTTCAATGAAGTATAGTCATCTTTTAGCAAGTTGTGCCTAGTATTGAGCTCATCATGCTTCTTCTCAAGTTTATCATGTTCATCTCTAAGCTCTTTGTTGAAGGTTTTGAGCTCCTTGAGAGTAGAAGACACTATTGCATTTTGATCTTTAATCTCGTCACTAGTCTTTTGTGCAATCTCAAGCTTAGATGAGAGTGATTCATTTTCATTTTGAAGCTCATTATTTTCATTTCTAATCTTTCTTTTGACTTTAGAGTATTTGTTGAGCAATTTTACAAGTTTATCATAAGAAGGTGCATCAAACTCATCATCACTATCACTATCATCATCATCATCATCATCACTATCATTATTTTGTACCTTTCGTTCACCCTTGGCCATGAGGCATAGGTGAGTAGTGGATAAAGACGGTGAAGGTGGTGGTGAAGATGTTGATGCATGAAGATAATGATGGCCCAATCACAAACGCAGCGACCTTCTCTTTCTCATCGTCGCTCTCATCGCCGGAGGACTCACATGATGACTCAATGTCGGTGAGCCAATCACCAACAATGTAAGCTTTGCATCCCTTCTTTTTATGATATTCTTTCTTCTTACCATCCCTCTTCTTGTATGGCTTGTTCTTCTTCTTTTCATCTTCTTCATCACTAGATTCATCTTTCTTGCCCTTGGTCTTGTTCTTGTATTTGTCTTTTAGAGGCTTAGGGCATTGATGAGCTAGATGACCAAGTTCACCACAATTGTAGCAATCCATTTCGGATATAGGCTTTATTTTGCTACTTGTGAATAACTTCTTCTTCTTGCCATCGAACTTGATGCCACTCTTATTAAGCTTCTTTAGCATCTTGGTGGTCTTTTTCACCATGAGAGCAAGTGATGCATCATCAATGTCACTCTCACTTGAGCTTTCATGCACAATCATGGCTTGGCTCTTCTTCTTTTCCTTGTCATGGCTAGCTTTGAAAGCCAAGTCTTCTTCTTGGAAGATGATGAACCCTCTTCCGGAGTGATGTGCATGTACATCTCATGAGCATTGATCTTTTCCAATACTTGTGTCGTTGTTGCAGTGGAGAGATCGCTTTGGTGAAGCACAGTGACAATATGGCCATACTTCTCAACGGGAAGAACATTCAAGATCCTCCTTGTAACATCCGATGGACTCATTTGAGTGAGCCCAAGAGCATTGAGATCCTCTACAAGAACATTGAAGCGAGTGTACATGTCATTAGCACTTTCTTTGGGAAGCATCTCAAACGAATTAATCTTCTTTAAAGCAATATGGTAGCCTTCCTCACGCTCACTCTTAGTTCCCTCATGGAGAGCACAAAGGTTTTCTCACAATTCATGAGTATTTTTTGCATTACGCACACGATTGAAGATATCCTTGCCAAGGCCCTGGTAGAGTGCATTTCTTGCATTTGCATTCCACCGGTCGTACTTCTCCTCGTCACCAACGGGGTTAGCGGGATCCTTGACTTTCGGAAGCCCTTCGGTGGCGGCTCTAAGACACCTGACGTCTATGGCTTCGAGGTACGCCTCCATGTGGATTTTCCAATATGAAAAATCATCTCCCTCAAAGATGGGAGGTGGTCCTTCCCCATTAGACATCTTGTTCTAGACGGTTAAGCCTAATTTAGGAGCAACTCAGCTCTGATACCAATTGAAAGGATCAAGATGCCCAAGAGGGGGGTAAATTGGGCTTTTCTCAAATTTATTGCAAGAATTAAATCCTACTAAGCCATAATTCACCCCTAGTGCCTACAAGTGTTCCTAGTGATTCTACCGATAAAAATTTTGCACCCTAAGTTCCAAAACTAGTCTAGCATGGCAATTCTAAGAAAGTAAACCAAGCAACAAAAGTAATGCAAGAAAGTGAATTGCTTGAAAGTAAAGGGTTAGGAACATGGTGATGTTTTCCTGAGGTATCGGAGAGTCGCCACTCCCCACTAGTCCTCGTTGGAGCACCCGCGCAAGGGTGTAACTCCATCTTGATCCACGCGAGGATCAAGTGCTCTCTACGGGCTGATTCTTTGATACTCCATCGCGGTGAATCATCCACAACCGCTCACAAAATGAGTTGGGTCATCCACAAGCGCCGGATGATCACCAAGCTCCCAATCATCACCAAGTCGTCTAGGTGATGACGATCACCAAGAGTAACAAGCTAGAACTCTCACTTGACCACAACAAGCCTAATGAGAAGGTGGATGCACACTTGCTACTCTCTAATCACTAGTGAGGACTCTCAAACTTAAATTCTCAAGACTCAATTCTCACTAGGGCTCTTGCACTTTCTTGCACATCAAAGGAGTTTCTCAGCTGACCAAATGAGCAAGAGTACCTCTAATGGAGGGGTAGAGGAAGTATTTATACTCCCCCTCAACTCCCCCAACCATTATCTTTAAAAACAGCACTTTTCGTGACCGGCAGACGCGATGACGCCCACCGACAGACGCGTCTGTCGCTCTAGAGGGACGTGTCTGTCGCCTCTGAGGAGCGCGTCTGTCGCATGAAAACGGATCAAAACGTTCAACTAGTCGTTAGGGCTCGACAGACGTTGGCCAGCGTCCATAGCCCTAGCAATGAACGCGTCTGACGCTATCAACATCTTTAGAGCATTCTAGACCGCGTCTGTTGACCACCAGACACGTCTGACGCTCAACCCTCACTGCGTCTGATGAGTTCAGGCCCGATCTTCTGAGAGGTAGCTGGTAAGTTCGATTTGTGGAGATCTTGACGTTGGCGATCCGGCTTCAAATCAGACATGATTTGAACCCTACAACCGTTACACCACTGTTCCGTTGGTTATCAACCAAGCACAACTTGATTGACCTCGCCAAGAAGGCTTTTTCCTTCAAGCGAATCGAAGAGCACAAGCAAGAAGGTAAAACACGCAATCTGAAATTGCAATTATGAATGATGCGAATAGCAATAGAGGGTTCAAGAACTCGATTCCAAAGGACTAATCGACACAGTGGAGCAGATCAAGAACAGGGGCCCTGGATCACTGTAAAAGGATTTGTCACCATAGTTACAACGAACGATTCAGTTTCTCGATGGAAAACTAAACTCTAAACAAAACTCAATCATCTAGCAGTAGTGGCAGCTGTATTTATAGTCTAAGACTCTATCTAGGGTTAGGGACGGCCAGGGGTTGGGCGCCCACAACTTGGGCTTAAGGCCCGACACGATACATGACCAAGTTGGCCCAAATAGGTGATGCAACACATTGCCGTGGTCACATAGAATGATCCACGGACCTTCTGGAGCTGGGACCAGATCTAAAATGACGGCGTCATCATCCCCTTTCCAACGCATCCAAGAACGCCCCGTTTCGATGTCATATGAGAAAATTATGACCGAAATAGTGACGACGTGTCTCCTGAATCCGAGAGTGACGAGGCAGCTGAGTTGGGGACGAATTGCAACTAGGGGAAGACCATAGCGTTGGTGTGTCCAGCATGGCGATGTCCTCATCATCCTCTCCTTCTTTAATTGGAGTCGTTCTCGACTTCATCCCATCATCAGCGAACTCCTGCAAAAGGTTAGTGACAACAGGCAATGCACCAGACATAATAGGTTGACAAAACATAGTATAACATGGTGCATAAGGATTATCACATAACTCAGCAATAGCAGAAGTTGTAGCAAGAAAAGTACCTCCTTTTAACTTAATCCCATTATTTTTAGCAATGTCAGTTGGAGGTTTAATTTTAATCTCATTAGCATGTTTAATAATATCCGTAGGAGACAAAGGCAGTAATGTAATTTTCTTGTCCTTATATATGATAGTGTATGTATTAGTTCTACCATGGTGTAAAGCATCATTATCAAATTCTCATGGACGACCTAATAAAATGGAACAAGCTTGCATAGGGACAACATCAAAATCAGCAGTATCATGATAAGAACCTATGAAAAAACTAATGTGTGCCGATTTAGTTACCTTAGTCTTACCACTATTATTGAACCATTTAAGTTTATATGGATACGAATGTTGTCATCATCTGCATCTGCATCGTCATCACCAAAATCATCGGCATCATCATCATCAGCACGATGAGGTGGAGGGCGTTGCTCGAGTTGTTCAATGCGGGTGACCAGATTGTTCACATTACGCGTCAGCTTAGTCATAAGATTGCGTTGTTCAGTCATGAACGTTGTAAGCTCGCCTTTGGACACGCACTCATTGAATTCCATCGGAGATCCTTCTATGGTTAGAAGATAGAAAAAGACAACACCAAAGTATTATCCCTATCAACTAAAAGGAAACAAGTGGTGGTGGGGGGAAAGTGGAATGTAAAATCATAAGCGGCTTACCACCGTCTTGCTTGTATTCTTACCAATATCAAACAGGAGCAAAACCAAAGTGGCAAAGTAATCTGTTGTTGAGCGTGGGTAACAGTTGCAAGAGGAACCTGTGCTGACAGAAGAATATGTGGAGCTATGGGTAGGCACACAATATGACAATAAGGATTAGCAATTAACGAATACAGATTAGCGATTGTTTAATCCGGATCCAAAGTACAAATCACAGGTGTTGGCTAAGACGTGTCGAGATGTAGCGCAACAAGGTGAAAACAAATGATGATAGAAAGTACTCACAGAACAAGCAAATAATCCAGATTTTTTCTTTTTCCTGAATTTTGCCCGGAATTTTCCAAAAGGCACTAGTAGGAATCAAACTTTTTTAATTTTTCACTATTTTTTTTATATTTTTCTCTGAATAAGGATAAAAAAAGATATAACCATAAAAATTGGCACCTACAACGGAGGTGGGATGTGGTCTACATAAATACAACACATTCTCTGAATAGCGTGCAAAAATTTTGACAATTTTTTCTTTATTTTTCTGAATTTTTTTGGCAATTTTGATGAAACCAAACAGGGCGAAGCCAAATTTGGGCCGGCTCCAAATGGTGTCAAGAACCTGCTATAAAATTTTTAGATTTTTTCTGATAAACGAGCGAAAAGTTATGCCTGTTTTACCAAAGGTATCTCAAGTTATGTTTTCCAGAAGGCACAACACGGCAGCGACAGTTAGGGCAAAGTGTCCCTAAACTCCAACACCGATCACAAGATTGTTCCTGTGACTAACAGTAGTAGGTATTAACCTGATGATGTAAGGAGGGCTACGATGCAGGCAAAATAAGAGCGGCTGGCAACCTATCTAGGGTTTGTGCGGCGGTGAGAAGTTACACAAGGCGGCTAGCGGGGCAAGTCAAGTAATGTGGTGGCGTTGACTTGTTGTTTGGGAACGGTGGATGGGATAGCGGCGAAAAACAAAAATCACGGCAATGGGCGATTGAACTACGACCACGAACACAATCCTAAACCAGTAACAAGACTCGACCACAGACACAAACTCAACAACGCGAATCTGAAACGAAATTGCAAAGGCACAAAGGGTGATAGGACAGCGGAAATTAAAATATTTTTGGGCTTTTTGTGGACTCTAGGTAATGAACAAATATGAATCTAAGGCAAACGAGAATATACCTCGCGGTAAACCTAAAATCTCTGATACCAATTGATGAGTACAAGCCCGATCTTCCGAGAGGTAACCGGTAAGTTCGATTTGTGGAGATCTCGACATTGGTGATCCGGTTTCAAATCAGACATGATTGGAACCCTGCAACCGTTACACCACTGCTTCGTTGGTTATCAACCAAGCACAACTTGATTGACCTCACCAAGAAGGCTTTTCCTTCAAGCGAATCGAAGAGCACAAGCAAGAAGGTAAAACACGCAATCTGAAATTGCAATTGTGAATGATGTGAATAGCAATAGAGGGTTCAAGAACTCGATTACAAAGGACTAATCGACACAGTGGAGGAGATCAAGAACAGAGGCCCTGGATCACTGTAAAAGGATTTGTCACCACAATTACAATGAACGATTCATTTTCTCGATGGAAAACTAAACTCTAAACAAAACCTAATCGTCTAGCAACGGCGGCGGCTATGTTTATAGTCTAAGACTCGACCTAGGGTTGGGGACGGCCAGGGGTTGGGCGCCCATAACTTGGGCTTAAGGCCCGACATGATACATGGCCAAGTTGGCCCAAATAGGTGACGTAGCACCTTGCCATGGTCACACAGAATGATCCACGAACCTTCTGGAGCTGGGACCATATCCAAAACGACGGCGTCGTCGTCCCCTTTTCAACGCATCCAAGAACGCCCCGTTTCAATGTCATATGAGAAAATTATGACCAAAATAGTGACGATGTGTCTGCTGAATCCGAGGGTGACGTGGCAACTGAGTTGGGGACGAATTGCAACTTGGGAAAGTCCATAGCGTCGGTGTGTCCAGCGTCGCGATGTCCTCATCAGCGTCTATCACTCATATACGCATAGGGCGTGTCTGTCGCCCTTCATCCTCGCATCTGACACTCTCGGCAGTGAAGAGACCACGCAACAGACGCTGATGTCAGCGTCTGTCGCCCTCCGTTTTCAGCATCTGTCGCCTTTGAAGGGCTGAAACGACTTCCGATTCAAACGCTTCTTGAACGACTTTTATTCCAAACAATCTCAAGGCCATCCTAGAGCCACCTAGTGCTAAGTTTAATAAGTGTGCACCACACCTAACCACCATTAGACTCACCTAGGTCAAATCCATGCCCCCTTTATAGTACGGCCAAAAGGAGAAAAATGAAAGTCCTAACGACTATTCTGAACGTAGCTCACCTCTTCGATGTTCGGAACTAACCGTCCTTAACCTTGTCGATCATCCTTTGAAAACTGAAAACGATTTCCATCGATAAGGGCATGATCACCATATCACCCACGATTGTCATTACCATGACCTAACACTCTATTGTTTCTGCAAAACACACGTTAGTCATAATAATTAACTGTTGTCATCAATCATCGAAACCTACTCTAGGGGCCTAGATGCTTTCATAATGCACATAAAAACCACCCTGGTTTCTGGGGAGACTAGCCTGAGGCCAGTCTTAGTGAAAATATTATTAAAGTTTTATGGACATTAAAAATATGGTATCACATCAGCAAAGAGGTTGTTGCAGTTTTGTTTGGATGATAAGTCATCGCTATTACTCACAACTTGAAAATCTAAGGAACCTTGCACTGAGCCTGCTTCATTCCATCTCAGCGATCCACTACGGTCTGGAACACGTGCATCGCCTTGCCATCTCCTCTCCATTTGCACATAAACCTGTCATCTTTCTCCCCGCCGTACTATTTAGAGGAGAACTTTAAAGTGATTGCGGTTATCTAGTGACACTAGGGGCCTGTTTGATTTCATGCATCTAGCCAACCTGACTAGTTGGCCTGGCTATGGCCAGCCAGAGTTCGGTCCAAATGGTACAAGCGCTTATGATTGATTGCATGGTCCTGCAGAGCCGTGCTCAGGTGAGAACGTGTTTGTTTGCCTGTATAGAAGAGTACGATGACCCTGAACTTAGAACATGGTCACTTTACCCCCTCCCCCCAAACATCCACATTGCCATTTCATCAAACACATGCAAGGCGTCGGTGGCGGCTTCCTCCCATGCGGATGTCCACCACTCACCGTACCACCATGAGTCAGGTGACGGGGGCGGAGTAGATCTCGCGTGCCAGGGCCATCGGTGTTGCCGGCGTTCTTGGCGTCCACGGAGGCGCGGGGATTCCACCGCGTGGCCCTTGGCATTCGGCCCCGCCACGGGGGAGCTTCTGTTGGGCCTCCTCCCTCGCCACGGGCACCTGCTACACCGTCGTGGCCGCTCTCTTCGGTGATTGGGGCCTACTGTCCTTGCCACCCTTAGTAGTGGCAGCTACGTTGGGCTCGATGGCGGTGGCGATGATGGGGGCGTTGTTGTCCATGTCCCGGTCCCGGCAACCGGCGGGGAGGTCAAAGTTGCCGAAGGGGAGCAAGTCCCTAGGTAGCAATGAGGACGCGGCCACCGTGACGCCAGTCTCCTCCCTATCCTGCTCCATCGGATTGGTCACCTCTACGGTCGTGGTTTCGGCCTGTGGGAAGTAAGTCAGAAACAACGGCAAGTGGTGACTCAAGCCTTCACGGAGCACTCCATGCAGCCGAGCCATGAAGAAACAAAGATGTATTCCATTTTTGGGAGCCAAGAGAGAGTGTGTAATATGCAGCCCGCGGGCTGGATCATTTGTAAGGTCCAAAAAGGCTAGAGGGGGGGTGAATAGCCTAATTAAAACTTCTACAAAAATTACTTAACCACAAGTTAGTAAGAAAGGTGGCGAAGCACCAAGCACTAGCTCTAACTAATTAAGCAAGCCACCTACACAATTCTAGTACAAGGCTATCCACTAAACACAACAACAACAACAAGCTAGAAACGAGAAGTAATACGAGAGAAGAGCTTCGAGTGATTATACCGCCGTGTAGAGACGAGAAGTACCAATCAATCAAACACACAAGAGAAATCCTCGGGAAGAGAATGACACAAGAATTTATCCCGAGGTTCACTTGCTTCCCGGCAAGCTACTCCTCGTTGTGGCGATGCACCCACTTGTCGGTTCGCGAGCTAATCAACTATCAAGAGTTGAGCCCTCGGCGGGCGCCGCACAACCGCACACAAGATGGGGATCCTCCAAGCCACGAGCTCCACTAGAGTATCCAATTTGAGAACTCCCGCGGGGAAGGATCAAGTACCCCTTACAACACTTGGTGAAGGCTCCAACAATCTCCAATTGCGAGCTCAATCACCTCCGCTGCTCCAAGCCGTCTACCGTGTCGGGAAACACGGAAGAGTAACAAGAAATCCGCAGCAACTCGAAGATCAAGTGCCTCTAGAATGCAACTCTCAAGCAATGCACTTGAATCTCACTCAATCTCACTCAAGATGTGCAATCAATCAAAGAGATGAGTGGAGGGGTTGTTCTCTAGCTCAAAGTATGTCTCTAGGTCTCAAAATGTGCAAGAGTTCCCCTCAAAACCCGTCCACCATCTATTTATAACGAAGGGGTACGCAACTAGCCGTTAGAAACGACACAGCAGAAATCGCGCACACCGGACGCGCCGGTCCGGGTGACTGGACGCGTCCGGTCACTACGCGACAGACGAGAATAGTGCCGTTCAAACTAGCCGTTACCGTTGACCGGACGCGCTCGACCGAGCGACCGGACGCGCTGGTCACGACCGGACGCGCCGGTCCCGTGACCCACCGGACGCGCCGGTCAACACCGAGCCGCGCACTGCAAAACAACCACCGGACGCGCTGAAGAACGGACCGGACGCCACAGTGCCCGCGTCCGGTGCGACTCCAGTAAGCTCCCTGGAAGACCGGACGCGTCCGGTGACCTATGACCGGACGCGCACCGCGTCCGGTGATCCTCGTGATCCGCTGTTCGCCTGACCGGACGCGCCGGTCGTACAGTGACCGCGTCCGGTGCCGAGTCCGGTGCAGCGTCCGGTGCACGCAGTGACCTCCGTTCGCCTCCGTTTCTTTTCCGACTTTCGGCGCAATAGAAAATAGGCGTTTCACTTCTCCAAAAAGCGCCGAATCCCGCCTCGCAAGCTCGGCGGGAGGGAGAGAGGAACCCAAACCCCTCTCTACCACTTAAACTCCACCGCCTTCGCAAAAGTGCCAACACCAACAAGTGATCACCACCTTGTGCTCGTGTGTTAGCATTTTCACAAACATTTTCCAAGGCGTTATGTTAGCTCTTTACTAGATCCTAAATGCATATGCTCAAGACATTGATCTAGTGGCACTTGATTTCCGAGCTAACCGTGATTGCCCCTCTTGATAGTCGGCTATGTATCCTAAACCCGGTCAATCACTTCTCTACTCATCTTTGACCGGCAAAAGGAAAACCCTATGGTTATACCTTTGCCTTGCGTTCTTAGATCCTTCTCTTCCACTTGAACATCAAGTCCACCACTTTAAGTGCATCTCCACCATGATCTACATTTCATGTATATGCACCATCTCTTTGTGACCTTGTGGCTACCACTCCTTGCCACGTCCACCTTCATCACATGTGTTGCTTATGCCTAGCTTAATCACACTTGATACAATAGCATTAGCAACTTGGTGTCATTAATTACCAAAACCAAACTTGGGCTTTCAATCTCCCCCTTTTTGGTAATTGATGACAACCATCACAAAGATATGAAATGAAAACAATTTTCAATTTTGATAGTATTAGCTCCCCCTACATATGTGCTTCCATGAGTTTGGTCCAATGTTGCACATATGTATGGATTTGAAATTTTGGGAGAGTTACTACTATCAAATTGATGCTAAGGTATATAGAATGGACCTTTGAAGCGTGATACCAATCGGAGTTGCCTTTATATACCATCCTTAGCATCGATGTAGCTAGACACCACTTGTAATACCTCACTTGTAAAGATCACAAACACTAAAGTACCCCGTGAGATCAACATTATAAGCAAAGGGTGTCTAGATACCACTTAAAAAGCTACTCTTAACAAATCATCATTCAAGTTCTAATTCTAGCAATCACCAAACAAACATGAATATGAATTTAAGCTTTGCAATGCAACAATTCATCATGTTAATGCGCATGCAAATGCAACAAATAGTTCATGAGCTTGCTCCCCCTACTTGTGTGCTCAAGTTTAATTGATTCCTTTCCAAAGTCTTATCTTATGCTTTCTCTCCCCCTTAGTAACTTTTTCTCTCCCCTCTTATTATATCTTTCTCCCCCTTTGTGACTTTTTTATCTTTGTGACTATTCTCTCCCCCTTTGTCAACAATCACCAAAAAGGTGCCAATTTTAGTGAGAGTTAAGTCAATCAATATGAGGGAGTCCAAATTATGGTTCAATCTAGATTACTTGCCTAGAATATGTAATTCGGTTTGATCCAAGGACAAGCTTCTTCACACCTCATAAAGTATAAGGGTTATCTTGACCATGTTGAATTACACATCATGAGCTCATTTTCTAGATTCAACACTAGGTTTGCAAGCCCACAAACATGTCATATGCTACCACTAGATCAATCAAACATAGAAGCAATAGTGGTACCATATATACATTAAAATCATTTGATTTTCATGAATGAGCCTATTTATCATGCAAATATGTCTATATGTTCTAAACATGTCCTTAGCAAAGTATGGATGATATGCCAAACAATTTTACCTTGCTATGTCGGCGGAGAGGCATGTCATATAAGAATGTGGGGGTGCACTCATCTCAAGTTGGAGAAGTCAAGTATGTTCAATTCATTCTTCAACTTATAAAATCTCTTCTCATCAAGTGGCTTTGTGAAGATGTCGGCTAGTTGATCTTCGGTGCCAATGCTCTCAATGCTAATATCACCCTTTTGTTGATGGTCTCTTATGAAGTGATGCCTTATGTCAATGTGCTTTGTTCTTGAATGTTGAACCGGATTTTGTGTCATATTGATAGCACTTTCATTGTCACAAAACAATGGCACATTCTTGAACTTGATTCCAAAGTCATTCAAAGTGGCTTTCATCCAAAGCAATTGTGCACAACAACTACCGGCACTAATGTATTCGGCCTCGGCAGTAGATAGTGCAACACTATTTTGTTTCTTTGATGACCATGAAACAAGAGACCTTCCAAGCAATTGACAAGTGCCACTTGTGCTCATTCTATCAATCTTGCATCCACCATAGTCGGAGTCCGAATATCCAATCAACTCAAAATTAAACCCCTTTGGAAACCATAATCCAACATCATGAGTGCCCTTAAGATATCTCAATATCCTCTTGGTTGCTTTCAAGTGACTTTCTCTAGGTGAAGCTTGATATCTTGCACACTTGCACACACTAAACATCACATCCGGCCTAGAAGCGGTGACATATAGCAAACTTCCAATCATAGACCGATATTGCTTTTGATCTACCATGTTACCACTATCATCAATACCCAACTGATCATTTGTGCCCATTGGTGTACTCATTGACTTAGCATCTTGCAATCCAAACTTCTTGATCATGTCCTTGATGTACTTGCCTTGACTTACAAAAGTGCCATTCTTCATTTGCTTGATTTGAAGTCCAAGGAAGTAACTAAGCTCTCCAATCATAGACATCTCAAACTCATTTGCCATCATATTTCCAAATTCTTCACAAAAATCTTGATTGGTTGATCCAAAGATAATGTCATCCACATAGATTTGCAACACAAACAAGTCATTTCCAATTTTCTTGGTGAAGAGAGTGGTGTCAACCTTTCCCATCTTGAACCCTTTAGAGAGAAGAAAGTCTCTCAATCTCTCATACCATGCTCTAGGTGCTTGTTTCAAACCATACAATGCCTTCTTGAGCTTGTAAACATGGTTGGGCTTCTTGTCATCTTCAAAACCGGGAGGTTGCTCAACATAAACTTCTTCATTGATGTGGCCATTGAGAAATGCACTTTTGACATCCATTTGATAGAGCTTGATGTTGTGTGCACAAGCATATGCTAATAAGATTCTAATAGCCTCCAATCTTGCAACCGGTGCATATGTTTCTCCAAAGTCAAGACCCTCAACTTGAGTGTATCCTTGTGCTACTAATCTTGCTTTGTTCCTCACAACCATGCCATCTTGATCTTGCTTATTTTTAAAGACCCACTTGGTGCCAATTACATTGTAGTTCTTTGGTCTTTCCACAAGTTCCCAAACTTGATTTCTAGCAAAGTTGTTTAGTTCTTCATGCATGGCATTTACCCAATCGGAATCCTTCAATGCATCTTCCATCTTCTTTGGTTCTTCAAGTGACACAAATGAGTAGTGCTCACAAAAAGATGCTAATCTTGATCTAGTTTGAACACCACTTTGAATTCCACCAATGATTTGATCCAATGGATGATCTCTTGCAATACTAGTAGGTTGGAGTATTGGGAGTTGATTGCTTCCACTAGCTTGACCTTGATCTTGCACTTCATCATGAGAACCACTAGAGCTTGCTTGATTTGTATCAATTTGCACACTTTGGTTGATCACATGAATATCATCATCATCAACTTGCCTTGGCCTAACATCACCAATGTCCATGTTCTTCATTGCATTTGACAATTGATCTCCTCTCACATCATCAAGGTTTTGAGCTTCATTTTGAGAACCTTGGGTTTCATCAAACTCAACATCATGAACTTCTTCCAAGGTGCCATTAGTGAGATTCCAAACTCTATATGCTTTGCTTGTGGTAGAATAACCAAGTAAGAACCCTTCATCACATTTCTTTTCAAACTTGCTCAATCTAGTGCCTTTCTTGAGAATATAGCATTTGCAACCAAATACTCTAAAGTATGCAATGTTGGGCTTTCTTCCATTCAATAGCTCATATGGTGTCTTCCCAAGCTTCCCATGGCAATAAAGACGGTTGCTACAGTAGCAAGCCGTGTTGATAGCTTCACTCCAAAATGAATGACTCACATTGTACTCACTAAGCATTGATCTAGCCATGTCAATCAAAGTTCTATTCTTTCTTTCAACTACACCATTTGATTGAGGAGTGTATGTTGGAGAGAATTGATGTCCAATACCGAGATCATCACATAAAGCTTCAATTCTTGTGTTCTTGAACTCACTACCATTGTCACTTCTAATCTTCTTGATGGTAGTCTCAAACTCATTTTGCACTCTCTTGACAAAAGACTTGAATAGATCATAAACATCACTCTTGTCATAGAGAAAGAACACCCAAGTGTATCTAGTATAGTCATCCACTATCACAAAACCATACTTGTTCCCACCAATGCTAGTATATGTTGTTGGCCCAAACAAGTCCATGTGCAATAGCTCAAATGCCTTTGATGTGCTCATTTCACTCTTACTAGGATGTTTATTTCCAACTTGTTTGCCGGCTTGACAAGCACTACATGGTTTATCCTTTTCAAAAGTCACATCTTTCAAGCCTCTAACTAAGTCATGCCTCAAAAGTTTGTTCAATTGTTTCATTCCAACATGACCAAGCCTTCTATGCCATAACCAACCCATACTAGATTTGCTAAGCAAGCATGATGTCAATTGTGTCTCACTATCATTGAAGTCAACCAAGTATAAGCTACCATGTCTAAACCCTTTGAATATCAAATTTGATCCATCAACACTTATGACTTCAACATCATCACTACCAAATATGCACTTGAAGCCAAGATCACAAAGTTGTGCCACCGACAAAAGATTGAAATCCAAACTCTCAACTAGCAATACATTTGATATGCTCATGTCATTTGAGATAGCAATTTTACCAAGTCCCTTGACCTTGCCTTTCTTGTTGTTACCGAAAGTGATAGCATCAAAACCACCATTTTGACTAGTATCAATTGATTTGAACATACAAGAATCCCCGGTCATATGTTGAGTGCACCCACTATCAAGCACCCAATGCCTTCCTCCGGCTTTGTAATTGACCTACAAGATAAGATCAATTCCTTTTAGGTACCCAAACTTGTTTGGGTCCTCCAAGGTTAGTGACCAAGCTCTTTGGTACCCAAATGGCTTTCTTCTTTGAGCCCATCCATGGTGTACCAATGAACTTAGCATGAACACCATTTGTACCCTTGGTAAGTATATAGAAAGAATCAAACTTAATTGAGGATACATTAGCATTGGATTTCTTGTTCATGCAATGTTGCTCTATGTGACCAACTTGCTTGCAACTTTTGCAATAGCTACCTTTGTTCTTCACAAAACGAGTCTTGTGAGGAGCAAAAGCGGCCTTGCCTTTCTTGGGGTTATAGCCCAATCCCTCTTTATAGAGAGAAGCTCTTTGGCTACCCAAGCACATAAGCAAGCGGTCCTCACCACCATAAGCTTTGGCCAAGGTGTGATTGAGCTCTTTTACCTCCTTCTTGAGATTTTCATTCTCAACTATAAGTGTGGGATCACAAGTGAAACCATCACTACTAGATGAGGATGACGTAGATGAGCTACATGAGGGGTTAGTGGGAGCAACAACAATAGGCTTATGACAAGATTCATCAATTATATCACAAGATATGCCTATGTTGCAAGTTTTAGCTTTCTCAACATTAGTTGGCATGTTTTCACATTTTTCAACTAGAGAGGAATGAGCTTCTTCAAGCTTAGTGTGAGACTTTTGAAGCTTCTTATGGTCTACCTTTAGACTCTCATAAGATGCTCTAAGCCCATCAAGTTCTTGCATAAGATTTTTCTTTTCCTTAAGCAAGCCCTTGCATTCCTTTCTAGATTCTTTATAATGTTGAGTGCAATCTTCTAGCATAGTGATTAGTTCATCTTTAGTGAATTCTTCTTCATCACTATCACTATCACTAGCATTATCATGATCACTCTCATCATCGGATGATACCTTAGTGGCTTTAGCCATGAAGCACGATGGAGTGTCGAAGAGGGAGACCTTCTCTTGGATGGCAATGCTAGCATGTCCCTTCTTCTTGCTCTTGTAGTCATCCTCATCATCACTTGAGGAAGCATCACTATCCCATGTAGCAACATGAGAGTCATTCTTCTTTTTATGAGAGCTTTCCTTCTTTTCTAGCTTCTTCTTTTGCTTCTTCCTCTCCTTCTTGATAGCATCTTCATCATCACTATCATAAGGACACTTTGCAATGAGATGGTCCTTGCTATGGCATCTAAAGCATCTCATGGTATGCTCATTCTTCTTAGATGTGTTCTTCCTCCTCCTTGCACGATAGCCCTTCTTCTTCATGAATTTGCCAAATTACTTGACAAAGAGAGCCATCTTCTCATCAATGTCATCACTATCACAAGAGCTTGAGTCTTCTTCACTTGATGATTCAATCTTGGATTTGCCCTTGGATGTGGTGGCTTTGAATGCCACACTCTTCTTCTTTTCATCATCTTTCTTCTCATTCTCCTTTTTCTTCTTCTTGACCAACTCATCCTTCTCATCATCTTCTCTATATGAATCATCGGTCATCACTTCTTGAAATATTTGTTGAGGAGTTGAATCCTTCAATGTAGTCCTCACTAGCACGGTGATCAATGTATCAAACCTCTTGGGCAAGCTTCTCAAGAACTTCATAGAGAATTGGTTGTCCTTGACTTCCTCACCAAGTGCCTTGAGCTCATTGACAATGACTTGCAATCTATGAAACATTTCCGGTACACTCTCATCTTCTTGCATCTTGAAGCTAGAAAACTTTTCTTGCAAGATATATGCCTTAGCGGTCTTTGTGCCTTCGGTGCCCTCAAATGTTTCTTCTAACTTGGCCCAAGCATCATGTGCAACTTCTATGTTCTTCACTTGCTCAAATGTCTTGTCATCTAAAGCCTCATGAAGAGCACTAATGGCAATATCATTGCATTGGAGCTTCTTCTCTTCCACCGGTGTAGGTGCCTCCGGATTAGCAACCTCAAATTTTGTTTCGGTGACCTTCCACACTTCTCTATTGATTGACTTGAGGTGTGCGGTCATCTTAACCTTCCAATAAGCATAATTTGTGCCATCAAAGTGAGGTGCCTTCTTGGTGTTGTTGATGTGCAAACTTAATTGAGCCATTTCTTTATCACCGTAGGTTGTTAAGCCTCAAATAAACGGTGCCTCGGCTCTGATACCACTTGTAAGGTCCAAAAAGGCTAGAGGGGGGGTGAATAGCCTAATTAAAACTTCTACAAAAATTACTTAACCACAAGTTAGTAAGAAAGGTGGCGAAGCACCAAGCACTAGCTCTAACTAATTAAGCAAGCCACCTACACAATTCTAGTACAAGGCTATCCACTAAACACAACAACAACAAGCTAGAAACGAGAAGTAATACGAGAGAAGAGCTTCGAGTGATTATACCGCCGTGTAGAGACGAGAAGTACCAATCAATCAAACACACAAGAGAAATCCTCGGGAAGAGAATGACACAAGAATTTATCCCGAGGTTCACTTGCTTCCCGGCAAGCTACTCCTCGTTGTGGCGATGCACCCACTTGTCGGTTCGCGAGCTAATCAACTATCAAGAGTTGAGCCCTCGGCGGGCGCCGCACAACCGCACACAAGATGGGGATCCTCCAAGCCACGAGCTCCACTAGAGTATCCAATTTGCGAACTCCCGCGGGGAAGGATCAAGTACCCCTTACAACACTTGGTGAAGGCTCCAACAATCTCCAATTGCGAGCTCAATCACCTCCGCTGCTCCAAGCCATCTACCGTGTCGGGAAACACGGAAGAGTAACAAGAAATCCGCAGCAACTCGAAGATCAAGTGCCTCTAGAATGCAACTCTCAAGCAATGCACTTGAATCTCACTCAATCTCACTCAAGATGTGCAATCAATCAAAGAGATGAGTGGAGGGGTTGTTCTCTAGCTCAAAGTATGTCTCTAGGTCTCAAAATGTGCAAGAGTTCCCCTCAAAACCCGTCCACCATCTATTTATAACGAAGGGGTACGCAACTAGCCGTTAGAAACGACACAGCAGAAATCGCGCACACCGGACGCGCCGGTCCGGGTGACTGGACGCGTCCGGTCACTACGCGACAGACGAGAATAGTGCCGTTCAAACTAGCCGTTACCGTTGACCGGACGCGCTCGACCGAGCGACCGGACGCGCTGGTCACGACCGGACGCGCCGGTCCCGTGACCCACCGGACGCGCCGGTCAACACCGAGCCGCGCACTGCAAAACAACCACCGGACGCGCTGAAGAACGGACCGGACGCCACAGTGCCCGCGTCCGGTGCGACTCCAGTAAGCTCCCTGGAAGACCGGACGCGTCCGGTGACCTATGACCGGACGCGCACCGCGTCCGGTGATCCTCGTGATCCGCTGTTCGCCTGACCGGACGCGCCGGTCGTACAGTGACCGCGTCCGGTGCCGAGTCCGGTGCAGCGTCCGGTGCACGCAGTGACCTCCGTTCGCCTCCGTTTCTTTTCCGACTTTCGGCGCAATAGAAAATAGGCGTTTCACTTCTCCAAAAAGCGCCGAATCCCGCCTCGCAAGCTCGGCGGGAGGGAGAGAGGAACCCAAACCCCTCTCTACCACTTAAACTCCACCGCCTTCGCAAAAGTGCCAACACCAACAAGTGATCACCACCTTGTGCTCGTGTGTTAGCATTTTCACAAACATTTTCCAAGGCGTTATGTTAGCTCTTTACTAGATCCTAAATGCATATGCTCAAGACATTGATCTAGTGGCACTTGATTTCCGAGCTAACCGTGATTGCCCCTCTTGATAGTCGGCTATGTATCCTAAACCCGGTCAATCACTTCTCTACTCATCTTTGACCGGCAAAAGGAAAACCCTATGGTTATACCTTTGCCTTGCGTTCTTAGATCCTTCTCTTCCACTTGAACATCAAGTCCACCACTTTAAGTGCATCTCCACCATGATCTACATTTCATGTATATGCACCATCTCTTTGTGACCTTGTGGCTACCACTCCTTGCCACGTCCACCTTCATCACATGTGTTGCTTATGCCTAGCTTAATCACACTTGATACAATAGCATTAGCAACTTGGTGTCATTAATTACCAAAACCAAACTTGGGCTTTCATCATTGGTGGGCCTTACATATCAAACAAGGCTAGTTGTAGCCCATGGGCTCGGCCAAGCCTGGGAGCCCCAAATCAAACGTGCCCTAGATGCGTGTCTTCATGAGCAGGGCAGAGGATGCAACAAGCTGGAGCTCAAACAAAGCAAAGGACGTGACTAGGGTGGTGGGGATGGCTGGAGTGGGCATCGGTTGGGGAGCCATTGCTCAGCGACAGGAAATCATGGGCCTGTTTGATGTGGAGGCAAGGGGTGGCTCGGCCCGTCGGCCAGGCCGAGGCCAACCACAGCTTGGTCGAGAGAGGACAAGTGTTCTTGTTTGATTTACTGGACCGAATGAGACTGGCTATGCAGAGACTGTGTTTGTTTTGCCTGTACCAGTGGATATGACCACCTTGCATCCAGGAAGAGGTAACATTACCACCCATCCTTCCCTTCCTCTTTCCTCTCAGTCATTTCGTCAAACACGCTGGCGACGGTTGGGTCGACCTTGAGGCCACCGACGAGGCAATTGGCGAAGATGAGTGTGTACTAGACTGGCGAGCAGTGCAGGCGTCCATGGAGCAGGCGCGTGGCCCCCGCATCGGCGGCGAGCGTGGTGGCCATGGACGCCGCGAGGAGGGCGAGGTGGTAGCCATTGTAGTGGACGCCGCAGAGGAAGGCGAGCAGGAACATGAAGACGAGCAACAGGTGGGCGGGGCCACCGCTTGTGTCGTCGAGGTGGAAGTGGTGGGCGAGCGCCGCCGTGGGAGCTTGAGTCCACGATCGTCCAGGCGGCAACGAACTGGCTGCATAGCACGCCGCTGTTCTCCAAGCAAAGGATGGAGTGGCTACAGCCACCCAAGGCGCTGCGCGCCATGGTGGCAGCGGCGGCGCCACCTCCACCTCCACCACCTCCTCCTCCGCTGGTGCCTCTACTCCCAGATAACCGCCATGGAGAGACAGTAGCTCAACCCCTCGCAACCAGAGGCAAGGCCCACCGACCCGATGGCGGTGACGACCTCTTCGGTCTGCTCCGACAACGGTGACCGGAGCCAGCTCAAGAGGAGCAGCCACCTAGCCACGGATTGCTCGGTCAGTCCGGACGAAGTAGGCTGCCCATGCCCGACCACACTCGCCACTGCAGTGCCCCCATTGATCCGATCCAATCTTGCCATGCCTCCCTGAATCCTGCTTGATTTTGGACGCCCGCCTCTTTGCTCTGCAGGACCTGGATGACGAGCCCAGCGCGACGAGGAGGACGGCATGTGCGGGGTCGATGCGGAGCTCGACGAGGTGCCACGGCGCTAGCGGCGGAGTGAAGAAGAAGGGATCCGGAAGGTGAAACTCGGACCGGGAGGTGACAGGATGCAGCACATGAGGACCGAGCGAGATTGGCCTAGGAGAAACGAACCTTTTGTGCGTTTCTCCAGGTGCAGGAGAGAGAGAGAGGAACATTTGCAGCTAGAGGGCTAGGCCAGGAGCTGGGCTAAATCAAACAGGACGGGTTGCAGCTGGATAGCGTAGGCCAGCCCCTTGGCCCCATATCAAACAGGCCCCATGTGGCTGTGGGCAACGACTGAAGGAAGAAGTCAAGGCCGGTTATTTGACGGTCACGTGGGCCTCACGTGATGGTGCCTAAATCATCTATCCATTTGGTTCCTCCAAGCAAATAAGAAAATAAAAATCATTCTATTTGTAACCTAACATAAAATCGGGAATGAGTCATTATATCCTACCTTGCTCTCAAACAAATACACACTATATTTTCTGAAGAAAATTTCTTGACACTAGAAAAAGTTGTGCTCTTTTATTTTGACATAAAATTGAAATCTTTCTTATTTTTCCACTCTCTCAATTTTTCTCTTATGTATAGCATTTCTGTTAGTTAGCTGGTAAGTCCCATGTAAAAATACCGTTTTGCAAGATGTTGCACTCACAGGCTTGTTATTGCATGTTCTGTCACCTATATGTTGGTTGTTGCTGTCTTTCGTGGCAATTTTATTTAAAATCTAACACTTCTATTTTTATTTGCTTGTACAAATTAAGAGGTCTCATAAAATTAAGAGCACCAGCATCATCTTATAATATGAATCAATTAGGTGCATAAAAAAGACAATAACATGAGATGGCCAATAGCATCCAGGTTTCACATGTAGCATGCCATTAACATAGCTTATATAATTTGATAATTTAACATCCAGGCAGTGGCTAATCCAGCATGAGAATTCACCTAGGGCGGATTTCTACTCTAAAACTTTGGCTATCAACGACAACTTGCATGTTTTAGGCAAAAATTGTAGAACAACAAACAAGAATGAAAATGTTACCTTTTAATAATGGAAGTATCAATAATAGATGTTTAAATAGACAAATGAAGTACAGGACATTTTTATCGAAAAGTCAATTAGAAAATGACATTAATCATAAAAACATTAAATTAAAGAATGTAAAAAGAAACGGATACGACTACGATCAGCTAACAGGGACGTTGCAGCCCATCCATCACCAAAATTCAATTGACCAAAAATTCTTAAATTCCCAAATCAGAAATCACCAAATGACCACAATCCAAACTCCAAAATCCCCCAATACCAATAGACAGCAGCAGTAGGCAGTTGCAGCCTGTAGCCAACAGGTGCAAGGCCGGCTGGGGCTGGCCGCTTGGCCGGCGGGCGGCGACCGAGCGCCAGCAGCGCTACCGGCTGGGTGCCTAGGCCGTTCGGGGCTGAGGCAGAGGCGGCAGCAACCTAGGAGCTGGCTGCTGGCTGGCGTCGAGCGGCAGCAACTGGGCAGGGGTGGCGCGCGACGAGCCTGGATGAGTGGCGGAGGCGGCGAGCAGGTCAACGGGGAGTTGCGCAAACAGAAGCAACGAGCAAGGTGAGCTGAGGTGCGAGTGCGACCGCGAGCCGGCGAGCCCTAACTGGCCACCTGCTGCTGGGCTTGGGCTGGGCCAATTCGACTGCGACCGCGGCCCATGACTCCTCTGCTGCCGCTCTGTGTCTGCGCTCTGCCTCGCAGAAAAGAACAGCGCCGCGCGCCACCGTCTTCGCCCCTTCCGCTCGAACTCCGGCAGCCTACAGGGGTTGGGGATACGGTGCCCGCTCAAGGGGACCTAGGGCGGCCGCCCTAGCTCGCCCTAGTGGTGGCTCCGCCTCTGCATCCAGGTTCACATATATACAACAGACAATTATCAGACATGTTCACATCTATTACACAACATCCATTTTGGGATATGGAAATCACATACTTAATCTTCTTTTACCCCTTGTGCTCATTGCATGATTTGCAGTCTCAATCGTTTTGCTCCTTGTGGCTGTTGAAGGGCTATCAAAGTGGAAACAATTTTTTCAGCCTTTTTGCGATTGACAAGCAATTTAACTTTCATCAGAAAACTAGTATTTTCATCCATCATGTGAGTGCAAAACGAATTGCATGAGAACAGACCATGTGCATTAAATCCTAGAAAACTATTGATCCTACTGCTACCTCGAATCGAACTGACCTGGACGCGTCAGTCGTGCTTGAGCCTAGCTGCCCGGCTCGGCAGCGCTGCGGAGGAGCACGGTCGGGCGCACCCGGGTCGGTGAGTTGACCACGCCGCTTGCCACCCGACCTGACGCATCTCGCTCGCCAAACACATCGGCGCATCAGGCTCGGCCACCACCAACCACCCCTTCCGCCCTTCCTCTTCCCTCCCACCGATTCGCTCGCTCGCCGCCCGCCCGCCCGCTCACCCGCGCCCGCGCGAGATCTAGACCAGGCGTCGCAGCCGCGGGCCGACGGGATCTCTGTCCTCCCGACGCGACGAACCGCTAGGACGGCGCGGAAGACGAGGAGGAAGCGGGGGCCATGGAGGCGTCTTCCTGGGACGCCCTTCGCAAGCAGGTGACCAGGCCCTCGGATCCCACGCCCTTTTCTTCCCATCTGCAGTTCCATGGATCCTCTCGGCCCCGCTTCTGCGCGCCTGTATCCCCGCGGGTGCCTCCCTAGTCTCTACTTGGGATCTGGCTCCTGTCAAATCCGGGGTGGAGTGGGGATACAGGCGCGCGGAAGTGAGGAGGGACGATTTTGGAGGAGGCTGCTCTGTTGGTCGTTGAATTCGTAGGCTACTCGTGTCCGGAGTGAATGCTGTGCCGAGAAAAGTTGAATTGGATCGAGTATCTTCGTTTCGACAATCCGTTAGTAGTCTAGTTGTTCGCTTGTGACGTCATTTTAGCATTTCTCCCAGTGAAGGGGCAACCTGTAGCAATGGTGCACTGATTGAATGCTATACTGTCTAGATTTCGTTTCCTGCAGCTCTAAATGAACCCTTCATTGACTTGCTCTGTCTTCATAACTAAGCCACGTATGTTTACTGGGAATATGATGTAGAGGATTTCAATCCACATGCCTGTGGTGGCCTGTTTTTTTTTGTCTCACTTCTATGCTTTACCGCCATATATTTTAAAATTTTTCTGGTTTAAGACTGCCAATGTTCCGAAAATGGCATACTGTATTAGCTAACTTTTTATGTCTATATGGTTCCATGATGCTGTAGGCCACTCCTGTTTTTCTTGTGTTGTCTGGTTATTGGTGTGCAAGGTTTACTATGTTTTGAATGGTTTATTATCTCCCCTTTCAGGCAAGGAGGTTGGAAGCGCAGTTAGATGACCAAATGATTGCATACCGTAAATTGGTTTCTATGAAATCAGATGGTTCAGAGAACGATATTGAGTCTGATATAGAAAGATCACTGAAGCAGTTACAGCAAGTAAATTCGCAAATGCAAACCTGGGTATCGTCAGGAGGTTCTGAAGTTCTTTCTCATACTCTGACTCGTCATATGGAGATTCTGCAAGACCTTACTCAGGTCCTGGTTGCCTCTTAGACTACTAAATTCCATTCATCATAACTACTTTGAACGTACTGTTAAGAAAGCACCACATATGACATGACTGTACTCACATTTTGACACCATGATTTGTTTCATCCAATATAGGAATTCTATCGGCTTCGATCAAGTCTCAGGGAGAAACAACAACATGCCTCTCTCCTTGACTTGAGAGATTTTGACAGAGCAAAGTTTGATGTTGAAGATCCATCGGACTCATCTGATCAAGCTCTTCTCAGGGAACAAGCTGCGATTGGCAGGAGTACTGGACAGGTACGAATATCCTCCTTGTGGGCATCCTTCAATTGTTTCTCCTATTTCTTCTTGAGAGAACAATATGGAAGGACACTCCTGTAAAAAAGCATCAATATGAATTCCAAGCTTAACTTCCAGTACCCTTTCTTACTGGAAGATGATTTCATGGCACTGGGTCAAATAAAGGAACTCGCTGCATGAAGTTAAATAAAGAACCATGCGTACCCCTCCTTGGAAATTGATAGAAATGGACCCATGCTACCATGCCAGTATTACCTTTTACACCTATGACAAATATTTCATACTTTTTTTTTGAAGCCAATATTTCATACTTTTTGAGTGAACATGTTTGCCATATCAATATGTTTGTGAGCACCAAGTAATTCTGCGGCCTGACCATAGTATTTAAACAGCACTTGGTTGTTGCCTAGTTTTTAGTATATGTCTGTAATATCACTTTTGGTTGTCTAAGTAGTAATTAGTTTCAACCAAACATTCCTCATGTGCAATACTTAGTTTTGTACTTCAGTGAGAACAAGTTGAAAACTTAAAGCTTCTCTGTATTATTGTTGAGAGAAAACACCTAGGACCTCTTGCCTTGGTTTTGGACATACCTGGAATAATTGCACTTGTTGGCTCAAAGAGCTGATTGATTGCATTCTTCAGTGTAAGTTTCTACTGGTGCGCTCAGTTTCAGGATGTAGGAGCTTAATGAGTTTTACCATGAACTATAACAATTAACAAGCATGGAATAGGTTAGCTCATGGTACATGGCTATGAAACATATTTTGATGGAGTTAAAGCAAAAGGAGTCTTCTTATTATAAAGCTATATCAACATCAGCTCCTGCTAACTGGTTCCCAAATCCTATTTTCAGCATGTTGGCCTTCACTGTTCTTATTGCCAACACTTGGAAAGAGCAATTCTTTTCGAGAAGCTGACAACCAAATACCACAGGTCCATACCATTAATGTTTCCTATCTAAAAACTACACATCCAACAGGAAGTCAAACTTGCTTAACCTTTGAGGCTATAGTTGGGGTGGGATATGATTCAGATTTTATAATGTTTTTTCTGTTCTCATTGAGGCTGAAACTCACTGCAATTGGTAGTGAGCAAATGATGTTTTGTGGAAGATTTTAAGGATATCTGAAGTTACAAACTATGTCTATGTGTTGTGGGTACTTCCTTCAAGGCAAAATTTGATATAGGACCCGGAAAGTGACGTTGTGTGGCTAGAAGACACGGAAAAAGTGCAATTGGCTGGTTGGCACACTGGCAATTTGTTAACTTGCTAAAAGACATCACACCTATTAAATCCTTAAATCAATCATTTCCAGTCCGAGAGGAGAGGAACGATGTGCTTTGTCCATTTTTTTCCCCTGGGCACCTTCCTCTCCAGAGTCCAGATTCCTTCTCCCTGTGCTCCTCTTCATCTTTCCTTCCTCCTCCCCTTCATGAGCAGCAATAGAACCCATGGTGCTGCTGCCTCCGCTCTACGGGCTGCCCCTGGCCATGCCAACTGCGCGCTGACGTCCAGCACCCGCTGGCTGTCTGTGCTCGCCAGCGGGCAGCCCCTGCCATCTTTCAATCACAAATATAGTCTAGGTTTGACCTAAGTCAAAACTATTTTATTGATTATTACTCCTTCCGACCAAAAAAGAATACAATTCTAGCATAGTATGAAGTTAAAGGATCTTGAGTTTGACTAACTATACATAAAAATGTATCAATGATTATGATATCAATAAATATTGTTAGATTTGTCATGAGATATATTTTCATAGTATACCTATTTTGGTGTAATAAAAGCTAATGTTTTTTACCTTACATATTTGGTTAAACTTTAGATACTTCGACAAAGAATGCAACTAGAATTGCATTCTTTGTGGGACGGAGGTAGTGGTCTTTAAATTTTATATAGATTGGTAACACAAGGTTGGTGTTAATATACTTACATAATACATATATCTCTTTTCATTTAAAGTAATATATATTTATAGATATTTCTAGAGGCTGATGTACTAATGGACTTATATGTGTGAGCAGAGGAAGTAGGAGCTACTGAGCTAGGCCCCAACGAGATCTCATAGTGTCTTAACATGAACAGTGTACTAGGAAAATCCAAAGTTTCTGCACACTTGGCTTACAAAAGAAAATGCGACATTGTAACACATGAACTGTTGAACTATTATGACTAAAAAAAAGTAATGTAGTTCATGAGCTTGCTATTATGTATTTAATGATATTTATCAAGTTGTATGGATACCAGGGTGCACTGCTCTCATAGTTGGACTATTAGGAATTCTGCCTGCCGATATAAATTTGATACCCTAGGAGGCCTAGGGGTTTCTGCAGTTCTGCTTGCAAATATTTGCAAATTAGCCCAACAGACGCTTCTTGTTGCACTAACCATTGTTGCTCCATTTTTGTGCCACTTGCTTCATAGACTCAGTTGGTACTGTTGGTACCCTACATGTTGCATATGCCCAGGAACAATGAACAAAAGCTGTAGTTTTTAAGGGATCTGACAATTGCATGGTTAAGATGCAAAAAGTAAGCACCTATAAATTTTGTGCCTGATGTGGAAAAGCTAGATAGTATAGTAGATTAAGTGTACTCTATTTGTTTGTTGGTATTGGGGGCTAGATAGTCGATTAAGATGTACTCTTTGTTTGCTGGTATTGGTAAAGAATCATCGGTAGACAGAAGATTTTATTTGTTTTCTCATTTGTTGACTTTACTAATCTCCCAATTTAGTTACCAAAAGGCTTTATTGTTGTTACTGTTGCATTTATTGCCCTTACTAATCTCCATTATATTATTTATATACTTGTTAGATAGCAAAGCCATCAATTAGATTGTTTCAGGGAAAGCCTTCTGTAGTGCTACTTTTGTCTAGAATACTACATGTTTTACAACTTCACAACAATGAATACTATCATCATGCTTGAAGAGTGAAGAGTTATATTTAATGATACCAGATGGACAACGTGATATCACAAGCTCAGGCAACGCTAGGTTCTCTCATGACTCAACGGTCAACATTCGGTGGCATCACTACAAAGATAAGCAACGTCAGCAGCCGGCTTCCAACAGTATGTATCGCATCTGATATAGCCAATCAAGCCCATTCAATGCCTTCTTAGAATATACATCTCATGGATACTTTACTCAACCTTACAGATTAACCACGTCCTCTCGTCTATCAGAAGGAAGAAATCCATGGACACTATCATTCTTTCGCTTGTTGCATCTGTCTGCGCGTTTCTCATCTTCATCTACTGGCTGTCGAAGTAGGTTTACCAGAGCAAAAGGTATTACAGTGTTGTAAGTTTGGGATCACACTACCGGTACAGATAATATTGATTGGTGTTTGTACAATATTGGTTGATTGAATGCTATTACGATTCGGTTGTGCTGTACCCACCGTGTCTCCAGCTGTGCAAGTGCAGCCGATCCGCTGAACTGAACTGTACCTCATGCACTCCGGCTCGGCATAACTACGTGTGGCTTACGAACTTGGAGCAACTGGCGTTGCTTGTTAGCCCCATGTTTGCCCAGATCAGGGCTTAGTTGGATCTTCAACTTTCTGTTGGAGCCGCTGTCCCGAGGCACTGCAGATTTAGGGCATCTTTGGATCCCTTAGAACTACCCGGTCTCTTTCCGGTGTAAAAGAATGCAATTCTAAGTGTATTATCAAGTAGGAAAAGAATGCAATTCTAAGCCTAGTATCAAGGCAGACCCTTCAGGGGCTGACTAATAAGTTTATAAAAAGGTATCAATATCATGATACTAAATAAGCATTATTAGGTTTGCTGAATATATTTTATTATAATATACCTATATACCTATTTAATGTCATAGGTATTGCTACTCGTCTACTCATCAAAATTAGTTTGACTAATGCCTTGTTTAGTTACCCTCAAAATTCCAAGTTTTTTCACTCTCTCTCCATCACATCAATTTTTAGCCGCTTGCATGGAGTATTAAATGTAGGTAAAAAAATAACTAATTACACAGTTTAGTTGGAAATCACGAGATGAATCTTTTGAGCCTAGTTGGTCTATGATTGGACAATATTTGTCAAATAAGACGAAAGTGGTACTATTCATCAGGTTGAAATTTTTTTCAATCTAAACAAGGCCTAAGAAAAGAACTAGAATTGCATCTTTTTTTCCAGAAAAGTAGTAGTAATAGTTAGTTGCCACTCTCTTTGTTCCAGAAAAGGATATAATCCTAGCATTTGAATGCTATCAAAAAGTGCAATTCTAGCTTAGGGATAACTTGTGTGGCCCTCACGTTGAAGTGTGATGTTCTAAACAAGTGTTACTCCCTCTATTCCAAATTATCCTTTTTGATATACATTACACCTCGACATAGTATATATCTAAGTGCATAGAAAAAGCTATGCATCTACAAAAGCCAAAACGTCTTACAATTTAAAATTGTGGGAGTACTATACATGGTAGCAATAAAGTGTAGAGCTTGTGGATACAAATCATTTGTCATGATCCAGGCAACACATAGGGGGTGAATAAAAAGAGTAAGGGTTCTTTCGTTTCCTAGGAATTCATAACCTGAATTTATGCCTACCAGGATCGTTTCACTAATTTATATAACATCTCACCAACTGGAACAATTTGTGGCCTCATTCCACACTAACTGAACATGCCCTAAGTGTATATGTCATTCTTTGGGCCTGTTCGCTTGGCTAAAATTACTATTCGCTGATTTGTTGTGAGAGAAAAACATTATTCGTTGGCTGAAAAAATACGACTTATAAGACAAGCGAACAGGGTCTTGTCCACTAATTTATTCTTGAAACGTAATATGGAACTCTATTATGTCACGCCTAGGATCGGTGCTCTCACAACGATTCTAGCTATTGGTACCGTATGGCCCTACAACCTTTCGCCCTGTTCGTTTGAACTTATCAGTCCAGCTTATCAACCATGGTAAAATATTTTTTCTTTCACAGCAAAACAACATCAGCCGACTTATCAGCCGCAGAAACCATCAGTCGAATAGCCCCTTCTGGTTAGAGGGAGTAAAAGTTTTAGCTTAAATCCTGGGATCAAAACTAGACTCTAGTTCGACGAATGATTTGCTGGGGGGGGGGGGGGGGGGGGAATGAATTGAGTTGGCCTACCAGCAACATATATTATAACATAAAAATGATTAGGTTTTATTGCACAAAGAGCATGAAAAAGGATCCTACAATGAACAGACTATTTTCAGATTGGATCTTGAAACAAACACCTCATGTTCGAACCTGCCCTGAAGTGTTTCTGGCTCCCATCAAACAGCCTACACACACGGCCAGATCCCCAGGCCAACAGAGGCCGCATCGCTGTTTGCTGCAACGAGAACTTGCAGGAATGCATGCGCACGATGGTTTCCCTTTCCTGCGCACGATGATTGCTGAGACATCTCAGCTCCAGAGACACCAGGAACGCGGAGTCGCTCGCTCGCAAGAGGACAAAGCCGTCTAGCGAAACAAGCCTCGTCGACGTCGACGGCCGGCACCATGGGCACCCGTCCACATGCCGGTGTCCCCGGTGCCATCCCATCTGGCCGTGCGCTTTGGGGATGCTGGGGCCTGGCCGCCTGGGGGCCTAAAGGGGAGGGCACACGGGTTCCAGCGAGCGCCCACGGGAAATACACCGCGCGAGTGACATGATGGACGCGTCCTTTCCCTGCCGGACCGCGGATTACGGCGCCAGCGTCGTCGTCGTCTCTGGGCTTAATAACCATTTGATGACGCCATATATATATATATATATATATATATATATATATATATATATATATATATATATATATATATTGGTCATGATATAGATACGGACTGCTGATTGTTTGAGTAACAATCGACCAAGTGATCCAATAGTCCCGAATCCGTTCAGCTGTCCCAACTCCCAACCTGCAACGGCGGATCGCTAGGCGCCTGCAGACCCAGGGCCCGGCGACCCTGGGCGACTGCCCGGGCTCACTCGCGAAGTCGCAGCGGAGCAGCGCAGCATAGAGTCACGCAAGCAAAGAAAAAGTAGCACGCACGGACACACGTAGGCCTCGTTTAGATGGTAGATGTTTGAAAAATTTAGAAATGTAGTATTTCGTTTGTATTTGATAAATATTGTTTAATCATAAGCTAACTAGATTTAAAAGATTCGTTTTGTGATTTACAACTAAACTGTGTAATTAATTATTTTTTATCTACATTTAATATTGTATATCAGCGTTCAAAGATTGATGTGATGGAGAGAGTGAAAAAATTCTAACTTCAAGGCCGTAGTGAGAGAGACATGCTTCAGCTTTCGGCTCGCCACTCGCCGCTTTTCTTGGGGGTGGTGCATGCATGCAGTACTTTTTCTATAGTATGAATTTTTCTTCTCCACAACAGTTGCTGCAGCTATAGCCAAAAGAAGCAGCGTAGCGGATTAGGGCCATAAATTCACAAGATGGACTGCGTGTTCCTAGATTCAAAAACTTTTGTATACTTTTTCAGTTCTAGAACAATAATTCTTAATGTGCGCTCTTTCAAATAAATATTTAACGTTAATTTAATTTTATTTCCAAAAATACCTATGTTATTGATTTTGTTTCTATTAGTAGTTGATGTGTTATGAAAACTTGATATTAGTTGTTACGTTCCTCCAGGCTCTAGAAAATCTCGCCTGATCCCGTGATCCGGGACTCCGGGTCAACTATTGCGTGCTGACTGCTGAGTGATACTTGAGGATCGGACGAGATGCCGTGAGACGTGACAGGGCGGAGTGAGTTGCCGTAAACAAGGCGTGCTCGGTCGTCACAGGACTGCATAATCTGCTCGGCTCCGGTCAAAGAGCGAGCGAGCGAGAGGGAGCTGATCAGTAGAGTGCTTTGCACCGGTCCACGGCATTTCCTTATCTTTGCAAGTTGCAAGGCGCCTAGGGCTCCTGACGTCGTCCAGCTGGGTATTCAACTAGAGCTCCTTGCAACAACTGTGATAATCTTTTTTTTTGGCAATCACGGTACAAGTTCGTGTACTAATCGCTAATCAATACGACCGTACCAGGGTGTTTGGTTGCAAGGACTAAAGTTTATAGTTAGTGTCACATCGGATATCGCATGGGGTATTCGGATACTAATAAAAAAAATTACAGATTCCGTCAGTAAACCGCGAGACGAATTTATTAAGACTAATTAATCCATCATTAGCATATGTTTACTGTAGCACAACATTGTCAAATCATGGACTAATTAGACTTAAAAAATTCGTTTCACAAATTAGTCTTAATCTGTGTATTTAGTTTCGTAAATAGTCTATATTTAATACTCCATATATGTGTCTAAACATTCGATGGGATAGAAAAAGTTTAGACCATGCAACCAAACACCGGGGATACTGCTAGTTACAGAAGCCTGGACCTTCTGAGCTACGGTTCCTTTTTTTCCACCCAATGGAGAAGGATGTGTTTAATCTGAGATACTGCCCCAGCAGTCATCCAGCTGCATTTTTTCTTGCAGTACATTAACACTGAACCAGTCACTGGTCTTTCTGAACAGAGGAACTACGTAATGCCTCAATATCATGATTCATGAACCTCTTCCTATGGAAGAACAAATTCATCAAACCCTCTTCAAATTCTTTGAAACCAACTCTTGACAACAAAATCAAAAGCTCATGACATTAGTGACATTTCCGCAAAATGGAAGGAAGTGGGAAGCCGTCAGTGCAATTTCCTCAAATTAAATTGACACCAGGACCCCCAACCTCCACTACGAGCGCATTTCAAAATACCATCAGCCAATTAGTTGCTAATGCCCCGTGACAGCCTACCAAGACTTGCATCGATAACACATTGTTTTGGCTGCAGCACTCATGGCATTATGGTGGCAAGCCCCCACCGGATTGTCATTGTTTAAGCAGGGCTTAACCACCAGCCTGAGAGCCACTCACTTAAGCCAGAGAACAACTGACAGCCACAATCCCAGCGGGGCTCCAGCACCAGCATGTGAACGTCGCCATCCAAACATCCCGGCTTTTGTCACCTATCAGCCCATGATTGGGAATTAAGCTCGCAGTTACCAATAATAGCCGAGCAATCCAATCTTTCTTTTCAGCTAGGCTACGTTTGGATTGCAAAAAATTTCAATCCGATGAATAGTATCAATTTCGTCTTATTTGACAAATATTGTCCAATCGTGGACCAACTAGGCTCAAAAGATTCATCTCGTAATTTCCAACTAAACTGTGTAATTAATTATTCTTTTTATCTATATGATGTGATGGAGAGTGAAAAAATTTTGACTTTTGAGTGCATAACGAGGCCCTAGTGTCACGGGAGACATGGAAAACAAAGCGCAGCAGCTTTTTTTTTTTCTTCTAAATCGAGAGATCTAGTCACCCAACCACTAAGGCCTATCACTTGTTTAGCTCCAAATCAATATCCGATTCCAAGTCCACAATGTATAAATCTAATTAAGGGAGCAGACCAATGATTTGTGGAATTTAGCGATTGGCCACCTACAGTAAGTTTGATTTGATGATGGACTCTAAATCACACAGTATGAGAATGGTTGTCGATGGAAGGAAGGGTAAAAATGGCTTGGTCAGTGGAGCACTCAAAACTGCACAAGAACATTGCTCGCTGAACAATTGCAACTTACAACAATGGGATGGGAAGAGAAATCCTCACTGAATTGCGAACCAATCATCAATCCAAACAATGCCGGCAAGCCGCTTCCGTAGCCGCCGCTAGCCCATCACACACACTAGTTCTTCCAGGCGTAGACGAGGAGGGAGAAGCCGTCGCCGCTCTGCAGCTCGGCCTCCTCGGGGCTGCCCCAGTCCATGACCGTGGAGCCACTCGCCCACGACGCGGAGGACGACGCCACGGACGCCGACGAGGAGGAGCTCGCCTTGGCCAGCCTGCTTGCCTGCCCCCTCTTCCTCCTCCGCTTCTCGCCATTGCTGCTGCTCTCGCTCCAGTCCCCCCGCCCCCACCTACCAACGTAGCCTGCCCAGCCGCCTCCGCCTCCGCCTGCACTGTCGAGCAGCTCCTTCTCCTTGGCGTCGGCGGCTGGGTCACGCTCCTCGCCGTCGCAGCCGGCGAGCTCGAAGCGGAAGACGAAGACGGCGTGCGCGGGCGGAGTCACGGCCGCAGCGAGTGCGGCAGCGGCGGCGGCGGCGGCGTCGGGGGGCGAGGTGTCTCGCGCGGGGAAGAGCCAGTTATGAAGGTCCCAGGAAACGAGGACGCGGTCGCCGCCGCCGAGGTCCACCTTCTCGGTGCCGCGGAACTTCCAGCGCAGGTGGCGGACGTGGAGCACGCGATCGCCGTCGACGGAGACAGACATGCCGACCTCGGCCCTCTCCCTCTCCCGGCCCTGGGCGGCAGCGCGCGAGACGAGATCCACCGAGATCTCCCGCTCCTTGCCGCGCACGACGACGCAGGTCCGGTGTCCGCGTCCCCCGCCGTCGCGCATGGACACGTGCTCGCGGCGCGAGACGAGGACGGGGCCCGGCCCGGGCGGGCGCCGCGCCTTGGTCTTCCTGTAGGCCTCCTCCGCCATGTCCCCCGCGACGACCGCCATCTCGCCGTCCACCACGACGGCGACGAAGTACCCCGAGCAGGGCTCCGGGGAGCCGCCCGAGGCCGCGAAGCGCGCGCGCGACAGGTCCCAGGCCAGGTCCACCACGCGGCGGCCCCGCACGCGGAACCGCTTGGACCCGCGCCGCCGCCACAGCAGCCACGGCCGCACGCGCACGGCCACCGTCTCCTCGTCGTCGCCGTCGCACTCGCCCTCGTACTCCACCTCGCCGCCGTCGTCGCCGTAGTCGGACGCCGCCGAGGGAGACGGCGCGTGGGGGGCCGCCGCGGAGACGCGGAGCACGGCGCGGAGGCTGAGCCCCAGCGCGGCGCGCGACCAGGACAGCGCCGCCAGGCCGAGGCGCGTGTCGTAGACGGACGTGGCCAGGCTGGTCCCCGCCCCCGACGACGCCGATGCCGCGGCCGACGACGCCCGGGCGCCGGGCGCCGCCGCGGCGCGGAAGCAGGCCGGTATCGCGTCGGGCATCGCGCGTTCTCCTTGTGCACTTGGGAATGGAGGGGTGAATAGAATGGCAACGGAAACCAGAGAGATTTTGCGCTGAAAACGCAGGCGTTTTGGGGGGGGTTTATTTTTCGGGACTTTTTCCCGGTACGGTTGGTTCGCCCTCGCGCAGAGGTTGGACTCGGACCGCCGGGTGCTGGGGGCTGGGTACATATAACTCTGACGAGGTGGGGCGGGGGGTGTCGCTGTGGCTCGCGCGGCTCGGCCTCGGCGCGCTGGACCCAGCTGGGGGGTGAGCGAGCGCGGCACCTTTTTTGCGCGGAGTGGGACTACCGGCGCTAGCTGCGGCTTGTGCGGGGTTTCCTCCGACGATGGTTATCTTATGGGTTTTGATCGAGTTTCCGTTCGTTGTTAATTTTGATTTTTTGATGACAAGGGCGCGAGTAAAGCCGTGTTCATATTACTGGCGCGTGCGTGCATGATGTCAGACGCATTGTTCACGGACGCGAAGCCTGGTTGGTTCGTGCTGGATTCGTGCGATTAATAACGACGGGGGTGTGAACGAACTGGTTTTCTCTAACGTTGATGGCAACGGTAATTGTTGTTTATTCGGGTTGCTTGGAGTGGAAATTATTCAATTACATGTTGTGTCGAGTCTAGATCTTAGCACAAGAAAAATTATCGGAGCTCAATCTGAAAAATTCAAATGCAGGTTGCTAAGCATAGCTTATCCGTAGAAATATCGTATAAGTATAACAAAAGGTCACTTTCTGGATGTGATAAAATATTATGACGAAAAAAAGAGTAATGTTTATAGGATAATAGCATGACAAGTCAAAAACCAGAGAAACAAACTGCATACAAACTTAGCTGTCAAATAACGTTGCAGCATTTGTAAACTTGTTAGAAGTTCCAAAAAAAAACACACAGAGAGAGAGAGTGATGTATGTTGTAGCGTCAAGTGTCATTTCCCCACAATTTCATGAATCTTATCTTATGTTTATGTAGAGCGGGAGCGAATGGTTTGGACTATTTCGCTTCCATTTCTCCCCGATTAAAGAACAGTAGACCTTGATCTGTGAAGGTTCTGGGACAGGAGTGGCCCTCAAGTCTAACCAAGCCCCTGTTGTTGATAAGGATGCAGGTGGTTTTTTTTTGGATTAGCTAACCAATTACAGTCAAATGTCATTCTAACAGGAGTGGCCCTCAAGTCTAACTAAGCCCTTGTTGTTGGATAAGGATGTAGGTGGTTTTTTTTTTATTAGCTAACCAATTACGGTCAAATGTCATTCTAATTGTTTAAATCACATGAAATGTCATTCCAATTGTTTAAATTACATGAAATGTCATTCTAGTCTAATTGAGTAGGTTTTTAGGTCGATCTAATAATCCAAAATAATTAGGATTTAGCATCCGACGACTTCAAGTTTGGTCAACTTCACTCCTTTCTGACACGACTAATAACAACGTATCTGGAAGCCGAGAACTTCGCACACCAACTCTGCACTCCGCGTTGGCGTTGCCTATTCCAAAGGGCACTCCGCTCCTTTTTTGCTCGGCACGGCTTAATCATGAGGCGAGACCTAATCATGCGCGCAATGGTAGAAGTGGGTCGATCAGCCGGAGGTAGCCTCGATTTGTTCGTGCAGTGCTGATACGATACTCGGCCGTGCCTGTGGATACAAATTGCGTGCATGCCGGTCGCGACAATACACACGACATGATGGAACAAAGAAACGGGGAGTACACGAGTACCGCAAAAAGGCGGAAAAGGAACGGCACCGGGCCGCCGGCCGGGGAGGAGAAAATGAGCACCGCCAGCCCACCGCGCAGGCGCAGGTGCACCGAACCGTCGAGCCGCCGCCCCGCCCGTCCTCCACCTCCACTTCCACGAGGCCGGGCGGGTGGCAGTAGCCGCACAGCACGTGAGGCAAAGACCACGCTAATTCAGCGCTGATTCTTGTTCGGCGCCGTGGACTGGAGGACGGCCGGATCGACAGACCAAGGACCGACAGACGACGCAGGCAAGGTACGACCGGCCGGCTGAGAGTCAGAGGAGGAGAGGAAAGGCTTCAGCGCCGAGGCAAAGGAACGGTCAACCCGCCGGCGATCGACCCACCACCAGGGAATGGCCGTGCGCGGCGCGGCACTGCGGCAGCGGTTTTCCTTTTTCTTGCACGCGCGCGCGCGGACGAGCGACGGAACGCAACGGTGAGCCGGCGCGTGCGCGCGAGTGTTCCGCGACTCGTTTGCCGGTGGGCGCGGCGGTGGCGCCCCGTGCGCCTGGTCGGACCGGACGAACCCCATTGGCACGCGCCGGGCCCGCTTGTAAGTCGGCCGTGTCTGTAGCTAGAGCCTGGAGCCAGGAGGCGGGGTGGGCGACGACCATGACCGACCATCGCCATCGGCTGGTGCTGGTAGTTTACTACCCGTCGAGCGCGTGCCGTCCGTGGTTTCAAGGAATCTGGTCCCTGGATTGCCAGTTTGCCATGGCTCGGACGGACGCTGCAGGGAGCAGCCGTCTCGTGGATGATTGGTGGATGGGACTGGATTGCCAGCCCTGGCGGTGACTTGGACCATGTCACGGCACGGTACGGTCGCCGCCGTTCCAGAACTGCAAGTCGGCCCTACCTCCCCCTCCGGTTCGTCGCTCGTTTTCGTCAACCAGCTTAATTAATGAACGAGCCGACGACGACTAGTACTCCATTACACGGAGGAGGGAGGCAGAGCTCGCCGTCCCACTGTTCCATCCGAAACTGCTGGAGTGAATGCCATGCGATGCCGAATGGCACGGGCATTCAACTCGCTGCGCCCAGCACGGACGGACAGCAACACAAGTGGTCGACACTCGACAAGTACAGCGCGACCGATCCGCCCGACCCGCCGCACTGTGCCGCGACAGGAGAAACACGGTGACGGTGCCATGCCATGCCATGCCACCGCCGAGCACTTCCCATGACCGCGGACAGCGACCCCGCGGACGAACGGCGAACCGACGGTGCTCCAGGGCCTCCGGATCCGAATCAAGTGGCGGGCGCGAGTCGGTCGGGTGCCGGTGCGGTACGCGACCAGCCGGCAGGGGCGTAAACGACGGGGGCTGGACCTGGGCGCTCGCCGGTGCCTGGCCCCAGACGGTGGCGCCTGAGCTGGCAGCCAGCGTGCGCGCGCCATGCGCATTTGCCGCGTGATTTGGTCGGGGGGCCAAGCCGGGAACTGATCGATGACAGTTGACAGCGCGACATGGACTGAGACGGGAGAGATGTTTCAGGCTGCTGTTGATCCGAGTTCCGAAGATCGTTTTGCTCAAAAAAAAAAAAAAAAAAACTGAAGATCCATTGCACGCATGGGTATGGCGTATCAGACACGACCGAATCCACCCGGATGCAGATCCTGTTACCGAGGACATGTGCCGAGCGTTTTGAGTTTGACCGGATGTAGTAGACTATGCTATGCTCGGGGACAAGTCACCCATTTCTCCTGATGCAGAATGTTTTGCCTCATTATTCTTGACATTTCCAACTGTATAATTAAGGACCATTTTTACATGCATTTCTGTCGTGCACAGGCATCATTTTTTCCCAACATTTTGCCATAAAAAATTCAAAGCGTTGATGCATGCTACAATGCTAGGATGGTGGGTTGCAAATCTGTCTTCGCTGATCACTTACTTTACGGTTTTGCTGATGCTGCAAGCATTCACATGAATATCTTCCGGTGCTATAGCTACAGTCTGCTCTGCAGATAGTGACCAGGTCTGGAAGTGTTTGTGTGTCGTCTATTCCCAAAGGTGGGTTAGATAGAGCTGTTACCATCTAGTCACCAACCATCATTACTTTCTAGTCACCATCCATCGTTACTTTCTTTACGTATACAATGTGTTGGATCTGATCAGGCGGCTGTATTTTGTTAATAAAGACTCCATGGGCTCAGGTTTGCTTTATGGAGGTGATAGTCAAACACTGTGCGACTTGAGTTCATACTAGAGTTGAAATGTTAGGAGCTGTGCCTCACGCTCAAGTGCGATCAGTTCTGATCTCTGGTCGTATATCAATGAACAGGTTATTTTTTTCTAAATTTTTTTATCGTGTCATGTTAATGTATGTGGTCTCTATTTTCTACAGTGCTTTTGTCCCTCACTCGATGGGCAAAGCCACACAGGTCTTGAGCGGTTGAACCATATAGGATAGGATATTACAGCACTTGGCATTCTTATATCAGATCATTGAAGTCCTCTCGTGGACAAGCGGTCCGTCAATGTAAATTTGAAATAGGGTCTCTTAGGGTGTGTTTGGTTGTACATATACGTGGATGGGAGATGGCCATCTATGGATGAGTGGTGTTTAGTTTGGTGGATTGGCTAGACATGGATATCCACAGCAGAGAATATTTTTGCTAGATGCTGGATATGGTGGCCACAAAAAAAAACTGGCGGATAAGCTTATCCATGTTCTCTGGTCACTGTCATTAGCAAATAAATTAAGGATCATTGGTATGTTATATTATTAATTAGTAATTACAATGACAAAGTTAGTTTATATAAGTGTTAATATGTTGATTAGCACACATTTTCTATGATAATTATGGTGGTAGTAGTGCTAATTAGCATATTTTATTTTAAATTAATGATTATAATTACAAAATTAGTGTCAGTGTATATTTATTAGTGTATAATAAGTTGTTATTATTTTAAAATAATAGACATAATTAGTCAACTATCCTCATTCCATTCACTCTCATTCATCTAACTAAGCAGAAAAATGGCTTGTCCAATCCGTCCAACCAAACAAACAACATTGATATTCATATCCCGATATCCATAGATAACCATATCCCATCCACCCTTGTTCTCAAACCAAACACACCCTTAGTGTATAGCTTTCTTCACAGACGTCATGGGAAGGTTTCTTCTGAAAAATTCTCATCGTCACGGGCTATGAGTCCCAAATTCCCAATGTGAGTTCCCAACAGAGCTTGGGTTGGGATCACAGGTATTGCGGTTTCTCGCAGTTGAGCAGCAGCCGCAGCCGCAGCCGCAGGGCGAGCTGCAGAGAGGGCCGGCAGAGGCAGTTGGCAGGGTAGAGATGGTCCCGTCTCGGCGGCAAACTCACCCCATGATGATTCACAATGCGCCACAGCAACAAGTTCAGACACGGATAAGCATGAATGGCCCAAGGAGAACCCAAGAAGTCAGGGATTCGAATTTCATTTAGCTCATCATTATCAAGTCACGGGAGAAGTTACCTGAATTTCGCTCTGAAGTTCCGGTCTAACAAAACTGTATATAACTTGTGGTGCTACGACATCACAAATATCTTTCTATCATGTTGGTATTCCGGCTGTGTTCGCTGTAGCTGCTGCACCCGTCTACCGAACAGGCCTAATAGCTTCTGGAGGGCTTGTTTGCCAATCCACATGTATTGGGATAAACTGACGAAGTGGGAAACAAAAAAATAATTAAACAACAGATTTGATTTCCCAACAGCCGCGCTCAGCGCTCAGCTTTTGCCCACTAAAAAGCAGGATAAAATGAGAGGAGGAATTTTCATACGAGAGCCACATGTAAGCCACTAAAAACAGGATAAAATGAGAGGATCCTGGGTTTTGATCCCGCGAGCTCCTATGCCACAGCAAAAGTTGTCTACCGCCAAGCTACGAGCTTAATACCTGACTCTAGGTTAAACCAGATGTACACATATAGCAACATCAACAAGGGTTGATCAAGCCAGCAGCGGGTCTGATAGCCGCACTACTCAGGAACATCTGAAGATCACTTGACATAACCAGAGCGCTTAAGGCACCATAATGCCCCTTGTGCGGCGTTCTCTCGTGCAGCTTTCTTCTTAGGTTTGGGGTCGCTGAAACACTCCACAATGGTGTTGAGCAGTCCATCCAAGTGGACAGTCACCTTGCACTTGAATCTGCAGAGTATAAGACATCAGTGATTCCCATTTCTAAATCATAATAACCAGCTTATCATGGGCAGTTATGAATCACTCTACGAAGAATCACACAAACAACAGATGGTGGCCTCTGACCACATTTCAGAGGATGCTACCATAGGACGGTAGGACTTAGGAGTTACAGGTAGGCATATACTGGCTCGAAAAGAAAAGAACAAAAAAAGGATGACACCATTGTGGTTTGCTGTAACTAGAAATTTCAGAAAATTTGATCCACTTTTTAATTAATTAAAATTTGATCCACTTCTTTAATTAATTATATTCTTATTCCTCAAACTGTACTAACGA